>JAQAHW010000045.1:2500-1275000 GCA_027580185.1 Tuta absoluta
TAACCTAACCTAACCTAACCTAACCTAACCTAACCTAACCTAACCTAACCTAACCTAACCTAACCTAACCTAACCTAACCTAACCTAACCTAACCTAACCTAACCTAACCTAACCTAACCTAACCTAACCTAACCTAACCTAACCTAACCTAACCTAACCTAACCTAACCTAACCTAACCTAACCTAACCTAACCTAACCTAACCTAACCTAACCTAACCTAACCTAACCTAACCTAACCTAACCTAACCTAACCTAACCTAACCTAACCTAACCTAACCTAACCTAACCTAACCTAACCTAACCTAACCTAACCTAACCTAACCTAACCTAACCTAACCTAACCTAACCTAACCTAACCTAACCTAACCTAACCTAACCTAACCTAACCTAACCTAACCTAACCTAACCTAACCTAACCTAACCTAACCTAACCTAACCTAACCTAACCTAACCTAACCTAACCTAACCTAACCTAACCTAACCTAACCTAACCTAACCTAACCTAACCTAACCTAACCTAACCTAACCTAACCTAACCTAACCTAACCTAACCTAACCTAACCTAACCTAACCTAACCTAACCTAACCTAACCTAACCTAACCTAACCTAACCTAACCTAACCTAACCTAACCTAACCTAACCTAACCTAACCTAACCTAACCTAACCTAACCTAACCTAACCTAACCTAACCTAACCTAACCTAACCTAACCTAACCTAACCTAACCTAACCTAACCTAACCTAACCTAACCTAACCTAACCTAACCTAACCTAACCTAACCTAACCTAACCTAACCTAACCTAACCTAACCTAACCTAACCTAACCTAACCTAACCTAACCTAACCTAACCTAACCTAACCTAACCTAACCTAACCTAACCTAACCTAACCTAACCTAACCTAACCTAACCTAACCTAACCTAACCTAACCTAACCTAACCTAACCTAACCTAACCTAACCTAACCTAACCTAACCTAACCTAACCTAACCTAACCTAACCTAACCTAACCTAACCTAACCTAACCTAACCTAACCTAACCTAACCTAACCTAACCTAACCTAACCTAACCTAACCTAACCTAACCTAACCTAACCTAACCTAACCTAACCTAACCTAACCTAACCTAACCTAACCTAACCTAACCTAACCTAACCTAACCTAACCTAACCTAACCTAACCTAACCTAACCTAACCTAACCTAACCTAACCTAACCTAACCTAACCTAACCTAACCTAACCTAACCTAACCTAACCTAACCTAACCTAACCTAACCTAACCTAACCTAACCTAACCTAACCTAACCTAACCTAACCTAACCTAACCTAACCTAACCTAACCTAACCTAACCTAACCTAACCTAACCTAACCTAACCTAACCTAACCTAACCTAACCTAACCTAACCTAACCTAACCTAACCTAACCTAACCTAACCTAACCTAACCTAACCTAACCTAACCTAACCTAACCTAACCTAACCTAACCTAACCTAACCTAACCTAACCTAACCTAACCTAACCTAACCTAACCTAACCTAACCTAACCTAACCTAACCTAACCTAACCTAACCTAACCTAACCTAACCTAACCTAACCTAACCTAACCTAACCTAACCTAACCTAACCTAACCTAACCTAACCTAACCTAACCTAACCTAACCTAACCTAACCTAACCTAACCTAACCTAACCTAACCTAACCTAACCTAACCTAACCTAACCTAACCTAACCTAACCTAACCTAACCTAACCTAACCTAACCTAACCTAACCTAACCTAACCTAACCTAACCTAACCTAACCTAACCTAACCTAACCTAACCTAACCTAACCTAACCTAACCTAACCTAACCTAACCTAACCTAACCTAACCTAACCTAACCTAACCTAACCTAACCTAACCTAACCTAACCTAACCTAACCTAACCTAACCTAACCTAACCTAACCTAACCTAACCTAACCTAACCTAACCTAACCTAACCTAACCTAACCTAACCTAACCTAACCTAACCTAACCTAACCTAACCTAACCTAACCTAACCTAACCTAACCTAACCTAACCTAACCTAACCTAACCTAACCTAACCTAACCTAACCTAACCTAACCTAACCTAACCTAACCTAACCTAACCTAACCTAACCTAACCTAACCTAACCTAACCTAACCTAACCTAACCTAACCTAACCTAACCTAACCTAACCTAACCTAACCTAACCTAACCTAACCTAACCTAACCTAACCTAACCTAACCTAACCTAACCTAACCTAACCTAACCTAACCTAACCTAACCTAACCTAACCTAACCTAACCTAACCTAACCTAACCTAACCTAACCTAACCTAACCTAACCTAACCTAACCTAACCTAACCTAACCTAACCTAACCTAACCTAACCTAACCTAACCTAACCTAACCTAACCTAACCTAACCTAACCTAACCTAACCTAACCTAACCTAACCTAACCTAACCTAACCTAACCTAACCTAACCTAACCTAACCTAACCTAACCTAACCTAACCTAACCTAACCTAACCTAACCTAACCTAACCTAACCTAACCTAACCTAACCTAACCTAACCTAACCTAACCTAACCTAACCTAACCTAACCTAACCTAACCTAACCTAACCTAACCTAACCTAACCTAACCTAACCTAACCTAACCTAACCTAACCTAACCTAACCTAACCTAACCTAACCTAACCTAACCTAACCTAACCTAACCTAACCTAACCTAACCTAACCTAACCTAACCTAACCTAACCTAACCTAACCTAACCTAACCTAACCTAACCTAACCTAACCTAACCTAACCTAACCTAACCTAACCTAACCTAACCTAACCTAACCTAACCTAACCTAACCTAACCTAACCTAACCTAACCTAACCTAACCTAACCTAACCTAACCTAACCTAACCTAACCTAACCTAACCTAACCTAACCTAACCTAACCTAACCTAACCTAACCTAACCTAACCTAACCTAACCTAACCTAACCTAACCTAACCTAACCTAACCTAACCTAACCTAACCTAACCTAACCTAACCTAACCTAACCTAACCTAACCTAACCTAACCTAACCTAACCTAACCTAACCTAACCTAACCTAACCTAACCTAACCTAACCTAACCTAACCTAACCTAACCTAACCTAACCTAACCTAACCTAACCTAACCTAACCTAACCTAACCTAACCTAACCTAACCTAACCTAACCTAACCTAACCTAACCTAACCTAACCTAACCTAACCTAACCTAACCTAACCTAACCTAACCTAACCTAACCTAACCTAACCTAACCTAACCTAACCTAACCTAACCTAACCTAACCTAACCTAACCTAACCTAACCTAACCTAACCTAACCTAACCTAACCTAACCTAACCTAACCTAACCTAACCTAACCTAACCTAACCTAACCTAACCTAACCTAACCTAACCTAACCTAACCTAACCTAACCTAACCTAACCTAACCTAACCTAACCTAACCTAACCTAACCTAACCTAACCTAACCTAACCTAACCTAACCTAACCTAACCTAACCTAACCTAACCTAACCTAACCTAACCTAACCTAACCTAACCTAACCTAACCTAACCTAACCTAACCTAACCTAACCTAACCTAACCTAACCTAACCTAACCTAACCTAACCTAACCTAACCTAACCTAACCTAACCTAACCTAACCTAACCTAACCTAACCTAACCTAACCTAACCTAACCTAACCTAACCTAACCTAACCTAACCTAACCTAACCTAACCTAACCTAACCTAACCTAACCTAACCTAACCTAACCTAACCTAACCTAACCTAACCTAACCTAACCTAACCTAACCTAACCTAACCTAACCTAACCTAACCTAACCTAACCTAACCTAACCTAACCTAACCTAACCTAACCTAACCTAACCTAACCTAACCTAACCTAACCTAACCTAACCTAACCTAACCTAACCTAACCTAACCTAACCTAACCTAACCTAACCTAACCTAACCTAACCTAACCTAACCTAACCTAACCTAACCTAACCTAACCTAACCTAACCTAACCTAACCTAACCTAACCTAACCTAACCTAACCTAACCTAACCTAACCTAACCTAACCTAACCTAACCTAACCTAACCTAACCTAACCTAACCTAACCTAACCTAACCTAACCTAACCTAACCTAACCTAACCTAACCTAACCTAACCTAACCTAACCTAACCTAACCTAACCTAACCTAACCTAACCTAACCTAACCTAACCTAACCTAACCTAACCTAACCTAACCTAACCTAACCTAACCTAACCTAACCTAACCTAACCTAACCTAACCTAACCTAACCTAACCTAACCTAACCTAACCTAACCTAACCTAACCTAACCTAACCTAACCTAACCTAACCTAACCTAACCTAACCTAACCTAACCTAACCTAACCTAACCTAACCTAACCTAACCTAACCTAACCTAACCTAACCTAACCTAACCTAACCTAACCTAACCTAACCTAACCTAACCTAACCTAACCTAACCTAACCTAACCTAACCTAACCTAACCTAACCTAACCTAACCTAACCTAACCTAACCTAACCTAACCTAACCTAACCTAACCTAACCTAACCTAACCTAACCTAACCTAACCTAACCTAACCTAACCTAACCTAACCTAACCTAACCTAACCTAACCTAACCTAACCTAACCTAACCTAACCTAACCTAACCTAACCTAACCTAACCTAACCTAACCTAACCTAACCTAACCTAACCTAACCTAACCTAACCTAACCTAACCTAACCTAACCTAACCTAACCTAACCTAACCTAACCTAACCTAACCTAACCTAACCTAACCTAACCTAACCTAACCTAACCTAACCTAACCTAACCTAACCTAACCTAACCTAACCTAACCTAACCTAACCTAACCTAACCTAACCTAACCTAACCTAACCTAACCTAACCTAACCTAACCTAACCTAACCTAACCTAACCTAACCTAACCTAACCTAACCTAACCTAACCTAACCTAACCTAACCTAACCTAACCTAACCTAACCTAACCTAACCTAACCTAACCTAACCTAACCTAACCTAACCTAACCTAACCTAACCTAACCTAACCTAACCTAACCTAACCTAACCTAACCTAACCTAACCTAACCTAACCTAACCTAACCTAACCTAACCTAACCTAACCTAACCTAACCTAACCTAACCTAACCTAACCTAACCTAACCTAACCTAACCTAACCTAACCTAACCTAACCTAACCTAACCTAACCTAACCTAACCTAACCTAACCTAACCTAACCTAACCTAACCTAACCTAACCTAACCTAACCTAACCTAACCTAACCTAACCTAACCTAACCTAACCTAACCTAACCTAACCTAACCTAACCTAACCTAACCTAACCTAACCTAACCTAACCTAACCTAACCTAACCTAACCTAACCTAACCTAACCTAACCTAACCTAACCTAACCTAACCTAACCTAACCTAACCTAACCTAACCTAACCTAACCTAACCTAACCTAACCTAACCTAACCTAACCTAACCTAACCTAACCTAACCTAACCTAACCTAACCTAACCTAACCTAACCTAACCTAACCTAACCTAACCTAACCTAACCTAACCTAACCTAACCTAACCTAACCTAACCTAACCTAACCTAACCTAACCTAACCTAACCTAACCTAACCTAACCTAACCTAACCTAACCTAACCTAACCTAACCTAACCTAACCTAACCTAACCTAACCTAACCTAACCTAACCTAACCTAACCTAACCTAACCTAACCTAACCTAACCTAACCTAACCTAACCTAACCTAACCTAACCTAACCTAACCTAACCTAACCTAACCTAACCTAACCTAACCTAACCTAACCTAACCTAACCTAACCTAACCTAACCTAACCTAACCTAACCTAACCTAACCTAACCTAACCTAACCTAACCTAACCTAACCTAACCTAACCTAACCTAACCTAACCTAACCTAACCTAACCTAACCTAACCTAACCTAACCTAACCTAACCTAACCTAACCTAACCTAACCTAACCTAACCTAACCTAACCTAACCTAACCTAACCTAACCTAACCTAACCTAACCTAACCTAACCTAACCTAACCTAACCTAACCTAACCTAACCTAACCTAACCTAACCTAACCTAACCTAACCTAACCTAACCTAACCTAACCTAACCTAACCTAACCTAACCTAACCTAACCTAACCTAACCTAACCTAACCTAACCTAACCTAACCTAACCTAACCTAACCTAACCTAACCTAACCTAACCTAACCTAACCTAACCTAACCTAACCTAACCTAACCTAACCTAACCTAACCTAACCTAACCTAACCTAACCTAACCTAACCTAACCTAACCTAACCTAACCTAACCTAACCTAACCTAACCTAACCTAACCTAACCTAACCTAACCTAACCTAACCTAACCTAACCTAACCTAACCTAACCTAACCTAACCTAACCTAACCTAACCTAACCTAACCTAACCTAACCTAACCTAACCTAACCTAACCTAACCTAACCTAACCTAACCTAACCTAACCTAACCTAACCTAACCTAACCTAACCTAACCTAACCTAACCTAACCTAACCTAACCTAACCTAACCTAACCTAACCTAACCTAACCTAACCTAACCTAACCTAACCTAACCTAACCTAACCTAACCTAACCTAACCTAACCTAACCTAACCTAACCTAACCTAACCTAACCTAACCTAACCTAACCTAACCTAACCTAACCTAACCTAACCTAACCTAACCTAACCTAACCTAACCTAACCTAACCTAACCTAACCTAACCTAACCTAACCTAACCTAACCTAACCTAACCTAACCTAACCTAACCTAACCTAACCTAACCTAACCTAACCTAACCTAACCTAACCTAACCTAACCTAACCTAACCTAACCTAACCTAACCTAACCTAACCTAACCTAACCTAACCTAACCTAACCTAACCTAACCTAACCTAACCTAACCTAACCTAACCTAACCTAACCTAACCTAACCTAACCTAACCTAACCTAACCTAACCTAACCTAACCTAACCTAACCTAACCTAACCTAACCTAACCTAACCTAACCTAACCTAACCTAACCTAACCTAACCTAACCTAACCTAACCTAACCTAACCTAACCTAACCTAACCTAACCTAACCTAACCTAACCTAACCTAACCTAACCTAACCTAACCTAACCTAACCTAACCTAACCTAACCTAACCTAACCTCACCTCACCTAACCTAACCTAACCAGTCTACACTCAGCTCTCGACGAGAGCGCACGGAGGCCGCGTTCTCTCCTCAGGCTGTGACATCGGTGACAGTTTTGACTCCGGTGACATTTTTGACTCCGGTGACAGTTTTGCCTCCGGTGACGATTTTGACTCCGGTGACATTTTTGACTCCGGTGACAGTTTTGCCTCCGGTGACGATTTTGCCTCCGGTGACGGTTTTGACTCCGGTGACGGTTTGACTCCGATGACAGTTTGACTCCGGTGACGGAGTTGACTCCGGTGACGGAATCGATTCCGGTGACTTGGGTGACGAGGCGGACTCCGGCAACTCCGGTGACAGGATCTATTCAGTGACGTCCGAATCCCATGCTGCCTCGGTTACGTCAGCAACATAAGTGACTTTGGTGACTTTATTGACTCTGGTTCAAGAACTTTTTGACAAGTGATTACTGTGTCAAGTGCCTTTGGATCGCAGTGAATATGGCGGATGCGACGTCCTCCATGGGGAACTCACAGGATCCTGGAAGCCAGCAGGCGCTGATGGAGCAAAACTTACCATCTGCAACACACAGCGACGAAAGTAGAGGAAGTGAAACAGGACATACAGGTATTCCTAGCGTAGGTGAAGCGGCAGATGATGACACTAATTTGGATGACGAATATTCCTCAATAATCGAAGACCCATCAGGCGACTTTAAAGATTCAATAATTAAGGCTGTCAAACACATCAAAGCTAAATTATATGAAGGGAAAAGCTTAACAAAATCCAATAGAGAGTCCATCGTTGCATCGCTTGATGAAATTCAACTACTGACTGCATCACACTGTGCATCATCTGCTTGCTCTTCCAATTCCCCACGAAGTACTGAACTTGATCGAGCAACGGTCGCGGTGATAAGGGACACAGTCAAGGATGAGGTTTCAAGACTTCAAAGAACGATCGAAGACATCAGCAAGGAACAGAAGCTCTCATACTCATCCACGCTTAAAAACCCCCCACCTGAAAAGATAAAGAAGGTAAAAATTCCTACTACCAAGCCTGCCATCATAGTAAGCCCGACAACAGAAGTCTTCAGCCCTGCTGAAACACATGAGATCATGAAGAAAAACATCTCCTTTAGGGACACAGAGTTTGCACCAGCAAATGTTAGGTATGTATCTAACAACAAAGTCCTTATAGAGTTTGATAAGCCGGAACATGTGACGACTACACTTGCAAAGATAAATAACGCAGACTGTCCTATTATAGCGGAGAAATCCAAAAAACTTAGACCTATGCTTATACTGAAGGGTATTTCGTTAGAGACTCCTCCAGAAGAACTCTCGCAACTGATCAGTAAACAAAACGAACAAATAAAGAATCTTACCACCGGTCAAGACGACTTGGTCTTCAAATTCAAGCGCAGCAATAGAAATGAACATTTGTATAATGCTGTGTTTTTGACTACTCCAGCAATTTGGCGAGTTGCTATAGCTGCAGGGAAAATTAACGTGGACCATCAGCGGATTCATGTTGAGGAATATGTGCCCCTACTGCAATGCTATAAGTGCCTTCAGTTTGGACACACCAGGATCAGGTGCACCAAGGAGGATATGGTGTGCTCACACTGTGCCGCAAAGACGCACAACTTCAAAGACTGTCCAGTCAAACGTGACAAAAGCAAACTCAGCTGTTACAACTGTGAAACACACTCAAAAAGACACAATATTAGCTTAACCATGACGAATCACAGTGCCACTTCAAATGATTGCCCAAAGGTCTCCCTAATGACAGAAAAATTAAGAACACGGATTGACTATGGATATTAATTCAGACAACAATATATCATCCAACCCATCTAAAAATAAGTATAAATGCATGCAAATAAATCTTGGTCATGGTAGGAATGCTACCCAGGAAATATTACATTACTTGGACAAAAACGAAACTGATCTTATCTTTGTCAATGAACCATACACGAGTAATAATAACTTAATGAAAAATTTTAATGGTTACGTAACTTACCAGTTCTGTAGTGGGCGACCAGTTAAAGCAGCTATCTTAATAAAGGAAAACCTCTTCAGTAGTTTAGGCAACACAGAATACTCTGACTCGAATCTGTGTATCGTGGAGGCAAATACCAAACGGGGCCGTAAAATTTATTTTATTTCAGCATATATTGAGCCTCGTGTAGACAAACATAACACAATGCAGAAACTGGAAGTCTTCCTGCAGCAAACTTCGGGGTCTTGTCATATCATATGCGGGGATTTTAATGGATGGCATAGCTTTTGGGGTTCCTCTAGTAATAACAAACGAGGCACTGCAGTGGCTGACCTCATCTTCAACAATAATCTCTCTATCGGCAACACAGGGAATAGCCCTACATTTGAAACCATCACACACCGAAAACTAAGGCATTCCATTATAGATCTTAGTCTCGTCTCGAAGTCAAACATTACCTCCATTAGTGAATGGGCTGTACACACTGAGATTTGTCCATCATCTGACCATAATGCGATCAGATTCAATCTTTCACTTGACTCCACCCAATTCTCAAAAAACTGTAAACTGTCAACATTTAGATATAACACTTTGCAAGTGAAATGGAACTTAATTGAAGAAAACTTCAACTCTGAAGTAAGGTCACGCCTGCCTCCTAATGCAGATATCCAAAACTTGAATGCTGACGAACTGGAAAATTATATTGATCAAATCACTATGGCAATACAAAAATCATGTGACAAATTGTTACCTCGTGCCTCTGGAGCTTGTAAACGAGCACCATGGTGGACAGACCAGCTGGAAGAACTAAAACAAAAAGTCATTGCATGTCATCACACTCTGAGAAACCTTAAACGAAGAAAGCTACCGATGGAACAAGCCTTGGAAGAAAGAGATAAGATCCTTAAAGAATACTCCGATGCGATTTGTGCTACTTCTACTAACAATTTAAAAGAATTCTGCACGAAACAAAAGAAGGAAGACGTATGGTCCGTCACTAATAGGATCATTAAAACGAAACCGCTCACTCAGCCCCCGGCAACTTTAAAATGCGATGATGGAAGCTATACAAAAGGGTGTAAAGAAACTGCACAAGTACTTCTTAACAAGTTTTACCCGGATGATACACCTGATACTACTGACAGTCAATTTAGAATGAGAAACTCGATCTGTGGCTACACTGGTGAAGACGCATCTGTAGAACCACCCTTTACTATTAGTGAAATCACTGAATGCCTAAAATCCATGAATCATAAAAAAGCACCTGGACCCGATCATCTAACGTCTGACATCTGCTTGCAGTTTGCAAAAAGCTTTCCGGATGTAATTACTGGTGTGATGAACAGATGTTTCTCGCTCGAATATTTCCCTAAAAGCTGGAAAATTGCATTTTCAAAAATAATACCGAAACCAAGCTGCACGAACTTTTCAGACCCATCATCATTCCGGCCAATTGGCCTGATCAACGTTTTTGGGAAATTGTTGGAGAAACTGATAATGAACAGACTGACACACTACATGAATATTAATGGTAAATCTAGCGAAAAACAGTACGGATTCAAACAACAAACATCTACTGTCACAGCCATACATGGAGCCTTGGATATTATCAAGGAGGCAAAATCAAGAGGTGAACATGCCATCGCAGTATCATTAGATATTAAATCCGCGTTTAACAATGCTTGGTGGCCGGCTATTTTTCATAGGTTACGTAAAATAAATTGCCCACCAAATCTATACAACATATTAATGAGCTACATCAACAATAGAAAAGTTTATATGAAATTTGCAGACTGCAAGGTAAGTAAAGAAATGTCAGGCGGGTGCATACAGGGTTCTGTGTGTGGACCGACTTTGTGGAACCTTATTCTGGATGAGCTTCTCTCCACCTCCTTGCCTATGGGCTGTCACATGCAGGCGTACGCAGACGATGTCTTGCTAGTGTGTCATGCAAAAAATATCTCTGAACTCGAAATGAACACGAACATAGCGCTTAAAATCATAACACAATGGGGAGAGGGGGTCAAACTAGAGTTCGGCCCTGCAAAAACTCAGGTAATAGGATTCACCAATAAATCTCAGAAATGTCAGATAATAGTTCATGGGCAATCAGTAAAATTTGTTAACCAGATTAAATATCTTGGGGTCATTATTGACAGGAAATTGAACTTCATAAAGCATACGGAATATATACTTAATAAAGCTAAACATTTATTTAACAAACTGTCAATCTTTGTTAGGCCAACATGGGGAGTTCATCCTGAAAACATTAAAACCATATATTTGCAAGTGATAGAACCAATCATCTGCTATGCATCTAGTGTATGGACAAAGGCACTGTCATATGAATATGTCAAGAAGCGGCTTCTGTCACTACAACGTCTATTTGCTATTAAAATTATACAGGGATTCCGAACGGTAAGTACCGCCGCGGCAATTACTCTGGCACAACTTACACCTTTACCAGACAAAGTCATTGAGATAGCAGATATTGAGATATCAAAACTCCGTGGCTGCACCAGATTCTTACCACTCGACACGCATATAGAACTTCCTGCGACTCCCTCTCAACATCTTCATCCTGCAAACAGAGTACCTATCGAGTTCAAAGAAGTTACCTCTTTATCTGAACTTGACAATCTTGATCTTAATGAATATAGTCAATTTTACACGGATGGTAGTCGACACGACGATCGTGTGGGATCAGCCCTCGTAATCATAGACACAAGTAATAAACAAACTGTTAAAAAATACAAGCTTCATGACTGTTGCTCTGTATTTCAGGCAGAACTATTAGCCATTTTAAAAGCAATAGAACATATAGTTATGAGCAACATCAAAAAATCAGCCATATTATCGGACAGTAAATCTGGCCTACAAGAACTGGCCAACCCAAATAGCACGAATAATCTTGTTGTCAGCATCCGCCATCACCTGTTTACGGCACAACTCAATCATCAGGACATTAAATTTATATGGATAAAAGCCCATAATGGCATACCTGGTAACGAAATGGCTGACACAGCTGCAAAAGCAGCTGCCTTTTTACATAGAAGATCAGATTATGATCTCATTCCCATTAGCTATATTAAAAAGAAAAACAAAGAAATATCGAAGGAAGCACAAGAAAAATTCTATAATAATCCTAATACTTGCAAATACACCAAAACTTTGCTTCCCTCTCACGAAAACGTTAAAAAATATCTTAGTATAGTCAAACCACGCTTCGCAGTCACTCAGTTTCTAACAAATCATGGATTCCACAAAGAGTATCTATTTCGATTTAAAATTACACAAGATAATTTATGTCCATGTGATGGAAGTAGCATACAGTCTATGACACATCTAATAGAAATATGCCCCAGATTTGAAAACACTAGATACAATCACCTTATGACAGCAAACCTATACAACATACAACCATACAACTTATCAGAAATAATATCAAGAGAAAAAACTATTGACACATATCATTTTCACATTTACACAATTATCAAGAATCTGAAAAAATTTAACAACACATGAAAGTTAATACTTATATTACCTACCCAACATAAAATACCATCACACAAATAAAATACACAGAATAACAAATACAACTACGACTGAAGGGCTAGAAAATATAAAATATTCAGTTATTAGTCAACAACACACTGCACGGAAAGGTTGGTATATCTTAAATATTTGACTCCGGTGACATATTTGACTCCGGTGACTCCGGTGACATATCTGACTCCGGTGACATATTTGACTCCCGTGACTCCGGTGACATATCTGACTCCGGTGACTCCGGTGACTCCGGTGACTCCGGTGACTTATCTGACTCCGGTGACTCCGGTGACATATCAGACTCCGGTGACTCCGGTGACATATCTGACTCCGGTGACTCCGGTGACGGATCTGACTCCGGTGACTCCGGTGACATATCTGGCTCCGGTGACTCCGGTGACGGATCTGACTCCGGTGACTCCGGTGACGGATCTGACTCCGGTGACTCCGGTGACATATCTGACTCCGGTGACTCCGGTGACATATCTGACTCCGGTGACTCCGGTGACATATCTGACTCCGGTGACTCCGGTGACGGATCTGACTCCGGTGACTCCGGTGACATATCTGACTCCGGTGACTCCGGTGACATATCTGTCTCCGGTGACTCCGGTGACATATCTGACTCCGGTGACTCCGGTGACGGATCTGACTCCGGTGACTCCGGTGACGGATCTGACTCCGGTGACTCCGGTGACGGATCTGACTCCGGTGACTCCGGTGACATATCTGACTCCGGTGAATCCGGTGACGGATCTGACTCCGGTGACATATTTGACTCCTGTGACTCCCGTGACTCCAGTGACTTCGATGACTCCGGGTGATCTTGTGACATCTATGACTCCTGAGACTTATGACTTTGCGACAGATCTTACCTGGTAGACTTACAATGGGTCCTATTGCATAGTGCTTACATTAGCAATATCAAGTAAACTGTTCTCATAAAAATTTAATTGTATCTAGACATAAAAATTCTATATTAAGCTATCTCACATTCAGATAAACATCCATTGTCTTCAACTTCGTGTCAAAATGGAAGCAAATAGAACAGGGATGCCAACCGATCAGCAAGACCCGTCTGTTACCACCACCACTACTCAACGTACTGAAGTCACCGATTCATGGGGGAGACAGAACCCAAGATGTTATCCACCCCTCCCATCACGAGTAGACGGCAGAAGCCAAGAACAGCGAGACCTCTCATACGACGCTGCACAAGCGGTTTACCAGACAGCCTCATGTCGTAACCTCGAATGCCTGATGCTTAAAGCTACCATAATACGACAGGAAAACCTAATATCAAGGTTGCACAACACTATATTTACTCTGACAGAATCTTTGGCAGAGGCTCTACGCAGAGAACAGGGAATGACTGCAAATGTAGAGTGGGGCTACGATAATTACCATTATAATGAGTTCAGTGCACCACAACCTCCTCCGCCGCCACCTCCGCCGCCGCCACCTCCACCGCAGCTACCGCAGAGGACGCAGTGCCCGTTGCCGCCACCGCCACCTCCGCCGACACCACGTGCTCGGAGGCTGTCGCCGCCTTTGAAAGGGGCAGCATCTGCATCATCGCAGTTGGCGTCGGGATCATATGGTATTTTAATTAATACACCCGCTCCATCACAGGATACACCTACTCCCCGGCTACCCGTGTCGTTAGGACCACAAGCTCCCCTATCAAGACAACTTCCCCCTTTTAACCCAGGAATGGAGCCAGCGACGACTTCCAGGGCAGCTACCTCCGAAATTTATTCTGCAAAAAGAACCCGGGTAAATACAATACATGAAAGAAGTATACATAGCATATCCACCGAGGAACCACCTAGCCCATGTAGCAGCCCCAATGAAGGAAGTCTGACAGAACGAAGCCCCATTAAAATAAGAATCTCCAGTACTGGAATGGGACAGGGAAGCAAGGGAGGGTTTCAATGTGTTCTGTGCGGAACCTTCGCCATGAGCAGAAATATATTGAGGCATATAAGACGGAGGCACCCTAACTACTTAGGAGGGCAAACTACAACACACGCAGATTATCCGAGATTGTTTTTCTTCAAAACTATTAGCCCCCGACCGCATTGCCCGGAGTTAAACAGGCCACATATGGAGAACCTGAGGGGTGTACAGGGGATAGATATGAGGTTCATCTACCCCCAGCAGCAACTGTCAGAAAGCAGTGACGAAGAGTAGTAACAGTATTAAAATAGGCTGTAAGTAAATGAAAATACAAAAAAAAAAAAAAAAAAAAAAAAAAAAAAAGGCTGTAAATAATCATAAAAAAAAAAAAAAAAAAAAAAAGATTAAAAGATTAAAACAAACAAAAAAAAATAAAAAAAATAAAAGAGATTTAAAAAAAAAAAAAAAAATAAAAAAAAAAAAATACAAAAAAAAACAAAAAAAAAAAGATTACACATTTAACTTCTTACAGTAACTGTACATATAAATGAATAAGGTTAAGTACAGTAGAGTACGAGTATAGGATATATTAACAATTGTAAAACTTGACATTTAGCTTCTATTAGAGTAACTGTACATATAATGAATAAGGTTAAGTACACTCGAGTACGAGTATAGGCTATTATTATTGTACATATAGAAAAAACTTATCTAATAGCAACATAATCATTGTATAGCATTTCTGAAAATTATTCAACTACCATCATATTTTATTAAGAACATCATAAATTATGTGCATAGATATAAGGCTGTAAATACTCATTATATAAAATATATATATAATTTTAACTTGTCTTATAGCAATATTACCATTGTAAAGCATTTATGCAACAGCAGGTAACAACAAACCTTTCAACATTAAACTGACAATGACAGACATTAACAGAAACAAAGCTCTACTTAACAATCAATAATTAAACTTTAGGGGAAATTGCCTTCTAAATAAATTGTTTCTTCTATTAAATTACTATCCGAATAGATATATATAACAAATGAATATTATATGTAATTACATTATATCATAACATTTTATATATAAACACTAACAAAACTTTCAATGAAACGACACCATAAAATACAAAAAGACTATACACCAAATATCTATCCAAAGTGTATCCCAATCGCGCAACGGATAGATATTTTTCTAAATTGCTATAACACATAGGTACCATATCTATGTTCAAAAAAAAAAAAAAAAAAAACCTAACCTAACCTAACCTAACCTAACCTAACCTAACCTGGGAAAGATCTACGAGAAAATGCTGGTAGCTCGCCTCAAGTATTACATCCTTCCACACATGAGCACCCGCCAATATGGCTTTATGCCGCAAAGGAGCACCGAGGACTCCCTCTATACCCTTATGCAACACATCCGCACCAAACTAGATCAAAAGAAACTGTTAACGCTAGTCTCACTGGATATAGAGGGAGCTTTTGACAGTGCTTGGTGGCCAGCTATAAAGATTAGACTTGCTGAAGAAAAATGCCCTGTTAACTTGAGGAGAGTGATGTCCAGCTACATAACCGATAGAACAGTAGCAGTTAGATACCTTGGCACAGAATACCGGAAGAGTACAGAAAAGGGATGCGTACAAGGATCTATAGGAGGCCCCATCCTCTGGAATCTTATATTGGATCCGCTGCTGAAGGGACTGGAAGGGAAGGGTCACTATGTCCAAGCCTTTGCCGACGATGTGGTCCTAGTGTTTGAGGGTGAGACAGCGCAGGAGGTTCAAACACGTGCAAATGCCGCTCTTGAGTATGTTCGGGCTTGGGGAGTAATGAATAAGCTCAATTTTGCGCCACACAAGACTTGCGCCATGGTTATAACACGCAAGCTAAAGCATGACACCCCACACCTTGACATGGGTGGAATCGGCGTTTGTATGTCAGAGGAAGTTAAACTGCTAGGCCTCACAATCGACCACAAGCTGACTTTTAACAAACATATAACCAATGTATGTGCTAAAGCAACGGCAGTCTATAAACAGCTTTCAAGAGCCGCTAAAGTCAGCTGGGGATTACATCCAGAGGTCATAAAATGCATCTACACCGCAGTGATAGAACCAATCATACTGTACTCGTCGTCGGCATGGGCCGTCACTTCAAACAAACTGGGAGTGCGAAAGCAACTCAATGCAATCCAACGCAGCTTCGCACAAAAACTGTGCCGTTCCTACCGGACGACATCGCTGAATTCAGCGCTCATCCTGGCTGGAGTGCTGCCTCTTGACCTCCGAATCCGTGAAGTGGCTTCGCTATACGAGGCTAAGAAGGGGGTACCCCAGCCAGTGCTTGGAGGCAGGGAGGTTGAACGGATGGCATCGGCACTGGACTTACCTCATCCCGCCGAGCAAAACTACATAAAATTGGGAAATCTGACAGATGAGGAGCAATACCAGAGCCACTGCAATTACTCAGTCCGCATTTTCACTGACGGTAGCAAGATTGAGGGCAAGGTCGGGGCAGCGATATCCATATGGAACGGCAATGTCGAAACCAAAACCCTCAAACTTTCACTGCCGCCATTTAGCACAGTCTACCAGGCGGAGCTCCTGGCGCTCTGTCACGCGATGAGAGAAGTCAGCAAAAGAAAAGAGACTGATTTTGCGATCTTTAGCGACTCCATGGCAGCGCTCCAAACAGTCGTGAACCCCGATGCCCTTCATCCTTTAGCTGTGGAGGCCAGAAACGCCATTCGGAACTGCATCAGCCAAAACAAGAAAGTTTCCTTGTTTTGGATAAAGGCTCACGCGGGTCTGGAGGGCAATGAGAGAGCCGACTCTCTAGCAAAGGAGGCTGCCCTGACGTCGAAAAAGAAGCACAACTATGACTTATGTCCGGTGTCATACATCAAGCGACTAATCCGCATGGAGTCGCTTTGTGAATGGGACCGACGTTACCGTACCAGCGAGACAGCCTCAATTACCAAAATGTTCTTCCCTGACGCTATTGAAGCATATAAAACAGTAAGAAAGATGACCATGACAAAGGAACTAACACAAGCGCTTACAGGACACGGTGGGTTCTCTGAGTACCTGACCCGATTTAAGTGCAAAGAGAACGCATCGTGCACCTGCGACCCAGACCAATTGCAAACAGTCCCCCATCTACTTTTAGAATGTCCAGCTTTTGGTAAACAGCGATATGAGCTGGAACAGAAATGCGAACTTGATGTAGTGGCAGAAAACCTGCCTCAGTTTGTAGCAAATAAGAAATTGAGAAAATCATTTATAGCATATGTAATTGAGATAGTAAAAATAATAAATAAGGAAAATAAAACAAATTAGCGTAAGAAAGATGATTATATAATATATTGTTGTATATTATGATAGTCATAATTAGCATAGGTAAAAAGATAAATATAGACAACAGTAAGTACTACATAAGATATGTTAAATAGAAATTAAGTAAAAGTATAAAATCCAATGTAAATAATTGTTAGAAACCAAATTGTAAGAGAACATTCACAGCAGAACTCATCCCTAAATACAAATTAGTAGAAAAGTAAGAAAAGTGAATAATCTAAGGTAATGTGTAAACAAAAAATTGTAAAATTGCTGTCGGGGGGTTTTAGCCGGTAAAAGTCCGGCACTGCCTGGGCCCTCCCTTCCCAGGCGTCCTATGAGGATTTTTCCTCCCGGCACCGATTATTTTTGTATAAAATAAAAATTATTAAAACAGTCTCCAATCATGTTGGGGGTATAAGAATTAACAAAAAAAAAAAAAAAAAACCTAACCTAACCTAACCTAACCTAACCTAACCTAACCTAACCTAACCTAACCTAACCTAACCTAACCTAACCTAACCTAACCTAACCTAACCTAACCTAACCTAACCTAACCTAACCTAACCTAACCTAACCATGGGCGGGCAAGCAATAGAACTTTCGCGAGAAATTAAAATCCTGGGTCTAACAATTGACGATAACTTGACATTCAATAATCACGCAGTAAACGTTTGTCGGAAGGCGCTTAACCTGTACAAGCAACTTTCCAGGGCTGCAAAGATTCACTGGGGTCTAGAACCGGAGGTGATCAGGACCATATACACGGCGGTGGTGGAGCCCATAATTATGTATTCAGCCAGTGCTTGGGCGCAAGCAACAAACAAAATAAGCATCCAAAAGCAACTAAATGCGGTGCAGCGCAGCTTTGCACAAAAGATAATTAAAGCATACAAAACCGTATCGCTAAACTCAGCTCTAACAATTGCTGGGTTGCTCCCACTGGATATGAGGATCAGAGAAGCAGCAAATCTTTATGCCACTAAGAAAGGTTATTCCCAGAGGGTGACAGGAGATTGGGAGATAGAAAAGCCCGTACCTTTCTGTGACTCACCTCACCCAGCCGAACTGACTGAAATAAAGATAGGGACCGTGACAGACAGAGAACAAATGGCTCAACACGAAACCGGAAGACTCCACATCTATACTGACGGTAGCAAAATCGAGGGAAGGGTTGGCGCGGCATTATCTCTGTGGGATGATGGCGTGGAAACTCTTACCAAGAAATATAAACTCGAGCCCTTTTGCACTGTGTTCCAGGCAGAGCTGCTTGCACTTCTCGGTGCTACGGAGCAGGCACTTAAAAATAAAAAGAAAGAGTGTAGCATTTTTTGCGACTCCAGATCGGCACTAGAATTGGTAGCAAACGGAATATCTCTCCATCCCCTAGCAGCAAAGATAAGAGCCAATTTAACAGCCGCAAAGCAAACAGACAGGAACATACAACTTTACTGGATAAAGGCACATGTGGGCCTGGAAGGAAATGATCGAGCCGACGAACTTGCAAAAAATGCTGCACTTCACCTTTAAACGCGCCCATATTACAGCCTCTGCCCGGTATCATTTGCAAAGCGAAGAATTTGCATAGAATCGATCATCGAATGGGGAACCAGATACAAAAACGAGGACACAGCATCTACTACCAAAGTATTCTTTCCAGGCGTGGAGTCATACCCGGTGATTAGAAAAATCGAATTTGACCACATTTTGGTGCAAGTTATGACAGGACACGGCGGTTTTTCCGAATACCTTAATATGTTTAAGGTCAAAGAGAGTCCGTCATGCGTGTGTGATCCTGAAAAAGAAGAAAGCATAGTACATATAATAGCAGAGTGTCCAATTTATGGTGGAGTAAGGTCTGAACTTGAAATTGAAATAGAACAAGAAATAAAATTAAGTACTATAGCATCTATCGTAGCAAATAAACTCATAAGAAACAAGTTCCCTAACTATTGCAGAAGTTTAGCCAAGAAAGTCATAGACAGGAACAAAACAAGGTAAGAGGCCAATATGATGTGGCTTTATTGAATATAGGCATACATATAAAAAGGCAAGTAGAAAATGGCACTATTGTATGTATTGTATCTAATGAAAAGTAGAGTGAATATTTATAAATAGTGATGGAAAGAATAAACTAGCAATAAGAGAACTTTGTGAAAATGTAAATTAAAGATGAAGACTAAAATAGCAAATGTATATGGAATAAATAATTAAAAATGCAAATTTATTAAAAAAGAATGAAATAAAAAGACCTTGATTATGTCAGGGGAACAAGCAAGACAGCCAAGGGTTTTAGTCGGTAAGAGTCCGACACTCCTGGGCTCTCCATTCCCAGGGTCCTATGAAGGATTTTTCCTTTGGCTGTAAAAAAAAAATAACCTAACCTAACCTAATCCTTGGAATTTACAGTGACTCCATGTCAGCACTGCAGACGGTCACAAATCTCGGCTCCCTCATCCACTAGCAGTAGAAACCCGCGAGAATATCACTAAATTGTCTCACCAAAACAAAGCTGTGTCCTTTTTTTACCCGACTACGGCAAAGCAAAAAGGAGGGTTATGATTTTGACCTGTATGTATGTATGTATGTATGTATGTATGTATGTATGTGGAAAGGAAAACGTTTGTTCCGTCCTAACTTCTAAACAACTTATCAGAATTTGATAAATGAGGTATCATTTGAAGCGTCTAAACAGTCCGCTGGTTATAGGCTACGTTATGTCACTATACATTACATAGGGCGCCCTCTAGAGCTAAGAATTGAAAAAGTTTATAGTTGCCGTGTGATGCCAGCTAAGAATAGCACCACCCCATTTCTTTTCCGTGGGTGTCGTATGAGGCGACTACGGGATAACGGGACACGACGGGTGTCGTATAAGGCGACTAAGGGACACGAGGAGTTCATGTGTAGGTATTACAATTAGGCGACAGCTGACAACCTGTCACTTAAGTGAAACACGATTTTAAGGGTTAACCTATTAGTCTTTGATGACTTAATGCAATTACCACCTGTATCTGCAACTCGTGTAGGCGCATATAGTTACAAACAAACTGACATTTATGCAGCTGAACCACATTTATGGAGAATGTTTAGTTTCTGTGAATTGGGTCAAAATATGTGACAAGTAAATGACAACAGTTTCGTTGATCTGTTGAACAGCATCAGAGTAGGGAAGTTGACAATGGAGCAATTAGCAATATTAGACACAAGAAGAATTGTAAACGACACTATTGAATACGATGAAATTGTACATTATTTCCAACTTTAAAACATGTAGACCAATTTAACAAAAAAATGTCAGAGCGCTTGGCATTACGAACAAAAATCTATACGATCAATGCAATAGACACTTCAACAGAGTCTAAAACATATGGAAAAATACCTAAGCAAGAGCACATACCAAACGATCCAAATAGAACAGGCGGTATTATAAAAACTATTTAAATCAGTCGGTCAGCCGTGTGGTGCCGGCAGAGTAGAATAGCACCACCCCATCTTTTCCCGTGGCGGTCGTAAAAAGCGACCGAGGGATAAATCCGACCCAAGCACAACGGTCCTGGAGAGGCCAACTCCACAATTAAACCCGGAACGGGGTCTCCTGGGGGCGCGTGTGATAGAGATCTACCGCGCGGCAGACTCCTGCAGCCAACCTGGCTCCGCACGTATCGACTAGTCGTTCCTGCTGATCCAGCCAGGAAGGCCGAGAGGTTGGCGCAGGTCCTGGGCAGCCCTGCGTTTTCCATAATTGCGTCCCAGGCAACGCACTGTCTGTGGAGAGGACACTTCACCCGCGTCACGACATACCAACACGGAAAGTGGCAGTGATCGGTTATAAGTCCGCACATATGGGCGTAAGTGCGGGCGCCAGGGGTCGCTTTCGACAGTGGGAGGGTCCATCGTAGGCCCACTGATCAGTTACCGCCTGTTCCAAGTTGGGCAGCCCCCGACCAATAAGGTACTGTTCCGCCCCGGTGCTGGTTTGCTCTTTTAGGGTGTAGAGAGCACCAGCCTCAACTGGACAATCGGCGCCGTTACATTTTACACCTGCGACTAAAAGGCATAATAGAAACAATTCCCAACACCACTTATCCATGCGATTTGTAACATGGAATGTCCGTACTATGAGGACAGGCCTCCCTGACACCTGTGGAGGCTCTTCTACCCTTCTACTGACGCACAAGATCTGCGTAAAACTGCCATTATCGACGCCGAACTCAACAGACTTAACATTGTTGTTTGTGCCTTACAAGAGACCAGACTCGCTGACGAGGGTTCCTTGCGTGAGACACATCAGCAGCGCTGTGTGTGAGCATGGTGTACCTAGGCTTGGCTATCCGCAACGATGTCTTAACATCAATAGAGGCTCCTTGCGGCATATCGGAACGCATTATGTTGGTGCGGTTAAATACGAATCATGGATACGTAACACTTATTTCTGCTTACGCACCAACATTATCCTCAACGGATGAAGCCAAAACACAGTTTTATGACCAGCTCGACCAGTCTCTACGCGGGTTAAGACCATCTGACCGCTTACACATTCTGGGCGATTTTAACGCAAGGGTTGGACAGGACAACGTAGCTTGGCCTGATTGTATAGGTAACCACGGTATAGGGAAGTTAAACGAAAACGGCCAACGTTTATTAGAGGTATGCTCTAAACACCTAACTGTGTGTTACTATTACCTACTTCAAAGGCAAATCATCTCGCAAAGTATCCTGGAAACACTCTCGTTCTGGTCACTGGCATCAACTGGACCCTATCTTAACCAAAAAGAAAAATCTCCGCGAGAGCCTACACACCCGTACATTTCATAGCGCTGATTGTGACACAGATCACTCCTTGGTGGCTTTGCACGTTGCTATTACTCACAAAAAGATCCACTCGTCCAAACTGCCCGGTAGGAAGAAGATCGATCTTCCCAAAACCAGGGATGATGAGTTTGTTTGTCCGAAAGTTTGAGGAGTTGGTACGCGATAAAACTGCCACCTGGGACGTAGACGCTCCTATAGAGGAAGACTGGGGCAAAGTAAAAAGTTACTAACAGATGTGGCTGGTACGGCTTTCGGCCACCAGAAAGTCAAAAACCAGGACTGGTTCGCTGAAAATCTCGAAAACATAACACCCCTGCTCGAGTCCAAACGGCAAGCTGCGCTTACTCATCGCCTTAACCCTTCCGAAAAGTCGCGTGTCGATTTAGCGAATGCAAAAGCTGCATTACAACGCATATCACGGTACTTTGTTAATGCATACTGGACCGAGCTTTGCCAAAGTATCCAATCGTGCGCTGATGTTGGAAATTTTGGTGGTGTGTATGCTGGAAGTAAAAAGGCCCTTGGTCCTTTGTCTAAAAAAACAGCCCCCCTTAAAGAAGTGGATGGCACTGTTATTACAGATGCCCAACACCAACTCGAACGATGGATAGAACATTATATCGGTCTCTATTCGGAACCAGTTAATATAATGCCGGAAGCTGCAGACTGCATGCCAAAACTAGCTACCTGGGCCAAGTTAAATGACCTTCGTACCATAAGGGAATACCACAAGGCTGTTAAACAGCTTAAGACCGGAAAGTCTCCTGTAATGATAGTACCCATGCCGAAATCATCAGGCTCAAGTGCATATTACCCATCCTGCACAATCTGTTGTGTAAATGTTGGGAAGCGGGATATATACCACAAGATATGCGCAATGCTAACATCGTTACCCTATACAAACGCAAAGGTGACCGCGGTGACTGTAACCTGTTATCGTGGTATATCCCTTTTAAGTATAGTAGGTAAATTATTTGCTCGGTTAGTCTTATTAAGACTCCAGAAACTAGCTGATCGTGTATATCCCGAATCGCAATGTGGATTCCGCGCCCAGCGTTCCATAACAGATATGATCTTTACACTTCGCCAACTTCAGGCAAAAGTGAACAGAGAACACCTCTGTTTGTGGCGTTCGTAGACCTTAACAAAACCTTCGACACCGTTAGCAGAGAGAGCCTTTACACTGCACTTGTAAACATCGGGTGCCCGCCAAAACTTCTGAGCCTCGTTAAATCCTTCCATATGGACATGAAAGGATCTGTTGTTTTTAACGGCAATACATCCGAGCCGTGCGTAGAGATGTTCGCCAAGTCTGCGTGTTGGCTCCTACCCTGTTATACATGGTCAAACATACATACATACAAAGATAAGATTATGAAGAGTGCATTTTGTTTAATTAACGGGTGATGAGTTTTGTTTAATTGTGAATTGAGCTGCATTTCTATCCAGAAAAATAAAATTCATACCAAAGTGTTAAACTTACCTTCAACCCCAAAATAATTAAAATAAAAACCAGTTCAAAAACTAACACCCGACTACTGAGATATCGCGCTCTAAAAAGTAAGAAACAAGAAATCTGGAATAATAACTACAAACAATTTAATATCTATAGTCCACGAAATTTATACGAAGATATGACATATAATTATATATTTAAATGTATATTTAATAAAAATTTATTGTGGTTTATAGGTGATAGCCGTGGTCGTATGCCACCTACTCTAGTACTTAGTAGGTGATATCATAAACTTGCACAACATAATAATGTAAGGCAAACTGGCATACGTCCACGGCTATCACCTATAAACCACAATAAATTTTTATTAAATATACATTTAAATATATAATTATATGTCATATCTTCGTATAAATTTCGTGGACTATAGATATTAAATTGTTTGTAGTTATTATTCCAGATTTCTTGTTTCTTACTTTTTAGAGCGCGATATCTCAGTAGTCGGGTGTTAGTTTTTGAACTGGTTTTTTTGGATTAAAGCGCATGTAGGACTGGAGGGAAACGAGAGAGCGGACCAACTGGCCAAGGAAGCTGCGAACGCGTCCAAGAAAATAAAACACAATTATGAACTGTTTCCCATCTCATTCGCGAAGAGACAGCTTCGGCTAGAGTCGATTCGCGAATGGAATGAGAGATATAAAACATCTGACGTCGCAAAAACGACAAAAATATTCTTCCCGGATGCTGCTGTTTTTTTTTCAATTTGAGCCAACTTTCTTAAGCACTCAATTACTAACGGGCCATGGGGGATTCTCCGAGTACTTGTATCGTTTCAAGTGCAAGGAGAGTCCCTCATGTACCTGCGATCCTAACGTGGAAGAAACCATTCTGCACGTCACACTAGAATGTCCAATATTTGGCCTAGAGAGCTTTGAAGTAGAGTCACTAATAGATACGAAACTTACAGTCGATAGTATAAATAGTATAATGAAAGATAAGAGACGCAAAAAATTTATGAAGTACTGTCTTAAAATAATTGAAATTGTAAATAAGAGAAAAAAGACATAAATAGTATGATGACATCATATTATGAAATATAATGTGCATCATACACATAAAAATGTAAGATTGTAATTAAAATCGTAGTCCTAAGAATAGACAGTGGACAGGAAAGTGTGTGTTGTAACTTAGAAACCCGATAATATAAGAAAGGATGCAGAACTCCCGAACGAAAACCCGGAGTCCTGTATAATATAAGAAAGGATGCAGAACTCCCGAACGAAAACCCGGAGTCCTGTACCGACCTACTCCAATCAAGGACTGCAAATAATTAAAAAAAGAGTCTTCGAAGTCCACGTTGTGCTTATAAAGTCTCTAATCTCCATGTCAGAGGAAATGCAGCAAAACGTACAAAAAAAAAACCTAACCTAACCTAACCGTAGAAATTGCAAGGTGTCAAATAGGGATGACATAGGCCGTAATGCTTTTGATGTGAACTGTCCGACCAGAAAGAAATGGGACAATATAGCACGCTCTAGCGTAGCATACTGTTAAAATTGTGGTGGACAATCAAATCAGCCCGAAAAAACAGTGAGGTTACCAGGTCCTGCAGGCAAATCTTCAATGCAAAAAACTAGCCACTTCAGAACTTATACAAGAGGGCACTAAAAGAAAAACCAGTTTTGCACTAGTACAGGAACCATACACTGGAAACACCGGAGAGCTCAAACATCAGAGAGGCATTAGAATCATACAAAAGTCGACAAATAGGATAGGGCCGGTAAAGGCGGCAATAGTTGTCTTTGATAGCGATATAACAGTCATAGAAGATCCCGTCAACACAACCGAAAATATAGCAGTCGCTAACTTAAAGACAGACAAATGGAATATACTAGTGATGTCGATATATTTTGAGGACACTGTGCCCATAATCCTATATCTAGAGCAAATCAAAGAAATAATGTCGCAAAACACAAACACAAACATTTTGATAGGAGGAGACTTTAATGCTTGGAGCCCTTGGTGGGGCAGTGTATCAGAAAGTCAGCGGGGAGAAGATCTTGCGGGAATGATAGAGGAGATGAATCTGCATGTGTTAAATGTGGGACACGTACCTACGTTTGACACAGTCAGAGGAGGAAAACTCTACTAGAGCCATGTCGATGTCACCTTGGGTAGCGACAATATGCTGGGGCTTGTTCGGAACTGGGTAGTCGACAGGGGAGTGACAAGTTCTGACCACAACACGATAGTTTTCGTAATTCGCCTAGAAAAACAGACTAAGCCATGTTTGACGAGCACCACACGAAAGTACAATACCAAAAAGGCTCATTTCGTAAACATACCGATATTATTAGCTTAAATTAAACTTTAGTGAACAAGTGGAGCCCCCGAGTAACATTTTAGAAAAAACAACACTTTTATCCCTTTTTATTTAAATAATTTAAAACTGCTCATTCTAAAAGGTCGTAAGTGCATGATGACGTCAGAATACGATTATTAAAATGGTATCACTACAATTCTTGAAAATAATAAAATTTAATGGCAATACTGATGATTGAAAGATGATTGACAGCGACATTACCATACATTTCCAGGGTTGCCAACCGTGCAATACAAGGTTCCTCATACGAATACGAAACTAACGGTCTCCCGTACGACACGCGAGGACAAGTATTCACTTCTGTACGAGGTTTTGGAATTTTTCATAATTTTGCTTGCAAATGCTGATTGCAAACGATTTTACGTATTGAAATGTTTTGATTAAATTAGATGTTAAAGAAGTCTAAAGGCGGAAACATACTATCTGACGCATCCA
This sequence comes from Tuta absoluta, assembly GCA_027580185.1. Classification (NCBI taxonomy): domain Eukaryota; kingdom Metazoa; phylum Arthropoda; class Insecta; order Lepidoptera; family Gelechiidae; genus Tuta; species Tuta absoluta. The sequence goes on from JAQAHW010000045.1 coordinate 29,656, forward strand.
TCAGCCACGGCTTAAGACAGTGTGCACGGAGTGTCTGCGGACGAAATTCGTCTATGGTCGCGGTCGCGATAATGACGTCGAGCAACGAGTAGGACGAAATTTTTTATTTAACTGTGGCCACATTGTATTGTCTACCAAGAAATTAGATAAAAAGAAGCGTTTACGTGTTTACGTCCACGAAATAAATTAAAAGCGACTCCAGAGTCTAAAGGCCACATTGTCTATGGCATCCGACCGGCTAGATATCTCTCTCAGACTGTGCGCGACTTAGATAGTTTGCAGTTTCACATAAATTACTACACAGATTCAAATAAGTCGCGGCTGACGGACGCGGCTGATGGACGCGTCAGATAGTATAGTTCCGCCTTAATTAGGAAGTAAAAAACGTTGCAGAATGGGAGGGTGGAAGGGAAAAGAGAAAAACGAAGACGCACAAACTTTACTCAAATTAAGAAACGGAGAGTCTACGAGTCGTGACTAACGTAACTTTAGTAGAGTCGTGTAGTACTAAGAGGTCAAAACCCCAGCAGGAAAGACACAAGTGTGGGAATACCACACTGCTGGACATGGGCCTCCCCCTATTAGGGGTTATTTGCCATACTCACCACGCTTAGCAGGTGAAATGGCGAGCGCAGTGTAAGGTGTTGTATTCACTGACAACGCTGCTGCCCATTTCCTGGAGTCATCCCTTAGTCGGCTTTTACGACACCCGGGTAGATATTGATATTGATAAGCATTTTGTTTTGCCTTTGGCATCTAATCTAGTAACTTAGTCAGTTGGTACTCTTCGGTAGTTACCTACTTGTTGGCGTGTGGCATGTTCATGGCATGTTTCTTAAGCTTCCAGTTCCATATTGGTTCCATAGATTACAACCGGTGCGTCGACGCACGTGCTTCATTTGCGTAGACGTACAAGCCACAGTCTGCGCTAGCCTTAAGTGCTTCAGTACGAAAAAAAAATCCCAGTTGGCAACCCAGCCAACTATGTACTTTGACGTTATTGACAGTTTTGGCGCTCATGATGCGCTTTTTTTTGTAAATTTACGTCTACAAACGGATGTGTTTTTTTTGCAGGATAATCATCGTATTGTGACGTCACAAGCACAATTTCAGAAAATTGATTATTTTTTCCTAGATTTTCAACAGAAAAATTTGAAACTTTTTCACTATGAATCCGCAATCAGAAATCTCCGAAATGGTCATAGAAAAAGTGGATATTATGAAATTTGAGCGCTTGTCAAGTGCTAGTGAAGTACAGCTTCATACACTAGCCGTCAAACACATAACCCAAATAAAGGACCTGGATACAGTGGTAGGTAAATACGTAGCTGCTGTGATGCTGTTGTTCACAGGATTGGACCAAGCGCTAGCAACAGGTTGCCTTGGTGGAGCGACGAGCTAGAAGAACTCAAAACAAAAACGGCAACCTTTAAGAGAAGAATTTCTCGGGCAGCACCTAGAAAGCGCAAACACGTCATTGCGGAGTATCTCAGAGAAAAAGAAAAATACGAAAGTACTGCGATGCAAGCACAAACAACTAGCTGGAAGGAGTTTTGTTCAAAACAGGATCGAGAGAGCGTCTGGGATGGAATCTATAGGGTTATTGGAAGAACAGCCCAAAAATACACGGACCAGCTCATGGTGGAGGATGGTAGGGCTTTGGGCCCGGTAGAGTCCGCAGAAACACTCGCAGCCACCTTCTTCCAAGTTGAAAAATAGGAAGAAGATAATTCAGAACACACTGAAATAAGGGCAGAAGCCGAATGTGAAGATAACAACAATAACTCCACACAAGACCCTCCATTCACACTCCAAGAGCTGAGAAAAGCAATGTACAGCTTTAACCCTAAGAAAGCGCCGGGTATAGACGGCGTTACCGCTGACATATGCGTGAAGGCAATCGAAGCAGACGAGGAGCTATTCCTACAGATACTCAACAAATGCCTTGAACTAGCGTTCTTCCCAGGAATTTGGAAGGAAGCAGTAGTCGTGATCCTGCGTAAACCAGGTAAAACAGACTACACGCAACCTAAAGCCTACAGACCGATAGGTCCCTTTCAATCCTGGGAAAGATACTCGAAAAAATGCTTATCTGCAGGATAAAGTGGCACATACTACCAAAGTCAAACCAGAGACAATATGGATTTGTGCCGCAGCGCAGCACGGAAGACGCCCTCTACGACTTTATGCTGAACATCGTGGTCTCGCTCGACATAGAGGGCGCCTTTGATAGCGCGTGGTGGCCCGCCATTAAATGCCGACTAAAAGAGAAGAAGTGCCCCCTAAATCTTCGTCTGCTGGTAAACAGCTACCTGGATGATAGACAAGTTAGAGTCAGGTACTCCGGAGTAGAAGTCACAAAGCCGACCACCAAAGGGTGTGTTCAAGGATCAATCGGCGGACCTACCTTCTGGAATGTGCTCCTTGACCCTTTGCTTGACGCGATTGCGGAACAAGGCATATATATCCAGGCTTTCACGGACGACATTGTCCTGGTCTTCTCCGGCCATTCGACACCCGACTTGCAAAACCAAGCTGAGACCGTCCTAGACCGAGTGACTTGGGAGTAGCAAATAAATTAAAATTTGCCCCAAACAAAACCAAAGTCATGGTAATAACCAAAAAACTAAAATATGACACCCCAGTTATTCGCATGGGGGGTGTAACCCTACAGGTCGTAGATGAAATTAAACTGCTGGGCCTCATGATTGATAAAAAGCTCACGTTTAATAGCCACGTGGCTCAAGTTTGCAGAAAAGCTGCTAACATATATCGACAGCTAGCACGTGCAGCAAAAATCAACTGGGGACTCAGCCCGGAGGTGATCAGGACTATATATGTCGCGGTGGTGGAGCCAATTGTCGTGTATGCAGTAAGTGTATGGGCAGATGCGGCCCAAAAACATACCATACAAAAGAAGTTCCTCTCCATACAGAGAGGCTTTGCGCAGAAAATCTGCAAGTCATACAGGATGGTATCCACAAACGCGGCACTCATCCTATCAGGGCTCATCCCTCTGGACTTGCGAATCCAAGAGTGCAAAAAACTTTACGAGGCAAAGCGGGGGCGACCATTGCCGGATTTAATTGGTGACCGCCAGGTAGAGCGCAAAGTTTGCGCACTTAACACTGACCACCCGGCAAAGGGAGTTGCCCACAGGTTCACCTGTCTGGAAAACATGCACCCTGAAACAATCAATAATAATAATGGGAATGCACATACAAGGCATACAAATCTTCACAGACGGGGGCAAGATAGGTGGAAAGGTGGGAGCGGCACTCTCTTGTTGGCATGAAAACGAAGAAATCCTAAATAAAAAGTTAAGACTCGAACCTTTCTTCACGGTGTTCCAGGCTGAAATGCTGCCACTAAAAGAGGCAACATCCCAGATATTAAAGATGGAGCATGAGGAATTTAATATACTGGGTGACTCTAAATCAGCACTGGATCTCCTGCAGAAAGAGTCGTTTCACCCAATACATACATACATACATATATCACGCCTTTATCCCTTTCATCCAAAAGCCTACGATATAAATAAAAATATTACAAAAATAAACTTGCAAGGCAAGACCCTCCGGCTATTCTGGATTAGAGCCCACGTCGGGACAAGAAGTAATGAAAGAGCAGACGAGCTAGCCAAAGAAGCAGCTCTTAAATTGAAGACCTCGGCACACTATGGTGAATGTCCCGTTTCATTCGTGAAGGAGCCTTAGACAGGAAACTGTTCGCGAGTGGAACGAGAGATACACCAAAAGTGAAACCGCTGAAACAACAAAACTGTACTTTCCCGACGCAATCGCGGCATACAAGCTAGTCCATAAAATTAAACTGTCGCCGAAACTAGTTCAAGTGCTAACTGGTCACGGCGGGTTTGCAGATTACCTACACAGGTTCAAATGTAATGATAACCCAGCTTGTATCTGCGACCCAAATGTGCCAGAAACAGCAACTCATATAATAACAGAGTGTCCACAATTTGGAAAAAAGAGATTCGAGCTAGAGCAAAGATTTGGTGTGCAAGTTACTAACAAATCTTTGCACTGGTTTCTAAATAATATAAGAACTAAGAAATTATTTATAGAATACTGTTCTGGTGTAACAGAAATTGTTATAAATAGAAATAAGTCTTAAAGATTTAAGCGATAGATTTAAAACTAATTGATAAAACTAGTGTAAGGTTAAATCAGTTTTAATATTAGTTGTAAGTACATACTGCGCTATGTACATTCTACGACAAATAGATAAAAGAAGGAAGATAAAAAATCAAAGCTAAATGATAAAAAAAAACATGCACAACAAAAAATAAAAAATAAAAAAAGACGAAAAAAATAAAAAAGGAGCAAACAAATTGTTAAATAGGTTAACTTTAGCTAAGCAGTACACTTCTTTATAAATCCTTTTAGAAATCAAAAAATTACCAAGAATAATATAAAAGCTCAAGTGTAATACGGTCAGAGACACATGTCCCTGGTACAATTGGTATATGAAGAGAAACGGCGAATGGGATGGGTTTTTAGCCGGTAAAAGTCCGGCACTACCTGGGCCACATTCCCAGGTGTCCTTTGAGGATTTTCCCATTCGCCGATTTTCTTTTAGGTAGATAGAAGAAAAAAAAACCTAACCGAACCTAACCTTACCTAACCTAACCTAACCTAACCTAACCCAACCTAACCTCTGGACTGCATCAAGATAGAACATCGTGTTTGGGCTCGCTGAAAAGGGCTCGGAGAGCTGTAATTTGAGTCTCTACATAGAGATTTGAACAATAATCGTCATAACATTAGAACAAATTGACATGCATAGCTGATTTTTTCAACAAACCGTTAATTGTTGCCTATTCTATACGTGAACTGGTCTGGTCTTACGATTCAGAAGTTTTTCTGTCTCGCACTTGCAAAACACCCTCAAAAAGCATCATAATGTCTACGACAAGTTCTACGAGCAGCAGAGGAGGAAAGCAATCCAGAGGAGGCAAAGTTGTCAAGGAAGCCACTGTGCCGGTCAAGACTAAAGCTGCCAAAGGAGCGGTAGATTTAACGCAATTGCAGAGTGAACTGCAACCTTTTGTTAGCCATCAAACTAGCCAGAACAACACAGAGCAGCCTACACTAGGGAGGGCGAGCAACGATATAGAGCAAACTGAACCGGGCAGCTGGTCAAATTTCGAAAAACGCCACCCCAAACCTATGACGACTGCTCTTTTCACCTCCACGCCACTCTCTCAAACACTGAATGTCCAAAGGGGGAAGAACACCTATGTCAAACATATTGTAACTAAGTGATTAAGCCTTTTTCAGGTCTGTACTTATCTTCCTCTTTCCGAGGTATTGTTACTTTTACTTATATTAGCTTCTTTAAGCCTTAAATTGTTTTAATTTTTATTTATATACAATAATAAAAAAATAAAAATATATTGTCTCCCAGTAATTAAATTTAGTTATTACATTTGTTAAAGTGTATAAATTCATGGTTGTTTAATTAAAAGGGAGATAGGAGTCCAAACTAGGTGAACATGTGCTATGGATCTCCTAGCTCCAACATTCTGACATCAGCACACACTTATAATTATTTAGACCAATAGTTTATACTTATAACTAAGTAGAATACAATTTGAATACTTAGTAAGAATTTATAGTTAAAATTAGAAAACTGATTATTATAATATTATAAATAAAAGTAATAAATATCTAATTTGGTATATTATACAAGTTACCTATATTATGTAACAAAATCAAGAAGACTTTCGATATATTCGTAATTCATTTTCATCAGCCACTCCGTGACAAATTTTTTACATTCAAATCTAACTTTACTATAAATATCGAATTCTTTATTAGCAATATTGTAAAGCTTACTACTGAGAAAAATATAGAAGTTTTGTGCAAAAGTAGTATTTACAGGAGCGACTCTGCACACCTGATAAAAACGTCTTTTATTAAAGTTTTTGTGGTTTGAGTTATAAATTGTCTTATGCTTCTGTAAAATAATAGTGAGTATATAAAGCTGTCTTACAGTTAGAACTTCAACAAATCTACCTTGATCGTCTTATTGGGCTCTACATTGTCGCTATTCTTCTTTTAATATATTTTTGCATTTTTGTTGTCTTTTAATCTTCCATACACAAATGTTGGACAGAGCATTGACAGATTTGAGACTGAGACAGGTTCTTAAAAACAGGTTCTGGCTAGTGGCATTACAAGCCAGTCGAATCTGAGACGAGAGCTCCGTGGTCGTATAACGGAAGCCAAAGTACTACTTACAAAGGCCAAAATGAACCTTAACAGCGAAGGCAATATAATAAAGGATCTGAAGGCGAACACGAAGTATCGAAGCAGTTGACAAACTATGTTAGTTCGTAATGGATGCGGATACGGAGATAAATGACCTAACTAGCTTAGGTGCAATAAGTCATCCAAGCACATCTGCCTTAGAAATGAAGTCTAAAAAGGAGAACTCATCCGTGAAAAAAACCTGCGTAGTCAACACCTACCCGAACTATTTATTGCAGCTTAAGAAACACTCCGACCTATTATTGGAAAATATTGGGAAAATGGATTAATTCAGGGAAATTCTAGAGAAACAAAAGCAAACATTGGAGAGGGCCGTGACTTATACGAGTGTAACTGCTAGCCACAACAGTGGCAAAATCGAACAAAAACAAAGCGCACTGATAGAGTCCAAAAGGTAAAGGATAGAAAAATCATAGTGGGTTTGAGTACTAAGGTAGAAAAAAACGAAGTAAAGAAAAGAATAAAGCAAGAAGGTGTCCAGTTGAACATAGTGGAAGTGAAAAATAAGGATCCACTCATTCATTGTCATCAGAAATATCTTCTCATACTACTCTGATGAGGGAATCTACAGCGCCTTTAGGAAACACAATCGAGTTATTTTTCACGGCCTTGGCACTGAAGAGAACAAAATTGAACTGAAGTACAAGAGAAAAACAAGAAACCAACATGCCTTCAATGTCATCCTCAGTGTGTCACCCAAAATATATCAACGAGCTACTGAGTAAGGTTTTGAGCACATCAAAATACAACGTGTAACAGTGAAAGACCAGTCTCCCCTAGTAAAATACACTCGCTGCTTGGGTTTCGGTCACGGTAAACGCTTCTATAAGGAACCCACAGATATTTGCCACCACTGTAGTGGTCCTCACCTAAGATCAGAGTGTGAAGAGCGTTTGGCAGAAAGTTACAAAAGTGCAAAAACCGTATTAGGGCTGGACTGGAACACGTAGATCATAATGCCTTTAGCATTCACTGTCCCACAAGACGCAAATGGGATAACTTGATACGCTCAACCTTAGCCTATTGCTAAGGTCACTCAAAGTGGAAAAACCATATACGTCCTAAATAGCGACTCTGTTCCGACTTTCGATACTGTTAGAGGCAGCATAAACATTTTAAAAGCTTTGTCGATGTCACTCAGAGAGCTACGGAAAGATCTATGATCGGTATCTCTTTAATGGATAAAATCCGGATTGAGACTATCCGCAAAAAGACCAAAGTAACGGACATAATTTGGAAATGTACCATTTAGAAGTGGCAGTGGGCTGGGCATATCTGTCGTAGAATCAACGGACGGTGGAGTTAGCGGGTTCTCGAGTGGAGGCCATGCCTGACCTTCGGCCAGATGGACTGATGACTTGAAAAAGGCGGCTGGTATTGACTGGATGGCGAAAGCGAGAGATCGTGCCCTATGGCGCGGCGTAGTCCTACGTCTAGCAATGGACTGCAATAGACTGATGTATGTATGTAATAATAAATTAAGTAAGTAGTAATTGAAACACTCATAAATTATTATTTTTGTTTTAAGGGCTGGACACTGTTATTTAGCCCCGGGACTTTGAAATCTACACCTGACTATTAGGTGGAGCTGGAGCTCACCTGGAGAAGTTTGGATGGTTGATCAACACACCAGCCCAACCGCCGATGAACCTTTGCCAATCCTTTAAACTAATACGTTTGTTACAAGTAACAGTAAATTCCTCCGGTGTGTGGTTATAACTCATAGGAGACAAACCTAATCTACACTAATATAATAAAGAGGAAAGATTTGTTTTTTTGTTTGTTTTTATGTAATCGATAAACTCCGAGACTACTAGACCGATTTCCAAAATTCTTTCACCATTAGAAAGCTACAACATTCTTGAGTAACATAGGCTACTTTTCACTACGGCAAAATTCCTTATTCCCACGGGGAAACGGTTAGAAGCAGGAAAAGCGGGAAATATAGCGGATATTACCCAAATTAGCCAAACCGATTTAGCGATCTGCGTGAAATTTGGCACTGATATTGGTGGTATATTGAAAACGGACTTGGACTACTTTTTGTCAGCACTTGAAGATCTGGAATACCTGATGGAGGGCACCAGGAGCACAGCTAAACTATAAGAGATACGAAAATGGCTTCATAGCAAAAACTTTTCAGCATGACGGGGCGCTTCTGCTGACACATGTTTATTGAGGATCTGGAGTACCTGATGCAGACCACCAGCATCCCATCTAAACTATAGGAGATACGGTAATGGTTTCAAAGTAAAAGTTGTTTATCATGACGGGCCGCTTTTGTTGGCACTTGGTCATTGAGGGTCTGGAGTACCTGATAGTGGGCACCAGGAGCACTGCTAAACTACATGAGATACGATAATGGCTTGATAGCAATAGTTGTTATGCACGACGGGCCGCTTCTGGTGGAACATGGTCATCAAGGATCTGGAGTACCTGATGCAGACCACCAGCATCCCATCTAAGCTGGAAAAGCTACGGTAATGGCTTCAAAGTAAAAGTTGTTTAGCATGACGGGCTGCTTTTGCAGGTACGTGGTCATCGAGGGTCTGGAGTACCTAAAACAGACCACCAGCATCCCATCTAAACTACAAGAAATAAGGTATCGGCATCAAATTAAAAGTTGTTTAACATGACGGGCCGCTTTTGCTGGCACATGGTCCTGTTGAGTAACTTCTGCTGGAACGGAGTAAAGAAGTTAACTACTTTTTACTGCGGGCAAACATCCAATTTCTACGGGAAAACTGGTAAGTAGCAGCGGTTAATACCGCTGGGCGGGCCGCTAGTTATATTATAAGGAGGAATAGGAGGACCCTTCCTTTGGCCGAAAATAGTGGAATAACACTGAAAAACAGCATAAATACTGAGCTGCTATTATTACCAACTGCTATTTTTAAAGCTTATGTTCATATTGTGTTTATTGCTAAATCAAGATCTGTTTATTTAATTGTTCAATTTTGAAAAATTAAGGATGAAATTTTACTAATGATGACCGATAGCAAGACGAGCTCAATTTTTTTTAAATATCTAGCCGTGGTCCAGCCCGTCTTGAGATTTCAGAGATTTCACTTTCGGTCACTCACTAGTAAAATGACACTCTATATGAATCGATTCGAATCAAACTCATACCATACGAACAAAGTATTTTTTTACTCGAGTTAAAACAAAATAAAAATAAAATTAAAGCTATTTTTAGATGATTGAGGTAAATAATAGACTACCTTTTGATGATTGTAGGAATTTATTAAAATTATAAATAATAATAGCAAAAGCTAAACAAGTAAGAAGGTTTTATTCCTATCCAATAATTTGCTTCGAATTTGCAACAGCAAATCAGCATGTTATGTATATGAATAACATAAACAATGCATACTGGAGTCTATTGATGTCGTGGTGGCAAAACTATGCCGGCGCGATGTGGGAGCGCGCGACGTGTGGGGCGCGCGAGGGGCACGGGGATCGCGTGGGCCGCGTGGGCCGCGTGGGGCATGCACGGCGCGAGCGGCGCGGCGAGCGCGCAGCAGGTCACGCTGGCTGGCGGTCGGCGGCGCGGCGCGGCGCTCCGGCACGATGGCGCAGCCCAGCACTGCCAGTGCCGTGGTTGTGGCTTTCAACTCCCCTATTTCTTTTTGTCTGTGAATTATAAAAAAAGCAAAACTATATTAAACTAAATGACAGAATGACAGTGGAGCTGCACATGCCATCAACGCAAAGGTCCCGGTCTAGGTCTAAGCAGATATGTAAATTTTAATAATTCTTTTTCTATTTGGGTATACTGAGTGCGTGTTTTTGTCCTTGGTATCCAGATACAGGAAATGCGAGCATCTTTAACCAATTTCAATAAATAAGGTTATCAATTCGACCCGCAACTTCGTAGGGATCATTCTTAGAATTGCAAAGAGTACCAAGCACATTGAGGTGTATGATTTAGTTTTAGGGAAGCGTGCACGAAAGGTACAGGTACCAATACCAGGAACGTACGTAGATAAGAGCGCAGGTTGGTGATGTTGGTCAAGGAGGCGTCGCGCGACGAGCGAATCGGGGCTTCCGGGCTGCGCGCGACGTCGCTGGCGCTGCGGCGGCGGCGGCGTGGCGGGGAGAGCAGCGCGCGTGCCGGCCGAGCACGCACTGTCCACCGCCGCCCAGCAGCGGCAGTGGCCGCCTCGAGCCTGCAACACCCGCCTGCTAGCTCTCAAATACGTGTCGGGTTCACCAGTTTCGACTCTATTAGTATATATTTATTGTTATTAATGATTATCAGTATTTAGTTCACTACTCATGATTATGATAAACGTTCAAGAGCTTCGCCAGCGACTGCCTGAAGGTGACGATCTCATGCTCTACTTCTGGATAATTCAAAAGCTTAGGTTATAGGTGCAAGCTTATGTTGACAAGCTTTCCGCCTACGGCTTGTGCTCCTACTTACTCGACAATATGGCAGTCAACTAAATAAGGATATTATGGACTTTTTTTCATTTAACTTATTATAATAAATTCCTAAGGCCAGGTACCTTATGCTACCTTAGGTTATGTACCTGCATGTCCTGCCGGCGCAAAGACAGCTCGGCGAGAGCCGGCAGCGCATCGGGCGCGTGGGGCGCGTGGGACGCGTGGGACACGTGGGGCGCAACGAATGTGCGTGCGTGTGTGTGCGCGCAGATGCCCGGCGAGGCGTGGCTGTCGTCGTCGCACTTGCGGCCGCGCAGCGCACGCCGCCTGTCCGCCGCCGGCAGCGAATCCGCTGTAGAGTTGTAGCGTATGGCAGGAGCTGCGTGTGTGCAATGCATCTGAGCTTGTCGTTTGCACATAGACCATTCTCCTTCCTAGAATGTAAACAATATCCATTGAACACGCATGCTAGTTTCCAGCTGAACAATTGTCGCTATGGAAAAAGAAGAATAAAAAGACATCAAATTGGGCTCAACTTATTTACATCTCTTATTTACTCACATAATGTTGCAAGTTGTAGTATCAAGAAAAATTTTCACCTCTCCAGCATGAAAATAACGTTTTTGCAGCGTAAATCCAAAAATCATTTTTAACCTTAATGCACATAAACTCAACTTTCCAAAAATGTGTACTTCCCAAAATGACCATCTACTAAACTACTTTGCTAAAATGTCTACTTTCCAAAAAGTGTACATTTCCAAAAAGTGTACATTTCCAAAACTAGATGGGGATTTTTTTTTTAATTTCAAACATCAAAACTAATAATATCAATGACGGTACGGGCGATTTGCGACTGAATGCGACGCAAAGGTTCCGGGTTCGATTCTCGGTGGGGAGTGGAGAAAGTTAATATTAACACTTTGTGAACTTGTGCTGCCGGGGCATAAAACTGCACTATACAGAAACAACTACTACATAATGACAATTAAAGTCTACAATGAATTGCCCACCGCATTCAGACACCTGACGACAAACCTTTTTATTAAAAAACTACGTACCTACATGGCTTATTGATAAATGCTACTACCTTCGAGCAACGACGGTCTTCCGTTCTCGGAACGAGACGAAAGACCGTGTTGCTCGAAGGCTACTACAGTATTGGTGAGTTTTTTGGAGACGATGTCACTTGATTTGTAACTTATGAGTATTGTGCTGTTGTCTGATATACTGGGTTACCAAATGGTTACCAATTTACATTTCACATGATTTTTTGCATGCCATGTTATGGTAGAATATACTGAGACATTACATTACCCTGTAATATTCGACATCTTTAATACTTGTGTTTTATGCAAAAAAAAAATTATTATTATGTTGGTACGTTTCCGAATCTCGGGCCCACAGGGAACCGGGCCGAAGCCAACAGCACAGAGGCCTTTTTGCACTAAATAATGTGTTGTGATGTGTACATCAAGCGGATACTCGCTCTGTCTGCACTATAGAAGTACATCCAGAGCCAGCATCCGCCTCATGCAAGGACTATTGCAGGTGAGGGTCGGATTACTAGGGCTATGGGGTTGAATTTGCTGGACCGGTTGCTGGGCTATTGATTGAGACAACGGGACGCCTGCCAAATCGGATGTCTCAATCTTGATAATCTCGGCAGACGACGCCTCGCCACCAGCTAGGTGGGTCTCCACTCCACTATTGCCTTTACGCGTAGAGCGTGGTGCCGGGACGCAACACTGGCGCAGGCGACTGAAGGGGTGTCTACTCTAGTCTAATCTACCATATTTTATAAGATGTTTTATCTTATAAATATTTTATAAGATAGAAGGAGTTGGAGATAGCAATGGGTAATTTTGACAATACATTTTTAAGGTTTGAAAGATGCAATATGAATCTCCATGGATTTAATTTCAATTGTATAAAGTAAATATTTTATAAGATGTTTTATCTTATAAAATATTTATAAGATAAAACATCTTATAATATGAATCTCCATGGATTTAATTTCAATTGTATAAAGTAAATATTTTATAAGATGTTTTATCTTATAAAATATTTATAAGATAAAACATCTTATAAATATTTTATAAGATAAAACATCTTATAAAATATTTACTTTATACAATTGAAATTAAATCCATGGAGATTCATAATGCATCTTTCAAACCTTAAAAATGTATTGTCAAAATTACCCATTGCTATCTCCAACTCCTTGCATAACTTACTACATCTACCTATTCACTTAAAGTTTCTCAAGCGCGGTGTAACCGTACGCTACATTCAATCCATGTTGACGGTGTGACTGTACAGTACAGTCACACCGTCCGTCCTTAGCATTTTCTACTTACTTTGTGTCATTACGTTATCAATTAAATACTTACTTTGTTTCTGACTCCATTGAACCTCATCATGGTCATCACATATTTCTGTCATACTGCTTTAATCAACTTTACTACTGCCTGTACACTTGAGAACAGTACATTTACCTTCTAACTGTTTTACGAGTCTTTCAAACATCTAACGTGGCTGTAAAGAGCACATAGGAAGTACATCTTATGCGTTAACCTCATCTATAGCACACCTCGGACACTGGCGCTCAAATGTATGAATCAAACGCGTTGCTACGCACACAGTCTAAGCTCGCGTAGGTGAACGCGGACCATGCTTGTGTGGGTGAGACAACATGTCAGGGTTGCCGCCATTTTGCGTTCGCGAATCGGGAATGCAATGTGCGGCAGTATGAAATGACCTTCGTCGTCGCGTCCTTTGCTAGCCGGTGTCTGAGCGTCCTCCGAGCGCGGGTGGGCGGCGCTTGTAGGGGGAGGCAGGGAGTGACCATACTGTACGCTAGTACTATTAATTATACTGTGTCTATAGGTACACACAAACATAGCTTTGTAAACCATGGAATTCTATAAATGAAAATAATATAGCACTGTAAGTGCATAATAAAATCATAAAATATGGATTTCTAGTATGAACGTGAATACATCCAGGATCCTCATTCTAGTAGATAATTTACCAGCTGTAAATTATCATGAACTGCTTGTGTTGTGCAAGCAAAACATAATACTGAGTAACATATTACACGATGAATAGTTAAGCTACATGGATAGATCTCACCAAACTGGCTTTTGCGACCATTTCTCAAGAACGCTAGTTTGCCGGTAGGTACATCAACATCGGTATACCGCCGCCCTCAGGTGACCCGCACTGACCCGAACTGATCCTCGACCGCACACGGCTCTCAATAACTTTTGCAAGTCGTGGATAACACAGCACATCCTGGTTATCATCACACTTCAATCACAACAACTACTTAGGCACTCAACATAATCTCAACCTCAGATTGTTTGACCGGAGCAAAGAATACTATACTCACTGGACCGGGGGCCCTCTCCATATAATATTAAACGTATTAAACTTGACCATCTTCATAGTTCCCTTTTTTAGCTAAGAATGTCTATGCGGGAGAGGCTAATTGATTAAAACCCATACAGCCATTCCGTCATATACAAGGAGTAACAAAAAGCAGAGAAATAAATTTAAATGTTATATTTGTCAACGATATTTGTACCTGTGAGCCTGCATCACTGGTGCGGTCGGTTGCGGCGTCACTGCGCGAGGGCGTGGCGGCGGCGCGGCCGGGCGCGCGCGGCGTCCGCGCCGACGGGAACCGCAGCCGCAGGTCGACGCGCGACGGCAGCGCCGCGCGGCCCGACCCCGCCAGTGTTAGAGACCATCCATCACCACCATCTAGTTTAAATAAATATGCATACATGAGAACAAAGCGATGCTGCAAAAATATCTTTGGGAAAACACGGCGTATCTGACATCAAATAGACGTACCCGGATGTGATGTAACGTTTTCGGTATGTATTGGTAGTGGTTGTTGCTGCGGCGGTGGCGGCGGCGCGGGGCGCAGGGCTCGCCGGCGCGCGCGCTGCGGGAGGCGCGGCCGGCGCCGGCCGCTCGGCGGACGAGGCCGGGGCCGCGCCTCACGCGGCGGCTCCATGTCGCATTCGCTTGAGCTATTTTCTTCTTCTTCCGGCAGATCGCTTTCTCTTACACTTTTATGGCTGGATATGTTTTGTGTTGCTTGCGTTTGTATCCATTGAGTACCGATCGATCGCCGGCCACGCCTGCAATCTTTTTGACTGTGTATTTCCACAGAATCTGCGGTCGAACCTTTGGATCAATGAAACGATGTCCAAACTTCAGAAATCAATTAAACATCATCTTTTGTTCTAAAATAAGATAATATTCTCTACAGTAGCATACTTCTACATAGAAGAAATAATTTGTTGGATTTAATGTGTACGAGTGAGTCGTCCGCGCGCCAGTTTTCCTTTCCTGTGATCATATTAGGGGACAGTGGAGAGGCGGCGGCGGCGCGCGGTGTTGGGCAGTAGTGCGCGGTGCGGGGCTACTGGCTACTCTACGGACACCGGGGCGGTGGCGGTGCGGTGTGCGAATGTCGGCATTGTGCAAGCGTGCGCCATACCTGCCGGCGCAGGCGCGAGCGGGCTGGTCGCGGCGGAGCGGCGCGACACCGGCGGCGGCGCACTAGACTGGGCTCGGGTATCTTCTCCGGCCGATTCCAAACTGAGGCTGCTTCGTTCTTCGGGAATAACATCGAAAACACGCTCAAAACGCATCGATCTAGACGATGCGCTGATTTCTACTCCGGGCACAGACGCTCGACGGGGAGTGACATTAGGTTCAGTGACCGAAGACATCGATGTCGTAATGGAAGCGCGACGGACACGCGGCTGTTCTGTTTTATCATGGACTGGAACTGGAATGCGCGATCTTCGACATCTAGTCGCGTTTAAACTATCATCTGAATTGGTCTCCGAAGAGCTCCGTGAAGTATTCGCATATTCAACTATCTCTAATATCTCTATACATTTTCCGCCATCATGGATTTCAGATTTATGGTACAGGCGCCGTGGGGGAATTCGTTCGCGTGGAGCAGGGGGCGGTGGTGCAGTAGTCATGAAGCTAGTGTGTTTTAAATCTTCTTGCGGTCGTTGTTCTTTTACCGATTTAGAATGGCTGTTTCGCCCGTTGGGGATACGGGCATTCGAAGAATTTTCTTTAGATGTATGGGATTCCCGCTGTCGTGCAATGCGCATATATCGATGTTCCTCTCTTGCAATTTTTGCTATTGCGTCGTCAATGAGAGCATCGACAAGCGCCGCGCACTGCCGCTGCACGTCTCTCTGCGCGTTGCGTCGCACGGCGCCGCGCCGAGCACCTTGCGCTCGCATTTCACGACGTCTATGTCGTCGGTAAAGCCTCTGCTTTATTTTTTCTGGCATATGATCAGCAACCACTATATTTTCTTTTTCACAAGCACAGTTATCGTCATTCATTCGAATAAAAAACGACTCGCATTTTTCTCTCATTGGCGAGTATTCGATATCAGTATAAGCTGACGAGACTGGAGTTGATTGGGATGGTTCATGTGTAGCCAGAGGTAAAGGTGAGGGTAATACTGGCTGCGGAGGAAGCAATGGGGGCGGGGGCGGGGGCGGGAGCGGGGGCGGCAGTGAAGGCGGAGGCGGGGCGATGCGAGGGGAGAGTGGGTCGTCCAGGCTGTCTACCAGACTAGCGCATGGCGATTCTGTTCGAGGTGGTGCTTGCCAAGCTTCAGCGTTTACTTGGAATTCATCACAAAACAATATTTCGGCCGGTAATAGCGACACATTTAATGCGTCACGTTCGCATATCTCTCTATTTCCAAAAATAATTTGGTTATTTGAAGTCGGGCTCAAATGTACAACGGTATTCACTGCCTTATTCTGTAATTTAACTTTGATTTCTTTTTCAACTACGCTTATTCTCCCGTCGGCACCACCGATGGAAACAGTCATATTCTCCAACCGATCAGTCAATGAATTAAGACTATCAATTAAAATGTTTGAAACGTATTCATCAATATTCAGATTACAGTCACTCGAGCGAGCCTTGTTCATGGTAACGTCTGAAGGATGAGACAGCAGAGCAGGTGTAGTCTCTGACACTACAATTTCTAGTAGATCTGCAGACTGTAAAGGGTCAAAATTTTCTTCATTACTCGCCGGTATTGGAAAAACAGGATCCTCGGACGGTGGCTGTGACACGTATGTCGGGGAGCGAATGTCACTTATGGTAGACTGTATGGTAGGCTGGCACACTTCAGACCGTGACCCATCTAAAGAGCGCGTGTCGCAGCGACAGGGCGATGCGCCCGCGCCCATGCGCCGCATCAGCGCCGAGCGACGCACGAAGTCGCGCGCAGCGGCCGCCGGCGTCGACGCAGGCAGTGACTCGTCCTCTGCTTCAGACAGCTCACGAGCCAGCCGATACCTGCAGTTAAAAATAAAATATTATACTGTTCTTAGCTAAGTAGTCATTCAGTTATTACCTATTATTAATGTAGTTTTAGGAGTATTTATAGTTGTGGACCCTATGATTTTAACCTCGGGGCTTTTAATCTACACCTGACTGTATGGTGAGGAGCAGGAGCTCATCTGGAAAAGTTTGTGGTTGTTCAAACAACCAGCTCAATCTCGCCCTAGGGGCGCGATTAGGATTACGAGTTGTTCTGGGAAGAACGTATTGGACTGAATCTACCCGGCACGTGCCGGTAGTTCCCAAAATGGGGAACAAATGAGCGACCTCTGCGCCCCCGCCGGCGGGGGCGTCGGTTGCTTGAGGAGGAGTATAGTGCAATTCTAACAAGTAGTATTAGTACGAACCAACCTGCGCATAACAGTCTCGGGCACGGAATACCGGCGATGCAACAGGCCGGAGGCAGCAGGCGAGGGCGGTGCGCGCGGCCCCATGTCCCCGCCAGCGGCGCCGATGCCGCTCGTGCCGCGACAGCCGCCCCCGCACTCGCTGCTATTGCCGCCGCCGTCGATGTAGCCGTCCACGCTGCCTTCTTCGCCTCCAATGCAAATAGTGCTCAAATTAGATGCCAAACTGGAGCTGTAAATAAAATATATTGATTTGTTAAATAGGTACTTATAGAGTGGGAGATACTGACATATTTCCAAAGTGATATTGTTAAGAAAATGATTATTAGTATCAGAATCTGGGCTTAATAACGATTACTTGTATTAGAGTCCGGCAACCGAGAGCATCAGCCGCTGAACTTGCAAAAAATCAGGTGGAAAAAGAGTGATTTCGTAAAGGCTATATACCAGCGGGTAGATTTTTTCATGAGAAAATCGATAGAAATATTTCCAGAATCAAATTTTGTTGCTAAACCCTTGCCATATTGCGACAAAGTTGCAAAATTTTTGGAAATAAGAAACTGATTTTATAATAACTGGTTTTATTTACATGTCTGAGTACTCGTACCCAGTATGCTATTTAAAAACACTGACTCGTGACACGTTGCCTGTGCGCAGCATAATCATTTAAAAGTTAACCGTTTCTCACTATTGTATGGGGACTATACGAAATAAATCTCTTGATGTAAGCATAATGATGTATATTTAGCCTAGCCTACCCTTCACGAGATCTCTTTTTTGTCCACCTAAATTGTAAGTTCAGCGGCTGATTGCTCCTAAACGGAAACACTCTTGGCTGCCGGTCATTTTTTGGTTCTAAAAATATCCGTCATTTTCTTTACTGACGTGGTAATTAGACGTTTAAAATTACGCCTTCCGCCGCATAAAGTATAGTATTTTTGGCATAGTCTATTAAAGAAACAAAATCATGAATATTCAGAAAGTAAAACCATGTAAAACCAAAAAACCTCTTACTGCGTGGATTTTCATATCTTTGTGAAAAAAATACGTTGTATTTTGAGTATGGGGAACTCAATTCCAAGCTAACTATGGAAACGATTACGCTCCTGAATAAGCTTGGCACCCAAAATGATGTGACTCTGGGCTGGGTCCCAGGTCACTCAGACATAGGAGGAAACGAGGCGGCGGATGAACTGGCTGGACAGGGCTCGGGAACACGTCCCACGGGGCCAGAGCCCTTTCTAGGCATCAACAAAAGTGCACCTCGCCGAGTCCTATACATATGGGCGACCCAACGAGCTCAGGAGCTCTGGAAGGGAACAGCAGGACTAACACACTCCAAACTGCTAATCCGTGGATTCTCCCAGAAATACACTTCCGAGATACTCACAATGAACCGGAACAACCTTAGGTTGATTACACGGGCACTTACTGGCCATTGTAATCTCAACAAACATCTCTGCAGAATGGGGCTGACTGAATCCCCATACTGTAGATTCTGTGCTGAGGACGATGAAACACCGCTTCATGTACTCTGTGAGTGTGATGCACTTGTGCAAACTAGGAGCCGGACTACGGGTGGCCCCTTGTTGTCCCCGAAAGAGGTCCAGTCTCTTAACCCCAAACAAGTCGTGGCCTTCCTTAGGTCGGCCCGACTGGATGAGGTAATTTAAAAAAAGAAAGGGCTAGCTACAATAGATCTGCAAAGGTCGCAGTGGCTGTTGGTCTCTCAGGACCAACCCCTAATTCTCAAATAATAATAATAATGGGGAACTCAAAAAAATATGTTATTGTCTTGATTGTGGCTTTTCTGATCTGGCTGGCGTTTGCTTGCAGTGCTGCGAGCACCCAACTGACAGACCCAACTGCCGCTAGCTTGACCAGGGCGAGCATGGGGCAGCGGTTTATCAATCTAGCTGGCTAGAAGCCAAGCGTAGCCGAAGTTAGCAGCCCTGAGGCTAAGATGGCTAATTTTCCTTATAAACCTATTTATATGCAAATTTAAATGATTTATACAGTTGTTGTGGCCAAGGGGCAAAAACTGCCTTATTTAGGACACCGAAATGGAAAACACAAATGTTTTAACAATACTTATAAATAAATAAAATATACAAAATAAATAAACAAAATATTATAAATGTTTTCTACAAGTATCTTTAAAGTAGACCAAAAGCTCATATTTTTATTTTATTTCTTGTGTAATCATTATAACCTTTAAACCCGTAATTGCAAAACTTTGTCCCGAGTGAGCTAGAAACGTATATTTTTATTTTTTGCAGGAAAACTTAGCAAGATGAAGAACAATCATTTACACTGCTGTATGGAGATGTTTTATCGTAACTTTATAATTTAAACACATTTTAAAAAATTAAGTTTCATTAGTTCCTCGTAGGACGACTAATAAAAAATTAATTCATGTATTTTAAGAAAAAATTTCGTTGTAATATCCGCAAGACATCAGTGCCACGTTTAGAGTATGGGCACGTAAGTACAATTTTTGCCTAAGAAATTCAATCTCTAATAGAGTGTCGATTCAATGGCATAAAACAATCTAAATCAAACTCAAAATTGTCAATAATACCTATGGTGTTTTTACTTTATTGTTCGAATTTCATCAGCTTTTTACTAATAATCATAAAAATATTTCAAACATGTGATAGATAGAAGACAGAATTTTACTTATTTTGTGGGCAAAGTTGAAAGCTCAATAAAACTATATATACTTAAGAATAGACTATATCCATAACGACCCAGTATATCGATGGTTCACCTTTTGAAAATATTTATAACTAAACTTTTTACACGATATTATGTTACCACTTGAAGTGACTCTGTTGCTAACAATAAATGCCAATTCTACAGTTTTGTAGTTACCATCACCACATACGTTAAAGATGAACGTTGCTTTTAATCACGTAGTGTTGTTGTAGTTTTACTTCTTGATAGTTGTCAATTCCTTATTGAACTACGATTTCTAACTATCGAACGGAAACAACACTACGACATATCCCTCTAAAACTAATCTTACTTTGGAAATTCGAATGACTCTTACTTGCGTATAAAAATGGTTCTCCTTATTATTTCTAAAAGTTTATTTAATTTTGTTTTAACAATATCATCATTTAATTAAAGGTTGGCCCGTAACTATATCGCATGAAATTGTACTTGTGACGGATACTGAAAACAGAGGACGAGCTGGTGATAAGGAACAACGTTCCATATAGTTCAATAATATTATTTAATTACAATAATACATTTCCTATTTCGTTGTCGACTCTTGTTCCTTGGGGACTTAGACCAGCCCGTCTTCAGTTTTCGCTATAGGTCACTAGTAAAATTTTACCTTAATCTTATACTTAGGTATGTTTAGCTTATTTTAAGCTTCTACTTAAATTTCAGGCGAAATTATACAATAAGTAAGTAAGTGCTATTTCCGTCAGCGACGGCGGCGACGGCGGCGGGGTGCGTCACATGGTGTCGCCCGCGCCGCGCCGGCTTGGGAATTGACAAATATCAGCTTTGTCCTGAGAACAGACTCAAACTGCTAGAAAGCAAGTATCACTATTAACTAATAATATCTGACATACTTAGATCATTGGCTATGTAATCCCGGATATTCCCATCGTTCCCGAATTAAGAAAGACGAGGGTTCCAAATATACTTATTATAGATAATATAATACACTGATAATATTATGTCACTAGCTTTGCGGTGGTAACTACCTGTAAGATCATAGATTTGTCTGATAAACGACATCGGCACGGAAGCTGCAGACCTCACAACAGATATGAAGCGAGCGTGAAATGTATAAGTAGATGCAGAGTGTTTGCATATTTTCTCCGCTTCGCTCCGTTTGCTGCCGACCGCGGCCGGGGGGCGGCGGCGCGGCGGCGTTTATACATCTCATGGTGTGATGATTGAGATAGATTACTAATAAGTAAAAAGAAAAATACACTACAGTTTTAAACACATGAAAGAGTTGGTCCTGGTCTAAGCAGGTACCTAAGTGTTTCATATTTACCAAACCCTAGATTTTGGCAAGATTGCATATTTACGCGGTTGACCGCTGTTAATATTTACCGATTCTATATGTAGGTATGTATATTGAGTTTTCACTGTCTTTGCAAAAGAACTTACAAGAAAAGTTTAACTGCTCCCAAAAATACGGGCACTTATGGTACTCATTGTTGTGACACAATTTACCGCGAATATTTCGTAGTTTGTCGGGTTTGTTAGCTATTGTTTGCATGACGATATATGATTTATTTTGTGAAATGATGTTAGTTCTTTGGCACCACTCGCCTTATTAAAATATTGATTCGTTATCAGTGAAGTATGAAGGAGGTGGTATGCGTCTCGGTGGTCGGTGCGCGGTGCGCGCGCGCTGGTGCGTGTTCACCGGTTCACTAGACACGCTCGACGCTCGACGCGCGGCGCTGCAAGCTGCACGCTGCACGCTGCACATGCGCATCACATCTCATAAAATCTAAATAAGTGGCACAAGTAGCGGTGCACTGCAGTACTACAGCAGCCGCACCACTCATCTCTATCATCTATGGACTGGATACGTTGTAACGTTTTTGAGCATAATTGAATATCGCCATTTTTGCGTTGAAGGGTAATATGTTCGCCTGATGTTTTAATTTTGAACTGAGTGCTCTCTTTTTATACCATAAATTATAATAATAACATGCAAGTACGTGGAACTATGTGATATCTTTAAAAGTCCAAAATCAACTGTGAGTTTCGAAAATTGTGCCGATTATTATGAAAAAAGTGTAGATCTTATACAAAGGGTACGCATTTGCGCATATGTAAGTGAACTGTAACTGTTGGGTGGACGTTGCGAAGAAACTTGATAAAGAACACCAAGGAGTTTACACACAATATTTATTAATCACGAAAAGTAAGAACAATATTTATTAAAACACAATATTTATTACAGATTCTGTAAGAGTTTTTAGTTGGAGAGCTAGAGTTAGATTGTAAAGACCGAATAGACACTGGAAAAATGAATGAGTAGGTACTACTGTTAAAGTGGCACATACATATATCGAAAAATCATACTTTTGATAGAAGATGGCAAGACAAGACGTTCCTTTTGTCGAATATTTAGTGAGTGCTGTCAGATTAACACATGAAAAAATTCTTATGACTGCGAACAAAGCTACATATCGCCAGTATAAACATATTTTTTTACTAACGATGGGTTTGCTCTTGACTCTAGTCTTGGTCATAGGACAGAGACAGACATTCTTGTTAATATCAAAAAAGCCCTTATCCTCAAAAATTACACAAGTGATGGATGTGTAATCACAGTCTCTGAATATAATGCTTAGATATCGTATTTGCAGAAAACATGTTTTAGATACATTGACAGTGCTACCTCACAATATAATGCCGCACAAAAGTAGTGGAGAGACACTTGCAAATATAGAGTCCCGTAGTTATTACCTTATTAGAATTTAACCTTATTTTAATAAGTTATAGCGGCTCATAAGCCAAGTCTATTGAAAATGCTGCAAGTGAAGGTAGAGGAAAGAAAATCAGTACGATTGATCTTTAGGCTAAAGTAATCGATTTGAAGTGTAATTCATCAAAACAAAAAAAGTTATTATGTTATCTATTTTTTGTCTATAAAAATATGTTTTATAATAATAAATCGTGTGTTGTATCTTATGATAATACTTGTTATTTGTTAAGCCAGTTTTAAAAATACTTAATATGACATATCCTCAAATCCAACCCCAAGAAAGGAACTACGAAAATATTCACATCAAGTATTAGTTTTTTTTAAGAATAAAATAAGATCAAAACTGTCGTTGAAAAATATCGTTAATAATGTATCGAAACTTCAATTTTAGACACGAAGGATGATTTGAATGATGATGACTAATGCGAGATGAGTTATCATCAATCACAATTTCAAATATATTTTCGTAAGAAAGAAGGTTCCGTGTTTCGGAGGCCACGTTAAGCTATCGGTCTCGATCCTCTCTGTGTATACTTAGACGTAGGTCGGATAGGTACACAGCTACTAAATCATTCAGAGGCCTAACTAGTATCCAAGGAGGATAATGAAATAGTCTTGACACCACGGTTCATTGGGTTCATCGTTAACTTGGTGCCCCGCACGACAGAAGAACATTTATAACCCTCTAAATTTATTAATATTGTCCCATACGCACAACCTAAATTCAACATGATCCTGCACTTCAATCCTATAAAAGAAGATCAGATATTGTCTGTTCTTCCACGAGGTTTCATAGAGCCCATTCCCGACATTTCTTTTGTTTTCTAGGTGGTTTTCTTTATAATAAGTTAAACCGTGAATTAAACTTTTATTCTGTGAATAAACAATTATGTAAAAGGACTCTCATTCACTGGCTGAAAGGTAAAACTTATATAGATATAGAAAACCTGCTGTTAATAGATGTTTGATGTTAATTTTGAATGTTATTTGTTTTAGTATTTTGAGCTTTGTATATAAAAATGATTTTGTTTGAGTAAATTATATTACTTTTAACTAGCATATAATAAATATTAAGAAAATTACCTGAGATACAAGTAAATATATTTTGTATTTACTTAGTTTAGGTATAGTTAAGAAATGTATGCACAACTTTAATTTTATATCTGTAAATTTACTTTTTGTATGCTCACTTTAATTTTGAAATAAATGATCTGATCTGATAACAATCTTCTAAATAAAACAAATGTGTGAAAGGGTGATTAGTGATTCAGCCCCACCACAACTTATGGGGACGACGACGCGCGGATCGGATCCCACCCCGTTTACTAGCTACATTCAAATGATGCGAAGGAAATATTAATGTTGCCAGTATTTTCCCTTCAGCCATCCAATGAAATTGCTAAATTTTTCCCAAATAAAAATAAAGGGCGGAAGGTAACACAAGGCTATTTTATACAAACATACATACATACACAAAAATATCACGCTTACAATCCCTTGCGGGGTAGGCAGGCGAAAAAAACGGACATTTATGACACGTCTGACAAATATTTGAGGGCCATTCGTAAAATTGTGTATCGCCATTGTAACAGGTTGTCAGCCGATCGCCTAAAATAGCAGTACACATCCTCAGGTCTCTTAGGGTGTTTTTTTTTATTAAGGATGGGTTTGCTCTTGACTCTAGTCTAGGTCATACATAGGACAGGACAAGCTATTCTAAGCCGGCATCACACGGCATATTTTTATAAAACTTCGATAAAGGTGTACATATACCCAAGCTGAACTCAAGCAAAAGGCAACGACAATGACATAAAATTTTCAGAAATTATATTTGGCAGTAACAGAACATACATTTTAAGCAGGTAGGTAAGTATACAGAATTGATTCGCTTGGCATATTTTGATTGAACTTTCATAATCGTCTACGATAGCACTGTTAGTTTATCGAAAGGTTTATTTTAAACTAAGTAATTACGTACCTATTAGGTAAATAAGGCGAATGATGTTTTTCTTGCAGGTAATTAAATATAAATTGAATTTACCAAATGAGGGCGGCAGTAATGCGGACCCCACCTACAGCAAGCGAGGATCGCACTCAGCATGTCTCACAGTTGCAATTTAGGATGGATGTCTCACTCGACGGACTGATCCATACTAACTCTCATAAAAGTATCTTCGGCTTAAACTAATTCTAATAAGATAAATAAAATATTGTTCATATAAGACTTACCACACAAGATATTGGATGCGGCCAATGTTTGAACGAATGCCTTTGCTGCGGTGAGATGTTAGCGGAGAGTAGCGGGTGGTCAGGCCGGCGTCGCGCGACGACTGTCGGCCGGACTCGGGCAGGCGAGGGGGGGAAGGGGGGGACTCACCGCGGGGGAGAGTCGGCGCCGGCGCACGCAGACTCGCGCGCCGCCGTCGGGCACTCGGCCGCCGCCGCCGCCGCCGCCGCCGCCGCCGGCTGCCACGCCGCGCGCACGGGCGCCAGCGCTGCGCTCACTCCGCGAGGCGATCGCTCCACGTAGGTACCATCTACACAAAACATCAGTCTGATATTATTTTATACAACATAACATCACTTTGGTCTTGTGAGATCGATTCGAATTAAGATTAATTGTTTAGAAAGTTAAACAGTTTATTACGATTTTCCAATATTACTCTATACTCATTTTATTCAATAGCGGCTCTCAGTTAACCTAGCATCTAAAGGAACCAACGCAGTAGATACTTATTTCAGACAGATACACGTGAGGTACAGAAACATTGTTCTCGTGCCACCAACAGTCGCGTCCGAGCTGCTACGGCCCTGCTTTGTGTTACAAACTTACGTCAGGTTTAAGCTAAGAAGGTTCGTAACAATCTCGACAAAATTCGCCACAAATGAGAACCACTGAAGTTAGTGCAGCAGTTCTTGCTAGATCCGGTCTGGTTCATCTCTCTATTCTTGTAAACAACGAGCGAGTGGTGCGAGTGTGGTCGCGCAGTCACGCCGCTTGCTCCTGAACGGTATGTAACCGGAGCCCTGAGCCACTCGCTCACCGCTGCCGACCTTCATAAACTACTTCTTAAACTAAACACTCACTCCTCTCATCAACAATAAAACTAGTCTACGTACTACACTTATATTACTAGGTTAGTAAGGTACTTACTGCATACTCGCCAAACTAGTATCAACTAACATTTACTTATGTCACGTACCGTATCACTGCAACTTCGGCTCATAAGAATCTTTCGTTTTGTGGCTGTTGTTTACGGAAATGGTACAAACGTAGCGCATTCAAAAGTAAAACGAAATTGTGTTACGAGATCAGGTTAGTTAGGCAGAACAGAAATCGATACTGGGTGGTTGTTGTAAGTCGGCGGGCGGCGGTCACGGCATCACGTGACGCAGCACGACACCCCCCGCGCACCAAGCAGCACCCGCCCTACCCCATCACCCCACGCACGCCCCACGACTACACAGTAACACCACCGCTACACCACTACACTGCGCTTGCCGACCCACAAACACCACTACCTTGGCGCAAACTCCAAGTTGGTATTAACTATTTGGTACGGAACAGAATCTGAATTATGCGAGCCACTAACGTTTCCTCTGCATGCCCCTCTATTAGTATACCTCTATTAGCAATGGTAGCAGAGTGTAGTTTCTATCTGAATCGCTGAATCTATTT
This sequence comes from Tuta absoluta, assembly GCA_027580185.1. NCBI lineage: Eukaryota > Metazoa > Arthropoda > Insecta > Lepidoptera > Gelechiidae > Tuta > Tuta absoluta. The sequence goes on from JAQAHW010000045.1 coordinate 56,245, forward strand.
CCGTGTCAACCGTAAACGCCCTCGCATCAAGGGATAGGGTCAAGGCTAAACTAAAAGCCATAATTTAAAAAGTTAAAAATATGAACAATACAGCTACATGCAAGGCTACACTGATGTGGCTACGGACTACGGACTGCGGGCTACGGGCTACGGGCGGGTGCTCTTGCTACGCCGCGCTACGAGTAGGTTGCGTAGGTGGGTTGAAATGAACAGCTCTAATATAGTAATTATATAATCATAAGTATGCAGGTAACAAAGAGGGCACCAAGGGCATGATGATTCACCAAAATTCGCACAGCACAATGACCATGAGATATCAGTTATCAAAGATAAATAAAAACCAATACGCAATTTGTGTTCAAGCAGGGACATCGAGCCTGATAAAACAGGCAAAGTATAGGTAGATAGATATTTTACTTCAAGAATTTTGTGTTTTGACACTTTTCACTGCATTCCGGGAAAGCCATGCTGCTTTCACTACCGGCTTCTGTCCAATGTTGTAACATAAATACCAGAATTTTTGTAGATGAGATATAAACTATGCCAGGACTCTAGGTACTCGCAGCGTTTATTGCGTCAAATCACCTCGACCAGGAAGTTTGAAGTGAAACAGGGTTGCCAACGTGCAGGCAGGTGTAGTCACCGGGAGCCAGGAGCCAGGCAAGGTGGGTCAGTGTCCCACACGAGAAGCAAGCTAGCACTGGGCAGCGGGTCACTATCGGCGCGTCGCCGCCGGTCCGCACGCGCGGCGCGCTCTGACCCACTCACAACACTACAGCGGACAGCGGCGCACACCACGCTGGACGCCGGGAGTCGGCCGCCACCAACACCATAACGCACCACCATACCAAAGCGATCGATACTAATTGACTTACCGAGATAAAATGTTTCTGTAGTCCAGGCCCAAAGTCAAAACACTTAACTCTACCCAGATTTATACACCAGCTTAGAAATGGCTTGCGATGTCGCGAGAGGTATGTTTCTATTCTGGTTGTAGATAACGCAACGACCACCATGTTAGGAAATGATCAAAGTAATTGTATTGTCAACCAGTTAACAACCAGTAACTTCAAGAGTAGACACTGGCCTTGTGGATAGTATGTACCTATGGCTGCCAGACTTTGGCCCAAGTTGTTATTAAGCTCAGATTCTAAAAATATTAAACATTCTCTTTACAATATCACTTTACAGTTACGTCTTTCTCCGCTTAGTCTATATGTGCAATAAGGCAAATAAATAAAAATAAAACCAATAATGGACGTGTTTGAGTAGGTCAGTAGCCAACCAGTATTAGAGGTCAAATCATTTTTCTCGTTTTCCAACCCAACATGTGTAAAGTATCTACATAATTAAAGACAATATAAACAGTTTTGTAAAACTAAAATATTTAACATGGGAATTCGCACAAGGCATGCCTTTTTCGCTGTGCAAGTGGATGGTAGATAAGTATACTTACTCATAATAAGGCGACACGACTACCACGTAGCTCCACGTGCGTGAATGTAGCAACGTGTAACAACGCGGTACGTGGGGTTAAAGTACAGGTTACGCATTTTGAATAATGTAACAAGTTCAAGTAAAATATAGAGTTTAATCGTCGATTATATTAACTCGCTTTTGACACACTTTACTTTGAAATGCTATATAAGTATATTCAGGCGCGAATGGTTTGTGCAAAGTTTGTGCAAAGTTTGCGACAATAACCACAAAATATACAGCGAAAATCATAATGATCATTGTGGATGCGAAGATGAGTGAAGCGAGGACGGGGCGGCTCCCCCCAAATGCGTGCGTCGCCGCCGACACGAGCACGAGCAGCGCGAGTGCACACAGTAGCGGCAGCGCGCGCACGTATAGCGAGCAGAGAGCGCGGTCAGCAGCAGCACGCCGACGGCGCCGTGTCCGCGCCGCAGCAGCTACAGCCGCGCGCCGACCACCGCGCCCCACCAGCAGTACGCGGCCACGTGCGCCACGCCCCGCACGCCGCTGGCACACGCCCCACACGCCGCCGGCGCACGCCTCGCACGCTACCCCCGCGCGCAGCGGTACCACCCCGAAGCATTCATTTAAACGTGGCAGTTCGAATCCCATCATTTAACTTCGACTTCGCTCATACTAAGATTTACAAGTGTGTTGAATTTTCAGTCAAGACTTGTGAGTTAATGTTACTTATCTTTCTGCTGGGGTGGCCGACAGACAACGCATTTCATATAAATTAGGTGTAAGTAAATAAAAAATGCGCTTGATATAAGATAAATAATTATAGTTTTTTTTTATTTATTTTTTTATTTGGCTTCCATCGCCTTCAGACGATGATTCAGTTATGATGTTATGATTTCAATTCAATTTCATTCAATTTTTTTTTTAAATGGCCTCTGTTTGCGAAGGACAATTCCAATTCTACAACAGAAACATTCTCATTCTTTTTTAAATAGCCTCTGTTAACACACGACAATTCTGCTAAATGTCTAAGTTGGAGGATACCTACCTACACGTTAAAACATGAAAAAACTAAGATCGAAACTAACACTATAAAATATTGCCGGTTTCGATCTTCGTTGACCAGTTGATCGACCATTTTGACTCTATCAAGTAAAACTAAACATCTTACAAATAAACTAACAGAAATACAGAATAAATATTATGAACAATTACTCAATAGTTGTAAAAAAAAACAATCGTAGTTTTTTTTTTAGTTTATCCTTCAACTTAGACATTGGCGGAATTGTCCTATGAGGCAGAGGCATTTTCAAGAATTAATTGATTCAGCATGACATGATATTGCTATGAAATATTGTAAATAGCTGTGGCATAGACTAATACTGATGTTGAATAAGTGTTGAATAGACTAATGTTTAGCGTAAAGCTGTAAGAGACAGAAAGTCATGACATATGAATCGTTGGAGTTTCCCTCTACACGCAATTTTTAACCCCGAACATATAAGTAGTAAATGTAAGAACTATCTCTGCCTACCCCGTAAGGGATATAGGCGTGATTTATGTATGTATGTATCTCGGTATTTGCTTCGTAAGTTTCAACTTTGGTAAATAAACTTCGAGCAAAGCGCTGTTGCATCTCGAGCCCTTTGGTCTCGGGGTACGGGGGAGGGGAAGGCGGCGTTGATCGAAGAAAGTAAAGTAAAAAAAATAGAAATGAGAAAGTCTTTTTCAAATCATAGATCAAAGAATACCAGCGATTGTGCCTAAGAAGATACCATCTTCCAAGCCAAAAAGTATCTACCAATTGTAAACCAAGTTCAAAAAAGAGAGACTAGGCAAAGGCGCCCCACGCGCACTAATTGAAATTGAAATAGAAAACAATTTGTGGACTAGGGGATGAACTACGCTAGTCCATTGAAGTATTGATGGAACTCACAAAGAACGCGATCAAAAATGTGTAGAGTGTTGTACCTGTAGCGACAGCACGGCGCAGTAGCCGCGCGAGGGCGGCGGGTCCCCGCGAGCGCGCGCCGGCGCCGCACCTGCGCACGCGCACTCCGCACACGCGCGCGCTCGCGACGGGGCCCGGCCGGCGCACGCGCCGCGCGGCGGCGGCGCGCGGGGAACTCGCCGCGGGAGGAGTCGGGGGCGGCAGCTCTAACGGTGGCAATGACATCTTTTCCGGCGGTATGAAAATACTTCTCGGCCAGACGTCTTCAGGACCTTCGAGACTCGATGAATCTATTGCAAGGTCTATTGGAGTTGGCAATTTCAATGGTGGCAGAGTTCTGGTGTAGAGGGGTAACCGGCGTGCGCAGGCGCCGGCCGGCCAAGTGGGAGAGCGGCGTGCCATGGCACTGGCGCTGGCGTGAGCGGGGTGAGCGGAGTGAGCGGGGTGAGCGGCGGCCGGCTCGTGCTCGTGCTCGGGCTGCGGCGGCGCGATCACGGTGGGCGGCTCACACGATAGCACCCCGAAAGGATGGGCGAAGTAAAATAGACACAGTGGGCCCTTGAACAAGAAAATATTATATATTTTAGGGTGTGTAGTTGTCAATCAGGTTTCCAATGTTCTCTACATTAGTAACCCTAACTGCCGCTGACTGTTCATGCTAACCAACTCTAGTAGGCATGTCAAAGTATCGTGATGTCACGTCTTACCTTCACAATATCATCAGTTGATGTTGCAGCATCTGATCTAGAAGCACGCATTTTCTTTTTACTTCAAAGTCCAAAGTCTTTGCTCATTATTGAAAGTTTGCCACTGTTTGATATGAGCAACAAAAACATCTCAGCACGTATTACATCACTTAACTTTGCTTTTGCAGAACTTTCTGTACCTGTCACGATTTGTTGTACTTGGTACGTACTTATTACTCGGCATCACACACAATACAATTCCGTCTTGCACACTTAAAGATAACTGTTATTCTCCTCTGAATTGGGGATAAAAAAACATGAAACCATCGTCAAAATGTTATTGTTTAGTGTTTGCATTATAGTGTTGTATTTGGAAGCGTTGCGACGTGGCGGGTTTGGCGGATGTCTACGAGCGTTTGCAGTGGGCTGTACTGGTGAGAGGCGCCGCGCCGTCGCCGGAGGAGGCTCCCGTGCCAGCGCGCCGCCTGGCACGCCGCACCGCACGCCGCGCGCCTCACGCCTCACGCCGCACGGGGCACGGCAGACTTGCCAGTTGCAACTCACGACATTACACGACGTCACGCGACGTCGCTACTTTGCCGACCCTGTATCTAACCTAACCTAAATAGTACGCGGGATACGGGGTTTGAAGGGCGGTGTACTCCAAAACTTTACAGGCTTTTTTCATCCAATTTTTTCGTTCCCATCCATTTACAAGGTTTCGATACAACACGTCCCTTACATCCAATATAAGTATGGAGTATCATAATATAAGGTGATTTTAAATTTAGTGCATATTTATTTTTTGGGTGTATTCTACTAATCGGTAGGTATAGCCGTCTAGTTTTCCAGTTATTGAGTCATTGAGTTAAGACGACATGGAAAGGAACAAAGGTTTTTTATTTACTCCAGAAATAGGTCAAGGGTTGCTAGGAGACAATCATCTTAAAGTACCCGACTTTGGTACTCTTGTTACGGAAATTACCTGAAAGGCTAAAAACTCATTTTTTAAAGATATTTGGCAAAGAAGGTCCGAGGTTAGTATCAGATATTTTTTAGTTTGGTTAGGGAATAAGGTGATGATTTCATACTTCGGAGAGCACGATAAACTAGGTCTCGGTTGCTATTTATTAATACGAGTGTGTCAGAAGAATTAATTGGTTAAAATTACTTTATAGTTTTACGATGTATCACATAAAAACACAAGTTAACTTCGTCTAGTTAGTCTAAGCTTCTGAACAAAACTTTAATCTTGACAGACTGTGATAAATAGCAGTAGAGATGATGTCAATAATTACAAGCCAATATCAGTCCTTCCTGCGTTATCAAAAATATTTCAGAAACTTGTTAATAAAATACTGATCTCGTGTCTCACGAAATTCAAAAATTCTATCTGACTCACAATTTGGTTTCCGACAAGGCATATCAACTGAAAATGCTGTTCTTTGTTTGAGGGATCTGGATTAGGGTGGTAAGTGTCTAGCAATATTCTTAGATTTGAAAAAGGCTTTTGACACTGTATCTGTCCCAATTCTTGTGCAAAACTGGAGAGAATAGGTATCAGGGGTAAACCACTGGACTTATTTAGCAACTGTCTACGCGGACGTAGTCAAATTGTTAAAATTAAATTAAACAACTAGTAGTGTAAGAAGTATTTTATATACATAAATTAATGTCGCGTGCCACCAGTACCGGCGAGAGCAGCCATTACTCGCCTCCGCTCCTTCTGTCGCTTGTGATCTTATTGGGCGAGATAAGGTGACGAGCTTTTTGTTCCCGTAATGAGGTAAGGAAGACGCCTTCAGTCTGACAGAGCCTATCTATTGTTTTAGTTTATTTGCGTCAATTGAATGCTAGGTGAATTGAATTTTACCTAAAAGAAGTTTAATATTTCGATTAATCAGATGAAAGTGACTTAGGTAAAGATTAATTAGATAAACTTACTGGAATCAATATTTTTTTATTATATAGTAATGAGTAAATTGATATTTATACCGAATTTGCGATCCTAAATACCAGTGAGTGCAAATCAATTATAACTTGCAGGTATTATATAATTAATTACTGTCTAACTAGTTATGAACTTTATTAATTACCAGACTGATAACGATTATTAATTTAGATGGCAAAGTACTACCGAACTTCGGGAACCATACAATCATAACGATTGAATTAATAATGTACTAGAAAGCAGACAGTTAGATGATGATTAAACTCATTTTTGCAGCAGTACCTACTGAATGTTTAAAATGGCAGTCACAGATTTTCAGAACCCGTTTTTCTGAAAAATTGGTCCCTTCATCCGCACTGTGCAAGAAAAAGACAGTCAATCATCTGACGCAATTTTTTTTTGACATAGAAACTCAAGAAATACCGCGCTCGATACAATATTTTATTTATAATTAATTTGTAATTTTAATTTGTAATTTGACATATTTGTTTACGAATAAATAAACATAGAAATACCGTAGCAATGTCTAGTTCAGCGATTTTTACCACGGAATATAATATGTATAAAAATTGCGTTATACTTTTTACAATGACGGATCATGACGTCAACAAGTGATTATACTATTCTAAATTGAACAAAGAAATTTCATTTTCATTTTCTGTTGTTAAAGTCAAAATAGCAGATGGTCATGGAGGCATAGTGTTTAAAACATCGAGATCAGAGCCACTTGTAGCTATACCACGTAGAATGTTATTAAATCATATATTCAATAATATGATGAAGTTTTGCGCTCCTTTCAATACATTATTTTAATTACATCTTTGAAAATAAACAACAAAGAAGTTAATGCAATGTCAAAGTCCCAGCCGGAGCCAGCGTAACAACGTTCTCGATTATTTTTCGATTCCTTATATTAATTTATGTTTGAAGGTTTATGACTATTCAAAGTCTCAAAACGCATCGCGCGTCACATATTAAATCAAATATAGGGAGTAACAAAAGGAGGTCGATGTACTCATGAAACTGAACAACTATCCCATGGAACATGGGACGAAATATATTCAGTTTCATAAATACCTTGCCCTCTTTTCAGCTTGTTATACCCTTTTTTGTTACTCCCTGTATAATATAATCATCAACAGTAACAAAGAATAGTTACAGCAATTGCACAAAACAGGAAAACTAATTTAATTTAAAATGTTCATCAACGGACAGTTCATTTTACAGATATTTGAACATTTTACACTGTTTAAACAGTATGCCTTCTCAACCCTCAGTAGGCGCATCACTTACGGTACACGTGGTCGCTAAACTCATAATTGTACCTAGAAATTCACTGATATTATCTAGATATTTAAAGTGTAACAGTGAAATACACGAAATGACTCAAACATCAGCATTTTTGTCGCGTTCAATGCTCAATTTTAACATTTGATAAATTTAAAATTTCTTATAAGAATCTTCTTTATAAGTGAAGCAATAATTAGACAAGATAATTATTTAACTTTGGCTTTGATGTGACGCCTGCAAGTAGTGGTGTTGCAGGATTCATGCTTACAACAAGCATGATCTTTAATGGCATCAAATTTTTTACCTGTGGTACCGTCTGAGTGTGCCGCATGCAATATCCAAAGGATCTTGCCCATTTTTGGGCCTGATTTGTCCTGGAGTCCCTTACTCGGTGGGCATGATCCTTTACAGTTTCTAATTTTCAGTCGCCGTTTCTTAAGAATATCAAGTTTATTTCTTAAGACCATCTTCCCCGGTACATTATATGTACCTACCATTGATTTTGAATCTTATTATCCTTGTCTAAAATCTGGATAAAACATGACAATAGTGTAACTTGTGGTGAAAACTTACCCTACTTCCTCAAGTACTGGTGACTGTCGCCGGCACCCCCCCCCCTCGCCCACGCCCCCGGCTCACCCCTGCCCCCGCCCCTCGCATCGACAACAACTACTCCCATATTGAATGTTGATTGATGAGATCGGAATCGATATTCCGGCTCAGTCGTGTAGACCCCAAGATGGCGACACAGAGTAGTTACCAACATACGATTGCGCACAAAGTCAATGAGTCAATAAAAATAAATACGCATTTCTACACAGACAGGTTGTATGCACTTTTGTGCAGCTAACGCATCCGCAGATTCCTTCTTGAAAAATACGTGCGTTTTAAAATTCTAAATCATTCTTTGTTGTCTTTGTTTACATTACAAGTACGCACCTATTTGATCTGTGCAGTGTACGTGGTAGATGTAATCAATAAATAAAAATAAAAAATAAAGTGTTTGGTGATCAACGGATCATTTATTCACGTAAGTTCGTTCGATTTACCCACTTATCCCGTAGATTATGCAATACAATTTTCGCTAATTATTATTTATCAATATTTTGAGGATAGCTGGAGTTTCAAAAATGATGGTGATGTGTTGATTAAATTTTTTAAATTTATCAAACACTAGCAGCCCGCCCAGCGGTTTCACCCGCCGCTAACAATTTACTCCCCGGAAAAAGACAGTTTAATATAGCCTTTGTTCATCAGGGATAATGTAGGATTCTAAAAATCTTGACTTCTATTTGAAACAAATATCGTTTTCAGATGGTGGTGGCGTAAAGTTACATGCCGTGTGATTAATCTGGCCAGCCCCTTAGCAGTGCCTTTATTTTTATTTATTTTATCCCGCCCGAGCTGGTTTTCTATTAGGTCATAACAAAATTGTTATAATAAATAAGAAAATTGTGTGATAGAAATTTCATTTTTTAGAATAACGGTTCATGACGTCAATAAGTGATAATACCATCCTACATTGAATAAAGAATTTCAATTTCAATTAACGGTAAAAGTTTTTTTTAAATCGGTCCAGTAGTTTCGGAGACTATTCAATTCAAACAAACAATAAAAAAACTGTTTCTAATATTAGTGTAGATTATATTATTATTATTTTAGTGTGATGCCGGCTTAGAATAGCATCACCCGATTTCTTTCCCGTGGAAGTCGTAGGAGGCGACTAAGGGACTTGAGGGTGTGTATTGCAATTTTAGGCGATGGGCTGACAACCTGTCACTATGGCGATACACAATTTTCCGAATGACCCTCAGACATATTATGTCAGACGTGGCGTAAATGTCCGTTTTAGCGGCCGTTTACTCTCTGCCTACTCGGCGGGATATGTGTATGTATTATTTTAGTGTAGATTTTTTTAATGCATTATTTAATGTTTTTTGTCGTCTTTTTTATACCGAGTAAGGGACAGCCCTTCGAAAACTGATAGGGTTTATGAAACATAAAACTGGACAACTTTCCCCTAGAAACATATGTCAGAAAACGCCAAAAAAATTACCTTCCATACAAAATGACAATCAGCTGACTGCATTCACTATGGGATGTCAGTTTTTTTACGTTTCCTGAAATATGTTCCTAGGGGAAAGTTGTTCAGTTTCATGGTCTGCATGTACCCTATCAGTATTTGGAGGGCTATCCCTGACACCCTTTAATACAGTAATTATTAAATGTAATCATTTCACTGGAACGAATAATGTGGCGTAGTTTGTACATTTTTAAATGAAAAAGTAGTTATTGTGGCATAACTGAAATAGTTAGACATAAGGTGTCGCGGACATTATTATAGATATTGATGTCTTCTATAAAACTGTAGTACATCACTTTGCTCTATTGTCAATAATTTCCACAGCGTACGCGATATAAGATATTTTTTTGGTAAATTTTTCACACGTTGGGTTACATTATCGAAATTTTCACGCGGATCCCTATTTTTTTCTCGTATAAAATATAGCCTATGTTCATCAGGAATAATGTAGGATTCTAATGGTGAAAGAATTTTTTAAATCGGGCCAGTAGTTTCGGAGCCTATTCGATGCAAACAAACAAACAAACAAACGAACAAACAAACAAACAAACAATCAAATCTTTCCTCTTTATAATATTGGTGTAGATATTACTTCCCTGTAAGAATTATCACAAAATTCAAATTGCATAGTGCAAAACAAACCTACAAAAATCCACGTTCTTAGCCATTGAAAGTTTTCACTGTTGGTACCGGCATGCGGCATGCCGCATGCCGCTAGCGCCGGTAGCGCCAGTAGCGACAGTAGCGCTGCAGATACTTGGTGTCCTCAAATATTTATGAACCACTCAGGCGACAGCGCGAGCGGCTCTGACGGCGCGGAACGGATGCGTCTTGCTCACAAGCATTAAAAACATATTGCTAGTTGTTTAAATAAAACCAACGTCGGTTCATATTGATAATGCGGTGTAGTCGGTGGTACTGATGCGATGTAAACGTTTGTTTGTTTGCTCGGAGCAGCAATTTCCCGCGTAGTGGCTGTAGTCCATCGCCGCCGCACCACCCACAATGGGCAGAGCCGCGGCTTGCGGCCAAAGTTTGTTTAAACTTTTAACGCTGACTTTTTGGCCGTTTTTGTGTGGTGCGCTCCGTCAGCGCGGCGCGTACACTCCAACGTAATTTAATTGGATTCCATTGTTTGAAAATGTTTAAAACAAATAGAACCAGTCTCACGAATGATTCAAAAAAACCTTTCTAACTGCTACGTAGTTTTAAAAAATGTCTACCAAAAATACAAAAACTCGTCGTTCGTTGGCTCGACCTGGATCACAAATGGCTGCAAACTCGTAAAAGCAGATCACACTCTTCTTCTTGTTCCTAGCATGCGTCCCGCCCCCGCCCCCGCCCGCAGCCCGCGCCCACCTCGCCCCGCCGGATCCGCTTGCCTGCTCTTTTGCTTCCACTTCGCTGTATTCTGGACGTCTTCTTCCACCAACTCACAGCTATCTTTATCGTTTTTATCACAACTTATTGGAGCTTTAGTATTGGCCTTCATCGTTTTTTTTACCCTGGTAAGTACCTATATTGTTTCGTTGTCGATGTATTCAGAAGGTTCGGCCGAGATGGTTCTGACGTTGTCACTTGCTGCGCTTCTTCTGGACCAGTGTAAATCCTCCGTAAATACCTGGTCTCAGAGCTTGTTGCGGGGAAACACTCAAATAGATCGAACCTTTCCCGTTTAATTAATTCTTAAGGCCCTGATATACCTGAAAAGTTTGTCCTTTTCAGTCGCGCTGCGCCAGAGAGGAACAGACAGTAACATTGCGCTCAAACTTTCGCGAGATTTTACGGTTTTTCCGACATGGAAACTGGAGTAGTACCTACCGTTAGAATGTCTAATTTAGTTATTCGTACTAGAAACGGTATGTATCTAAATTATAGCATTTTTTTTGTAATGACTTTAAAACTGTCGACATAATATTGTAATAATGTTTCAAATAGAGGTTGCTTAGGTCTTTTTTCTATCAAGTAAAGTTTGTGAAATTGTATAACTGATAGGTATATGTAATCTCTTAGATCCTCGACAATAACATATATATTTTTCAGCATTTTATCCTCGCCTTAAGTGAAGAGCTCTACCTATACCTACGACTACGAGAGTACATTATAACTAATCATATAAAATCAAAATATATATTTTTTTGTTACCTACTTGACAGATAAAAGTAGAGATACTTGATTTATTTTAATCTCTGCCGAAGACGCCTTGACAAAATAACAATTTTTAAAGATGTGCGTGTGAAATTGAAATTGAAATATACTTTGGTCCATGCTTTATTCCATGTTGGATAGTATTATCTATCACTTATTGACGTTATTATCCGTCATTGAAAAATAAATATATTTGTTTTCCACAAAGTTCCTTTTTAGGGTTCCGTACCCAAAGGGTAATAACGGAAACCATATTACTGAGGCTCGGCTGTCCACCTGTCTGTCCGTCCGTCCATCCATCCTACAGTTACGAGACTGTATCTCCTGAACCGTAATACCTAGATAGTTGAAATTTTTACATATGATGTATTTCTGTTGCCGTTATAACAACAAATACAAAAATTAGAATAAAGTAAATATTTAAGGGGGCTCCCTTCCATACAAAAAACTTGTTTTTTTTGTATGGAGGCTGTATCGCATGAACCGCGAAAGTTAGACATTTGAAATTTTTATAAAAGTTGTATTTCTGTTGCTGCTATAACAACAAATGCAAAAACAATTAATAAAATAAATATTTATGGGGGCTGCTGGTTTTTATAGATAATGGTACGGAACCCTTCGTGCGCGAGTCCGACTCGCACTTAACAATTTTGTACTGACGTAATAGAAAACCGGCTCGGGCGGGATAAATCAATAAAATAAAGGCACTGCCTCCGGGCCGGCCAGGTTAATCACACGGCGTGTAACTTTACCTACGCCACCATATGAAAATGACATTTGTTTCAAATTGAAGACAATAATTTCAAAGCGTGTTGTATTTGTGTAACCCAAGTGGTTCAGCCATCATAAAATCAGACAAATAAACCTGACGCAAAGAATATTTTACTGTCGGATGGTGTTGTGCACTAGAACGGCGTTCACTGATTCCACGCATTTTTTTTTATACTTATTCGTCGGTGTTTAGTATCCTACATTGAAAAAAGAATTTCAATTTTAATTACAATTTCACGAAACTTGGATTTGTTCTGATCAAGTCACATTTATTGTCATTTTTTAGATTCTTTCATTCAGTTATGCTTCTTCAAAGGAAATCAAACTTCTTTTGGGGTAGCAGTGTCCTATGCTATCATTGAACAACTACAATTCTACTGGCGAAAAAGTGGCAACATCGCGCCAAAATTTATATTTAAATAGCAACACTGATGAAAATTACAACTTCAGGCGTTTTTTGAAGCTACAGGTCTACAATTTTACAAGTCACAGCTACAGGCACCTGTAGATTTCCAGCGACGAACCATAATGTAGATATTGCTTTTAAAAACACAATCGAGCAAGTTTTTACAGGTGTTCATCAAAAGACTTGTAAACTACAACTGTAAAAACTTACAACTTGTGAATAATTTTACAGGTCGTCTGACCTTGGTAATTATTTCAGAAGTCTAAGATTTCTGCATAAAAATCTATTCAATATGTTCAAAAGTACTCAAAATGCGTTCCTTGCCAAATTATTTTGCTCGAGGCGTTAAATAAATCAAAACTTTATCGTCAATTGTGGATTATTATTATTAATTCACAACAGTACTATTTTAACGTATACTATCAATAATATGGATTTTAATTAGAAATGTTGTTGATTTCATTTTTGTAATTTCCTTTTTATTAAAATAAGAATTTAGCAATGATAGCACAGGCCACTGTAGTCGAGATTTTGGAGTGGTACTGACAGTGGTAGCTTTACAAGTGTCTTCATAAAACGCCTGTTACCTGTAAATTGTAACTACAAGTGCGCTACAGGCAGATTTTCGCCTGTAATGGTGGACCTGTACCTGTACATTGATAATACACGACACAGGTCGTCCGAACTCACAGACAGATTATACTTCATAGGATTACAGAGCACCTGCCAAAAGAAAAATTTTGCTCCTACTATCCCGATAATGGGATATTTTTTGTGCAGAGAGAATATTCCGCATAATTATCTTCAACATTGCAGTGTTTTGTGCACTTTTAACAAGGTTACTTACGTAGACTAAAAAAACAGATTTTCTTTCTAGTGCCTTTTATCCAGACGAAAGGAAACGTGGTTTTTTATTTATAGTAACTAGGTACCTACATATTCCAAAATGTTCTCATCTCTTAAACCAAACTGTAGCAACTACAAGAATCAATAACAAAACACCAATACAAAATTTGTTTGATAATGCTCTCCGAATTTTTTTAATAGTAGGTAAATAGTTCAAATAGGACAAAATTGTCTCCTCCCTGTCAACTGTGTCGCGTCAAGTGGTTGCGCTATACCCCTCCCCCAGACCTATCCAGGGTTTATTTACGACGTCATCACTCACATTGTGATGTCTGTGATTTGGTCTCGCGCGAACTCCCACTACCGACAAGTTATGTGCGAGATCGTCGAGATTGCGATATCAAATATACATGACAAGATAACGCAGAGGTGCGCCTTTGCTGTTTATTAGAAAACTGAATTAAATTTTTCTACCTTTCGTTTCTTCCTTATTTTGATATTACCGATAATATTTTCAGTGCAATCAAACCACGCATCCATGTGAATTCCTTTAGCTCAAGCTCCGGTTAACTCTTCCGAACAATTTTCTAAATGTCATCATAACTCATAAATAACTCCCATTCTCATAGCTAAACAACACCCCTTAACTGCGGAAAACATTTCTGATTCCATCATGCGCCATTTTTATTGCTTTTCCGCGAAAACAAAAAATACGAAAAGATATCCGTAATCCACCAAATTGCGTCATTTAAAACAGTCATTGGGCCAAACTGGAAATGAGGAAAAATATGACATACGCGTAGATCACGGTAGATGGCGCTTTGTTGTTATCGTAGTAAGATTAGACGCAAGAAAACTACTTATAAACTACGACGTAGATAATAGTGCTCTTGCTGACTGACACAAGAAAGTGTAATTCATGTAGTGTCCTGGTTCCGTCTCCCCTGCGTGTTCCCGGAGCGCTGACTCGGCTAGCGGCTGAAGCGCGACGTTTATCATCCTAATGTGTGTGTTTGTGCGACGCGACGTGAGGCGCACTCAACCTTATTACAGCTTCTTATCTCGTTATGACCAAGGTACATAATGTCACTTTTATACAGGGTGTAAGGGACAGCCCTTCGAATACTGATAGGGTGCATTCAGACCATGAAAAACTTTTCTAGAAACGTAAAAAATTTTGGACTTGCCATATTTAATGCAGTCAGCTGATCGTGATTTAGAATGGGAGTTTCAATATTTTTTTGTTCTTTCCTGACATATGTTCCTAGGGAAAAGTTGTTTAGTTTCGAGGTCAACATGCACCTTATGACTGTCCATTATATAGTAATTTTTTTTTACCAAGCTATATTTTTACAAGTTGCTGTAGGTTTGATTTGATGAGATGGTTTAGTTTCAAATCGATATCTATACGCAATCCCAAGATAAACGGCTGCGATAGACGAACGGATGGATGGACGGACGGACAACAAAGTGATCCTAAGGGACGCGCGTTATTTTCAAAAAAATCTCTTAGCTCAAATCTTAAACATTTTTCTCCCCGGCTGACGAAACTTTTCTTCTCTGCGATGATTTCCCGGCACGATCTGTTGCGCCCGCTTAGCCAGAAGTTTGCTAGTTCGCGAATATAATTTTACATTCATGAATGAATTTTTTGCCACGTGTGATGGAGCGTAGTTTCCAGGATTTACGGGTGGCAGTCACTTTATTGTTTCCTTCTACCTCAACAGCCACGAAAGTCCACTGCGGTCCAGTCTTTCATTTTACTACCTTCGAATAAATGGTGGCGATAAGTCCAAAGCGAAAATTAAGTATTGTTAGATACAACACATAATGAAAAATGAAATGAATAAATAAGGCCGCCACAACTATAACGCTATTGTACCTACAATATCGATCGATATCTTCATATACAGTGATGCCAGCCTAGTGGATTTTTGTGATACCTTTCACATAAATAAATCTTAATTACATGTTTTCACTAATATCTCTAATTAAAAATATCACTGTTACTTTGAGGCAAATATATTTTTACTTCCCATAAGTTTGTTGCTAACATTTACCATACTTTTATTATGTATTATAACAAAAGGTACTTGCTAGCTTCTCCGCCCACGGTTTCACTTGCAATTTTTTCGTACGGATTAACCTTACAAATCTTCTAAAAACGTTGAAATACGTACCTTATTTAAATTCTTTATCTTTATCTCTTTGGTTATATATATATTAAAACAGATTACAATAAAAAACCATGAATTTCTATACAAACTTCTTAGGTCCATTTTACCCTAAGTCTAATCTCTAATCCTAAATCCAGTCCTAATACAGTTCGCATTAAAAAAATACATTCAAATATTCTTCCCCTTTTTTACCCATTGAGGGGACATTTAGAAACCCTGAAAAACTTATTTCAGATTTTTCGTCAAATCCCAAATTTTGGAACAGTTTGCTTCAATGACCACGAAATTTCAAACAAACGTTTTATCCTTTTCGGAATGTAAACTCCTATCTTAGCAGATTGTTATACCTCTATAGCAAAATAAACCCAGTGCCCAAAATTTCATTGGGCTGTGCGTTGATGAATGAGTCAAATAGTCAGTCAGTCAGGACATTTGTTTTAAAGTGTCGAATCAATGTGGAAATCAACTTTAGCAGGCAACACTTTGTAGCGCGATCGCGCGATATCGTCAAAGTCAGCGATACCGAGCGCTCGTCTGTAAAAGTTCTATATTTATGGAAAGATGTTTATAGACAGATAAAATAAAATTTTGTTGATAACTATTTAAATTAGCACTGTTTTCAATCCGTACAATTCCGACATATAAAATGAAGACAATGGGGGAATGGCGAGCATGGAATAGGAGCACGTTCTGTGACATCTCTCAGATTGTCGCGTCGTGCGTGACGTGACGTGACGTGAGCAGCATTGTCCGGGATTGCGTTGCACTGAGTCTCGTTCAGTCGAGTGCGCGCGACCGGCTGCCGGCACAGGACGCTAGATGGCGCATGGCGCGCTGCCAGCGACTTGTGCGCGCGCTCAACCAGCAACTTATCGTTATTAGGATGTACGTGATCGTAAAAGAAGAAAAAGAGGATTTTTTTGAACTGTGTCTTTATGCTTCGAGTAAAAATATTTTTGCAGGTATTAGTGTGCTTTTTTGTGTACCGTCTAATTATTTTCTAGTTTTGTTTTATTGAATACTACGAAAACATTTCAGAATATTGTTAATATTACATTGTTCAAGTTTTGATTATATTAAAATTTCCCTTATGCGGGTATAAAAAAATCCTAAATTCAGGTTACCAGTTTTGGCAGTAAGTTCTCTATTAATCCAGTTTCCGTGTCTGCTGCCCGCTGTGATCGCGTGTCAATCGCGGGATCGGTTCACAGTGATGCTGTTACACTGATTGTTCACCTCTTTGTCACTGCGTAACTGCTCAAACCTGTTTTTAATTACTTTGTAGAGGTATGTATCCAGCAAAACTAAGTAATTAAGAAAGTAAAAACACTTTATTGCACATTCAAAACACAAATAAATAACAGGAATACTAGGCGTAATAATATCTTGTTCAGTCCATGTTTTATTACGTTGGCTATGTTTAATACATATTATACACATTCCTAGAAAGAACCTGAAATACTGGAAGCATTTCATGTGAAATATACTTAAATGTGCCTGAGAATTTCTTTTCCTATTTTTTGGAACAGCAAAGCACAACAGATTGTTTTTGGTGAAGGCGCGCGAAACAGTTGTACACTTGCAATTCATTTTAAAAATCGCAGTGTCACAGGATACTTCCTTGGAGAATTACTCGCTGAGACAATATGGCGGGCAGAAAGCCACCGCCACTTTTGACTCACAACATTTTGTTTGCACCAAACTGAAGTTTTGCTGCCACGATATCAGAATCAAAGTGATACAACTTACAGAACAGAGTGTGTCGCGTGCGCCGCTGCTAAAGACGCCTTTATACAAAATTTCATTCATAACAAACGTGTCACCGTCACAGGTGATGACTGAATGTCCCTGTTACCACATCTTATTCTCCAGCAAAAGCATTAATTGAATAATAAAGTTCATTGTTGTTGTAGAAAATAGCTTTATAAAATGTATGCTAATGGGAATACTGGAGCTGGGCAACTGTAGGATTTACACGCGGTAATATCCGAAAAGGGTTTGTAGTAGCGGCGCGCGACATCTCTGCTCTGTTACACAACTATTTGATTATAAAGATATTTGCTAATAAGATTGTGCAGTGTAACGAGACGTTAGTAGATTATTCAATGAGGATAATTATGAGCAAATGTTTTTAAATAAGTACTTATCTCGAGTTGAAACAAATAACATAGCTGTATCGAAAATAATTTACGACGTCTACAAAAAAATATTATATCTAGCAATCTCTCGAAAACCACCCTCTTGTAAGATCTCAGTTCCGTACACTACACACTCACACAGGCCGGCTGATCCATACATCAGCGAGTTTGATACAATTTGCTGGCGGAGTCGCCACTTTGATGTATCGCCGGAAAAATAACAGCCGGATTAAACGCGCGCCGCGAACCCGTGCCAGGGGAAACCAGACTGTACGACCACGCATCGGACAAAAGGAATACCGCACATTGAGGTATCAATTTGATGTTTATTGTCGATGAATTAGGGTTGGTTTTGATCTGCGACCGGCGTTTGATCAAAAATCCAGCCATTACTCCGTTGGATGACTTTTCCTCTTTTCCCGGAATTTACTATCGCTTGGTTTTGTTCGTGCGATTGTTTATGGCAGATTAAGGCCGGAGCCGATATGGTAGGCTCTTTTATATTCTCCCGGGTGCTTATGTAATATGTTTACAGATTTTCCTTTGCTAAAGTGGATAAAAAATAAGTCTTTGGGTTTTCCGTATAAAAAACCTTTTTCAGTGCGAGTTGGATTTTGGGGAAAGAAGATTATCTTTTTAAAGATAAAAAATATTGCCGAAGTTAAAAATACTTGCCAGCTTGCATGTCTTTGCCTGTTTTTCCACCGAGTCGACGTATGACCGAATGGACCCGTGTCCGAGTTTTAAAACTATTTGCTACTGTATTATTAGTAGTAGCTACTCAGAGGCAGTTAAAAAATATAAGACTTTATTTAGTTCTTGTGAATACATACATACTTACATACACATATCACGCCTATAATCTCATGCAGGGTAGGCAGAGCGTAAACAAAAAAACGGACATTCACGCCACGTCGGACAAATATTTTAGGGTAATTCGGAATATTGTGTATCGCTATAGTGACAGGTTGTTAGCCCATCACCTAAATTGGCAATACACACCCTCGAGTCCCTAAGTCGCCTCTTGCGACCCCTATTGGAAAAAAATGGGGTGATGCTATTCTAAGCCGGCGTCACACGGCTTGTGAATAAACTGCAAATATTAAAAAATCTACAATATTACAGCTAAAGGCAAGACTATGCTTAGCAAACCAAGTTTAAATTACATTTGAAATTGTAATAAGACTGAAAAGTTGTACGGAGTAGCGAGTTCTGGAAACTAGCCATCAAAACGCGGGAATGATGCAAGTCTGTCATTTTAACGTAGTATCTGGACGGTACCTTACGAGAGATGTAGGTTATAACTTATACTTACATACCTACAGTATATTTAAGAATACGTAAATATCATGTTTGTAGTAGGAAGAAGAGTAATAAAATGCTGTGTACGCCCCCTTGCCCCGCCCGCGCCCGCTTGTCTGCGAACTATGGCAATTTAAAATTCTCCTGCTTCAGGGAGTTGTTCAGCCCCGCGAGGAGGAGCCACGTCACTTTGGTTTTCTCTTTGACTAATGGCAATTATTTTTTTTTACAATATTAACATTTGTCACCTGATTCGACTTGTCTGATGTCTTCTTCATAACGATTCATCCAATCTGTGCTACAGTTCGTATGTAAACTTTTGATTCATATTAAAAAAATAACTCTAGCCTAGGGCCACACGTAAGTAAAACTATGATCATGGTATTTAAACCGATATATCTAGTTCCGTAAAGTTATTGTACACAACATTATAAATACTTTGGAAAAATTACCTTTTCATTTCTGGATCACATATTTTTCTATGAAAACGCTCTCCGTAGAAATATAGTTCCCACAGATGAATAATAATCATGCAGAGAGATGGTCCACTTTTGGTGTAAAAGCTGATGTGAGCGCACCCCGACCGCCACCGCACCGAGACGCGGCGACGCGCGACGTGGCAGTGTGGCACCGACATATCGCGACGCGCTGCAACCATCTACGCTTGTTCTGCGAAAAATATTTTGACAGAACTCCTCCGATGGGATTTATTTGCAGAACCACATAATTGATCATAAATTGGCGTCCTGTCTGTGTGCTGGCACGCTGAGCTGATTACTCAGCAGATTCTGGTTTCCAGTATGTTGTCTTTAGTTCTGTTTGGTTGGCTTGACTCTGGTGTGTGTGTTTTGTTGATAACTTTACCGTTTCAATATTATTATTTTGTTACAGTCGGTTTCCACTGACAATATCCAAGTGGCTATTCTATTCTGTTGGTCGTAAATTAGAACAAGATCTCGGTCTCGAGAAATTGTTCCCGGCTTGTTTGTTGATCCTCTTTAAATTATGTTTGGCGAAGAATTTTTAAATTTAATATCGTCTGAAGGAAATTAAATGTTTTCCTAAATTTGTTTGCTATTGATTAATAGCCGAGGCAATAATTTATTGTTTAGGTAAAGACGCGTTATTATTAGAAAAAACGTGTATTCATATTTCCAACAAAAATTTTAGGCTGAATTTAAATTATAAATTTACAACATGCTTGTCGGAGATCTTGATCAAACTCTGGCGGGTATTGGCTGAAATTATTTGACAGTTTGCGTTTTGTAGACATTTCTTTCTGTTTGATTCCTATTTGATTCTTGCAGAATCAAAACGCATAGCACTAGCAACACCCGACGTAGGTGGTGAGGTTTATTTGCCCACTGTTGGCTATATACGGTAAGATATAGCCAACAGTGGGCAAGACCGGAGTGACGTTTGAGGCGTTGTAGTACGTTCTCACAGTTCATTGTTGACTGCGTTCGTGATAGAGAAACGGAACGCAAGTTATCGACGGAGTAAACAACTTTGACAGTTGTGGTCGTTCGATGTAGTCGTTTTGAAGTTAAATTTAGAAACCGGTAAAATCTTGGGAATCCTGTGGTGTTTGGAGAAACTGTGGTCGTGTAGCGATGGCGGATCCCTAGATTTGTATTGCCATGGAATATTTTGTGGAGATTATGAAGTGTGTCATAAGTTTTGATCGTGTTACACTCTAGAGGTTGGTGAAATGCAGAGATTGTACGAGGTTGGCATTGATCTACAACAACCCTAGATTTAGCGCCTCATACAAAATTACGCTAAGATTTTGTCACCTACTGAACTATACAGTCATACATAGCGATTTATAGATTCATTGCGTCCGCCTGATTCAAAATATCACAACGAACCTCACCATAATCTATTGAACTCAGCCTTATTGTTAGCCCGTACTTGGTCATGTTAACAGTTTCGCGGCCAGCCACGCACTGTGGGAAAGAAGTGCTCGCTTGCAAATTGTGCACTACTTTACCGGCCCACCTTTTGAGCGTACGCGCGTAATCTAGGGTTGTTGTAGATCAATGGAGGTTGGTGACAGTTGCTTCTGTGGTCTCTATGTAATCCTGCGGGTAGTGGATTTCAATGGTGTTCGGTGTTGAAGGTTAGTGTCAATCGGTATCTTTGATGTTGTGAAGACACGTTGACGTAGATCAGCGTGAGTGTGTGTCTAAAGTTCTTAGGTTGGTTTGGTAGATAGGTCGGTTGTAGTACGGTTACACCGTGCCTGACGATGATCTGCCAGGTCGAAACAGCTTCACCGTGGGAATTGACTGCGTAATGGTATCGACGTTGTGGTCAATCATTTCAGTGGCTGGAGACAGTATTTGAGGATGCAGTATTCTACAGGGTTGGACGATTATACGCCCACAATGTGTTGTTTTGTATCCTAACGTAAGAGGGATTATGTTGTGATTTAAGTGTTATCCAGATATGCTGGTTGATTAGTTTTGGCGTCCATCCTTTTTTGTTTTCTACATCGGGCCTGATGCAGTGTCATCCTTATATAGCGGCATCCTAATGTTCACGGCGTGTGTACCTGTATGTGTCCAGGCCCTTTTTTCATTATGCTTTTTTCTCTTTTCGTTTTCCATCAATATTTTGCATATTTATAAAAAGTTGTGTTGTGTATCATTAAACGCGACTAAGAAATGTCTCATCATCTGGGAACAGGCAGCAGCGTTACCTGAGAATGAAATATCTTGCACAGGCTCGCCAAATCGCCTGCCAAATTTGGTAAGTATTATGATAACTCCTCATTCTCCTGATAGGGGGAGGCCCATGTCCAACAGTTGACTTATGTGGCTATAAATGTAATTATGCCTTGGGCGTCAAACTCAGAGCACCGAAACGTCATGCGCTGTCGCCCGCGGGGTTTATTGGTCTGTGCCGTCAAATGATCTAGTTCTATTTGTTAGAATATTATGCATCATTTATTTTGGTATACTAACTACGTTATTCTAGCGATATTTTTAACATTGATGATTTATGAAAATAATGCCAATCATCATGAAATGTTGTCTGTCCAACGGACGGTGGAGTATTGCAGTAGGTTCCCGGGTTGAGCCACGCCTCGGCAAGCGTAGCGATATACGCCCTCCGGCCAGATGGACTCATCGTTGGCCTTACGCGTCTGTGACAGACGATTTAATCAGTGTCTGAGGCAAGACTTTTATCCGCGTGACGCGGGTGAAATGTCCTCTCCACAGACACTGCGTTGCCTGGAACGCAATTATGGAAAACGCAGGGCTGCCCAGGACCTGCGCCACCCTCTCGGCCTTCCTGGCTGGATCCGCAGGAACGACTAGTCGATACGTGCGGAGCCAGGTCGGCTGCAGGAGTCTGCCGCGCGGTAGATCTCTGTCACACGCGAGTGACGGAGACCCCGTTCCGGGTTTAATTGTGGAGTTGGCCTCTCCAGGACCGTTGTGTTTGGGTCGGATTTATCCCTCGGTCGCTTCTTACGACCCCCACGGGAAGAGATGGGGTGGTGCTATTCTACTCTGCCGGCACCACACGGCCGGCCAGATGGACTACTATAGGCTAATGTAGGTATGGTATGATTAAGTATCTGAATACTTATCGTGATCGCGGCGAGTGCGTCGTGTACTACCATTGCGTTGGTGCTGAGCGCCGGCCTATTTCATTCACAAAATGGACTCCAACGCGGAGCTACCACGTGAGTATGAATATCTGCCACCGCTTAATAAAATAATTCTCACTCTCTTGACGAAAATAAATCTATTTTCTCCGCTGTCTTTAGTTTGTAACTCAAGAGTATATAGGGGGAATAAAGGACAGCCCTCCGAAAACTGATAGGGTGCATGCAAACCATGAAACTGATTTTTTTTCTTTGGAACATAATATGTCAGGAAACGACAACAATATTCGACCGCCCGTACAAAATCACGATCAGCTGACTGCTTTTACTATGGGAAGTCCAACTTTTTTTTTCTTTTCCTGTATTTTTTTATTCCTGTATATTTCCTGTTTATGGAATGTTCAGTTTCATGATCTGAATGCACCCTATCAGTATTCGCAGGGCTGTCTCTTATACCCAGTTTATAGTGGTTGTGTTGCTTGAATAGCATTACCCTATTTAAAATTCCTAGGGTATCGTCAAAGTGTTTGATCTACCTACTATATTTTATTCTATACTTACCTAGTTTTAGGCATGACTTTTATATTTTTGTATTGTATGTATTTAATTTTACAAGAGGCCCAACTAATCGTAGCCTTATTACACGAATACGAATAATAAACGGCTGCTCATTTTTAGCGCCGATTAAAATTATATCTCAGTAAAAACACGAATGTAACATTGAAGCAGATTCGCGTTGAAATCACATCAACCACGAACAATAAAATGAGGGAAACATCTCAACATAAAATTTAAGAGCATTTTTTTATTACACAGCTAAAGAAGAAATGAATAATGATTTCAGTAAGGTTAGAAAAAAATCTCATTGCAACCGGAATTAATGGTAAGAACTTTGGGTACCAATCAGTAGTGGGTCGTTGGTGCGTTCAGTTCACACTAGCGGCGCGGTGCGTCAGTGTCGGGTGGTCGGCGAATGTCCCGCGTGTCACATATCCCCGAGCCCCGCCGCCGCCGCCGCCGCAGCCCGCGACTGCTCCCGTCCGCACCGCAGAATACAGATTTGCGGACAGATGTAATATTTATGGCGCGGATTTGGACGTAATCGGCCTCTGAAGGAGGTAGGTACTCGGTCGTGTTTACACGTCCTCGGCGTGAGACGTTCCGAGTAATAGGATTAATGTGGGAGCTTTAAGTGGGACGTTTTAGGGAAATTGGTATTTTGTATGAAATTATGCGTGACGAGATTGAAGTGAAATATCTACTAAGTGAAAGCAATTTGAATTTGTGATTACCTCTGAAAAGAGCGCTGTTTGTGCGAATAGTTAAATACATTATTTCACAAAACCTTTTGGTGAGTTTTGCGGTATTTTTCCGGTAAAAGGATTTGTATAAATAACGAACATACCAACTTATACTTTAACACCACGAGCCAGTATAGTTTAAGAGAATACTACTATTTGTAACCATTTATTAAATTTTAGCTGACACATTCCAAAAATATTATAAATCTGTGACACCCAGTCGTCCAACAACCCGATGAACTTGTATGTCGTTTCTAGCCTAAAGAGACAATATCAAAAAATTATTCTGTAATATAAAATTGACCAGCGCCCATTTCTTGCATAGAAGACTTGTGTGAGTAAATAAATCTAAAGCGATTCTTTTTTATTAAACCGAACAAACATGGGCTATTTCGTGTTTTCTGCATTGCTAGGCCAATTTAATACAAATAATAAGAGAAAACAATAACATCAAAGCTACTTTTGTAATATTTGCCTTTGCTCAGCGTGTTATTATAATAAAATTTCTTTGTTATGATTTGATTGTTCTTTACCTGAGTAGCCCAGCCAGCTCGGGCGCCGGGCGGCGGCGGTGCGGCGGCGGCGGGCGTCGGGGCGCAGGTGCTATCCGTATTCATAGGATCACTTCCATTCCAACACACTTCATTTTTTCCCTCCCAATTCCTTTTGGCACATACTAATCAGCTGACTTTCGATGCTGCTAGAAATATATTGCTGGTTGATGTTTAAGACTATCGTATACAACGTTTTCAAAACAAGCAATGTATTCCAAACAATATTAAAGCTCATGTTGAAGCGCCCTGTGAAAACAGCCACCCTGTTTTATTGCACACATATTTTATCTATGAGAAAAGCTATTTATTTTCCTTCGGTAATAAATACTAAATCAGCAGGCATGCCTCTGCATTCATCAAAAATGTTTATATTCAATACGGAGCTACAAAGCGGGCTTGGCCTGCTGTTTTTTTAAATAAAATATCAATCGTTTTTTATATTCCAAATCAATGACAATAAAAATTACGAAGAACTATCTCTGCATAGGATCGTGTTTGTTGTTCGTAAATTGAATTTGTCTCAGACGTGACATTAGCGACCGTATTTATACGTCGCTAATGTCACTAATGTCGCTTGCCGTGTGATGCCGGCTTTGCCGTATGATGCCGGCTTAGAATAGCATCACTCCATTTCTTACCCGTGGGAGTCGTAAGAGGCGACGAAGGGACTCGAGGGTGTGTATAGCAATTTTAGGCGATGGGCTGACAACCTTCCGAATGACCCTCAAACGTTTGTCAGACGTGGCGTAAGTGGCCGTTTTTTCGGTCGTTTACGCTCTGCCTACCCCGCATGGGATAAAGGCGTGATATATGTATGTATGTATGTATTTATACGGCATTTGACGCTCAGCTTACTCCACAAGGTATAAAGGCGTGATATGTGTAGTTCTGCGCACTGTACCTTCCTCTCTGATTTTGTTTGAGGAAACATTCTTGGAGAAAATGGTAGTTCACTGTAACATCCTCGTTATTGCCAGACAAGCGTAAATGACATTAAATAGTCCAACCCCTCCCTCCCCCGCCCCGCTCCCGCCCCGTTCCCGCCCCGCTCCCGCCGAGCCACATAACATCGAATAAAGTGTCTGCATTAGGTACTAACTTTAGTCCTCGAAGTGCCAAACTGTGAATCAGCTCAAAATGATTGATGATAGCGGGACAAACGACTTTGACACGTACTCACTAAGTAACTCAGATGAAAAGGAATCGATATCACTGATTGATAAATAGAACTCCATCCACTGTTTTAAACTTTTCCGTTTACACCAGTTGCTCCGCAAACATGGTCCAAACAAATTGAGCGGAAATTACTGGACTACTGTGGTAATGATCCGTACCCACGTATAAAATTATTTTGAGATTAGAACTGTACCAACTTAAGTACATTGGCCACAATCCACACAATCCCACTACCTCCTCTCTGAGCGAGAGTCATCGTGTCTTACTTTTATCATGTACGCTGTTTATTTTCTCACAAATTGCACCTCATAAACCTCATAACGTGGAAATTGTAGTAACAGGAGCGTGTTTGAGCCGCGTCGCCGCCGCCGAGTGCAAAGTGCGTTCTAACCGCAGAACCACTGAACTCAACTTTAATTAACATCGTGGTTTACATTCAAATTGCTCATAAACCGCTGTACCGTGAACTGGAGACGGTCAGTACACTCCTACTTCTCTAAATGCTAATTCTGAGGAATTCTTTTTAGTTACTTTTGTAAGGAATGGTGAATTGTAGTGAAAATTGTAAATAATCGTAGCACTTCCGTAGCGTTGACTCTCTACGAGGCCTCGTAGCTTGCTTCGTATCTACGTCCTGTGCCCAGTTAATTATTATCAAACTACAGGCTACAATTTTACATGTGAAATTCGATGTTCATTGCGTAGTTAGTTAGCCCTTATGATACCGGCTACGCATTGTACTAATAATTTCACCTGTAGTTTTGTCGCTTGTATTTTCATAACATAGGGCACTGAAAATGATTTCCTGTTTTGTCGCTGATGTTGAAAAACATTCATTGTTAATACGAAATATTTCATAATTGTAGTGCTGTATATTATTCCACATGAAGTATGGTATTTGTGTCAGTTCGTAAAGTTAAATAGAGAAAAAAATGTAAGGGCCACGGATTACTCAGCTACATTCAAACTCAGGCTACGTTAGACAATTCGGAGTTTGCACCGTTATTCTTATGACTAACATTGCCGTGTAGTGCCGGTTTATTTTTTTTTTATTTTATTTATTGATTTATAAGAATTTAGAATAGCATCTCCCCAATTCTACTCGTGGATGTCGTAAAAATATACTAAGAGATAATCATCTAGGGAATGGGCTGTAGCGTTTCCTGTGAATGCAACATTTTGCACTGTGCTCGCCAATCCGCCTGTCAAGCGTGGTGAGTATGGCAATACCCTCCCAAAAGTTAGCTTTAGGCTTCAGTGAACAAATACAATCAATACTCATACAACACCTGTCAATAACAATTGACAAACTGAAATTAACTATAAATTAGTTGTAAATTACTTACTAACAGTTAGTATTCCAAGACGTAAGTTATTAAACTTTAACCTCGAAACAAAGTTGCAGTTGTAACGGATATTGAATTATTAACTGTACTTTTATGAAATCGTGTAAGAACGAAACTTAAAACATGTGATGAAATCTTGAAAATACGCAATACGAGGCATTTTAGTCAAATGGACATAATTTTTTAGTTGTTTAGAAAACTTGTTAAATTCTCTTCCGCGGTCAGGATTTGAACCTGCCACTTTTGCCATTAGTAGTGGTGACGCCTTTTCAATCTGGGATACCGCGGCTCATTACTTAGAAATAATGATAAAAATATACCGCGGACGCGCGCTTTACACAAACATATACAGATACGTTTGCAGCGGTTGTTTATTGAATTGGAATATAGTTTGAAATTACGTAATAAGACCTGAATAGGTAAATTACTTTTCGCTACGTGGACGTTAGGACGAGTCAGCCGCCGAAGCCTCGAGAAATTCACGCGCGTGTTGTGTGTCGTACAAAGTAAAAGTGATACTAATTCTAATATTCGTTCTCACAGAGTCTCGGCGAGCTTCGAGTCCTTCATTGGGGTTGTACTTTTGCAGGTATACTACCTGCTGCGGTCGACCTGTGGGTCTCCAGACTTGTGAAGTTGATTGTGGTCTGACTTGTTTTGTGTCCTATTTTGTTGTTTCAAAAGGTGAAGGGCGCGGTATGGCCGACGAGTGCCATTTAATAGGATGTTATTGGGATATACCATGATTTTTTTCGTAGAAAAGTTTTCCAGTATTTGATAGAAGTGTTTAACGCATGCATGATTTTGTTTTTAAAATAAACTTCTTACTTACGTTAACATAATAAAGTTTACTCTTTCATATTTGGTGCTTACACATTAAAAATGCACGGAATAATAAAACGGTTTCCTTTTATTCGCATCATTTATTTATAAACATTTAAATTTTTGATTATGGAAACACTAATTAAAAATCTTTCATTATCTTTATCAAGAAAAAGTAGCCGTTGGTTATGGAGCCATACGGAAACAAGCGAGTAGGAACAAATCTGGGTGAATTAGTGATACATGATTACTGACCTATGCATGTGGCCTATGTACTACACAGTCGCGGCTATCGAACCTGGGACTTAGCGATCCTGGACAACTCAAAAGAGCAGTGCTGTTGCTAAAGTGCATACTTGAATTTTCATGTGTTATTATGGAGCCCAAACGTAGAAGCCATGACAGGGCATGAAAAGTGCATAGAAAGTTGAATGAAAGAATAAGAAAGGCTTTGTGTATTGAGATCACTGGAATGTTAAGCGTGATGTTTAGCGTGAAGGATTGGAGTTAGAAAGAGTACCGCATAGTCGGTTAGGGCTAAACTCCTAAGAGTTTGTGCTAAATGGCTATTAAAGAGTGTTGGGAGGCACATGTAACTCTTAACTGGGTCCTAATTAGACTTTGAGATTATTTAAATCAAAGCCTAATCTTCGGAAAATTGTATCTATTAAATTTACAACACGTGAGATACAGTGCGGTTACAGATCTACTGTTAAATTGTTTCTTGTTTTTTCTCATAATACAGATACGCTAAAATAGGGGAACATCTTTTTGAAACATTCGGGATATTTACAGATAGGTGGCCTCCTTTATTAACTTCATTACTCATTATTTTTCATAATGTATTGTTTTTTTTTAGCAATCGTTTAATTTAAGGTGAGTACACATCTCTTTCAGAAACAAATATACACAGCGTAGGCAAAAACCTAGACAATCACTAAATAAGCATATCGGCCATAAGTTTATAGCTTTATTTTATTAATTACTCAGGATAAGGTTAACTTTTGCATCACAGTCAACATAGAAGCACAATCACTGGACACGGTTCTATATTATGTTATTAACAGTCAGTTATCGCCTTTGAGCCAAGCAGGAAGCGTCGACGTGACAGACCTGTGGAAACCTGGAGGCGTACGATACGAAGCGAGCTGAACCTCCTGGCGAAGCAAAGAGCACACCATAAAACAGGATGCCATAGGAATTCAACCACAATAGGGTGACATAGGACTTCAACAACAACAATAACAGGAAGCCATAGGACTTCAACAACAACAACAACAACAGGGTGCCATAGGACTTTACATGGATTAAGAAATAATTAAATTATGCGAGTGTTGAGTGCTCAATAATTACACCATGCCCCTAAGTTCTGCAGCCCCGCCTGCTGACCATTACCTCAGTTGTTGCTAACAATATTATCACTCTCCAAATGTATGCAGGGCTTCAAATCTGGGTTGCTCTCGAAATGTCAGTGACGAGATATAGCACGAGATATGGCATCTTCTGGCTCAACGACGAAAAAACGCGCTAACATAGAAATACATTGAACATTTTGTACTGAAAAAAATAACAAAATGCTTTATAACAATCAATGTATACTAAATTATAATTTTGCAAATGTGTGAGTGATGGAAATCATAAGTCAAAAAATTGATATCATTCATTCAAATTCGAATGAAATATCGGAATACGGACCCAAATATCTGTCAAAATAGGATAGCTTTCCATGCCTATTTTATGTCAAATACGAGATATAGCTTTTTGACATAAAATAACAAATCACAACATAAACAACACAGAATATTTTATAATTATTTGTTTTTTTGGACTTTTCGACGAAATTAGAATGTTTTAGGTGTTTTTCAGTGTGTTTTTTAAGCTTCTGGTGGGAACAACCCTCAGGATAAATAGCACGAGCAGCCAATATGGACCCAATTGATCCATCCCAAATACCTTGCCTGCTTTGCCCCAATACTTCGAACAAAACTTACGAAAAGCCATGGTCTGGCCATCCTACTGCCTGGCCTGGCCAGACTGGACGTATACACCGCCCCACTGCTCAAGATGATATCAATAGCACCTACAGCGAACCCACAGTTCCATCCCAGCACAGCTCTTTCCCTGCGGCTTCCTCACTCTTTGACGACCTCGCATCGCACATCTCAAGGCCATCGTCCCTGTGTTTAAGCACATATCAAGAGGTGCTTGATGTTTAACTGCTGAAAAACGAAGAGAAATGCATGCCTTTCGCATACACATCATTCAATGTCCTAGACTAAGGGGTTATTTAACCACCAATATGAAGCACAACGTAGACGGTGCTCCTCTCTGCTTGGAGGCCTCGTCAATCCAGTTTTTCAAAGGCCCATTTCAGTGTGAAAAAGAAATGAAACGAACGTGTATGACGGAGATTAGAGAGGAGCGGTCAGAATCCTTACGTCGGACTACAGAGTGGCTACAGCAGATTCATTCAGACAAGCACCCACCTCCTTCCAGACTAATTACGATCCCAGACAAGCCAAACCCCACCGCGCTTCACCTTGCTGTGTCGCCCTGATGACGTGATAACCCATCTATGGTCATTTCACTCTGTCTCTGCAGCTGGCCTGGATGGAATGTGCCCTCAATGCCTATGGAGCTCACTATAAATTGAAGGCACGGCGACAGTGTCTCTGGGCCAAATATAGAGAATATTTAAAGCATAGCAATTGGAAACATGCTTTTATTAAATACACATAAAATAGATGCATTGTAGTTTGTATATCAGAAAATTCTAAGTAGCTTGTTCCTTTTTACACAATCCTAAGACCTAAACTGAGTTTATGCTTTAAGATCGATTTCTGCCACTAAAACAGTCGTGTTTTTAAAATACTTTTAAAATTAATTTTCACATCATCACATCGCATCAGCCTACGGCAGCATTCCACTGCTGGGCATAAGCCTCCCCCAAGGTACGCCATAAGGCACGATTTCCCGGTTTTTGCCTCGAGTCGCTTCTTTTTCCTATTTTCGTGGAGGACATTGAGTCGTCCAACGACCCAATGAACGAGTCGCTACCAGCCGCCGTCTTTAAGTCATCGGTATTCGGTACATCTGAACGAAGGGTGTCCAACGCTACGCTTGCCAAGGCGTTGCCTCAACTCGAGAAACCGCTTGCATAAAAACAATTTTAATAAATTTTTATTTAACCTCCCAATGTTAGTGCTACATACCTAAAACAAGCGGCATTTACAAAAAGTGTACTCGATGATTTCCTCTAGGACCACGAAAACCATCAGCACCGTGTAGAACCAGTGGTTCTAGAGGTATCCTCAAACTGTTGTTGGCTATGTGTATCTATTACGGTGGCAACATGTGGAAGTTAAAGTAAAACAAATCGAATTTCAAATTAGTTAATTGTATTTGATTAATTTTCCTGCCCCATTAGCAGTTTCTTGATAAAATTACTTTTTAAAAGGATCAACAGTTTAATGTGATATCTTAAAGTGCTGCTGATAACACCTATCTATCTAATATAAATAATAACTAGTCAATCTATGAAAATCCTGTTTTGGCTGAGAGTTTTTATCGCATCTGATGTGTTCTTCTTGCTCGTGCACTAAAATTTTTGCAACGATACTTTCGGACGAATTACGCTGGCAAATTGTGTGAAAACCGCAATACTTTGCACCATTATAGTGTTTCCTGGAGACAGCTGCGCTGCAATGAAAACATAAAGTAGTTAATATCTGGTAAACATAAGCTTACTATCAAACCAGTGAACCAATATTCCGCCGGTATTTTAGGCAGAATCTGGGATATAATGAGCCAAGACACACACACACACACAATCACTCCTAAACATTATATATATATATATATACAATATAAGTTAGATTAATATGATTATACTACCATATTTTAATAGAAGATGGCAATGCTGGAATGTTGTGCATTGGGAAAGCTTCAAGGCTTTCACTAAGAGCCTTGTACCTTATGATGCCTTGTTACAGTTTATTCGCCAATATACGTTCATTTATGCAAAAGAAACACGTAATTTTTTATTTCACGTTTGTTATTGTAGACTATGTCAACGTCAATAGGTAAAATGACAACTGAATAAACGACAGCAATGACATTTTGTAAAAAAAGGCTCTTTGAAATGACATGATTTTACCGAAAAGAATTTGGTAAAATATTTCACGGTTGTTTCTACCTTTTAATAATAAAAATTGATTGTACTAGTAATGCGAAAGTCGCAGGTTCAAATCCTGCCCGCGCTTGAAAATTTTGCAAGTTTTCAAAAATTGTATACCTAACACGGGAAGTGTTTTAAAATTTGGTACTCAAAAATTTATTGCTTTTCAAGTTACCATCACGTTTCCTATTATTATTATTTTATTATAGTATTACCGCTAAAACCGCTAAGTATAATAGAGGTATAAGTATGGCGATACTCAATTTTCCAAATGACCCTCAAATGTTCGTCAGACGTGGCGTAAATGTCCGTTTTACGGCCGTTTACGCTCTGCATACCTCACAAGGGATTATAGGCGTGATATATGTATGTATGTATGTAAAGCAACCGACTGTCAAACGTTACAAGATTGAACTGTGATAGTCAACATTCACACATCATGTCAATTCCTTCCGGGGGAGGCAGAGCGTAAAAGACCATTAAAAATGCCCCTTCATCATCATGTCTGCTAAATACTTTATGGTTTTTTCAAAAAATTGTGTAGAGATGTAGATAAATTGTTGGTCCATAGCCTCCAATTGTTATACGTGGCTAGGAACGTGAAGCCAGTCCCTTGGTCACCTCTTATGTATTTACTGAATATTATGAGTTCTTACGTTTGTACAGTGTTTTTTTCATATTAAGAAGTTTATATGTGCCAAACCGCAATATTTTTAACTAATCTAGGACTACGCTCTCTAAACAAGGTGATAATTTATTGAATTATGATTATTCTTTCAAAGAGAACTCTGTTTTTACATATTATCCTTAATAATGATATACCTACATCTACTGCTTAGAACTCATTTGGATTGCATTTTCAGATTTTAATTATTTAGAATAAATTTTCTTCTTCGTGTCCAGTTCTATATAATTTTTTGTCAAAATTTTGTAAAGGCCACAGCACTCCTAGTTGCCGTATTCAGATCCTTCCTGCTATTGTTTGAGATGGGGCTCCACAGTCTCAATTGGTCGTTTTCCATGAAGCCTCATTTGCCGTGTTCACCCTGCAGTGGCCAACTTGAACGATGGTGTGATGAACCCCACAGGAGCCGGCCAACGGGAGTACCATAATTGGTCCCTGGCTTGCGGCGCATTGTCTTTAGCAGATGTATTCCTCATAAGCTTTTTCGGCTTTTCAAATGAGCGCGAGACATTGAGTAGTTGTTCAGTGGGTGTCGAGTGTCGGTTTCTTGCTTCTGTTACTATTGGAGTAACAAGCACAAGCTTCTTCTCACTGGACGTCTTGTTATGGATACAGCATATTCAGAGGAATAGGTTTGAGGTTCTAGAATAAATAAAGTATCGTAAATCGTAATAGTAACAAACACAGACATTATGCCACTAAACTTTAAAAAAATCGCAAAGATTTCTGGGAACTGCAACGAATGCATAAATAAACCTAGCATAATAGGAGCGATTTTATTAGCGACTGAAAATAGTAAAAATCGTAGTAGGGCTAAAGTATTTGTTAGTACCTTAACCAAATGCATTTGTACAGTTTATCATCTTCTTCTGCAAAAAATACATTATGATGTCTTCTCGGGCCGACTGGAACATTAGCTAGCCCTAAGCTAGCGGGTTTTTCCAGAAAAAAACAGCCATTCACTTGATTCTTCTTTATTATTATCATTTGTGAAAATTACTTTCCTTTTGTTTGTTTTGTAGGTATTTTGTTTACATTCAACATATTGAATGACCGGAATGAACGATATTTGAAACATTAGGCTGAAATGTTTTCTGTTTCTTCTGTTGCCATAAAAACTGAAGGGGATAGAGTAACCAATTTGGTTCAGATACTGGCCAGAATCTCAGAATAGGGCCATATCTCGTTTTTGACATTATCAGCTGATTTTGATTGATATTTAGTCGCTCGCATGTGCGGTTTATAGCTTACAATATGATCCTACATTGCTGGCTCTAAAGAAACCCAGTGTGATTTTGGTAACAAAATCCGTAATGTATAAGGCCAAAAGCGTAACCGAAGCCAGAACCGCCATATCTCGTTCGATATATGGCCTCAGATTCGGCCCCCAGGTAGGTTAGGTAGAGTAGGCAAAACTGTCAAACTGCTCTCACAGCCATATTCAAAAGAATCAACTTATTTATCCGAATGCAGTATTACTTCCACCGAAATAAATCATCCAATATGATTCCTCACTTATACTCCATCCGTCACTGTCCACATTGAGAACGATAAATATGCATCGTTATATCGCGCTCTGTATTCCCCTGTTACTCACTCACTCACTCGGTCATTCACTCATTGTTATTTGTTCAGTCAACATCTCAATATTCTCAATGCGATGTTGTATGTTTTGTAATAGATTTAGGTAGGAGTAACTCCTTAAGAATCCATAAGATTATCTACGTGTAATATGGATGAAGCTTGGCATCTCACCCTTACTCACAACATCACGTAACCATAACCAAAAAGGCTTTAGCACATAAATAAGTTTTAGAATACATTGCAATTAATGCAACTCATCCGAGACTCGTAATATCCTGATACTTGACGATCTGCGCAATGTACGTTACTTAAAAGCTGGAACGATAAATTTGTGACTTAACTTAGCATACATAGCTGCAAAGTTGAGGCCTTTAATACAGGATATAGCTAACGACGTGTAAACCTCGACGGATATTAAACGCATCAGGAATCACTTTATAATGCGGGCTTATTAAGAATGACAGCGACAAGATTGGAATGATAGCAGTATTGTACACGTATTCAGGGTTGAAGAAAGTAAGTTATGGACGTAAAACTTTTTTGCGAATACACAGACGCTTATCTGCAAATTCAACGCTAAAGCAAGTTCATAATATGAAGTTGCGTAAGAAATCAGCCATAATTATCAGAAGGTGATGCGTAAGCAAGTTTTTAAGAAAAAACATGCACATATTTACTTGCTTTTCCCCGTGGTTTTTTCGGAAAATGTAGTAAGTGGGTAAATAGTTTATAACGTTACGTTCTTATAGCTTTTTGTGTACTCTTAATTTAACGTTATATTTACTGAGCAAGCAGGCAGGTGTATGCCCACTAAACAATCTAGCATATTAAAAATTTGACTCACTTTGCCGAGAAAACATTCCAGCAAAAGGCTCGCTGAAGGTACGCAATAGGAATCCGTGTTTTGCAGATTCAGTAATAAATCGGGAGCCGCGTGCTTCACGCGCTGTTTAATGGAACGTAACATCTGGCGGGAATGGTTGCAAATTTTTATTTACTGCCAAGAAGTGAAGAGGATGGCATACTAATGATTATCATTAGACCCCGACGCAATTGTGAGGAAAAGATCTAATCAATGGTGGAAGCAGGTGTGCGACCTTTGCCTACATTTAGATTGAAAGTAGGTACTTACTTTTTTATAGGTTAAAAGTTTTAATACGAAGTGCAGATAAAATAAAAACACTATCAACTCTATACGAAACAGGTTTGTCCTACAATGCGATCGTATTTTTAAGGTTTGTAACGCCCTGCCTAATGCGTAAGGGATAAAAGCGTGATATGTGTATGTATGTATGATGTTCTAAGACCGGCGAACGTATCTAGTACAAATTACTAGTTTCAGTAGCAATTTAGTAATTAGTTGGTATGAGCAAACGGCTTCAGATTTCTCGCTAACTATTCCGCAACCGATATCGACTATATTTCAATTATGATACAATTATTTGCAATGTACTACTTTGATGCCTGGTTTGAAATGACATTAGATGTGCTTCGGTACTAAAAGTAAATCTAAATCCTTGTAACGAAGCGCGTCGCGAGGTATCGATTCGTAAGAAATCCGCCGCTTTCCATCAACCCGAGAGCAAGGATTCCTTGAAGCGACCGAACGACGGAATTTAATCTTTTCTTTGAGCCGTGAGACTTGAGGCTTCGTTGTTTTAAAAAGGAAACAACGGGATACACAAAAGAGTATATGGATAATTCAACAATGCTCCAAAAGCATTGTTTCAATTTAAATAAAATTTATATTGACAACTTTTCCGCCACAATCCCAAACAACAAGACCACGCCACCTATTTTTTACACATTGAACAAAATTATTTTCACCCCATCCACTTTAAAAAAATAATTTTGCCGCGTAAATATAGTGGTCAAAAGTCTTTTTTATCCAATTGATCGACAAAATTAATTTGGATTTCAAACATCAAATTTTACCGCCGTTTTCATTTTTATAAAACCGCCGCCATGAAACGAGAGTTCTGAAAATTATTTTAGCCAAATTATTATTTATTTTTGTAAGTGTTTTGTTCTATTAAACATTTTAGAATATTAAGACATTATGTGATATTTCTAAACGCGTCTTAAAATACTTAATTTTGCGAAACTTTTTATTTTGTTTGATGCATTCAGTCACAGCACAGTAATTTTTCCAAACTTGACATGTGCAGAATTTTCTCACTAGTAGTTGTGCTTTTGGACTTTTAAGCTCAGGATACAATTCCTCGGGATTCAAAATTATCACTCGAAGCTAAAGTAAACTTTGTTCTTTTGTTTTACAATTATTTATTTCCCTATACAGTGGATAAAAACGAGATTTGGTTATTTGCATTTTTGGTGAAAAACTGTTGAACTGATTCATGATTAGATTAGATTTAACATAAATTCAACACACATACCTAAATAATATTTAAAATAGTTTAAAAATAGAACGTATTGTGGGGTGCGGTGGAACTATCATACTACGGGGCGCCGTTGTGTAGGTATGCGAGATACTCTACGAGCAGCTTAAAGAAAACTGTTTATAAAACAACCCACTTTTAATAATGGATACAAAGTGGGTTAGATAGAGCACGCCGCGACCGCCGCAGCTTTGAGCTCCTCTTATGGAATTACGTCTCGGAGGGAAACTCGCCGCCAGCGATACGGTTTATTATTATTGACTGTTGAATCGTAAAAATTATATTGCGTTGCGTTGGTATAAAATTTATATGACTGAAACCGAACAATCGACATTCCTGGAAAAATCAACTAAATTCTACTTAGAAATATTGAAATAAAATCCGTCATTCTTAGTACCTGAATAGTAAAGTTTCAACTTTCGATGACTAACAAAATTTTTCCATTTTTAAGGTAGGTACGCACTGTTTTAATATTGATGATTTTTTTTTTTAAGAAATCAACGAAAATCTCCTAAAAATGAAATATTCTGTTTAACAATATCCACATTAGTCATGTTCCAAAAATTCAACAAAAATACTGCCAACTCGATCTTGAAAAGAGAAGATCATCCTCACTTATGCTAGCAATCCCAATCCTCCCGTTCCTCTCGCTCCCGCGGCCGTCTGTAGAGTACCCGCTGCTGCTGCACCCGCGTCTGTAGAGTACCCGCTGCTGCTGCACCCGCGTCTGTAGAGTACCCGCTGCTGCTGCACCCGCGTCTGTAGAGTACCCGCTGTTGCTGCACCCGCGTCTGTAGAGTACCCGCTGTTGCTGCACCCGCGTCTGTAGAGTACCCGCTGTTGCTGCACCCGCGTCTGTAGAGTACCCGCTGCTGCTGCACCCGCGTCTGTAGAGTACCCGCTGTTGCTGCACCCGCGTCTGTAGAGTACCCGCTGTTGCTGCACCCGCGTCTGTAGAGTACCCGCTACTGCTGCACCCGCGTCTGTAGAGTACCCGCTGTTGCTGCACCCGCGGCCGTCTGTAGAGTACCCGCTACTGCTGCACCCGCGTCTGTAGAGTACCCGCTACTGCTGCACCCGCGTCTGTAGAGTACCCGCTACTGCTGCACCCGCGTCTGTAGAGTACCCACTGTTGCTGCACCCGCGGCCGTCTGTAGAGTACCCGCTACTGCTGCACCCGCGTCTGTAGAGTACCCGCTACTGCTGCACCCGCGTCTGTAGAGTACCCGCTGCTGCTGCACCCGCGTCTGTAGAGTACCCACTGTTGCTGCACCCGCGTCTGTAGAGTACCCGCTACTGCTGCACCCGCGTCTGTAGAGTACCCGCTACTGCTGCACCCGCGTCTGTAGAGTACCCGCTGTTGCTGCACCCGCGTCTGTAGAGTACCCGCTGTTGCTGCACCCGCGTCTGTAGAGTACCCGCTGCTGCTGCACCCGCGTCTGTAGAGTACCCACTGTTGCTGCACCCGCGGCCGTCTGTAGAGTACCCGCTGCTGCTGCACCCGCGTCTGTAGAGTACCCGCTGCTGCTGCACCCGCGTCTGTAGAGTACCCGCTGTTGCTGCACCCGCGTCTGTAGAGTACCCGCTGCTGCTGCACCCGCGTCTGTAGAGTACCCGCTGTTGCTGCACCCGCGTCTGTAGAGTACCCGCTACTGCTGCACCCGCGTCTGTAGAGTACCCGCTACTGCTGCACCCGCGTCTGTAGAGTACCCGCTGTTGCTGCACCCGCGTCTGTAGAGTACCCGCTACTGCTGCACCCGCGTCTGTAGAGTACCCACTGTTGCTGCACCCGCGGCCGTCTGTAGAGTACCCGCTGCTGCTGCACCCGCGTCTGTAGAGTACCCGCTGTTGCTGCACCCGCGTCTGTAGAGTACCCGCTGCTGCTGCACCCGCGTCTGTAGAGTACCCGCTGCTGCTGCACCCGCGTCTGTAGAGTACCCGCTGCTGCTGCACCCGCGTCTGTAGAGTACCCGCTGTTGCTGCACCCGCGTCTGTAGAGTACCCGCTGCTGCTGCACCCGCGTCTGTAGAGTACCCGCTGCTGCTGCACCCGCGTCTGTAGAGTACCCGCTGCTGCTGCACCCGCGTCTGTAGAGTACCCGCTGCTGCTGCACCCGCGTCTGTAGAGTACCCGCTGTTGCTGCACCCGCGTCTGTAGAGTACCCGCTGCTGCTGCACCCGCGGCCGTCTGTAGAGTACCCGCTGTTGCTGCACCCGCGGCCGTCTGTAGAGTACCCGCTGTTGCTGCACCCGCGGCCGTCTGTAGAGTACCCACTGTTGCTGCACCCGCGTCTGTAGAGTACCCACTGTTGCTGCACCCGCGGCCGTCTGTAGAGTACCCGCTGTTGCTGCACCCGCGTCTGTAGAGTACCCGCTGTTGCTGCACCCGCGTCTGTAGAGTACCCGCTGTTGCTGCACCCGCGTCTGTAGAGTACCCGCTGCTGCTGCACCCGCGTCTGTAGAGTACCCACTGTTGCTGCACCCGCGGCCGTCTGTAGAGTACCCGCTGTTGCTGCACCCGCGGCCGTCTGTAGAGTACCCACTGTTGCTGCACCCGCGTCTGTAGAGTACCCACTGTTGCTGCACCCGCGGCCGTCTGTAGAGTACCCGCTGTTGCTGCACCCGCGGCCGTCTGTAGAGTACCCACTGTTGCTGCACCCGCGGCCGTCTGTAGAGTACCCGCTGTTGCTGCACCCGCGTCTGTAGAGTACCCGCTGCTGCTGCACCCGCGTCTGTAGAGTACCCGCTGCTGCTGCACCCGCGTCTGTAGAGTACCCACTGTTGCTGCACCCGCGTCTGTAGAGTACCCACTGTTGCTGCACCCGCGGCCGTCTGTAGAGTACCCGCTGTTGCTGCACCCGCGGCCGTCTGTAGAGTACCCGCTGCTGCTGCACCCGCGTCTGTAGAGTACCCGCTGTTGCTGCACCCGCGGCTGTAGAGTACCCGCTGTTGCTGCACCCGCGGCTGTAGAGTACCCGCTGCTGCTGCACCCGCGGCTGTAGAGTACCCGCTGTTGCTGCACCCGCGGCTGTAGAGTACCCTCTGCTGCTGCACCCGCGGCTGTAGAGTACCCGCTGTTGCTGCACCCGCGGCTGTAGAGTACCCGCTGTTGCTGCACCCGCGGCTGTAGAGTACCCGCTGCTGCTGCACCCGCGTCTGTAGAGTACCCGCTGCTGCTGCACCCGCGTCTGTAGAGTACCCGCTGCTGCTGCTCCCGCGGCTGTAGAGTACCCGCTGTTGCTGCACCCGCGGCTGTAGAGTACCCGCTGCTGCTGCACCCGCGTCTGTAGAGTACCCGCTGCTGCTGCTCCCGCGGCTGTAGAGTACCCGCTGCTGCTGCTCCCGCGGCTGTCTGTAGAGTAATTTTCAAAACCTGAAGTTATATAACAAACAGTTTCAAGTGCATGCTGTAATAACAATTTTTGTAACAAATGCAAGCCTACACTTCGATGGTTCGATCTAGATAGTGTACGCAATACGCGTCGTCCTTTGTTTCGGAGGCAGCATCCTTTGCAGTGTCAGCACGCGCCAAGGCGGTACGATACAACGGGCGACCGTTTCAAACCAAATGAACTTTTTGTTACACTTTGAAAACTTGCAAAATGTTCAAGCGCGGGCAGGATTTGAACCTGTGACTTTCGCATTACTAGTGGCGACGCCTCTTCCATCTGGGCTACCGCAGCTCACTCCTTGTCCGCCAATTTTGCAAGTGTATTTTAATGCCAGTAACGCGTGAAACGCCTCCATCTACCGGGTTAGTTTCGCAACTAATACCCGGCGACTTATTCTATCGGGTATTAGTTGCAAAACTAACCCGGTAACAAATGAACTTTTAAAGCGTGATTTCCATTGAGAGACCTTGAGAGTGGATTAACCCTTGCTTCTACTGATTGTCTGATCAATTTTCCGCTGCGTCTAGTTATAGAGTTAATTCTACTCACCTCGAGTGAACTGAGGTTTTAGGGAGTAATTACGGTAATATTATTTTTTAAGAAGTAATGTTCTAACAGTAAGAGTTACCGGTAGTTTTTTGTTACATATACACGATATGAGGGTATCATTATCCCAGCTTCAACCAATTTATCGAATGATAATTTTCGAACAATATAACAGCGTCTCCGAAGTTTACAAGTCTAACAAAGCATGTTGATCAAACACAAAAGTTTATAACTAACAATGTTCTGCCCTAAGTTCTACCTGTTATTTATAGGAGTATTGCCGATACAAAGTTTAGGTACCTACCTAATAGAAACGTCGGAAGTTTGTCCTAGTTGTAAATCAAACAAAACTTGGACCTTTTCACAGAATGAATAGGCTTTATCTAAGTGTGCTTTATCCAACTTAGTTCTCGTTACTAGAACTCTAAATTCTGGTTAGTTACATAGCAACTCAGTGCTCTACTTGAAAGATAATTTAATAAAGTAGAAAACTGATTTAGTTCGTTCATTTAAACTCAACGCGCTATCCTGGACAGCTAAGAGAAAAAATGAAGTCTTTCGCGTTGGTCTTTCTTCAGAGGATTGCTTACATATGTAAATGTTCAGCAGTTCTACTTTAGGAGGATTCTGCATTACGTGTTGGCAACTTTGACTATTGAGGACTAATGCCTCAATATTCTACAATATTACGAGAACACCATTGTCAAAAATTTACAATACTTGTTCCTGTAAAAATATTTTTCTATCTATATGCAAAGACATGGAGAAGAGGTTTTCGTAATACACTAGCAATTTACAATAATAAGTACTCCAACAACATTCTTTGGGCAATTCGCAATTCGTTAACTGACGACTATTCAGAGGGGGGTCTAACAAAACCCGGACACTTGTTTTTGATTTATTGACAAGGGATTACTTTATCATATTTTAAAGTAATAAGTTCTAGTTTTAAGTACATCAAGCAAATATCAAGCTGAAAAATAAAGACAGAGTCAATGGAAATATAAACCGATTCCGAGGGTCAATAGTTTTGGGACCGCACATTTAAAAGTCCCAGGTTACTTATATATCATTAAGTGTTCCAAACAAATTGGGTTTAGTGAGCACATTAACTCTGGCAGATTATAATTTTGCCCGAACCCGTTTTCCATACGAAACGGTTGATGATTATTAAGATGTTAATAAACTGGCGATTCGATTACAATAATGGATGCCGCACTCAACTATGTTACAGAACCCTAAACTATGAACCCTCCAAAACTAATTATGTCACAATGTCTCAGCCAGGGCTGGTCCACTGCCCGCCGAGAGAGATACTGACCCATTAGCGGGTAGTGTCGTTGGTATTTGAACAATCCACTATCCGATCATTCGTATACTTCTCAAATATACTTCCAAATTTGGTGGTTTTGCAAAGTATCTCAAATTAAATCTACATTAGTATAAGGAACGATTTTGTTCTAGCTGGAAGATCGTGCCTTATGTATTGGCGTACCCCAGGGCGCAGCTTACGTCCAGCAGTGGACTAGTAAAGCATTTGACTAATCTAGGATAATATGACATGTACCTGCGCATCATGATGGTAAATGATTGTAAGTTAAGGAGTATAAAAATCACAAACGGTGTGATAACACACACACACACACACACACGCTCCAACACATATCATGCCTATAATCCCTTGCGGGGTAGACAGAGCATAAACGGCCGCCAAAAATATACATGATACGTCACGTCTGGCAAACATCTGAGGGTCATTTGGTAAATTGTGTATTGCCTTAGTGATAGGTTGTAAGCCCATTGCCTTAAATTGCAATATAAACCATCGAGTTCTTAAGTCGCCTCTTACGTTTCCCACGGGAAAAAATGGGGTGATGCCATTTTAATTCGGCATCACACGGCATGGCACGGTGTGATTAGGTTAATAAGAATAGATAAACTGACTATCGGATTACCTATCGGCAGGCAGCAGCGGCACTAGCGGCGTCGCGGCCCCCGATGGCGTCGGGACTTGAGCCCTCCTGACGCGGACTTTATTGAAACGCAAGAGGCGAGGGTAAAGTCTCCATAAATTTGATGTAATTTAATGCCATGTCAGAAGCGATGTTCGTTAAAGCCCACAAGTCACCATGGAGACATCGTGGACCCTTGTAGAAGCGTGTTCGGGGTGACGATGTTGGAACGAGCTTCTAATTCTATCAATGTTACAATAGGGTCATTAGTAAGTGCAGACAACTGCATGCAATGTTTACTTTACAAAGTGACTATAGGCTCTATGTAAACGTTATAAGTAATCTGAATAACGAATTTTAATACTAATATAATCAAAAATCTATTTGCCATCTAATTCACGTTTAATGTTTGATTCAAATGTGAGTGAGTGATAATACCTTTCTATCTTCATTTCTATTCAGAGAAGCCTCGCACACGTATTGCTTGTATTCTTAAGCGAAATATAAAAATGTCTTATTGAATAATACAAGCGCGTTGAGTTCAAGAGATGAACGGAAGGTTCATTCCACACAGCTTCAATAAATAAGTCTGCCTTACAATACAAGCTAAAAAGCTATTCTGACTTCGAAAATCTACATACATACCACGCCTATAATCCCTTGCGGGTATGCAGAGCATAAACGGCCGTAAAAAACGAACATTTACGCAACGTCTGGCAAATATTTGAGGGTCGTTCGGAAAATTGTGTATTGCCATTGTCACAGGTTCAGCCCATCGCCTTAAATTGCAATATACACACCCTCAAGTCCCCTAGTCGCCCCATACGACTTCTACGTGAAAGAAATGGGATGATGCTATTCTAATCGGCATAATCTAAAAAAATACGCATAGTACGAGAATTTAATTAATATATTTCAATCGTATGTTCAACATCGATACCCTACAGTGAATAGTACTGTTGGTTAAGAGCTAATCATTTTGCAGCGCTATAAAACAACAATGTTACGCTAAGTTATGACCGCTGACCTTAAGGTGGACCATAAGCTTGTTTAGTGGTAAATAACAAAGTTTGGTAAAAGTACGCCTCTAAATCA
This sequence comes from Tuta absoluta, assembly GCA_027580185.1. Classification (NCBI taxonomy): domain Eukaryota; kingdom Metazoa; phylum Arthropoda; class Insecta; order Lepidoptera; family Gelechiidae; genus Tuta; species Tuta absoluta. Next base: position 100,081 of record JAQAHW010000045.1, read on the forward strand.
GAAATCATTAGCGTAACTGCGGCCTCGCTGAACGACATTATCTAGCTATCCCGGTATCGCTCGGGGCCGCGTTATTCCCTCATTATCTTGATAGGCAGGGAAGGAACGGAGTATACGTTGCGTCTTTAGTGAACAGTAGGCTGCTATTTTTCTCGATCATAAGCTTTCGGGGTGGTTCATTGTATGTGGAGTGAATTGTTTGGAAGCATCTTGTCGAGCTAACTTGACGAGAATGTGGAATGTGACTCAGCGTTTGTCTCATCCAGACAACCAGCATGCAAGCGGACCATAACTGTAATAATACTAACATAATTTCTTGAGATAATAATCATCATATTATATGTCAATAGTCTGGGAGTGTAGCATGCTGAAGTGGCAGAAGGCTGGTCAAATCAGTAGTAAAACCGATGGACGATGGAACAAGCGGGGTCTCGAGTGGATGCCATGCCTTGTTAAGCGTAGCGTTGGATGCCCTCCGGCTTGATAGACCAATGGCTCACAAGAGTGGGGCTGGTAGCGACTGGATGGCGAGATCGTACCCTTGGGAGGCGTACGTCCAGCAGTGTACTGCTATAGGCTGACGTGATGAATAATCAATCTGCAATACGTACTTGCTAAATTAGAGATTTCAATCAGTTCCATTATGCGTCTATGTTCACCGAGAGTTCGGAACAGCACGGGTTGTGCAAGTTTGATGAGCCTCCTCCCCCACGTCTCGGCTGGATTTAGCTCCATTCCTAGCTATTCTCAGTATCGACTCACTCTAGATTGGTGTTGGATGACTGATTCCTCAAAAATGTATATTGAGATAACAAAGAAAACCCAAGTTGAAAGCACAATGTAACTTTTAAAAGTTTATAAGATGTAAAAGCCACACAATAATTTATCTTAAAAAAACAGTTATTGATAGTTAAATAGTAATGCACAAAAAGTTATAACACAAGGAAGGGCTATGTTTGATATTGGCAGTATTTTTGTGGTACTTATTGGTACCTACATGATTTGTAAGTTCTTTTTTTTGGACTACCATATATGAATGGTAAAAAGTTGGCTTACCGAGTAAAATTAAATAATAATATTCGAAACCCCTTAGGCGTTAGCCCTATGTCCGTTTCTTTTTGCTGGACAAATAATGTAAAGTTCCTCAACCGTTTTATTAGATAATCGTGTTTGAACCCAGTTGTGCTTTTACGTCGTGTGATGACGGTTCAGAATAGCATCATTACATTTTTTGTCCTGCGTGTGTCGTAAGAAGTGACTATGGAAATCGAGGGTTACATGTGTTGAGTACCAAATTTTAAAACACTTCCCGTGTTAGGTATACAATTTTTGCGAACTTGCAAAATTTTCGAGTGCGGGCAGGATTTGAACCTGCGACTTTCGCATTACTAGTGGCGACGCCTCTTCCATCTGGGCTACCGCAGCTCATTTCTTGCCCGCCAATTTTGCAAGTGTATTTTAATGCCAGTAACGCTTGGCATGGCTCCATCTACCGGGTTAGTTTTGCAACTAATAACCGGCGACTAATTCTATCTTTACAGATTGAATGTAGTCTAAGCGATGAAAACCAGCGATAAATTGAGTACCAAATTTTAAAACACTTCCCGTGTTAGGTATACAATTTTTGCGAACTTGCAAAATTTTCGAGTGCGGGCAGGATTTGAACCTGCGACTTTCGCATTACTAGTGGCGACGCCTCTTCCATCTGGGCTAACGCAGCTCATTTCTTGCCCGCCAATTTTGCAAGTGTATTTTAATGCCAGTAACGCTTGGCATGGCTCCATCTACCGGGTTAGTTTTGCAACTAATAACCGGCGACTAATTCTATCTTTACAGATTGAATGTAGTCTAAGCGATGAAAACCAGCGATAAATTGAGTACCAAATTTTAAAACACTTCCCGTGTTAGGTATACAATTTTTGCGAACTTGCAAAATTTTCGAGTGCGGGCAGGATTTGAACCTGCGACTTTCGCATTACTAGTGGCGACGCCTCTTCCATCTGGGCTACCGCAGCTCATTTCTTGCCCGCCAATTTTGCAAGTGTATTTTAATGCCAGTAACGCTTGGCATGGCTCCATCTACCGGGTTAGTTTTGCAACTAATAACCGGCGACTAATTCTATCTTTACAGATTGAATGTAGTCTAAGCGATGAAAACCAGCGATAAATTGAGTACCAAATTTTAAAACACTTCCCGTGTTAGGTATACAATTTTTGCGAACTTGCAAAATTTTCGAGTGCGGTGTAACTAAAATCTCCCTAAGCCTATAGTAAATAATAAATGAAACTATAATGTGTGGCCAAAGAACATATTTTGTGATCGTCTAGAGTTTTTTGTCTACGTTGTGTATTTTTAATCGTATTAGAGGATTGTACGCTCTTATTAATTAACAATTGCTGAAATAAAATAAAAGATTAGAGAACACAATAATTAAATTAAATAAGAGACCACTTAGCTGTAAATATCCCAGGTATCCGGCAATCCATACAAGTCAGGAACTTCCGTTGAATCTAGCTCTGTCCTGAGCCAAATTTCTCCATAAATAGCATTTCACTACACTTCATTTATATATGGTTTAATAGTCTTTAGTTTATTGTTTATTTAACGCGCGGTTATGAATTAATTTAAAATTGTCGTTTATTTTAGTTTTAGTTTATCACTTGTATAGCCTGAAAGAACAAAGACTCAATAACTACGAAGTTGGAAGGGAAAACTGGATTTGAAAGAGACCTTTTAAGTCTAGAAGGGGCCTAGCAACTAGGGACGCTGGTCTCCCTGCACACCAATAACCAGCCCAACACGCAAAACCTTGGAAGTTTAACCCTATACAACTACACCTACTCTTTCTAACTTCCAAAACTTCACGCTAACATCCCGATCACCTCAGAACACAAAAACCTTTCACAAGCTTCTCATTCACACATTCACGCACCTCTCACGCTTAAATTACCTATGGTTTGCAAACCTTAGATTTCCACCTGTGACGGCGGCTACGTTTGGGCTCCTTAATAACATATAAAAATTCAAGTATGCACTTAAGTGATACCTATAATAACATACTGCACTGCACTTTCAGTTTGTCCAGGAACGCTAAGTCCTAGGTCCGTTAGCCGTGACTGTGTAGTTACATAGGCCACATGCATAGGTCAGTAATCATATATCACTAAGTCACCCAGATGTGTTCCTATTCGCTTGTTTCTGTATAGCTCCATAACCAACGGCTACTTCGTCCTGATTATGACAATTATACATTTGTAATGAGTGTTTGTAAGTGTAACGCGGACGAATGATTTTAAAATTATAATATAAAATATTTAGAAAAGAAAACCTCTTTAATGTTCCGTGCATTTTTATTGTGTAAGCACCAAACATGAAAGAGTTAAGTATATTTATAACGAACGTCCTAATAAAACAAACTCTTACATACTTCATACACACTCCTATTATACACTCCACAATTTATTTGCCTAATCCCTAGTCTACAAATTAAATAAATAAAATGCGTCCTAGCCCCTATCAATTTACCCTATGCTGCTGCAGTCTGCGCTCCATCTCTGCTAGATATAACAAAAGAAACCCGTCAAAACTAAATTACTCTAGCAATTCTAAGTCCGCGGCGCAGGTCAACGCAGGAGAACTATCCTAGAAAGAGAGAAAGAAAGAAAAGGAAAAGGGACTTACGATATTCACTAGCACTCGCGATAGGTTCACTAATTCAAGCACTGTTTTTAATTAGACGGTCAAACGTCATCCCTATTCTTACGTAATCCGCGCGCGTTCCGAGTTAGACTTCCCCCCATCCCGCTTGTGTCTCTCTTTTATCACTTCTGCAAAAAATTGCAAGACCCGCCCAAAATGTTCGTAATCCCTACTACGTTCCCACCTTATTTCTCTGCTGTCAATTTGACTAATTGGGTAATTAACGCAAAATTTATAGTGTTATGCGTAAAATGCACAAAAACGTCTTAATAGCTTGCGGCTGTTGGTCCCACACATTTTTTCTTCGATACGGGTAAGGCCACACTTGTCAGGATAAGAACCAAACTGATTTGATAACTTATTAGGTTTGCATTTCCAAATAACAGATATAATATACAGATTAAAACTAGTAGAAGGATAACCCCCCATCATAATTTAATTTATTAATAGGTTATAGTACAAAAAATTTAAGATTAAGCAATTTGAGACCTAATCCCCACAATAATTCTACAATTGAGCAAAAATAAGACTTCTCGTGTTTTGTATGTTACAAACACAGATTTTACAATTAAAGTCAACATAAGAAGTTTTGAAATAGTATTTCCAAGAGAATGCGATATTTCCAAACAAAACTAAAGAATTTAATCCTCAAACAAATGTGACTCTAACCTTAGGATTCACACATGTTTGCACTTGTCCTGCACTTGTATTATCGCATTCGGACTTCTCGCTATTGCTCTGCACTCGGTAGGGATGTCATCTTAATGAATATCAATTATATAGTATTTTGAATAATTAGCATCTCATATTTTAATCAAAGCAGAATTTGTTATTCCTTTTGTAAACTACCACCAACATAATAATTCATTATGAAACTTTTTAAGAATTTTCTTACATTTATTTTACTTATCATAAGTGAGTCCTTTAATTTAGTTAATTCCTGAGCTAGTGTTGTATCTATCATAAATTGCGTAAATTATAATCCACGTTTTTACTAATGAAGCAGCCCTAAGCAAGAATGCATAGCACATAAATAGGCGCGCTTTGACAGCCACCGATTAGTAGTGACGCATGACGACACACTTAGCACATACGGTTGAAAAGGGTGTGCGACACTTTTATGCATCTTGTAACAAAGGTCACATTATTTTACATTTACAGTATTCTTTAATTTGTGCGCGTCATAGAAAAATTTATGGAAAGGTCATGCTGTGATTGTGAGAATTTTGCATCTACGCAGTACAGGGCGAAGCAGACTCGAAGCTCCTCCTCTAACGAAAAGGACACAAGATATGTATGGCTTGCTGAAATGGAGATAGCTATAGTTTGATGTTTTTTTGTGACTAATTAGTTCATTTAGGCCTACAAGTTGTCGTTCCTCCGAAATATTCGGTATAGAAAATAATACTTTAGTTACAGTCGCCCCGATGATTCTAAGCCATTTGGTTATTTTTTCAAGAAATGACATAAATTGCGAAGGATCAAATTTAGGTAACTTTTCTATAATCACTTGTGAAATCCTTTTACGACGCCCCGAATTCTGTTGATACTTTTCTACGAATTATAAAATGAAACACAGTAAATATAAATATGTTCTATTAATTGTGATTGAAACAGCAATATAATATTGCTTAATAATATCCCCTACCAAAATGACCGGTTAAAACAAAATCTAACTGCTTATTCATTTCTTTATTTTCTGTAATTGATTACTGAGAGTTCGTTTTAATTCTGCTTAACCTTTTTTATAAAAAAAAAATGGCAATTGAACTTTGCTCTGGATGAGAATGGTCACGCTTACACAAAAGTATTTTTTTTTTGTCTTATTTTATTACACAAGATTCAACTCACAAAGATCTAATGAATACAATCTTATTTCAAATTTTACTTACTATAATACAAAATGCAATGATATAAATTAATAATACAAAGTGCAATCACTTTATCCTATTCGAATCATAATCATCTTGTGGACGCCTTGGAATTGATATAATATCGTTCCATATTAAATGCGTTATAATTTCCTATTATTTTACGTTTATTACAAATCTCCTCAGGTATACGTATTTCAGTATGGTTTTGCTGCGATTTGATAAGGTCCCTCATATTTCAAGAATAGTTTCACCATTTCATGCTTCATAGCATTCGACTAAGGGTGTGTTTTAATCTTTACAAATTGTCCAATTTTGTACTCCACAATCCGATGGGTTTGGTCAACGTATTTACTTCGTATTTGCGCACTAATTTTAAGATATTCAGCAGCCCTTTTTCGCGCTTCCTGTAATGTTTCTAGGTTTTCCACTATATGCAAATTTTTCCTTTTACGCTGGAGACGTAGGGTTTTCCATCCATTAGGAATTTTAGGCTATAGCCATGGCTATAGTGTATCGTATTATTGTGACATTCTTTTATATCTTTTAATACATTTGTCCACTTAGAATGAGATGTTTGACAATTTATTCTCAACATGTTTCCCATTTCCCTATGAAAACGTTCTGTAGAATTAGGTCTTGGATTATAAGGAGAGGTAAACGTCACCTTAATACCTAGATCAGTCATTCCTTTTATCCAGATTTTTGATCTAAATTGTGTTCCTTACGCCCTCGCATAGATGTTTCGTTAAGGCTCATGATAGTTTTTTTTTTCACTGATAAACACATTGCAAAAGTATCTCACACTCTTATAATATAATGAGCATTTAAATGTCGATTGTAAAATTTATTCCAAGTTTATTTTACACATTTATTCACAAAGGTTCTATTTTTTTGTGTTTCCACTTTGGTTATAATTTATTATCTGAAAAAAAATATTTACATTTTAATCAATTAAACCGAAAGTCGCCTAATTTATACTTTATATTTGAAAATGAAGTTATGTATATATTATATATTTTTTTAAGCCTTCCCGTCCTAAAGCAACTACTAATAAAACACGAACTAAACTTGCCTTACGCCCCGACAAGCAAGAAATAATAAAGTAAATTACAATATGGTAAATAACTCATGTATAAATTTAAGAAAATAACAAACTGGCAAAATATCACTCGAATCCACTTTTATTTTTAACTCTTCGCTCCGGCTATCAGTGGGTACATTTATATGTAATTATTTTTCGTTATATTTACCCATGCCATTTTATTTGTGAAGTATGAAATCAAACTAAATTACAACAAATAAAGAATATTATGAATATTAGAATATTGCTCAACTAACTAACCTACTTAATTTCTAACTTGATTTTCTATTTTCCTAAAAATTGTAACCCAAATTCATTAAATCCGTGTTCAAATCAAAATGATTTGCCCTTTAATGACGTTTTAATCCTATCACGAGCACCAATGTAGCTAAAATCTCCCTAAGCCTATAGTAAATAATAAATGAAACTATAATGTGTGGCCAAAGAACATATTTTGTGATCGTCTAGAGTTTTTTGTCTACGTTGTGTATTTTTAATCGTATTAGAGGATTGTACGCTCTTATTAATTAACAATTGCTGAAATAAAATAAAAGATTAGAGAACACAATAATTAAATTAAATAAGAGACCACTTAGCTGTAAATATCCCAGGTATCCGGCAATCCATACAAGTCAGGAACTTCCGTTGAATCTAGCTCTGTCCTGAGCCAAATTTCTCCATAAATAGCATTTCACTACACTTCATTTATATATGGTTTAATAGTCTTTAGTTTATTGTTTATTTAACGCGCGGTTATGAATTAATTTAAAATTGTCGTTTATTTTAGTTTTAGTTTATCACTTGTATAGCCTGAAAGAACAAAGACTCAATAACTACGAAGTTGGAAGGGAAAACTGGATTTGAAAGAGACCTTTTAAGTCTAGAAGGGGCCTAGCAACTAGGGACGCTGGTCTCCCTGCACACCAATAACCAGCCCAACACGCAAAACCTTGGAAGTTTAACCCTATACAACTACACCTACTCTTTCTAACTTCCAAAACTTCACGCTAACATCCCGATCACCTCAGAACACAAAAACCTTTCACAAGCTTCTCATTCACACATTCACGCACCTCTCACGCTTAAATTACCTATGGTTTGCAAACCTTAGATTTCCACCTGTGACGGCGGCTACGTTTGGGCTCCTTAATAACATATAAAAATTCAAGTATGCACTTAAGTGATACCTATAATAACATACTGCACTGCACTTTCAGTTTGTCCAGGAACGCTAAGTCCTAGGTCCGTTAGCCGTGACTGTGTAGTTACATAGGCCACATGCATAGGTCAGTAATCATATATCACTAAGTCACCCAGATGTGTTCCTATTCGCTTGTTTCTGTATAGCTCCATAACCAACGGCTACTTCGTCCTGATTATGACAATTATACATTTGTAATGAGTGTTTGTAAGTGTAACGCGGACGAATGATTTTAAAATTATAATATAAAATATTTAGAAAAGAAAACCTCTTTAATGTTCCGTGCATTTTTATTGTGTAAGCACCAAACATGAAAGAGTTAAGTATATTTATAACGAACGTCCTAATAAAACAAACTCTTACATACTTCATACACACTCCTATTATACACTCCACAATTTATTTGCCTAATCCCTAGTCTACAAATTAAATAAATAAAATGCGTCCTAGCCCCTATCAATTTACCCTATGCTGCTGCAGTCTGCGCTCCATCTCTGCTAGATATAACAAAAGAAACCCGTCAAAACTAAATTACTCTAGCAATTCTAAGTCCGCGGCGCAGGTCAACGCAGGAGAACTATCCTAGAAAGAGAGAAAGAAAGAAAAGGAAAAGGGACTTACGATATTCACTAGCACTCGCGATAGGTTCACTAATTCAAGCACTGTTTTTAATTAGACGGTCAAACGTCATCCCTATTCTTACGTAATCCGCGCGCGTTCCGAGTTAGACTTCCCCCCATCCCGCTTGTGTCTCTCTTTTATCACTTCTGCAAAAAATTGCAAGACCCGCCCAAAATGTTCGTAATCCCTACTACGTTCCCACCTTATTTCTCTGCTGTCAATTTGACTAATTGGGTAATTAACGCAAAATTTATAGTGTTATGCGTAAAATGCACAAAAACGTCTTAATAGCTTGCGGCTGTTGGTCCCACACATTTTTTCTTCGATACGGGTAAGGCCACACTTGTCAGGATAAGAACCAAACTGATTTGATAACTTATTAGGTTTGCATTTCCAAATAACAGTTATAATATACAGATTAAAACTAGTAGAAGGATAACCCCCCATCATAATTTAATTTATTAATAGGTTATAGTACAAAAAATTTAAGATTAAGCAATTTGAGACCTAATCCCCACAATAATTCTACAATTGAGCAAAAATAAGACTTCTCGTGTTTTGTATGTTACAAACACAGATTTTACAATTAAAATCAACATAAGAAGTTTTGAAATAGTATTTCCAAGAGAATGCGATATTTCCAAACAAAACTAAAGAATTTAATCCTCAAACAAATGTGACTCTAACCTTAGGATTCACACATGTTTGCACTTGTCCTGCACTTGTATTATCGCATTCGGACTTCTCGCTATTGCTCTGCACTCGGTAGGGATATCATCTTAATGAATATCAATTATATAGTATTTGTTATTCCTTTTGTAAACTACCACCAACATAATAATTCATTATGAAACTTTTTAAGAATTTTCTTACATTTATTTTACTTATCATAAGTGAGTCCTTTAATTTAGTTAATTCCTGAGCTAGTGTTGTATCTATCATAAATTGCGTAAATTATAATCCACGTTTTTACTAATGAAGCAGCCCTAAGCAAGAATGCATAGCACATAAATAGGCGCGCTTTGACAGCCACCGATTAGTAGTGACGCATGACGACACACTTAGCACATACGGTTGAAAAGGGTGTGCGACACTTTTATGCATCTTGTAACAAAGGTCACATTATTTTACATTTACAGTATTCTTTAATTTGTGCGCGTCATAGAAAAATTTATGGAAAGGTCATGCTGTGATTGTGAGAATTTTGCATCTACGCAGTACAGGGCGAAGCAGACTCGAAGCTCCTCCTCTAACGAAAAGGACACAAGATATGTATGGCTTGCTGAAATGGAGATAGCTATAGTTTGATGTTTTTTTGTGACTAATTAGTTCATTTAGGCCTACAAGTTGTCGTTCCTCCGAAATATTCGGTATAGAAAATAATACTTTAGTTACAGTCGCCCCGATGATTCTAAGCCATTTGGTTATTTTTTCAAGAAATGACATAAATTGCGAAGGATCAAATTTAGGTAACTTTTCTATAATCACTTGTGAAATCCTTTTACGACGCCCCGAATTCTGTTGATACTTTTCTACGAATTATAAAATGAAACACAGTAAATATAAATATGTTCTATTAATTGTGATTGAAACAGCAATATAATATTGCTTAATAATATCCCCTACCAAAATGACCGGTTAAAACAAAATCTAACTGCTTATTCATTTCTTTATTTTCTGTAATTGATTACTGAGAGTTCGTTTTAATTCTGCTTAACCTTTTTTATAAAAAAAAAATGGCAATTGAACTTTGCTCTGGATGAGAATGGTCACGCTTACACAAAAGTATTTTTTTTTTGTCTTATTTTATTACACAAGATTCAACTCACAAAGATCTAATGAATACAATCTTATTTCAAATTTTACTTACTATAATACAAAATGCAATGATATAAATTAATAATACAAAGTGCAATCACTTTATCCTATTCGAATCATAATCATCTTGTGGACGCCTTGGAATTGATATAATATCGTTCCATATTAAATGCGTTATAATTTCCTATTATTTTACGTTTATTACAAATCTCCTCAGGTATACGTATTTCAGTATGGTTTTGCTGCGATTTGATAAGGTCCCTCATATTTCAAGAATAGTTTCACCATTTCATGCTTCATAGCATTCGACTAAGGGTGTGTTTTAATCTTTACAAATTGTCCAATTTTGTACTCCACAATCCGATGGGTTTGGTCAACGTATTTACTTCGTATTTGCGCACTAATTTTAAGATATTCAGCAGCCCTTTTTCGCGCTTCCTGTAATGTTTCTAGGTTTTCCACTATATGCAAATTTTTCCTTTTACGCTGGAGACGTAGGGTTTTCCATCCATTAGGAATTTTAGGCTATAGCCATGGCTATAGTGTATCGTATTATTGTGACATTCTTTTATATCTTTTAATACATTTGTCCACTTAGAATGAGATGTTTGACAATTTATTCTCAACATGTTTCCCATTTCCCTATGAAAACGTTCTGTAGAATTAGGTCTTGGATTATAAGGAGAGGTAAACGTCACCTTAATACCTAGATCAGTCATTCCTTTTATCCAGATTTTTGATCTAAATTGTGTTCCTTACGCCCTCGCATAGATGTTTCGTTAAGGCTCATGATAGTTTTTTTTTTCACTGATAAACACATTGCAAAAGTATCTCACACTCTTATAATATAATGAGCATTTAAATGTCGATTGTAAAATTTATTCCAAGTTTATTTTACACATTTATTCACAAAGGTTCTATTTTTTTGTGTTTCCACTTTGGTTATAATTTATTATCTGAAAAAAAATATTTACATTTTAATCAATTAAACCGAAAGTCGCCTAATTTATACTTTATATTTGAAAATGAAGTTATGTATATATTATATATTTTTTTAAGCCTTCCCGTCCTAAAGCAACTACTAATAAAACACGAACTAAACTTGCCTTACGCCCCGACAAGCAAGAAATAATAAAGTAAATTACAATATGGTAAATAACTCATGTATAAATTTAAGAAAATAACAAACTGGCAAAATATCACTCGAATCCACTTTTATTTTTAACTCTTCGCTCCGGCTATCAGTGGGTACATTTATATGTAATTATTTTTCGTTATATTTACCCATGCCATTTTATTTGTGAAGTATGAAATCAAACTAAATTACAACAAATAAAGAATATTATGAATATTAGAATATTGCTCAACTAACTAACCTACTTAATTTCTAACTTGATTTTCTATTTTCCTAAAAATTGTAACCCAAATTCATTAAATCCGTGTTCAAATCAAAATGATTTGCCCTTTAATGACGTTTTAATCCTATCACGAGCACCAATGTAGCTAAAATCTCCCTAAGCCTATAGTAAATAATAAATGAAACTATAATGTGTGGCCAAAGAACATATTTTGTGATCGTCTAGAGTTTTTTGTCTACGTTGTGTATTTTTAATCGTATTAGAGGATTGTACGCTCTTATTAATTAACAATTGCTGAAATAAAATAAAAGATTAGAGAACACAATAATTAAATTAAATAAGAGACCACTTAGCTGTAAATATCCCAGGTATCCGGCAATCCATACAAGTCAGGAACTTCCGTTGAATCTAGCTCTGTCCTGAGCCAAATTTCTCCATAAATAGCATTTCACTACACTTCATTTATATATGGTTTAATAGTCTTTAGTTTATTGTTTATTTAACGCGCGGTTATGAATTAATTTAAAATTGTCGTTTATTTTAGTTTAGTTTTAGTTTATCACTTGTATAGCCTGAAAGAACAAAGACTCAATAACTACGAAGTTGGAAGGGAAAACTGGATTTGAAAGAGACCTTTTAAGTCTAGAAGGGGCCTAGCAACTAGGGACGCTGGTCTCCCTGCACACCAATAACCAGCCCAACACGCAAAACCTTGGAAGTTTAACCCTATACAACTACACCTACTCTTTCTAACTTCCAAAACTTCACGCTAACATCCCGATCACCTCAGAACACAAAAACCTTTCACAAGCTTCTCATTCACACATTCACGCACCTCTCACGCTTAAATTACCTATGGTTTGCAAACCTTAGATTTCCACCTGTGACGGCGGCTACGTTTGGGCTCCTTAATAACATATAAAAATTCAAGTATGCACTTAAGTGATACCTATAATAACATACTGCACTGCACTTTCAGTTTGTCCAGGAACGCTAAGTCCTAGGTCCGTTAGCCGTGACTGTGTAGTTACATAGGCCACATGCATAGGTCAGTAATCATATATCACTAAGTCACCCAGATGTGTTCCTATTCGCTTGTTTCTGTATAGCTCCATAACCAACGGCTACTTCGTCCTGATTATGACAATTATACATTTGTAATGAGTGTTTGTAAGTGTAACGCGGACGAATGATTTTAAAATTATAATATAAAATATTTAGAAAAGAAAACCTCTTTAATGTTCCGTGCATTTTTATTGTGTAAGCACCAAACATGAAAGAGTTAAGTATATTTATAACGAACGTCCTAATAAAACAAACTCTTACATACTTCATACACACTCCTATTATACACTCCACAATTTATTTGCCTAATCCCTAGTCTACAAATTAAATAAATAAAATGCGTCCTAGCCCCTATCAATTTACCCTATGCTGCTGCAGTCTGCGCTCCATCTCTGCTAGATATAACAAAAGAAACCCGTCAAAACTAAATTACTCTAGCAATTCTAAGTCCGCGGCGCAGGTCAACGCAGGAGAACTATCCTAGAAAGAGAGAAAGAAAGAAAAGGAAAAGGGACTTACGATATTCACTAGCACTCGCGATAGGTTCACTAATTCAAGCACTGTTTTTAATTAGACGGTCAAACGTCATCCCTATTCTTACGTAATCCGCGCGCGTTCCGAGTTAGACTTCCCCCCATCCCGCTTGTGTCTCTCTTTTATCACTTCTGCAAAAAATTGCAAGACCCGCCCAAAATGTTCGTAATCCCTACTACGTTCCCACCTTATTTCTCTGCTGTCAATTTGACTAATTGGGTAATTAACGCAAAATTTATAGTGTTATGCGTAAAATGCACAAAAACGTCTTAATAGCTTGCGGCTGTTGGTCCCACACATTTTTTCTTCGATACGGGTAAGGCCACACTTGTCAGGATAAGAACCAAACTGATTTGATAACTTATTAGGTTTGCATTTCCAAATAACAGATATAATATACAGATTAAAACTAGTAGAAGGATAACCCCCCATCATAATTTAATTTATTAATAGGTTATAGTACAAAAAATTTAAGATTAAGCAATTTGAGACCTAATCCCCACAATAATTCTACAATTGAGCAAAAATAAGACTTCTCGTGTTTTGTATGTTACAAACACAGATTTTACAATTAAAATCAACATAAGAAGTTTTGAAATTGTATTTCCAAGAGAATGCGATATTTCCAAACAAAACTAAAGAATTTAATCCTCAAACAAATGTGACTCTAACCTTAGGATTCACACATGTTTGCACTTGTCCTGCACTTGTATTATCGCATTCGGACTTCTCGCTATTGCTCTGCACTCGGTAGGGATATCATCTTAATGAATATCAATTATATAGTATTTTGAATAATTAGCATCTCATATTTTAATCAAAGCAGAATTTGTTATTCCTTTTGTAAACTACCACCAACATAATAATTCATTATGAAACTTTTTAAGAATTTTCTTACATTTATTTTACTTATCATAAGTGAGTCCTTTAATTTAGTTAATTCCTGAGCTAGTGTTGTATCTATCATAAATTGCGTAAATTATAATCCACGTTTTTACTAATGAAGCAGCCCTAAGCAAGAATGCATAGCACATAAATATGCGCGCTTTGACAGCCACCGATTAGTAGTGACGCATGACGACACACTTAGCACATACGGTTGAAAAGGGTGTGCGACACTTTTATGCATCTTGTAACAAAGGTCACATTATTTTACATTTACAGTATTCTTTAATTTGTGCGCGTCATAGAAAAATTTATGGAAAGGTCATGCTGTGATTGTGATAATTTTGCATCTACGCAGTACTGGGCGAAGCAGACTCGAAGCTCCTCCTCTAACGAAAAGGACACAAGATATGTATGGCTTGCTGAAATGGAGATAGCTATAGTTTGATGTTTTTTTGTGACTAATTAGTTCATTTAGGCCTACAAGTTGTCGTTCCTCCGAAATATTCGGTATAGAAAATAATACTTTAGTTACAGCGGGCAGGATTTGAACCTGCGACTTTCGCATTACTAGTGGCGACGCCTCTTCCATCTGGGCTACCGCAGCTCATACCTAACACGGGAAGTGTTTTAAAATTTGGTACTCAATTTATCGCTGGTGTTCATCGCTTAGACTACATTCAATCTGTAAAGATAGAATTAGTCGCCGGTTATTAGTTGCAAAACTAACCCGGTAGATGGAGCCATGCCAAGCGTTACTGGCATTAAAATACACTTGCAAAATTGGCGGGCAAGAAATGAGCTGCGGTAGCCCAGATGGAAGAGGCGTCGCCACTAGTAATGCGAAAGTCGCAGGTTCAAATCCTGCCCGCACTCGAAAATTTTGCAAGTTCGCAAAAAAAAATGGTTACATGTGTATTGCAATTGTAGGCGATGGGGTGACAACCTGTCGCTTTGGTGATACACAGTTTTCTGAATGACCCTTATCTGTTTGTCAGACGTGGCGCAAATGTTCGTTTTTACGGCAATTTATGCTCTGCCTACCCCGCGAGGGATATAGGCGTGATATGTGTATGTGTACATTTCAGGTGACAACTATCAAACTCGTTAATCACGGTATAAATGCACGCTAGAATATTATCTTCTTGAGGAAAGTTCTAGACGAGATGTTCATTTCAATTCAAATGACAGCTGACGAACTGAAAACTTGTATAACACGGTTTCAAAGCACGCTAGACTGAGATGTTTTCTTGGAAAAAATTGTAGATCATGACCAGATGACAGATGTCAATCTAAAAACTATAATTAAGGTACGCTAGCCTTTAAGCGCCATAAAAACAGCCGTAGACGCGAGTAGTGTGCAAGTTGATGGTAAAAAGTACGAGTATCCTCGTGGGCATTCTCCTGCTCATAAGCTAAAAAGTATTTAATTTTGTTTGAGGTTGTCCAACAAGCGCACAACCGCTACAACAAGCCGCGCAGTAGTTGCCGGATGAAGGATTTTTGAAACGGCAAAAGCTCCATTAAGAGTTACTCAAATAATACATAAAACAACAGTCGTAAATAAAACCTCCATTAAATCTACAGTTTTATAAAACGCCTTTCTAAACTCTGAAACGCTTAAAAGCTACTCTTCTATACCTTTTGCCTTCTTAGATACTCTTATTCATATGATGGTGCTAATAAAGACTCTATTTTACTACCTAATGATAGACAGCGACGCAATTGATAGATTTTTAACAACTGTAAGTAATTTGATTGCTGCTAAACCGTCACTGTACCGCTTAGCTGTTTTAGAAATAAAATAAAAACATTTTAGAAATAATATTGTAGATAGTTTAAAAGTTCTTGACTGCTTTACGCTGTTAAGGAGTGTTAAAATATGCTATTGTTTATCTTTCGACAAATCGTACAGCGCTTGAAGAGCTTCTATACGGTCTGTGCAATGGCTGTTTAAGCAGCTTGTGTGCCAGTTGGGCGTAAAAGCTTAAAAATATTTTTATTGCAATTCATATGCAAAACGAAAATTACCTTCAAGATTATTCGCAAAATCCCTATTCAAATGAAATGCACATAGAAAAGAAAATAATAATTTTGAATATTGGAATCTGAAGCTCAGAGGCAAATAGACGAAGATAAATGAGAATATAATGCCAGATATTTGAGCTGCGACAGCAATTAAGACTCCATTCCGCACCGCTTCAGGGCGACAGAAAACAGTTTTGCACTTCGGAGTGTAAGTAGGCAAGAGGCTGCAAATAGTATGAGTATTTCAGCTTTTTGCCAATACCAGCAGAAACTACGGAACCTTTCGTTATATAAAAGCCTGTATTGTTACACTGCTGGCCAAGTGTCTCTCTCTTCTGTTTCCACGCCTCTCGGTCTGTTTCCAGTTTTTGCAAGTTTTAAAGGTATATGCAGAGTTTATTGCACCGTCTTGTTCGTGGCCTTACACGTCGCCTCTCCAAATTTTGGGCACCCATTCAGATGCTTGTAAAGCAGTTTTCTCGGACAATCAGTTTCGTAGAAGAATGCACATGCTCGTAAGCTTGCGTTACAATTCAAAGACGAGGGCACGTCTCACGAGGTTTTTTTTAAAGCAAAATAGCACTTCCAGGCGTTTTTGGTCCAGATTATAAAGAACCTATTATATTTTTGTTTATAGTAACTTAAAAGGATGGAGTGTCTCATAGAAAACTTTCTACCGCGGGAAAACAACTTATTACGCGGAAAACTAGTTTTAATATTTAAAAAAACAATATTTTTTATACTTCTTTGACTTTCGTTCTCCGTGTGCGTCCCTAATACACGATGTCTGGCTCACGCGGGTACAAGGGGCTCAGAGCGAGCAGGCAACAGGTAGCGACGATGCTTCACACGGGGAACCAGCGTAAGATGCAATTAAAGCTACATTTGTGGCAAGTCGCCTTGTGAGGAGTGTGCTCGTTTCAGTGCTGAATGAATGTAGACAGACAACGTTACAGCTGTGTAATGAAAATTTCCTTTGAGTCAGGAAAATCACGAAGTGTCTTGAGCATCATAATACATTGCATTCAAAATCAAAGACACTTTTACTTCACAGACATTAATCTCAGTTTCCTTGGTCTTGAAACTGCATAAGACTAGCGAGACGAAGTAAGAAATTCCTCAAACAGAATATTCTAATTAATTATTCTGTAATGCTGGAACTATCAATAGTGTACCAATCTAATTGCATGCAAGGAGAAGGCTCGATTGCACCTCTGTAGCTGAAGCAAGCATTATGTATCAATGGATATTATGCTGCACGTATTGATTAATCCCGTGCTCGTCTGCGCTCGCTTTGAGGCGGGTTGTGGGCTTGTGGACAAGGACTAACGTCCTCTATTGTAGAGCGTAGTCGGTGCTAATCACAGGCTGTTGATGCGCAAGAGAGTGCTAGCTCCGTGTCGGCTGTCTGAGTATTGGTGTTATTTCTATGTGATGCCTTGCAGTTTTTCCCGTAGGTGTCGAAAACGGTGACTCAGGCACTTGAGGGTTTCATCTGTATTATAATTTTAGACGACAGGCGGACGTCCTATCACTATAGTGATACGCGATTTTTTAAGACGGCTCTCAAATATTGTCAGACATGGCGATAGCAACCATATTTTTATGGGTGTTAAAGCTCTCACAAGGGAAAAAGGCGTGATATGTGTATGTATGTATAAATATATTAGCAGCCCGCCCAGCGGTTTCACCCGCCGCTAACAATTTTCCCCCGGGAATAAGATAGCCTATGTTCATCAGGGATAATATAGGATTCTAAAAATCTTGACTTCAATTTGAAACAAATATCGTTTTCAGATGGTGGTGGCGTAAAGTTACATGCCGTGTGATTAACCTGGCCAGCCCCATGGCAGTGCCTTTATTATTTTTTTTATCCCTCCCGAGCCGGTTTTCTATTAGGTCATAACAAAATTGTAATAAAAAATGAAAATTGTGTGATACAAATTTCTTTTATTAAAATGACGGTTCATGACGTCAATAAGTGATAATATTATCCTACATTGAATAAAGATTTTAAATTTCAATTAACGGTAAAAGAATTTTTTAAATCGGTCCAGTAGTTTCGGAGCCTATTCAATTCAAACATACAATAAAAAACCTGTTTCTAATATTAGTGTAGACTATACGGGGTGTAA
This sequence comes from Tuta absoluta, assembly GCA_027580185.1. Classification (NCBI taxonomy): domain Eukaryota; kingdom Metazoa; phylum Arthropoda; class Insecta; order Lepidoptera; family Gelechiidae; genus Tuta; species Tuta absoluta. The sequence goes on from JAQAHW010000045.1 coordinate 118,381, forward strand.
GGGACGGTGTACCGAAAACTTTGCAGGCATGATCAGACCATGAAACTGAACAACTTTTATTATGGAAGCTATGTTGGTAAATGAGATTTTTTTTTCGACTTCCCATACAAAATTCCCGATCAGCTGACTGACTTTCTATGGAAACTCGAAAAAAAAATTTCGTTTCCCAACATAGGCTCCATAGTAAAAGTTGTTCAGTTTCATGGTCTGATCATGCCTGCAAAGTTTTCGGTACACCGTCCCTTACACCCTGTATTATTATTATTTTAGTGTGATGCCGGCTTAGAATAGCATCACCCGATTTCTTTCCCGTGGGAGTCGTAGGAGGCGACTAAGGGACTTGAAGGTGTGTATTGCAATTTTAGGCGATGGGCTGACAACCTGTCACTATGGCGATACACAATTTTCCGAATGACCCTCAAACATATGTCAGACGTGGCGTAAATGTCCGTTTTTGCGGCCGTTTACGCTCTACCTACCCCGCAAGGGATAAAAGGCGTGATATGTGTATGTATGTATTATTTTATTGTAGATTTTTTTAATGCATTATTTAATGTTTTTTGTCGTTTTTTTTTATACCGAATAAGGGACATCTCTTCGAATACACCCTTTAATACAGTAATGATTAAATGTAATCATTACACTGGTACGAATAATGTGGCGTAGTTTGTACATTTTTAAATGAAAAAGTAGTTATTGTGGCATAATTGTAATAGTTAGACATATGGTATCACGGACATTATTATAGATATTGATGTCCTTTATAAAACTGTAGTACATCACTTTGCTCTATTGTCAATAATTTCCACAGCGTGCGCGATATAAGATATTTTTTTGGTAAATTTTTCACACGTTGGGTTACATTATCGAAATTTTCACGCGGATCCTTATTTTTTTCTCGTATAAAATATAGCCTATGTTCATCAGGAATAATGTAGGATTCTAATGGTAAAAGAATTTTTAAAATCGGGCCAGTAGTTTCAGAGCCTATTCGATGCAAACAAACAAACAAACAAACAAACAAACAAACGAACAAACAAACAAACAAACAATCAAATCTTTCCTCTTTATAATATTAGTGTAGTGTAGATGTAGATTTTTTGGTAAATTTTTCACACGTTGGGTTACATTATCGAAATTTTCACGCAGATCCCTATTTTTTTCTCGTATAAAATATAGCCTATGTTCATCAGGAATAATGTAGGATTCTAATGGTAAAAGAATTTTTAAAATCGGGCCAGTAGTTTCGGAGCCTATTCGATGCAAACAAACAAACAAACAAACAAACAATCAAATCTTTCCTCTTTATAATATTAGTGTAGACTATGCTATGCGTAGTAAAAAATGCTTTTTTCCACGATAAGCGTAAGCGTAAATGATAGCGTTCTTAATAGAATTGCTCATACATGGCCTACAAAAGACCCTGACCTGACATAGTTACTTAACTATGTATTACAGTGCATGTTTCTATTTTTTGTGCAACATTTTTTCTCAAAGTAGTCTCACTACAGTTCGAAAAATAGAGAATATTTATTTCATAATTTGCTTTTATGGTTCCAAATAAGTAAAGTTGGGAAACAGGAAGATTGATTACAAGATTTCAAAGGACCCAACACCTTAAATACTTTAATACCAGTAGCCTTAAATGTCAAACTTAATTTCAAAAGGAAGGTCCCAAACCTCTTCGGGATTAAGTTGACACTCCATCATCGTGAAAAGCTCCTTTCAGTAGAACAGTAAAAATTGGATATGAAACATTAAGTAAACAACTTTATACAGTATGCCTTCTCAGTCCTCAGTTGGCGCATCACTTACGGTACGCGTGGTCGCTAAACTCATAATTGTACCTAGAAATTCACTGATATTATCTAGATATTTAAAGTGTATTTATTTTAACAACTTTACTGTAGGTTTTAATTTGTTGAATATAATCTAAAATATACTCATATTTTTTACTGCGTCCAGATAACAAGTGCATTTAGATAGTTTCTACTCTTAAATCAATAAAAAGCTCTCCTGGTATTGTAATTTATTAGTAAAAAAATAATAATAATATTGCTTCATTCCGATCTTTCAATTAACAAAACATCAATAATCTTTTACAAAATAGCAGCGTCCACGTTTCCTTCAAACAATATTCGGTTTTTCCTCGCATCCTTCCACTCGCACACTCGCCGCCCCCTCTCCCGCCCGATAACAATATTTCACTGGCATTACGGGCTTGTTAGCTCGATGTCCGTTTGCCTCCACCGCATGTTCGTTACTACCCTCATTACCTATTATGTTTCTGACTCACAAAAGACCTAGGTACAATCTGCTTCTTGTTCTTTGTAAAAGTGATGGCTATTTCGCAAGATTGTGAAGTAGAGACACACTTTGCTCTATATATTATATACTTCTCGTATTGTTATAACAAGCTTCAAGTGATTTCAAAGGCTTCATTTCTCAGTGTTTTGCTCAAAATCCGAAAGTCACTGGTTCGATTCTTAGAGGGCACATATAAATTATATACTACTAGTGACCTTGAAAAAGCTTGAGAAACTCTAACGCCATGGTTCAGCAATACGTTCATGACAGAAGAAGAATTACAATAAAAGCCTTCAATATACTGTCAATGTCCACTGTAATTTACTGAAAATTTAAAAAACCTTTGAGACGTTTCGTTTTTGCAAATGGTCTACAATCGATCAATTGTCAGTTTCGATCACGTTTCGATCTTTTTCTCTTTTTAAAATTGTAACGTGTATCCCCCAACTTAGACATTGGCAGCATTGTCCTATGCTGACAAAAGCCATTTATAAAAAAGAATTGTAATAAATTAAATTAACTAAATAAAATTTTAATAAATTAAATTAACTATATAAATTCTTTATTGCACCAAAATACACCGGAAAAATATTTAAATTTTTAATTAATTAATTAACTTTATTCAATGTAGGATGTACTATCCTCATTGACGCCATGATCCGTCATAGTAAAAATAAATAAATTTGTACAACACAACTTTCGTCTACTTATAATAATTTTGTAGTGTCTTGATAGAAAACCGACTCCAGAACTAAGTAGTTAATTAAATTTTCAAATCAATTTTTAAAATCCGGCGTAAGTAATTTGGACCAAACCTTCAATAAATAAATAGTATCCCAGGAAGCTAAATCCTGATATTCACTTGATATTTTATCCACTTTGTCAGCATGCCAGGAATATGTAACTATGGAGATACGATCTGCTGCTGGCTGATGCATTATTCAAGATATTTCTAAAAGAAGTTTCCACTTAGACTTTGCTAGCAGGTATTTTAGCATGCTCTTGCAACACCTGAAAAATTACGAAGCAATCATTATTTTTACACATTTTCTTTTAGTAGGTATCTGTTTTGTATAGAAGATTTCTTTCACAATTTTGCAGGCAGCAGAATATTAAATTTTTGTCATCCTAATTAAAATGTATATACTAAAAAGACACATTTAAGTCATTATTAATTTTTTTCCCTCGGGTCATTACCTTGATGAAAATTTAAAAACAACGATAATTAAACCATGGTTCAATAAAGCTCGTTGGTGCCCTTGATGGTCTTCAGCTTGGGAGCAAGCAGTTGAAAAGTAATTATTTTTGTATGGCCATGGAATTAAGAACCAATTTCTTTTTTTGTAGTAGGTACTTTAAAATCCCGCACAAGCTGCAATAAGTGCGGGTAGTGTGAAACTATCCGATCCGACGGAGTGGAAGCGACACGGACATTAAAAGGTAATTACGAGGCCCTATGATCCGATATCCGCGCGCGGGATGATTGGTACTGGTCTGCGGGTGTCGGAGCACTATCGGCAAACCACTGCTACCTACTGCTCACTAGCCGAGTGATGGATTTGTTTGGGAGTGAAATTATGAGTGCAGCACTGTCTTGTGAAAAGTTGTCAAAAATGGAAATTCTTGTAAATTTTTCCTCCTATGCAGGTAGGTACTGCTATGCTTAGGGAGCTTGTATGAATATCCAAAGCGATCCCTGTTCCCTTTTATGAGCGAAAGCAGAAAGGATGATTGGTTTTTTCGGCAACAGTAGTTCTGGTTAGGGAGTTACGAGCGCGGGTGGTATGGATTATTCGGTTCCCGTTCGCGCTGAGCCGGCTGGCGGCGATGCGGCGGCGGCGATGCGGCGGCGGCGGCGATGCGGCGGCGGCGGCGATGCGGCGGCGGCGGCGATGCGGCGGCGGCGGCGATGCGGCGGCGGCGGCGATGCGGCGGCGGCGGCGATGCGGCGGCGGCGACAATGTGGCGGGTCGGATGCGAGGGAAAAACGCGCAGACGTTTAATTCCTTCCACCTTCATGCACGAGCGGCTATCTCGGGATTAATCAACTATCCGTTTCCCTTACTGGGTCGGACGAATGACTAGAATACAGGACTGATATTCAGAAATAGGTACGTAACCACCATTAACCAACCATTTCAATTGTTCGCTTTCTTATTTTTGAAAGTACTTTTTGATCAATTCCCAAAAAAGAAACATTGCCATATAACCCGGTCAGTAATATCCCAGTTTCAAGCTTCCCTGCAGGCGCCAGCTATTCCACATAATGAATGCAAGTTGGACCAGACTGACTATTGAGTCAGACTAACAGGATAGGCGCTCGCTTTTGCGGATTTTTTTAAGATCGTCTGCGGACTCAGTAATCGTCTCTTTGTTGATTTAGGAATTCAATATCGGGAGTGGAAGGTGCCAGCTCCGCCTATTGTCTTTAGATCCAGTCCGAGATAGCGCGAGCTCAAAATTACATTTCGGAGCAGAAAATTCTACTGACCAACTCGGTTTCAAACAACCACGAGAGAAATTTTCAAAGTAGTTTTTCATTCGCCGAGCCACTTCTTGTAGATAACGAGTTTAATTTTCATAACTTTAATAGACATTATAGTATGTAGGTGTAGGTAGGAGGTTAGTTAAAAGTGAACTGGGGAAAAGTATCAAAAATAACTATTTAGATTTGATCTTCTTCTACTTCTTTTCGTGTGGGACACTGAGTCAAGAAACGACCCGTTAAACCTACTATAACTGCTAGTAGACTTCTGAAATGGTTGAGTGACGTCCGCAGTAATCATAGACAACAACCGGGACTGATAGCTTAACATGCCCTCTGAAGCACGGAACCATCTTTCTTACGGACAATCAGATAGTTCAACCTGCAATGTCCTATCCAGACTAAAAACAAATTTACAAAGTAATAATATCAGTTTGTGTGTGTCCTACCGGGATTTGAACCCGTAACCTTACTAGGTACTGCGCCACGGCGGCCATTTAGGTTTGATGATCGTTGTCATAGCAACAAAAACCGCACCCAACAACGAAACAAAAACCGCGAAATTCATCATTGATTTGATGTGACCCACTTCTAGTAAATAGAATAATATAAAAAAAAAACCTTTAAAAAATCTTTAATTGTTTATGTTTGCGGTTGTAATAGTATGATGATATGTTAGTTCCGTGTTTCGAAGGGCACGTTAACTCTACGGTCCCGGTTGCTGTCTATGATTACTTAGACGGCATTGGTTACACAAACATGTCAGATATCTACTAGTTGTAGTAGGCGGTTAAAAAATTCTGACTGAAAAAGAAGAAGCAGACAGTATGTAAAATGTTATCGTTCTGAGGAAATTCCATGTCTCATCATTTTTAGTGCCTATTGAGAATAGCACACATTTTTAGTTAACAGTATATATGGAATCATTAACATGTTAATACATGAGTATGAGGAAGCAGGGCAGCGATTACCTTTAAAAATATAGTTGTCTATGACAGCGCTCATATCTCTTCAGCGGGTCTTGGGCGGGTCTTGGGCGGTCTACGATATGAAGCTCATGGATTTACCATGTACCCACTCCCTTCGTCAGCGTGTACGTGTGTGTGTGTGTGACGTCGAGTGTATAATGCTAAATAATAATGCTAACATAGCTACATATTGCTGAAAGTGAATTACACCCATCGGCAAGTGACGCAGCGATGTTTAATGTAAAAACATACAATTGAAGACAATTACGTATAGTCACATGCTTAGTAAATAATCACAACCGAATCAGAGTAGAGAGACTGTCGTGTCCCAATATGGGAATCAGATTTCATGGCCAAAATATTTTGTTCCTATGTCTGCACCATGTATATTGATGACGACCCCCTCTGAGTGCGGGGCGTGGGGTGCGGGGGGCGGGAGTCCGGTATGAGCCGTACTTACTTCGTTACGGAACAGATTGGCTTGTCTCCAGGCCGCGCCGCATCATTTTTGTAGTATCTGTGACAGGGCTGGAACAGATGAAGTGAAGTATACCACTCACAGTGGTTCAACTTACACACACATACACATATCACGCCTGTAATCCCTTGCGGGGTAAGCAGAGTATAAAAGGACGCATAAAATGGACATTTACAAATATTTGAGGGTCACCCGGTTTTTTTTTTATCGCAATAGTGACAGGTTGTCAGCCTATCGCCTAGAATTGCAATACACACCCTCGAGTCCCTTAATCGCCTCTTACGACTCCCACGGGCAAGAAATGGGGTGGTGCTATTCTAAGCCGGCATCCTAGGCCGGCATCACACGGAATAACAACGATTCAACTTAACAAGTGACAATCGCTATAATCGAAAAAGTATTGATATGATGAAATGTATTAAGTGTCCTACGTATGCATGCCATCACTTGCAATGCCTTTAGAGGGTACATGTAACTATCTGCTACTTCTATTGGTAATTAATATCTTTAAGCTTTTACATAATAATAATAATAATAATAATAATAATTTATTTCATATAAAAAATATTGTTCACAAGTTTGGTTTTTGCATAACAAAGCGGTATATACAAAATAAAAATAAAAACATTAATTCTAACTTAAACAGTATCGTTGTAAACAATAGCTTATTAATTAGTAAGTGGTAGATCTAAAATATTGATTACAGGGCAAGTTGGCGATTTTGATACCTAAACTAAGTAAATATTTACCTGTATCTTAGGTATCTTAAAAATAACTGCATATATTTACAAAATTAGTGCCTGTTCTTTTTTTATTATTATGAAAATACTAAATTACTGATTTAATATAATAAATTAGTGTTAGTATTTTCTAAAATTATTCTAGGTTAGTAAGCATTAAGTTAAATTGAAATTAGGCAACCACAAGCAAGAGTTTTCCAGTCTCTTCATATGGTTTTCCTATAAACCAGTTTTGTATAGTCTTTTTACAAGTAATTTTATTCTTAGGATAAAGATCAAGGACTAGGTTTAATCTATTATACAGATGAGTGCCCAGAAAACAAAAGAACTTATGAGAATGTGCAGTTCTAAATCTCTCTTGTTTGCAGACATGATCTGACCGTCTAGTATTCTCCACATAAGAAGGATCAAATGGTGTGAGCAGATGTTTTTTTACAACAGTTTCCAGGATGAATAACTGGCGTACAGAGAGTATACCACATTTATCTAAAAGTTCTGCTGTAGGGAAGTGGAAGGGGCGGAAAGTAGCTACTTTTAGTACAGCCCTTTGTGCTCTTTCTAAGGAAATAATGGTGGTTTTATTGGACCCACCCCAAGAGGTGATACAATAAAGCAGCAGAGACTGACAGAGTGCCTGATAAACTGATTTTAATAAACTTGGAGTAGCCGCGTGCCTTAAATTTTTAAAAACATAGATAAGTTTTCGTACTCTTCCTGTAATGATCTTTATATGCGCTTGAAAGTTGAGATGGTTATCTATAGTGACACCTAAGTATTTAATTATATCGGTAGGTTCTAATTTAGGGCAACTACAAAGAACATCTTGTTGGAAAATACAATTGTGTGCTTGTATGTTGTAGGTATTCATTGGCGGCTGAGAAGTAACTTTATAGGAATACGTCATGTACTTTGTTTTGTCGGTGTTTAGAGTCAAAACATTTTCAATAAGCCATTGGTTGATCATATCAAATCCAGTTTGCGCTCGATTGAAAACTGTTTTCCAACATTTGTCACTAAAGACAAGTACAGTGTCATCGGCATATGAAATCAATTTACCATTTGGCAGTGGTAAAAGACAAAGATCGTTAATGTAGACGAGAAAGAGTATAGGTCCTAAAATGCTTCCTTGGGGTACTCCATATTCTATAGCAATTTCGTCACTTACTATGTCGTCAATTTTAACTCTCTGTGTCCTGTTAGTCAGATAGTCTTTGATTAGTTCAAGTTGTAGTCCCCGAATTCCTAATCTCTCCAGTTTGTCTAAAAGTATGGGGATTGAGACGGTATCGAAAGCTTTTGCCAGGTCTAGGAATATAGCCAAACACTTTTGTTGTGAGTCTAATTTTCTAGCTATGTAGTCAGTAAACTCGTGAACAGCTTTATCTGCTGACATTCCGGATCTAAACCCATATTGAGTTTGTGCCAGTAACTTATTGTCCTCTAAATACTTAACAAGCCTTTTCTGGATCAATCTTTCTAAGATTTTCGAAATAGAAGGCAATATGGCAAAGGGACGATAATTATTGACTACACTTTTATCACCACTTTTGTGAATGGGCCGAATAATTGCTCTTTTCAAAGCATTTGGAAATATTCCTTGCGAAAAACAGAGGTTAAAAATGTAAGTCAAATGCGGTATTAAAAAGTCTTTGAAAGTTTTCAAAAAAGAACACGATATTTTGTCAATGCCAGTAGCACAGTCATTTCTCAAACTCAAAATTATTTTCTCAATTTCTGCTTCGTCAGTATTAAGTAAAGTAAATGAGTGTAATTGGGAAGTCTGCGAATGGAACAGCGGTCGACTGCAAGTTTGTGTTTTCGCCTTCTCAGCTAATGTTTTACCTACACTAGCGAAGTAGGAATTCGCTATGTTTGCCGATTGTATGGCGTTTGCTGACTTAGCTATTAGAGCTTGAGCAGATGGCTTAGTGTTAGTCATGTTGGTTATATTTTTAATAGCTTGCCATAAGAGTTTTTTATTTTGGCCGGCTTTGTTTATTTTCTCCTTGTCATATTGTCGCTTTAGTTTTCTTAGTAGGCCGTTGCAAAAATTGCGGTAGCGGTAATAAGTTCTTTTAAGAATCTGGTTATCTGGAGATTTTTTATGCTTTTTATGGAGTTGGTCACGGTTTCTGATACACCGTAATAGACCAGTAGTTATCCATGGCTTTATTATTTTATTGCGTCTTGTTACTATTACCGTTTTTGTGTTAGCATCAATAATTGTCATCAGAGAATGAATAAGAAAGTTCATAGCTAAATTTGCATCAGTCATGTTATAAATTGAGGACAAATCCAGCTTTTCAAGGTCGAGTGCTAGTGTCGTAATCGAGTTTTATGCGTTTAGATGTAATATTATGGGTCTTAGTATGATATTTTTGCATATTCAAAAGAACTGCATTATGATCGGTCAGAGTAGAAGTTAGTACTAAAGTTTTAATTGGGTAGCTGGTTTTAGCTAAAACGTGATCTAAGCAGTTCTTTTCCCTAGTTGGAAGTAGGTGAGTAGGAAGAAGTCCATGAAACGCGGTAAAATTGAGATATTCAGATGAATTTCGGTCTATATTTCCATTTTTTATGTCAATATTCATATCACCGATTACAAATATGTTTTTAAATGACTTTATTGATAATAATACGTTATTGAGTGACTGTAAGAAGTTGTTAATATTTTTGTATGATGGCGATCGATATAATCCAACTAGGGCCGTGTCATTTCCTATTTTCGCGAGTAGGCAGTTTCCGTCTACCATATTGGGTTCCTCAATTGTAAGATGTGTAAGCTTATTTGTTATGTATATAACAACACCATCATTTTGTAATGTATTTGTTTTTGTAGTATTATACGAGCTGTAACCTGGTAACTGTGGAATATATTGTGGTGTAGTGATTCTACATTCTGTTAACACAATAACATCAATTTCTTTATTGATTTGCTTTAACAACATTAATAGAGCAGTAAAATTGCAATTGATACTCCGAATATTTTGCGTTATTATTTTTAAGCTACGGTCACAGTTGGTTAGTATTTCTGAGCACTTGTCTGTGTCGCAAGTAAGTGATTCATACTCACACGTGGAATCAATGTCTCTACCTATGTCCTCACTTATATTACCCATGCTAGTGCTGGCTAAACGACGGAGAAGCGAGCTCTAGGCGCCTTCATAATCTATGGAATTAAGGTGTCTCAATTCAGCGCTTTTTCTTGCAGGGCAGTTGTCATCTCCAGTTTTGTGGTCGCTGGGCTTATTAAAGCGCTGGCAAGTTGCACATTTCTCTGGTTGGTCCTTTTTCGTGCATTCCTTGATGTTGTGTCCTGTAGAGCCACAGTGACCGCAAGTGGTATTTGTATCCTTGCAGAATTTTGCAGAATGTCCAAATTGCTGGCAGTTATAGCATCTAGTAATTAGGGTGAAGTCCTTCACAGGGCAGGAGGTCCAATTAATAAAAACACGCCCTTGCTGTATAAGCAGTTTTCTTATTTGCGCTGTGACTTCTAAAATAAAGTTGCAGGATGCGGTGTCTTTCCTCCCGGATTTGTGGCTTAGCTTGATAGAACTCATTGTGATTTCTTTGGACAAACTAGGTTGCTTATCAGCAATATTTTGTTCAAAAATGCAGTCCTTGAGTTCATTCTCAGTTGTAGTTGACGGCACACCTAGCAGAATGATTTTGGGCCGTTTCTTGGTAGGCTCTTCAAGTGTCAGTCCTGAAGTTTTGAGTATCTCGGATTTCTTTAACTTCTCTAGGTCATCTTTTCCGTTAGTGCTTATTATGACACCTCCGTTTTTAGTTTTTCTTACTCCACGAATGTGCAGTTTTAGTTCTTCCGGCTTGATCAGAGTCTGGACTAATTTCTTAGTATCTTCACTTGATTGGTCTTTACTCGGAGGGAAGATAGCAATGCTGTTTGTGGTTGATGGGCGAACAGTTGTGTTACTTCTTATTTTGACCGTATCTGCATAAGAAGGCGAGGTGGATGAAGAAGGCTTGGGTTGGGTAGTCTCTTTAATACATTCCTTCAATTCACTTAAACGCTCAGTAACTTCTTCCTTTTCTAAGGAGGCTTCAAGTGCTACAAAGTTAGTCATTGCTTTTTGTTTAGCTGCTTGGTATTCTATTAAGATATGACCGGTCTCAAGGGTAATTTTGCGGCAGTAATGGTGAATTTTATTTTTTTGATCCACGTTGAGCTTGCTTTCTGATGTGATTGCGCAGATTTCGGTTAGGTGCTGGTCAATAGATGACATCCATTTCTGTACATGGTCTGTCCTTACCAGTCCTGTAGGTGGCATACCCTCCTGCCGAGGCTGAAGCGGAGACGCAGGCGTTGTTGGCGGCGTTCGCTGAGTCGTATTGCTGCGGCTAGCAAAAGGACTTTCCATACCAGATCTTTGTGGTCCTACAGGATCCCCCATCGTGATTAATTAGTTCTTCAACTCATGCACCAAAAACATAGGCAACACTTTTATACACGCAACATTTAAATTATTACATCACTCGTGATAGGTACGTGACTTTACTGCTTAATCGGATCTAGGGCACGAATTTTTGCGCGCGATTATAATGATTTATTAATTATCCGAAACACGTCTGCTTACTGTAGCTGCAGAATCCATATTGAGTAGCATAAATGCTTGTCTAGCGTTCTGTCACCAGAGTCATAAATAACATTTAACATGTAGGCATAAATAACATTCCGCCGTGTGATGTCGGCTTAGAATAGCATCTACCCATTTCTTACCCTTGAGAGACGTAAGAGGCCACTAAGGGACTCGAGGGTATGTATTGCAATTTTAGGCGATGGGCTGGACAACCTGTCACTATGGCGATGCACAATTTTCCGAATTACCCACAAATATTTGTCAGTCGTGGCGTAAATGTCCGTTTTGCGGCCGTTTGCTCTATGCCTACCCCGAAAGGGATATAAGCGTGATGTGTGTATGTATGTATAAATAACATTGAATTTGAAGTTGAAAAAATTCGAGTGAGCTTGCTCAAACCTCTCCATTTTGTAGTTTGTATGCATGTTAGTCAATTATTTTTCACGGAGCGGACTACATCCCTGGCAGCCTAGACAGATATTGACATATTATGAAGTATCGTTTCAGCAGCGCAAGAGACTCTGGCTATATAAAATGTAATTAATTCAAAATGAAAGATTTTAAACGCTAAATATTATTTATAATTCGAATAATTTATCTTCTTTTACACGCCGCAGCCGCAGTCGGGTTTTTGTTTTGAAATAAATAGCTTCTTATATATTCGCCAGATAAAATTCGATAGGGTTTCACACCCCTACTTACTACGCTTGTAACGGCTTCCAATTAAAAATTACCATATCACACCATCCTCTCGCTATACAACCGGGCGACCGGGACAATGCGACTTTAGGGTCACGAGACAACCGTTTTTAAAGGGCTCTTTTTATTTAATTTCATAGGGTTATTTACCTTTTTAGATTAACGCGATTTTCTCTTATTAAATTGATCCTCAAGAATACTTAAGCCTAGTTTACACAGTTTTATTTATAAGTTTTAATTTATATAATTTTCTTTTCCGTTCCTGCTTTTCATTTATTTGTATTTATACTTTGTTACTTTAAAAGTTTAATTAAGAATTTTTAAAAACAGTTAATTGCATGTTTAGCTGTAGGTGCACTTTATTGGATTGCACTCTAGATCATAATCTAAGGTTTCATATTTAAGCACTTCTTGATATATTATGATTATAATTTGTTGTGTTTGTACGAGCCGCAGTTTGCAGACTCGTATGTTGTTATAGTTGTTTTGAATGTACAATATTTAGATTATTTAGTTAGGTTGTTGAGTTAAGTTAAACAGACAACTTGTTTCGTCCATGGTTTATTGCACACTAATATAATTACAAAGTTACACGCGGCGGCCACATTCTGACCGCAGCGTCAGCTAAAACCTACCTATGTACGATTATTGCTCGTACATGCTGGGAGGGCGAAAGGAAGGGGATGAAGTTGAAAGTTATAAAGAAAGGAAGAGAAATCTTAAGTTAATTACAATGATCAATAAGGTTCGATAGAAAAACGTTTATCGGTCTTCTTGATCGGTGGACACACGTCGCAGGTCGTCTCTCGGGCGCGCATCTCGATGTTCTCGTGCGGCTGCGGTGCGCTGACGTCACGCTCGCGGTGCGCGCGGTCGCGGGAGGCGGTGGGCGTGGCGGCGGCGGCGGTGCGGGGTTCCCTACGCTGTTGTTCGTTACAGTGGCTCGTTGTGTCTCTGTTTTCGTTCCTTCCTTTGCAGCGCCTTATTATCAGATATATGCCAACTGTCAAAAGTCCTCCCACTAACAAATACAGTATCGAATATTGGTGTATATCGTGGGGACTTAAGTTTTTAGGTAGGTTTTCGTTTTGTTTGAGTTGTTTCAGCTTGGCATCTATGTTTTCATGATTATTTTCCACGTTGATCGTTTGTGGTAGTAAATCAGTGAAGTTTATCTGAATCAGTTCATTTATTTTCAGGTCCGTCGGGTCAGGTATCTTCGGGACATCTAAGTTTAGTTCCAGTTTGTTGCCAACGTGATTGTAGGCAAAAACTGTAGTGTCTTTATTTTGTAGAATGCAGCCCTCATCCAGGTCCAAAATACCAACTTTTGTCAATTTGGCAGTTGAAATTCTGTCGTCACACAAAATCCTTGCTTGGCATGAATGATTGCAGCAGGTGTAGAGCCATTCATTTTGTTTGTGGAGTTTTGTCCAAGTCTCAGTACAAGTTTTAGTTGTTGTAGTACAGTTTAGTTTGTTTCTCTGTTTGTTAAATACTTGTACTTCACATGGCGCGTGTTTGTTACGTAGGCTGATGACTGGATGGATCATGTTACATACATAGCGCTCTGCGTTAGTTTGTATGCAGTGATTTAAATCTCTATTTTCAAGTGTTAGATATTCATTGCTCTTCAAATAAACGGCAATGTATGAGGAACTCAGTAATACTGATGTGAATTTTTCATTTTTTATGTTCATCGGAAGCGCAATCGGACGGTAGATTTTGTACTCGTCATCCCTTGTCAATGGTATATGAACTTCTAGAAGTAAAAAGGACGATGTTATGCGTGCTCTCACATACAGCAGTTGGTATAATTCTCTAATGTTTTCTTCAATATTGTTATTTTTTACTGGCAATGATAAGCCCTTTGCTACTTTAGCTGAGATCATATGCAGCTGTAGAATTAGTTGCTCCGGTGCTAAGAGATGGTAATCGAAGTGTCCGTTATAGAGATTCATCATAGTGTTTAGTAGCATATCTTGCGTTCTTTTAAGGTTTGACAAGATCATTGAAGCAGTTAAAGATGCTGCGTTAAACTCGTTCATCGTGGTCATTATTTCTACCCTGTGAGTTATCTGGGCGAGTTGGTTGCTACTTTTCTGAATGTATTCATGAATCGATTGCAGTTGCTGGTTCATGAAGCGTTCATTGTTTTTGATGATCTCGTTTTCCGCTTCCACGATGCTCGTTTGATTTTTGATCAGATCTAGCAAGTAGTTTTCGTTTACTTGTATGGTTGCGATGTCTTGTTCGTATTTGTTAGCGAATTCTTCATCGAGTACACCAAACAAGGTCCGTGCCAAGTTTCCGACGCCGTTGATGTATCCTCTCTTCTTTCTACTTAAATGCGGACTTATAAGAAGCTTGTTGTAATCTTGTAGCTGTTGTAGTTCATGTTTCAGTTGTGCATTAACTGGTTCACATGGTTGATGTTCCATTCGTCGGCACAGATCGTCTAGCGCAGTTATATACTTTGTTATTTGAGTAGTCCCTTGCCAAAAGGTTGATATATTAATGTAGATGAGCATGGTCCATTCATCATGTGTTACTTGCATTTCTCCGATTTCATCGTAAAAAATTGCTCGGTTGCCTTCAATTGGCGTTAGTTTAAAGTTTGGAATTGGTTGTGCCCATGCTGTAGTTAATGTAAACAACATAAGTAGCATCATAGTGACGTAGCTACTGAGCGTCATACTTCGTCGTGACGTGCTGGATCGTGTTACCGGCGGCGGCGACGGGGGCGCGTCAGCACTTGATGACGTGTTATCAGCAGTATGCTGTGGTGACGTATCGTCGGTTTCGCCGTAAGCTGTTTCTTTCATGTATTCATTTTTCGGAAGTGGAGATAGTTTTGTCACAGGTCGTTTGAAGGTACTTGTTTGGGTTTTTAAAGTGACCACACGTACGTATCCATCTTCGCCGGGGTGTAGGTCCAATATACGTCCCATGGCCCATTTTCCGGGAGGAACGTTATCTTCCTTTACAAGCACCAAGTCCCCCTTTTTAAGATTAGGTGTAGGCTTCAGCCACTTGCTTTTCACTTGCAGCTGGTGAAGGTACTCCTTTGACCAACGATTCCATATATGTTGGTGCATAAGCTCTATAATCTTCCATCGATTGCGTATGTCGAGATCACGTTCTGATATATTTTCCTGAGGTAAGGACATCATGGGCCTTCCAGTTAGGAAGTGTCCTGGTGTTAAATAGTTCAAATCCTCGGGATCTTCCGTTAGTGGACAGAGCGGTCTGCTATTCATGCAGGCTTCTATCTGGGTTAATAATGTAGCTAGTTGTTCAAAATCAAGTTTGTAGTTGCCCATAACTCGCATTAGGTGGAATTTCATTGATTTCACGGCGGCTTCCCAAACACCAGCAGCCGTTGGCCAGCGGGGAGCAAGAAAGTGCCATTCAATCTTCATTTCGTTGATAGCATTGAAGAATTCAGATGACGTCATTGTTTCGTATTGTTTGAACTCATCATGTAGTATTTTAGCGGCGCCTCTGAAGTTCGTTCCATTGTCTGAATACATATGTTTAGGTGTGCCCCGTCTGGAACACAGTCTCACGAGTGCTGCTATGAATGCTTGTGAGGTGAGGTCAGACACAAGTTCTATGTGTACCGCCTTGGTGACCATACAAATAAATATTGCTATGTATCCTCTGGTTGTCCGAACTCCTCTTCCACGGTTTAGCTTTACATCCACGGCGCCAGTGTAGTCCACCCCACAGTGTGTAAAAGCAGGGGAGGGGGTAATCCGAGCCGGTGGTAGATTTCCCATGATTTGGTTGTTTTTTGTTGTTTTAAATCGATGACAACGCACACACGAACGTATAACGGCTTTGGTAGCTCGATTACCACCGACTATCCAGTATTCATGTCGAACTTGCGCAAGTGTAACGCGAGCCCCTCCATGTAACGTGCGTTTGTGTGCGTGTTCGATCACGAGGCGCGTGAGGCGTCCATAATGAGGAAGGATGGCTGGATGTTTTGTTTCTTCAGGAAGAGAAGACAGGTGCAAGCGACCTCCGAGTTTCAGCAGGCCTTTGTCATCTATGTAAGGTGACAAGTTTAGAATCTTGCTCTTGTTTGATACATTTCCAGTTTTCTTAATACTTTCTATGTCCTTAGAAAAGTATTCATTTTGCACAGTCTTGATCAGAAGCGTCGTTGCGTCATTAAGTTCATTCAGTGTTAAGTTCGGATCAGCTGGCTTGACGTGACGACATAGTATGTTTTTGCAACGTAGCACCCACGCGAGGCTTCGTGTGACGCGCGTAAGACTACTGCAGCGCTCGATTAACTGATTTACTATAGATGCGCTATTGTTTTTTGATTGTGTTTGTGTGGCACAACATTCAATAATGCGCTCGTTATCAGTTGAGAATTTTTCTTGGCTTCCAGTGCTTTCTTTCCAGGAGTTTAGCCATTGAGGTCCACTCCACCACAGCTTAAAGTCAATCAGCTGGGACGGCAGGAGGCCTCGTGTTGCGCAGTCAGCGGGATTTTCCTTCGTATTGACGTAGCGCCATTGGTTTGCTGGGATTATCGATGTTATCTGAGTAGTTCGATTTGTTATATACTTGTCCCATTTAGTGTTGGAACCTTGTAGCCAGGCCAGAACCACCTGGGAGTCTGTCCAGCAGCTAACATGCAGCTGATGGGCGGCCAGTGCGGTCTTCACCTTTTCGATAAGTTTCGCTAGAAGGAGTGCTCCGCATAGCTCTAGGCGCGGTAAAGTTGTTTTCTTTTTCAGTGGTGCCACTTTTGTTTTTGCAGCTAGTAGCGTTGTGACGTATTGCCCGTTGGCGTTGATAACGCGGCTATACACAGTACATGCATACGCCTTTTCACTAGAATCACAATACCCATGTAATTCTATCGGCTGTGATTGTGACGTCACGTTCATCCATCTTGGCAGGTATATATTTTTTATGTTTATCATGTCGTTTCGTAAGCTTGTCCATTCTGTAGCAATTTTTGCAGGAACTACTTCGTCCCAATTGATATTTTCGCTCCAGACGTTTTGGAAAAGAAGTTTAGCTTTGATAGTTACAGGTGCTATCCAGCCGAGCGGATCATATATCTTGCTGATTTCTGATAACAGCGTTCGTTTTGTATAAGTAGTTTTATCACTCGGAGTTACTGTTAAGTTGAAGCAAAATTTGTCTTCTTTTGTGTTCCAGCCGAGGCCTAACGTTTTTGTAGGCTCATCACCTTTGAAGTTGAACATGTGATCGCAATTTTTTTGCTTATCGGCTAGTCCTTCTAGTGTAGCTGGTTCGTTGCTCGCCCACTTGCGTAATGTGAAACCACCCTTTTGCAGTAGACAGTAAAGTTGATTTTGCAGTGTCTTCGCATCTTCAATAGTATAGTGACCCGTTATGACATCATCCATGTAGAATTGGTTTCTTAGTGCGATTTCAGCTTGTGGATAAGCATGCCCCTCGTCATTGGCTAATTGTTGTAAAGTTCGCATAGCCAGAAATGGAGCAGCCTTTGTTCCGTAGGTTAGTACTGTACAAAGTTGCCATTCTTGAATTGGTTCGCTTGGTGACGCTCTCCAAAATATCTTTTGTAAAGAATGTTGATCTTCATGCAGTAAGATAGCTCGAAACATTTTAGCGATGTCTGCAGTTAACGCATATTTATAAGTTCGCCATGTTAGAATTAGCGTTAAAATGTCTTTTTGCAGGTTAGGTCCCTTTTCCATGAGATCGTTGAGACTGTACTTTGTTGATGATTTCATTGAAAAGTTGAAGACAGTTCTTAGTTCGGTGGTCGTTGACCCTTCTCGTAGTACACCGTGGTGAGGCGTGTATGCTTCGATTTCGTTATTTGCTGACTTTACGGCTGGTTTCATGTGGCCAAGTTGTTGGTATTCGCGGATGAACGTTTTATATAGTTTTGCGAAATGATCTTGGCGGCCCATTTTTCTCTCTCGTTGTAAAAACTGAGAGTACGCTTGTGGCCTAGTTTTGCCGAGTTTTTCTTCCAGGTCGCTTGTCAATGGCATTTTGACGATATATTGACCCGTAGGAGTTCTAGCTGTCGTTTTGACATAATGTTGTTCACAGAAGCTGTCTGCGTCGCTTTGTTCATTTTGGTTTGAGATTTCTTCAGTTTCCCAAAACTTCGATATATGGTCTATGTCTTTTTGTAGTACCATACAGTTGAAAGTTTTGACTTCGCCGCTGATTATCCAACCCAGTTTAGTGTTTTGTGCTACTGAGTTGATATCTAGACGTAGTAGCCCATCTTCTAAGATCTTGGCGTATATTTTACTTCCAAGTAAGATGTCGATAGGTCCAGGTACGTTGTACTCTGGATCCGCTAATTTTAAGTTTTGTAGGCATTCCCACTTTGCAGTTCTCAAGGCAGTGTTAGGCATGTTCTTCACGAGTTTTCGCATGATTAGTGCCTCTGTTTCGAATGCATAGTCCGAGTGTATAGACTTGCATTCCAATGTCAGTTTCCCTTTGCTGGTACTGACGCTCTCTCCGATGCCTGAGACGATGGAGCTCGATTTTTGACGAGGTAAGCGTAACCTCTGAGCCGTATTTTCAGGTATGATGTTGATCTCAGAACCAGGGTCCAAGAATGCTCGCAAAGTGACAAGGTTGCCCTCCAGGTTCTTCACCATAATCTGCGCAGTTATCAACAATGAATCGTCGCCATCACAGCTTGCGCAGTTGATTTGTTTAGTTGACGAAGTAGATGCGCCGGAATTGACATGTTTGCTTTCCAAGTCGCGTTCCCTTCTTTTATCGTTAAATGTGTCGTCATGCAGCGTTGTATGATGTGATTTTCCACAGCGTCTACAGGTTTTGTTACTAGTGCATGTACCTCCGTGATTAAATAAACAGTTTTTGCAAATCTGCAGTTTTGCAGCGGTTTTGTTTCTGTCCTTTTCACTCATGTCTAGAAAGATTTTGCAATACATAAGTGCATGGAACTTTTTGCAAAGTGGACAGTTCTTGATAGTAGCGATGTATGACTTCGACCACTTTTCTGACTTCTTAAAGTTCATTGACTTCGGTTCGCTTGATTTATAATTAAAACGTTGATGTTGGTATGAATTTTGCTGTAGCGATGTAGGTTTTTGAGGGCTTTGGTTTTGTTTCATAGCCTCGAATGCCATAAATTTGGTTTCCAGAAAGGTGATAAATTCTTGTAGTTTTGGCAGTTCCCTTGGGTTTTCAAGGTCATGAATGTAGTCAGCATACGTAGTGGCGTCAAGCTTCTGTATCATGAGATGTACCAATAGCGGGTCCCAGGTTTCTATACAGAGTCCCAAGTTTTGCAATCCGTTTAGACATTCCAATAGTGTGTCGTGGAGCTTTTTGATATTTTGAACAGTTGCTTGCTGGATAGTTGGTAGGTTTAAAAATGTGTTCACGTATGACGAAAATAGAAGACGCTTATTTTCATAACGATGTTCGATTATCTTCCAGGCTGAGTCGTAATTTTCAGCACTGATAGTGAGGTGATGAATAAGCTTTTCTGCTTCACCTTTTAATTTAGTTTTTAAGTGTTGCATTTTCTGCGATTTAGTGAGCAGTGGGTTGTTATGGATTGTTTCTGTAAATAGGTCACGGAAAGATATCCATTGGTTGTAGTTTCCGGAAAAGTCAGGTATTTCTAATTTTGGTGTAGTTTTGTGATAGTGAGCTGTAGACCAAAGTTTTTCATTGAGGGCCTTCTTTGTGGTATCATATTCCCCTTCTAACTGAAAATAATCTCTCTTTAGGTTAGACTTAGCTTCGCCTTCAAGGTCAAAATCCAGTTCCCAATGAAGTCTATCTATTGCTTCCCACTTACTTTTCAGGATGTTCAGGTTATCTTCTAACTCCCACTTCTCCGTCAACTTATCCAGGTTTATTTTTGATATAGCTCGTTCAAATGCGTTATAGTTCTGTAGTTGTTGTCGCACTAATTTCCAGTGTTTTTCTGTTTCAGATGGATCCTGGTTGTGCTGCTGCTGCTGACGACGATCATTTCTTGTTCGATCTTCTGGTATTTCAGAATGATCTTTATTTTCTATATTTTGTTGTTTCGAGGACGTTTGCTCAGTTTGAGTCAATATATCAATTTTCCTTGACATAATGTCGCACTTCGTGTTTTGATATTTAGTTTGAATATGTTCAAAAATATTTTCTTGAAAATATTTATCGTTTTTTATTTCACTTTTGCACAGAACTTTGTGATTGTTTTCAAATTCCTGCCAAAAAGCTTCCAGGGTCTCCAGACGATCCGTTAGATATTTTAGTGTTTTCCTAGAGGCCTTGTCTGCATAGTATTTGCGGACAAATTCATTGATGTTTTCGAAACAGTGTTCCTGTTTCTCCAAAAGTTTGTCGAATAACTCTTTTGCCATATCTTCTAATGTAACTTTTTGCTGGTTTTGCTGTTCTGAAGATGGATCTCCTGTATCCGACATGTTGGCTTTAGGTAGTTTACCCACTTGATAGTTGACTGAAGCTGCAGGTTTCTACAATCTTCAATTTATCTCCAAGTTCCGCTAGATCCTTGAAGTTTTTAGCTGAAGTGCATGCGAACACACTGTGATCTGTAGTAGGACTTCTCAATACAATAGGTGAGACCCGCTGGTGGGAGGCCTATGTACCGATCCGCATCACAGTAGTCACAATCACTTCACTTTTTTTAAAGTTGCGGACTAGTTTATTCCACAGGTCGCTGAGTAGTTATTGAAGGACCATAAATATGTACGAGCCGCAGTTTGCAGACTCGTATGTTGTTATAGTTGTTTTGAATGTACAATATTTGGATTATTTAGTTAGGTTGTTGAGTTAAGTTAAACAGACAACTTGTTTCGTCCATGGTTTATTGCACACTAATATAATTATAAAGTTACACGCGGCGGCCACATTCTGACCGCAGCGTCAGCTAAAACCTATGTACGATTATTGCTCGTACAATCATTCTTTGTTGTCTTAGTTTACATTACGAGTACGCACCTATTTGATCTGTGTAGTGTACGTGGCAGATGTAATCTGTTTGGTGATCACAGGATCATTTATTCACGTAAGTTCGTTCGATTTACCCACTTATCCCGTGGATTATGCAATACAATTTTCGCTAATTATTATTTATCAATATTTTCAGGATAGCTGGAGTTTCAAAAATCATGGTGATGTGATGATAATATTTTTTAAATTTATCAAGCATATTACTTCCCCGTTAGAATTACCACAAAATTCAAATTGCATAGTGCAAAACAAACCTACAAAAATCCACGTACTTAGCCATTGAAAGTTTTCACTGTTGGTACCGGCACGCCGCATGCCGGTAGCGCCAGTAGCGCCAGTAGCGCTGCAGATACTTGGTGTCCTCAAATATTTATGAACCACTCAGGCGACAGCGCGAGCGGCTCTGACGGCGCGGAACGGATGCGTCTTGCTCACAAGCATTAAAAACATATTGCTAGTTGTTTAAATAAAACCAACGTCGGTTCATATTGATAATGCGGTGTAGTCGGTGGTACTGATGCGATGTAAACGTTTGTTTGTTTGCTCGGAGCAGCAATTTCCCGCGTAGTGGCTGTAGTCCATCGCCGCCGCACCACCCACAATGGGCAGAGCCGCGGCTTGCGGCCAAAGTTTGTTTAAACTTTTAACGCTGACTTTTTGGCCGTTTTTGTGTGGTGCGCTCCGTCAGCGCGGCGCGTACACTCCAACGTAATTTAATTGGATTCCATTGTTTGAAAATGTTTTAAACAAATAGAACCAGTCTCACGAATGATTCAAAAAACCTTTCTAACTGCTACGTAGTTTTAAAAAATGTCTACCAAAAATACAAAAACTCGTCGTTCGTTGGCTCGACCTGGATCACAAATGGCTGCAAACTCGTTTAAGCAGATCACAGTCTTCTTCTTGTTCCTAGCATGCGTCCCGCCCCCGCCCGCCGCCCGCAGCCCGCGCCCACCTCGCCCCGCCGCATCCGCTTGCCTGCTCTTATGCTTCCACTTCGCAGTATTCTGGACGTCTTCTTCCACCAACTCACAGCTATCTTTATCACAACTTATTGGAGCTTTTGTATTGGCCTTCATCGTTTTTTTTTTACCCTGGTACCTATATTGTTTCGTTGTCGATGTATTCAGAAGGTTCGGCCGAGATGGTTCTGACGTTGTCACTTGCTGCGCTTCTTCTGGACCAATGTAAATCCTCCGTAAATACCTGGTCTCAGAGCTTGTTGCGGGGAAACACTCAAAAAGATCGAACCTTTCCCGTTTAATTATTTCTTAAGGCCCTGATATACCTGAAAAGTTTGTCCTTTTCAGTCGCGCTGCGCCAGAGAGGAACAGCCAGTAACATTGCGCTCAAACTTTCGCGAGATTTTACGGTTTTTCCGACATGGAAACTGGAGTAGTACCGTTAGAATGTCTAATTTAGTTATTCGTACTAGAAACGGTATGTATCTAAATCATAGCATTTTTTTTAGTAATGACTTTAAACAAATAGAAGACTGTCGACATAATATTGAAATAGTGTTTCAAATAGAGGTTGCTTTGGTCTTTTTTCTATCAAGTAAAGTTTGTGAAATTGTATAACTGATAGGTATATGTAACCTCTTAGATCCTCGACAATAACATATATATTTTTCAGCATTTTATCCTCGCCGTACAGAATTAGCTAGGGTAGCTTAGGGGCTAGTAAGATTGTTAATTTAGAGTAGGAGCACTTCTGGGCAGGTTTTTTGGTGGGTTTTTCCTGTTCAGGAGGTCCGATTAATTATACGCATGTAAACTACACGCTTTAAAAATCTTGACTTCAATTTGAAACAAATATCGTTTTCAGATGGTGGTGGCGTAAAATTACATGCCGTGTGATTAACCTGGCCAGCCCCGTGGCAGTGCTTTGATTTTTATTTTTTTTCTCCCGCCCGAACCGGTTTTCTATTAGGACATTACAAAATTGTTATAAAAAAAAGAAAATTGTGTGATACAAATTTCTTTTTTTTACAATGACGGTTCATGACGTCAATAAGTGATATGATAATACTATCCTACATTGAATAAAGAATTTCAATTTCAATTTCAATTTCAATTTCGCCTTAAGTGTAGAACTCTACCTATACCTACGACTACGAGAGTACATTATAACTAATCATACAAAATCAAAATATATATTTTTTTGTTACCTACTTGACAGATAAAAGTAGAGATTCTTGATTTATTATAATCTCTGCCGAAGACGCCTTGACAAAATAACAAATTTTTAAAGATGTGCGTGTGAAATTGAAATTAAAATATACTTTGGTCCATGCTTTATTCAATGTTGGAGTATTATCTATCACTTATTGACGTCATTATCCGTCATTGAAAAATAAACAAATTTGTTTTCCACAAAGTTCCTTTTTAGGGTTCCGTACCCAAAGGGTAATACCGGAAACCATATTACTGAGGCTCGGCTGTCCACCTGTCTGTTACGAGACTGTATCTCCTGAACCGTAACACCTAGATAGTTGAAATTTTTACATATATTATGATGTATTTCTGTTGCCGCTATAACAACAAATACAAAAATTAGAATAAAATAAATATTTAAGAGGGCTCCCTTACATACATAAAAACTTGTTTTTTTGTATGGAGGCTGTATCTCATGAACCGCGAAAATTAGACATTTGAAATTTTTATAAAAGTTGTATTTCTGTTGCTGCTATAACAACAAATGCAAAAACAATTAATAAAATAAATATTTCTGGGGGCTGCCATACAAATCACTAATTTTTGCGCGTTTTTATAGATAATGGTACGGAACCCTTCGTGCGCGAGTCCGACTCCCACTTTGTCTTTTTTTATTACAATTTTGTATTGTCGTAATAGAAAACCGTCTCGGGCGAGATAAATGAATAAAAATAAAGGCACTGCCTCCGGGCTGGCCAGGTTAATCACACGGCGTGTAACTTTACCTACGCCACCATATGAAAATGACATTTGTTTCAAATTGAAGACAGTAATTTCAAAGTGTGTTGTATTTGTGTAACCCAAGTGGTTCAGCCATCATAAAGTCAGACAAATAAACCTGACGCAAAGAATATTTTTCTGTCGGATGGTGTTGTGCACTAGAACGGCGATCACTGATTCCACGCATTTTTTTTATATACTTATTCGTCGGTATTTAGAATGCTACATTGAAAAAAGAATTTCAATTTAAATTTCAATTTCACGAAACTTGGATTTGTTCTCAAGTCACATTTATTGTCATTTTTTAGATTCTTTCATTCAGTTATGCTTCTTCAAAGGTAATCAAACTTCTTTTGGGGTAGCAGTGTCCTATGCTATCATTGAACAACTACAATTCAACAGGCGAAAAAGTGGCAACATCGCGCCAAAATTAATATTTAAACAGCAACACTGATGAAAATTACAACTAAACGCGTTTTATGAAGCTACAGGTCTACAATTTTACAAGTCACAGCTACAGGCACCTGTAGATTTTCATTGACAAACCATTATGTAGATTTTGCTTTTAAAATCACAATCTAGCAAGTTTTTACAGGTGTTCATCAAACTATATGTAAACTACAACTATAAAAACTTACGACTTGTGAATAATTTTACAGGTCGTCTGACCTAGGTAATTATTTCACAAAAATCTATTCAATATAGGTTTTATGCGTTTGCGGCTCTATGGTGGAGGCTAACGGCCACCATGCTTTAAGCTGCGGTCGTTGTGCGGGGAGGTTCCCACCATGCACTTAATGATATTTTGCGGAGAGCACTTATATCTGCTCAGATCCCATGCGTTCTTGAACCACCAGGTCTCAGCCGGACAGATGGGAAAAGACCAGACGGCCTCACGCTGGTTCCGTGGAAGTGTGGCAAGTGTCTTATGTGGGATGCTACTTGCGTCAGCACATACGCCGCTTGTCACATTAGTAGCACTATGAGAGTGCATGCGGCAGCTGCAGAAGCGGCTGCGGATAAAAAACGAGAAAAATATTCTTCTCTCAGCCAGAATTATAATTTTATTTCATTTGCTGTGGAAACGGCTGGGTGCTGGTGCAGGGATGCGAAGTGCTCTATAGCTGAGTTGGGCAGTAGGCTAAGAGATAGAGGTGCTGACTCCCGCGCTGGTTCTTTCCTGGTGCAAAGGTTGGCCATAGCCATTCAACGAGGGAATGCGGCGAGCGTTATGGGTACCTTTGCGCCTGGATCAACTAGAGGCGGGCTTTTTGATTAGTTTAAGGTAGTTGACATTATTATTTTGTTTTTTATAATTTTGACTATATATGTGTACTATTTGTGATTAATAAATTTTTAAATTTATATAGGTATTCAAAAGTACTCAAAATGCGTTCCTTGCCAAATTATTTTGCTCAAGGCGTTTAATAAAACAAAACTTTTTAGGACGTTTTAATGGTAATGGTGGACCTGTACCTGTACATTGATAATACAGGACACAGGTCGTCCGAACTCACAGACAGATTATACTTCATAGGATTACAGAGCACCTGCCAAAAGAAAAATTTTGCTACTACTATCCCGATAATGGGATATTTTTTGTGCAGAGAGAATATTCCACATAATTATCTTCAACATCGCAGTGTTTTGTGCAATTTATACAAGGTTACTTATGTAAGCTAAAAAAACAGATACTCTTTCTGGTGCCTTTTATCCAGACAAAAGGAAACGTGCTTTTTTATTTAAAGTAACTAGGTACCTACATATTCCAAAATGTTCTCATCTCTCAAACCGAACTGTAGCAACCACAAGAATTAATAATAAAACACCAGTACAAAATATTTGATAATGCTCTCCGAATATTTTCAATAGTACCTAGGTACAATAGTTCAAACAGGACAAAATTGTGTCCTCCCTGTCAAATGTGTTGCGTCAAGTGGTTGCGCTATACCCCTCCCCCAGACCTATCCAGGGTTTATTTACGACGTCATCACTCACATTGTGATGTCTGTGATTTGGTCTCGCGCGAACTCCCACTACCGACAAGTTATGTGCGAGATCGTCGAGATTGCGATATCAAATATACATGACAAGATAACGCAGAGGTGCGCCTTGGCTGTTTATTAGGAAACTGAATTAAATTTTTCTACCTTTCGTTTCTTCCTTATTTTGATATTTTCAGTGCAATCAAACCACGCACCCATGTGAATTCCTTTAGCTCAAGCTCCGGTTAACTCTTCCGAACAATTTTCTAAATGTCATCATAACTCATAAATAACTCCCATTCTCATAGCTAAACAACACCCCTTAACTGCGGAAAACATTTCTGATTCCATCATGCGCCATTTTTATTGCTTTTCCGCGAAAACAAAAAATACGAAAAGATATCCGTAATCCACCAAATTGCGTCATTTAAAACAGTCATTGGGCCAAACTGGAAATAAGGAAAAATATGACATACGCGTAGATCACGGTAGATGTCGCTTTGTTGTTATCGTAGTAAGATTAGACGCAAGAAAACTACTTATAAACTACGACGTAGATAATAGTGCTCTTGCTGACTGACACAAGAAAGTGTAATTCATGTAGTGTCCTGGTTCCGTCTCCCCTGCGTGTTCCCGGAGCGCTGACTCGGCTAGCGGCTGAAGCGCGACGTTTATCATCCTAATGTGTGTGTTTGTGCGACGCGACGTGAGGCGCACTCAACCTTATTACAGCTTCTTATCTCGTTATGACCAAGGTACATATGTCACTTTTATACAGGATGTAAGGGACAGCCCTTCGAATACTGATAGGGTGCATTCAGACCATGAAAAACTTTTCTAGAAACGTAAAAAATTTTGGACTTGCCATATTTAATGCAGTCAGCTGATCGTGATTTAGAATGGGAGTTCCAATATTTTTTTGTTCTTTCCTGACATATGTTCCTAGGGGAAAGTTGTTTAGTTTCACGGTCTACATGCACCTTATCAGTATTCGGAGGACTGTCCATTATATAGTAAGTACATTTTTTTTACCAAGCTATATTTTTACAAGTTGCTGTAGGTTTGATTTGATGAGATGGTTTAGTTTCAAATCGATATCTATACGCAATCCCAAGATAAACGGCTGCGATAGACGAACGGATGGATGGACGGACGGACAACAAAGTGATCCTAAGGGACGCGCGTTATTTTCAAAAAAATCTCTTAGCTCAAATCTTAAACATTTTTCTCCCCGGCTGACGAAACTTTTCTTCTCTGCGATGATTTCCCGGCACGATCTGTTGCGCCCGCTTAGCCAGAAGTTTGATAGTTCGCGAATATAATTTTACATTCATGAATGAATTTTTTGCCACGTGTGATGGAGCGTAGTTTCCAGGATTTACGGGTGGCAGTCACTTTATTGTTTCCTTCTACCTCAACAGCCACGAAAGTCCACTGCGGGACATGAGCCTCCTCCAGTCTTTCATTTTACTACCTTCGAATAAATGGTGGCGATAAGTCCAAAGCGAAAATTAAGTATTGTTAGATACAACACATAATGAAAAATGAAATGAATAAATAAGGCCGCCACAACTATAACGCTATTGTACCTACAATATCGATCGATATCTTCATATACAGTGATGCCAGCCTAGTGGATTTTTGTGATATCTTTTACATATAAATAAATCTTAATTACATGTTATCTACTAATATCTCTAACTAAAAATATCACTGTTACTTTGAGGCAAATATATTTTTACTTCCTATAAGTTTGTTGTTAACATTTACCATAATTTTAATATGTATTACTGATTAACCTTACAAATCTACTATTAACGTTGAAATACGTACCTTATTTAAATTCTTTATCTTTATGTCTTTGGTTAAACATATATTTTTAAAACAGATTACAATAAAAAACCATGAATTTGCATACAAACTTCTTAGGTCCTTTTTACCCTAAGTATAATCTCTAATCCTAAATCCAGTCCTAATACAGTTCGAATTAAAAAATACATTCAAATATTCTTCCCCTTTTTTAGCCATTGACGGGTTAACATTTAGAAAACCCTGAAAAACTTATTTCAGATTTTTCGTCAAATCCCAAATTTTGGAACAGTTCGCTTCAATGACCACGAAATTTCAAACAAACGTTTTCGGTATGTATACTCTAAATTATATCCTATCTTAGCAGATGGTTATATCTCTATAGCAGGATAAACCCAGTGCCCAAAGTTTCATTGGGCTGTACGTTAATGAATGAGTCAAATAGTCAGTCAGTCAGTCAGTCAGGACATTTGTCTTTAAAGTGTCGAATCAATGTGGAAATCAACTTTAGCAGACAACACTTTGTAGCGCAATCGCGCGATATCGTCAAAGTCAGCAATACCGAGCGCTCGTCTGTAAAAGTTCTATATTTATGGAAAGATGTATATAGACAGGTAAAATAAAATTTTGTTAATAACTATTTTAATTAGCACTGTTTTCAATCTGTACAATTCCAATTTATAAAATGAAGACAATGGGGGAATGGCGAGCATGGAATAGGAGCACGTTCTGTGACATCTCTCAGATTGTCGCGTCGTGCGTGACGTGACGTGACGTGAGCAGCATTGTCCGGGATTGCGTTGCACTGAGTCTCGTACAGTCGAGTGCGCGCGACCGGCTGCCGGCACAGGACGCTAGATGGCGCATGGCGCGCTGCCAGCGACTTGTGCGCGCGCTCAACCAGCAACTTATCGTTATTAGGATGTACGTGATCGTAAAAGAAGAAAAAGAGGAATTTTTTGAACTCTGTCTTTATGCTTCGAGTAAAAATATTTTTGCAGATATTATTGTGATTTTTTGTATACCGTCTAATTCTTTTCTAGAAACTACGAAAACACTTTAGAATATTGTTAATATTACATTGTTAAAGTTTTGATTATATTAAAATTTCCCTTCCCTTCCCTTATGCGGGAATAGAAATTCCTAAATTCAGGTTATCAGTTTTAGGAATACCTAAGTTCTCCAATAATCCAGTTTCCGTGTCTGCTGCCCTCTGTGATCGCGTGTCAATCGCGGGATCGGTTCACTGTGATGCTGTTACACTGATTGTTCACCTCTTTGTCACTGTGTAACTGCTCAAACCTGTTTTTAATTACTTTGTAGAGGTTGCTGGATACATCCAGCAAAACTAAGTAAGTAAGAAAGTAAAAACACTTTATTGCACGTTCAAAACACAAATAAATAACAGGAATACTAGGCGTAATAATATCGTGTTCAGTCCATGTTTTATTACGTTGGGCATGTTTAATACATATTATACACATTCCTAGAAAGAACCTGAAATACTAGAAGCATTTCATGTGAAATATTAATGTGCCTGAGAATTTCTTTTCCCATTTTTTGGAACAGCAAAGCACAACAGATTGTTTTTGATGAAGGCGCGCAAAACAGTTGTACACTTGCAATTCATTTTAAAAATCGCAGTGTCACAAGATACTTCCTTGGAGAATTACTCGCTGAGACAATATGGCGGGCAGAAAGCCACCGCCACTTTTGACTCACAACATTTTGTTTGCACCAAACTGAAGTTTTGCTGCCACGATATCAGAATCAGAGTGATACAACTTACAGAACAAAGTGTGTCGCGTGCGCCGCTGCTAAAGACGCCTTTATACAAAATTTCATTCATAACAAACGTGTCACCGTCACAGGTGATGACTGAATGTCCCTGTTACCACATCTTATTCACCAGCAAAAGCATTAATTGAATAATAAAGTTCATTGTTGTTGTAGAAAATAGCTTTATAAAATGTATGCTAATGGGAATACTGGAGCTGGGCAACTGTAGGATTTACACGCGTTAATATCCGAAAGGGGTTTGTAGTAGCGGCGCGCGACATCTCTGCTCTGTTACACAACTATTTGATTATAAAGATATCTGCAAATAAGATTGTGCAGTATAACGAGACGTTAGTAGATTATTCAATGAGGATAATTATGAGCATACATACATACATAAATCACGCCTATATCCCTTACGGGGTAGGCAGAGCGTTAACGGCCGTAAAACGGATATTAACACCACGTCTGACAAAAGTTTGAGGGTCAATCAGATAACTGTGTATCACTATAGTGACAGGTTGTCAGCCCATCGCCTAAAATTGTAATACACATCCAACCCTCGAGTCCCTTAGTCGCCTCTTACGACACCCATGGGTAAGAAATGGGGTGATGCTATTCTAATCCGGCATCACACAGCATTGATGCTATTCTAATCCGGCATCACACAGCATATTATGAGCAAATGTTTTTAAATAAGTACTTATCTCGAGTTGTGACAAATAACAAAGCTGCATCGAAAATCATTTACGACGTCTATTTTACGTCTACAAAAAAATATTATATCTAGCAATCTCTCGAAAACCACCCTCTTGTAAGATCTCAGTTCCGTACACTACACACTCACACAGCCGGCTGATCCATACATCAGCGAGTTTGATACAATTTGCTGGCGGAGTCGCCACTTTGATGTATCGCCGGAAAAATAACAGCCGGATTAAACGCGCGCCGCGAGCCGCGAACCCGTGCCAGGGGAAACCAGACTGTACGACCACGCATCGGACAAAAGGAATACCGCACATTGAGGTATCAATTTGATGTTTATTGTCGATGAATTAGGGTTGGTTTTGATCTGCGACCGGCGTTTGATCAAAAATCCAGCCATTACTCCGTTGGATGACTTTTCCTCTTTTCCCGGAATTTACTATCGCTTGGTTTTGTTCGTGCGATTGTTTATGGCAGATTAAGGCCGGAGCCGATATGGTAGGCTCTTTTATATTCTCCCGGGTGCTTATGTAATATGTTTACAGATTTTCCTTTGCTAAAGTGGATAAAAAATAAGTCTTTGGGTTTTCCGTATAAAAAACCTTTTTCAGTGCGAGTTGGATTTTAGGGAAAGAAGATTATCTTTTTAAAGATAAAAAATATTGCCGAAGTTAAAAATACTTGCCAGCTTGCATGTCTTTGCCTGTCTTTCCACCGAGTCGACGTATGCCCGAATGGACCCGTGTCCGAGATTTAAAACTATTTGCTACTGTATTATTAGTAGTAGCTACTCAGAGGCAGTTAAAAAATATAAGACTTTATTTAGTTCTTGTGAATACATACATACTTACATACACATATCACGCCTATTATCCCATGCAGGGTAGGCAGAGCGTAAACAAAAAAACGGACATTCACGCCACGTCGGACAAATATTTTAGGGTAATTCGGAATATTGTGTATCGCTATAGTGACAGGTTGTTAGCCCATCACCTAAATTGGCAATACACACCCTCGAGTCCCTAAGTCACCTCTTGCGACCCCTATGGGAAAAAAATGGGGTGATGCTATTCTAAGCCGGCGTCACACGGCTTGTGAATAAACAGCAAATATTAAAAAATCTACAATATTACAGCTAAAGGCAAGACTATGCTTAGCAAACCAAGTTTAAATTACATTTGAAATTGTAATAAGACTGAAAAGTTGTACGGAGTAGCGAGTTCTGGAAACTAGCCATCAAAACGCGGGAATGATGCAAGTCTGTCATTTTAACGTAGTATCTGGAAGGTACCTTACGAGAGATGTTGGTTATACTTACCTACCTACAGTATATTTAAGAATAGGTAAATATCATGTTTGTAGTAGGAAGAAGAGTAATAAAATGCTGTGTACTCCCCCGCCCGCGCCCGCGCCCGCGCCCCTCCCCCGCGCGCGCCCGCTTGTCTGCGAACTATGGCAATTTAAAATTCTCCTGCTTCAGGGAGTTGTTCAGCCCCGCAAGGAGGAGCCACGTCACTTTGGTTTTCTCTTTGACTAATGTAAAAAATTTTTTTTTGACTATATTAACATTTGTCACCTGATTCGACTTGTCTGATGTCTTCTTCATAACGATTCATCCAATCTGTGCTACAGTTCGCATGTTAACTTTTGATTCATATTAAAAAAAATAACTCTAGCCTAGGGTCACACGTAGGCAAAACTATGATCATGGTGTTTAAACCGATATATCTAGTTCCGTAACGTTTTTGTACACAATATTGTAAATACTTTGGAAAAATTACCTTTTCATTTCAAAACGCTCTCCGTAGAAATATAGTTCCCACAGATGAATAATAATCATGCAGAGAGATGGTCCACTTTTGGTGTAAAAGCTGATGTGAGCGCACCCCGAGCGCCGCCGCACTGACATATCGCGACGCGCTGCAACCATCTACGCTTGTTCTGCGAAAAATATTTTGACAGAACTCCTCCGATGGGATTTATTTGCAGAACCACATAATTGATCATAAATTGGCGTCCTGTCTGTGTGCTGGCAGTGCTGGCACGCTGAGCTGATTACTCAGCAGATTCTGGTTTCTAGTATGTTGTCTTTAGTTCTGTTTGGTTGGCTTGACTGTGGTGTGTGTGTGTTTTGATGATAACTTTACCGTTTCAATATTATTATTTTGTTACAGTCGGTTTCCACTGACAATATCCAAGTGGCTATTCTATTATGTTGGTCGTAAATTAGAACAAGATCTCGGTCTCGAGAAATTGTTCCCGGCTTGTTTGTTGATCCTCTTTAAATTATGTTTGGCGAAGAATTTTTAAATTTAATATCGTCTGAAGGAAATTAAATGTTTTCCTAAATTTGTTTGCTATTGATTAATAGCCGAGGCAATAATTTATTGTTTAGGTAAAGACGCGTTATTATTAGAAAAAACGTGTATTCCTATTTCCAACAAAAATTGTAGGCTAAATATAAATTATAAATTAACAATATGCTTGTCGGAGATCTTGATCAAACTCTGGCGGGTATTGGCTGAAATTATTTGACAGTTTGCGTTTTGTAGACATTTCTTTCTGTTTGATTCCTATTTGATTCTTGCAGAATCAAAACGCATAGCACTTAGCAACACCCGACGTAGGTGGTGAGGTTTATTTGCCCACTGTTGACTATATACGGTAAGATAGACCGGAGTGACGTTTGAGGCGTTGTAGTACGTTCTTACAGTTCATTGTCGACTGCGTTCGTGATAGAGAAACGGAACGCAAGTGATCGACGGAGTAAACAACTTTGACAGTTGTAGTCGTTCGATCTGGTCGTTTTGAAGTTAAATTTAGAAACCGGTAAAATCTTGGGAATCCTGTGGTGTTTGGAGAAACTGTGGTCATGTAGCGATGGCGGATCCCTAGATTCGTATTGCCATGGAATATTTTGTGGAGATTATGAAATGTGTGATTAGTTTTGATCGTGTTACACTCTAGAGGTTGGTGAAATGCAGAGATTGTACGAGGTTGGTGACAGTTGCTTCTGTGGTCTCTTTGTAATCCTGCGGGTAGTAGATTTCAATGGTGTTCGGTGTTGAAGGTTAGTGTCAATCGGTATTTTTGGTGTTGTGAAGACACGTTGACGTAGATCAGCGTGAGTGTGTGTCTAAAGTTCTTAGGTTGGTTTGGTAGACAGGTCGGTTATAGTACAGTTACACCGTGCCTGACGATGATCTGCCAGGTCGAAACAGCTTCACCGTGGGAATTGACTGCGTAATAGTATCGACGATGTGGATTATACGCCCACAATGTGTTGTTTTGTATCCTAACGTAAGAGGGATTATGTTGTGATTTAAGTGTTATCCAGATATGCTGGTTGATTAGTTTGGCGTCCATCCTTTTTTGTTTTCTACATCGGGCCTGATGCAGTGTCATCCTTATATAGCGGCATCCTAATGTTCACGGCGTGTGTACCTGTATACACATACAGGTACACACGCCCTTTTTTCATTATGCTTTTTTCTCTTTTCGTTTTCCATCAATATTTTGCATATTTATAAAAAAATTGTACCCGTGTGTATCATTAAACGCGGCTAAGGAATGTCTCATCATCTGGGAACAGGCAGCAGCGTTCCCTGAGAATAAAATATCTTGCACGGGCTCGCCAATCCGCTTGCCAAGTTTGATAAGTATTATGATAACTCCTCATTCTCCTGATAGGGGGAGACCCATGTCCAGCAGTGGACTTCTGTGGCTATAAATGTAATTATGCCTTGGGCGTCAAACTCAGAGCACCGAAACGTCATGCGCTGTGACCCTCGCGCGCGGGGTTTATTGGTCTGTGGCGTCAAATGATCCAGTTTTATTTGTTAGAATATTATGTATCATTTATTTTGATATACTAACTAGATCTTTCGTTGACCGCCGTAAAGGACGGACGTGCCCGCTGCTCCCGCTGTACCCGGTGCACGTGCTAGAGCCCTTTGTTAGCGCGCGATTGTTCTATCTATTGCAACGGCCGGCACGGCGCCCGAGCGCCAAAGTTCTTAACTTGTGGTTGTAGATTATCTAGTGCAAGTGTCAGTGGTTATTTTTGTATTTATTGGCTGTATTTTGTTTTGTTGTTAAGTGATCCGTAAAATCTGTGATTAACGTGTTTATTAAAAATTATCCGAAAAGCTAGTGACCGTTATATTATAGCCAGCGGCTGCTACCTTGCTAGAATAATCAGTGATTTACGTGCCAATACTACTGAACTATGCTAACAAATATAATACTTACAAACTAATATCCAAAATTCCTCATTCAGAACGCTCTATCGGACAATAAAAAGTTTTAAATTAATCTAAAATACAGAATCCTAAATAGGGGAAATCTTCATGCCCATAACATCGCAGGAAACTCAGAGTAGCAGAATCCCGGTGAGATCGTTTCATTTATTTATTATTTACTCATTTGCTTATAACTAGATTCAATAATCCACGCCAAGGAACAACTCCCTAACAACATACTACCAAGATCACCATCGTCGAAGGCAGATCACCCAAAAGGAATTGGCAAAAGAAATTTTACCGCTTTCAGCATAACAAATATTAATATCATAGTAGGTAAGTACAATTGAACCTCCTATAACAGCACCAGCCCACTTGTTCTACGACTTCTAGTTACTATAGACATAGCCGATCAAGATAGCGGAGAAAGACACACGTAACCAGCACCACAGCCGGCGAGCAGCGACATATAAACCGATCAACGACAAAGTAATAATGTAGGCAACCAAGTTAGTTCTAAGACCTGTCAAACAATATAATAAATCATTGATAAATTTTTCAGGAGAAAAGAATTGTGTCAAAACTTTAAAGGGAAGAATTCGAAAACTTAAAACAAACATTTATATTTCGGGCGTACAATTTATGCTAATGAAAAATACGTAACAAAAAGCTAAACATATATAACTAGGTTAAAACTCTAATACCGCGCTCTAAACGCCTAGAGTCACCACATTACCTAACTAAAATAACTAGGTATAAAAAATAACAAAGCAAGATTTGTTCTGCTGCTGGGAACTACATCCTTCGGCCTAAGGAGAAAACAAAAAACACCAATAAAATAAGGAGAACACAAAGCCCAAAATTACAAACCTCAAAACAATACATCGGATAGTACGTAACGGCGAGAGAAAACGCGCTACCTACAACGCAATCACACCCAGAAACAAAAAAACAAATAAACAAAAGATACTGCATTTTTTGTATTGTTTCCGACGCCTCTTGTCAAAACTCCGCATGGGTAAACCCCGAGAAGCACACATGTGTCCGCAATAAATTTTCGTCCTTCTCAGTAAAACAGCTGAAAACAACTAAAACACCCTGGCGACAATGGAACAATACAAGATGGGCATTACCAATAAACCGGAGAATACGAAAAGACAAAAAATTACTTACATTAATAATAAGAAAACAAAACAATTAACGAAACCTTAGCCGACGTAAACTGTTGCCGACGAAATCATATAAAATGATAGAAAAAGACTATGTCGCTGAGCAGAGAGAGAAGAAAGCTTAAAATATGCCAAAAAAAAAGACGCCATGCGGCATCAACTGCGACTGAATACTACATTTTTACAAAACAAATGCAAGACGACGTGGAGATCTAGCAAAAGAGTACGAAGAGTAGAACAAATAGACCACATAAGACAAACCACTCGCGAGAAGTTTGTCAAGGGGGTATCGGACCATAAAAATATCATAGGTAATAGCGATTTAGGACAAAAATCGCGTACCATAATAATAATAATAAAACACAGGTCAGAATCTGATTACTTAAAAAAATAACACTATGAATTATAAAAATATTTACTATGAAAGCTCAGAATTTAATTATAAAAATGACGAATATTAACTATGATAAATACACCAGAAAAAATACCGCGATAACTTACGAGGAAAAATATGATCTAAGAAGGAGAATGAATCTAAGGGGCTGCGATAATTCCACACACTTATTATCTTTCTAAAAACGGCAGCACAAGAAGAACTGTCCGGCGTACCAGTCTGTTTAGAAGAACGCCAGGCTGCGTTACAGCAAGTTGAAATAACAAAGAAATTGATAAAAAAACAAATATTCGAAGACATTAGGTGCAAACTACAATCTGTAATAGTTACGGAAGATCGCGAGGAATTGGAAACAGCTATTGGAATTCGCTAAGAAAAAATTGGATCTGTTCAACCTTCCCAACGAATGAAAATCACCTACGAGTTCTACAGGTGCCACAAGCAGACAGATACTAAAAGAACTAAGCAGCACTTATTCCGATTGAGACGAAGAATTGAGAAAATGCAAAGCCCCCGCTATTCCCACCACCTTCAAGAAAACTCAAATGACCTGGAAGAAGACCCCACGAAGCTGAATGATCAATCAAAAATGCGTAATGGAACTGCCCCGGGTGCAGGTCAAATAGTTATGGATATGAACCTCATAAAATAAACCGCGGTGGAATTTTATAGGCGAATTCTCTAAACATATTATATGCTTAGCATTGAGGGATAGTATAATTCCAACTTCTTGGACACTAACTATTCAAGTACCTATTCCAAAAATAAAAAACGCACATAATGATTAATAACTTTCGGAGAATTTCTATCTGCAGTACAGTATATAGAATACATGCAAGATTTTTGTTAAATAGATTAGAAAAATAAAACACGAAGAACTACCAGTGGCCTATGTTATGAAACTACGGGCTGCGAGTCTACAGGTGGAATTCGTAGTACATTGCGTAGCCGGTTAATACTCCTGGTATCATAATTGTTAAACGACTACGCAATGAACATCGAATTTCGCCTGTAAAATTGTAGCCTGTGGTTTGATAATATCGGACACAGGCCGCTTTTTTAAACAAAAATGGCCGGCCATCCGCCTCATTTATAAAATGATGATAAAACCAATAACTACTTACGGTTAAAAAGCGGCAGCCATAATAAAAGTCAACAAAACTTCGTCGATAGGAAAATTTTATATTCACGCATTTATCAAGGTACGCATAAATTATTAAAAGGCAAAAAATAAAACTATTACAAAACAAATCAAATATCTGCGTTTATGTTACCTTGGACACATACAAAGGCGTAATCAACCCCACCTCCTACCTCCATGCGGCATCAAAATATACAGCAAAAAAACTCGACCGTCCGATATTAACCTCTAAAGACTCAAACAGGACTTGCGGTACCTCAGCAAAACAAAATCTGTTTGGGAACAGCTGGCAGAGGAAAAAAAAATTAGAACTAAAGGCGGCTCAGAAGATTTTCATGATTAAAGAAAAAGAAACTGAAGCAGAAAAAGGAGAACGAAACCAATGCAGACAAGAGGCAACACAGAATAACTACGAAAAAAGAAAAATAAAGAATACAACTTCCAACCCACCCATGGCAACGACGGCCCAACCGCCCAGCATCAACGCTCATTCCAACTCGAATTTACCCGTCTATCCTAATATCCCATTCTGGCTAATTAGGCTGCACAGTCGGTCGGATGTGATCAGTTGAGTTGCGATTTGCTGATCTTCCTCTCCCATCCCAGAGCGTGTCCCTCCTGAACAAATCTGCACCCCCCGGTATTATCCAGCTTGCTGGGGACTGGCTTATGCCTGGCTGGGACGGTGCCTATCTAATCTAATCTAATCATTTATTTTGATATACTAACTACGTTATTCTGGCGATATTTTTAACAATGATGATTCATGAAAATAATGCCAATCATCATGAAATGTTGTCTGTCCAACGGACGGCGGAGTATGACAGTAGGTTTCCAGGTTGAGCCACGCCTCGGCAAGCGTAGCGTGGGACGCCCTCCGGCCAGATGGACTACTATAGGCTAATGTAGGTATGGTGTGATTAAGTATCTGCATACTTATCGTGATCGCGGCGAGTGCGTCGTGTACTACCATTGCGTTGGTGCTGAGCGCCGGCCTATTTCATTCACAAAATGGACTCCAACGCGGAGCTACCACGTGAGTATGAATATCTGCCACCGCTTTATAAAATAACTAGCGACCCGCCCAGCGGTTTCACCCGCTTTTAACTGATTTCCCACGGGAAACTGACCTTCTCCCGACATAAATCAAACATAAAAACCTTCCTCTTGAATCACTCTATCTTTTAAAAAAACTTCATCAAGATCCGTTTAGTAGTTTTGAAGATTTAAGCATACAAACAAACAAACAGACAGGGACAGACTTGGGAAGCGACTTTACTATACTATGAAGTGATAATCCGTCTCGCTTCATTAACGCATTGCTGGCTAGAATGTAGATAAAATTTTGTATGAAGCCCAGATAAGAGGTAATTTAAAGACTTTATATTGGCAAGATGCATTGACGGAGGTGGACGCTAAAATTGTATCACTACATCAAACTACATAGTATAAAATAAAGTCGCTTCCCGTTTGGTGTATATCTCTCCTTATATCTTTAGAATTACCCAACGGATTTTGATGCGGATTTTTTTATTAGATAGAGAAACTTGAGAGGAAGGTTTATAAGTATAATTCATTCCGGGAAATTGTCGCATTCCCATGGGACTTGAAATAATTAAACACGTGTTTCAGCATATTTGAAATTATAGCAATTTAAAAGTTTGTATGAAAGTTCGTTTTTTTAAGTGAATGTGATCTGTTTCAAAATTTGTGATTAGACTAATAACTTAAAATAATTAAACACGTGTTTCAGCATTTTTTAAATTTTTACCCTTAAATGGGTGAAAAGGGGGTTAAAGGTTTGTATGAAAGTTTTTTATCTCAAATGTGATCTGTTTCAAAATTTCTGATTGGACTCATAATTTAAAATAATGAAATACGTGTTTCAGCATTTTTGAAATTTTAATCCTTAAAGGTGTCAAAAGGGGGTCAAAAGTTTGCAACCAGTTGGGCTACCCGGTTTCCCATGGGAATGTGACAATTTTCCGGAATAAATTATACTTATAAACCTTCCTCGTAAGTTACTCTATCTAATAAAAAAAACCGCATCAAAATTCGTTGGGTAATTCTAAAGATATAAGGAGACACCAAACGGGAAGCGACTTGATTTTATACTATGTAGTGATTCTCACTCTCTTCACGAACATAAATCTATTTTCTCCGCTGTCTTTAGTTTGTAACTCAAGAGTATATACGGGGTATAAAGGACAGCCCTCCGAATACTGATAGGGTGCATGCAGACCATGAAACTGTTTTTTTTCTTCGGAACATAATATGTCAGGAAACGACAAAAATATTCGACCGCCCGTACAAAATCACGATCAGCTGACTGCTTTTACAATGGGAAGTCCAACTTTTTTTTTCTTTTCCTGTAATTTTTTATGGAATGTTGTTCAGTTTCATGATCTGAATGCACCCTATCAGTATTCGCAGGGCTGTCTCTTATACCCAGTAT
The DNA here is from genome assembly GCA_027580185.1 of Tuta absoluta. Classification (NCBI taxonomy): domain Eukaryota; kingdom Metazoa; phylum Arthropoda; class Insecta; order Lepidoptera; family Gelechiidae; genus Tuta; species Tuta absoluta. The sequence goes on from JAQAHW010000045.1 coordinate 158,267, forward strand.
AAAGTGGTTGTTTTGGTTGAATAACATTACCCCATTTAAAATACCTAGGGTATCGTCAAAGTGTTTGATCTACCAACTATGTTTTATTCTATACTTACCTAGTTTTAGGCATGACTTTTATATTTTTGTCGGGAAAGTATTTATTTTACAAGAGGCCCAACTAATCGTAGCCTTATTACACGAATACGAATAATAAACGGCTGCTCATTTTTAGCGCCGATTAAAATTATATCTCAGTAAAAACACGAATGTAACATTGAAGCAGATTTGCGTTGAAATCACATCAACCACGAACAATAAAATGAGGGAAACATCTCAACATTAAATTTAAGAGCATTTTTTTATTTCACAGCTAAAGAAGAAATGAATAATAATTTCAGTAAGGTTAGAAAAAAATCTCATTGCAACCAGAATTAATGGTAAGAACTTTGGGTACCAATCAGTAGTGGGTCGTTGGTGCATTCAGTTCACACTAGCGGCGCGGTGCGTCAGTGTCGGGTGGTCGGCGAATGTCCCGCGTGTCACATATCCCCGAGCCCCGCCGCCGCCGCCACAGCCCGCGACTGCTCCCGTCCGCACCGCAGAATACAGATTTGCGGACAGAAGTAATATTTATGGTGCGGATTTGGACGTAATCGGCCTCTGACGGAGGTAGGTACTCGGTCGTGTTTACACGTCCTCGGCGTGAGACGTTCCGAGTAATAGGATTAATGTGGGAGCTTTAAGTGGGACGTTTTAGGGAAATTGGTATTTTGTATGAAATTATGCGTGACGAGATTGAAGTGAAATATCTACTAAGTGAAAGCAATTTGAATTTGTGATTACCTCTGAAAAGAGCGCTGTTTGTGCAAATAGTTAAATACATTCTTTCACAAAACCTTTTGGTGCGTTTTGCGGTAATTTGCCGGTAAAAGGATTTGTATAAATAACGAACATAATAACTTATACTTTAAGGGAATACTACTATTTGTAACCATTTATTAAATTTTAGCTGACACATTCCAAAATTATTATAAATCTGTGACACCTAGTCGTCCAACGACCCGATGAACTTGTATGTCGTTACTAGCCTAAAACGACAATATCAAATCTGAATTCTGTAGTATAAAATTGACCAGCGCCCATTTCTTGCATAGAAGACCTGTGTGAGTAAATACATTTTAAGTGATTCTTTTTTATTAAACAGAACAAACATGGGCTATTTCGTGTTTTCTGCATTGCTAGGCTCCAATTTAATACAAATAATAAGAGAAAACAATAACATCAAAGCTACTTTTATAATATTTGCCTTTGCTCAGCGTGTTATTATAATAAAATTTCTTTGTTATGATTTGATTGTTCTTTACCTGAGTAGCCCAGCCAGCTCGGGCGTCGGGCGGCGGCGGCGGCGGGCGTCGGGGCGCAGGTGCTATTCGTATTCATAGGATCACTTCCATTCCAACACACTTCATTTTTTCCCTCCCAACTCCTTTTGGCACATACTAATCAGCTGACTTTCGATGCTGCTAGAAATATATTGCTGGTTGATGTTTAAGACTATCGTATACAACGTTTTCAAAACAAGCAATGTATTCCAAACAATATTAAAGCTCATGTTGAAGCGCCCTGTGAAAACAGCCACCCTGTTTTATTGCACACATATTTTATCTATGAGAAAAGCTATTTATTTTCCTTCGGTAATAAATACTAAATCAGCAGGCATGCCTCTGCATTCATCAAAAAATTTTATATTCAATACGGAGCTACAAAGCGGGCTTGGCCTGCTGTTTTTTTAAATAAAATATCAATCGTTTTTTATATTCCAAATCAATGACAATAAAAATTACGAAGAACTATCTCTGCAAAGGATCGTGTTTGTTGTTCGTAAATTGAATTTGTCTCAGACGTGACATTAGCGACCGTATTTATACGTCGCTAATGTCACTAATGTCGCTTGCCGTGTGATGCCGGCTTTGCCGTGTGATGCCGGCTTAGAATAGCATCACTCCATTTCTTACCCGTGGGAGTCGTAAGAGGCGACGAAGGGACTCGAGGGTGTGTATAGCAATTTTAGGCGATGGGCTGACAACCTGTCACTATGGCGATACACAATTTTCCGAATGACCCTCAAACGTTTGTCAGACGTGGCGTAAGTGGCCGTTTTTTCGGTCGTTTACGCTCTGCCTACCCCGCAAGGGATAAAGGCGTGATATATGTATGTATGTATGTATTTATACGGCCTTTGACGCTCAGCTTACTCCACAAGGTATAAAGGCGTGATATGTGTAGTTCTGCGCACTGTACCTTCCTCTCTGATTTTGTTTGAGGAAACATTCTTGGAGGAAAATGGTAGTTCACTGTAACATCCTCGTTATCGCCAGACAAGCGTAAATGACATTAAATAGTCCAACCCCTCCCTCCCCCGCCCCGCTCCCGCCCCGCTCCCGCCCCGCTCCCGCCAAGCCACATAACATCGAATAAAGTATCTGCATTAGGTACCAACTTTAGTCCTCGAAGTGCCAAACTGTGAATCAGCTCAAAATGATTGATGATAGCGGGACAAACGACTTTGACACGTACTCACTAAGTAACTCAGATGAAAAGGAATCGATATCACTGATTGATAAATAGAACTCCATCCACTGTTTTAAACTTTTCCGTTTACACCAGTTGCTCCGCAAACATGGTCCAACCAAATGGAGCGGACATTACTGAACTACTGTGGTAATGATCCGTACCCACGTATTAAAATATTTGAGATTAGACCTGTACCAACATAAGTATATTGGCCTCAATCGACACAATCCCACTACCTCCTCCCTGAGCGAGAGTCATCGTGTCTTACTTTTATCATGCACGGTGTTTATTTTCTCACAAATTGCACCTCATAAACCTCATAACGTGGAAATTGTAGTAATAGTAACAGGAGCGTGTTTGAGCCGCGTCGCCGCCGCCGAGAGCAAAGTGCGTTCTAACCGCAGAACCACTGAACTCAACTTTAATTAACATCGTGGTTTACATTCAAATTGCTCATAAACCGCTGTACCGTGAACTGGAGACGGTCAGTACACTCCCACTTCTCTAAATGCTAATTCTGAGGAATTCTTTTTAGTTACTTTTGTAAGGAATGGTGAATTGTAGTGAAAATGGTAAATAATCGTAGCACTTCCGTAGCGTTGACTTTCTACGAGGCCTCGTAGCTTGCTACGTATCTAAGTCCTGTGCACAGTTAATTATTATCAAACTACAGGCTACAATTTTACATGTGAAATTCGATGTTCATTACGTAGTTAGTAAGCCCTTATGATACCGGCTACGCATTGTACTAATAATTTCACCTGTAGTTTTGTCGCTTGTATTTTCATAACATAGGGCACTGAAAGTGATTTCCTGTTTTGTCGCTGATGTTGAAAAACATTCATTGTTAATACGAAATATTTCATAATTTTAGTGCTGTATATTATTCCACATGAAGTATGGTATTTGTGTCAGTTCGTAAAGTTAAATAGAGAAGAAAATTTACGGGCCACGGATTACTTAGCTACATTCAAACTCAGGCTACGTTAGACAATTCGGAGTTTGCACCGTTGTTCTTATGACTAACATTGCCGTGTAGTGCCGGTTTAGAATAGCATCTCCCCAATTCTACTCGTGGACGTCGTAAAAATATACTAAGAGATAATCATCTAGGGAATGGGCTGTAGCGTTTCCTGTGAATCCAACATTATGCACTGCGCTCGCCAATCCGCCTGTCAAGCGTGGTGAGTATGGCAATACCCTCCCAAAAGTTGGCTTCAGGCTTCAGTGAACAAATACAATCAATACTCATACAACACCTGTCAATAACAATTGACAAACTGAAATTAACTATAAATTAGTTGTAAATTAGTTACTAACAGTTAGTATTCCAAGACGTAAGTTATTAAACTTGAACCTCGAAACAAAGTTGCAGTTGTAACGGATATTGAATCATAAACTCTACTTTTATGAAATCGTGTAAGAGAGAAACTTAAAACATGTGATGAAACCTTGAAAATACGTAATGCGAGGCATTTTAGTCAAATGGACATTATTTTTAGTTTAGTAGTTTAGAAATTTTGATAAATTTTCTTCCGCGGTCAGGATTTGAACCTGCCACTTTCGCCATTAGTAGTGGCGACGCCTTTTCAATCTGGGATACCGCGGCTCATTACTTAGAAATAAAGACAAAAAAACCGCGGACGCGCGCTTTACACAAACATATACAGATACGTTTGCATCGGTTGTTTATTGAATTGGAATATAGTTTGAAATTACGTAATAAGACCAGAATAGGTAAATTACTTTTCGCCACGTGGACGTTAGGACGAGTCAGCCGCCGAAGCCTCAAGAAATTCACGCGCGTGTTGTGTGTCGTACAAAGTAAAAGTGATACTAATTCAAATATTCGTTCTCACAGAGTGAGCTTTTAGTCCTTCATTGGGGTTGTACTGTTTGCAGGTATACTACCTGCTGCGGTCGACCTGCGGGTCTCCAGACTTGTGAAGTTGATTGTGGTCGGACTTGTTTTGTGTCCTATTTTATTGTTTCAAAAGGTGAAGGGCGCAGTACGGCCGACGAGTGCCATTTAATAGGATGTTATTGGGATATACTATGATTTTTTTGTAGAATAGGTTTCAGGCGCATGAGTTTTCCAGTGTTTGATAGAAGTGTTTAACGCATGCATGATTTTGTTATTAAAATAAACTTCTTACTTACGTTAACATAATAAAGTTTACTCTTTCATATTTGGTGCTTACACATTAAAAATGCACGGAATAATAAAACGGTTTCCTTTTATTCGCATCATTTATTTATAAACATTTTAATTTTTGATTATGGAAACACTAATTAAAAATCTTTAATTATTTTTATAAAAAAAAAGTAGCCGTTGGTTATGGAGCCATACAGAAACAAGCGAGTAGGAACAAATCTGGGTGAATTAGTGAAACATGATTACTGACCTATGCATGTGGCCTATGTACTACACAGTCGCGACTATCGAACCTGGGACTTAGTGATCCTGGACAACTCTGAAGAGCAGTGCTGTTGATAATGTGCATACTTGAATTTTCATGTGTTATTATGGAGCCCAAACGTAGCCGCCATGACAGGGCATGAAAAGTGCATAGAAGGTTGAATAAAATAATAAGAAAGGGCTTTGTGTATTGAGATCATTGGAATTTTAAGCGTGAAGGATTGGAGTAAGAAAGAGTACCGCATAGTCGGTTAGGGCTAAACTCTTAAGAGTTTGTGTGCTCAATGGCTATAAAAGAGTGTTGGGAGGCACATGTAACTCTTAACTGGGTCCTAATTAGACTTTGAGACTATTTAAATCAAAGCCTAATCTTCGGAAAATTTTATCTATTAAATTTACAACACGTGAGATACAGTGCAGTTACAGATCTACTGTTAAATTGTTTCTTGTTTTTTCTCATAATACAGATACTTAAAGCAGAGCTAGAATAGGGGAACATCTTTTTGAAACATTCGGGATATTTACGGATAGGCGGCCTCCTTTATTAACTTCATTACTCATTATATTTCATATTGTTTTATTTTAGCAATCGTTTGATTTAAGGTGAGTACACATTTCTTTCAGAAACAAATATACACAGCGTAGGCAAAAACCTAGACAAGTACTAAATAAGCGTATCGGCCATAAGTTTATAGCTTCATTTTTATTAATTACTCAGGATAAGGTTAACTTTTGCAACACAGTCAACATAGAAGCACAATCACTGGACACAGTTCTATATTATGTTATTAACAATCAGTTATCGCCTTCGAGCCAAGCAGGAAGCGTCGACGTGACAGACCTGTGGAAACCTGGAGGCGTACGATACGAAGCGAGCTGAACCTCCTGGTGAAGCAAAGAGCACACCACAAAACAGGATGCCATAGGAATTCAACCACAATAGGGTGACATAGGACTTCAACAACAACAATAACAGGAAGCCATAGGACTTCAACAACAACAACAACAACAGGGTGCCATAGGACTTTACATGGATTAAGAAATAATTAAATTATGCGAGTGTTGAGTGCTCAAAAATTACACCATGCCCCTAAGTTCTGCCGCCCCGCCTGCTGACCATTACCTCAGTTGTTGCTAACAATATTGTCACTTTCCAAATGTATGCAGGTAGGTAAGGTAGAGTAGGCAAAACTGTCAAACTGCCTTCACAGCCATATTCTGAAGAATTAACTTATTTATCCGAATGCAGTATTACTTCCACCGAAATAAATCATCCAATATGATTCCTCACTTATACTCCATCCGTCACTGTCCACATTGAGAACGATAAATATGCATCGTTATATCGCGCTCTGTATTCCCCTGTTACTCACTCACTCACTCGGTCATTCACTCATTGTTATTTGTTCAGTCAACATCTCAATGCAATGTTGTATGTTTTGTAATAGATTTAGGAGTAACTCCTTAAGAATCCATAAGATTATCTACGTGTAATATGGATGAAGCTTGGCATCTCACCCTTACTCACAACATCACGTAACCATAACCAAAAAGGCTTTAGCACATAAATAAGTTTTAGAATACATTGCAATTAATGCAACTCATCCGAGACTCGTAATATCCTGATACTTGACGATCTGCGCAATGTACGTTACTTAAAAGCTGGAACGATAAATTTGTGACTTAACTTAGCATACATAGCTGCAAAGTTGAGGCCTTTAATACAGGATATAGCTAACGACGTGTAAACCTCGACGGATATTAAACGCATCAGGAATCACTTTATAATGCGGGCTTATTAAGAATGACAGCGACAAGATTGGAATGATAGCAGTATTGTACACGTATTCAGGGTTGAAGAAAGTAAGTTATGGACGTAAAACTTTTTTGCGAATATACAGACGCTTATCTGCAAATTCAACGCTAAAGCAAGTTCATAATATGAAGTTGCGTAAGAAATCAGCCATAATTATCAGAAGGTGATGCGTAAGCAAGTTTTTAAGAAAAAACATGCACATATTTACTTGCTTTTCCCCGTGGTTTCTTCGGAAAATGTAGTAAGTGGGTAAATAGTTTATAACGTTACGTTCTTATAGCTTTTTGTGTACTCTTAATTTTAGCAAGCAGGCAGGTGTATGCCCACTAAACAATCTAGCCTATTAAAAATTTGACTCACTTTGCCGAGAAAACGAAAATATTCCAGCAAAAGGCTCGCTGAAGATACGCAATAGGAATCCGTGTTTTGCAGATTCAGTAATAAATCGGGAGCCGCGTGCTTCACGCGCTGTTTAATGGAACGTAACATCTGGCGGGAATGGTTGCAAATTTTTATTTACTGCCAAGAAGTGAAGAGGATGGCATACTAATGATTATCATTAGACCCCGACGCAATTGTGAGGAAAAGATCTAATCAATGATGGAAGCAGGTGTGCGACCTTTGCCTACATTTAGATTGAAAGTAGGTACTTACTTTTTTATAGGTTAAAAGTTTTAATACGAAGTGCAGATAAAATAAAAACACTATCAACTCTATACGAAACAGGTTTGTCCTACAATGCGATCGTATTTTAAGGTTTGTAACGCCCTGCCTAATGCGTAAAGGTCCTCCCGAACCTAAGTCAGCGACTGTATCCGACATTTAGATACATCCGAACTTGTCGTCGGTTGTCGTCGGATGTCGTCGGTTGTATACGGTTGTCGTCGGATGTCGTCGGTTGTTGTCGGTTGTCGTCGGTTCTTGAAAAACACGTGTTGCCAGAACAGAAACAAGAAAGGGAAAAAATCATTTTGACTATTCGACACTAAATACCATTAAAATAACTTCTAAACACATACTCTACAATCTTCACTATCGACTCACAAATACAAAAAAATATTCTTTAAACGTATCAACTTTTTCAGTAAAGCTTATATTTTTTGCTTTCTTTGACAATAATACACAATGAGCATTTACTCATTTATGATTTTAATGTTGACTTTATAAATAAATCATTTAAATCGTGTTTAAAACAAATTCTTTGTGCTGCTATCTTTGATAAAATTTGTAAACAATCCTTTATAAATATATATAGTATCAGACAGATTAAATTGTGCTGATAACACTACGTTTGACGGTACGTTGATGACGTGTACATAGTGATGTGTATTATAAGAAAAGATAAAATATAACAGATACTATAACACTGGCCACCAAGATAAATGTATCAATTTGAAATCTTAAATTTAAAGACCGACTCACACTGGATGCGTGTGCAACAGTGTACGTTGCAGTAGAGGAAGTATCTACTATGTTGTACTGAAAGTGTGATAAATATATTTGCACATGTATTAATATATATATTTATCTCTTTATCAATGTGAAGTCCTTCCGTAACCAAACATTTAGCCCCTCTGACGCCCCGTACAATTTTGTGGTTATATTTCTGGTCCAAGATTACTGATGACAATAGTTAAATGCAACCGCACTACACACCGCATCACTGTGCCGTAATTTTATGTCATATATGACACATCACGCATCACATCAGCTTAATAGCAGTCCACTGCTGAACGTAAGTGCCGTACGGATATGCCATAAGGCACGATATCCCGTTTCCGCCATCAAGTTTGCTTGGAGAACGTCCCACCGCTACGCTTGCTGAGGCATGGGATCCACCCAAAAACCGGCTTACTCTACCATACATCGGCATTGACAGATGTGACCAGACCACTGCCGCACTACCAGGTCAAACATGTTTGTCATATTAACTATCCAATACCGCAACATCGTGTGGTACGCGTGAAGCCAATCGTGTCATCTTTCCCATGCCCTTAAAACCACTGTTTACATACTTAACATATTTTTTTGCAACATTTCATTCAATCGAAGATTTTATTTCGCGAAATGTTAAAGTCTGCAAGTTTGCATTGTTGAAAATTATATTATCTATTATTTACATATCAAATGTTTAACATAAACTTGATAAAGAGTAGGTATAGGTCAGGGAAAAGTAATTTATTTCTATCGACTGATAACGCCTCGGCGTATATTGCGTGAGGGCGAGTGTGTGACTGACAATTGTTAACATAAATGTTATTGCGCAATCCTGATGCTGTGCTGTATGTTATTTTTTTGCTGCAACGTAAAATCACACGCACGCGTTTTGCTCGTACAATTGGTCTGCTTCAGTCTTTAAACAAAGTAACTGACTGATGGATACAAAAACTTCATAGAAATCTTCATGGAAATAGTTTCATCATGGATCATTGTCTAGTTCTCTATGGGGTTATAGTTGTACTTTTTAACAAAAAACTAAACCACCTTCAAGAATAAAATCACCAATAAACGAAAATCATAAAATATTGAAAATGAATTTTCATACATACATACATAAATCACGCCCACATCCCTTACGGGGTAGGCAGAGCGTTAACGGCCGTAAAACGGATATTAACACCACGTCTGACAAAAGTTTGAGGGTCAATCAGATAGCTGTGTATCACTATAGTGACAGGTTGTCAGCCCATCGCCTAAAATTGCAATACACCACACCCTCGAGTCCCTTAGTCGCCTCTTACGACACCCATGAGTAAGAAATGGGGTGATGCTATTCTAGGCCGGCATCACATGAATTTTCATGGGATATCTATCCCATTTTTTTTCTAGTTACCTAATAACTTTATTATTAATTTATTCATTATATTAACTATTTAACTACATTATATTATCCACACTATCCACACTAATATTATAAATGCGAAAGTAACTCTGTCTGTCTGTCTGTCTGCTACGCTTTCACGGCCAAACCGCTGAACCGATCTTCATGAAACTTGGCACAGAGATTGCTAGCATACCGAGAACGGACATGGGCTACTTTTTATTACCACTTGAGGGAGTATAGATGTAGACCACCAGGTGTACCACCAGGAGCCCAGCTAAACTATTAGAGATACAGGCATGGTTCCAAAACAAAAGTTGTTCAGTATGAGGGGCCGCTTCTTTTCACAAGGATATTGGGGCTCATAAGTACCTTATGTAGACCACCAGGTGTACCATCAGGAGCCCAGCTAAACTATTGGAGACATTTGGAGATACAGAAATGGTTCTAAAACAAAAGTTGTTTAGTACGATGGGCCGCTTCTTTTCACAAGGACATTGAGGAGCTGGAGTTCCTTATGTAGACCACCAGGTGTACCATCAGGAACCCACGTAAACTATTAGAGAAACAGAAATGGTTCCAAAACAAAAGTTGTTCAGAATGATGGGCCGTTTTATTTACACACGGACATTGGGGATCTGGAGTATCTTATGTAGACCACCAGGTCTATCAGCAGGAGCCCACCTAAACTATTGGAGATACAGAAATGGTTCCAGAACAAAAGATGTTCAGTTTGATGGGAATAAGTTGAGAAAGGACATTGCCTTCTTTACCGAGGACAGAAAAACAAAAAATGTGGTATAGAAGTATAAAAATGTATTACAGTAACTAAAGTTACCTTCTTATCTGTTTTATCTACTTTAGCTGACCATTTTAGTGTGCTCAAATCGGCACCTTTTGGAGTAAGTACTCTGTTATCTACTGACTTTTGTATTCAATGGTTTTAAATATTGATCTCTCAGTCCGGATAGCAAATTTTGAATTATCCCTTTAACAACAGAAGCAAGCAAGTCATCTTTAAACATTAGAGATAAGAATTGTTCTAATATCACTGTCACACTTACTATGAATACACATACCTACTTTAGAACTTCTGCCTAAAAAAACTATCTAACGCGGACGAAGTCGCGGGTAAAAGCTGGTTATAAATAAAATTGGCCTAGAATGATGCACCTCTGTGGAGGGTTCAGGAGGGCAAGCGAAGACTTCATATTAACTTATTTAAATATAAACAAGCCTAATTTTTAAAACTTGATTCATTGAAATGGACTCAGTAGCCAAGCTGAACGTTATGGCCTTTATTAGGGATAACAATTTTCTTTACTTGCCTTATATTAGCGCTGTCATTTTTCGTCAAATACTTAGGTTTAGGAACGGATTGGAGATATGTAAGTCTTGTCATGAAATGCGCGTAATCTGTCAAAATGACACATACACACATACATACACATATCACGCCTATTATCCCTTGCGGGGTAGGCAGAGCGTAAACAGCCGCAAAAAAAGCCATTTACACCACGTCTGACAAATGTTTGAGGGTCATTCAGAAAATTGTGTATCGCCATGGTGACAGGTTGTCACCCCATCGCCTAAAATTGCAATTCACACCCTCAAGTCCCTTAGTCAAGTCTTACGAGTCCCACGGGAAAAAAAATGGGGTGATGCTATTCTAGACCGGCATCACACATCAATGCTATTCTAGACCGGCATCACACGGCAATTGTCAATCTCAAATGCTATTCTAGACCGGCATCACACGGCAATATTGCGCTAATATAAGGTAAGTAAGGAGGATACCTACACTCAGCATTAGGTGGAAACGGGTTAAAAGAGAAGAAGAAGATGAATAGAATTGTTATTCTGATTTTAGACTTACCCACATTACAACAAAAGATATAATCTACCTCTATAATTGATTACATTGAGAGAACATTGGATCACGAACGTTACCTCCCCTTTTTAACGCTTTTGACAAAAAATTACGTCTTTTCTCGTAGAAGGAAGAAAACCAAAGAAAATCTTATTTATGTACTCCTACTTCTTTCAAAGTACATTCTCTATGGTATTTCAGGGCAAGAGAAGATTTCAGAGAGAACCCTAGAAGCAAGTAAAATATAGCCATGAAATACACATTGCAATCAAAGTCATGCGTTAAAATAAAATAAAAACAAATGCTTAAAGACACAAAATACTACTTATTTCATCAAGCTTATGAGAGCATGTTTAATCTTTACACAGAATATACGCACCATATTTTTAATAGGTATAGGTATTTTTGGTAGTTAACACGTTATGACACTATGAATTTCGTCTGACTGGATTTTTTTTTCTAGCCAAAACAGCAAATGATAGTGTGATGAACCCCGCTTCTGCCACTCCACACATGACATGTAACATAATGTTGCTTATTTACATGTTTAATGTAACTGGTGGTTTTGATAATTATTATACTCATGATTAAATACAACTATTACTCAGGCACGAATAATGTTGCGTAGTTTGTACCGGCGCGACGTTGCTATTGCACATTTTAAGATGAAAAAGTAGTTATTGTGGCATAACTGTAATAGATAGACACATAGTATTGCGGCTTTTTTTTTTTAGATATTGATGTCTTTTATAAAACTGTGTTACATCATTTTGCTCTATTGTCAATAATTTCCACAGCGTACGCGATATAAGATTTTTTTTTGTACTTTTTTCATGCGTTGGGTTACAATATTAAAATTTTCACGCGGATCCCTATTTTTTCTCGTACCAAATAATATAAAATTCTAATGGTATTTTTTTATTGGTTTAGTAGTTTCGAAGCCTATTCAATTCATACAAACAAACAACCAAATCTTTCCTCTTTATAATATTAGTGTAGACAAGCCAAGTCTAATTGCGGTGAGATGAGTTTTTCATAGCTTCAAGTATAATATTGGTAGGTTTCACTTTTACTTGCTCTGAGTCTGACATGATATTGACCTGTAAGTTGACATAACTCTCTGGATCACTGATATTGACTTATAGGCTGTCAAAGTAGGCTGACTGCGTGCTGACTTTTGGAACCATAAATGCACGACATTGATTATGCAAAATAAATATAATCGACTTCTTGATTAATTATTGGAATATAACATATAAGGCCGTGGAGGGGGAGTGAAACGAAGCCCCCCGCATTAAGAGAATCGACTACCGAGCTCTCGTCCATACAAAAAGAGAAAACGTTTTTCTACCCCTAAATGTAATCCGATCTCAATGATTTTTTAGAATGTTGTTGACACAGTAAAAAACTAGGTTTATAGTTTTTCCTTTTTTCGAATTTTTCAATTGATTGAAAATTATAGGCGTCTAAAAGTCACTTTTTTTATTACAAAATCTTCCTTGAAGTAAATCGTTTGTATTTAAAAAACAAAGTTGTTTTAAGAAAAAATAAAAAGCTATAAACCTAGAATATAATATGCTGAAACGATGGACACCAAAATCAAAACTATTGGTTGTGATTTAGTATGTGGGAAACGTTTTCTCCCGAGACGCAAATTTCACCTTAAAAATACCTACAATCAGTCGCGAGCGGCAACGCTCTCTATCGCACTACTACGCGGGGACTTGAGCGCGCGAGCGACAGTATGAGTTTTCTTAAATACCTAATTTTTTGAAATGGCGATGGTATTCTTCCCTCTTAAAATTTTCTGACACAAATCCGACCCAGTAGGTTAGGTCTGGTACGAGTTGTGACCCACTGGAGCGAACGAAGTGAGCGTGTCGTAAAAATATATAAGAAAAAAACAATATCGATTAAGTTATACGAGAATGTAAAACTATCGATTAGGTTACATCACTATTTTCAAAATGGTCACGTGATGTCTTTGATGATCGTGTCGTGCATGCGCGGGGTGTAAATTGTTACTACAAGCAGGCCTGTGTCACTCCGCGTGTAGGTATTGAAAACATACCTCCAGGCGCCGGCCACTGCGAAAGGGCTAATCTAGCGGGCTGCCGCAATCGAAAGAAGTCACACGCGTGCGCTATTTGTTCAACTTTCTCGACAATTTTTTGCAAGATGGACAGACGAAAACATACATATATCACGCCTATAATCCCTTGCGGGGTAGGCAGAGCGTAAACGACCGCTAAAAACGGACATTTACGCCACGTCTGACAAACATTTTAGGGTCATTCAGAAAATTGTGAATCGCCATAGTGACAGGTTGTCAGCCCATCGCCTAAAATTGTTCGTCGTCGCCTTTTACGACACCCACGGGAAAAAAAATAGTATACATTATAATATTATTATTATTAGTATACATTTTATTATTATGTTGGTATTCTTTTCGGATCTCGGGCCCACAGGGACCCGGTCCTTTGAGGCATGTGTGGGGCCAAAGCCAACAGCACAGAGGCCTTTTTTATACCAAATAATGTGTACATCAAGCGAATACTTGCTCTGTCTGCACTATAGAAGTACTCGTACACCCAGGGCCAGCACCCGCCTGATGCAAGGACTATTGCAGGTTTATTACTTCATTGAATTAAATCTTCGGCAATAATCGTATAGCATATACAATTATGCTGCTAGGTCTTAGGCTGCCCGCACAAGTCCGACTTTTTATAGGACCGATAATTGGGCAGATTTTTCTTCCGATTCTTAAGACCGATTTTGTGACCGACTCAAAGCACACGTCCGTCACTTTGTCTGTTGGTTTCGAGGGAGTAGCACGTCATGGACGGCCGACTGTCGGTGAGTAGTGTGCGTTAACGCATACATTTCCGAGTGTTCCATTTTTCACCGACAATCGGATCGGTCGGGATGCACCGATTTTATTTCTGACCGACTATTTGTAGGATGTGGGCGTTACACCATTGCAATCAATACGTTCCATTTTACTCCTACAGAAAATCGGTCACCGATTATCGGACGTGCGGGCAGCCTTAGACTACATGAACGTACTCGTCGCTGCCTGCTGCGTGCCCGCCAAAAGTAGGAGTAAACGCTCGTGTTGTGCGCTAGATGGCGTAAGTAGTTTCTCGAAGTAAGCAACCCTAGACCGCGGCTCATATTCCCTCAAAAATATATTTGGCAGGTATGCAAATGAACACGTGGTTGACTGGAACGCGAGCTAAATTAAATCATATTGTCTATAAGATTGAGTACATATTTCTTTGAAAACCATTGCGAAGTAAAGCTTCTGTAACGCTAGTTACTAGTTATTATTCTGTGCTACAAGGGTGTTTTTGGCGAAACTGTTTTGATTTCATTGCCATTGTCGTGCATGCTTGGGTTGTGCATAGCTCTGACGTTCATGATTATGCTGTGCAAAACACTGTCATACATTGTTTGGACTCTGACTGTTTATATTTACAATTTTACAATTTATTTTATTTACATTAATTTCAATCCTATATTTTATTTATTTTTGGAATAATTTGTGTCATCACGACAAATATTATGCAGGTGTTTTATGTAGCCGTGTTTGTGTTATATTTAACCTATCTGTAATAACAAAACTATACTGTGACAATGACTTACCTACCTACTTGTTTTATTTATTTTATAGAATATCAGTAACGGCTATGTAACTCAACCGTTATACAAGTAAAATACATATTTGTTATAAGTACTTTATTTAGAAAGAGATACATGCATAATAATCAGATATTCATCGGGTATTTCGTTGATTTAGTACATTTTGTACCTATTACGTAGAATGGAAGAATTTAGACGACAAAACGGGTATAAGGTGTAAATTTCATGTCGTCAAATTGTCGTCAGCTGCTGGTTTTAGATTGGGTTTTACTGTTATATTGGTCCACCGACATAAACATCGCTCTTATTGAAGAACAAGATCGACATTAATTTGGAAAGATGGTCGCAGTTCTCCCTGCAGGACCGTCCACAAGTTCCAAAACCAGATAGAAGCTTGATAAGCTGTCCGTTGTTTATTATCCTCCGAACTTCGAAATCTTGCTGAGATTCTGCTAAGCAAAAGATCCAATATCATCTAGTTCTGAAGATACCGAGTATTCAAGTAAACCAAGATGATCAGAAATTGAAAAACTAACCTCTATATTTATTTATAGCACCGAAACACCGTATTTAAGTATTACTATCAGAATGATGAATGATATCCATAAAAATACACAAATTATTATGAATTCATAAACAAATTTGACACAATAGGTAACTATGCGGTGTAAATCGAAATTATGAGAGTTTTAGAGTTCCGTAGTCAACTTCTTGCAGGCTGCAAAAAACGCTCATAATTTATCTAATCGCTATGCTGGTCTAGTCCAGTGGCGCATACAGCTCCTGATCATGGGGGGTCACAACACATACCATAGCAAGACTACCGTCGGGTGAAAGAAAATATTCATCACAAGAAAAGCGACAAGACACATCACATTAAAAAAGACAAGGGGTGCACACTGCACCACATTACCACTACACGTATTGCGAGCGAATCTAGCTCTACATTTACGTTTAAAAAGTTGCTAAATGTTAGAGAGTTCCGCCTTACAGCAACAATAAACATATTGCGAGCAAAGCGAGCTCGACATTTGACGTTAAAAAAGCAAAGCGAGGACCTACACCACGCTCCACGAATATAACTTATAATATAGAGCGAAGCAAGCTCTAAATTTCATATTAGAAAGGCAACAGAGGAGCCTGTTGTCTTTTTACTTTGCGCCACAGCAACACTAAACTTAACATGTCCCCCCCTCTATGAAAAAATATCCTCCAAATTTTTGGGAGAACAAATATTTTCGTTCTTAGAAAAGTAAAAAAAGTTTTTCAGTTTCACGTCCAGGAAACGCTCTGAAAGTTTGCATTCATTTCTAAGACACACTGTATACAGGGTGGCCTGTTAAGTGACGTCCAAAGACGAAACTCAAATGCCTTATACTTATGGGTAACCAAATCACTAACATTTTGTATTGTAACCCGCAATTTCTTGTAGTTTCCGAGTTATTCAACATTTCTGGCAGGCTTCCTTCCTTCTGTTCTTTAGTTTCATAAAAGGGCTTTTTGAGTTGTTGTTTTTGTAGCATTTTTATTTATCGCGTACAAAAAAAGAAAAAAAGGCCTGCCAGTCATGTTTTTCTCATACAACTTCAAAAGTTGAATAACTTGGAAATTACCAAAAGTCGCAGAACATACATGGGGGTGATATAAATAGCCCTCAGTATAACGCATATAAATGTTGTCTTTAGTTTTACTCTACCTACTTAAGTTTTACGCCTGCGACACAGGCCAGCAAAGCCAAAAATTTGTAATATAAAGGATATCCTAAAATATGGTTACAGTAGCTGCAAATGTAAAATCATCTTGAGGCTTTCACGGTTTTTCATCACTTTTTTATATTTTTTATAATAAGATTCGACGTATTTGATTACAAAAACCCTAGATTTAGGTGTGACCGACACGCTCTTAGCAGGTTTTTATGCCACGTAAGAACAAGTATTGAAGTTTAACAGGTATCCCATCCCTTTTTAATCAAATAAAATTAATCGAATAGCTGTGACGTCATATGTATAGAAATGTAGAGAAAAGTCGGAGAATGTAGGAAAATGTCGGTGGCCGACATGCCGGCGTCGCTCCCACACTGGATGTATGGAACAGTCGCCGACTGTAGGGAACAGTCACCGACTTAGGTTCGGGAGCACCTTTAGGGATAAAAGCGTGATATGTGTATGTATGTATGTTGTTCTAAGACCGGCGAACGTATCTAGTACAAATTACTAGTTTCAGTAGCAATTTAGTAATTAGTTGGTATGAGCAAACGGCTTCAGATTTCTCGCTAACTATTCCGCAACCGATATCGACTATATTTCAATTATGATACAATTATTTGCAATGTACTACTTTGATGCCTGGTTTGAAATGACATTAGATGTGCTTCGGTACTAAAAGTAAATCTAAATCCTTGTAACGAAGCGCGTCGCGAGGTATCGATTCGTAAGAAATCCGCCGCTTTCCATCAACCCGAGAGCAAGGATTCCTTGAAGCGACCGAACGACGGAATTTAATCTTTTCTTTGAGCCGTGAGACTTGAGGCTTCGTTGTTTTAAAAAGGAAACAACGGGATACACAAAAGAGTATATGGATAATTCAACAATGCTCCAAAAGCATTGTTTAAATTTAAATAAAATTTATATTGATAACTTTTCCGCCACAATCCCAAACAACAAGACCACGCCACCTATTTTTTACACATTGAACAAAATTATTTTCACCCCATCCACTTTAAAAAAATAATTTTGCCGCGTAAATATAGTGGGCAAAAGTCTTTTTTATCCAATTGATCGACAAAATTAATTTGAATTTCAAACATCAAATTTTATCAAAACTAATCATAACAATAGCACCGCCGCCATGAAACGAGAGTTCTGAAAATTATTTTAGCCAAATTATTATTTATTTTTGTAAGTGTTTTGTTCTATTAACCATTTTAGAGTATTAAGACATTATGTGCTATTTCTAAACGCGTCTTTAAAAACTTAATTTGGCGAAACTTTTTATCTTGCTTGATGCATTCAGTCACAGTCATTTTTCCAAACTTGACATTGGCAGAATTTTCTCACTGGTAGTTGTGCTTTTGGACTTTTAAGCTCAGGATACAATTCCTCGGGATTCAAAATTATCACTCGAAGCTAAAGTAAACTTTGTTCTTTTGTTTTACAATTAATTATTTCCCTATCTCTCTTTTCGTGTGGGACACCGAGTCATCCAACGACCCGATGAACCCTGGTGTCAGAGTATTTCAACCACCTACTACCACTGGAAGGCCTCTGCATTTCCCTATGCAGTGGATAAAAACTAGATTTGGCCTTTTGCATTTTTGGTGAAAAACTGATGAACTGATTCATGATTAGATTAGATTTAACACAAATTCAACACACATACTAAATAATACTACATATTAAATAATATAAAATAGTTTAAAAATAAAACGTATTGTGGGGTGCGGTGGAACTATCATACTACGGAGCGCCGTTGTGTAGGTATGCGAGATACTCTACGAGCAGCTTAAAGAAAACTGTTTATAAAACAACCCACTTTTAATAATGGATACAAAGTGGGTTAGATAGAGCACGCCGCGACCGCCGCAGCTTTGAGCTCCTCTTATGGAATTACGTCTCGGAGGGAAACTCGCCGCCAGCGATACGGTTTATTATTATTGACTGTTGAATCGTAAAAATTATATTGCGTTGCGTTGGTATAAAATTTATATGACTGAAACCGAACAATCGACATTCCTGAAAATATCAACTAAATTCTACTTAGAAATATTGAAATAAAATCCGACATTCTTAGTACCTGAATAGGTAGTAAACTTTCAACTTTCGATGACTAACAAAATTTTTCCATTTTTAAGGTACGCATTGTTTTATATATATTGATAATTATTTTTTTTAACAAATCTACGAAAGTCGAATAACGAAATATTCTGTTTAACAATATCCACATTAGTCATAATCCAAAAACTCAATAAAAATACTGCCAACTCGATCCAGGAAAGAGAAGATCATCCTCACTTAAGCTAGCAATCCCAATCCTCCCTTTCCTCTCGCACCCGCGGCCGTCTGTAGAGTACCCACTGTTGCTGCACCCGCGGCTGTCGCGGGAGTAAGTTTCAAAACCTGAAGTTATAACAAACAGTTTACAATGACAGTTTCAAGTCCATGCTACAATAACAATTTTTGTAATAAACGCAAGCTATTACTTCGACGGTTCGATCTAGTGCGGGTGTAAACAGCACGCGTCGTCGTTTGTTTCGGAGGCAGCATCCTTTGAAAAGTGTGAGCACGCGCCAAGGCGGTACGATACAACGGGCGACCGTTTTAAACCAAATTAATTTTTTGTTATTTTTCAAGCGCGATAGGATTTGAACCTGCGACTTTCGCATTACTAGTGGCGACGCCTCTTCCATCTGGGCAACCGCAGCTCACTCCTTGTCCGCCAATTTTGCAAGTGTATTTTAATGCCAGTAACGCGTGAAACGCCTCCATCTACCGGGTTAGTTTCGCAACTAATACCCGGCGACTAATTCTATCGGGTATTAGTTGCAAAACTAACCCGGTAACAAATGAACTTTAAAAGCGTGATTTCCATTGAGAGACCTTGAGAGTGGATTAACCCTTGCTTCTACTGATTGTCTGATCAATTTTCCGCTGCGTCTAGTTATAGAGTTAATTCTACTCACCTCGAGTGAACTGAGGTTTTAGGGAGTAATTACAGTAATATTATTTTTTAAGAAGTAATGTTCTAACAGTAAGAGTTACCGGTAGTTTTTTGTTACATATACACGATATGAGGGTATCATTATCCCAGCTTCAACCAATTTATCGAATGATAATTTTCGAACAATATAACAGCGTCTCCGAAGTTTACAAGTCTAACAAAGCATGTTGATCAAACACAAAAGTTTATAACTAACAATGTTCTGCCCTAAGTTCTACCTGTTATTTATAGGAGTATTGCCGATACAAAGTTTAGGTACCTACCTAATAGAAACGTCGGAAGTTTGTCCTAGTTGTAAATCAAACAAAACTTGGGCCTTTTCACAGAATGAATAGGCTTTATCTAAGTGTGCTTTATCCAACTTAGTTCTCGTTACTAGAACTCTAAATTCTGGTTAGTTACATAGCAACTCAGTGCTCTACTAGAAAGATAATTTAATAAAGTAGAAAACTGATTTAGTTCGTTCCTTTAAACTCAACGCGCTATCCTGGATAGCTAAGAGAAAAAATGAAATCTATTCGCGTTGGTCTTTCTTCAGAGGATTGCTTACTTATGTAAATGTTCAGCAGATCAACTTTAGGATGATTCTGCTTTACGTGTTGGCAACTTTGACTATTGAGGACTAATGCCTCAATATACTGCAATATTACGAGAACACCATTGTCAAAAATTTACAATAATTGTACCTGCATTTTTTTTTTTAAATCTATATGCAAAGACATGGAGAAGAGGTTTTCGTTATACACTAGCACTTTACAAGAATAAGTACTCCAACAACATTCTTTGGGCAATTCGCGATTCGTTAACTGAAATTTAGAGAAGGGGTAGAACCCGGATACTTGTTTTTGATGATTACATATACAAGGAATTACTTTATCGTATTTTAAAGTACGAAGTTCTAGTTTTAGGTAGATCTAGCAAATATCAAGCTGAAAAAAGAAAAGACAGAGTCAATTGAAATACAAACCGATTCCAAGGGTCAATAGTTTTGGGACCGCACTCTAAAAGTCCCAGGTTACTTATATATCATTAAGAGTTCCAAACAAATGGGGTTTAGTGAGCACATTAACTCTGGCGGATAATAATTTTGCCCGAACCCGTTTTCCATACGAAACGGTTGATGATAATTAAGATGTTAATAAACTGGCGATTCGATTACAATAATGGATGCCGCACTCAACTATGTTACAGAACCCTAAACTATGAACCCTCCAAAACTAATTATGTCACAATGTCTCAGCCAGGGCTGGTCCACTGCCCAACGAGAGAGATACTGACCCATTAGAGGGTAGTGTCGTTGGTATTTGAACGATCCACTATCCGATCATTCGTATACTTCTCAAATATACTTCCAAATTTGGTGGTTTTGCAAAGTGTCTCAAATTAAATCTACATTAGTATAAGGAACGATTTTGTTCTAGCTGGAAGATCGTGTCTTATGTATTGGCGTACCCCAGGGCGCAGCTTACGTCCAGCAGTGGACTAGCATTTGACTAATCTAGGATAATATGACATGTACCTGCGCATCATGATGGTAAATGATTGTTAGTTATTAAAAATCACAAACGGTGTGATAACACACACACACACACACGCTCCAACACATATCATGCCTATAATCCCTTGCGGGGTAGACAGAGCATAAACGGCCGCCAAAAATATACATAATACGTCACGTCTGGCAAACATCTGAGGGTCATTTGGTAAATTGTGTATTGCCTTAGTGATAGGTTGTAAGCCCATTGCCTTAAATTGCAATATACACCATCGAGTTCTTAAGTCGCCTCTTACGTTTCCCACGGGAAAAAATGGGGTGATGCCATTTTAATTCGGCATCACACGGCATGGCACGGTGTGATTAGGTTAATAAGAATAGATAAACTGACTATCGGATTACCTATCGGCAGGCAGCAGCGGCACTAGCGGCGTCGCGGCCCCCGATGGCGTCGGGACTTGAGCCCTCCTGACGCGGACTTTATTGAAACGCAAGAGGCGAGGGTAAAGTCTCCATAAATTTGATGTAATTTAATGCCATGTCAGAAGCGATGTTCGTTAAAGCCCACAAGTCACCATGGATACACCGTGGACCCTTGTAGAAGCGTGTTCGGGGTGACGATGTTGGAACGAGCTTCTAATTCTATCAATGTTACAATAGGGTCATTAGTAAGTGCAGACAACTGCATGCAATGTTTACTTTACAAAGTGACTATAATCTGAATAACGAATTTTAATACTAATATAATCAAAAATCTATTTGCCATCTAATTCACGTTTAATGTTTGATTCAAATGTGAGTGAGTGATAATACCTTTCTATCTTCATTTCTATTCAGAGAAGCCTCGCACACGTATTGCTTGTATTCTTAAGCGAAATATAAAAATGCCTTATTGAATAATACAAGCGCGTTGAGTTCAAGAGATGAAGGGAAGGTTCATTCCACACAGCTTCAATAAATAAGTCTGCCTTACAATACAAGCTAAAAAGCTATTCTGACTTCGAAAATCTACATACATACCACGCCTATAATCCTTTGCGGGTATGCAGAGCATAAACGGCCGTAAAAAACGAACATTTACGCAACGTCTGGCAAATATTTGAGGGTCGTTCGGAAAATTGTGTATTGCCATTGTCACAGGTTCAGCCCATCGCCTTAAATTGCAATATACACACCCTCAAGTCCCCTAGTCGCCCCATACGACTCCTACGTGAAAGAAATGGGGTGATGCTATTCTAATCGGCATAGTCTAAAAAAATACGCATTGTACGAGAATTTAATAAATATATTTCAATCGTATGTTCAACATCGATACCCTACAGTGAATAGTACTGTTGGTTAAGAGCTAATCATTTTGCAGCGCTATAAAACAACAGTGTTACGCTAAGTTATGACCGCTGACCTTAAGGTGGACCATAAAGCTTGTTTAGTGGTAAATAACAAAGTTTGGTAAAAGTACGCCTCTCAGAAATCAGAAATCATTAGCGTAACTGCGGCCTAGCTGAACGACATTATCTAGCTATCCCGGTATCGCTCGGGGCCGCGTTATTCCCTCATTATCTTGATAGGCAGGGAAGGAACGGAGTATACGTTGCGTCTTTAGTGAACAGTAGGCTGCTATTTTTCTCGATCATAAGCTTTCGGGGTGGTTCATTGTATGTGGAGTGAATTGTTTGGAAGCATCTTGTCGTGCTAACTTGACGAGAATGTGGAATGTGACTCAGCGTTTGTCTCATCCAGACAACCAGCATGCAAGCGGACTATAACTGTAATAATACTAACATAATTTCTTGAGATAATAATCATCATATTATATGTCAATAGTCTGGGAGTGTAGCATGCTGAAATGGCAGAAGGCTGGTCAAATCAGTCGTAAAACCGATGGACGATGGAACAAGCGGGGTCTCGAGTGGATGCCATGCCTTGGTAAGCGTAGCGTTGGATGCCCTCCGGCTTGATAGACCAATGACTCACAAGAGTGGGGCTGGTAGCGACTGGATGGCGAGATCGTACCCTTGGGAGGTTACGTCCAGCAGTGTACTGCTATAGGCTGACGTGATGAATAATCAATCTGTAATACGTACTTGCTAAATTAGAGATTTCAATCAGTTCCATTATGCGTCTATGTTCACCGAGAGTTCGGTACAGCACGGGTTGTGCAAGTTTGATGAGCCTCCTCCCCCACGTCTCGGCTGGATTTAGCTCCATTCCTAGCTATTCTCAGTATCGACTCACTCAACATTTGTGTTGGATGACGGATTCCGCAAAAATGTATTTTGAGATAACAAAGAAAACCCAAGTTGAAAGCACAATGTAACTTTTAAAAGTCTATAAGATGTAAAAGCCCCACAATAATTTATTTTAAAAAAACAGTTATTGATAGTTAAATAGTAATGCACAAAAAGTTATAACACAAGGAAGGGCTATGTTTGATATTGGCAGTATTTTTGTGGTACTTATTGGTACCTACATGATTTGTAAGTTATTTTTTTGGACTACCTTATATGAATGGCAAAAATTTGGCTTACCGCGTATCAAAAAATAATAATATGCGGAACCCCTTAGGCCCTATGTCCGTTTCTTTTTGCTGGATAAATAATGTAAAGTTCCTCAACCGTTTTATTACATAATCGTGTTTGAACCCAGTTGTGCTTTTACTTCGTGTGATGACGGCTCAGAATAGCATCATTCCATTTTTTCCAGCGTGTGTCGTAAGAAGTGACTATGGAAATCGAGGGTTACATGTGTATTGCAATTGTAGGCGATGGGGTGACAACCTGTCGCTTTGGTGATACACAGTTTTCTGAATGACCCTTATCTGTTTGTCAGACGTGGCGCAAATGTTCGTTTTTACGGCAATTTATGCTCTGCCTACCCCGCGAGGGATATAGGCGTGATGTGTGTATGTGTACATTTCAGATGACAACTATCAAACTCGTTAATCACGGTATAAATGCACGCTAGAATATTATCTTCTTGGGGAAAGTTCTAGACGAGATGTTCATTTCAATTCAAATGACAGCTGACGAACTGAAAACTTGTATAACACGGTTTCAAAGCACGCTAGACTGAGATGTTTTCTTGGAAAAAATTGTAGATCATGACCAGATGACAGATGTCAATCTAAAAACTATAATTAAGGTACGCTAGCCTTTAAGCGCCATAAAAACAGCCGTAGACGCGAGTAGTGTGCAAGTTGATGGTAAAAAGTACGAGTATCCTCGTGGGCATTCTCCTGCTCATAAGCTAAAAAGTATTTAATTTTGTTTGAGGTTGTCCAACAAGCGCACAACCGCTACAACAAGCCGCGCAGTAGTTGCCGGGTGAAGGATTTTTGAAACGGCAAAAGCTCCATTTAAGATACTCAAATAATACATAATACAACAGTCGTAAATAAAACCTCCATGGAACCTACAGCTTTATAAAACGCCTTTCAAAACTCTGAAACGCTTAAAAGCTACTCTTCTATACCTTTTGCCTTCTTAGATACTCTTATTCATATGATGGTACTAATAAAGACTCTATTTTAGTACCTAATTATAGACAGCGATGCAATTGATTGATTTTAACAACTGTAAGTAATTTAATTGCTGCTAAACCGTCACTGTACCGCTAAGCTGTTTTAGAAATAAATAAAAACATTTTAGAAATAAAAGTGTAGATAGTTTTAAAGTTATTGACTGCTTTACGCTGTTAAAGAGTGTTATAATATGCTATTGTTTATCTTTCGACAAATTGTACAGCGCTTGAAGAGCTTCTATACAATTTCCGGTCTGTGCAATGGCTGTTTAAGCAGCTTGTGTGCCAGTTGGGCGTAAAAGCTTAAAAATAATTTTATTGCAATTCATATGCAAAACGAAAATTACCTTCAAGATTATTCGCAAAATCCCTATTCAAATGAAATGCACGTAGAAAAGAAAATAATAATTTTGAATATTGGAATCTGAAGCTCAGAGGCAAATAGACGAAGATAAATGAGAATATAATGCCAGATATTTGAGCTGCGACAGCAATTAAGACTCCATTCCGCACCGCTTCAGGGAGACAGGAAACAGTTTTGTACTTCGGAGTGTAAGTAGGCAAGAGGCTGCAAATAGTATGAGTATTTCAGCTTTTTGCCAATACCAGCAGAAACTACGGAACCTTTCTTTATATAAAAGCCTGTATTGTTACACTGCTGGCCAAGTGTCTCTCTCTTCTGTTTCCACGCCTCTCGGTCTGGTTCCAGTTTTTGCAAGTTTTAAAAGTATATGCAGAGTATATCGCACCGTCTTGTTCGTGGCCTTACACGTCGCCTCTTCAAAGTTTGGGCACCCATTCAGATGCTTTTGTAAAGCAGTTTGCTTGGACAATCAGTTTCGTAGATGAAGAAAAATGCACATGCTCGTAAGCTTGCGTTTCAATTCAAAGACGAGGGCCTAGTCACATCTCATGAGGTCTTTTATAGCCCAATAGCTCTTCCAGGCGTTTTCAGTCCAGATTAATAAGAACCTTTTATATTTTTTGTTTATAGTAACTTAAAAGGATGGAGTGTGTGGAAAACAATTTTATTTAAAACAAGTCTAAATATTTAAAAAAGCAATATTTTTAATACTACTTTGACTCTTGTTCTCCGTGTGCGTACCTAGTACACGATGTCTGGCTCACGCGGGTACAAGGGGCTCAGAGCGAGCAGGCAACAGGTAGTGACGATGCCTCACACGGGGAACCAGCGTAAGATGCAATTAAAGCTACATTTGTGGCAAGTCGCCTTGTGAGGAGTGTGCTCGTTTCAGTGCTGAATAAATGTAGACAGACAACGTTACAGCTGTGTAATGAAAATTTCCTTTGAGTCAGGAAAATCACGAAGTGTCTTGAGCATCATAATACATTGCATTCAAAATCAAAGACACTTTTACTTTACAGACAGTCTCAGTTTCCTTGGTCTAGAAACTGCATAAGACTAGCAAGACGAAGTAAGAAATTCCTCAAACAGAATATTCTAATTAATTATTCTGTAATGCTGGAACTATGCTGTACCAATCTAATTGCATGCACAGGAGAAGGCTCGATTGCACCTCTGTAGCTGAAGCAAGCATTATGTATCAATGGATATTATGCTGCACGTATTGATTAATCCCGTGCTCGTCTGCGCTCGCTTTGAGGCGGGTTGTGGGCTTGTGGACAAGGACTAACATCCTCTATTGTAGCGAGAGTCGGTGCTAATCACAGGTTGTTGATGCGCAAGAGAGTGCTAGCTCCGTGTCGGCTGTCTAGTATCGGTGTTATTTCTGTGTGATGCCTTGTAATTTTTCCCGTGGGTGTCGAAAACGGTGACTCAGGCACTTGAGATACTTCATCTGTATTACAATTAGACGACAGGCGGACGTCCTATCACTATAGTGATACGTGATATTTTGAGACGGCTCTCAAATTTTGTCAGACATGGCGATAGCGACCATATTTTTATTGGTGTTAAAGCTCTCACAAGGGACAAAGGCGTGATATGTGTATGTATGTATAAATGAACTGCTATATTGTAGTAAACAATGATTTTTTTAACGGTAAAGAATGGCTGATACATGGCCTACAAAGGACCCTGACCTGATATAATTACTTAACTATGTATTAAAGTGTATGTTCCTATTTTTTGTGCAACATTTTTTCTCAAAGTAGTCTTACTACAGTTCATAAAATCGAGAATATTTATTTCATAATTTGCTTTTATGGTTCCAAATAAGTAAAGTTGGGAAACAGGAAGATTGATTACAAGATTTCAAAGGACCCCAACACCTTAAATACTTTAATACCAGTAGCCTTAAATGTCAAACTTAATTTCAAAAGGAAGGTCCCAAACCTCTTCGGGATTAAGTTGACACTCCATCATCGTGAAAAGCTCCTTTCAGTAGAACAGTAAAAATTGGATATGAAACATTAAGTAAACAACTTTATACAGTATGCCTTCTCAACCCTCAGTTGGCGTATCACTTACGGTACACGTGGTCGCTAAACTCATAATTGTACCTAGAAATTTACTGATATTATCTAGATATTTAAAGTGTATTTATTTTAACAACTTTAGGTACTGTAGGTTTTAATTTGTTGAATATAATCTAAAATATACTCATATTTTTAACTGCGTCCAGATAACAAGTGCATTTAGATAGTTTCTACTCTTAAATCAATAAAAAGCTCTCCTGATATTGTAATTTATTAGTAAAAAAATAATAATAATATTGCTTCATTCCGATCTTTCAATTAACAAAACATCAATAATCTTTTACAAAATAGCAGCGTCCACGTTTCCTTCAAACAATATTCGGTTTTTCCTCACATCCTTCCACTCGCACACTCGCCGCCCCCTCTCCCGCCCGATAACAATATTTCACTGGCATTACGGGCTTGTTAGCTCGATGTCCGTTTGCCTCCACCGCATGTTCGTTACTACCCTCATTACCTATTATGTTTCTGACTCACAAAAGACCTAGGTACAATCTGCTTCTTGTTCTTTGTAAAAGTGATGGCTATTTCGCAAGATTGTGAAGTAGAGACACACTTTGCTCTATATATATACTTCTCGTATTGTTATAACAAGCTTCAAGTGATTTCAAAGGCTTCATTTCTCAGTGTTTTGCTCAAAATCCGAAAGTCACTGGTTCGATTCTTAGAGGGCACATATAAATTATATACTACTAGTGACCTTGAAAAAACTTGAGAAACTCTAACGCCATGGTTCAGCAATACGTTCATGACAGAAGAAGAATTACAATAAAAGCCTTCAATATACTGTCTATGTCCACTGTAATTTACTGAAAATTTAAAAAACCTTTTAGATGTTTCGTTTTTGCAAATGGTCTACAATCGATCAATTGTTAGTTTCGATCACGTTTCGATCTTTTTATCTTTTTAAAGTTGTAACGTGTATCCCCCAACTTAGACATTGGCAGAATTGTCCTATGCTGACAAAAGTCATTTATAAAAAATAATTGAATTGGACAAAATTTTAATAAATTAAATTAACTATAAAAATTCTTTATTGCACCAAAATACACCGGAAAAATATTGAAATTTTTAATTAATTAATTAATTTTATTCAATGTAGGATGTACTATCCTCATTGACGCCATGATCCGTCATAGTAAAAATAAATAAATTTGTACAACACAACTTTCGACTACTTATAATAATTTTGTATTGTCCTGATAGAGAACCGACTCCAGAACTAAGTAGTTAATTAAATTTTCAAATCAATTTTTAAAATCCGGCGTAAGTAATTTGGACCAAACCTTCAATAAATAAATAGTATCCCAGGAAGCTAAATCCTGATATTCACTTGATATTTTATCCACTTTGTCAGCATGCCAGGAATATGTAACTATGGAGATACGATCTGCTGCTGGCTGATGCATTATTCAAGATATTTCTAAAAGAAGTTTCCACTTAAGACTTTGCTAGCAGGTATTTTAGCATGCTCTTGCAAAACCTGAAAAATTACGAAGCAATCATTATTTTTACACATTTTCTTTTAGTAGGTATCTGTTTTGTATAGAAGATTTCTTTCACAATTTTGCAGGCAGCAGAATATTAAATTTTTGTCATCCTAATTAAAATGTATATACTAAAAAGACACATTTAAGTCATTATTAATTTTTTTCCCTCGGGTCATTACCTTGATGAAAATTTAAAAACAAGGATAATTAAACCATGGTTCAATAAAGCTCGTTGGTGCCCTTGATGGTCTTCAGCTTGGGAGCAAGCAGTTGAAAATTAATTATTTTTGTATGGCCATGGAATTAAGAAACAATTTCTTTTTTTGTAGTAGGTACGTTAAAATCCCGCAGGGGCTGCAATAAGTGCGGGTAGTGTGAAACTATCCGATCCGACGGAGTGGAAGCGACACGGACATTAAAAGGTAATTACGAGGCCCTGTGATCCGATATCCGCGCGCGGGATGATTGGTACTGGTCTGCGGGTGTCGGAGCACTATCGGCAAACCACTGCTACCTACTGCTCACTAGCCGAATGATGGATTTGTATGGGAGTGAAATTATGAGTGCAGCACTGTCTTGTGAGAAGTTGTCAAAAATGGAAATTTTTGAATTTTTATCTGTCCCTATGTCAAGTACTACCTATCTACGAGTATCTACTGCTAGAGAATTCTTGTAAATTTTTCCTCCTATGTAGGTAGGTACTGCTATGCTTAGGGAGCTTGTATGAAAATCCAAAGCGATCCCTGTTCCCTTTTATGAGCGAAAGCAGAAAGGATGATTGGTTTTTTCGGCAACAGTAGTTCTGGTTGGGGAGTTACGAGCGCGGGTGGTATGGATTATTCGGTTCCTGTTCGCGCTGAGCCGGCTGGCGGCGATGCGGCGGCGGCGGCGATGCGGCGGCGGCGGCGATGCGGCGGCGGCGGCGATGCGGCGGCGGCGGCGATGCGGCGGCGGCGGCGATGCGGCGGCGGCGGCGATGCGGCGGCGGCGGCGATGCGGCGGCGGCGGCAATGTGGCGGGTCGGATGCGAGGGAAAAACGCGCAGACGTTTAATTCCTTCCACCTTCATGCACGAGCGGCTATCTCGGGATTAATCAACTATCCGTTTCCCTTATTGGGTCGGACGAATGACTAGAATACAGGGCTGATATTCAGAAATAGGTACGTAAACTCTTAAAATGATAAATTTTACTGATGCTCTATACAAAATAAAGTACGACTACAGAGATCTGATATTATTATTTTAGAATATAAGTTGTTTCTGATGTGATGGGCAATACAACCCATATCTTATTTTAGAGCTTACTCACTTTGTATGAATTTAATTACGGTGCTAACTTTTTTAAATTATTTGAAATTAAGACATTTTATGTGTATTGCATCAAGCGCGGCACTGTGCTTTTGCAACAATAGTTGTCAATGGCTTACAACAGTTTATAGGGCACTAGCAAGACACATTTTTTTAAATAAGTGTATTTTTCGAGTTCTTCTTTTATTTATTAAGCTCTTACTTAACCATTTCAATTGTTCGCTTTCTTATTTTTGAAAGTACCTTTTGATCAATTCCCAAAAAAGAAACATTGCCATATATCCCGGTCAGTAATCTCCCAGTTGCAAGCTTCCCTGCAGGCGCCAGCTATTCCACATAATGAATGCAAGTTGGACCAGACTGACTATTGAGTCAGACTAACAGGATAGGCGCTCGCTTCTGCGGATTTTTTTTAAGATCGTCTGCGGACTCAGTAATCGTCTCTTTGTTGATTTAGGAATTCAATATCGGGAGTGGAAGGTGCCAGCTCCGCCTATTGTCTTTAGATCCAGTCCGAGATAGCGCGAGCTCAAAATTACATTTCGGAACAGAAAATTCTACTGACCGACTCGGTTTCAAACAACCACGAGAGAAATTTTCAAAGTAGTTTTTCATTCGCCGAGCCACTTCTTGTAGATAACGAGTTAAATTTTCATAACTTGAATAGACATTATAGTATGAAGGTGTAGGTAGGTCAGTTAAAAGTGAAGTGGGAAGCAGTAGCAAAAATAACTATTTAGGTTTGATCTTCTTCTACTTCTTTTCGTGTGGGACACCGAGTCAAGGAACGACCCTAAAAACCTGCTATTATTGCTAGTAGGCCTTTGACATGGTTGTGCGACGTTCACCATCTAAGTAATTAATCATAGACAACAGCCGGGACTGATGGCTTAACATGCCCTCTGAAGCACGGAACCATCTTTCTTACGGACAATCAGATAGTTCAACCTGCAATGTCCTATCCAGACTAGAAACAAATTCACAAAGTAATAATATCAGCTTTGTGTGTGTCCTACCGGGATTTGAACCCGTAACATTTGCGTCGCACTACTAGGTACTGCGCCACGGCGGCCATTTAGGTTTGATGATCGTTGCCATAGCAACAAAGACCGCACCCAACAACGAAACAAAAACCGCAAAATTCATCATTGATTTGATGTGACCCACTTCTAGAGAATAGAATTATACAAAAAAAAAAACCTTTAAAAAATCTTTAATTGTCTATGTTCGCGGTTGTAATAGTATGTATGATATGTTAGATCCGTGTTTCGAAGGGCACGTTAACTCTACGATCCCGGTAGCTGTCTATGATGATTACATAGACAGCATTGGTTACACCAACCATGTCAGGTACCTACTAGTTGTAGTAGGCGGTTAAAAAATTCTGACTGAAAAAGAAGAAGCAGACAGTATGTAAAATGTTATCGTTCTGAGGAAATTCCATGTCTCATCATTTTTAGTGCCTATTGAGAATAGCACACATTTTTAGTTAACAGTATATAATGCACGTATATTAAAATCATTAACATGTTAATACAATGAGTATGAGGAAGCAGGGCAGCGATTACCTTTAAAAATATAGTTGTCTATGACAGCGCTCATATCTCTTCAGCGGGTCTTGGGCGGGTGTTGGGCGGTCTACGATATGTTCAGCTCATGGGTTTACCATGTACCCACTCCCTTCGTCAGCGTGTACGTGTGTGTGTGACGTAGAGTGTATAATGCTAAATGATAATGCTAACATAGCTACATATTGCTGAAAGTGAATTACACCCATCGGCAGTGACGCAGCGATGTTTAATGTAAAAACATACAATTGAAGACAATTTACGTATAGTCACATGCTAAGTAAATAATCTCAACCGAATCAGAGTAGAGAGACTGTCATGACCCAATATGGGAATCTGATTTCATGGCTTAAATATTTTGTTCCTATGTCTGCACCATGTATATTGATGACGACCCCCTCTGAGTGCGGGGCGTGGGGTGCGGGGGGCGGGAGTCCGGTATGAGCCGTACTTACTTCGTTACGGAACAGATTGGCTTGTCTCCAGGCCGCGCCGCATCATTTTTGTAGTATCTGTGACAGGGCTGGAGCAGATGAAGTGAAGTAACCACTCACAGTGGTTCAACTTACACACACATACACATATCACGCCTGTAATCCCTTGCGGGGTAAGCAGAGTATAAAAGGACGCATAAAACGGACATTTACAAATATTTGAGGGTCACCCGGTTTTTTTTTATCGCAATAGTGACAGGTTGTCAGCCTATCGCCTAGAATTGCAATACACACCCTCGAGTCAGTTAATCGCCTCTTACGACTCCCACGGGCAAGAAATGGGGTGGTGCTATTCTAAGCCGGCATCCTAGGCCGGCATCACACGGAATAACAACGATTCAACTTAACAAGTGACAATCGCTATAATCGAAAAAGTATTGATATGATGAAATGTATTAAGTGTCCTACGTATGCATGCCATCACTTGCAATGCCTTTAGAGGGTACATGTAACTATCTGCTACTTCTATTGGTAATTAATATCTTTAAGCTTTTACATGTAGGCATAAATAACATTCCGCCGTGTGATGTCGGCTTAGAATAGCATCTACCCATTTACCCTTGAGAGACGTAAGAGGCCACTAAGGGACTCGAGGGTATGTATTGCAATTTTAGGCGATGGGCTGGACAACCTATCAATATGGCGATGCACAATCTCCGAATGACCGACAAATATTTGTCAGTCGTGGCGTAAATGTCCGTTTTGCGGCCGTTTGCTCTATGCCTACCCCGAAAGGGATATAAGCGTGATGTGTGTATGTATGTATAAATAACATTGAATTTGAAGTTGAAAAAATTCGAGTGAGCTTGCTCAAACCTCTCCATTTTGTAGTTTGTATGCATGTTAGTCAATTATTTTTCACGGACTACATCCCTGACAGCCTAGACAGATGTTGACATATTACGAGGTATCGTTAGATTCGTCTCGGCAGCGCAAGTGACTCAGGCTATATAAAAATGTAATTAATTCAAAATGAAAGATTTGAAACGCTAAATATTGTTTTATAATAATTTATCTTTCCTTTCACGAGCCGCAGTCGGGTTTTTGTTTTATAATAGATAGCTTGTTATATATTCGACAGATAAAAATCGATAGGTTTTCACACCCTTACTTACTACGCTTGTAACGGCTTCCAATTAAAAATTACCATATCACACCATCCTCTCGCTATACAACCGGGCGTCCGGGACAATGCGACTTTAGGGTCACGAGATAACCGTTTTTAAAGGGCTCTTTTTATTTAATTTCATGGGGTTATTTACCTTTTTAGATTAACGCGATTTTCTCTTATTAAATTGATCCTCAAGAATACTTAAGCCTTAGTTTACACAGTTTTATTTATAAGTTTTAATTTATATAATTTTCTTTTCCGTTCCTGCTTTTAATTTATTTGTATTTATACTTTGTTACTTTAAAAGTTTAATTAAGAATTTTTAAAAACAGTTGCATGTTAAGCTGTATGTGCACTTTATTGGATTGCACTCTAGATCATAATCTAAGGTTTCATATTTAAGCACTTCTTGATATATTAATGATTATAATTTGTTGTGTTCTTCTTTTGAATAAAAAGTAAATAAATAATATAAATATATAAGAACTAATAATATTTTCATGTACATTAGAGGCTTTTTTATCGGTGGTACCCGCTCTTACATGATTTTTTGTAGAAAAGACGCATCTACCGCAGTAAATGGGACTTTATTTTTATCGTTCAGTTGTTTAGTATTAACGCAAATTAATTAAACACTAGGTACACTCAGTCAGTATTAGGGTTAGTTATCTTATATTAAAGAGGGTTTATTATGTCACTAGCTTTGCCCGCGGCTTCGCACGCGTTAATTTTTGTAGTAAAGCTATTCCCCTGGTGTGAAGATTTCCTACTTTTTACGGAAGATCTTTATTCATTCTACATCCTTTTTTTGCTTTTACACTTATTTATTTTTTGACGATTTTACAGTTATTTTCTTCGCTAGAGAGCTCAGATAAACGCGTGCGATTGCTTCAAATCACAAAGTTGTACAGATTGGTGCGCTTTTTTTTTGTTGGCAGGACTGCAATTTTAGCCCCGGGGCTTTGAAATCTACACCTGACTATTTGATGGGGAGCTGGAGCTCACCCAGAGATGTTCGTGTGGTTGTTCTAACAACGAGCCCGATCGCGTCCTTGGGGCGCAAGCGAGGGCCGCGCGCTTCGTCGCGAGGCAGGCACGCACCATCGGCCGGCCGGTATCGCCCAACCGCGCTGTCCATATATTTCAAGTCTGTAATATCTTCCAAAATATTCATTTAAATGACATGCTATATCCCTATATAGCATGTCATTTAAATGAATATTTAAATGACAAAAATAATGGCTTAATATTGAACAGACTTTAAGCAATACCACTATTAATCCTTATCTTATTAAGTATATTGAACAAATTTTGCATTGAATTTGCAACATTATAGCCCTCTATAATGTTGCAAATTCAATGCAAAATTTGTTTTTTGGATTAATAGTGGTATTGCTTAAAGTCTGTTCAATATTAAGCCATTATTTTTCGTAAAAAGTAAGGGATAAAATTCGGTTTTTGTTGGTTATCTGTAAGAGATAAACATAGGTATACCATGGCGGACTAAACTTCAAAAAGTGTGTTAATTTACGACTTAGAAAACTTAAAAATATTAGTTCTTCTATAATATATTTATCATGTTATTATACATATAAACCATCCTCTTGAATCACTCTATCTTTAAAAAAAAACCGCATCCAGAATATCCAGATCTGTTGGGTGGTTTTGAAGATTGAAAATATTTCGATTAATGTTCTTAGGAATAAGTTTTTCAGTGTCAAGGGTAATTTCGCCTCGTAATATTTGCTACTGGGGGCCTTCATTGTATTTAACGCTTAACAAAAGAAGAAGAAAAACACAAATGTTTTTGGAAGATGTATACTCGAATCAATTACTTTGGAACGAGGGAGGGGCCTTGCTAAAGACTTGTTGTTAATTGCGATTGAGAATTCCATTTGGGATCGGAATAAATCGCTGGAATTAATGTGAGTGGAATTGTTTCTCCGCTTATATTTACAGGATCTCGATGAAAGGAGTTTTAGCAGGTCTACCTTTCGACCGTATTTATCGTTTTTTGAACGTATTGGATGAATGTCTCCTCTCGATACATTAAACTGTTACCTTGAGACATGGAAATGCAACACTCGATGTTCGTTCGTGCATGGAACAGCCAAAGATTTTTCTTCTTTTCGTGTAAGACACCGAGTCGTCCAACGATTCGATAAACCCAGGGGTCAGAGTTTTTCAACCACCTACTACTAGTAGTAGACCTCTGACAGCAACCGGGACCGACTACTTAATGTACCCTCAGAAGCACGGAACCATCTTTCTTTTCGGACAATCAGGTGGTTCAGCCTGCATTGTCCTGACTAGATTGGGAACAAATGCAAAAAGTGATAAACAACAACTTTAGTTAGTGCTCCACCGAGAATCGAACCCGGAACCTTTGCGTCGCAGCCAAAGCTTACGAAGCAGCTTACCTTTACGCAAAATCGAACCCTCTGATGAGCAAAACTGTTAGACATACTGTCGGTTATTCTGTGCAAAAGCCAGTATATTTCCATAGTTCTAATTCAGTCTTAATGCTTATGGGCACACAAAAATAGGCTTTGTTAGATACAGTTATTATTTATTTACTACGTTCAACGAACATCAGCAATAAGGCAACCTGGAAAACATACAATCACGCATGAACAATGAACAGTTAAAACAACATTGAGTTAAATCAACACGATCCCAATAATGAACGCAATAAACACAAAACATTTCCCGCAAGTGGGTATATTGTGCGTCATACAAACACAAATACAAATCATACACGGATTTAATTGAAATTCAGTTCACACGAAATAATATGAAAGCGACAATGAATCAAACTATTCAGAGAATTGTTAATTAAGCACCTACTTTTTGCTGTTGCTTGTCTGCTTAATCGACGTTCATTAAAATGACCTTTCCATACGCTTGCAGGCTAAACATTTAAAAAAAAGCTACTGCAATATTTGAAGCGGTCAACCAGCCCATAAAATTGAACAACTTTCCCTGAGGTAGAAATTTTAAATAAAATCTTCCCTCATACAAAATAGATTATTATTTAAACACGCGTTCAACACATGTGTTTTATTTTGTGGTTAGCCCCTCAGAGTCAAGGTAGAAAAAGAAGAGAATTCTTTCTAGATTATTTTCTACATTATTACTGAAACATTTTTTGAATGTAGAAGCTTTTATAATATAGGTATAACGATTTCAACTGTGCATTTCTTAAAGGAACAGACCCTGATGCATCTTAGACCTCAGGAGTAGTTTCGAATTCGACTGGTAAAAACATGTCTTTCGCAGAATTGGAGCGGGGCCACATGGCAAGTAAGTATCGCTGTTCTATCGGGACGATAATATTCTCCAGCCAATTATATTCTGGGTAATTATAAGTTATTAAGTTTATTTACCCTCACCACCCGCACTAGTGAAGTAAGTATTTGCATGTGATTCGGTTCCCGCACTGTTTAGCCGGGCCCGCGGGAAATCACTGACTAGATAAGTAAATAAGCGTTCACTCGTACACTGGTATTACTCCATGCCACAAGCCGAATTGTAAATTGAGGTTGTTTCCATTTGAGAGTAGTCTGTTAGATTAAAACGGGCTTGGGTTTTCCGAAGTTTTGATCAAATTGAAAGTTATATCTTTGTGTTTACGTAGAGGTGCTCCCACAGTCGTTTGAAAGACATGTATGCGCGCACCGTTAGCCGTATTGGTATGGAAATAAGATAGGAATTTGCGTATTT
The DNA here is from genome assembly GCA_027580185.1 of Tuta absoluta. NCBI lineage: Eukaryota > Metazoa > Arthropoda > Insecta > Lepidoptera > Gelechiidae > Tuta > Tuta absoluta. Next base: position 195,276 of record JAQAHW010000045.1, read on the forward strand.
TTCGTCTGACAGAAGGTACGCGGCGAAGGATGACAAGCGGGAGAACCGCCGTAAATGATAGATTTGTTTGAAGATACTCCAACTTTGTTACCAATAGTATCCTCTCCTCTTGTTTAGAAAAAGCATATAAGTATGTTAGGTTTAGGTTAATTTTTTCTGTAAATAATTAAATTGTGTTAGTTTTATGCTCATATACAAAATAATTTAAAATGTGTGAGTTGAGTAGACAGAGTATGTAATATTGTATAAATATTTCGGACTCCCGCAATACATGTACGCCTAGTGCGGGTTCCACTGTCACTCTGTTATGTTGTCCTTCTTGTGTTTCCGGTACTAAATATTATTGTATACTTTTTGTATTTTGTACAGTCAAATTATTAGTCGTAGGAAAGCATGTGCAAGCACCTTGATGTTCCCGCAGTGTGTGCTGGTTACAGTTCTCGACTGTTGCTGACATGGGAAGGATGTGATAGCCAATACACAGTTGACGACGCGTCATTGAGTGCAGTCGGGAGGAAGGCAGAGCTCCGGGCTATGGCCACATCACGTACACCTTCAAAGAGGCCTACCTTCATCCAATGTTGGTATGTTTTGATTGAAACGATGGTGACGTATAGATATATGTTGGTGATATGACGATATTGTAATCCAATCCGAATCAATTTCCCCAATGCTCACATGAAAGGTCAAGCGATTGATATTCATGTAGAATTTACTATTGTTTGTTTGTGGCGAGTGCTTTATGGTTTTCTGTTATTGACAGAGGATTGAGAGGATTCAATACAAATAAAACAAATAAAATCAAAACGCGAGGCTTGGACACAACACAATGCCGACGAAACAAAAATAAAGTGGCTTTTATCAATGTAAAGGCACCTCCGGAGTGAGAGCTTCTACTCGCTTCATCGGTTTCAGCGCTCGCTCACCAAGTCACCAAAAGTAACGTTTTTATCACAACGAATAGAGTGAAAATGTCGGAAACTGTCAAATATTCATGGGTGTATTAAAATCACAAATTAGAACAGCAACATATGTTTAAGAACTTAAGATGATACGAGTTAGTGATTTTTTTATTACTTATCTTATTTTTTTTATTATGTTAGCTAAGCTAGGCAGTTTCATCTATATCAGGTGCAAAAAATATAACTGTAAATATTTTAAGGGATGAAACAGCCCATGAAACATGAAAAAAATTGGACCTTCCATGCAAAGTTTTCCAGTATAGGAGGTCCAAATTCCTTTTTCATATTTCGACCTATTCCTTGGGGAAAGTTGTTCACTTTTATGGGCTGGTTCACGCCTTAAAATATTTGCAAGTAGTATTTTTACATACTGTATTGGCGGAACATAGCATGGCCAATTATTGGCATTGTTTTCTTAATGTCCCATATTTACTGGGATAAAATCATAGGAAACAAAAATAAGATGATAACGGCAGTAGAGGTCTGAGGCACTTATACCCTCGGGCCCGTGCTCGGAATGCGCGAGGGCCCATTCCGCGACCACTCGCTTTGTGAGAGCGCACTCAACACAGAACAGAAAAGATCACTGCTGCTTTCGTATTGAGAGGCATTTTAACGGTTTTGTGTAGAGGCACAGGCCCGGGGCCCGGATTCTCTTATTTTTTTACCCTTGCAATGCCAGAAACATAAACTGTCATTTTTATCACACCGTTATATTCTATACTTCAAACAGTTAGCAGAACACAAATCTCACAAAACCATGTCACTGACACGTTTTCTACATACCTACAACTGAAACGATTTTCATTTAGCAGACTGTTTAAATTATTTATATGAACTATTTTGTGCTTGACGGCGCTGACGGGCGTAATTCAGCGACAAGTTATTAATTCACGGCTCGTAACTAACCAGATTTTGTTGTTCTTCTTGACGTGTGAAATTTAATTTGAACGTATTTATTTCATTAAGAGATTATTTCAAACTATGCAATGTTTGAGATAGTAGGGTTCGTACGGTGGTCTCGTTTCCATATTGTCTTCCCCTCGCGCCACCGACCAGCAGTAAGGTGCAACATTTGAAATCTCTTTGAGTATCAGATTTTAAAACAATCAGGGTGAAATTTTACTAGTAACCTCAAGACGAGCTGGTGATAAGGAACAACTTTTTCCAAGGAACATATTTGACATATCACGAAAATATTTCGAGTTTACATAGTTATTCAAATCCGCTGATCGGGAATATTGCAGGGGAGTCCCAATTTTATTTTTTTAGTTTTTTGCTTCTCACCAGCCCGTCTTGAGTTTTTGCTTTAGGTCACTTGTAGAATTTGAATTTCTCATTTCCTTGTCTGTGACAAATGCTGCTACTTTTGAACAAACGATACGAAGTAGGAACCCACCTATTTGCAAGGAAGATAACTGTAGATAGCCCACTTCATTTGAAACCGCATGGTAAAAGCTAGTACCTTATGGAAACTGGTGGTCGGAATACGAAATATGAGGGCGGGTCCTTACAGTGGACCGCTTTCAATAAAAAGGCTTACGATTATCCCGGGATGTCGTTAACAAGTCAATTATGACCGGCCTTGGCGCTTGGGCCCGGGAGGTAAAATAAATAGGTATTCTAGGCATGAGTTGCTTCATTTTGTGAGGTCCCTTTTTTAAACGTATAATATTTTGTTTGAATGCTTTTAATGCTTCTTTTGTTACGGTTATATCAATATTGATATGACAGAAATAGGTTCAGTGGAATCCTTATTTAGAGTAAGTAGTTTGACAACTCCTGTGTTGCTAATTTTCAAAGAAAATCTTTTGTGGGGTTAATATTGACATTTTTCTTATCGGTATGTGTGGGTTAACCAATTTTAACTAGTTAGTATTTTAACGCGCACATCGGCTCCACACTTCGCGCGCGATTCCCGGACTCAGTATAGAATCAAACTGTGGTCAGGACTAACTGCGCGTGATATGACTGATTTACACCACATTTTATTTTAAAGTATCACTCGGACTTGACACATTCATGTTAATCTCACTACCATTAATCAAAGTGTAAACTGACATTTACCCAGTAGCCACACACGCACATAATTTTGAAATTAGTACATAGGTAGCTAATTTAGATAAAACAACAATAAAAAACAAATTCTATTTATATGCAAAAAAAGGTTTTATTGCTTTAAATATACATACATACATCACGCCTTTATCCCTTGCGGGGTAAGGCGCAAAAACATTTGAGGGTGATTCGGGAAATTGCTTTAATAGCTTTATTTAATGTCCAATATTTACTATCCTAGGTTTTCATCTTTGAAAGATTTGTGAAAACGTGGTTGGGGGTAGAATTGCACCACAAAAGAGGTATATTTTCGGTTTTATAAATATACTAATATCGGGATGAATTCTACCACTTTCCACTTGTTCACAACTCTTCTGAGGGGGAAAACCCTAGGATTTGAATATTGGACAACAAACGAAGCCACGAACGCAGTAAAACCGTTTGAAACATTTAAATGGGAATTGATTTTCAGTTTAAATATAATAACAAGATTGATCATAATAAGATTTATCAGCTTCACTATTGCTATCTCTCTACCAAAGGAATGCTGGAAGAGATTTATTTTTACCCGACAAACTTTCTCGCAAGTAACGCCGAATAATCAGAGGACATTCTATGGATGCTTATTCTGAGGATGCACTTTATTTATCGATGAAGGATGAAAAGTTTTTTTTTATTGATACGTATATCACTGATCGAATCATGGTATCACAAGCTGTTAAGGTAATTTAAGAAACTCTAAGTAAGTAGATACCATTAGTTTTAAGAAAGTTACAGGTACGTAAAGACTAATATTTGATTTTATTCATATTTTATTTGCTGGAATAATAATAACAACAAATTCCGCGTCCTAGCTACGAGGAAGGAGGTTCAGCGATAGCACGAGGATATCAGTCAGTTTTAAAGGTTAGAAGTTGTGAAATATCAAGCAGTACCTAATTATATACATACATCAGCCTATAGCAGTCCACTGCTGGACGTAGGCGTCCCCCAGGGCATACCATAGGGCACGATCTCCCGTTTTCGCCATCCAGTCGGTCGGTCTTTAAGTCATCGGTCCATCTGGCCGGAGGTCGTCCAACACTAAGCTTGCCGAGGCGTGGCCTCTTTAGAGTACCTAATTAATACAAAATAATAAACATTCAAGTAATAAATAGATATTTGGAAAAGATCAAACAAATGTCATTTAGCAAGTATGTACACCAGTCAACCATCAACCACCCCGTCGCGGTAATGATAAGGAAAGAAAACGACTAAATTCAAATATTCTAATTAATTACTTGTAAAACGCGCAGCGGCTTCATTATGCCGCCCTTTAGACGGTTACTACCAAATTGGATTGCGTTGTTTTATAGGGCTTTGGATGGACTTATCAGATTACTTATGTATTTGTTTCTTTTGAGCACGGTTTATAATATGAACAGACGATTACCTATGAAAGTAAAAACAGGATTGTCGTCGAATATTTATTGACATAAAAAACCACCAACGCAATTCCAATCTCCGTCACCATTGTACGGTAATTGGAGGCTTCCACGGTGGGTGAAATGCATTTGGAGATGGTGTTCCTCCCTCCCCGCTCCCCCCTTTCCCGTTCGAGCGCCAAATACTCTGCGCCTTGGCTGACCACGGGTTATTTCTTCAGTCTACGCTCGGTAAAATTGTATTTAGGTGTCCCTCCAACGTGTTAGAGCCATAACTGAAAACTTCTATTGGAAAGTGAACGACCTATTAACCGGCTAGTGGCACGCTTTGTTGTTCAATAGCTTCTTCTAAGTATTTTTAAATTGATTTTTTTAAACATCAAACTGACCGACTGCTATACCTATAATAAAACTTATGACTCGGAGAGACTTCAGCTATTTAAGTAAAAGTTTAACATAAGCTGTACCTCCTTTTTAACCTTTGTTGGAGAAGCGGTAGAGTGCCAACTGATTGGTGCAAGGCTGTAATAGTGCCATTATATAAAGGAAAAGGGTCACAGCTGGACTGCAAAAATTACCGCGGTATAAGCCTCCTCAGTGTCGTCGGCAAACTGTATGCAAAGGTGTTGATTGAAAGAGTGATGAAAGAAACGGATGAGAAAGTATGGGATGCTCAGGCAGGATTTCGTAAGGGGATGGGATGTACGGATCAGGTCTTTTCCTTGCGCTGCATAGCTGAAAAATTCCTGGCCAAAAACCAGAAAGTCTATTGCGCATTCGTGGATTTGGAAAAGGCCTATGACAGAGTGGTGAGGAATGAATTGTGGTCGGCACTATCCATGCATGGGGTGAGCAGTATCTTGATACGAGCACTGAAATCCTTATATAAGGATTCCAGTGCTTGTGTCAGGATAAACGGGGCGTACAGTGAACTTTTTAACATCGAGAAAGGTGTTGACAGGGATGTGTTGCGTCACCGTGGCTGTTCAATCTATTCATGGATAGTTGTTTGGCGGATTTGAAAGAGAGTGAATGTGGTCTGAGAATGAATGGTTTACTCGTCAAATGTCTTCTCTATGCTGATGACCAAGTTATCCTTGCGTCGTCGGCTGAAGGGTTGCAGGAGATGGTAAATATTATGACTGAGGCTTTGAAAAAGAAAGGAATGAAAGTGAATGTAAGTAAGACGAAAGCAATGGTTTTTGAGAAAGAGGAAAATATGACAGAGTGTAAAATTATGATAGAAGAAGAGAGGGTGGAACAAGTGAAAGAGTTTGTGTATTTGGGCTCCATGTTCACATCAGATGGAAAGTGTGAAAGTGACATCGAAAGAAGGGTGAATGCCGGAAACATGGTGAATGGAGCGTTGCACGCTTTTATGAACAGCCAGAAAGTCTCTGATAAGGCTCGTCTGGCTGTGCATAGAGGGGTGTTAGTTCCGACACTTATGTATGGGAGTGAAAGTTGGGTATGGCAGAAAAAGCATGAAAGTAGAATAAATGCAGTACAAATGAGAGCGTTAAGAAGTATGATTGACGTAAAATTGAGTGACAGGATAAGGAATAGCGTGATAAGGGAACGTTGTGGTATAAAAGAAGACGTAGTGACTGGTGTAGAAAAGGGTATGCTTAGATGGTTTGGTCATGTAGAGAGGATGAATGAAAGAAGATTAACGAAAGAGGTGTATATGGCAAGTGTGGATGGGAACGTCGGAAGGGGAAGACCTCGACGAACGTACCTTGATCAAATCGGGGACGTCCTAAAGAAAGGTCAGGTCAAGAGTACCCTAAACCGAAGAGCATGCATGAAGAGATTGATGAATGTGGAGGAGGCGAAAGTAGTATGCCAGGATCGTAGTAAGTGGAAGGAAGTAGTCTCTGCCTACCCCTCCGGGAAAGAGGCGTGATTTATGTATGTATGTATGTATGTATGTTTAACATAAGTATTTTTTGAAGGTGTGTTCAAAGTTATTTCACAAAGTAAGTATTGGCGGCTGCGGTTATTTCATGTCTCAATATTCCGATATGTCAAATATTTAATACAACAAAACGCTTAAAAAAAAATAACTGTCCGAAATAATTTCCGGAAAGCATCGCCGCTATCGTTATAATTAGTTTTGATGAAATGAGATGTTCGATATTCAAATCACTTTTCTCTTCCCAATGCATAAAAACGCCGTTGTCATACTGGATTTACGCGGTAAAACTGTTCTCTTCAAGCTCGACAGGTGACATATTATTTTTATGCCATTAAAATAAAGTATTTTATAAAGATTTATTAGGTCCTTAATATTTTTATACCAATTTAGTCAAATCTGAAAAAGCAATAATTTAAGTTACATTTTGAAGAAATATGTCGAATTTAAAAGAAACGCCGCCCCTGGACGCAGACGGAGGATTGTTCTTCCCTCTTCAGATTATGAACAGCATACTTAAAGGTATAATAATATCACCAAAAAGCTTGATACACTTTGTTTAACCTAAAAGCACAGAATGACCCAATTATTAATAGTATAGGTACGTGTTCTTGAATATTTGATAAACATAATTTATAACGTACCTAGTACTTGATACATATATAAGGTGTAAAAAAATTAACTAAGAATATTTTAAGGGGTGAACCAGTACGTGAAACTGAACAACTTTCCCCAAGGAACATAGGTCGAAATATGAAAAAATTATTTGACCCTCCCATACTTAGTGTGTTACCCGGCCGGAATAATTTGTATGGGAGGGCCAATTTTTTTTTTCATATTTCGACCTATGTTCCTTGGGGAAAGTTTTTCAGTTTCACGTACTGGTTCACCCCTTAAAATATTCTTAGTTAATTTTTTTACACCATGTATAGTAACACTCGATTTTCTATTGTTGATAATAAAATGTCGTTCCAATCACGCAAAAATAAAGCAAGAACAATATTTTACGATGATTGAAATTTAACTTCGTTGTGTGTAAGTACAACATTAAATTACTGCAAATATTGTAATCACTAGAAAATTATACTATACTTAGTTATTAAAAAAATATAGAAATTAAAAAATTTAATTGAACATCTTAATCATTACACCGATTAGGACTCTACTACCAAGCAAGACGTGCTGGATTACATCTTCGCGAGGCATGAAGCAGGTGCCTTCAAGGATACGCAAAGACTAGGTGTATACGTGGAGCCGTTGGAGTCGCGCCATTGGGTGGGGTTCAACTCGTTCGTGGTGCGAGTCCCGACAGCTGCAGTGAGCGTCTTCACATCGCCGGAGTTTTGGCCGCAGGGGGTCGTGTTCTGCCGCTTCTGAGGGAAGCTGCTGCTACCGTCTCTGTAATAAGAACAGGTTTTATAATATTTTATAGTCTATTTAAGAAAATTTATATTATCTAGTTTAATAAAATAATAGTTACGTCGACTCTCTGTTTACCTAATTTAAAGGATGTCTATTTCTTAGTTTAGAAAACAGAAGCCTCATAATTATTTTGTATCATTGTACATTTTTGTAATTAAGTTTATTAATATAATTATCTGAACTTATTATCTAATCTAGGTTTAAAAACGTTAACCGTAACTTTGAAAGGAATAACAATGTTATATAAGTAGAAATAAAATCGTTGGAATGTATGTATGAAAATGATTTATTGTATCAGCGTTGCTCTATATCTCGCACTAGAATTCCCTGTATCGCGATGGCTATAGTATACAAAGTTGTTACCATGATAGACAGATTCTTCATACTTAAAAATCCGTCTTGGAACGCTCTGGTCCCTCCCTGGTGCGCACAGAGAAGTATCGGCGAGCCGCCGCCAATACTTACTTTGTGGTAGTAGGTGGTAGATAGACTCAGTGGCGACCCCGCGGAACAAATGCGGTAAACAATCTGTTCATCTGAAGTCCATAGCGCATAGCACAACTCACTCATCGGTCACAGTACAGTCGAACTCAGCTCCAGTTTTTTTTTATTAAGGATGGGTTTGCACTTGACTCTAGGTCATAAATTGCGCTATTGTTGCTCTTATTGCATGCAGCGAAATATACATTCATTATTTCTATTATTTTATTTTTAACAGAATGACGGGAATTTAACGTATCAACTAACAAATGAACCTGACGGTTTCTGATTATAGAAACTTTATTGTTCTTAATTTCAAAGACAAGTCCGTTATGAGATATGTACTTATTTGTTGACAACCTAATGATATTATTGAAATTCAAATTTAATTGAAATAGAAATTTACTTTACAATGTAGGATAGTATTATCATGGACCGAGTATTAAATTGGTTCTATGGTATTATCACATAATAACGTCATGATCCGTAATTGTAAAAAAATATATTGTATAACACAATTTTCTATTGTCCTAAAAGAAAACCTGCTCGGGCGGGTTATAAAAAAATAAAACTAAAGGCACAGCCTCGGAACTGGCCATGTTGATCACACGGCATGTAACTTTATGCCACCACCATCTGAAAACGACATTTGCTTCATTATAGCTAGCACGTATTTATTTTCAGCTTTCGGAACAATATATACAAAGCTTATAACATTAACAGCAAGTGTAAACGTTTACCTAATGGCATTACTATTGAAGTGCACTCGCCACGGAGAGTGGCCGCACCGCCGCGGCTGAGCTAGGGCTGCCCATCGTCCGACGAACTCAAATAGTTGCATATGTTACACTTTGTGTTGTGATTTATTGATGGTACTCCATATTCTACAATCATGAGGCCCTGATGATGTGGTAACGCAACCAGTCGCATTATAGATTAATGAAAAATATATTAGTAGGTACTAGTTTAAAAAGTTTTTAATTTACCTGAAATATAGATAAAAAATCCGCAAAAGGAATACACATTGACAGTCAAGTCACTCGTGACCATGACTCGAGATCAAGCAGGTATCTAACTAGCAGACGAAGTTCAAAATATACAGTATAAAGCAATTAAACATTCAAAAACCAAGCAAGAAAATGGCAACGTAATTAGATAAGATAATGCTAAGTTTAGGAAAATTATGAAGTCGTCCTGATGGAAAATACATATTATATTACATATATTTTTCATTTTCTTCATCACAAATTTTGAATTACTCTAGTTCTGCCACTTGTCGTCCGTCGCTGCGTATTCTTAACGCACCGTAACGCATGCGTCTGTTAGATTACAGGAAATTGCGAATTATATTAAAATTCGGACGCCAATTTAATCTAACGCCTTAGTTCGGGAAGCTATAGGAATAAGCAATCGTCCGAATTATCATAGACATAGTGGTTTTTCGTTGTCGCTATTTCGGCCGTCAGCAAATCAAGTGTGTTAGTGAATATGTTATTAGTGTATATTCTATGGACTTCCGGTGACAGCCAAAACCAGCGCCAGAGCCATTAACTGCGGCTACTGCAGCGCCACCTACCATCTAATCACTGAAGAAGAAGGCTGTCTTAACCAGCCGTAACGTAGATGGCTAAACTCTCTACCAAATCAAAAACAAGTCAGTCGCGTAAACCTATATCATAAAACAACCGCTTCTTACTGTATTCTTTTAGAGCCCCTATATATTTTTAAACGGATCAGTTATCTGTAAGCCCTAGTGGTAGCGAGTAGTGCAGGTGCTCTTGACTCGCGCCAAGCCGCCAACGTTTAGCGGCTGAGAACTAGCTTTTACTGGATATTTCGAGTGAGCACTTTTACTATGACCACTGTTGGAACTAGCGATATAAGTACACCAATATGGATGATGTTATTTGGGGATGATTAATTTTTAGATTCTTACCTTCTTGTTACAAAAATTGTTATATGGTTTAATCTGTTTGACAACGTCAAATCGAATGGAAGAATTGTTTTAACACTGTCTAAACGTGCGTCTAACTTTTTTGAAATGTCACCGTTATTGTATAATATTAATATCTCTCTGACGATTGCATTGATGTGAATAAGTTCGCTGTCTGCACCAAAACCTAGCATAACTATCTAAATTATAACAAAACTTATACTTATCGTAGCGAGTACCTACGATAAGTGCTACACAAACGTAGGCTATGGCTACAAAAAATAGTTCTGTCTACGACTACAAACGCTGATAAATAAACCGGCAAAAATTTCAACGCTGTCATTGTAATAAATCGTCGACACAGTGTGTGAGGTCAGCTGTGTGTAACGAATGCTGCTGCTGCGGCAAGTGGACGGCGAACGCACAAAAGCAGCCATTTCCCAACACCTCAGTAATAGCCTCTCATATATGTCCGGTGATTCCACTGCTAGCCAAAATATAACGTGGAATATAATATGTGAGAGAATATATTTCCTATTCTGCGTGCCTCCGTCTCAAGTCGTAAATAAATGCCTGGCGCTTGCTCACCTCAACAGCAACTTTTGGTCGTCACAGCCCTGTGGTCACAATCCCCAATCATAAACATTTGGTGGAGATTTTATTTAGCCTTTAAGTTTTGGCTGGTTAAGACAGCCTTCATCACAGATGTCAACAGATCACACACGCCCGCCTGTCAGCTGTGATTGCCGTTGCTGCGTTCGCGCCGAGATGGTAGGTGGCGCTGCAGTAGTCGCAGTTAATAGCTATTGCGGTGGTGGCAGTTAGCTTGTAGAGTCTTTTTTTTTTTTTTTTTTAAACTTGCAAAATTTTCGAGTGCGGGCAGGATTTGAACCTGCGACTTTCGCATTACCAGATGGAAGAGGCGTCGCCACTAGTAATGCGAAAGTCGCAGGTTCAAATCCTGCCCGCACTCGAAAATTTTGAAAGTTTTCAAAAATTGTATACCTAACACGGGAAGTGTTTTAAAATTTGGTACTCAACTTGTAGAGTCTGTCACCGAAAAGTCCGAACAATACACACTCACCACATTATCACATTTCACTTCAAATGCAGACGCCGGTGATACCGCTTTCTTAGCACTGGCTTCCATGATGGCAATAATGACCAACCACTATCTCTATTAAAATTCGAACGACGGCTAAGTTTAATACCTTCATAAACTTTCCGGGGCACAAAAAATATTCCCTAGACAGAATTCTGTTTAGTTGAATAGATAATAGTAAGAAATCCGGTTTCCTGGTCTGAATAAACACACAATAAGTTCTGCGCTATTTTCCCAACACCCTGTATAGATTTGGAGCGCAGTGAAACTGCCACTTCTGCCGCAACGCGCTCCAATTGTTGCAAATCTCTGTTTACAGACAGAAATTTATCGTTCGTCCGAGAACAAAACGGAAATAGTTTGAGAACAATGTTCGTAATATTTGCAGCTGTAAAGATTTGCTTTTAGAATAAAATCGACATAACCACGGAGTAACTTGGTATAGCTTGTTTCAGGTAACAACGGACGCTACTATTATACAGATTGACTATTACAGGCCTAGCGGTAGATAAACGGTAGAGAATAGATAAAATAGGTAGAGAAACGGCCGCACAAAGGTGCTTATTTATTGTGCACAGGAGTACACCGGCACTCAAAACACTTAATTGTAAATTAACATGTCTTACAAATACATCTGTTTGGTTCGAATCCACGACCATCCGCATTGCAACGCACTACGCTATACGTACCAAAAAATGTCATATTATGTACTTAATTATTTTATTTCCTTAGTCATATCAATTTTTTATCAAATCCATACAAAGCTTTTCATCTCCTTTATACCCCTTTAGCGGTTAGAATTTAGAAAGTACTAAATCCAATATTTGATAGCTCCTATGTGAAAACCTTAAAAGAAGAGATCGCCTCCAATGCACATAATTTTCATGCAAAGTTTTTCCCCGTTTCACCCTTTTGGGGAATAAAAATGAAAACCCCTTTAACACGTTATCCACTGTTTTAGCTTTATGATCTAATCAGCAGTTTTGAAACAAATCACATCAAAGACAACGTCTTTCATACAAACTTTTGACCCCTTTTTACCCCTTTATCGTTAGGTGGTTCAATCAGTTGTCGTCCGTCGTTAGACAGGCGCCCGTTTCGTTACGTCCGTTACGCACCGTAAACCCACCGTAGCCGTATTTGTATGGGAATAATATTGGAATTTCCTTTCGTCTGACAGCCGCATGCGTTACGTTGCGTTAAAAAAACGGAACGACGACTATGCCCGCCGCTGTAGTCTATACTTTTCTTAGCCGCGTACTAAGCAAGTCATGAACAACGTTTTTTGACCTGGTTCCGCACTCAGAGTATTAAAACTCTGCAATAGCATTGGCTTATTTATATTTATCACACACTTTAATCTATTTAGTGATTTTAGGTAGTGATTTTAATTATGTGGCCTACTTTCGGCTTCGCAACTTCATACCTGTCTTTGTTTTTCAGCACATGTAACCGAGATTTCTTTGGCTCTTCCAACATGTGGAGTAATTGAATATAAAATATCGTTTTCACTTTATTTTTACCAACTACTTTGAGGGTACGGGCATTTATGACATTATTTCACATGCTGGTATTAGTTAATTTGCCTTTGAGTAAGGTGTGTGAATTTCCCTGATAATCTCTGCATCAAACAATCAGTGGCTAGTGGCTGGGACGTGGCAAATCTTGATAGCTAGCTACAGGGAGTCTAGAGCTACATATAATCAATAGTTAGCTACATATCGGTTTATCTAACAACCACAACGGCTATTCAGCAAAGCCGCGTAATTAATTTATCTACACTAATTTAACAATACCACATCAAATATCTTATAATATCTTCTTGTATAATACTTATAAGATATTATTTTGTAGACTACAAAATTTATTATAAATCTTATACATACATGCACATATCACGCCTATAATCCCTGGCGGGGTAGGCAGAGCGTAAACGGCCACATAGAACGGACATTTATGCCACGTCTGACAAACATTTGAGGGTCATCCGGAAAATTGTGTATCCCCATATAGACAGGTTGTCAGCCCGTCGCCTAAAATAACAATACACACCCTCGAGTCCCTTAGACGCTTCTTACGACTCCCACGGGCAAGAAATGGGGTGATGCTATTCTAAGCCGGCATCACACGGCACAATCTTAAATCTTATGTCGATGTATAAAACTAAAAACAAGAGATATGGGTACCATGATCAAAATATCAAAATGTGTTCATAATAATCATCGTCAAATAGAATAAAAGGTCATCAAAACAAGTAAAAGTATAAAAAACTTTTCACTAAAACATTTCAGTTATATTGAGTATGTACGCTCGCTGTTTCAGCAGTTTAAAAATAAAATAGTGAAGTTTACAACTAGCAAATTTACTACAACATACTCCCATACAGTGGGTGTTATAACCGGTGCAGCGCATTTCCGCTTCCCAAAATACAGGAGTACAAAATTCTTGCCGGACTGCCATTGCAAGGCATTCGGGTCACCTTCATTTTTAACTAGCATGTTTGAATCTAGTTTGGATCTAATACGCACGGGATATCTTAGTTATTCATTCTATCTCGACAACAGTGGGCAGGAAAGTCTACCTGTGGAATAGTGCATCGATTCCATATAATTAGGTACTAAATAAAGCTCTTTTTGATAGGATTCGACTTCAGCTATGAGAAAATAAGTTTCTTGATAAATTACTCCAGCAGATGTAGAATTTGCTCTATGCTAGCCAATATAACTTTACTTCGATCCAGTTCATTTTACTTTTTCAAATCACGAGCTCAACGAATGACTCTTTAGAGTTGTAACTAGGTTCAGGAAAAGATTCAAAGAGACGAGGCTGCGAAAGTAACTACATAAAATTTTCCCACTTATCTGGTGACTTTATTGGAGCGTCGCAGCCTCGTAGAATTTTAAAGGCGTTCTCGAGCACAGTGTCAAACGCAGTCTCTCCCCAGAGGCGGGCGGGTATCTGCCACATCCCGCGCCGGCTTACAGCTGAGAACTGCGAGCTGCGGGCTGCGGGCAGGTCGCGATCCAAGCCTGGTCAAATGCCACATAGGTCTTGGCTCCTAATCCACAGCTTATGGCATGAGTCGATTCCCATGAGAGAATATAAAGTAGATAGTGAGATTGTTTTAAAACAAAAAGATATTTCGTTGTTAGAAGTGGAGGTCGGCAATTCAATATTTGGCACCGTTTTCTTTACCTTACCTTTTAACTTTACACAAAAAACTTGTCCGAATATTTTATTAACTCGTAGAGACTGAAATCACGAAATCTTATTGTTAGACTTCTTTTAATTTAAGGGTCAATCTCTTATCGGTGAAGTAACTTAAAATTTTTCCTCTTCTCTGCTAGTGACTTGACGTCCTGATACGACACAACATTCACTTTTTCCTTTGTCTGGGTAAAGTAGGTGCGTCTAGGTCTACCTCTGCCTTAGCAAGTGGCCAATCATCTCCTCTCTTCGTTTTTTTATGGTTTTCAGGAGACAACGTTCTTCCGCAACCAGAGCCAGCACTTCTACGTTTGTCTTCTCCAACTGATCTTCTGCATCCTTCTCCAGCGCCACATATCAAACGCTTCCAACCTGTTTCTATCCTATCTAGTTCATATCTCACACCCTGTTTAACATACAATTAATTTTCACAAACTTCATAAGACCTGATAATCCAACCTATTGGCTACTTGAAGGCAGTTATTTATAATTAAGTAAGTACAATGTAGTCAGTGTTTTAACATAGTTAATAATTCCAGCTCTACTTAGTTATTTTTTCCTTGTTAACGCTGTGTCTATAAATCGCCGTGTTAATAATGTCTGGCATTAATTAAGCAACCCTGTAATAACTACAATAAACTGCCGTTCGTTTTTTAACCGACATCAAAAAAGAGGTTTTAGCTCGGCCTGTACTCATATGTCAGGGTTTTAAAATATTTTGATAAGTCTTTAAGGGTTCCAAGCAAGTGTGTAAATATTACTTAGTGAATGTAGGTATGTTGGTATTGGTGTACTCATATATTTGAAAAAACAACTTAACCGATCTGAATGTTTTTAGGGTTCCGTACCGAGAAGGTCAAAACGGGACCCTATTACGTAGACTTCGCTGTTTGTCTGTCTGTCAGTCCAACCGCCCTTCAGTCACTGTTTTTTCTCTTATACCATTATAGTTAGAAAGTGTAAATTTTCACAGATACCGTATTTTTGTTTCCGGTAAAAAAAAACTTCAGAAATAGAATCAAATTAAAATCTAGAGGGCTCGTATACAAATGTTGTGTTTTAAATGCGCGATTTTGTCTATAATGGGTCGGAGGATGTATCTCCTGCAGGGTAATAGCAAGACAGTTTAAATTTTCACAGAACATGGTATTACTGTTGCCGCTGTAACGCACAGTACTCACAATAAGATTAAATCAATATGTATGGGTCCTCCCATAAAACAAAAAATGATTTTTTTGCTATGTTTATACATAATAGTATGATAGCCTTCGTGCGCAAGTCATACTCACACTCGATCATTTTTTCTTAGTTTCCTCTTCACGTCCGATCTGTTACTGTGTATTTTTAACGCATTCGTAACGCATGCTCTGTCAGACGAAAGGAAATCTCGAATTGCGATCTTATTCTCATACAAATAAGGCGACGGTGCGTTGACGGATGCGTCGGACAATCCCAATTTCCTTTCGTTTGGCAAGGATAATCACTTTAGATAGCATAAAAATGTTTTGTCCACCAAGAGTTGATCCACTATGAAGTCGGTTTAATTTTGGCTAAATAATGTCCGGCTGTAGTCTGCATCTTCCCGGTACGATCTCTATACCGGATCATAAAACTACGACACGAGGCGAACGAACCCATTGCACTGGGTTGTTCTTTGTGACCCACATCGCGGTCTGCTACAGAAAACTATGTACTGAACACTAGCGCCGTATCAAATGCTGCACCTTCAAATGTATTTCTACAGTGCACAATATAAAAGGCGTCCTAATATTGTCGTCGCGCGGAAACACACTAGTTATAACTCTTGTAGCGGACTAGCCGCCGGGCTGCTGGTATTGCTTATTTATCAAGAAAACGGAATCTTAAGTGTAAATATGTACAATAAATAAATATGGTAAAAAATAAAAGCTTATCAAAACACAACAACAATAAAAATCAAAGACGTAAAATTCAAACCAGAAAATGTAAAGACGTTCTATCGCGTCGCTCACATCTCTGTTGCACTTAACATAAGGCTCAACTATTGTACATTTGTGGTGCGCGGTCTGTAGTTTGAATTTTTTTGTAAAGTGTCGCTAGTGTGCGGACTGAATCCTTTTAATAGCATTGGTGGTCGCTGGTCGCTTCCATCGGGCATCGGGTACACGCGGCAAATAGAGAAAATAATGGTCAAGACTGTATTTCATTTATCAAAGCGCTCTAGTTTTGTATTTAACTCGGAATGTAGAATTAACTGAACAATTTATAATACGAGAAGCGAAAATACTGGAAACAAAATTGACCTGTACTGATATTTACAAAGATTCATTATTTCGATTGTAATTTGCACAAGCTGCTCAACTGGATGCTCTTCATCTGGGGACACATAGTCTGCACAATGCAAACATAGAATATCTGTAGGTGCCGTGTGATGCCGGCTTAGAATAGCATCACCCCATTTCTTTCCCGTGGGTATCGTAAAGGAAACTAAGGGACTCGAGGGTTACATTTCTATTGCAATTTTAGTCAATGAGCTGACAACCCGTGACTATAGCCATACACAACTTTCTGAATACGCCGTGTGATATCGGATTAGAATAGCATCACCCCATTTCTTTCATGTGGGAGTCTCTTAGGATAGGTTTAGTCCAATCAATGTACTATGAATGCGAATGTTCTATGGTTAAAACACAAGTAGCTTATCGTAGAAATTTGTATTCAAAGTTCATCTGGGCTAGTTTTTTAATTATGACCGATAATTTTACGAGAATCATTTACTTTGAGAGAGATACTTGTCAAATAGCAAATAAAATAAACTGTGTAAATCAAAAGTCAAATTGATTGTCGAACAATTAGGAAATACCTACTCGACAACCCACCGAATGCCCTAATTTAACAAATAATATGCTCATAAATTAGTACCTACTTAGTACTAATGAATAATCTGACAAAACTAAAGTACATTTTAAAATCCATCGTTTCGACCCGCAATCTAGAAACTCACTCAAGAAAGTGATCTCAACTCAAATAGTCGCTGAGCTGAAGTTCCAGAAAATTCTTGTACAGTTCACTTACTTATAGAAAGTGCATTTGGTTGATAAATACGCGGCGGGCACAGGTGACTTGCGTGGAGTCGATCGGGCGTTAAGCTGAAACATTCAGAGATGCGCCACCGCGAGTGTGGTGTAGTGTAGTTGGTCGTAGGTAGGTCATAGAATGTAAGTATTATTTGAAAAGGAGTTTTATTTCTGTCTTTTTCTTGTGAGACACCGATGCGTCCAATAGTTGCAAGAAATAATTGTTTGTTGTGTAGCTCTACTATTTATCAGAAGAGTAAACTCGAACAATATACAGAGTCGCAAAAGAAAAACGTTTTGTCGTCCACCTGCAGCTCGAATTTCAAATATACGGGGAGGTGCATGAAGACCATAAAACTGAACAAATTTCCCCTAGGAACATATGTCAGGAAACGACGAAAAATATTCGGCCTCCCATACTAAATCACGATCAGCTGACTGCATTTAGTATGGGAAGTTCAAAATTTTTGGCGTTAGCTGCAATATTTTTTTATGGAAAGTTGTTCATTTACATGGTCTGAATGCACCTCATCAGTATTCGGAAGGCTGTCCCTTACACCCTGTATGTATGTAGACCTAGAGCCGTGTGATGCCGGCTTAGAATAGCATCACCCCATTTCTTACCCAGAGGGTGTCGTAAGAGGCGACTAAAGGACTCGAGGGTGTGTATTGTATATTTAGACGACTGGCTGACAACCTGTCACTATACACAGTTATCTGATTGACCCTCAAACTTTTGTTAGACGTGGTGTTAATATCCGTTGAACGGCTGTTAACGCTCTGCCTACCCCGTAAGGGATATAGGCGTGATTTATGAATGTATGTAATATTTTAACTCTCTCACTGCTTCCGTTTTCTTACTTTGACCTAAGAATCCCGAGGCCGAAGGCCCTTACAGATTTTCATAAAATTTACAGGTAATATTCCGAGTGACGCCGGCTTAGAATAGCATCACCCCAATTCTACCCGTGGGTGTCGTAAAACTGAGAGAAATTCATCTCGGGAGTGGTCAGCGGCGTTCTTTGTGAACATCTTGCATTGCGCTTGCCAATCCACTTGCCAAGCGTGGTGAGTTTGGCAATAGTCTTCAATAGAGAGGCCCATGTCCAGCAGAAGACATTTGTGGCCGTTAATGTGAATGTTATTTATAATAAGTAATTTTTTATTGTACTTGTGAGATTATTATCCATTTGCTAAGAACATTGCAGGCTGAACAATAAAAAAGTATGTCGGAGCGTGAGGTATTAAACCTGAGGAATGAAGTAAAGTGCACTTTTTGATGTATTTTATGGAAAGAGCATTAATTGAGTACCTATGCGTTGGCGTCGGTCGAAGCATGTAGTAGACATATTGTGTCAAGTGGTTTGGCTAAAGGCATTTTTGGGAACAGAGAGATTCCGAGTTAGTGTTGTTTGAGCGATCGGGCGTAGCGCAAGGCTCAAATGACCTTTCATCGTTCCTTGGTTTTGGTACTTCGCGTCCTGATCTTAATGTTAAAATTAATTATAGCTGCTAGCCTACTATCTGATTTTCGGCCGTTACGACATCAGAAGTGGGATTGAGACCTACAAACTGTCTAGATGCAGTGCCATAGTGATAGACTTGTGGACCTAGTGATCGTGACTAAAATGACTTTCGTGGAGATACCAGTTGTAAGCGGGAATGCAGATTGCAGAGACTGCTCTTGGACCACAAATAATTCAGGCCAGTTCTTTCCATACTATTATTTTCTAGCGATTTGATGTTATTGGTTGCTGATGATTTTTATTTGCCGCGCATTAGTAATGTTGGCAATTTTCAGTTTGTGTCATAATTATTATTTTAGTACGGTAATGATTGCCACACGTTAATCTACTGAATTTGTTTATATCGTGGACCTAAGTTGGACTGGAGACAATTTTATCGGATTTTAATTGGCATTATTGATTGATGAAAAATCACTCGATTAAATAATTATTTTGGATAATGAATTAGATTCACAAAAACATAAAGATTAATTAATTTCTTTGTCAATGGATGGCGTTGTGATGATAGGAAGATGTCTCTAGAATCGGAAATAATCAAATAAAAAGAAACATGATTTAGTTTTGTTGTGCACAGTTAGTTGCACACGCATTTCGTTTTCGTTGGCACAGTTGGCACAAGGAACATGAAGGTTCAGGTTCAATTCCTGGCCTAGTCTAGAAGTTTTGATTTAGTATTTTATTGTGTAAAGAAGGATTTCTGATCTTTTGCAATTATTGCTTACTTACTACTTGTTTATAAAGTGACGCATGTATCGTTACAGTAAAATATTATTTAACGTGTTTTCAAACTTTTGGAAATTGATAAATCAGTCTATTTTAAGAACAAAGTACAAACCTAAAGTCGAACTATGAGACGGCTATTTGATATCGGCGGAAAAAAAAGGGGGTCTTTTCAAGTACCTGTGAGAACCAAGGCGTTGTTGTGTTTGGGTTTGGGAATAGCGATTGGTTCTCAATCTTTACTGGATTTGATATAAAATATTACCTGGTACAGAATTGTATTTATGCGAAACTTTTGAAATAAATGCTTTTGGATAGTTGGTACCTATATGGTAGAAAAGATTTTGTGTTGATTGTTTGCAATTGCAATAAACGTGATTTGAATTTAAACATAGATATTGTACGAAAGGGGTGTACGTACCTATTTGATTATCATGAGACATGTTTTTAAAACTGTACATTGTTGCTAGTTCAAAATCCCGGGAATGCTAGGTACTGTATGTGTACCTATTGCCAGAAGACACTATTCTCTACAACTTTGAGTTTGAGAATCACTCTCGCGTTGGATTTTTATTTCGTTTGTGAGAAACACACTTGAGTTTTAAAACTAATGAATGGTTAATAAGTAATGATAATGGTTATGGCGTTTTCTTAAAGTGCAGAAAACATTTTAAAGCATTGCTGTAGCTCTATTATGTTATTTTGGAGGTATAAAAAAAAGCATTGTTCTAAAAGGGACATTGATGTCCAAAATGACTGAGGGTTGTAGCCACGCGTATTACTGATACCCGTGGTTCAACACATGTTACCTTAGTATTCGGAGAAATGAGCGAGATCTTTGTATTGTTTTCATAATGCAAGTCTGGCAAAAACTCTTTTGTTAATTAACTTATATCATAAGGGATTTAGAAACAAACATGACAATGGTTAAGCATGATCATGACTGTACAACAATTATGAAGTATTAATTTTTATATAAGGTAACGAAGTGCTTTGCCGTGGTGGTGATAAATAGAGCAGCTGGATAAAAAAAACTGAGTATTGTTGGATACAATGAGTTGATGTAGTTAAAGCTAAGATTACGTGGTTATGTTGTGTAAGTAATTTAGAATTTTATAGCACTGACTTCGACGAAAGAAGTAGATAGTAAACTGCATATTGAATATAAATGATATTTGAGTATTGGTATGTGATATTAATTAGGTACCTATCATTTCACAAAAAAAAAATAGATTTCATTAAGTTATTTTGTCAACTTGGAAGAATATTTGAGAAATATCAAATCACCTACTCGGTGCAGCAATTCATGAAAATTAGGATCTAATGTGATAATAGAAACGGTTGTTAAAAGTTACATTTTGAAATGAACTTGTTTTCATTTTAGAAGTACTGAATCGTATGACTTTTTGCATAAGTAATATTGCTTTGTTTTCTTGAGCAGGAAAACGTAATCTGGCTATCTTCATATAGCTGTTATGTGCCTTGCTGGGATAGAAAGCTAAAATGCCTGAAAGTAAAGTACCCATAAAATTGCATAATTAATCAGATGATATTAGCAGTTAAAGTTTTTGTTGCTGGCAATGATGGACGCGTTTGTCCTCCCGACCCCTCACGACTATATACTATGACTGTGATCACCGTACCTACCTATTGACTCTGACTTAAGACCTCTGCGGGAGGAGCGTGTGCCATGGTGGAGACAGTGTGGTCTCAAATTGTGGAGACAGTGTGGTCTCATGTTGTGTTGGGTCAGATATAGCCCGGGGAACTATGATCTGATCGGGTGAGTGGCCAGCTGCAGTGGCTCATTCACCATCCGCTTTGCTGATCTGTGTGATCAGATGGTGTCTTTGATGGACGCATGGTTTCGTTGAGGGCATCATACTTGACCAAGTAGGTGATTACTGTGGTCATTACTGTTATGTATGATGTCGCTCCAGGTAACCGGTGTTACCAGTAGGCGTGCCACAAGGTGGTGGTGTCGGCCTGAGATCCGTGGCGGGGATCTGTGACTGTGATTGACAGTGTTGAGTGACCCATGGTGGGGAAGCTATGTGACCGTTGCGACGGTGGCCAGATGCAACAAAAGACTTTATTGCGGTACTCGTATCAATTATTGTATTGTTTTCAAGTTAGAATATTGTTTTATGGGCACTTGTCTTTCAATAAGTAGTGGCGTGATTTCAGTTATCAGAAAGCAACGAAAACGGCTGGTTCAAGTGGGTTGAAAATTTATGGTTCACACTCAACTTGTAGTCTGTCACATAATAAATCCGTAACCTTAATGAGTTTCTGATAAATGATATTTCCTTAACTGTTAAGTTCGACAGCACAGTAAAAGAGTGCATAGTTACTAATCATGTAAGGGTAAAAACGTATTGGATGGCTTATGAGAAGTTTTTGAAGTGCAAACGAATATGGGCCTGTTTATTTTTTTTAGCAAATAATAACACAAACGTGAAAAATACTTGAACGATTTGGAGATAATAGGTTTGTTGTTATGAATACCAAGTCAAATTTAACAAACAAGTATTAGGAAGTAAGTAAGTAAGTACCAAACAGGATAGCTATCTTAGCAAGTACTTTGGATCAAAGATATTTAAAACCGCAACGAATGCTGAGCTGCTTTCGGTTCTTGCAGTTCATCGATATAGACCTGTTCACATGTTGAAAGGAACGAAGCGAACTGTTGTGAACAACTAGATCTTTGTACAGTTCAGGAGTCTAGCCAGATTATTATGGTTTTATGGGCTATAATAAGCTAAAGTATGTCTGTCAGGATAACCGAACGATACTGTGAAATGGCTAGTTGTGACCACACGAGGACGTGTGTAAGTCAGGAAGGCCGTGTCGGAGCGTGAGGTATTAAACCTGAGGAATGAAGTAAAGTGCACTTTTTGATGTATTTTATGGAAAGAGCATTAATTGAGTACCTATGCGTTGGCGTCGGTCGAAGCATGTAGTAGACATATTGTGTCAAGTGGTTTGGCTAAAGGCATTTTTGGGAACAGAGAGATTCCGAGTTAGTGTTGTTTGAGCGATCGGGCGTAGCGCAAGGCTCAAATGACCTTTCATCGTTCCTTGGTTTTGGTACTTCGCGTCCTGATCTTAATGTTAAAATTAATTATAGCTGCTAGCCTACTATCTGATTTTCGGCCGTTACGACAAGTAAATAATAAATGAATAATTGCATTTAGTTTTATATAAAAGTACCATTCAAATAGAATATTGTTGAGAACAAATTCTGAACCACTTTTTTTGATTAAGTAACCTAATTGCGTCATCAAGCGATAAGTAAGTAAGTAACTAGATATAATTTTCGTAAGCTCTACTGTTCGGTAGTCAACGATGTACCTAAGTAGTACATTGTATTATTGGAGTTAGTAAGAGTTTTAGATGTTAGCTTCATGTATTCGGTAAACTTAGCAACTAATGTATGATGCGAGCAAGTTTAGACGCCAACTCTGCGGTTGTTACACGTCTCCATCTACGACATAATTACGTTTTGATAATGTTATTTGGTTGATAATGCGGCTCGTGGATTAATATAACTAAAACATTTTTCTTACAATGTGGAATCGTTTCAATTGTCGGAGCACATTATTTTGAATAGCGAAATTGAGGCGCGCTAAAAAGCAATCGGACGCGCGGCAACGATTTGCTTTAAATGTTGTTATTATGTTTTGGCTTACTATTCATGATTAAATAATAATAAAAATTTGTTAAGTTTAATACATTTCTACAACAGAATATTTCTCACCACTTTATTATTTTTCTGAAATACAGACAACCTTAGAAAATAAGCTGC
Source organism: Tuta absoluta (assembly GCA_027580185.1). NCBI lineage: Eukaryota > Metazoa > Arthropoda > Insecta > Lepidoptera > Gelechiidae > Tuta > Tuta absoluta. The sequence goes on from JAQAHW010000045.1 coordinate 218,889, forward strand.
TTGCTTTAACTTCTTTCAGTTTCTGTTCTGTTTCTGGCGCAAATCTTAGCCTTTCCTTGAGCACAAAGAAAATAATTCGCTTAGATTTCCTGCCATGAAGTTAGTACTAAAAGGAACGCCTACAAATAATACGCTTCATTGAAACACAAAGAAAATTACTTGGAAATAAAACTTTGACTGTAAACGAATCAACAGAGCTTTCTTCCGCAGAGTTCTCGGGAGTTTAGAGCCAATTCTTGAAGTTTTTGCCGGAGTTTAGATAGATGGATTCATTCGGTGTTACGTGCCTGAGTTTTATAGCGCTCATCGGCAAACAATCTTGCCAGCTAAATGAAAGAGCCTCTGGTGAAACCGGAAAAGGTTCACACGGTATCGATTTTTGTTAATTAATTACCTCGGCACACAAAAACAGGACCTTTATTTCGACCTTTATCTTCACTGCAGTTTTGGCGCTAAATTGTGAAACAAATTTAGGTACCTTCTTTCGTTAATTATATTCCAACCTAATTGTGTTAGTTACACACTTGATGATTTGCCTTGCATTGTGGTAGGCAGGGGTGATACAAACTAACACGACGAGTTTCAGATACCTACTGTTTTCTTGCTGTTTCTGTCTTATTGTTGTTATGTCTTCAGCCATAGATATAACAAGGAGTACTTGTAGTAATTGAGGAAGCTCTCTATTCCCATGCTGGTGTCAATTTGCAAAAATATATCCCGTAAGGTGGGTCTCCTACTGGACGTCCGTTGCTGCGTATTTTAACGCATACGCCTGTCAAATGACTTGACAAACGCTTCCGTTAACGCTCCGTGGCCGTATTTGTATGGGAAAAAGTTCAGAATTAGCCAAATCCTTGCGTCTGACAGACACATGCGTTAAAAATACGCGGCTACAGATGACAAGTGGGAAACCCGCCTAACACCTGATGTCACGAGTACGTCCATTGATCTGTAACTGCTTAGTGTATAGGATAGTGAGACCGTAGCAAGGCAATCTGCAGCCTGCGGTGTACCTGTATGTAACAGACGCATTCCTCGTTAATCACTCACGCTCCGCCCCTCTCCCTCCGCCCTACATAACAGCCCTACAGCCCTACAATCCTACAGCCCTTAAGGCTACAGCTGCGCTCTGCACAGATAATGCTGGTTTGCTGACGGCACGTGATTTAGAGCGTCTCAACACTGGACATGTGCCATCTGTGTGAGTGATGCGTCAATACATCCCACCGCTGCTAGTGCAGTAATAAATGCATTTTACTTACATAATTATTAATAAAATCAGTATAAGTGAAAACACTTTTAATACGTTTTGAGTAATTTCGTAAATTACAAAGAATAAAACCAACGACTCATTTTCATAACAGAAGGATATTATAATAGTCACGAGCTCGAATTAATATGCTCCTTATGAAAACCGAAAAATAATATACTTAGGGCCTTATCTACCGTGGTACAGCATTATCAGTCAATTTTAACCTCACTACCCCTTACAGAAAGTTCAAAAGCAAGTACTCAGTGGTAGTCGACGCGACGTCGGGAACCAATTCCAGTTCGCAAACTAAGTAGTTGAATGAAGCCGATTCTCGAATCGAGATCACTTACTTATTCATCGAATATAGTTCCATCTTCTACTTTTAGACAGAACTACTTATCTTATATTTATTACTTTATTTTTAAGTTTATTCAAAAGAATACGTACATTAACTCAAAACTAAATTCCCGCTAACCTGGTTAACAGTTTGTTGGCGAGTTACCGCTCACACACACTAGCGAACTATACACCTACACACTATTACTTACTGAGATACTTACGTTATCTACTTATATAAGTAAAAATTAATGATTCGTACGCCACGTCTGAAAAACATGTCAATGATATGAGTTGTATGAATATAGCATAATTTTTATTACATTCAAAAGACTCAGATATAAAAAAAAAAGATTTTATTAATAAAAACGTTTTGTATTCCATTATTGTATTTTTTTCTTTTTAATTACAGTTTTTAAAAACCGATTCATGATTATACTTTAAACGGGTTCTTACCGATTAATTAATATTGCTTCTTGCTCCCGATTAAAAAAAAACTAATTTCGATTGCTTAAAAGAGGAAGGGCTTAAATTATTGAGTACTTTCCTGTGGTGAACTTGTGTAAAAACAAAACTTTGTCCAAACAGTCAACAAAATCATGTGATGTAGTGAAGGTTGTAGACTCTCGAGTGAGTTCCGGTAGTGACAATTGCGTTCCACAAAAACAAACAAGAATGAGGGTGGACACATTTGTTTGTCCTTAGCACCCATCAGCAGTTCCACCAATTTACCCGGATCATGGACGCTTGCAACAGCGTCCAAATATCGGGAGCCCAAAACAAACCCGTTTTAATTATAACTATGAATAGTGCAAACAACCGCGACAGTTTAAAATTTTGTGTTTGTATTATCCCGATAGAAAACCGGCTAGGGCCACAAACCCCGAATATCACAAAACACAAATTTCACAAAACTGTCTTCTCATCTTCAAATTAAGGAAATCTTGTTGGTGCAGCAATCTATCTCACCAGCTCAAGAGCTACAACTTCCCTGGGTAGTCCGGAAGTCGCTCAACCGACTCAGAGCTGGTATTGAATGGTAAAATGAAAATGAATTAACTTTATTCAATGTGGCACGACAACAAGACAAAGTACGAATTTTTGGCGATAAATAGCCCCATCTGGTAGCGCGAAAAAGCAACTATTCCCACGCGAAAATGATTAACACTAGCACAACATTTATTTTACATGTGCTAACTTGATACTTGAAACCTACACTTACTAAACTTCTCTCCACATCTATTAATCTGACTAACGACAAAAACCAAATGAACAAAATGAAGCTGAATCTGTCCTACTCTTCTCTGATCTGTGCAGGGTTATCAAGGGCTGGATGTCACGCATATTGTTCGCGCCATCGCTGACAGAAGCGTACGTTCATTCATTTTTCCAGCTGCCGCAGCTACTCACAAAGAGCCGACGCGCGAACACGCCCTTTACAAAACGCCGGCACAATGCGCTGCTTGTTCTTTGTGACGAATAATGCGGCGTCCCGTAGCGCGCCTTTTGACGTGAAATTAACGATATCCACACCACAATATAATGTCGAATATGCACATGGTAGTTGCGGAATGCAAGCAACAACACGTTTCTATTTCGGTCGCCGCTTACACAATTGGACCTTAAGTAGTCTGCAATTAGGGCGGCATTTTTAGAACCAGCGGGAAATCTCATACGCCAAGTTATAAGGCAATTTGGCAAACTCGACGGTGACAAGAGGTTACAGAGAGGCATTTCCAAGCGTTTGTGAGCCGTTAACTGTTTGAGTTATAGCGGGCTGTATGTGTCTTATTTTGGAGACGAAGCGGCTGTTTTCAGCGGAATGTGTCGCCATATTATTTACTAGGGCGTATTCGTTGGCAGCCGCCGGGACAATTATTCCGGACGTTAACTACCAACGCGGGACCCTGCAGCACTGATTCCGAACACATTTCACATGACCCGTTTATGAGAGAGCGTCGAAAAATATGTCATGTTTCTTTATCTCTTGCTTTTGTAGCTTGAAATTGTCAGGTTCAGAAATGCATCCTCGATTAAAAATACAGAGAAATGAAGTTTTACTATTTTTTCTCATGAAGTGGAAAAAAAGAGGCTTAGCCGTGCCATTCTTTTCTCAAAGCAGGCCATTTTCGACCCCCCCCTCATAACTTTTTTGTTGTGGATAAGGAAATTTCAAAGCCTGTATTTAATTCAAGTTGAACCTAACAAATCAAATTTTCTTCACTTACAAATCATTAACGTTCTAAGGTACTTTCAGCAGACATAAAAGCTACGGTGTTTCGTTTGGGGATCAAGAAAAAATTTAAACATTTTGCGATTTCGGTTGCAACAGCAAAAATAACTTTGTAATTCAATAAATTTTTTTATAGGTTTACTTACCATGTTTTTACAGCTAATGAAAAACTCTTCCTGCAGACAAAAGCTGAAAGATTGAGACTAAATATCAAGAACAGGAAATAAAATCTCATCAAAAACATTAAGCTTATCAAGTCAGAAAGATTCGTTACTCAGTCCTGTCCAGTCTGTAAAAAAAAACAATTATAATAAAAAATATATGGTGCTCAGAGACTTATTTCGCACAGTATGTTCATGTGGTCAATACCCCAAACGTGCACTCCTGCAACAACCAAACAAAATCCAGGGCCTCTCGAGACTGGGATGCAAACTTTACGAAGATTTTACAATATGGTCAGTAACAGTTGGCCACTTCATGATCATGTGTGATCAGATCATGATGTGGCTTACATTCCATTGATCATTTCATGATGTGGTCAATTTCACGATGTGGCCACGACATACTCGTATAAATGAGGGTAGGTGGAAAGTCATAAAGTGCTGAACCTTTGAACATGCGTTTGGGTGTAAATTAAATTGGGTTAAATTAATTACGGCGTTATTACCGCGATATACGATTTTATTGAATTGTCCGATATTTTTGAGAACCATACGTTTTCACGAGATTGCTTAGTCAATCTATTTCTATGCTGACAATTGCATGTATTTCACTTCTATTTAAGGTAGAAGGTCTAAGTTACGAGACTTAACAGGTTAATGTTTTGATTTGATTTAGTTTTTCCCCGGTACGAACACAACTTGGTCGCCTAACAAATTTTTAATGGTATAAGTATACAATTTGTTTTTGATAAGTAGGTAATTCATCTACGTTCCCATAGGAAAAATGTTTAGTATCATATGTTGAGTAGGTAATTCTCTGAAACAGCAGCTATGAAGGTGAACATAATTTTTTAAATAGTTTGTTCGTGCATTATGAATATAAAATTATTTCTAGAAATAAAACATTACAGCACATAACATTACTAGTCTTTTTATCTATGTTAGTCCCTAACTGTTTTTTTTAGTGCAAATAAAGTATTTTATCTTATGCTTATATCAGATATAATATCAAAAAGTTTAGGAATGTTTTTTTATAATTTTATGAAACTTTTGCAATAAAAGTTGGAAGGTAGTTGCGTAGTTTAGCGTTTGAACAGTACAGTCAAGCGGCATCAGAAATAAAGCGCTAATTTCATAACATTACAGCTTGAAATTAGAAACAAGTGGTTTCGCCCCGTGTGTCTGACCGTATCACTGTATATAAACATAACTATGAAACGAAACTTTGAGCGCATTCGTTATTACGAGTTATTACATTTACCATGCCGTGAGATGTGAGGCTTAGAATAGCATCACCCCACTTCTTTCCTTTGAGAGTCGTAAGAGGCGACGAAGGGACTCGGGAGTGTATATTGAAATTTAAGGCGATGGGTTGACAACCTGTCACTATGGCAATACACAATTTTCCGAATGTCCCTAAAATATTTGTCAGACGTGGCGTAAATGTCCTTTTTTGCGGGCATTTGCGTTCTGCCTACCCCGCAAGGGATTATAGGCGTGATATGTGTATGTATGTGTATTACATTACCTATTCACAACTTGACGAAATGCAAAATAGCTTTTACATAATTAAGTCCTTTCAAAAAGTTTCTATCACTTTCGTAAACATAAGTTTATTTTCTACGTATTCAGTATGATATGAACTAGTTATTTAACAAAGTAATAATTGTAGAGTATCCACCGAAAATCTAACTTTCAGTCTCTATAATTCTATTTTCCGTATATTATTGTTTTAAATGACACATCCTCTTCGGAGAAACAATGTTATTCTTTGGTTCATACGTCGCAATAAATTAAGTTGATTGAGATTTCAATTAAAACCTCAAAAAATATCAGTAGGCACGTAGAAACAGAACAAGTTTAACGCTCTTTATCTTCTATTACATGTATACTCAAATCCCCTACTTCGTACAGGTTAAAGTTCCGGCTCTTATCAGAAAAAGCGGCATTGCTAACTACCCGCTTCCTGCGTGCCTCTGCAGGCACATCACTTAGCCCGAGAGCCGCGACTCGGTACTGCGCCGACTGTAACGAGCTGAGACGCGATTTCCGTCACTTAAGAGCCACTACGGACTACCAACTTTACGATGTGTAGTCTCCCCCCCCCCCCTCGCTCCCCTCATCACTCCCGGCCCCGCTGCCGGCGACGTCTTGAGCACCGAGAGCACGGCAATAAACATACTTACTCACTGAAAGAAATCTGAAGTAAGCGCTGAAGTTTCTGAAGCGTTGGTATTTTATAGCCGTGTTAACCCATGATTTTTTTCATACATACATACACGCTTATATTCCTTGCGGGATGGGAAGACGTCACCATGTCTGACAAACATATGAGGGTCATTCAGAAAATAGTGTTTTACCATAGTGACAGGTTGCCAGTCCATCGCCTAAAAATGCAAAACACATGTCATGTAACCTGAAGTCCCTTAGTCGCCTCTTACGACACCCACGGTAAAGACGCTATTCTAAGCCGGCACACGGCAGTATTTTGTTATATTTTTGATATAACATCTTAAGCCTGCAGTTGATGGAAAGCTGGAGAAGGAATGTTGTTTATTAATTTACTAAGTAAGCTAGACAGGAATGTTGGTAGCGGTTACGTCGAGGTATAAATTTGAAGCGCTCCACTCGAGACATAACTCCAAGAGTTTAGAGTTCACTTCGCTACTTGTCTCGTACAGCCATTATGATAAGATTAGAGCGTCTTCTCGTGTACCTACCTCCCTGAACTAATTTACTAAAATGCATTTACTGAGGTGTTTACTAAAATAAAAATTGACGAGATAGACTCAAACCTGTGTCATACACGAAAGTCGAATCAAAAGCCCTATATAGTCGTAATATTCATTCAAACCCATAAAAAATATATGGTTTATCTTTCTCGTCAAGTTGCAAATTTAAATTTAAATGACATAAAAAGTTCATCCCAACTTTCCTCGTGAATTCGTTAAAAATGAACTAAATATTTGAACGAAAACTTTTTAGCAGTATGAATAGTAAGGGGTGCGGCCAAAAGGAACATGACTTGATAGAAAAAGCAAATATCTTCTCGAATGAACTTAGTGCTTATGGAAGTTCCTTATTAAAAATTGTATCCAAAAAATAGTATAAACATTTGCTGGAGAAAACTGTGGTGCTATGATTTCAGGAAGTTTGACTTTTGGAAGAATAAATTGATAGTGTAACTGTGAAACACTAAGCTTAAGCAAAAACGAAATCTTAACAGTTTCACTGTCAATTAACCACGACACAGCGGGCTGGATTAGCCTTGGCTTATTTCTCGGCAGGGTTAGCTTCTCAAAGACGCAGTTAAAACTGATCACCAGATCATAACGACAGGAGTACACGCACACCTGCGCAATAGCTGTTTCAGGGCTGAGAGCATTGGAGTGAGAAACACGGCGTGAAATCTCAGGGTCGCCGCATATCTGGCGCCATTTTTCACAAGCAAATTGAAATTGAACCGTATCTGTATTAAAATGAATTCGATATAGGTTTTCATATGCAAACGACTCCGGTACCATCCGCGCGAGCCATTGCGTAATCAGAAATCGGTCTGACCCTTGCTCAGATCACAGTCTGATATTTATTTTATTTTCAAAAGCAAAGTTAAAGCAGAAATTGTCTCTGTTTTGCTGTTTTCACGCGTTTAATCAGCTTATATTTTTTAAATGCGTTTCACGGTTTAATTTTTAATATAATGATGTGAAAATATTTTTGAATAGTCAAAAACAATGAAAACAATTAGACGCCGGCTCCAGTGTGAATGTAATTTGGGTCTGTGGTGGTGTGGTTGTTGCTGTTTTTGAACCGGACGGCCAGATCTCCATATCTTACACCGCCAGAATTTTTCATTTGGTATGTTTCACAAGCTCATGTTTATAATAACGAGTCATAAAACTTTTAATTTTCTGAAGTCTTTACAGATGAAAAAAGAAACATTGACGATTTTGTATGGAATTTAGCTTATTTAAAATTGAAAGTTCTCTGGAGGTGGAAATGTATAGTCTATGTTTTAAAACATAATCACATAAATTCGGCATCTTTTATTTATTGTTTTTAAAAACAAATCTCAATTTGCTTAATACATGAAAAAATGGGAGCTAATTTACATAGGGTGATTTGATTACTTTTGAACCACCCTGTACTTAATACTCGTAGCCGTAGCAATATATGTATGCACAGATATAAACCGTATTTCTAAATAAATACTAATTATATGAAGTGTGAATGTAGTCAGTTATGTAATAAATTAAAGTGAAGTTTTTAGACACTTAAACATGTTTGAATGATTATGAGTGACGTCACCGACAATTATTGCGGATGTTTAGGTATTTACGACGAAAACAACCTCGACATGTTGTCCATAGTGATCTTATTAAACATACAAAGTTTTCGTTAAAAATACGTCGTTGCGTATTTAAAACGTTCTGTAACGCATGTGACTGTCAGACGAAAGGAAATTGCGGAGTGTTTGAAACGAACCGTAGCCGTATTGGTATGAGAATAAGATTAGGATTTAGAAATTTGCAGTACCTACATCACAGTATAATTAATAGTACTAGCGTACAGTATGGTCACTCCCTGCCTCCCCCTACAAGCGCCGCCCACCCGCGCTCGGAGGACGCTCAGACACCGGCTAAGCAAGGACGCGACGACGAAGGTCATTTCATACTGCCGCACATTGCATTCCCGATTCGCGAACGCAAAATGGCGGCAACCCTGACATGTTGTCTCACACACACAAGCATGGTCCGCGTTCACCTACGCGAGCTTAGACTGTGTGCGTAGCAACGCATTTGATTCATACATTTGAGCGCCAGTGTCCGAGGTGTGCCTACATTAAAGAGACCTTAAAGAATTTTTCTTGTATTTCTGCGGTGATAGAAATTTAAGAAAGAACAAGAGTTTTTGACTTCCTTAAACGATGAACTAATGCAAAGGTTTGGCTAAAGTACATAGACACCTTCCAAAATAAAGATTATAGTAATTAATATACTGCTGTCGAATCGAAGTTCGCGGGCACCAGCTTCAGCTAGTAATATCTAAAGAAAGTACCGTCGAGTCCCGCATGGCCCGTCCCGGGGCCTCAGAGTCCCGAAATCGCTTCGTGTGTCAATGTTGATTCGCTGTTCCATTACTCGGCTTAAAAGTTCCGTGATTGTTGACATTCCACGAAGTTTAGTGTCCGATGGATTATTAGTGTGGCTGTAGAAAGTTTTCAGGGTGACCACCGCCATTTGAAAATGTTACTCAACCATTTAGCGTAATATTTTGACTCAGTCGAGAAGATGATTAAAAACTGGCGAATTAATACTTAACCAACATTTTCTATCAATACAGCATATTTCTTTATACTAGTCATTAAATTTTATATATTTTATTTTTTATGTACTAAAATCAACAGATTTTTTTTCATGTTCTAATTAGGTACTGCCAGTTTTTTTATGCAAAACTATACAACAATCAAAACAACCAAATGAATGGGATTCTGTGGTCGATGGTCACACTGCATGTGTGTAAATGATTGTGTAATGTATGTGTGGGAGGCGATTCTGAATAACGCCCAACTGCCGAATTAAATTATGCGTTGAACCGGGAACTTCTGATACGAGCCTCACATTCAGAATTCCGATATCCTTGCTGTAGACAATCATGTAAAGTTTCTTGAGCTGTGAAATCATGTGTATTTGATTGAATCGATCCTTGAAGATTATTGACGAGGAAGTAGGTCAATAGGCATGCCTATTCTATTAATCTGACCCCGCTCTCAATCGTTGTTCAATTTGAAGGTGATAAGGTAGGACACGCTAGCTCTGCAATCTCTCAGTGTTTAAAAAAAAGCTCGCAGTAATTTTATTTTAATATTTTTTCTAACGCTGTAGACGTGAGACAGCCTAATTCTCTAAATACACAAAGGAAAATCTTAGTTAAAAGAAAAGCCCAATTCGTCACAAAAGTTACCGGTATCACACAGCGATTTAACGCCGATCAATCGGAGCCCTTCAATCGGCCCTCGATCGGTGAGTGTCGTCGCGGATCGGCGGCAATCGGCGGCAATCGGCGCGCGGTGATCTACGGCCGGATTACCAGCCCTCGGAAATGTTGCTCCATTGTGCATTTTTAAAGGCTTCCTCGCGGATTTGTATTGAAATATTGCTGGGAGTCTGTTGTGTTGTGTAGCTGAAAGGGTGAGAAAATAAAGTGGGGAAACCAGTTAATAAATGTAAGCTTTTGAAAATAAAAGTGTATTTAGAGCTATCAAAGTTTCAAGTTCATGTTTATTTTGATAAATATAAACAAATTAAAATGTCATCTATTTATTTCAGAGATATGTTAGATAAATTTTATTTTAACTGAAATCTTTACAATACCAACATTTTATTTTGGAAGGATTATATTGCTTCCATGGTCATTGCCCACACCTTTAAGGGCCCTCTTCAAAAGTATTTCCCTCAGTCAAGCCTTAACTTCGAAGCTCTCATCAGTTGGTAACATGTTTACAGGAAAATTGGGAAAATTCCAGATTTTTGTGGCAAGGAAAGGTAGGTTTGTGGGTACATGTTAAAACAAACAGGACTCGGAAACTCCACTCCCCATTCTCTGAGCGTGCGGGTGTAATGATCGAGCCCCAAATTTTAATTCGATTCTTGTGTAAAAGGTATTTTTCGCCGAATCGGAGAACAATTTTGTGTAAACGATCCTGTGTGCCGGCGCGGGAGGGGATGGGGGGAGTGAGGGAGGGGGGAGCGGTTAATGAAACGTGTGTTTGTTTCTGCTTTGATTGTGTCCCTGGTTGGTTCGGGAATGCGTCGAATTCGTGACGGTTTTATTTTTGGGGAAATAGAAACGCTTTGTTTTGCAAATAATAAAACTTTTTCAAAGTTAATATTGTCTGTAAAAGCTGATCGAGTTATTAATCTAAATATTTCTGATTTCAGTAAGTAAAGGTTTACTTTTTCTTTCTGTTTTATTATAAAACTGCATCTTTTGATAAATACATAGTAGGTACGTACATAAAAAAATACATTATGTTGAACTGAGGAGCCATCGTAATTTATAAAAGGTTTAAAAGTTTTTATGAAAATACACTTAGAAAATCAAGAAAAAATATCTAAAAATATGTAATGAAAAAATTAAACCACTTGCCGCTAATTCATTGAATGAATAAAATTAATGCCCTTAGAAAATCAATGCATCATTTAAAAATAAAGAACATCTGTTTTATATAAAATAAAAGTACATACATACATACGCATATCACGCCTATAATCCCTTACGGGGTAGGCAGAGTGTAAACGGCCGCAAAATCGGATATTCACGCCACGGCTGACAAATATTTGAGGGTCATTCGGAAAATTGTGTATCGCCATAGTGACAGGTTGTTACTATGGCGATACAAAATAAAAGTACTTAATTAAGGTATAATATTAGATACCTACTTAATAAACAATCTTAAATATTTTTTCCATGTAGTGCCATATTGGGTTAGCATCACCTCATTTTTTCAGACAGTTTTTATACCCAATGATCAATTTGTGATTTCAACATACAGCCATTAACTCTCTTATTTCCCCGCAAGGGATAAAAGCGTGGTTGTGTTTGTGTAGAAATCCTTGATTAAATTATATTTAATCAAAACATAATGAAATTCTATCCATTCATCATTCCAGACTATAGGTATAAAAGATGCTTGTCCTTTTGTAAGAAATATGAAGGACTTTTTCTCATTTTATATATTGAATTCCTCATTATTTCTTACTTACTTTGTTATCCCATATCAATTTACATTTTTAGGGTTTCGTAGTTTACTAAAAACCCTAATTGTTTGTCAACGCTGTCCGTCAGTCTGTTTAGCTGTATGTCCCGCCTTAATAACTTCGTAAGTTTTGAACCTCTACTTCATAGGTATAGTTTATCTTTCTAAAGTGTTTTATGATCCAAGTTTATTTTATCCTTGAGGCGAATGTAAATAAAGTAATGGCAATTAATACCAAAAGTGGCCGTTTGTGGTACTTTTTGCCATAACAGCGAATATTTCATTGAGTTTCAGGTTCTTATTTTACAAAAGGCATTCTGATAGCTTGTTTGTATAAAGAGTTTTTTTTATGTAGCGCCACTGTCGAGGCCATTCACGACTACACTCGCCTTAACAAAACATCCAAAAACAGAAAAAATTGTTACTTTACACCACTTAATACGATCAAAAGAAAATAAATAAAACAAGTTGTATTTAAGCAAATACTTTTTGCACTAAAACGTAATCGGTGAACTGTAAAACACTTCGCCGTGAGATGTAGGCTTCGAATAGCATCACCCCGCCACCACCATCAATCCCGCGGGTGTCGTAGGAGGCGACTAAGGGAGTTGAGCCGTTCATGTAGGTAATAAAAGGCGACAGGCTGACAACCTTTCACTATATTGATAAACGATTTTTCTGAAACTGCTATCTCTAATATTTGACAGAAGAGGGAATAGCGACCATTTTTTCGACCGTTAACGCTCTGCCTACCCCTCAAGGATTAAAGGCGTTATGTGTTTGTGTGTGTGTGTAAAACACTTCCTCGAGCCAATATTACGCGGCTAATTTAGAAAAGTTGGTACTGTCATGATGTCACCTGTATGATTCATTACATTGATATTAAATTTGGTCGTGTATCTGACCTGATCTTTATACATAACAAGTAACGTGTTTGGTAATAAGTTACGATGTGTCGTTGTTAGAAATTCGCAAAGTATTAATATTAAAGATTATAGTAAGTAAATAAATATGGAAAATACATTTCTATATTATTATGTAGTTGCCATTAAAACTATAACAAGAAACGTAGCTTACACAGTTTTTAAAAAAATTATCTGTTTTCAAAAGTGTACCTACCAAACCAGTCCGGGTAAAATAATATTTTTAATATGGAAATAAGGTTGAATAAATTGTTATTTTATGGTTACGAAACCCTCTATTCGGGCTTGTTCGACACGCTCTTGACCGGTTTTTATTATGAATCACAAAATATACTGTTGAGTTTCGTTACTAAATATGAGTAAGAAGGTCCGTACTTAGGTAATAGAAGATTTTACGTCTTAGTTCCAAAGTGCTTATGAATTTTTTATATAAATTTGAATCTAATTTCTTCAAGCGTTAACCTAGATTGTAGCTTAATATAAGTAAGTACTTACTTAGAATGAAGTATAACTTATAATATTTTACTCCCACGGGAAAGCGTTTATCAGCGGGTGCAACAGCTGCTGGCATGGTATCTGGCATTTAATATATAAACACAGATATTAGAAAAATACTAAATTATAACATGATGAAAAACTTAAAAACTCTTAAGAAATGTTGAATTACCTGTAATGTAAGTGAGGGGAAAGACATAACAACTTCCAGGTAATTTTTGGTTACATTATTATTTATAATCGCTGCTATGAGAAATTTGAGCTGCTGCAACAATTTTGTGGATTACATCGTTTTTCTGAGTATTTGTACCAACCGTTGTACACCATACACCGAACATACATCAGCCTATTGCAGTCCAGTGCTGGACGTAGACCACCCTCAAGGTACGCTATAGGGAGCAATCTCTCGTTTTCGCTACCCAGTTGCTACCAACCGTCTTTTTAAGTCATCGGTCCATCTGGCGGGAGGTCGTCCAACGCTACGCTTACCGAGGCGTGGCACCCACTCGAGATCCGCTTACTCCAACGTCCGTCGGTTCTACGACAGATGTGCCCAGCCCATTGCCACTTCAGCTTGCTACACTTCCAGACTATGTCCGTTACTTTAGTCTTTTTGCGGATAGTCTCATTTTGGATTTTATATCCATTACCAAGATACCGAGCATAGATGTACACTAGAGGCATTTTTATTCTTTTTATTTGTGGTTTCAAATCACTAGACTAATTTACGTTTCGTTAATTCCAAAATAAAACTTGCTAGAACAAGAATTTTAAATTATCTTGTTCCTCGTTTGCTCTTCAGTAGTACTTTACCTCGTTACTATTAATTTATGCTGCCAACCAGCGAGAAAAATATGGGGTTTTATTTCAGATATTTTTAAACAGTATATTTTTGTGGCTTCTTTTAAATAGTAGAGATAATGTGATTATTCAATTAAAACATTTCGAACCAAAAATGAGAATTTTCCTGCTTTATTTGTATGTCATAGAAAAGGGATATTAAGTACCTACTTATTTGACTACGAAATGCACTATAAAGCTAAAAAGATTTACTCTAAAAGCTCGCCGACCGCACCGCTTGCACCCTGCACAGTAAATATGACACTTAATTCTCGCTTACTGCTACATCTAAAAAGGATTTACGCCGCTGTTAGAAGCTTTCCCCGACCTTCTCTAAACTACGCTACAGCAACTACAGCCATACTACAGCTGCTACAGCTGCGTGGCATAACCTGTGGCTTCCAGCTTTACACACACACAGGGGCGCCGGGAGCTGCCCTGAGCCATTCATAAGTCCTGTAGGTACATGTGTGGTAACAGCTCAGTGATAAGAGCATCAATGCGGTAAACCGAAACATGCGAATCATGCTCTAGAGCTCTATACCCAGGGATCTGCATATTTAGTACGAACTTTAAATGCTTCCTAAATAACGTACCTCGCGCCGCGCCGTGTGATTGTCTTTGCAAGACAAATGTGGGCCGTAATGGGAAATACTTTGTCTGTTTTGTCTCAAGAATTGAGTTGAGTCTACTGTTTAAACGTTCGCTCCGTCTTAATAGGTACGTAGGTATTTTATAGGAAAATCGTACAATTTTGGCAACAGAGAATTTTTAATAACTTTCACTTTAATTTTTTACTGATAACTTCCGATAAAGTTGAAAAAGGAAGGCAAAGCATTTCTCGTCTGAGGTGACAGGCAGATGGAGTCGGCCGCCTAGAGCTGGCAAGTACAAGGTTGGAAGGATAATCGCATCATGCATACGCTGTGCTTCCTTTATGGGGGAAATCATATTCTTCATGAGTTATATTTTGTTCACGGTAAAGGTACTGTACTCATATCTGTATTTTATTGACAGTGTACCTGTAAAGATAAATACGTACGGGTTTACTACAAAAAATTTTAGACGTGGTTAATGTGTTTGGCAGCCTCCAATCGTATAGAAAAAAAACTAACACTGCCTAAAACGCGTCTTATTTTTTTGTAATGACATGGTTAAGCTCTGTGGCTTTTGAATAGGTAAGGAGGTACTTACTAACTTTTTATTTGAGTATATATCGTGGTTGAACGAAAATAAAAATTACGTTGAAAATAATAAACTATTATTAATAGATATAACTTAAATTCTGGTATTGAATTCTTGAAATAATAGTCCAATGATATGGCGCTTGGCACGTGTTACGAAAGATTTTTCTGGTCAGGATGGGAAGGTTCAGAAGTCAAAAATTTCAAAGAGGTACTGTACTGTCAGTATTTTGGGTACTTTGCCTCGCGGAGACGCGTTGGAGGGGATTTATTATTTTAGTTGTAGTAAGTTTCTATTGTTTGTTGTATTATGATTTTGTATGCATGAAATACATTTTTCTATTGTAAAACATCGATAACAAAAGTTTACAAAGACCTACATTAGGTACCTAGTACCTACATTTTATTTTATGAAGTAAAGATTATACTACTCTGACTATTTAATTAGATTATGTTACTATGCCCTGCTTTTTATTGCGAATTGTGATATTGTATTTTATGCTAGCTAAAGCTAATCTCTTTTGTGTAATCAATATTAAAATACATTATTTACCTATCAAAATACAAGCTCTTCCTACCTTTGTTTTGCGAGTATGTTGGCAACACTAATATTTTGTATAATATTAAATTACCTGTTTTGTACATGGGTTCTTTCCTAATATACCGTTATAGAAAAAATTGAAATAGAATGTATTTATTTGAAAACAACCAACATACAACAGACTCGCCGAATTTTCTTAATTAATTACATGTTAAAATATAGTCTTTGAGCTTAAGGGTGCCATTTTTCTGTGTGAATATTTAATTAAATTTTCCCAAGATTGTATTTTAAACAATCAAAACTTTTATTTTTGGTTGAAGCTCTATTTAAATGTATTTAATCTATTAATCTGAATCTAGCTAAAATTGCTGAATGATTTTAACTTGTAAGTTTAATTAACTAACTATCCAGCTGGTTTATTTTTCTGCTAAGATTTTCTTAGGGTTTAAGTAATTGTTTGAGATTATCCAGACTACTTCCATCGTGTGGATTAACTCGATGAACCTTGATGAAACAATTTTTCAACCGCTTATTATAAATTGGGATTAATGGTGATGGAATGTGTGCGATCGTGGCGATAGCGACCGTATAGAAATTGTAATTCTTTATTCAATTTAGGATAGTTTTATCACTTATTGACGTCATGATCCGTCATAGTAAGAAAGAAATAAACTTGTAATTCACAATTTTATTTAATTTATAAAAAAAAATTATTATGTAATTAAAGGCAATGCCTCGTGGCTGGCCAGGTTAATCACACGGCATGTAACTTTACGCCACCACCATCTGAAAATTGTTACAGCTGTTTACGCTCTGCCGACCGCGCAAGAGATACAGGCGTGATAATAATGTATGTATGAAATCTCACATTCAAGCAGTCAGACACCGCTCTGCTTTGCGGCTGTCACGTAATTTAATTTTAGCCCCATATTGTGCGGTACATGTGCAAATGTCCTAAGTAGTATTGCTACAGCGCTGTACCTATTTGTGGCGCTCTGCAGCCTCCATTCAGAAGCAATCGCTTCGAAGACGCAAAACCGATCTGAGTATAATAAGACCCGCCACAAATTGATTCCACATCGCCCGAGCTCCAGCCAGTGACAGTAATGAATACTGTTATGAAACATGGTGGGTTTGAGCGAAATATTTACTTAACATAGCTGCCTTGGCAATAACCTTCGTAGATATATCTAAAATCTTTTATGAAAATAAGAAATTGAAAAAAGTTTTGGGAAGGTTCTCCACAGGTACCTACCGGCCGACGATAATATTTTATTAACTCTTATGAAAATAATTTTGCACTGTGAGTGCTAAATAAACTATTGTGTATCCAAAAACAATGGTGGTAGATAATTTCAAACAACAATAAAACAAGATGGCCGTTTGTGATGCCGGCTTTAAATAGAATTTCTTTCCATTGCTTTCCCGCAGGTGTTGTAAGAGGCGAATAAGGGACTCGAGGGTTTGATGTGTATTAAAATTTTAGGCTGACACTATAGCGATACGCGATTTTCTGGAACGGCCCGCAAATATTTGTCAGATGTGGCGGTAACTACCTTTTTTTTAAGGGCCGTTAACGCTCTGCCCACCCTGCAAGGGATAAAGGCGTGATATGTGTAAAAAGACGAGTAATGTTCATTCGGCAGTACCTCGGTTTTATTCAAACAATCATGTCATCAATTTCGTTTAAAGACACAGTCACTTGTTTGTGTAGACACCGCGGATCCCGCCTCCCGTCTCGCTCGGAGCCCTCAAATGGCGCGATGGACCGGAACGGTTCCCGCGGAAGGTTTCCATTCGCCGGGGGATAAATCTCGCGACAGGCACAAATTGTAACCAATGACATCCGCGTGGGGAGCGCGGTGGCTCGGCCGAGCGGCATGCATGATGCGAGCGCCGTTATCGACTGACGACGACTTTTATAAAGGAACTCGCTTTAAAATTTTGTTGGCTGCTTAAGGAATTTTATTGACTTGTTCTCTTAAGAATGTATAAGTTTGGGATGCCCTGTTTTATAAAATCTTGCATCTTTAGGCGAAACCTACAATGCCCCGGACCTCGCTTCGGTGTGCGGTGATCCGGTGTTTGTTTAACTTTTATCTTAAATTATTAATTTATATAGAAAAACCGCATGTGTGAGGTACCCCACACAATCGAGCTCGACGGAGCAAGACAGAGCGAATGCAGACTGTCGTGTACCGGAGCTCAGGACGGACACCATGCGGAGGCACGAATCCGGACTGCCGCATCCGGATTCCGTTACTCCGGAGACCAGAAAGGAGTCCGGTACCAGTGAGAGACTTCAATGCAAATTTTGAGGTGAAAATGTAGCAGAGTGAAAACTCTGCGTCGGCATCCTTTTCCATGTCACTCCTCTTTTTCGAATTATGTTAAATTTCAAATCAAATAAAAGAATTGGAACGTCGTGCAGACGTATTTTTCTCCCTGTGGCACTCATCATCTAGCTTTCTTCGGGAAAACAGTATTCACCATCGTATTACCAGTGCCGTTATAGTTTCAAGTTTAAAGTTTCGAGTTTTATTGCATAGTTCCGTGCTGTGTATAATTATATTTTACTAGGCCATAAGGCCAACATTATCCTATTTGTGGGAAAATTGTGCTGTGTAAAAAGGAACCCTCAAAGAGGTACATATCGCACTCTTAGTAAAATAACGACTTAAATCAAAATTTGGCCAAAATGAGTTTTTGTGAAAAACTGACTTATTAGAGCAGGGCCCACAACATAGACTTTAAAATACAACCCTATCTCTTACACAATAAGGTTCAAAATAAGATGTGTCTATATCTTTCCCGCCCAAAACTCCTATCTCTTCAGT
This sequence comes from Tuta absoluta, assembly GCA_027580185.1. Classification (NCBI taxonomy): domain Eukaryota; kingdom Metazoa; phylum Arthropoda; class Insecta; order Lepidoptera; family Gelechiidae; genus Tuta; species Tuta absoluta. The sequence goes on from JAQAHW010000045.1 coordinate 237,450, forward strand.
CAAATAATGACCGATTTAGTCTTGCGTCAGTGGCTGCATACAACGTTTTTGTGAAAAGACGACTGATTTAGAAATGAGCCGTTGTTTTATCAAAAATTGAGGCGAGCGTTGTTCAAAAGTTTTTATAAAATAATGACCGATTTAGTGTTTGGTCTTTGTTTTACAAAATACCTGCGATGTTTGCTTGACTCATTTTAAATTAGGTCTGTATTTTACGAAAATTTTGGAAAAGCTCACTGATCCATTTGGAGATAAGCCTGTATTGTTTTGAAAAATTTGTTATTTATATGACTTAACTGGTATTAGGTCTTTGTTGTATTTCTAATGATAAAAAATTCTGGTAACATTTTTAGTTGAGTCTTTGTTTTAGCAAAAATAATGAAATGACTTCGGTATTATTTCAAATTTGACCTGTATTCGACTGATATCATAACATAATTTAACGTATTAACTTGGTGTCTCACTTCGCATTTTATCCTTATCTTGAGGTTTTGTACCGAAAGCTATTTACAAATAGGTTTAACGTTTTACTACTCTTGAAATTCAACGAATTTTCTATATTTTTAGTACATTAATTTATTTTATTTTATTAATGATGGGTTTGCTCTTGACTCTAGTCTAGGTCATAGGACAGAAACAAAGTCTAAGATGGAGCGAGCTCACCCAGAAGAAGCCTGTTCACACTTACTTTGAAGAGATTAGGGTTGTATGCGTTTGGAAACACCGACGCAGGTAGTGAGTTCAACTCTTTAGCAGTTCCACTCTTTAATCCTCCGACTGAAAAGTAATCATATTGAACCATAGTTGGAATCATCGGCACCTCGATTGCTGCCGTCAAACTCGACGATGTCAAGGCTAAATGTGTACCAACTCGGTCTCATCTCCAGCCTCATACCGTAGAGTTCGCCTTGAATCACTACATCACACGTCTATCGTTTGAAGTGTTTACTACAGAACGTTCTACATAGGAAAGCACTGAATACCGCCATTTATCTCTTAAACCACTCAAATTTACGTCGTCCATCACATCACAAGCCAAATAAGTAAGTACTAACAGGATCAGCAGATGGATTAAAATCTTGTCACATTGCAGACTGGGTAGGGAAAGCTAACTTGAAAAAATTAGTACACGACACGCTACCAAAGTGCCACCTTCACTACATTTACACATTAAATCTCCTACTAAGAACACGTTTTCGTCGACTAGACGGCTAAATCAGCACGTCGCTTGTCATGACGCCATTATCATGCGAAGTAACATGGCTGCCACCGTCATCAAAGAGCATGCCGCAAGCCGTTCTCCGTAAGTCAGATAGTCACACTGTGCTCACCTTGTTAAAAGACGGTGCAAGGTGTTGAGATCCATACGTTTCGCACGGAATATTGGTGATACAATATGTAGGGAATATCACAAAACGACAGATACCAACTAAATCCAAAGTCACCGATGACGCCCGAAACGTTTGCGACAAATTTGTCTTACGATATTGGTAGTGCTAGTGTCATTATCCGCTATTCCAACATAGCCCACCGAGAAGCCCGCACCTGAAACATCCTGAGCCAAACACGGGCGAGAAAAGACGTAACCTATTTCTCACTCAGCAAAGCACTCCTCAATTCGATCCTGATCGATTTTCAAAGGCCAGAGTTTACCACGTTCTACAGTCAATCGAAAACTTTTTCAAAACCAGTATTGTCATTTGTCTATAATGGTAGGCCCGGCCCATAAGCGAACTAATAAGACACATAAAGTAGTATTCGTTTCCGTTTATAGAAGCCCGACTCCGCCTACTTGTCATTTAGGATCGACGGGGTGATCAAATTAAAAACGAAACTGAATGATGCATCTACCATAGAACTAGCTCTAGAAGAATAGGCGACCACAGTCATCGACGGCAATCGTGTGGCACCCCTTTTCAAGCGGGTGTTACACCGTCAGCTTCATCACGCGAACCTCGACACGAACATCAATGATTTAAGCGAACGCTAATTATTATTGTAATCTGTGGCTGTGCATCAGCAGTCATAGGACTGACGACGCGTTTCACGCTGCACCGCTACTTTTCTTGAAAAATAAGTCAGACGTCTCCACCGCGGTTTGCCACAGTATACCACCCACCTCCTAGTCTGGAGCAACGTCATTGCGCACTTTCATATAAATCTATTTTGAGTCCCTTATCGTCACGCTATTCATCTGGCTCAGCACGCACGCCGTGTATTTTTTGGGATCGCCGCATCGCTCACTAGGCCTGGCGCTCCATTACATGGAAAAAAGTTGGTCCAATATCCACCGAACTACAAGAAACCGCCAGAGAACTCCACAGAGCTATCGACAGTATAATACAGAAGACAGCTACGATCAAAATAACAGCTTGTGTTTCAAACCCTCTTAATGTCAGGACCAGGAAAAGCCTAGTGAGAGTTAAGACAGTCCTGTGCACCTCACTACCGGGCGATCACTTTCAAAAGGAAGTACTTTACACTCTGATCACTGAAATGAAGTTTATGGTCAACAACAAACCTTTAACGCACAACTCCATCAACCTAAACAAGCCAAAGTAATTTTTCATGACTTACTTACAATCACTTCGGTACTACTTAGTGTCCTTGTATTCGACTCGCATGTCGTCCCTTTGATAATAATGATCTTATCGAGCAAAACACATAAATAACGTCGCAGTGCCTTGCCGATGTATATTTCACCCAAATACTCAATATTAATATAGATTGATGGAGCCCCACGTCAAGCCGCAATGAAAGCCAACAACATCGTGTAGATTGTGAACAACAATCTACCATAAAACACCTGACAATTGGCCACGCGGACGAGCCATCGCTACGTATCACGAAGCAGACAGCAGCGTGAGGAAGGTGGACATCAGAATAAAAGAGAGCATCTGAACGCTAGCAACTAATAAGTAACATCTGGTAGACAAGCTGCCAACCAAACCACACTAGCGAACAAATATTGTTTCGTTTAAGTTTCTCATTTTCACTTAATTTTCCTTGTAGAAACCGTCTCCGTTGCAATGAGAACAGCCACCGCACCATTTATAGCGACCGCGGCGCATTTAAATTACATTTAAATACGTTTATTCAAAGGGTTCATTGGGTCATTTGTCGACTCAGTGTCCCATATGACAGAAAAAAAAATATCTTAATAGTTTCATTGTAATAGGACTGTGTTCTGTTGACCATTTGCTAGTCGCTATATCGCGATTTGAATTTGAGTCACATGTTTAAGTTATAGACTTATTTTTAAATAAATTGTATTTTCTTTTAGCTTTTTAGTAAAATAGTTACTTAATTCAAAATGAGTCGGAGATCTTCATGTTTGATTTGGTAAAACAAAGACCGATTTTAACTTAGGGCAATATTTCTTTCAAATTTTTCAAGAAATAATGACGTAATTCTAAAGGGTTACAAATAATTAACTTTTTTTAATTAATGGATGTGAATATTTGTGAAAATTTTATTGCATTTAAAAGAACATATTCTTAGGATTAGTTAGGTGGTTCAAGTTTCATTCTTTGCCTTTTACTTTTAATTCTACAGCCATTTAAAAATTATTCTGTTTATTCAACAAACGTTTTTCATCGATACCCAAAAATTTGTGATTTTGGATTAGGTCGTTATTTTATTAAGAGTGCGATATATCTATTTATCTACATCCGTTTACCATCATCTACTTAGCTTCTCTTCTTTCACCCATCATCGCCACACTAACTTTTATATTGTTATTTTAGGGTTCGTCCTTGACGTTCGTCCTTTGTACATATATAATAAAGAAGTCTCAAGTCTCTCCTGCTTTCATTTACCTGTGGCCTCCGGGCTACAGTGGCGCCCCAACGAGGAAAAACCCACCCCGCAACCTACCGGACTCAAGAATCAGAAATTTGAAGAACAGAAGATCAAAAAATAATATTCTTTCATTGTTTTATTACCATTCCATTACAGCCTTATTTATCCAGCATTTTTTAACAAAATCACAAAATTAGTTCTCCAAATTCAACCATTTAAATAGAGACGTTCCAATTCCATTATTCAAAATATCCATTATCATTTTTATCATTATCATTTTTACCATTATCGCACAGTACACCCACAGTACACAAATCAAACCGCTACACTTCATATACATACAATAGACACTATCACGGCTGCCCATCGGCAACCAACAATATCATTCGAGCGTCAGGTTTAGACGAAAGTCATCTTTCGCTCGAAGATATAACTCACACCAATTCCTAGGACAATATCCTAAGAATTGGACATACGAGTAGATAGTGGGGTTCTGCAGGTTTTCGAGACCGACAGTCAGACCCCAACCACACAACTCACCACACCCATTGATCATTCCATACCCCACCAATCATTTTTTTTCTTTTCAAAATTCTAAAACGGCATCAACGCCCCTGATACAAATTCGATAAAATACTTTGGCATTTAGAGCTTTCACCCCTTTTTTACTCAATAAACATTATTTACCATATTATTTTCATAGATTCTTTGCTATATTTTTATTCTATATTTAATCGCATATAATAACCACCCTCTAGACCTTGCAAGCATTACCCTCAACTAATGGTTTCTAGCTAAACTAAACGTGGTTCTTGACTACAGAGTACGGCCTCTGAATCACTTTTTCTAACCTCTTTCCACACGCTAAATTAAATCTATAAAAACCTATTTTATGACCAACAGTGGACACCAATAACCTAGACATTGTTATACTTTGACGTTTGATTACCTATTGACGTTTTGTCAAATATTAAAATAATAAATATTTTACCAAATAGTTTCAGCCTAAAATAAAAAATACATACACGTTAGAAATCATAATAAATCAGATTGACAAGTTTGGCATTATCCAAAAATACGATCAAACGTCAAGTCAAACATTGTCAAGTCAAACATTCATTGCCATCCCTCTGTCATTTATTTTTTACCCTTCTTTTAATTTTTGGCCTCTGCCAACGAGCAATTCGGCCAGTATCAACCTTATTAGAAAGTTTCCTACCAAATAGTATTAATAAAATAATATAATGGAAAACTATAATTATTTAAACAAACCCGAACTTCAATTTGAAATAAAGATTCGAAACATAGAGTTTAACCAAAGCCAAACTGTAGAGGCTCTCCATCAATTATTAGCCCAGGCAATAACTTCTAACCAGGCAATTAATCAGATTAGTCCCAACGATCTTGAAATTGATATTCAAGATATAACTAGATGCCTTAACTTAATAGAAGCTTGCCTTTTCAATTTTTCCACCAGGAAAAACAAAATACCACCTTACCTTTCACACACAAAGCTCAGATTCAATCTTATTAACCTAGAATCTGAAACTTTAACAAACGAACAACTAGCTACTCACAATGACCTTTTCAAACGGTTATTAGAGCTAGAAACACAATATAATAACTTAGTAAACCCCCCCTCATCCACGTATTGTTCGGCCCAAACCAGCAGTGTAAACCTTAACCCCGCAAACATATATTTCGAAACACTAACAGAAAAATTAAACTTATTGGCGAATCATGATAGCAGATACCAAACAGACCTTAAAAGATTTATTTTTAAAGGTCAAGGCTGCCCACGGGACTTCATAGCCCGTGTGGAAGAATTCGCCAAAGTTAGGGACTTAACCGAACATACCCTATACAACCACATCTACGACATTCTCTCAGGACCGGCACTAGACTGGTTCAGAACACATAAGAACACACTCACAAACTGGCAAACATTCAAATCAGCAATAATTAACGATTTTGAAATAGGAAACCATGATTATAATTTAAAAAAGCTTATAGAAAATAGAAAACAACACCCTAACGAACGTATCATAATTTACTTCTCCACAATGGAATCACTATTCAATAAACTTCATAGCCCATTATCTGAGAACGAAAAAATAGATATTCTATTACGCAACCTACAACCCCAATATAGTTTGCGAGTAACCCAACCAGACCTTCTTTCCATCTCTACCCTCCTAGAATCATGCAAATTTACAGAAAAATTGCTCCACGTCAACAACCACTCCCAAGATTACTTTAATAACACTCCAACCCAATCAAACAGAATCCAAACTCCTTCCAATTCTAATTACCAACCATATATCCCCCCTTTTCCTTACCCCATTAATGCTGTAAATACTGGCAAACCACTCCCCACCTGTAGCCAATCCCTATATTCATGCCCGCGCTGTAGAAACAATTCGCACACTCTACAAGCATGTAACAACCCCCAAAAGGTTTGCTTTCGCTGTGGTAACAAAGGTTACACGGCCCTTAACTGTCCCAAATGTAATAGAACTCCAAAAAACTAGATAAAGAGGAGCCCGTTCAAATTAATAATCCCAAATTCGATAAACTCGATTGGAAAAATTGGTTAGAATCACTTTCAATTTTTTTCAAGTCTTACCACGTAAACCTTCTTTTCTCCGGTGACAACGATCACGAACGACCATATGTCACAATCAAAATTAATAACTTACATTTGAACGGCCTCCTCGATAGCGGCAGTACAATTACAATATTAGGTAAGGATTCTTACAAAACATTACTAAAACATGGTTTCAAATTAAATAAAAACATACGTATAACAGGCACAGTAGCCAACAACCAAAAAATTAACTCTATCGGAATAATCACTCTTCCTGTTACCTATAATAATAAATTTTCATTAATATCGGCTCATGTAATACCCGAGGTTTCACAAAACCTAATCTTAGGAATTGACTTTTGGAAAGCATTCAATATTGCCCCAAATGTTCTACACAGAATAGCCTCTTTTCAATCTCCTGAAACCGCTACCTTCTTAATAAACACAAACCTTGAATTAACAACCGTAAACTCTTTCAAAAACCTTACTGAATCCCAACAAATAATAGCAAACTTAATAACAGAAAAATTTAAAAATATCTCTACAGACACAAAACCATTAGGTAGAACGCATTTAGTAGAACACCACATTGACACCGGTGATCACCCACCAATAAAGCAACGATGCTATCGCTTATCCCCTGAAAAGCAAAAGGCTCTACACAAGGAAGTTGACGACATGATGCGCTTAAGCGTAATTGAACCTTGTGAAAGCCCATGGCTAAACCCAGTTTTAATCACCCCCAAGAAAGACAATACCTGGAGATTTTGCGTTGACAGTCGTAAACTCAACGCAATAACAAAAAAAGATGCCTATAAACTACCACTAATCTCTGACATCATAGATAACCTACGCGATTCCAAATACCTTTCCTCTATAGACATCGCCAAAGCCTTTTGGGAAATCCCATTACGAGTTGAGGATAGGCCCAAAACCGCTTTTCACGTACCTGGTCGTGGTATGTATCAATTTAAAGTGATGCCTTTCGGTCTCACAAACGCCCCTGCTACTCAACAGAGATTTCTAGATAGCCTACTATCAGATCTCATGTGTGATAACTCGGTATTCTGTTATCTTGACGATATAGTCATTGCCACCTCAACTTTCGAACGTCACGTTGAAATACTCAACAAACTCCTCATTAAATTAACAGATGCTAATATAACCATCAATTTCCCAAAATGCTCATTCTTCCGTAGCGAATTAAAATATCTAGGTTTCATCGTCAACAGTCAGGGACTCCAAACAGACCCAGACAAAGTCAAAGCTATCCTGGACATACCCGTACCCAAAACAGCAAAAGATATCAAGAAATTTCTTGGCACCGTAAGCTGGTACAGACGTTTTGTCCCAAACCTTAGCACACTAGCTACACCCCTAAACAAACTAACTTCAACCCACAAAAAGGCACCACCATTTAAATGGACACCAGAAGCGGAATCAGCTTTCAACTCTATTAAACAAGCCCTAGTTAGCACCCCTATCCTCGCCTGTCCTGATTTTACAAAGCCCTTCGCCGTCCATTGCGACGCATCATCCTTCGGCATCGGAGCCATGCTCACCCAAGAATTTGATGGTATAGAAAAGCCAATTGCTTATATGAGTAAATCGCTCACAGGCCCCCAGCGAAATTACTCAATTACAGAGCGAGAACTTCTAAGTGTCATTACAGCACTAGAACACTGGCGTTGCTATCTAGACAATGGCCACAGGTTCACCATCTATACCGACCACTCAGCCCTACAATGGTTTCTTCGTCTAGACAATCCCACAGGTAGACTAGCACGTTGGTGCATACGCCTATCTATGTTTAACTTTGAAATAAAACATAAAAAAGGCTCCGAAAACTTTGTACCCGACCTGCTCTCGAGAAATATTCCCAACGTGAACATTATTAATCTTTCCAGTACCACAGACGAATGGTACAAATCTATTTTTAACAAATGTAAAAATAACCCCTCATCAACCCCCGACTATACAATTAAAGATAAAAAACTATATAAATATACTAATTCTCTAACCCCATTTAATTCACAATACAGCTGGAAATTAGTCGTTCCTTCAGAACAACGAAACCCCATAATTGCACAAAATCATTGCACACCAACCGCAGCCCATTTTGGTACCTTCAAAACCTACCATCGTATCAAGTTAAATTATTTCTGGCCTGGCATGTACAAAGATGTGGCAACATTTATCTCTCGCTGCGACACGTGTCTTGCATATAAACATCGTAACCAAAACGCTATCGGTCACATGGGCGAACCTAAACAATGTTCCCGGCCATTTCAATGCCTTTCAATCGATTTTATTGGCCCACTACCCATATCACGTAAACTTAACAGATACATATTGGTAATAACCTGTTGCTTTTCCAAATACTGCTTATTATTCCCAATTAAATGCGCTACTTCTTCGGTTATTAAACATATCCTAGAAAACTTAGTATTCATGAACTACGGTATCCCTGAAACAGTCATTTTAGACAACGGCCCCCAAATGACAAGCTCGGAACTAACAGACATGTTTCACTTATACAACATACCACACATACATTTCATACCCCTTCACTGTCCTCAGGTAAATACTGTTGAAAGATACAACAGAACCATAATCACGGCGGTCGCATCATTTGTCGATGATGACCACAGAACCTGGGACAAACACCTCCATAAAATACAATTTGCCATCAACTCATCTGTTAACGAGTCAACCAAATTTACCCCAGCCTTTCTAGTATTCGGTCGCGAACTAGTACCGTGTGGTTCTACTTACTCCCAAAAGGACACCACGGATGACCTCATCTTCGCCCCTAGAGATATTTATGCGGAAAATCTCGGCCAACTCATTCCCATTTTCGACAAAGTACAATCACGACTACACTCCATACACCAAAATAACGCATCCAACTACAACAAACATCGTCAAAACCTAGAGTTTAAACCTGGCGATATAGTTTGGAAACGTAATTATCCCATAAGCTCTACCGACAAAAACTTCTCGGCTAAATTAGCACCAAAATACATTAAATGTATCGTATCCCAAAAGATTTCCCCTTTAGTATACAACCTAGCCGATATGGACAATAACAACTTAGGACGTTGGCATATCAAAGACTTAAAACCAACCAAAACCGCAAAACTTAACTAAACTAAACCTTATTCACCCCCATTTCTAATGATCCACGTTTGGATAAAGCGAACTACGCCATAAAGTAGTAACGCAGTCATTTTATTTCCTTTATAAACTTTTTCATCTCATTACGCTTTTCGGTTTTTCCATTAAACATTGACGGATGTCAAACTTAACTTCAATGATAAATCATTTTATTACCAACTTATTTTATTCACTTGTCACAATTTATTAATTGATCAAATGCAATTATCTCTCATCGACGGAGATAACGTCGTAATTGTCACTTTAACTTTAACTTAACTTGCTACTCAATTACGAATTTGATTTTAATTTTACTTGCTGTTTATTTTCCATAACCTAAACTTATTGAACGTATACGTTAATTATAACACGTATACTAATTTTAATACGTACGTTTTCCTTTTTTTTTTTACAAAACTTGTAAATACTTTATCACCGTGCGGATCTAGCGACACGTTAAAGAAGCCAAAAGCTAGGAACCATAAAGCGGGTTGTGACTTGCAAGCCTACACTATTCTGGTGGAAACTCTCAGAGAACAGTTGACATAATTGAAAACTGCTCTCCATTTTGAAAGGGTCTGATTTCATATAATAGAAATCCAGACATTTTGCTGATGACGAATGCTTGATATGACGTACGATTGACTTAGAATTTCCACCCTGTACATACTCACTGTAGATATCACACACAGTCAAAATTTTTGATCACTCACCACCCATACTTACATTTAATATTCATTTATTTTGATTAACTTTTAGTACCTTCTATTTATTTAATTAACATTTTCACCACATGTATTTATCGCACAGCATTTCGGAACATACGCCAAAATTTTACCAGCATTTCATACCAATTACCATCATTTCATCTCAACCACATTACCCAAAAAAAAAAAAAAATACCTTAGAGTACTTTTTTTTTTCTCCGGCCCCCCCGGGTACTGTAGCAGAGTGAAAACTCTGCGTCGGCATCCTTTTCCATGTCACTCCTCTTTTTCGAATTATGTTAAATTTCAAATCAAATAAAAGAATTGGAACGTCGTGCAGACGTATTTTTCTCCCTGTGGCACTCATCATCTAGCTTTCTTCGGGAAAACAGTATTCACCATCGTATTACCAGTGCCGTTATAGTTTCAAGTTTAAAGTTTCGAGTTTTATTGCATAGTTCCGTGCTGTGTATAATTATATTTTACTAGGCCATAAGGCCAACATTATCCTATTTGTGGGAAAATTGTGCTGTGTAAAAAGGAACCCTCAAAGAGGTACATATATCTATTTATCTACATCCGTTTACCATCATCTACTTAGCTTCTCTTCTTTCACCCATCATCGCCACACTAACTTTTATATTGTTATTTTAGGGTTCGTCCTTGACGTTCGTCCTTTGTACATATATAATAAAGAAGTCTCAAGTCTCTCCTGCTTTCATTTACCTGTGGCCTCCGGGCTACAAAAACCAAATCCAAGCACAACCAAAAATAAAGATTGGACAGATCTTTTTACTCACGCCTTCCTCGTATGCAATGTTCATATCATTCAACAACAAGAGCAACAGAAACTCTCTTTATAAAAACCAACAGCAAATTTCTGTGTAGATTACATCGGAGCGAAGTAGCAATGAGTCGGCTCGATCAACGCGAGCAAACAATCTCCTGTATGAACGTGCCGCATTTCATTGAAAAATACTTTCCAATACCTGCTAACAACATTTTGATAGCAAATTCAAACTATTCGATATTCCATGCATATTCCATTCGATTTTGATACTCGATCGAATAACAACATACACTGGCCGAGTGAGATTGCCTGCTTAAAATTAGCCTTTGGGTATCGAAATCGCATCTAACTCAATCCGAGAGCGAAATCAAACGAATCTGGTTCCAAATCGATACCAATTAGAATGGAGCTCGGGAGTGGATTCAGACTAACGTTTGTTAACTTACTGCTAATTACTAGTAGGTAATGAAATGGTGCATTTGTCACCGGCGCAAGTTCACCCTCACCCGGCGAGCTCCGGGATAGAGATCGATTAGATTAAACTAGTTTAGTTGCACTAACTAATGTGAGTTACTAGTTCTTTTATCAGCTCCAAACTGTTTTGCCCTCTTTTAAAGCTCTGTTAACAAATACAAGTCACGTCTCATTCAAAACGCTTCCTAAATATTTTTCTTATCTTATCTTCTTAAACACATGGGTTAAAAGTAGAAATCTCTTCAGACTTTATTTTATTAGTTTTTGACACGCTTTTGATACGTCGTTTTGGTATTTATTTATTAATATTTATTAAAAAACATATAAAGCATTAACTTTACTTCGTGCCGTTAAACCATAGAAAAGTTAATGTCGGCACTGCACATTTCTCAGTTATACAAAATCAAAAATAAAAAGACAAACCAATTTTAAAGATAACCTAAACTTATAACACTGGTTAATTTGATACCTATGCAATTACTATACATGGGTTGCAAATGCGGGGACCACCCCGACACTCTGCGAACAATAGGTACTTGTTTACGAGTAAAAGTTAATATCAATAGATATGGGACGTCTCGCTAGAACTTGCATCCCATGCGAATGGAGCCTATCGGTCCATCACACTTGCGTAAAAAAGGCATTTTTGAAATAGAATATAAAATATTTTTTTTATAGCAATACAAGTTTATCTTTTTTGAAATAGTCAATATACACCGTTCTTTTTCAATATCTACTTTTTCTTCTTTCAATAGCTCGACATTTTTAATCTTTTTTCTTTCATTTTAAACGGTAAGATTATTTTTAATATTCTAATTTGTAGTCTATATTATGTTATCGAAAAAGGTTTGAAACGTTAATACTTTCTGCTAATGATTTATACAGTTGTAGTCTTTGATAATATGGCGCTTTTCCTTTAATAATATATAATTTAGCCATTTTTGTGCGAAGTTTTTTACATAAATTAGTGGTGTGGATCCCAATTAAAGAGCATGGAACCAAACTGGTATACCTATTGTTGGAGATATTGGAAAAAACTCATTTTGGCGGCCAGAGTTGAAACATGTGCGAATCGATAGAACATAAAAATACAAACAGGAAATACTCTTTGGTAAAATGTCGTAAGTGATACGGTTTCGGAGAAAATGAGGGCCGAAGTTTTTTTTAATTAAAAATATATTTTTACTTTTTATTAAGCTTTTTATTAACTCAAAATGTTAAGACAAGCATACAAAACTTCTAATTTGTAAAAAAGGGTTTTAAAATAATACATTACTATTAAAACCAAAGTAATTAAATTAAACTCGAGCCATTTTTGCAGGCTTCATTTCATTTTTAGGTGTTATATCCATACTCGAAGAGATGTTAACAAAGAAAAAAGAACATTATTTCATAGCATTAGCATGGATCTGACACCTGGCAAATCGGGCCTATAAAAATGGCTCGAGTTACTATGAACAACATAACACCTGATAAATGGGAGATTTTGTGACTGTGAAATCGATCATAGAACATTGTGGGTGATAGAGAGACTATATAGACAGACAAGTAAAAAAAAAAAAAAGGCCTTCGTATTACAATGAGGGAAATATCCGAAAAGCCGTGAAAAGAAGATACTTTGATTAGACAACATTAGAATGGAAAAAGTAAAGACCATAACATAAACAATACCTACATAGCTGTTTGATCGGTGCTCGGTAAGGATTAAAATTCGTGAATGCAAAAAAAATGCAGGTGGTAGCGGAAATACAGCGGAAATAACTCACATGCAATTTCGAAACTATTGACCATGACGAGCATTTTGCTATCGGAGTACCATCAAAATCCCACCCGGGTGTAAAAGATATTACTTGACTTACTAGTGTGAGCCCCCATTTCAAACAAATTGACAGATTGTGGGAAATACAGTCCCTCTAACTAACTCACATGCCAATCTCGAAACCATTGACCATGACAAGCATTTTGCTGTCGGAGTACTATCAAAATCCCACCCGGGTGTAAAAGATATTACTTGATTTATAGAGTGAGCTCCCATTTCAAACAAATTGACAGATTGTGGGAAATACAGAGTCCCTTCAACCAACACATGCCTGACTCAAAGCCTATAACCATTTGTTATTGGGGTACCATCAAAATCTCAACCGAAAAACAAAATATATAACTCGATTTTTATAGAGTGAGCCCCCATTTCAAACAAATTGACAGATTGTGGGCAATACGGAGTCCCTCTAACTAACTCTCTATCACCCACAATGTTCTGCGATCGATTTCACAGTCACAAAATCTCCCATTTATCAGGGGTTATGTTGTTATATCATAGAAACTCGAGCCATTTTTATAGGCCCGATTTGACAGGTGTCAGATCCATGCTAATGCTATGGAATAAGGTTCATTTTCCTTTGTTAACATCTCTTCTAGTATGGATATAACACCTGAAAATGAAATGGAGCCTGCAAAAATGGCTCGAGTTTAATTTAATTACTTTGGTTTTGATAGTAATGTATTATTTTAAAACCCTTTTTTACAAATTAGAAGTTTTATATGCTTGCCTTCTTAACATTTTGAGTTAATAAAAAGTAAAAAAATATTTTTAATTAAAAAAAACTTCGGCCCTCATTTTCTCCGAAACCGTATCACTTACGACATTTTACCAAAGAGTATTTCCTGTTTGTATTTTTATGTTCTATCGATTCGCACATGTTTCATCTCTGGCCGCCAAAATTTGTTTTTTTGTCATCGCGAATTGTAGGTATACCAGGCTTCATACTAAAATGTCCCATGCTCTTTCATCAATGATAAAAATATGTATGCTTATGCTATGTCCTAAATATGTATGCTTAGACACCTGTTCGATTTGCGTACACTTGCACTTTGATGGTGACACTGGTAAGTGTAAGCATTCATGATCATGAGCAAATCGTATCAGATGTATACATATGGCTTAAGTGAACGTGTATCAATTTGGTCTTATCAGCATTCAGGACCAGACCTACATCATGCGACCACTTGCTCAACAGTGTAAAGTCCTCTTGAATATATTTCAGAGCAACTCTAATGTCTTTGCTATCAGAGATCAAACAAGTGTCATCAGCAAATTGATAAATAGTGCAGTTTTGGATCACATTATTGATGTCGTTTACATAGGCTAAGTAGTGTTAGGGCCCTAACTGTGATCCCTGTGCTGTACCTTCAGTAACTTCAACCAAATTACTTAACGCACTACCAACCTTGACGCAGTAGTTTCGATTTCTCAGATAGTCCTTACACCAATTAAGCAAGGGTCCCCTAACACCAGTGTCATCTAGTTTTTGAATTTAAGTTGTATGTCGCAATGTATCGAAGGCCTTACTTATAGTCAATCAAGACCATGAGAACATGTTTTTTATCATAAAGTGCATTATTTACGTAGTCAGTGAAATTTGAGAGCAATTGTGTAGAACTCTTATTTCGCTGAAAACCGTACTGGTTATTTGATTAATAAATAAGAACTTTACAATCAATTTATCATAATTGATTGCTTTTTGGATTGCATTAACTAGGAATATGCCGAGTATGCCTTGCTATGTTGATTATTAGATTTAACAGGTACCCAATAGATACCTAATTACGTAACGAACTAAACATAGTGAAAATTAAAATGAAATGATATACTGTAATAGTAGTAACGAAATCATTTTAAAAGAGAGAAATCATAATTTGGCGGCGTCATACCAAGGCGGCTGCCTCAATCTATACGATAAGTTTCCCAGCAGATTTTCTATACGATAAGTTTTCCAGCAGACATTAAAACATTTCATTCGATTGATATTGAAATCGACAGGATAGGAAAGTTGGCACGCGTAATAATTTAATTTGATAACTTCTGGGAAGTTGTGGGATTCTAAGTATTCATTGTAAATGCAAATATTGCGCAATTTTTGTTCAACTTCGCCTTGATTTCCTAAAATGTTTTCTGCTTTTTTTGATGTTTTAACTTAATTCATATATCTTGACAAATCTCTTTGTTATAATCACAAAGTACCGAATCGTCATGTGCTGTGACCGGGGCGCGTGCGGAGTTTTTTGGTCTGTGGTTATAATTATTACGTTATGATGACTATGAGAGTACCTGAAGGGTTATATTTTTCCAATTGGTTACAACTTTTTTTAAGTATTTAAAGGCAATAAAACCTCCTTCTTTTGAACTAAGTTTAAAAATATATATATTTTTAAATACAAAATAAAATTATATTATGTTCAAGGCCTTCTAACAATCAAAAATGATGGACGAGGACGCTCCCAAGAGTACCGCTATAAAATCCTCAACTTGGAACCTTTGAACCTTTTGAAACGGAAGAAAAGAAAACTGAGCCATGAAATATTGAGACACTTTGAAATAAAACAAGAAGTGAAAAACGAATGAACCGCGAATATCTTCAGTAATTGTTGCATAGAAAAGATCGCGCTAACGAGCGCTCGGAGGAAAAAATATATTCGGTTACGGGCCACTGAGCGAGCGAAATAAAAAATATTCATTTTTAAATACTACAGTGTTCTTACTGAATAAAAGAGATTTCTGTTTATAAACCACAGACCAAAAAACGACCGTGTGATGCCGGCTTAGAATAGCATCACCCCATTTCTTACCCATGGGTGTCGTAAGAGGCGACTAAGGGACTGGAGGGTTAGATGTGTATTGCAATTTTAGGCGATGGGCTGACAACCCGTCACTATGGTGATACACGGTTATCTGATTGACCCTCAAACTTTTGTCAGACGTGGCGTAAATCTCCGTTTATGCAGCCTTTACGATCTGCCTACCCCGCAAGGGATAATAGGCGTGATATGTGTGTGTGTGTTTTAAACCCAATTGGGACCTCGGTTTACAATGAGACGTGACGTGTATTTTAGAGGGCTAATGAAGAAGGCAAAACAGTTTGGAGCAGATAAAATAACTAGTAAGTCACATTAGTTAGTGCAAATAAACCGGTTTAATCTAATCGATCTCTACCATGCAGCAACCTGAGTTATGCTTGGTGGGCCTGGTTGTGGGAAGTCCGAGTACAGCATCTTACTACTTCCTCGTGAACAAAAGTTCCGTTTTGCCAAAAGCATTGGAATACCTTCATCATAATAATAATGTTACTACCCAAATACTCAAGTAAGTAATATATTTAACTAAAGTATTTATTTAATGTGTATTTGAGTTCATTACATCAACTTCTTCATTTTCAACAGCCACAAAAGTTCACAGCTGAACATTATATATTCATATTTATTATTATTTTCTGTATTTAAATACTTATGTCTCTTAATTATTACTCTTGCACTCTACTCTGTTTTCTATCTTTTTTTTCTGTTCTCAAATGTTGTCTGAAAGAGATTGCTCTAAGCAATAAGGCCGCCTTTGCGCATTTTTAGTTTAATATATCCTAGAAACTGTTTTCTTTTATTTATTGTGCAATTAAGTGTTAGAATTATAATTTAGTCATCGAATAAGAATAAAAATACTGAAAGAAGAGGGATGTAAGTACGAGAAGTGATGATGATGATGATGATGCGACTGCATCAGGAGCGGAGGCTCTGCTGGTTTGCCCGCTCGTGTGCCCTCATGAACGACGAAGTACTAAGGCGACAACAAAAACGGAACAAAAAGGGTCATACCTTATCAAGGTAGAAATATTGAAAATTATGACTTACCTACAGAAGAAAAATTGTAATAATACTTTCTTTGCTTATAGAAGAAAAGAAAAACATATAATAGAAAACGCACCAATTGTAATTCCTCCATCGGGTGTGTAGTAGAACAGGTGCGATTAGGCAGAAAGTGGGTACAATAGCCATCTCACTATGAAGGATCTTTTTAATAGTACATGCATACATACATATATCGCGCCTATTTCCTTTCGGGGTAGGCAGAGCGTAAACGGCCTTAAAAAGCGGACATTTACGCCACGTCTGACAAACATGTGAGGCTCATTCAGAAAATTGTGTTTGATCATAGTGATAAGATGTCAGCCCATCGCCTAAAATTGCAATACACGTGTAACCCTCGAGTTCGTTAGTCGCCTCTTACGACACCCACGATAAAGAAATGGGGTGATGCAATCGTAAATCTGTTATTTATTAGTATTCCGCTCGTTGTGCAGCCAACCAACTTAAAAAAGGACTGGGTAAATAATAAAGGAAAGTTTTTTTTGGTGAAACTAAAACGTCCCATTCATTACCCGTGGAGCTTGCATTTCTGATTTATTAAGTTTTGAACTGGGGAGAGAACGGAATTGACGTTTTTGCATCTTGATTGCCGCAAGTTCTGAGTGGCTATTCGTATTGAAGTGGCAGTGGCTCGTAGAACCGAAGAAAGATGGGGTTGGAAGGTTCTATTGTTGGAAAGTGCAGCCACAGTATAATTAATAGTACTAGCGTACATTATGGTCGCTCCCTGCCTCCCCCTACAAGCGCCGCCCACCCGCGCTCGGAGGACGCTCAGACACCGGCTAAGCAAGGACGCGACGACGAAGGTCATTTCATACTGCCGCACATTGCATTCCCGATTCGCGAACGCAAAAAGGCGGCAACCCTGACATGTTGTCTCACACACACAAGCATGGTCCACGTTCACCTATGCGAGCTTAGACTGTGTGCCCGCATTTGATTCATACATTCATACATTTGAGCGCCAGTGTCCGAGGTGTGGTGCAGCAAAGAAAGGAAAGGAAAGATGAAGTATAGAATAATAGTACTAGGGTAGAAGAGGTTAAGTACACCGCTAAAATCGCGGACTATACGGTGATGGCGGCCTATTTAGATCAATGAAAGTCTGACAGCTGTTGATAAAAACAGCTACACATAACCGCATTTATTACAAACACTTTACTCTGGAACAAAATGTAAAAAAGATCTTATGAGATGTCGGTATATTTATGTTTTTGGTTCTTCATGCTTATGGTGTTAAAAAAAGGTGGATCTATAGGGTAGATATTAATACTGTACGCTGATAGTGAACATTATTGTTACCTACCATGTTATTAAGTACCAGGCTATCATGTCGCCTAAAACTAATTACCTATTTTCGATCCTATCAACTATTGTTTCGTTTGTGGGCTAATACGATCCAAACTCGTTAACGATAATGCATCACAGATTACATATTAGTGCAGATTTATCAAACTAATAATCAAATAAATAGCTTATACGGTATTTCAACTCAGCTTAATAATGAACATAGACGTAATAACTCCGGATGTGTTCACACATGTAAGGTAGTTTTAAATTAAGAGCAAATATTTTGAGGGTAAATTCTACTCGTGTAACTGGTCGCATAGGTTACAATAAAAAAATTACATCCCATATGCTCAATAACGTGTCACTATGTATGGAAGGTCCAATTTTTAAATTCCTTAAAAATATTTGCCCTGAAATAAATAAAACCTTATGTAGGACGACAGCAACAGAGACGCAGCTCACCGTTTAAACTGATTCTTAGATTTTTTTTGGTTTAGTAAATTAACAATAATATTAACGAGAAAAAAATTACAATGATAATAAAGACAATTTAAACTTGAAAACAGCTTTGTCGTACAAAGTTGCAAAAACAGCCTACAATAAAATGTTCAAAGTAGCTAAAACAAAGCGAATAAAAATAATATAAAGCATTGTCGGAAGCTTTATGGGGTGTGTACGACGATAAAAATTTAATTTACGCCGTCAACAACCCGGGGAGTGGGGGGTGCTGTTGCCGATGGGCGGCTAGGGCGGCGCTCGCCTGCAGCAAAGTTTACTATCTGGGGACTTGTCTATTTCTTGAGAAAGTATTCCAACCGACTGCAAATAATAAGTTCATATTTTTGTCCTTCTAAATACAACAGTACTGATTTCGGTTGTTTTAGGAATTGTCTACAGGCTGCTTTTAAGCCATTTTCCATAGTAGAGCCAATTTCCAGTTTCCTGGCTCAATATTGTAACAAACACCATCAAAAGCTTACTCTATCCACTCTATCTCATTTACCAACTGCCAATTTCTAGCCAAATGTTAACAAGCTTCCGTGTTAATTATGTGCCGCTGGTTTGCATGAGCTAGTATGAAATCCGCAGCCACATATCCCCGTGATTCGTGTAATGTGCAGCTGCGTGTGCAACTGCATCCGCGTCCGTGACATCCCTCGACATTCGACTCGAGCTCGTGAGAGGGTCAGCTGCTACGCTCGCGTTATAATAAATTGCTAGGGTTGTGACTTCAATAAAACAAAAATAAGGAGTAATGATGAGGCCGGTAGGATGAGTGACTACAGTGACGAAAAGGGTAGCTACTCACCTGTTTAGAAGTTGTGACCAAGGGAACGACTGTTCCAACCACTCATGTTTGTAAGTTGTATACCTATATAGCGAGTGGCCGAATAACTTCTATACCGCGTTTCAGGGCTTGTATGTGGAGCGCATGCGCGCCTCCACAAATTGTACTCGTAGCTGTAAAAAAACCTTTTTTATCCATTACTTACTTATCTTATTCCTCTTTTACTCACTTATCTCATTCTTGCTATGAACCCGGAAAGTTATTACTTATCATCATAGTAACAACCGGAAACGTTACTTATCTTTTGGTCTTATGCGGAGTTTAAAAGCTAAAACATTTACAACAAGTCAAAAAATTACAGTACCCTATCAAAAGCGAATCAAGCAAATATAAAAAAACTAAGTAATAATTTCACCAACCTGTAAATGCTTTGATTTTTAACCTAAAATAACATACTTACTTTAGGTTACCTAGTATTCAAAGACAAGCTCTGGCAATTATTAATGGTGTGGAATGATTTTGCTTATTCGAAAATTATTTAAAATCTTTATTAAACATCATGATAATTAATAGTTAATAAATTGACTAATGTTTTTATTAAAAATTATATAGATGTTTCTATGTTTTATTAACTGATCTACGATTTGTTTTTGTAATAAGTCGTACATTAACATTTCGAAAGAAAATAAAACTAAATGATCTTTTGTGGTATGGTAATACCACCTAGTGGAGGTCGTCTATATCCAGCTTTTGCGGCTGTTGAAGTTGTGTGTTGATGAATTGACGTGTTGTGTTGTCTGTGGTGGTTTTAACGTTGACATCCAATAATTACCTGCAGGATGTAAATCTTAGTATTCTTTTTTTATTATCCGTAAAATTGTGTTCAAAGTATAGCAGTAGTTTGTACCTGAACTATGAGTGTGCATGAAACAAATAAAAGTGCATAATACAAGTGCAACAGAATGCAGAAGATAAAACATGCAATGTACAATGCATAAAAGAACCTAAGTAAAATTGAAATTAGCAGGTGCTCTACACTAATGTTTATTATTTTTTGGGCGTTTCCACGTGCGTACCATTGAAAGCCGATTTCAGCAAAAATAGCACATTGAGTATCACTTTTTTGGACCGTTCTGAAAATATAGAGCCTCGTTAAATATGTGTACATTCAAAATTTTTAAGAGATAACTGAAGTCTCACTCAATCCTTAGTAATTTCTTTACATTCGATCGAAAACTTTATAAGCTGCATTAATAAGTGAAATGACGAAGATAGTTTAATTGTAAAAATCTGAAATAATGAACAACTGGAAAACAAAACAAAAAAACGTATATATGGATACCCCTCACAAAGTATTCAAATTTTGTCTTTGGACGTCGCTTAACGGGGGTATATCTTTTACCTGTGTAATGAATATCGTTAATAAGGAATCTAAATTTCAGAAACAAAATTTGCTTCAAGAAAAATATTTTAACCAACGACAAACTTTTGACATCCCTATAAATTGCTGGTCGAAAAATCAACGCTATAACTGTTGACTTTACTAAGCAAATAAACTGCTGTTGTGGCTGCTTTTATTTAATGCATTTATGCCTCGTTATTGAAAGTTTTATTTTGAATAAAAATTTGTTGATGTTTTACGAATGAATAACTATTGTTTATTGTTAATTAACCAAACAGTGTTCTACGCTGCAATTCTTAACTATAACACAGTTGAATTAAAAGTCTTTACCATTAATTAATAAATCCTAAAACGGCTATTATCTAAACGCGGGTGGGGAGGGAGCAAGGGAGGGCGGGGCGAGGGGGCGAGGGGGGAGTTCCCGCGGGATCACGGGCGAGAGTATCAGCCGCGGATACGCAAAGTGCCGTTACACTTTTAATGACACTTAAAAAAATTAAAAACTCCGCTGTGACCCCAAGAGGCACGTTAGTATTTTTTTCAGGGTCTTGAATACAGTTTTGTTTTGTGATAGCTGTTGACTTTATTTTAGTTCAAATAAGGCTGAGATAGGGTCGATAATAGAGCGAGCTCAGGCGGAAATCAAAAAGATATTGGCATTCCTACACAATGATGCAACAAATAGCAGACCGTCTGGCGCCGGACTCCGACAGAAGAGTTTTCACATACACTGTTCCTTATGGAACCACCATCTTCTTTTATTCGTGTGGGACATCGAGTCGTTGGACGACTCGGTGTCTTACCCAACTGGTGTCAAGAGTTTTTCAACTGCCTGCTACTAGTAGTAGGCCTCTGTGTGTGATCATAGATAGCAACCGGGACGGGCAGGTTAGGCTTAACTTGCCCTCCGAAGCACAGAACCAACTTTATTTTTGGGACAATCAGGTGATTTAGCCTGCAATGTCCTAACCAGACTGGGAAAAAATTCACAAAGTGATGAATATCTACTTTGTGAGTGCCCCACCGAAAATCGAACCCGGAACCTTCGCGTCGAAGGCAGTCGCACTACCACTGCGCCTCATCGGCCGTCAACCACCGGAAACAGGGGGTCCTGTTCAGGGGGTCCGGTTAATTATACGCATGTTAATAACACGCTTTGGAAATCTTGACTAAAATTTGAAACAAATGTCGTTTACAAATGGTGGTGGCGTAAAGTTACGTGCTGTGTGATTAACCTGGCCAGCCCCGAGGCAGTGCCTTTATTTTTATTTTTATTTTTTTATCCCGCCCGAGCCGGTTTTCTATTAGGACAATACAAAATTGTTATAAAAAGAAGAAGATTGCGTTATGCAAATTTCTTTTTTTTACAATGACCGATCATGACGTCAATAAGTGATAATGCTATCCTACATTGAATAAAGTTATTTCATTTTCATTTTCATTTTCAAACAGGTCGAAACCACCATAGCATTGGTCAACTTAATTGTGTTTCATGCGGACCACTTGGAATACTAATGGGTGTCACATCTTGGCAGATAGTTTATATTTAGGAATCCCTTACATCCTGCAAAGGTCACCGATTCACATCAAAAATAGTTATCACATTCCTAGATTTTGTCCATGTTTATAAAAAGAGACTTCTGTGTGAAGACAAGCGAAGTACTTGAGTAAAAAATGTTGTTTTGTGTGAGGGCAATTTGCCTCTGTCATCCTCTTTTGCCTTTCACACTGTGATGCTACAGTAGAAACAAAACAGCAGCTCGGCAGTATTATTAAAAATAAAAATGAGTGCCTACTTCTTCGCCTTCATCGAGTCAAATGGTACCTTTTTTGATGTTTTCAGTCCATCAGTTTTGTATCTCTTGTCATGGGATCACGGGACTATATTCTAGGTCCGTAGTAGGTAGTGTGCAGAAGAAATGCGCTATAGCCATTCCTACGGATATTATGTGAGTCTTTTCTAATAACATGTTATCCAGCAACTTTTTCACCTGAATTCAAAGCTAGTATGCAGTTTGTTACATACATTATATACATATATCACGCCTTTATCCCATGCGGGGAAGGTAGCGCGTAAACGTCCGTAAAAAACGGACAGTTACGCCACATTTGATAAACATTTGAGGGTCATCCAAAAAATTGTGTAATACCCACCATAGTAAAAGGTTGTCGCCAATTGACAAAAATTGCAATACATATGTAACCCTCGAGTCCCTTTGGCGCCTCTTACAACACCTAAGGGAAAGTGAAAAGGTGATGCTATTCAAAGCCGCCGGTATCACACGGCAGTATGTTTAAAAATGTAATACTAGTTTTGTTTCTACTGCGTCAGTGTTTAGGAAGTAATCTGCTGAGTAGCGGATGCCGCGCGGTTGTTTAACAGATGAAACGGCCCCGACGCCTAATTTGACGAGGTTACACTTTTCTCGGTAAAGTTTAATTTGGTAATTGCTAGTTTAATAGCACAAAACTTTTCTGGAAGCTTGGTGACCCTTTGCATTTTCATGAACCCCAGGTGTGCTTCCGGAAACATCTGAAATAATTGGTTCCCGTAAAATTATTTGTAAGTAGGTCTAGCCGTGTGGTACCGGCTTAGAATAGCATCATCCCATTCCTTTACCGTGGGTGTTGTAAGAAGCACTCGAAGTTTGCATGTGTAATGTAATTTTAAGTGATTGGCTGACAACCTGTCACAATGGTGATACACAATTTTCAAATGTTTCTCAGATGTGGCATTAAAATAGTTCTTTCGGCCATTTACGCTCTGCCTACCCCGCAAGAAATATATGTATGTTTGTAGGTCTACTTTTGATAAAACTTAACTGTACCGAAATGAAATGATATTATTATTTTTTAATGTAGGATAGTACAATCACATATTGACGTCATAAGTAATATTACTTACTAGTGGTCCATTAGTTTAGGTAGTAAGAAGAAGATTTCGTCCTAACCGCACACACTAACAAGAGCTGATACAAAGTATATTTCCTAAATACTCCAATATTTCAGTAGTGATCCTATATCCAGATTTATGACAACAATCCGGCAAAGTGCTGGAGCTAAGACATAATAATGCCATAATTCAGATAACTCGCAAGTAGGTCGAGGCGAAGGAAACCAATCGGTTAATACACCACACAATATACAACACAGCGAACTACGGACAGGGGAAGTAGGAAAACAAGTCCACCAGTAGGCACAAGAACGAACAAAACAAACGTATTAAGTAGAAATATTTATTCAGTTTGGGTGAGATTCTTCTTAGAGCGCTACTTTGTCTAAACACTACGACGTCTTTTCCAAAGAATTAAGTATATAAAATCTTTTAGACTAAGGACCTACCAAAATCTTTATTTACGCTGTAATTAGCGACTTTGTTGTTAATTGCCAGAGGCAAATAAACAAATGGATTTCTTTGTAGATACGTAATCTTGAAACACCTAAAATCTTTAGTATTACAAGAATAACTAAGACAATTTGCGTTATAGAGATCGAAATGAATAGATGAGAGCTTAAAATTAATGGCTACTGAAGGCCTTTTCTTACAAGAGAGTTACCTACTAGAGAGTTGGTGCCTACTCTCTTGTAGGTACAATACTAATGTTCAGATTGTTATTTATTACAATTTATCAATGGCAGACGGCTGTAGTTTCTCTACGAGATCCAAGATCAGTTACCCAACTACTCAAGAAATTGGTTGTCGATCGTTTGTTTTACTCCCAGCTTTTTTATTTCGAATCATTTTATTTTGTTATGATTGCAAGGAATACAATTTTTAATGGTACAACTTTACCGTGCATTGTAATACAATATAAAAACTTGTTTGCATGTATTTGAAATGTCGGTATTTGTAAAGCAGAATAGTCATCTGTACAGGACTACAATTTGGTCTGTACCCTTCAAGGTGCACAAGATATTCCAACCGAATTGGCCATTGTATTAAGTGTGCAGGATTTTTAAATTACTGCAATTACATGTCAGTATGTATTTACAACAAAATTTCAAAATTATTAAAAAAATCCGCTGAACAAATAATAAATAACTTTATATAACCTGTCACTAGAGATGAGGTTCTATAGTATAAGTATAAGTAAATATTTT
Source organism: Tuta absoluta (assembly GCA_027580185.1). Taxonomy (NCBI): domain Eukaryota; kingdom Metazoa; phylum Arthropoda; class Insecta; order Lepidoptera; family Gelechiidae; genus Tuta; species Tuta absoluta. The sequence goes on from JAQAHW010000045.1 coordinate 262,740, forward strand.
AATTTTGTTGTGTTGTAATTGTGTGTTTGTTCATGACATGTGGATAGTTGATAACTAATTTGATATTTTTATGACATATTGAGGTCAATTCGGGATTTAAGTTTTCCTTACTTGCCTTAAATTAGTGCTGTCACTTTCCGTCAAATAGGTTTAGAAAAGGATAGAAGATATCTAAGTCCTGTCATTTTGAAAAACGTCAAGGGTTTTTTCGCTTTTCCTAGTCAATTTAGTCGACATTGTTATGATTGTCGCCTTATTTTGACAAATAACACGTATTTTGCATGAAATTATAAGACATGACACGACTAAAATATCTCCTATCCTTTTCTAAACCTATTTAACGGAAAATGATAGCACTAATTTAAGGCAAGTAAGGAGAATGTACATCCCGAATTGTGGCCAGTATATTATTTTAAATTTGCATGATACGATTTACGTGACTGAAAATGTAGAACTATAATTTCAAGCCTGTCATATGCCGTACTGACCATTTTGTTGGCAAATTAACGTCAGTATGTGAATAGTTTGAAATGGTTTAAATCTTGAATTAGAAGTGTGTTCCACACCACACAATGATAATTACCTCTCAGGGCAGCTTTGGCAAGCTGTTGGTGATCAGAGCTGCCACGAAGGACTTCTGGGCTCTGGGTTGCCTCTGAGTGGAATCCCGTCTCTGTATTGCTTTAATCGGCCGGGAAGAGTGGAGTCGCAAGAGTTTTAACTCAGAGATTGGAAAGCCGCTAGTAATGCTGACGGAGAAATCCGAGAACTTGAAAGTGCAGCACATCTCTCTACACCCTTAGCTATCGACACCGATGTTGCTCCTTAAGCATACCCCGCTTTTTAAGGGGGCCCATCTAGTCGGTAGTTAGTCACCGTCTGCCATATAATTCAATCCTGTGAGATGTCGCTTGTACGTTGCTTCGAGACGAGTACCAAGAGATTGAATTTGGTGATTTTGAAGTGCCAGTCGGGATGCCGGTAGCTCAGCTGGCAGAGCAGTGGGACTATACCCCACGATCCCGGGTTAAAGTCCCGACGGGTGCAAAACATTTTCAATTTCTTATTTCATCTGTGAGATATTGGTTAGGCAGGTGTCCGGATCTCACTCCATCCATAGCCCAACCATCCTGATCACTAGCACTCAATAATCCTAGTAGTTTAATAGTATATTTTATTCAAATTACTTATAGCATCACCCCATAATACCTACCACCCACGGTGTCGTAATAACATACATGGGATAAATCCAGGGAATTTACTAGCAGCCTATTCAGCGGTTTCACCCGCTCTGTTAACCGTTTTCATGCGGTAATAACACATTTTAATATAGCCCATGTTCATCAGGGACAGGATTTTAATGGTACAATATATTTTTTTATCGGTCCAGTAGTTTCGGAACCTGTGATTGTGTACCTTGGGGTTAGATCCGGTTTCTGTTTTACATCTCAAACAGCCTCTACAGCCCGGACATACTTCCGTGAACCCTAACGAGACAAACAAAACAATGTAATTCAAAATGTATTAAACAATAATTTTAAACATATTATAAAGATATAACTACAATCAGAATAATTACGTGGTTCCGTAAGTATGACTTTTATGTGTGTCACTTGTATCCTTGAAAATTGTTTCCTTATCAGCAAAGCATTTAAAAGTATGTACTAATGTATCTGTTTGTTTGTTCTGGTGTTCTGGATTACGTACAAAGGACACACGGTTGACAGCGGACCCAAACTTTAAACGAGATACGCACTCAAGCGGAAAAAGTTCATTTGCTATTCACAGGGAGTTCGTCTCCGCTGAAAAGTTACTTCAGTCTGGGAATTATGCACTTTTTACTCGCCGACCTAAATAGAGAATGAAGCGGTGGACACTGAAGAAGTGGGGGACGGGGGAGAGGAGACTGTCGCAACCAGCTTTTTTTGCTTGCTATCCATTTGGAATTTACTTAAAGCTAGAATAAAATGGAATGTACTTACATAGTTTTTACTATTCCTATAACATGCTTTTTTTTTGGGATTTTAAAGCAAGGCTTTGGTGGTACCGATTCACACAAATCTGGATTAAAAAAGTATTCCGTAAAGCGAGGTGCCAGTTTCAATTTGTAGATTCCACCAGACAAATTTTCGTTCGTCGGCGAAATACTGCTGATTTCGACAGTGATCTTTCGTTGCCTGACTCCCGAGTATGATCGGGACAAATATTATTAAAAACCAAAATTTTTGGTGTCGCTCTTTTCACGTTCTTTCTTTAAAACCGTTTAAAAATTATTACTATTCCAAAATAAAACTGGAACCAACAATATTAACTTCGATGATTTCTCTTTATTTGAAATAGCGCAGTCACTTTCCGCAGAATAGGTTTCGAAAATGAGAGATATCTTAGTCATGTCATGTTTAACAAGCTAATGAACCCCTAGCCTATGTATACTCTAAGACCCCTATCCTTTTCTTTAACCTTTGAGGTTTTGACGGAAAGAGACAACGCTTTGTAACGGCTGGTGAGGAGAGGAGCTATTAGCTGGCGAGATGAGCAGTGTAAAGCGAAGTGTTGTGGAGCGATGTAGTACAAAGAGGTTAGGCGTGGTGAGGTGCGGAGGTGAGGTGAGCATAGACATTTGTGTCTATGGAGGAGAGGAGGCGAGGAGAGCATAGAGAAGAGTCAAAAATGACATAACATTCGAATTTGGAGTTTGATGTGACAGCGGCGTTTTTCACTTTTTCGTAAAATTGAGAAATTGTATTGGAAAATATTATTCGAATATAAAGCATTGTGATTCCAAGAAACTCTTTTATTTGCCAAAATATCCTGACGATAATAGTCAGAAGCGGGATGATTCCAAGTCCATTATGAAGGGAACTAGGCAGGGGGGTTCAGGCGAGAAACCTAGACGGTATGTACGGCAAAAGAAGAAGCCAGGAAACGTGAATCATGACCAAATTTGGAAAGTTTGATCACAAAATCGCTGACAGCTCTGCAAATTATGTTAAATAAGGAAGACAGTCAGTACAAAATTTAATTCCATTGATAATTTCAACACCGCTCAATTTATTCTTGATCTTGACCCGGAAGCCCAGTAAATGAATTTTTTTTTTTTATTTTTTTTTTAATGATGGGTTTGCTCTTGACTCTAGTCTAGGTCATCGGACAGAGACAGAATCTAAGATGGAGCGAGCTCACCCAGAAGAAGCCTGTTAAGGCACTGGCACTCCCACACACTGACGGAACACAGCAAGCTACTTGGCGCCAGACTTCGGTGGGATGGTGGTCGCGAGCCAGGCGGCCCCTTACGGAGCCTTCCACCGCTTAGTGGGATCGTTCAGCCGGACTTATCCACAGGCAAGCCTGTGTTGCCGTTGCCCAGGGTGGACCGCTAGGAGGTAAATCCCATACCACCCCCAAAAAATACAAAATTTATCTACTAACAACTGGAACGATTAGACGAAATCCTTTATTTTGCAATTGTAGCTGCAAGGTCCGGAACGCATTTGGTTGAATAGACTTGAATCTTATGAATATACGTGGCAGGAATAGAAAACAATGTTGATCAAGGCATTTCCTCACCATCACGATAACGCTACACTTTTGGAAGAAATGATGCAACGTTAGAAATTGACCAGTGAAGGTATCACAAAAACTACCAAGAGAAGTTGGCTATGTACCTCTACTATCGATGGCAGCTAAGTGAACGGGCAGCAGTGTCTTGTAATAATACGGGTTTACCCGAAGAGCTGCTAGCTAATGCTCAAGCATTTCAATGTTCGACGCCAGACAAAATATATGAAAGATTCTTGTCAGCTTTTGATCATTATCAATCCGATCAAGGTTTCAACTTCCAAGAAGCAAGGAGGGTAGACGAATTTTTGAAAATGACACCTTTGAGAAATTTTGATGACGTAGATGCCTGTGATTAAGTGCCTGGTTATGGAGTACAGGTAGCTGAAGACAAGGCAATAGCTTAGTAAATGTGGCTGTAGCATGCACGCCGCAAGGAGACGTGTGGGCAAGATATAGACAGCATAGCAATGGATGTACGCACTATGCTAGTATGTTCTATTATTCACGATGGAGAAGGATACTTGAAAGTGTGTAACATTGCATGTTGAGCAGCGTGCCATATACCGGATCGAGGGCGACATGATAACACGAGCTGAGCAATGTGTTTTTGAGGTGAGCGGGGATTTTTAATTACTGCGGTAGGGGGGAAAAGGTGCAGACGACAAGCGATAGATAAGCAAGATATAAGTAGGATCTTTAACAAAATTTGCTACTTTAGTAAATACAGTCTGCAAAGAAGATAGGGTAGCATCATAATACAGTCGGTAAGGAGATAGGGTATCAACCTAAGCTAGCAAAGATAAGTGTAATGTGTAAATGTATGGCGGGTGACAGGAGTGATGCCAATAGGCAGAATGGAGCATTCCAGGCGCAATCGGGATAAGGGTAGCTACCCTGCCTGGCCGAATGTTGTGGCCAGGGGACCTACTTTTCCACCTGGATAGAATTGGAAGTTGTATATATGCGTAGCCCGATGAAACTCTTCGATACCGCGTTTCAGGCTCTTTGTTCTGTCACGTGGCGCCATCTTGCAGATATGTTGGGACTTCTGTTGCGTCTTGCTTGCTCGTGAACCACTTTGAGTGAGCTTCTTGTCGTAGCTCCCAGAGGTCGCTACAAATACAAGCAATCGTTTCTCTTTTATTATCTTTCCCTATCTAAAAGCTTCGCTTTGGCTGCGCTGTGGTGATATAGCATGTAGTGCATTTAAGTGATGGATGAGGAGGTCGTAACTGGGGATGATCTTATTTAACTGCTGTAAATTAACGATTTTTCTTGCGCCAATTGCGGTGCAATTGGTTTTAGGATGGCCGACTGTAACGGCTGGTGAGGAGAGGAGCTATTAGCTGGCGAGATGAGCAGTGTAAAGCGAAGTGGTGTGGAGCGATGTAGTACAAAGAGGTTAGGCGTGGTGAGGTGCGGAGGTGAGGTGAGCATAGACATTTGTGTCTATGGAGGAGAGGAGGCGAGGAGAGCATAGAGAAGAGTCAAAAATGACATTACATTCGAATTTGGAGTTTGATGTGACAGCGGCGTTTTTCACTTTTTCGTAAAATTGAGAAATTGTATTGGAAAATATTATTCGAATATAAAGCATTGTGATTCCAAGAAACTCTTTTATTTGCCAAAATATCCTGACGATAATAGCTTAATTAAGTTTATCGAAATTATCGAAATGCAAAGACATAATAAACCTCGAATTGTCACCTAAGTATGTTTCTTAATTCTAACATCTTGTCATTTTTTGTTGTAAATATAGTCCTACTCCTGCTACTCTTCTTTTTCAAACATGATAAAAACTGTTTTTCAATCTAAATCAACACTCCCATAATATTATTATCGTCAGGATATTTTAGCGAATAAAAGAGTTTCTTGGAATCACAATGCTTTATATTCGATAATATTTTTCAATTCAATTTCTCAATTTTACGAAAAAGTGTAAAACGCCGCTGTCACACTGAACTCCAAAATCGAATGTAATGTCATTTTTGACTCATCTCTATGCTCTCCTCGTCTCCTCTCCTCCATAGACACAAATGTCTATGCTCACCTCACCTCCGCACCTCACCACGCCTCACCTCTTTGTATTACATCGCTCCACACCACTTCGCTTTACACTGCGCATCTCGCCAGCCAATAGCTCCTCTCCTCACTAGCCGTTACAATATAAATTGAAATGTTGTGCTTTATATTTTTATTTCTGTATGTATTTTGTAATGAAAAATAAATGATTTGTATTTGTATTTATTTGTAAGCTGGCCCGAACGACACCATATAAATACCTAAGCTCTTTATGCTAACCCTATAAAGACTTACATTGTAGCAAGCAGATATAAAACTATGAACCGAGATTCACTTTACTCGAGTGTAGTGCAAGCTGCGAGAAAAGGAATAAAAACTTCCACAGACTACTTACCGCTTAGAGGGCGACGTAACATGAACGATTGCATTTGGTAAAGAATTTAAAAATCATTACATATGCTATGACATATAAGTTCCACAATGATACTTAGGTAGGCTGGTAGCAACTGGATGGTGAAAACGAGACATCGTGCCTTACAGCTTTCCTTGGAGGAAGCTTGCGCCCAACAGTGAACTGCTCTAGGCTGATCTTCACTCTTTTCGTGTGGGACACCGAGTCATCCAACGACCCGATGAGCCCTAGTGTCAGAGTTTTTCAACCGCCTACTACCACTAGTGGGCCTCTGACAAGGTTGTGTTACGACCGCCGTCTAAGTAATCATAGACAGCAACCGGGACCAACGGCTTAACGTGCCCTCCGAAGCACAGAACCATTTTTTTCGGACAATCTGTTGATTCACCCTGCAATGTCCTAACCAGACCGGAAACAAATTCACAAAGAGATAAATATCAAATTTTGTGAATGTCCCACCGAGGATCGAACCCGGAACCTTTGCGTCGCAGGCAGTCGCACTACCACTGCGCCACATCAGTCGTCATAGGCTGATGTCATTATGTGACTTACTTAGGTTCATAAATATGATTAAACTTCAAACTCAGTGGTGTTGATGTTATGAAGTTTCCAGTATTAAGTATCTGATCGTATATTCTTTATAAATAATACGTGAAATTAGCATGGGTGAGCTAGGAACACTATATTAAAGACTACCTGTGAGACCTGGAAAGCAGGTACTCAACCGTTTGGTCTGCCGGCGCCGAAGAGTTTTTCTCGTAACGTGAGCAAAGGGTTGTCTTGCTTCGTGGGCATCCTTGTGCGGTTGTAAAACAGATGTATCCTCTTTGTGAACAATTCTTTTGATTCGTGTAAATGTTAATGTAATTTCCAGGAAATAAGCTTCTGTACCTCTAAACTAGTTTTATGCCTGCTTGCATTTTTCATTATTTTGTTTCAATTCACACACAACAGATGAATTCCGAAAATAATTACAGTAAACAGAAAGTGCAGTTATTAAAAATTACCAAGAAATAATTATTTGAAGTCACCTCTACTGTTTTACTGACGAAGCTTGTCGGTGCCAAATTATTTCGCTAAAGATTATCGAAATGTATTATTCTTCATATTATGGTTATTATTTGCGATTAAATGAAGAACTGTTCATATTTTTTTTGATAAAATTGCTTGATTATCAAGTAATAAACAAAAATTGATTGTTTTGGGCTTCCATAGATACAATTGGTATTTATTTGGGTGTGTTTCTTTTGCCGTCAGACTGTACAAAGTACAAATAGTACCTACCCATTTGGACCATAATATAAAGCACTAACGTTTATTGTCACTTTGACATAAAATCTAAAACACTAATCCGCTTGTCTGTCACGTACCGGGAGCCGGACAACAATTTTGAACCTTAACTACCCACAATAAAATTCAAACCCAATGAAATTGTTATAGTATGAAGCGACAGACGAGTGATTATAATATCATTCAATAAAAAGTACTTCAACAGGTGACAAAACTTATTAATTTTTGCTTCGTGCTCCAGCAGCTTTCAATGAACTAGGTACCTCCAGAAATAAACCTGTTCTGTATCAGCACCACTTCTCTTAAACGTACCATAGCAACCGAATTTTTCTTTGAGTTGCTTTTAATGTTAAATTCAAAACTTGTTTTGGTTTCTATTCTTTTTGCTCGTTTGAGTCAATGTTTCTTTGTTTATCTTCTTTCGGATAATTTTGCCATAGCAGTCTTGTAACATTTATAGGTGGAAACTAGTTATTAGCCATAGACTAACATTTTGATTGCCTAGCTATAAGATATATGCTGTAAGTTTCCCAAATCACTAATAAAAAAATTAAAAAAATAATTAAGATTTTGCTTATTTTGAAATAACGTAAACAAGAAAGATCGCGATAAAGCGGTTTATCAACCCAGTTAAAAAAGGTTATCTATTTGAAGGTTTGATTAAATCCTAACTTTTGAATGAATTGACAGATTTTCATTCACTGAAAGTGAAAAATGATAAAGCAAGGTAAAAAATATTTTTAAAATAATATTATAACCTGCTTACAGTTACTAAGAAAAATCAGTATAAGTTGACCGCATATATGAGTAGATTCGGGTAGTTTATATTCTAAGGGCCGATTCATACGTACGCGCTGGGTAAGGGTGTCGGCTGCACTACCTGCGCGAGTTGATCGCGTATTAGTACAAGATCTACCCGTGAAGCATACGCGCTTACCGCGCTTGACCGACACTAGACAGCGCCTATAACTATAATATTAATGCACGCTCAACACGCGCACAGCACGCGTATACGTCTGAATCTGCCCTAAGATTATTTAAAATTGTGACACCTCTATAAATAATCTCTACAAGCTCAGATTTAAATTCTAAACTCCAATTAATTTTCGTTTCTTTTGCTTAAGTACAAGCTATTTATGAGTTTTTGACATCTGTTACCCAAAAGTAAATGGGCAGCACTGTTCCTCAACCCATACAACGCTAGTTACTAGTTATTATTCTGTGCCCATACTGTGCCCATACCAAGGTCCTTGACCCAAACTAATAACCATTTTTTTCCACTGCGCTCTCTAGTCCACCTGCCAATGCGTGGGAGTATGGCGACAGCAGTGGATTGTTGTGGGTCTTGATGAAAATGAACCTAAAAATCACTGTTTTGATCTGAAACTGGAATAAACTACCTCTACTAACTGACCATAATCCCATCAAAAAGGTATCGCTTTTCACTGGTGTAGCAAAATAGTAAACTATCATTGAAACAGCGCTTAATTTAAAACAACCAGCCGAGTATTCCCCGTAAGAGCGGCAGATCGAAACGAATGCAAAGATTCATTTACGTATTGTTGCATAACTTTGCGCGAAAACTTTTCGAGATACAACAAAGCGATGGATTCACGGAGGTAATTTAAGTCTCGGAGAAAGCTGATATTTCAAGACTCGAATAATAAGAATAGTTAGGAGCGGCGTCATTTCGCCTTAACAGCCCGCGGGCGTCTGTTAGTATTTACTCCGGTAAAAGGTAAACAATTTTTATTTGCATTGTTTTATCAGTATCTCTGCCGAGATCTGCTTACTGTGAAGAAAATGTGAACAGAATACAAAAACTGTTATCCTAATTTGACTATTGTTATGCTTTTAGAAAGCTCAACAAAAACATTTGAAACGAACACACCTGATTTTCTAGCTAGGGTAACTATAACCTAATCATACACGAACACGATTGCAACGCAAAATTTGCGCGCTTGATACCACGCGCATTTAAATACGGTTAAGATCACTTTCACCCCTGAATCACACCTGAATGTCGTTTATCACTTTTCAGGGCAAACAATTCTTTTATCGTAAATAACCAATCATTGAGTCAATACAAAATTGAGTAACTTATGTTGGAGAAGACCAAAATATGAACCAGACCATTCGTTCCTTCATAGAGTGTCGCTGGGTAACGTATGATGTTACTTGATCCTCTTGCTTTAGAAACTTTTTAATGATACCTCTTTTTTACCGCCATCCCCCTCTCCCTCTCCAGACCGTCTTTTCGCTACACTAATTGGATTATTTACTGAACAAAAGCCGGTATTGCTTACGTTGTGTATGTTTCGCGGATTGCTTTTGTTCGTTGTTTTTGGCAGTAGTTGTGCAAGTATTATCCGGATTTGATGCAAATAGTTTATCATACTGTTTGTTTTAATTTCTCAGTCAGTCAGTTAAGTGTTTGTTAATATTTTCTTACTACGCTATACTTCTTATACGCTATTAGCTTGGGTCGATTTTCGACTTTACATAGTAAAGCCAGTCAGCTGATCGTGATTTTGGGACGTTAAATAATTTTTGTCGTTTCCTGGCATATGTTCTGAGGTGAAATTTGTTCAGTTTCATGATCTGCATGCACCCTATCAATATGTTTGTCCCGTATATGGATTTCTATTGAATACCTATATAGAGGCTAATAGAAAGCTGATCACGCAGTAGGGCAAAATCCAGAGCCTCGAATGTCAGCCTCGCTCGCCCCGTTGCTAAAAAAAAGAAATACTTAGAAAACAAGCGTGTCATGTGGAAAGCTACAAAATTCCGTCAAATGTGTGAAATATACGCGCAGGGATAACATCACTGTTCTGTGAGGCAAAGCTAAATATACAAGTATGATAAACTAAAAATAATTAAAACACGACTGTTTTCTCAGAGAAAGCCTAGCCTATGACACTCGGGATAATGTAAGAACTCTTCTGATACAATTCCCATTCGAATCTATTGAGTGGTTAGCGAGTTACAGTCCTTTAAAGAATCGCACACATACACATACATACATTCCTACATACATGAACTCTTAATACATTACAATCCTTTTTTTGGTGAGCAGTCGTGTAAAAACGTGCAAATACGGAATATTACTTTTACACTTCTTTGAAATACATAAGCCGAATTAAGACAAACATATTTTGAATTTCAATAGTAACTCAAATCAGCTGATCGGCAACTTTTTAAGGGAGGTTTAAATATTTTTTACGTATTTAAAACTATGTTTCTTGGGAAAAGTTGTTCCTTATCACCAGCCCGTCATGAGTTTTTGGTATAGGTCACTAATAAAATTTTACCTTATATACTAGTGAGGTAGTTTGAATTGAAAATCACAATTCACGATCTGAAATTCAGTTGTTGTTTTTACGACGAACTAAAGTAACTAACTTCTGGTATATAATAATTACATTCCAGCAGCAGGAAACTAGTGATTTGGTGGAGGTATTATTTTATTTCTATGATAACTGTAGGTACTTATGATGTTAGCCGAAACTCGTAGCTTTAACACTACGATGGACGTAGCAAGCAGCTACGAACAACAACCAAGTCTACGTTTTAAAACGCTAATCAAACTATTGCTAGCTCCAAGCTAAGGCCATCATAAGGAAAAGAAGTTACAACGGTCATTCAACCACATGAACAACTCAGCTCTGAGAAAAGATAACAGAACAACTTTTTTACGAGTGGTCCTTTAAAACTCTTTTCTTTACTCCACTAATAGGAGCTCTGTAATGAAAAACAGAAAGACAACGAAACAGTTTCCTTTGTCATCGCTCGAAATGTGAGTTAACAGTAACAGGCGTGCTGGTAAGAGCCTATAAACCTTTTGTCGCTCCGATTGCTTACGATATATTCACGCTTTAGTTCGATCGCATTATTGATTGCGCATACATTCAGTGGTCTCTTACTGCATATATACTAATACAAAAGTACCGCTGTTCCAATAAGTCGTATTTGCAGCTGTCAGATTTGTGATAATGCAATGGCAGAACGTACATTTTTCTTTGTTGACATCTCTTTTAGTATGGAGATGACAGCTGTCAAATACGAATTTTTGGAACGGCGGTACATTAACTTTTTCTTAACCCACCCGCACCCGCCCCCAAACTCGCACTTTTATATTATTCATATTATTTAATCATCAATTTAGATAAAAACAATAAAAAAAGTTAATTTATAAGGTTTTTACCAGTAGACAATAGAGTAAGCTGAAAAAAAGCATTTACAATGAAACACTAACTAATACTGTTTATTTTTTATTAATTACTTTTTTTCAGCGCACATGCAGTGGCCGCTCACTGCATTTATACTAATACTAACTGTTTCCTACCAACACCCGCAGACCGCCCCGAAACTCGCCCATTTCTTTTATTCATATAAACAACGAAATAAGACCTTATTTCAGGCGCGCTTTTATTATTACTAAATTTAATTTGACGTTTCTAAAACCGTTTCCTATTCTGCACGTAATGTCAAATTCAAATGAAAGAATTATAATCTTTAAAAATAGCTGACAGGATTAAATTTAGCTTAAGCCGATTAGTGCAATTCTAGGAGGTGCAAAATTAAGCAATTTAAATATTTAAAACGATTAAATTGACTAATATTAGTAGCCACTAAAAATGTCCCGCTTAGAAATAGTACTGTCAAAACAAATCGAAATGGTTGCAATGTTGGAGTGATCTGTGTGATTTTCGGTCAGATAGGAGAGTTCTAAAGTGGGATCAATTGAGTTCCTATAATGTCACCGGGTAGGAAAGATCTAAAGTGGCACCGGATTCGGTGATGGATAGGCACTGGGTCAGAATGTTCTAGGATGGCACCAGGTTGAAAGGTTTTAAAGTGGCACCGGGTCGAAAAGTTCTAGAGTGGTACCGAATGACTGTTTGTCTAAAAATTCCATTTCTTTTTGGCGATTTTACACAAAAATGCACCAAATGAACATTAAATCATTATTACGTACTGCGCTCGCCAATCCATCTACCAAACATGGTGTGTTTAGCAAATACCCCCAAAGCCCTAACAGGGACAGGCCTGTTTCTATAGTTAAATATAAGAATTATTTTACCAAATAATAGAAAAATGCTTTTTCGTGGCGTATAAAAAATATTTGTTTTCTTGCAACCCTTTTTTATATTTTTAAATTTGCTACACTAAATTTTGTAATAATAGCATTGTCAAAATCCAATTATATTCCTGTCAATAATTTCCCAAAAACATGGCTTTTGTGAAATAGCCACACTTAAAACCTCTGAGTTACGGGATTTTATTTTAGTGATTTTAGCATTCGAAACTTAAAATGATTAAAACGTGGAATCGGGACTATTGTTTATTTAATATTAATCACTTTTATTCAGCGCTATCTTATATGATGATCATATTAAAGAGCAAATTGCTGAATGAGAAAACACTATATGGAAAAATACAGACGTTGAAGAGAACTTTGATGAACCAATTTTAGTGAACACCACTCTAAGCTGAATAAATATAATGGTGTAAGTAGATGTAAAAGATATTTTGCTCTCACCTCAAATTTGTTTTCAGCAGATATATTATGATAGGGAAGGTGGCGCATCACATCACAATTCATTATAGTTTGAATGGTCCTATGATAAAAATACTTTTTGTTGGGATGCAAGATATACTTAAAGGATTCCAGGGCCTATAATTACTACAGAGAGGGGTTTATAGTTATCACCGATGTAAATATCAAAGAGCCGGGGGTATATGGAATACCTATCATATATAAATGTAATTGGCATATACTGATACAATGAATAAACTTAGATTTATTTGATTGTGGGTTCCGTAGAAAATAAAACTTTTTCAAGTATCGCAGTAACACTAAATTGATATTATGAAAATTATAGAACCTAGTTTTCTTAAATAAACTCAGACTTTATTCTTATGCATCAAGATTTGTCCAATATGAATGTTTACCACTAATCACTGATATTTTATAAGGTAATTTTACGTTCAACTAATATTCAATGCTTTAATATTTATAGTTGATTGGCGAATATGTTGTACAGACAGACATTGTAGTGTATACTTTTATCTTCTTCTTCTATTCGCGCAAGACACCGATGATTTTGTATGTGACTTAGATTTAATATAAACTCATGTTTTCTCTTCCATTATTCTATAGTAATGTAAGCCTTTTCCCAAAAGTTTCCCTTTTCAACCCTTGTCCACTATAGACTAGTTTTCAGATACTGTAAAATATATTTAATATTTAAAGGTTTGCTATATCCCTCCCTTAAACGGATCCCCAAATAGTCAATATAACTTAGTTTAGCTACTTGACACGAGGCGTCGCTACGGTCGTAATCGAAATACTCTCCAAACATATTTTAATCAAAAAGAAAGTACTAAACATAACCTAAACCAGTTCATAAATATAAGAAAATTATTTTAAACATAAAATGCGTACATAAACAGCTGAATTGTGCTTCAACACTTGGAATTCTTTTTACTGACAGTAGTACCATACCTTGTCAATATCATGGACCTCTTGGATTGATGCCATCTACCGACATTGTCCTGATCTACAAGTGAATTTGATCGAACGCAATAAACTGATTCTCATATATTGAATTTAGGTCTCTACTCGATGTCGCTATTTGAAAGGATTTTAAAAGAACAGCGTAGCAGTTATTATAATGTCTTGCTTAAAAGTTGGCGACTTAAAGGACAATGCCCTCCATTCGTGATATAATTTCTTCTTACTTGCTTTAAATTAGTGCTGTCACTTTCTATCAAATAGGTTTAAAAAAGAATAGGAGATATTTAAGTCCTGTCATTTTTAAAAACATCTATGGTTTTTTCGCCTTTCCTAGTCAATTTAGTCGCCATTGTTTTGATCGTCGCCTTATTTTGACAGATAACAAGTATTTTGCATGAAATTATAAGACATGACACGACTAAAATATCTCCTATCCTTTTCTTAAGCTATTTGACGGAAAGTGACAGCACTAATTTAAGGCAAGTAAGGAAAATTTATATCCCGAATTGAGGGAATTGTCTAATTATTATTTAAAACTTAAGTCTACAGCATATAGTACATAAAGTACATTTTACAATAAATATCGTCGAAACATACATTATGTTCACTGTTTACTTAGATATTTGTACAAGAGGATAGGTAGGTACTTTAAAATACAATATAAAAAATAAAAGAAAATAATAGAAATAGAATAGTATTTTTATTTGTATCACACATGGTAGTCAAGATTTGTTTGTTTAGATCGCATGTTTTGCCGTGGTTTTGCTAATACAATTAATTAGCATGCAAAAGTATTTGGTCATATATTATTCAATTTGATTTAATATAAGTTCATTGAAAATTGATTTTGACAGAAGAATTGGATTCGTCTTTTCTTTTTCATGTATGAAGTAGCCTACATAAATGCGTGCATAGTTTACAGCCTTACTCATGATAAGACCAGCAGCAGCCACAGGGATTTTAGGCTCAAAAATTAGCCAGAGGTCTGATCGACAATTATACTTCCCGTATAAGAAAACCACCAACACTTAAGAATAAAAAAGGTGGACAGTACGGAGTGTCGGACACTATAAGACTATATAATGTGGGTGCTCATATGCCGTGTGAAGGCACCCGATAACGGTGCCGGTTCTACAGCACACGTGACAAGTCGCAACGAACCAAAATCATGTGTACCGTGTGTCAAGTGCCGTTGTGTGCGGTACCCTGTTTCGGTGATTTCCATATAAATAGACACTAATAAATACAACTTGTTTATTTTCACACCAGGTTTTTTATTTCGATTACATTCACCATTCAAACTCAAAAAACCAACATTTATTTCATCAGGGCTGTCCAATTCATTATTTTTATCTCATATTGTAAATTGTAGTCTAACCCTTAAATTACGTACAAATACTTATCCGGGCAGTGGCCAGATATGAATCACACTTCTTTTTTCTAACGGGCAGTGGTCATATAGAGACAAGGTGTTTTTTCAAAAACTAGTAATAATATAAAAAAAACTAGAAATCACTTTTTTTATAACCCTATCATTTACCTAAATAAAAAAAATCTTCAGGCCTGGCTAAGGGTTAATGATTGAAATTTGAAATAATACGAGCTTTAACAAATACAACGTCAAGAAAACATGATCATTATTATAAAAATTAATTTAAACTATAATTTGATTATTCTTTTAGCAATTATTTTATATAAATTTGTCACAAATGATTTAAAAATCAGATTTCTTAAAAAGTATTCTATTATAAATGCTGACACACGTACACAGGAAATTTCCGTGGGGGTTGTGATCGTGGGTGTGTCCTCATAGATCAGATATCAGACAGTAAGAAGTTATGACATCTTATGAAATCTTTGTATTGGATAATTATCAAAAATTTAAATTCATACAATAGAATCAGAAGCACGTTTGGGGCATTCACATATGACTTTGTCAGGTCTCAGTCTCTCTACTTGCTCTGCATATGAGTTGACCACAACAGCAAAGTACATATTGACTGGAAAAAAAATGTTGGTTTATAGTACGGCTCCTTAGCTCTGACGTTGTATGAATCTATGGTCCCATCTGGAAGCAAGCATGAAACTTGGTATGCTTGTAGCTTTCATTATCTACATCTACACTAATATTATAAAGAGGAAAGATTTGATTGTTTGTTTGTTTGTTTGTTTGCATCGAATAGGCTCCGAAACTACTGGCCCGATTTTAAAAATTCTTTCACCATTAGAATCCTACATTATTCCTGATGAACATAGGCTATATTTTATACGAGAAAAAAATAGGGATCCGCGTGAAAATTTCGATAATGTAACCCAACGTGTGAAAAATGTACCCAAAAAATATCTTATATCGCGTACGCTGTGGAAATTATTGACAATAGAGCAAAGTGATGTACTACAGTTTTATAGAGGACATCAATATCTATAATAATGTCCGCGATACCATATGTCTAACTATTACAGTTATGCCACAATAACTACTTTTTCATTTAAAAATGTACCAACTACGCCACATTATTCGTACCAGTGTAATGATTACATTTAATCATTACTGTATTAAAGGGTGTAAGGGATAGCCCTCCGAGTACTGATAGGGTACATGCAGACCATGAAACTGAACAACTTTCCCCTAGGAACATATTTCAGGAAACGTAAAAATACTGACTTCCCATAGTGAATGCAGTCAGCTGATTGTGATTTTGTATGGAAGGTCAGTTTTTTGGCGTTTTCTGGCATATGTTTCTAGGGGAAAGTTGTCCAGTTTTATGTTTCATTTATCAGTATTCGAAGGACTGTCCCTTACCTACTCGGTATAAAAAGACGACAAAAAACATTAAATAATGCATTAAAAACATCTACATACATAAATCACGCCTATATCCCTCACGGGGTAGGCAGAGCGTTAACGTCCGTTCAACGGATATTAACACCACGTCTGACAAAAGCTTGAGGGTCAATCAGATAACTGTGTATCACTATAGTGACAGGTTGTCAGCCCATCGCCTTAAATTGCAATACACATCCCTCGAGTCCCTTAGTCGGCTCTTACGACACCCCATGGGTAAGAAATGGGGTAATGCTATTCTAAGCCGGCATCACACGGTAAAAAAATCTACTCTAAAATAATACATACATACACATATCACGCCTATTATCCCTTACGGGGTAGGCAGAGCGTAAACGGCGCAAAAACGGACATTTACGCCACGTCTGACATATGTTTGAGGGTCATTCGGAAAACTGTGTATCGCCATAGTGACAGGTTGTCAGCCCATCGCCTAAAAGTTCAATACACACCCTCAAGTCCCTTAGTCGCCTCCTACGACTCCCACGGGAAAGAAATCGGGTGATTCTATTCTAAGCCAGCATCACACTAAAATAATAATTATAATAATCTACACTAATATTAGAAACAGGATTTTATTTATTGTTTGTTTGAATTGAATAGGCTCCGAAACTACTGGACCGATTTTAAAAAATCTGTTACCGTTAATTGAAATTGAAATTCTTAATTCAATGTAGGATAGTATTATCACTTATTGACGTCATGAACCGTCATTCTAAAAAAAGAAATTTGTGTTACACAATTTTCTTTTTTTTTATTACAATTTTGTTATGACCTAATAGAAAACCGGCTCGGGCGGGATAAAAAGAATAAAAATATAGGCACTGCCATGGTACTGGCCAGGTTAATCACAGGCATGTAACTTTACGCCACCACCATCTGCAAATGATATTTGTTTCAAATTGAAGTCAAGATTTTTAGAATCCTACATTATCCCTGATGAACATAGGCTATATTAAACTGTCTTATTCCCGGGGGGAAAACTGTTAGCGGCGGGTGAAACCGCTGGGCGGGCTGCTATTATGTTATAATCACTTAAAGGGGAACAGCTGTCAAACGAATGTTTTCCCCCTTCCCCCGTTTTTATGTTCCCATTTTCAGTTTTTCTGCTTTAATTAAAAAACGGTTAACCACTTCGCTCAGGTCGAATTTTGCAACAATAGATTTGTATTGTTCTTCAAGCACACATGTGTGCTTTTACGAGCGGACACAAAACCTTTTTAGGAGTAAAATATTTTGCATTCAATTTTGTACAATAATTGTCTCACAAGTATGTTGATGAGATTTACAGTTTTCAAGTTATGCTTAAGTATATGAATTCCATAATTTTTTGAAGATGACTTTATGCTCTTAATTAGTCAAAAATACCTTGTGGTAAAGAACTTTCTAAAATTTAGTATATTGTATAGTTTTCAAAGGAGATCCGCAGAGACTACAATAAATTTGCGCCTGCAGTGGTGGGGGGAGGGGAGCAAAGTTAAATTTTTCCTAGCTGAACTTGAAGATTTCTGGCTCTAAAAGTATATGTGCAAGGGCAACTTGGGTATCATTTTATGATATACAAAGAACCGATTATTCATTTCTGAAACAATTTTTGGTACATTCCAAGCAAAAAAGTAAAATTCGTAGGTGAAATATAAAAAACCGGTCAAGTGCGAGTCTGACTCGCGCACGAAGGGATCCGTACCATTATAACAAAAAAACACGTGTTTAGTTCTTATAGCAGCAACAAAAATACAACATCTGTAAAAATTTCAATTGTATAACTTGCGTGGTTCATGAAATACAGCCTACATACAAAAAAACAAGATTTTTGTATGTAAGCACCTTTAAATATTTACTTTAATATAATTTTTTGTATTTGTTGTTATAGCAGCAACAGAAATACATCATCTGTGAAAATTTCAACTGTCTTCAGTATAACTAAACTAAAATTTCAACAGTTTCAGGTAACTGTAGGACGGACGGATTGACGGACGGATGGACAGACAGACGGACAGATTACCCTTTAGGCACGGAACCCCAAAGAGATGTATTTTTGATCTCTTTTTAACGCTGTTCTCTTTTTAACCTTGAGACCAACTTGTAAGATATTAACACTTGCTGGAAGCCTGATTCACTTGCATTATAAAAACATACGATTTATTTCATAAAGTTAAAAAATACTGTGCCTGCAGAAGCCTCTACATTTTAAAAAAGTTGTCTGTGTAGCTGAAAACATATCAAGTTAATTCATTCCATAGTCAAAAATAAGATGACCAACCGCAAAATCATAACATAGGAGATACGGAACCGCCATCTAAACAAAAATTGTTCAAACTGATAGGTAACCTTTGCTGGCATATAGAAATCGAAGATCTGGTGTCCCTGGTGTGGAAAATTATAGATCAGATAAATTATTCGAGATACGATATTGCCACCTAAGCAAAAGTTGCTCAAAGTGATGGGTTTTCTTTGCAGGCATAAAAAAATCGAAGATCTGGAGTACGAGTACCTCATGTGAAACATCAAGACAAGAGCTCGGCCTAACTATTTAAAATACGGAAATACCATCCTTAGCAGAAGTTATTCAGAGTGATGGGTTTTCTTTGCTTGCATTGAGATCTTGAGGATCTGGATTACCTGATGTGGGCCATTAAGAGTCCAGCTAACAATTCGAGTTAGGCAACGCCACCTATGCAAAGCTTGCTCAAAGTGATAGGTTTGATGTACAAAGTGATGGTTTTCTTTGCTGGCAAAAAGAAGCCGAGAATTCGGAGATCCTGATGTCAAACATTAACAGCTCAACTTGACTGTGCAAGATACGGAAATAAAATCTTAGCAAAAATAGAGTAGAGTGATGGATATTTGTTTGGTGGAAAATGAAAATCGAGAATCTGAAATATCTGATGGGTAACACCATGAGCCCATTTGAGAATCTTATTAGGAATCCAGCTGCATGACGTAGGGAATTTGCACATTAGCATAAAGGTGGTTTTCCACCGGCAGAACGAGACGAGATGCGGCGTGGCGTGAATTAAAATCGTACTGGCCCTTTTCCACTAAAAATTGGCATTAATTGCAAGCGCGAGCTCGCGCATGCCGTAGATTGTAGGCTTTATTAAAATATGCAGTGCTATTAAGTTCGTCTTTAATAGTTAATTTATACTCTATGTCGAAAGCAATACGGTTCAGTTTTACACAAACTGATTTTTCAATTCAAGTCTCGCACATCCTCTTCAATCCTTGCCTTTTCCACCGAAGATGCGCTTCAATTCAATCCTCGTCACGCTTCGTCTCGCTCTGCCGGTAGAAAACCACACCTTTATCTTATTCGCTGTTTGGAAGCGTGTTTCTGTTGCAGAATTAATTTAAACTCTGTGTCGGAAGCAATACGGTTCAGTTTTACACAAAATGATATTTCAATTCAAGTCTCGCACATCCTCGTCAATCCTTACCTTTTCCACCGAAGATGCGCTAGGATTGAATTGAAAAATTCCCATACAAATTTTAATTCAATTCTAATCATGCCTCGTCTCGCTGCCTCGTCTCGCTCTGCCGGTGGAAAACCACCTTAAGTCCTGGCTGTATGCTATTTTACTTCCGTTTTTCGAATAGTTTAGCTGGTCTCTTAATGTTCCACATCAGGTACTCCAGATCCTCGATTTCTATATGCCAGCAAAGAAAACCCATCACTTTTAGCAACTTTTGCTTAGGTGGCAATATCGTATCTCGAAAAATTTATTTAAGCTATAATAATAATAGTTTATTCAATTAAAAACACAGTTTACATAATTTTAAGAAATAGTACTTTTGACATTTGTAAATTCTAGGTTTCTCTTCATTAGCAACGGCCTCCGCACTAAGCACAGCTTGTATCGCGGAGACCTTGTCGAAAGTTGACATATTTGATATAGGTACATAAAAAAACAGTCTCGGTCTGGATATGACACATGATTTGTTAAAAAAAAATATATATATATTATAATTATATCAAAAGCCGTTATTTTACATGCAAATCTTATCATTGCATGCAAATGATAAAATAAAATTAAAACTAATAAAAAATAAAACAAGACTAAAATAAATAGAGGATGATGGCTTGGCTATATCGGTTTGTATGTAACTATATGTGTGTGTGTGTGTGTGTGTGTGTGTGGTAGTGTGGTGTGTGTATGTGAAAGTTCTCATTAACCACATACCTTTGGAAGGATGCTCTCTAATTGGTCATAGTCTAGGGAACGCAGCCAAATTTCGGTCTCACGCTTTACTTTGGATGTTGGTAAATCCTTCAGAAGTGGGAAAATACGGCATAAGGCGTTATAAATAAAAGGGCTCGTAAAAGAGGGAAGACGTTGTGCAAAATAAGTACGCACAGAGGGTAGAGGAACCCTGTAAACCCTGCGCTTGTTCAAGCGCACGTAGTCGGGGTAGTTTATAGACGAGGAATGGGTTGCTGTTATTGACTTGTGGATGAAAAGTGCACGTACCCGCAGCACCTGACAATCCAGGTATAAACTAATTGTTGGATACATGCGATGTTTATGCAACATTACTTTCAGAACTGATATTTGAGCTCTTTCCAGTTCCTTTAATCTGGTTTTCCTAGCACCGCCCCACACTCGAATACAGTACGTTATAATTGATTGGCACAGGGCTTTGTACACACGAATGCAGGTTGTCTTGTCAGCTGAACTTCGAATGCTCTTCATCACATAGATGATTTTCCGTACTCGTTTCGACAGAGAGGAAATATGAGCGCCGAAATTTAAATTGTCATCAACAAGTACTCCTAGGTATTTAATACAGTGTGTGCGCTTTAACGGTATACAGTTGCAAGAACCGTGGGTCGAGGCTGCTTTGCATGTGTGCAGCCTGAGTGAGAACATCTCTAGTGGTTTTGACGCTTTGGTGTTGTGAAATGCCAAATATTGCGAATATTTGGATTCATTAAGAGTTAGGAGGTTACTCTGTAACCAACGCGCAATAAGGGCCATACCCTTTTCAGACTCACTGTAAACGCTTTCCCATGACTCTCCTTGAAACAGTACGACCGTATCGTCGGCGTAACAAATTATTTGGGCGCTATCCAATTGTACATCGAAGATGTCGCTCATGTATATTATGAACCCAAAATGCTGCCTTGTGCTACTCCAAAACAAACTCCATTCAGATCGCTGACTTCAGAGCCTACCTTAACTAGTTGACGGCGGTTATTGAGATAACTGCGAAACCAGTCCAATGCAACTCCCCTAATGCCTATTTTGTTAAGCTTACGCAACAAGATCGGAATGGAAACCGTGTCAAATGCCTTAGCGAGGTCAAGGAACACGCCAAGGCACTTCTGGTTCAAGTCTAAGGCATTGCTGACGACGTCAGTAAGTAACAAAACCGCGTCCTCGGTCGACATGCCTCTTCTGAACCCAAATTGTCTAGATGGAATCAGCTTATGTTTCTCAAGATATGAGATCAACCTTCCGTTCACTAACTTTTCCAGTAATTTAGAAAAAGTTGAAAGCAGTGAAATTGGTCTATAGCTGCAAGGAGAAGTTTTATCACCATCTTTGTAGATTGTGATAAAGCTATAATGTTCCACACCAGGAACACCAGATCTTCGATTTCTATATGCCAGCAAAGATTACCTATCACTTTGAACAATGTTTGTTTAGATGGCGGTTTCGTATCTAGTACGTAAAGATTTGCGGTTAGTCATCTTATTTTTTGCCTACAGTCACAGTAATTTTTAACTTTTTGCAATATATCGTATGTTCTTATAATACAGGTAAATCAGGCTTCCAGTGTGTGTTATTATCTTACATGTTTGTCTTAAAGTTTAAAAGGGAACAGCGTTGAAAAGAGAACAAAAATAAATCATTTTTATATTTCACCTACGAATTTTGCTTTTTTGTATGGAATGTACCAAATATTATTTCAAAAATGAATACTCGGTCCTTCTTTTATCAGAGAATGATATCCAATGATACCCAAGCCCTTGTGCACATACTTTTAGAGCCAAAAGTCTTCAAGTTCAGCTCGGAAAAATTAAACTTTGCTCTCTGTCCCCATCACTACATGCGTAAATTAATTGTAGTTTCTGCGGTTTTACTTTGAAGATATAGTCCTTTGTTTATCAAAAAATAATACCCAAGCTGCCCTTGCGCACATACTTTTAGAGCCAAAAATCTTCAAGTTCAGCTAAGAAAAATTTAACTTTACCCCCTCATAACATAACTTGAAAACTTTAAGTCTCATCAATATATTTGTTAGACAACTATTGTACAGAATTGAATGCAAAATATTTTACTCCTGAAAAGATTTAGTGTTACAATCCACTTTTTTATAAAAGCAAAAACACCGAAAGTAGGGACATAAAAAGAGGGGGGAAAGGGGGATCAACATTCGTTTGACAGCTTGTTCACCCTTAAATTATAAATTACATATATAAAAGCAACAAACATACCAAGTTTCATGCTTGCTTCCGGATGGAACTGTACTCAGAGCTAACAAGCCGTACTATTAGAATAACATGCGGAAGGGGACTAATTGCGAGGTTGTTAGCATCCTTCTGAGACAACGCGGCGAAAGACGTAACTTTGAAGTATAAATAAATATCTTGTAAAGAAAAAAATTTATATTTTTTTAATCTGGGCTTAATAACAACTTTTTGCAATTTGTTTTATTTATTACTTATATAGATAAAACATTATTAAATTCACACTAAAGTCAGGCCTTAATTATACACAGGACACATTTGCTGGTGCGCGGTTGAAATACTCTGACACCAGGGTTCATCGGGTCGTTGGACGACTCGGTGTCCCACACGAAAAGAGAAGTGAGCTAAAAAAATGGCGCTGTACGTGCGTACTACCATGGGACGTTATGGTTATATTTTGTCGCCAATTTACCAACTGGTTTTATAAAAAGCATTACTCATTTAATTACACTAGCATATAGATCGACAGTCATGTTTTTCATTATTTCTATCGAGCGCATCAATAAAATAACAACAACAACAACCATCCGCTTTTGAGCAAACTGTTTTGTCAACATTACTTGGCTCAATCGCGCGCGCGCTCGCCCAAGCATGAGCATGTGGCTGCCTCGATCGCGGCAGTGCGCAGCACTTCCACGCGGGCTGCGCGGTTAGGCGCAGGCCTCGCGAGTCGCGAGGTGGTGAAGGCCGCGGGCGAGGCGGCTCGCCCTATCTGGACGTGCCTATTGACAACAATATCCTACATTATCTCGTTAATCATATTATAATCATATTAATCATACTCCATCGAAACCTGGGCTGTTTTGGAGTCCTTGCAGCGGTGCCAAGTGGATTGGTAACATGTGGACCTCCACATATTGCCAATCCACTTGGCACCGCACCTGCTAAGAAGCCGCTATCAAATGGCAACGTTGTCCGACCAAATACAAAACCACAAAACAGGATCTATCTAACTACTCCGAGGTGACGTTATATCCCCGAAACTCTTAACCAATCCGCTGGAGGATACCTTTAAGACTCTGAAGTGGGATGGACTAGGCATCAAAGTCAACGGCCAATTTCTCACACATCTCCGCTTTGCCGACAATGTGGTCATTATGACCAAATCGCTGCCAGATCTGCAAAAAATGCTAAACAGTCTCAACGTCGCCTTGAGACCTGTTGGACTCGGGATGTACTTGGTCAAGACGAAAGTCATGTTCATCATTGGCCTCACACGTCTGTGACAGACGATTTAATCATGTTCAATCAACACATCATACCCGAGCTGGTCTCCGTCGCTGGTATAGCCCTTGAAGTTGTCCAGAATTATGTGTACCTTGGGAAAACTTTGCAGCTAGGTATAGACAACTTTGAGGCTGAAATCACCAGAAGCGTCCAGCTGGGCTGGGCAGCATTTGGGAAATTGCGTCATATTTTGGAATCACCTTTGCCACAATGCCTCAAAACCAATGTATTCGATCAGTGCATCCTGCCAGTCATGACCTATGGAGCCGAGACGTGGAACCTGACAATAACACTGGCCCACCGGCTATATGTCACTCAGAGAGCTATGGAGAGGTCTATGCTCGGTATCTCTATTATGGATAAAATCCGGAATTAAACTATCCGCAAAAAGACCAAAGTAACGGACATAGTATGAAAGTGTAGCAAACTGAAGTGGCAGTGGAATGGGCACATCTGTCATAGGATGGTTGAGTTAACTGGTTCTCGAGTGAAAGCCACGCCTCGGTACGACCTCCGGCCAGATAGACCGATGACTTAAAAAAGGCGGTTGGTAGCGATTGGATGGCGAAAACGGGAGATACGATCTCCCGTTTTCGCCATCCAACCTGCGGGAGGCCTACGTCCAGCTGAGCAGTGGACTGCAATAGGCTGATGTATGATGTATGTATGTAATCATATTGGGATACTTTTACGGTTTTTTTTATGAAATAAATAATTATTAAATTTACGTACATGCTGCTTTGAAAAGAGCCTCCAGCATATATGGAATCATATAAAACTTTTTAAGCCATCTGATTTTATACAAAATAAGAACAATGGTCATTTTGCAACCGTGATCCTTGGGTGCTACCTCGATGGCGTTTACAACATTAATTAAGATGTCTAGAATTGCAACTAGGAATATTCCTAAAATAAAGATTTCCGGTAAAGGCACCTGAAACAAAAAAGGGTATAGTTGTATCATTATCAGTCAATACTATTGAAGTAGTTAAATTTTCAGCTAATATCAGAAACAACTGCACGGCTTCAACGAAACAGCCTGGGTGGGCACGGGGTGGTAGTATTCTGCGATCGCCGCCCACCAACAGGTGTTTCCGAGACGTTTTTTTATATAAATCTGTAATAATATAGTTAACATAAATAATTAAGTGAATCATAACACAAATATATTAGCGCAAATTCACATCAGTAGGTTGCATGGACGCAGTATCAAATTCCAACTGTAGTAAGGAAACTTCCTTACCTGAATATCAGAATCAAAAGTTCAACATTTGCCTACTTTTGCGGAGTCTGCTCCTGCGTTAACTTATTGGTTCTTTAAATTTTAACGTGGTTGAGAGAACCTAAACAATGACCCGGGACCCGGCCGACCTCCTTCAGTAACTCATGACAACGTCAGCAGGGTGGAATGGCTATTGCGAGAGAAAAAAAACATTACACATCGGGAGATTCATTCAGATTCACCATCCTGCATGAAAACCTTAAAGTTAGGAAGATTGCTCGCGATGGATACCTCATTTCCTTACCGAAGAGCAAACAGCCCGTCGTGTTGATAGAAGTAAATTTATGCTGAAGAAGTTTAAAAGAGGAACTTTGCAAAACGCATCCTGCATCCTTACAACTGACGAATCTTGGACCTTCAGCTACAATCCGCTCACGAAGCAGCAATCCATGCAATGGATGTTTGAAGAGGACGAGTTGCCGACAGAAGTTGTGCATGGTCGAAGCGTTAATAAAAAAAATTATAGCAGCTTATTTCTGATGCAGGGGACCAGTAGCAGTAATTCCACTAGAAGACTGTAGAACAGTTACTAGTGGATAAAATTGCGAAGTTTGTCTGCCTGAAGCTTTCGAGGAGATGAATAGCGAGCGCCCAAAGAGAGGTCTGCGTGGGATTCTTTTTCAGCAAGATAACGCGCCCGCTAACACTGCTGCTAGAAACGTCGACTATTTGACATCTTCGGGGGTACAAATGATACCTCATCCTTTGTACAGTCCCGATTTAGCTCCATGTGATTTCTTTTTATTTCTCAAGGTGAAAAAAATTTTTACACTGCAAATGAGGACTTTGACAAGTTTCGACCTTCCGTCAGAAGAGCATTTTAAATGGTTTGATAGCTGTTTCAGCCAAATGCATAAGTGCATTGAGGATGGAGGGGAATATTTTGAAAAGTTATAATTTTATTTTTATATATTCTTACTATTTTTTATTTAACTAATAATTTACGGAACAGCCTATTTAAATTTTATAAAGTTTTCGTTAGCTGGCTGAATTTGAAATAGTGACGCCTCTAATTAATTAATTTACCTACCACGGCTCATCCATAACGCGTGGCTTGGCTTCATCTACCACTACCGTTATTAGTATTTATTGATGGCGGATTTATTTTTACTGAAGACGTTAACCAGTTTCTATGAGCCATCCAATGAAACTTATTAATTTTTAGAGTTCCGTACCACAAAAGGAAGAAACTGAACACTTATAGTATAATTTTTTTGTCCGTTCTTCCGTCCGTCGGTCATGACCCATTACTTCGGGAACGCGTAGCAATATCGAATTTAATTGAAAACCATATTATACTCAAGTCTACGACTGCTCCAAACTTAACGTTGAAAGTTATACTTAGAGCGCACAAACATACTAGGAGGCTTTATTGCTATGGGTGTCAATAATTCAGATTTTTTGGAGTAAGTGTGAAGGATTTTGTAGTCTTATACAAGCTACGGTGAGACGATCCGTGGCAGCCCATCGCATGCAAAATTGTTTCAAAAAATTTACTTCTATCTTCTAGACATGCTCAAAACAAACACGCTAACGAAATTAAGAAATACTTACGTATACTATGGCTGTCAGTAGCAATATCACCATGCCAAAAAGCAAAGTTACTCCTGCGGCAAGGAAACCCCACTCTAGTATGTGTATAAAGAAAGGAAGACCTGATGGGCCGCGCACATTTTGACATAGTGGAAACGCAATTCTTGTGAGTGCTTGAAACAACACAAACTGCAAAGGAATAAATTTGTTAATAATATACATATTTACCACAAAATTTTGTAATTTATAGATACGCTTTTTTACATGGCTAGTAGTCGGCGGTTAAAAATCTCAGACACCAGGGTTCGTCGGATTGTTGGACGATTAGTTGTCCCACACAAAAAGAGAGAGATGGCAATAATTCACAAGTTCAATGCCATGGGAGATATGATCATTTTAATTTTTTTTTGCGGTTTCCGAATTTCGAATCCACTAACATTTTTATTTGAATGTTAAAATCAAGTATGGGAGGCAATATTTTTGTGATGGTTGTGTCGTTATTTGCATGTCGACTAATTGGCCGTAATGCTAGATTTCTACTTTTATCATAAACTTACTTAATTATAAATAGTTACACTTATATAAAATAACTATGAGAACTGAGAATATACATTATTATGTTTCAAGTGAACAGATAGCCGACATAACTATTCTCTGTAAGGCGTGTGTCCTCGTAAACAACCTCGACAGAGGCGCCTCATAACAAAAAAAAACTTTATATTACCAATTAATCAGGATGTCTGTTTATGTTTTTAGTATTATCTTTAGGTAAAATTAGAACCTACCAACTCAATGTAATGCCTAAAAACGGACACTTTTGGTATTAACTGCCGTAACTTTAATAACAGCGGATATTTCATTGAGTTTGTAGGTTCTAAATAATACTAAAAACTTGAGCAACGGATATTATAAAAGATTTTTTGTATAAAAAGTTTTTTTTTTGTGAAGTGGCGCCACTGTCGAGGCCGTTCACGACTAAACTCGCCTTAAAATAAACATAAAAAAACGCTATATCACGATCATCAACGACAGCCATAACATGGCCAACAGTCCTCGCAAGACCAGTTGTATACTAGAGTAGTAGGTACCATTAAGTGTACAAATGGGACAAAAATTCTCCCAGTTGTACACTTAAGTGTACTATTGGGACAAAAGTTGACCCAGTTGAAAACTTAAACATACAACTACATAAAAATCAGTCTTTTGCTGTACACGGGCTCATCTAGCCTGGTTATTAGGAGCGGGTAAGATGTCCTCTGAACTGTTAGCCACCAGGTAGGCGCAGAGCTAAGTGAAGGTATCATTCTGATTAGGGTCGTTGCGACCGAGCTGCCGCGACCTGGCAGCCGCAACCCAGCAGCTAACCGGTTTTAGGAGATTCGTATGGAACGCTTTCTGATGCGTGCCACTGTGCAGCGCAACCGAGCGGACCCTGGCGGCGCCGTCGAGCCTCTCCAAAAGCAGTTTATGGTCGCGCCACCCACTCAATAAGGCTATCAAAATCGAGCTATTTTTTATTGAAAACTAAGACTTTTTAGAATGCTGTAAAAACCCGTCGCTTTACGGTTCTTGCCCTAAAACCTATAAAGTTACAAAACTAAAAATCGAAACTAGAAAATTGATTACCTTATCCTTCACAAGTTCTTGTTTACGTTTAGGTTTTCTAACAAGCAGAGCATACAACTTACCATCAAATTAAATATAAAAATGAAGAGCGTAGCAATCCTCAAGTCATATACGAAAAAACAGCAACATTCTACATAGGGCAAACTTTTAAATGCCATGTTTAATTAAACTGTACATAAATAATACGAATAAAAAACAGGTAGATATAAAAATCTTAGATGAAAATTGGAAATTCAAGTAAAAAATTAAAGATTTCTATCGAATTGCCATAAACAACCGTCAAACTTTTGACAGAACTGACTTTAGAGTTCATGCACCAAAAGGAGGGCTGCATCGGAGTTTATTAGGTCTTTGATCGGAGGTCAGTGGCTACATCACGTAACCTCTCTCTGCTTGTACCAGTGACGTCCCGCCCGTCATCCAACCCCATGTACAATCATTCATCTAAAGTACTCGTTATAATATTGACTACCTTGTATTGCTAGATGCACTAGGTTTTAGATCACAAAGTATTGGCGGCGGCGCGCCTTAGAGTATATAGTCAGCGCGCCGCCGCCAATACTTACTTTGTGATATAGTACCTAAGTAGGGTATAGAGCTAATGTAACGGGGTGAGAACAGTGGCCATGGGTTAAAAAGTTTAAGCAACAAACGCTGGCAGTCAAAATCGTCGGCTATTTCTGCGCGTCCATTGCTGTCATCAAGAAAATCTTTTAATTTTTTCGTACGTCAAAATGGTAAAATGTTCAGTGAAACTGTAAGAACGACACAAGAAAACACAATAAAATTAAATCCATTGTTACATTTCACCGGTAAGCCCATAATTTACTATATATACTTTAAAGAAAAAAAAAAGAACTATACTCTTTGAGGCGAATCAAGCCGCCTACCCCGCGCTTTTTTCTAGATTCTGGATCTAATTAGTGGTGTGACGTGATCGATGACTGAATCGATAATATAAGAAGAAAGTTTAGGTCGAAAATTAATGAATCCTTACATACATACGCACACCACGCCTTTATCTATTGCAGTGTAGGCAGAGTGTAAACGGCCGTTGGGTCTTATTAGTAATGTGACGCGGTCGATGTCTGAATCGATAATATGAGAAAGTTTATTACTGTAATTAATGAATCCTTACAAACACACACTCATCATGCCCTTATCTATTGCAAGGTAGGCAGAGTGTAAACAGCCCTTAATTGATAACGATTTAGTCTCTTCAATCATAAAAATATGCATTGGTTTCTTTTATAGCTAGTTATATTATAATTACAGTGTACCTAAACTCCTTGTAACGACAGTCCAGTAACGCCAAACTCCCAAAATCAAATTTAATTGGCTTTCGTTGATTTTCCATGTTATTCTAGCCGAAACTGTAAACTGTAGTTGTGTTCGTTTTTTCTGATTGTTTAATGTAATTATAGGTGTAAACTGGGTGATTATTTAGATTGTCGGCAATTTTGTAATGATTTTTGGAGAAAATTATTCCTTTGTTGCATGTTAATACCTAACACACGTTAACCTGTGCTGCTAGATAGTCAATGTGATGGTTTTGGTCATGAATCAATGGAGCAAATGGTTCCACATGGTCTTGTAGCACTTCCTCCACGTATTTTTTAGCGGTCATATTTCCTCTGCCAACGACGACTTGGTAACCAAAAGTTTCAACTATAGCAAACGGAGCGAAACTATCAGGACGACGTCTGCAGACCCTCTGGCAACCATTTGGAGCTTTTAAAGCTATTCTGGACTCGTCATTGAATAAAATGTTCTTCCACTGTCCAGCTATAGAGTAGCTCAACGCACGTTCTTGCGGGCAAATTGAAAACGAGCTCTTCGAAGATGTGCCTCCAATTTGGGAGCTCTGGCAGGTGGACGTGCTAGCAAGTTTTGTTCAGCTAGTCTTCTTGCTGTTTTCTCACTAACTCTAACGCCACGAACTTCAAAAAGCCGATTACGTACTTCAACTCTATTTACGACAAAACGGTCATCTCTAGCTGAATCACACCGATGCCGACCTTGCCCAGGCCTGCGAGTGTAGAAGCCAGTCTCACGAAATCGTCTGATAGCGTCTTGTATTGTTGTTCGAGGAACACCAAGCATCTGACTTATGCGACAATCCGAAACCAGCCAAATTTACTGCTCTTCTTGCTCCAGCAGCAACTAGGGGCATGTCGTATTCAAAATCTGGCTCTCAAATTCACAAACGGCGTAATTTCTAATTAACATGATATATACGAGTCGACATTGGTGGTCGGTTAAATGTGCCGGTGAGTGTAGTTTCTTTATTAGCAAGACTAATAACGTTTCAAAGTTAATATCGTTCATAACCAGCTTGAAATACATACTCTGTATTTGATTATTATCTCTAGGATTATCTTAAGGTCCCCAAGGTCCTGCAGCGTGCGTCATGACAATGAACAAGAAATCACTTATTGACGTCATGATGAGTAATTGTAAAAAATACTTTTTTTACGGCAATTTCGTATGGTCCTAATAGGAAACCAGCTCAGGCGCCGGGATAAAAAAATAAAAGTAAAGGCACTGCCTCGGGGCTGGCCACGTTAATCACACGGCATGTAACTTTACGCCACTACCACCTGTAAACGACATTGATTTCAAATTAAAGTCAATATTTCCAAAGCATTTTATTGACACGCATATAATTAACTGTTCCTTGAACAGAAAAATCCCCCCCAAAACCTGCAATGAGATATAAAGGCAGTAAAAAAAAATACAGTCAAACCGAAACCTGTCGCGTGTAGTATCTGATGAAGGGGCTTCCTTATCCGATTCCAAAAATATATTCCATTATCGTAATTCAGTGACTTGTTGATTATTATAAAAATAAAATATCTTTTTCTTCCTGATCAATAAGAACCGTATGTTCTACGGTTAGTTTTGTAAGTTCTTGGCAAAAAAAAACAATCATTTGATGCGCTTTATTTCTGTCAGAATACTACAAAATATTTATTTTATTATGTGTCCTGTGGCTTTTAATAACGAAGGATGAAAATCTTGTATGTGTATTTCATTGCGATACCTAATTGTATGCAGACACGAGTATCAAATCAACTTCATAATGACCGGTGGCAAGACAGTCCAGTAGGCAGGATAGTGTTGGAAAAAGGGTAGCTTCCCTGCCTGGCCGGGTGTTGTGGCTAGGAGACCGACTGGTCCACCTGAATACGATTGGATGTTTAGCGAGCTACTACAAGGTCATTCAAGTGGTTCACAAGCAAGCAAGACACAACAGATGTATTCAATATATCCGCAAGATGACACCACATGTTAGAACAATGGTACTGAAACGCGGTATTGGAGTGTTTACTTCGCACCGCTTCCGGTCCTAACCAGGGCAGTCGGTCCTCTGGCCACAACAATCGGCCTGGCAGGATAGCTATCATCTCCCGACACCACTTGCACCTATCTGCCTCCTGTCATACCTTCCTGTCACGAGTCATACCTAAATTAAATTAAAGTAAGATTAAAGTTTATTATAAATGGTAAATGAGCAGTAAGTATATCATTTATTTTATCTGTATCCATATTTGTAGGCGCGTGACAACAATGGAATGGCAATTTAATGTAATATCCTGAAATATTTCAGGTGATTATTTGTTGTGTAACAGTACAGCGGAATGAAATAAATAAGGTTCGTTTAACGCAAACCGCACCTGTGTCCGGCGTCCGGCACCAAGCAGCTTGTGGACATATTTTACACGCACCAACCCATTGTTAAAGTACACTACCGTGCAGTAAAAGTAAAAAGACTTCAAAATTATATAACACTAGCGGCCCGCCCAGCGGTTTCACCCGCTGCTAACTGATTTCCTACTGGAAACAGACTCCCGACATAAATGATACATACATAAAAAACTTCCTCTTGAATCACTCTAATAAAGTCCCTTCCCTTTTGGTGTCTCCTTATATCTTTTCTCCTTAAACAATTTTGACCAAAGACCCAAACGACCAAAAAAATACCTTAAACGACACCTATAATTTCGATTTCTATGATCGATAGTCTAAAGTAAGTTCGACAATACTTCATCGAGCATCAGCAAGGAACAAAATTAAATGCAACCTAATAGTTTTTGAAAAAACATAACAATGATAGTGCGTTTGAAAAACTAACAGCGACATCTACTATGTTTGTATTATGGAAATAAAATATTATCTTTCTTAGTTTTCGTTATAGTAAAAAATGCTAAACTACTGAAGCTAGAGAGATAAAACTTGGACATGAAGTTTTTTATGTAATAAAGCAACTATTATAGATACAATTCCGTTTATTTTAATCCCCCAAGGGATGAAAAGGGGGTTAAAAGTTTGTATGAAAGTTCGTTGTCTTAAGTGAGATCCGTTTCAAAATTTAGTGATTAGATTTCTGACCGAAAATAATTAAACACGTGTTTCAGCATATTTGAAATTTTAACCCTTAATAGGGACAAAATGGGGTTAAAAGTTTGTATGAAAGTTCGTTTTTTGAAATGAATGTGATCTGTTTCAAATTGTGTGATTAGACTAATGACTTAAAATAATTAAACACGTGTTTTAGCATTTTTGAATTTTTAACCCTTAAATGGGTAAAAAGGGGGTTAAAAGTTTGTATGAAAGTTTTTTATCTTAAATGTGATCTGTTTCAAAATTTCTGATTAGACTCATAACTTAAAATAATTAAATACGTGTTTCAGCATTTTCGAAATTTTAATCTTTAAACTGTGTCAAAAGGGGGTCATAAGTTTACTACCAGTTGGGCTACCCGTTTTCCCATGGGAATGTGACAATTCCTTGGAATAAATTATACCTATAAACCTTCTTCTCTAGTTACTCTATCTAATAAAAAAAACCGCATCAAAATCCGTTGGGTAATTCTAAAGATATAAGGAGACACCAAACGGGAAGCGACTTTATTTATACTATGTAGTGATGGTATTTGAAGCTTTGTAGTCTTTTAAAAGCCCTTATGATTTCATCAAATCTGTCTTTTTGTCTGTCTGCGTTTGTTTTACATATGTGAGGTAGTATTGTCGTAAACACTGTCAGCAAAAAAATAGTAAATAAGCCCTTCCTAACCATTAAAAAAAAAACTAAAGAATTTTTGGAGCCCCTCCTCCATATAAGATAGAAAGAAATTTCGTCCGAAACGTCAACTATATTAAGCAGGAGAAGGTTTCGGTAAAGAAAGTAATTTAAATGAAATCCTATATTTCGGTCAGTACGACACGCTCTTGGTCGGTTTTTAGAAGAGTTTTTTATTATTTTAATTCAGCACTGATCAGTTTACCATTATAATACTATTTTAGGTGACTTTCTGAGTTTTTTTACATAGTTGGTCCGGGTTTTGCCGGTTGAGCATCTGTGAAAATTGGTTAATCGTAAGTCAGACTTGTGAACGGAGGGTTTCGTACCATTTTTTATTAAAATGTATGTAATATAATTTTCTTCTTGCTTTTAGTTTTAGTTGCTATATTGTAATAGCGGCAACAGTAATTCATGTTTTTTGAAAATGTCAACTGTTTTACTATTGTTGTTAAGAGATACAGCTTTCGAACTATTTGATAATGTCTTGCAAAACTGGTAGTTTTTTGTATATGAGGCTTCCTTAATTTTATTTTAGTCGGTCCCGAAGTTTCGGAATTCGAGTTTCATTAACATTTACAGCCATAACAGTCAATTGCTGGACATGCCCCCCCCCCCCCCCCGTTTAAAAAACATTGAATCATTCCTTTTTAAAATATTAGTATAGAATACAAAAAAAAGATGTACCTAGTATTGTTTATCGGAATATAAACTTTGTATTTCGATGATGAACTTATCGGTAAACCCTGAGCAGTCCCGGATCAAATAATTAAACAATAGTTGAATTGAGTGCGGTGGCGGTGCGGTCGGTAGGCAGAAGGCACTCAGGTCGGACCATTGCCCACGAATTCACCAAACTATGGCAATTCCAACAGTACGTAATTGAAACGCAAAGGTACAACTGGAATTGTAATAGTTCCCAAATAGAGATTTGTTCCAAACTATGTTTGTTTATTGCGAATTTAATTGTAGTAATGGGGGTCGAGTGCTAAATGAGAGAAGTTATTTGTTTAGGATTGTGATAAGGCCGGGTCGGTATCTGTTATATTCGATGTTTTAGAGTTTTATTGTTGTTTTTAGTTAATAAATTGGCAATAGAAAATATACTTTTAAACATAAACATTTATTTATACTTGGAGCTAATTAGGGATTCCAATGTGGTCTAGGCTATTATAAACATACATACATACATCACGCCTTTATCCCTTGCGGGGTAGGCAGAGCGTAAACGGCTGCAAAAAACTGACATTTACGCCACGTCTGACAAAATTGAGGGTCATTCGGAAAATTGTGTATCGCCATAGTGACAGGTTGTCAGCCCATCGCCTAAAATTGCAATACACACCCTCGAGTCCCTTCGTCGCCTTTTACGAACGGGAAAGAAATGGGGTGATGCTATTCTAATCCGGTATCACACGGCATTATGAATTAAGGAATTAATCGGGCTACTCTTATTAAGAAAAAGCATGCCTCAGATGTAGGTTGTTTTCAGCCGAGACGAAACCAAAAATCCTTACATGATCAGCATTAGAAGTGGCCGGGACAAAGCATGCCTCAGATTTTAGTAGTTTTTAGCCAAGACGAAACCAAATTTCTGTACATTAACAGCATTAGAATTGGCCACCTACTGATCATCAGGCGTACAGGTGTCGGGACTCGCCGGGCATTCTAACAGATAAGACATGATCTGTAAGACAGCGCCATCGACAACAGTTCTCCTTGCAACTACTAACATAGAGTAGAAATCACATAGAGATGACACTCCCGCTCCAGACGCGCTCAAGGTCAATCCGTCTGGCTGTCTCTTAGCGAACAATTCAGTCGGGAGTGCGCTTCGCCGCGGAAACGTTCGTCGCGCGGGTCGAATTTTCATTTTTTGTGAAAAATTTTGCAATGCCGAATTATTGTGGTGTGTATGGCTGCAAAAGTGATGCGAGGAAGACTCCGCATCTAAGTTTTTTTAATAAGCCTAAAGATGAGCCAAGGTAAGTTATGATTTTACAGTAAATACCTAGGTACCTACCATTCGTTATTATACGTAATTGTTGTGTGTACTCCTATTTTTACTTACGTAGGTACCTAGTTTCCATTTTCTAATTTAAACTACCTAGGTGCCTAATTCATTGTTAGCTGATAATGATAAATAAGCGCATTCGTATCGTAGGTATGTTTTTTAACGTAGGTAAGTAGGTACCTACTTAACACCGCTCGACTGCAACAAAAAGTTCATTTGATAAGAAATCTTTGAATAGGTATAACAAACAATTAATATTCATCGCAAATCTTTTAAAATTATTGCATTTTGGTCAATCGGCGAGGCGGCGAATAGGTAAGTATCAAACGGAGGCGGCGGCGTGGTGGTGGTGTGCTTTGTGCCGTGTGCCGAGCGAGAATAACCTAGATCGTCCGTCAATACCACGCAGTAGGTAGATAGTTCGGTGAGGTAAGGTATTTAAATACATACTTATAAGCCAGTACAAGAGTAGGCTGTAATATATTACCTACCTATTAACAATAAAATGGTAAGGTAAGACTTTAAAACGGGTAAATATTTTGTTCCCACGGGAAAACTGTTAGCAGTGGTCGCAACCGCTTGATTGGCCGCTAGTCTGGAATAAAATTATTGGCACGTGACAGCCCCGACTTAAAGCGCGGGAGAGTGCGGGGCGTTACGGGCTGCGGGGGGAAGTAGGTGTTTAAAGCGCGGCTTTTGGGGCCCAGACAAAGGAGTTTCGCTTCTATACGCCAGTATTATTATCTATTCTTATGCTACTAACCTGTGTAAAAGATCTGTTCAGTCGCTCGCTCGTTATGAGTAGTCCAACGAGCGAAGTTGATCGCACGTCTGCGAGCTCCGCTGACGTCTCAACCCGAGGAATAAGAAGAAGAAGAAGATGTGTATTGCAATTTTAGACGATAGAGACTGTTTAAGCTCTGCCTACCCCCAATGGATAAAGGCGTAAAATATTTATGTTTGTAAAAGACGAGCTGGCTTCTGTGTCACTCACTATACGTTTCATTCACACTATATAGCAGGTAGTGTTAAGGCGCGTGAGAGATCGCGGGTCAAATAAGTCAATTTTCGTCTTGGAATGATCTAATTTTCTAAGATTCAGAAAAATTGGCTTTGTCTGATTAAATGCATGATATAATTTCAGAGATATACAAAGTGTGGGAAGTCGACCAGCATACAGCGACTAAACCATTCCTGTTTGAAAAATTATTTTCCTATTGCAAAAAGTATCCTATGTGAACAATGTCGTTCTTCAGGCTTTAAAAGGATTTGTAAAAAACAAATTAAATAAACATTCCTATCTTTCTTGTTGGCATTAAAAGATTGATGTAAAACTAAGCATATAAAATGTTTAAGTAGGTATGTGGCATTTTATTTTAATTAGCCATCAATTCAAAAGCCCGGTTTGATTTTGAAATTTTACATCACTAATTTAGTCTAGTTAGAATACGAGGGTACTTTAATAAGTGCGAGGATAAAGTTAATTTTGTGATTTTAATTTATATGATTACGATTGTTTACAATAAATAAACACGCCATTTTCACGTACCGTTTCAATCGGGGAAATTATGTTATGGAGTCGCATCTGCCAATATCAAATTAATTTCATTGAGCACATGTGATAGCGAAAATTATTTAAAATCATTGTACTTCTATAAAATTAGATGATTTTCAGTGCGCGTAGATTCAGATTCAGATGTTTATTTGCCAAGAAAATGGTACAGTACTGCAGATGATAGGCTTAAAATTAGACTTCTATATTTTCAGTCACGTAAATCGTAACATGCAAATAATAATACAATATGTCATACAATATCAAAATAATTATCAATAACAATGTCAGAAACAAACACACAAATGTTAAAAATTTAGGAAATCATCATCATCAATAATTTAAATTAACTGAAATCGTACATGTTACGTCACAGTTCGATGATGACCGTGCAAAAAAAGCTCATATAAAGGTACTCTGTGAAAAGTTCTCCTGTTTGAAGACGTAAATATACTGAAAAGCGCATCATGACTGTCGAAACTGTCAAATCTATATGTTGCAGTGTTACCAGTTCGCTCCAAAACGAATGGATTTCCCTCCCCTTTGGCGATAGACCGTCCCTTTATTGTCCGTTTGCATTACAGATATCGCATTTTCTATGCCTTGGGCGGAACAGTAACATATCGATGGCTTGCATCCACCGTCCCGTTTATGACGGTATGAGACTAGACACTCTTTGTCCTAAAAAAATATGGTTTTGCTCGTGTAGTGATGTGACCAGGTCACAATATATTGGAATTCATTACAAATTATGAGAAAACTAAAAATAAAATCGGCGGAGCAAACTGGTAACACTGATCTGTGATATGTCAATCTTCATCACTAGTATTGGTAACAAATTTCCTTCGAGCAACACGGTCTTCCGTCTCGCAAATTTCATACGTATTCTGACGTCACTATGCACTTAAGACCATAAATAATACAATTGTTTAAATTATTATTGAAATAAAAGGGATAAAATTTCAAAATGTGGAACTACACACTTGTTAGGTAAAGTTTAATTTAAACTTATATTATGGGTAGGTTTACAGAGTGAACCGTTATGAATTCATCATCAAGACTGGTTTATAGTTTTTTAATTTCAAGTTGAGATAATACCGCTACCGCTATTTTAAATTTGTATTTTAAATTTCAGAGTTCAATTGAACTGAACGATTTTGTTTTCGTAGTGTAATTGAATTCCTTGCAGGTATTTAATGCGAAGCCACGAAGTATATTGGTTGAAATACCACTCCTTTTACCTCGGGTTTGTTGATTTTACTTTGAGTAATTGATAATATAAGTTGACAATACTTAAAATTCTTATTTTATAGATAAAAATTAAATGTATTCAACTAATAAAACATGTGTACATTTACGAATTGATTTTAAAATCTCCTACTAAATCTTAAAGTTGGTTCTTACTTACTAGGAGAACTAGTTTCTTCTACAGAGTGTATTTGCTATTCAGATTAAAAAATTGAATGAGTAGCTTTTTCCATTATATCACAGGTTTTTAATAAAATCCAGTTTTTATATATTTAAGTCACCAACACAAAACAAGAAAAAAATATGAGCCATGATTTCACCCGTTTTTTGTAAGTTGTTTTTTACGAGTTTGAACAATGCCGTCTGCTAAGGAGTATGAAATTAAAAATACCGACTAAGCTCAGTTCACTAGCTGGTTCATACTTAAAAATGGTACTACTACTCGTAACAACAATACTATTATTAAAAGGGTCTTTAATAAATATCTCATAATTATTATTAATTTTACCGACATTAGCCACTTTGATAAAACGGTCCCCGGGGAACCCCCGGACGGACTTCACTCGGCTTTTAGCGACGCCATTAAAATCTGGCAATTTGGATAAAATAAAAATAATTAAATGGTACCTGTAAAAAGCACTGCATTTAAGCAGGTCATTATTCATTGAAATGACTTGTGACAAGCCTGAGGAATTAATTTTTGTTAGAGAACCCGAGCCGGTTTTCTATAAGGACAATACAAATTATAAAAAAGAAAATTGTGTTATACAAATTTCGTTTTTTACAATGACGGATCATGACGTCAATAAGTGATAATACTATCCAACATTGAATAAAGTAAATTGCTTTCCCAATTTCATTTAAGTGCTTTTCTAATATTGAAGCACGCTTTAAAATAACAATACTTCAATACTAATAAAAAATTTACAGTTTGTATGAAATACTTGAAATTATTCACCCAATTAAATAAAACCAAACATTACCACGAGAAAGTTTTAAATACATACGCTTCTTTTTAGTACGGCAATCCGTAGCAGTTGATGGATAGACGACTACTAGTTCAAGATAATTTGCGAAAGCTAGGCGATGATCTATTTAATTATGTCATCATCATTATTATCATTATCAGCCTACATTCATCCATTGCAGGGTATAAGGCACTTATATATTGCGGCAATCCTGATGGTCCTGTGCATCCCATCCATAGAGATCCTCACGACTTGGTGATATCATCGGACCACCTTTTTGCTCCCAACTGACTTTCTTGCATCTTTTGCCCACCACTCTGCGACTGATTTATCCGCCGTCAGTCAAGCCTTCTTTCCTGCTCTCGTCCGTTCTCCTACATCTTCGACTTTTGTCCTACTTTATTTTCGGGCGTTTGGTTCGCGATCAATGACACACGGTCACGATTTCTATATACAACACAGAAACATTTTCAGATCAAGTGTAGGTAGGTATATGTCCAAGTACATTTTTCTTACTGTTGTACATTTATATATACACAGTTATCTGATTGACCCTCAAGCTTTTGTCAGACGTGGTGTTAATATCCGTTTTACGGACGTTAGCGCTTTGCCTACCCCGTAAGGGATAAAGGCATGGTTTATGTATGTACGTATGTACATTTTTGTTACACTTTGATGATGGTTTATCTTTCATCTTTGCCGTGTGGCGGCTTAGAATAGCACCACCTCAATCCCTCGTGGTATACCGTGTGGTGTTGCCTTAGAACAGCATCACCCCGATTCTACTTGTGGGTGCCGTAAAAACCGTCTAAGGAATTATCATCTAGGGACTGGGCAGCAGCGTTCCCTGTGAATGCAGCATCTTGCACTGCGCTGGCCAATAATCCTCCTAAATGTGAGTATGGTAATCTCTTGTAATACGAAGAGTTCTTTGTCTAACAGTGGACTGTTGAGGCTGTTAATGTACCTTTTATCGGGAAGTGAATGAAATAAAATCTTTCTTAATCAGTTCAGCAATTAAAATATATCGCAAAGTGAAGAAAATGAAGCAGTTAACGGCACTTAGGGCACAAGACTGGCATTTTACATATAAATGAAGGATCTTCAAGACGCTGAGTAAATTATTGCAAACTAGATTAAATTTCTTACCATGAAAAGTATTTTTCGCAGTTTTGAATATTCATTTATTATTCACATTTTATAGGGTCAATACATATTAGTGAACGCAAGCATTGATTCATAATTAACTTTTTTAAATAACACATTTCTTAGCAAACAGACTGAATGCAGACAGAATGCAGCCGAGCACTTCTTACAGAACAACCCACACACACATTGCGTTTATCTCTTCTTATTGAACTTTAGTGAGACATGAAAACCAAAGTAAACATTGTGCAGACAGGTAATATGTTCACACTTCATCAGTTTTCTGTAATCTTGTCTAACCTGTAAACAAAACCGCACGATTTGCCACAAAATGGCGCACTACCTAATCTTTTTTCTTTTTCGTGTGGGACACCGAGTCGTCCAACGACCCGATGAACCCTGGTGTCAGAGTTTTTCAACCGCCTACACATGGTTGTGTTAAGACCACCGTCTAAGTTATCATAGACAGCAAACTGGTACCGACGGCTTAACGTGCCCTCCGAAGCACGGAAACATTTATTT
Source organism: Tuta absoluta (assembly GCA_027580185.1). Classification (NCBI taxonomy): domain Eukaryota; kingdom Metazoa; phylum Arthropoda; class Insecta; order Lepidoptera; family Gelechiidae; genus Tuta; species Tuta absoluta. The sequence goes on from JAQAHW010000045.1 coordinate 304,065, forward strand.
TCGAACAATCAATTGGTTCAGTCTGCAATGTCCTAACTAGACCGGGAACAAATTCACAAAGTGAGAAATATTAACTTGGTGAGTGTCCCACCGAGAATCGAACCCGGAACCTTTGCGTCGCAGGCAGTCGCACTACCACTGCCACAGAATAATAACTAGTTGCCACTGCGCCAAATGTGGCCGATGGGCCGTCATTACCTAATATCATGAGAATGTCGTCCGAGTATCCGACATTGCCGACACCACTCTTGGACACTATTATTTTCCATTGCCGCTCCAGTTACTGATGACACATATTGATTGTTTCTGGCAGTTTCGATGAAACAGAAGATAGAATAAGGTAATAGAAAAAGCGCGCCGCCGCCAATACTTACTTTGTGGAAATAATAAACAATACAAAATATTGACTCCAAATAAAACCACTTCTGTTCATTCCTTGAAAAGATCTACCAATGTGCCGTTTCCATTTAGTTTCTTGGGCAAAGTGGTATTTAATCATAAGTCAAATCAAACTCCTAAATATCTTTCACTAATCAAAATTCACCCAAAAAATCATCCTAATACAACTATGAAGTATTTTAGTTGTACAAAATAATATACATATTTCATACAACAAATTACATTGGATACATTTTGTGAAATTATTTTATATTTTCGTGCCCGGGAAAGTTAAAGGAAATATTGCCAATTTTACCGGGAACGGCACATTGCTAAATAGATCCTTTTGTCGTCGTGATTTTTGTCTTTCATTTGATGGCCCTCTATTACTGAAACTGTTCCTCGACTCGCTGCAGTGGAGATAGATAGCAACAAGTGAAGTGAAATAGTTATTTAAACAACAAGAGGGCAAAGGTCATTTTTGCATCGAATGCTAATTTTGAATCCCTAGGTAGCGAAGTATACTAAAAGTTGTATCCTGAGTTCAGTGAGGGATTCAACAGCACGAGATGCGAATGAATTTGCTCTCGTGTGGTACACACAACTTTTCACTTCTACCAGTGAGAATATTCTGCCAATGTCAAGTTTGGGCAATTGGCTGTATAACTCGAATGCCTCAGACAAAATAAAAATACCGTTATTTTTTTTTCAAGATTCGTTGAGAAATATAACATAATATGGGCCAATATTCAGAAATGACAGAAATGTTTAATAGAACAAAACGCTTACAAAAAGAAATAAATAACTGGCTGAAATAGTTTTCAAAACGTACCGCTGCCATTGTCACGATTAGTTTTGATAAAATGAGATGTTCGAAATTCAAATCACTTTTCTCCATCGAGTGGATAAAAACGACTTGCCCACTGGATTTACGCCGCAAAACTGTTCTTTTCAAGCTGGAGGGATGAAAAGTAACATAACCATTTACTTTCATAAGGAAAAAAGCTATTATAATCGTAATTTGTACAGCTATTCGTGATTCATTTGAAAATCATAATTTTAGCAAATTAATAGTACAAAGATAATCAATCTACCGAGAACGGTTAAACAAGCAACTGAAATTGATAATTACAAGAATTTTAATCGTACCTGATGTGTGGATCCATAATCAAAATGTGCAAAATATTATCGTGACATTAAACGCGAGGACACTGTGCGTTCGTACTGTCGTAATTTTCAAGTGAGTTCCGGTAGTGATCGACAGAATTGTAGGAAGAGAGTATTCAAGAATGCACACCATTAATATGATGACTCAATATACCCACCCACAAAACATAAGTTCTTCTGTGATTTTGGCCTATGCAACTGGGCTGAAATATCAGACAATTAAATAATTACAAGTATCGCAGTAAGACCCCCGTTTTAGTATTTTGAGTCAAGTACAAAGATGAACCAAACTGAGCAGATATCGGTAGGCACTAACATATGAACATACATAAATCACGCCTATATTCCTTACGGGGTAGGCACGAAACGAGCTAAAATTTGTATGCATTTATTAAAGTTCATCAAGTGTGTCGTTTCGATATTATTTAACTCTGTTCCACTTTAGAGCTTAGAATAATATCGAAACGACCCACTTTATAAATTTTTCACTTCATCAAAATCCGCGCCAAGTTCCGGCGGGAAACACGTCAATTTGTGTCTAATTCTATTGTGACCCTCCCATAAAGATGTCTCGCGCACACTGGCCGCCCACGCCGCGCGCCAGCCCCGCGCGCTAAATCTACCGCCAGAGGACTGTTCTACAGCGGACAAAACTGTTGTAACTGTGCTAGCACAAATACCCACAGACAACAGCAGACGTCATTTTACGTAATTCTTTTTTCTTTACGTATAATACGTCGAAATTTGTTTTCTACCGCACCCCAAAAACTCAGAAGATAAGGCCATAGTGCATTTTTAGGGTTTCGTAGTCTACTACAAACCCTCTTTTTTATTAAGGATGGGTTTGTTATTGATTCTCGTCTTCCTATCCTTCATAAGACCCTAATCGTTTCTTTGACTCTGTCTGTCTGACCGTTCATGGACCCGCCGTAATAAATTCGTTAGTTTACATTTCGTTTAATTTGTTTTTAATTAGTCACCTAGTGATTTAAAATTGAATACAAAGATAAATCGTATTGACGAAAATATAGGAATATCAACAGATAACTAATGAATAAAATACATTCTATTGATATTTAATGACTATGAAACCTTATATTTGGGCATGCCCGACATGCTCTTGACCGATTTTTGTTTAATCAGTACCTACCTAGGAAAACTCTATGAGCTGATTTTACTTATCATATCTATAATCTTTTGTATGAGGCCATCTCCAAAACATTCGTATACATTCAAGTTGGTACGTTTTTATATTTCTATGAAACAGTAGATTTTTGTTTTGGAATATCGCCTGATTGAAGTAGGAAATTTACTGTATTATACGTAGAATGTTTCTAATAATCAATTATTTCTAGCTTCCATAGTATCAAACTTAATGATAGGAACAGTTGTTTGGAGCTGTATGCAACTTGCCTTCTTCCTCTCTCCAAAGGAAAATGATTTTCTTTTTACTAACGACTCGTTTTCTCCCAAGCACTATATTTTATACACAATAGTATAAAATATCAGGAAAAAGTCTTTGTTACAATAAAATATGGTTCGGTGGCATTTCTGTAGGCTTCCGTTGAATAAAAACCTTGTTATTATTTATTAGGCCCAGCTTTGTACTAATTCCTTTTGAATGAGAAGCTCATTTATTTTATTAGAACCGTGCAGCCCGCCCAGCAGTGGTTCCATCCGCTACCGCCGTCCATATTCCTGTGGGAATACGCTGAATAACTGTCAAATATTTTTTTAATATTGCTATATTGGATTAAAAACAAATTGTTGCTGTTTATAATAATACTGTGACATTTGTACCTAAGTACCGACGCATTTATGTAATTTAAGGTGTTAATACAATAATATTATGATAAATGTTTCTCACGTGAAGCACGCACGTGCAAACCGATTCAGTAATAAAAACAAACAAGAAATAAAAAGAATTCAAGAAACAGAGTAAAATACGTACAAACAATAGTGTGAAACTAAGAGCGTCCCAAACGGCCACTCAGTTAAGTGTCTTCATTAATCGCGGGGACTTTCAGGTGAGCCCTACTGAGTGAGCCCTTCGTCTCGCACATTAAGGGTGACTTAAGACGGAACCTTCTGTAGGACTGGGTTTATCCTACTTGTTGTAGATTGTATGTTTGGAAATTGGCTTGGCAAGTGTAAGAGGAGGTAATTTAAATAGGACTTTTTATGATTGAAAATTGTACTTCTAAATAACGTATGGAAGTACTAATACAAATATACAAATACAAATATCTTTAATACTCCCATTCTTTACAATACACTTAACAACACAACATAGAAATACACAACAGCATTGAGCAGCATATAGAAAAAAAGAAATGTTGCCTATAAAACAAAAAAATATATATAATAATTTCTTAGAGCAAACGGTGAGAAACTCAGGTAGCTTGCTACTATGTTGCTCTAGTCAACATTTTAACTTCTTTTTAAAAGTGATAGTAGACATTTTCTTACTTAAGGGAGGTGGAAGGGTATTCCACACACGCGCTGTTTTGTATTTAAAGCTACCCCTGAATCCAGCCGTCCGATGTTGAGGAGCCTTCAATAAATTTTGATGATTAGATCTCAAACAATGACTAGTATTTAGGTCTTTCTTTTCAATTTTTGCAAATAAATATGCAGGAGTTTCATTCCAAATAACCCTATGTGTCATACACATGAAAAAGGATAAACAGAACTAGAAATACGCTGGGGAATAATTGCGTCCCCTGACGAGCGAACGACTGAGCGGAAAACAAACTCTCAAGACAAGCGCAAAAATTGTACTAACAATTTCGTAAAACCGTGTATTATGAACTGACTTCAAAAAGTACGAATCTATGTTTTTATGCCATGTTCACACACTCAAACTATGGGCAGGGAAACAGCAGGAGAAGTGTGCATCGCGAGCATGTAAACAGGCCACTTGCGCTGCTACTCGTCATGCCGCTGCCACTTCCCGTGCTCCCACGAGAGTCCATTTTTCCTTCAAAAGTAAAAGAAACGGCAGCTTACTCTTATGTTAACTTGTTTTGATGCGAGAAAATTATGACGCGATCTGTAAACACTCACTCGCGTTGATACTTCTGTGGAAGTACTTTGGGAAATATTTGCGGCAGCAGCGTCAGGACCAGTAGCACGGTGTGAACATAGCATTACACACTGTATTTTGATGGAGATGTCATTTATTGAACACGTTGACTAGAGAAAACTTCGGCCGCTTGCAACGGCTCTGTCTAGGGCTAAGTCATCATTCGACAAGCATATCAACAAACGATTTAGTATCATTGATCTGGCCAATCCTCATCATGAATTGTCACTCATTGGGACTACTCCTTTGATATGGTCTAAGCATAAATAAGTTAAATAATCTAGTTATAAAAAAGAAAGTCAAAAACTTTATGCTTTTTTCCAACATGTTTACAGTATAAATGTAAAACAGTAATTTTTAAATCTTCGCATCTGCTTGTTTGGTTTGTTTTTTCCATGTGGACATGCATACATTTGGCCTGAACAAACAGAATTACGCGCAGAGAGTGAACTGACAAATGTTTGCTCGCGTGGGGCGGGGAGGAGGTCGAGACGAGGGGGGGAGGGTCAAGGCCCTGGAAAAGGCCCTCCTTACTTGGACATTTTTTATTCTTTTTAGTTCTGGACTCTTCAATTTTAGCCCTATGAAATCTACACCTGGCTGTATAGTGGGGAGCAGGAGCTCACCTGGAAAAGTTTTGGGGTTGTTCAAACAACCAGCACAATCGCGCCCTTGGGGTATTGAATCAATTGTTGCAACCGAAATAGCATATTGTTTTTTTATCTTATTCATACGCTTAATGGCACGCCGTGTATTTTTGAATGCACGCAATTTCATTGGTGAATACGATAAAAACCTTATTTTTGTGTATAATCTATGTAGTATTCTTATACTTGAAATTACTAAGTACTAGGATTTCAATAGAGAGGATGGGTTTAAATGATCGAGTACTTGGAGTCCAGTCGTGAACTTGTGTAAAAACAAAACTTTGTCCAAACAGTCATCTGAGTGTGTGTTGTAGGGACGACTTAGTTCCGGTAGTGACGATTGCTTTCCACAAAAACGAAGAAGAATGAGCGGCTGGTAGCAACTGGATCTCGAAAACGGAAGATCGTGCCCTATGGCGTACCCTGGGTCTACGTCCAGCAGTGGACTTCAAAAGTTCTGATGTATTAATGTATGAGAGTTATTAGGGGTCGCAATGGCAAACTATAGAAAACTATGGTACGGCTGTGCGGCTTCTTTTTGCTCAACTTGCGGGGGAACTCCCGTGCCCCTAGATTAAGTTCATTTAATGCGAAAGTGAAGCGAGTTCCTTAGTTTGTGAAATGATATGAATGATAACATTTATTTGGAGAACCCTATGAGAAAAAAGTTCGAATAAATAAATAACGTTCACAAAGATGATAACAACATCTAACAGAGTAGTTTCAAATAATAATATACTAAAGGAACCATCATCATCATCATCATCATCATCATTGGCCTAAAGGAATAAAGTAAAAAAAAAAACTTTTGAAGGTAACGTTAACAGCATCTTAGCACAAGAAAAGCGCTTTAATGGCTAAACGGTCAGGCACACAACGGCACAGCACCTTTCTCTGCTTGGGATGATTTTTTAAATGTTGATGATTACAATTACCATAGAATACATGTAGAATCATATAAATTAAACCTTGTACTTTGTTTTTATTACGAAACATTATGCAAAACCGGGAAACACACTTTCGTGTTTACTTATAGCGTGACCGCAACTGTTTTGAAGCAGTCGGCGCTTCTTCATTAGACGGAGTGCAGCGACTTTTTTATTTTTATTCCATTTCATTTTTGTACTCTGATAGTACTCACAAGAAGTTTCTGTGGGTTCTTCGAGCCGTCACTTCGCGATCAGTTGCGCAATACTTGATTTATGTAAACAGAAAACTGCAGAGACTTCAGAAAACATCATTATTGATATTTATGAAGTTTCATCGGTAGCACGGACCCTTGAATCTGACACAGTAAGAAATAGAGCATTATAATATTTACACAGCGAATATGAAACTCATAGCAAATTGAAACAGCCAATTTACTTCCGAAATGACGTCTCTAATGTACATATCTACTTACTTTACTGTGAAACTGCTTGCCGGAGCAGGAGAAACATTCATTAATGCAACTGATTTTGAAGATGTTTGAATAAGAGTTTCGAGTGAAACTCTTAATACAAGGACGCGAAGATAGTACAAATTATGGAGTTTCAGAATGTGATTAATTTTCACTACTATACAGATTGACCACTAGAGTGCATCCATCATTTTTATTCACTACGAAAATCAAATACATGATTAAGAACAATATTGACTTTTAAATATTCTTCGAGTGTTTTTACCAGGAGGACTTTAGAAAAGGGGTCGGTCTCGATATCTACGTCGGCTGGGTAATCTCACCAATGCTCACACTTGAATACAGAGTGATACCTCGGTGCACCAGGCGGGTGGGCAGAAATGGCCAGCCAGCCACTAACATTGGAGTTAGGCTTCCTAAGAGTACGGCCATCTTAATAAGCCATATTTAACAGCTGTCAGATTCGTGATACTGCTATGGCAGAGGTCCCAAACCTCTTTCAGTATGGAACTGACTGTTTTCAAATTGGTGTATTGGGATGGCCTTACTGTAATGATTCGTTAGAATCTTCTAGTATTCGGTTTGACTTCACCTAGTATTTGTGGAGACGAGCTGAAATCCTTGTCGAGACACTCCAGTGCCGTTGAAACGTAACAAAGAGAGCTATTAGAAAATTTACTTACTGTGTCTTTGTAATAGAATAAAGTATTGGTGATAAGAAAAAAAAAACAATTAGTTCCTCAACGGCCTGACCAAGGTCTGCATATTATAACAGTTGCCAGTGCCACTTCAGTATGAATTTCGTAATATTCTAGACCAAATTATCGAATCTATAACAAATTCACAATATTTTCTCAGAGCGCCGCCACCAGATATCTTAAGTCGAGTGAAATCCAAAGGTAGATACGTAGCTGTCTTAACGCAACAAATGCTGTAGCTGAAAATAATTAAAATAAGAAATTATTTTATTGTGAGAGATATATTTCATAATGAGATCAAATTTTAAGAATATTGCAGTGCAGTATTCTGCTTGTTTCAAGCGTGTAAATTTTTAAACAATTTATTACAATTATTTAAGTCACATATATATTTGAAATATAATTATAACAATAACAAATATAATATAAATAATTATAAAATGTCAGTAGTAAACATAATATAAAATAGAAAAATAAACTAAATTTGTCGTTTGTAAACTAAAGTTGACTGAATTTTTAGCAGATTATTCTGACGACTACCGTCAAAAATTAGGGAAGCTGTTTTCCTAAATTGTGATAATAATATGACTTTAGGCGAACCAGATAACTCGCGGGACGCCCGAAGAAGAGGGAGGGGGGTTAGTAGATACACACGTAGTAAGTTGTTCCTAAATCCATCTTGAGATATATTACTCCAATGCAAAATCAAATACCTACAGAGAGTGAAGACTGTCAATTCCTCCTGTCCCACCTACTTCTTGCGCCGCGGGCGTCCCGCGATTTACCTGGTTTGCCTATAGCTACAGTTATAATTCTGTGACCCCACATGTCATAGGTATGTTTCCATAAATATCATTCCACCTGTTCCGTTTAGATGGGGCTGGTATTTGGATATACCAGAGCACACGAATCATTAAAAAATTTACAACACAACACTTCAGTTTGTTGGATTGCACACGCGACGATATTATTATTTTATATTTTAATGCGCGATCCGCCATGCGACTAACGTTTTTACTTCTTTTGCCACTAGAGGGCGTCTCATGTAGATTTTGTGGTTTGAGGTTTGAATTTCTATTAAATACTCAACACCACCAGTATCTTTCATTTCCACCACTCTCGATCACAATACAACATGGCAATATATGCAAAATTAAATAAAAAGAGGTTATAACAAAAGTATATTAAAATCCAGAACTCATTCCTCATAGCATCTAAGTTCCTTTGACGTTTCTAGTCTATTAATCCTTACCTTGTAAAAAAACACATAGTCAGCTGTAGCGGAGATTGTAGCCCGCTCACTTAACTTGATAATCATTCAGTTAGTGAGTGTACTTATGGATACTCGTACCTAATAGGAATTAAACAACCGCGAAGAATCTGACTCGGAAACAAACACCTCGTTAATTTAAGTTAAGCCACTTCATTCCAAAAACAAATTAGACGCGATCAGTTTGATGTGAAGCCGATAAGCTAAACGCTGGTTTTAAATGTTTTTGCAGTGTATAATGGTTTACTGATTACAAATTATAATGTTTACTGATAAATTTTGGTTCCTTATTTCTCTTATAGTATGAAATAGAGTTTTTGGGCACAGTTGCATAGGCAATGAGCAAAGAACAACAATTCAGTTGTTTCGTGATCACGGTCAATGCAACTGGCCTAAAATATCGGACCATTCAATGAAAGCAAGTAATGCGGTTAGAAGCCCGTTTTAATATAAGGAGTCAATACTTAAGTTATGTTCATGGACGTACGCAAGTTTTGGGCCAGGGAGCCCTTAAGTACTCTGAAGGAGCCTTTTATTTTTTTATAGTGGGCGATGAAAAGTAGTGTCATGCGGGCGTAAAATATATATTCACTCATGCGACGTACTTTAAACCGCATGCTACGTCCAAGATTTAACTAAAAAGTCCCTCTCACTTTTCTCTGGGTTAAAAAAGCACCCTCACTGTCAATATTTATTTTGCTCCTTTATCTATACAATACAATATGCGAAACAATCTACTATTTTATTAGCTAAGGAATGTCATCGCTATGCATCAAAAATCCGTGAAAAACATAAAAGTTCACAAGTGATTTTCTCAAAACACACTGGGGTGATTTTGATACGCTCTTGCACAAAGGAACAAACTAAATATCATGACTGTCTTGTTTTAGTAAACTTGCAAAATTTATTACCGCGGGGTGGATTTGAACCTGCGACTTTAGCTATCACTTGTAGCGATGCCTTTTCCATCTAACCGCAGCTCGTTCCTTGCCCGCAAATAACAGCCTTGCCCGGGAAATGTTTTAATAATTGGGTATTTGAATATGGTTGTCTTTGATCATTGCATGACTCGCATGATTGTTTCAGTATTAAGACATAAACCAAGCCCTATACTACATAGCCCCACACATTTCTAAACCAGTGTCCTTTCGTTAAAATTTTTTGGTTCAAATAACTTCCAACATTTCCACAAATTTTTAGGCGATTTTTCCCGCGCGTAGTAAAATGCAGGGTGTTGATAATCCAATATACTCGTATCGTCGTGTTCATTATTTTGATGAAAACGGCAGTCGACGTGGCGTAATACACTTATTTACTTATTTGACAGCGGGACATTGCGGGATTTCAACAAGTCAATGCTTCTGAGCGAAAAATGATTCAAAATAAATGAGAGACACTTACCTGGGGGGAAACCCATGTCCAGCAGTGGACTTACGACTGTTGATGTTATGGCTACACTTCAAATCCATCAGTGCCGTGTGAAGCCAGCTTATAATAGCATAAGCCCAGTTCTACTCGTGGGTAAATGGCGAATAAAGGATGATCATCCAGGGAATGCTGGAGCATTCAGATATGGGCAGAAGCGTTCGCTATGAATGCAAAATCTTGCACTGCGCTGGCCAATCCGCCTGCCAAGCTTGGTGAGTATGGCAATACCCTCTGTCTGGGGGAGGCCCATATCCAGCAGTGGACTGTTGTGGCTGATGAAGTTGAAGTGAAATCCTTTATGAAATAAGAACTCAGGTCGCACGAGCCGACCATTTACACTCGCTAATTCAGTTACAAATACAAATACAAATATATTTATTTCGCATCACATCTTAGGCACAACAATCAATAAATTCAGTACAAATATACACTATGAGCTGAAATGGGTGTAGGCACAGCACACTGCTGGTTTTAAGCTTACCCCTAGTCAAAAATGGGGCAACGATTAGCCACAATAACCGAAAGATGACGGAATCATCAAAATGATAAGAAATCAGAAAGTAATGCAGTTGTCGCCGGTAAAGGTTTCCTAACGACGATCTCAGGAAAGATCTAAGGCGATTAATTTTAATAGACAAAAATTAGAATGTAAATTGAGTTCTCAAAAGTTTAAGAGTTAAAGTTATCCTATCTTTGACAGTTATCATTTTAAATCGTTATTTTGCTTGGAGCGAGTAGAAGTAGAATAACTTCCTACCACAGTACACACCGACCTAATATTGAAAGTGGTTATACTTTTAGTTCAGATTTTAAGTGTACATAATATATTTGAGGAGTATGACTTTACAACTACTTAATTATAAAGAAAAGCTTGTACAGCTTTTAAAATAACAAATCCAGTAGCTGTCGTCAACATACCGAGAATTTGGGTTACTGCTAGACATGGACTTTTTTGAAACCTTCCAACATAATAATAATCTCCTAAATTTTTTAAAGTCGGCTAAATATAGAGGAGTAAATGTTGTTGAACATTTTAAAGTGAGGGTCGTAATCAAGAAGGAACATTTTAATGAAGGCTCGAAGTAAGCTAGCCGCGTGGAAACATCGTGTAACTCGATAAATGGTCGCAATTAACGCGGGGGTTGCGGAAATCCAGGTCAGGGGGAGGGGGAATCGGAATGAAGATAACTTGAGGATGAGCGACGCGATCAAACCAGGTGAAGCCCAGAAGCGCGTGATAAAATGACGTGTCAACAGAATGACACTTCGAAAGTCTTTTCATAGTCCGGTAAAAACAATTATTAATTCAAAGACTATGTATGTCGTAAAGTGGTGTGACACCAGAATAAGAATTTTTCTATCTTGTCTCCATTGTACATAGATGGCGCTACTAAAAAATATATTTTTTCATAGAAATGTTAAGATAAATTGTATTTGTAACTCAAATGTCACAATTTCTGCTTAGCATAGCACCGCTTACTGATATAGTATAAAAAGTCGAGAACTGTCAGATAGAAAAGACCCATTTTGCAATGGCAGAAAAAATTAAATAATTTCGGAAATGTATTCAATAACTGAGTTTTAAACACGTAATCATACTACTGTTCTATACATAAATCCCTCGTAAGTTGTGCATACAAAGAGAATATCGCAATTACCTCTATACTTTGATTAATAAATAAAAATAAATTGAATGACAAAATCTATTATAGTGCCGATACCAGCCAGTAAGTATACCAGGATACCTGTTAGGGGACTTGCTCTTCCCCGTAGGTCCAAACTAGATGCTACAAAGTAATCTTATAGTTAAGAACCTTAACTTAAAAATAATAGGTGTCCATCTGTGTGCATGCGTGTGTGTGTGCGCGCGTGTGGATGTAGGTTTTATATTCCACTAATAAAGGTACCTACTCATTTACACAAGAGGCCTTACCCATTTTTTATTTTTTTATTTTTTTTTACCCGATATTATCAAACTACAATTTTACAGGTGAAACTCGATGTTCACTGCGTACTCGTTTAGCCATTTAGATACCAGAAATATGAACGGGCTACGCAATTTACTAAGAATTTCACTTCTAGACTTGTAGTTTCATAACATAGGCACTGGTCAGTTTTTTTGTTTGATCGTATGTGATTATGTGATCGTTTTTAACCAGCCTTTGGGTAGATATCTAATTTCTGATATAGCTGACTATAAATGTAAGCAGGTGAAATTGACGTTAGGCGAAAGTTGTTTTAGCTGTTTATCTTTTAACTACTCTGGTCTGCTCGTCTATTGACTATGTAAAGGTAAAAAAAAAGGGTTTAATGGAATTTCAGGATGTTTGTGTTTAAAACCAAATTTTAAAACACTTCCCGTGTTAGGTATACAATTTTCGAAAACTTGCAAAATTTTCAAACGCGGGCAGGATTCGAACCTGCGACTTTCGCATTACTTGTGGTGACGCCTCTTCCATCTGGGCTACCGCAGCTCATTTCTTGCCCGCCAATTTTGCAAGTGTATTTTAATGCCAGTAACGCGTGGCAAGGCTCCATCTACCGGGTTAGTTTTGCAACTAATACCCGGCGACTAATTCTATCTTTACACATTTAATGTAGTCTAAGCGATGAAAACTTGCGATAAATATACAAAATTTTAAAACGCCAGCACAGATGGAAGAGGCGTCGCTACTAGTGATGCGAAAGACGCAGGTTCAAATCATGCCCGCGCTTGATTTTGCAAGTTTAAAAAAAAAGTGTTTATTTTTTTAAATGGTTATACTTTCTTTAGCCAGTGCTCCGTCTTCTCAATTACTTGGCCTGCGACGCTGAAGATTCAGTTTCACAATTAAAACTTACCACCGGTTTATTATATCTGTGCCCAGTTCCACAGTTCATGAAGTCACGGAAAAGAGATTTTCATGTCTAAATTGTTGTCGGTGCGATAGAATTTATGACTCATTTATTGGTTTTTTCGCTTGCATGGTTTGGGTGGCACTGGCGGCCGAACTTTGAATGTGTTCGTTTTGTGTAAGTACTAAATACTTCACTAAGTAAGCGTAGTGTAGTAGTAGTATGTGAGCGTAGCGTTAACGCCCTCTGGCCAAATAGACGAACTAATTTAGAGGCGGGACTGGGGAGATCGTGCCCTATGGTTTACCTTGGGATTGGCCTTCGTCCAGTAGTGGACTGCAATAGGTTATATTTTGTATGTATCGTCGTATTAAAGGCAAAACCGACTATCTCGAAATTTTTGATGTTTTTACTTTTTTACACCATGCTGCTTAGTTTGGAATTCTCTATCTAGTAGTAAAACCGATTACTGTCTGTGACCATTATGTACGAAGTTATCGAGTTGTAAAACCAGCTATTTGGTTGATTTGATTTGATTCGAGAAGATAAAAACCAAATTACCAGAGATAATCATAAACATTCCTCAAACATACCAGGCAAAATCAACAAACTGGTGATAGTTGATTTTGGCTATCAATTATATCTTAATCTCGAGTGGTTATAAATACTATCGGGATATAATCGCTTTTGACTCTAGACTTGTGTGCACCATTCAGGCAATTTAAGAGGAAAACCAACTACTGCTATTTACCGTAGATTTGGTCACCAGTGTGTATCCCGTAGGCCACAGGTAAATAAAAGCTGGAGAGAACTTGTACATATACAAGGATGAGCGTAAAGGACAAACTCTAAAATAACAAGATTAAATTAGTGTGGCGATGGTGGGTGAAAGTAGATGAGCTAGGTGTAGGAAAGTAGATGCAGGTAAATGGATGTAGGTGGTACAGAGTGGGAAATTTTAAGTCAATCGAACGTCATATCAAGCATTGGTCACAAAAAAAAACTGGATTAAAATTATATGAAATCAAACCCTATCAGAATGGAGAGCAGTTTTCAATTATGTTTTTTTTATTATTAAGTATGGGTTTGCTCTTAACTCTAGTCTAGGTCATAGGACAGAGACAGAGTCTAAGATGGAGCGAGCGCACCCAGAAGAAGCCTGTTCACTCTTACTTTGAAGAGATTAGGGTTGTATGCGTTTGGAAACACAGACGCAGGTAGTGAGTTCCACTCTTTAGCAGTACGCATTATAAATGATGACTGAAAGCGCTTAGTCCGAATAGGTGGAATGGCAACCAGATATGGATGGTATCCGGCTAAGCGTCTGGATGTCCGATGGTAGAAGGGAGCTGGTGGAACAAGGTTGTGAAGCTCTTGAGCACACTCTCCGAAGTACAATCTGTAAAAAAACAGACAAGCAGGCAACCTTGCGGCTATGTAGCTTGGTGTCCACCAGTTTATGTCGCATATGAGCCTCTTGGCCCTGCGTTCCACTGAGTCAAGAGCGGCAAGTTGGTTTTTGACTGAGCCATCCCAAAGGTGACTGCAATACTCCATGCAGGATCGGACTTGTGCTTTGTAAAGAGTTAAAAGCTGTCCAGGCGTAAAGTATCGCTTCACTCTATTCAGGATGCCCAGCTTCTTAGCCGCCGTTTGAGCCTTGTACTCGATGGTCGCGCCGAAGTTTAGATTTGATGTCAACTCCATGCCTAGAAGCTCAAGCTTGTCAGTGCCAGGGACAGATGTACCCAGAAAAGTAGGTGTCCAGTCAAAAGTACTCCCTTTTGCAGTGAAAAGACACGCTTGTGTTTTGGTGGCGTTGAATGAGACCAGATTGTCGTCGCCCCATTGGAAGATAAGGCTTAAGGTCAGATCTGTTCGCTCTACCATAGCCTTTCTTAACGAACGTATTTCATCCTCACTAGTTTCTGCACCTATCAAGTATCTCTCTGAAACGGTACTATCATCTGCGTATCCAGCAATACCAGCTGAATGAGGTCATTGATGTGCAGCAAGAAAAGAGTTGCAAAGAGAACAGATCTCTGAGGAACTCTGGCATCAATGGCCATAAGGTCAGAGAAGCAGCCGTCAACGACCACTCTGATGGACAGTTCAGGAAGTCTGAAATACAAGTACAAAAATCAGCTGGGATGCCATAAGCAGGAAGCTTGGTGAACAGACTTGCATGCCAGACCCTGTCAAAGGCCTTCGAGATATCGAGTGAAACGGCAAGTGTTTCGCCGTATTTCTCGATGGCTTCGCCCCAGCAGTGCGTGGCATACACAAGTAGAGCTTATGGGATAATTACGTTTCCAAACTAAATCGCCAGGTCGTAGTCGTGATTGTACTTCGTCGAAAATAGGAATAAGTTGGCCTAGATTTTCCTCATAAACATCTCTAGGGGCGAAGATGAGGTCGTCCGTGGTGTCTTTTGGGTGTAAGTAGAACCACACGGTACTAGTTCGCCACCGAACACTAGAAAGGCTGGGGTAAATTTGGTGGATTCGTTACATATGAGTTGATAGCAAATTATATTTTATGGAGGTGTTTGTCCCAGGTTCTCTGGTCATCATCGACAAATGATGCGACTGCCGTGATAATGGTTCTATTGTATCTTTCAACAGTATTTACTTGAGGACAGTGAAGGGGTTTGAAATGTATGTGTGGTATTTTGTATGAGTGAAACATGTCTGTTAGTTCTGAGCTTGTCATTTGGGGACCGTTGTTTAAAATGACTGTTTCAAGAATACCGTCGTACATGAATAATAAGTCTTCTAGGATATGTCGGTTTGTTTGTTTGTTTTTAAACTAGAACAACCTTAAAATGCCTAAAATATACAATAGTCCACTTTGCTTCTTAAGTGTCAATGTGCTTTACACAGCAAATCTAGAAGCAAAATCAACTTACTTTTATTTATTTTTTAAATAACACCTTAGTTTTTTACTTTATTTTGAGTGTTATAACAGAAATATGATACATACCTGTATAATGATAAGAAGACTTCATACGGTACGTCTATGCTGGTTATTTACGAAGTAAAACCAGATTTTATGATCTAGAGGCAAAACAAACTATTTAGGGGTCAATTTTTAATACGAGAGTTATTGCGGATAAATTAAGAATATTATTTTAATAACTATTTCACGACGTCTTTAACATTGAATCATAGAACAACTTGACTAAATATGGAAAAAGTAAACAAATCATTAATGACACAACTTAGTTAATAAACATTCGGATCAAATTTACTCATGATTTTACTTTGTGATTTTTGGCCTAGTTAGTTGGTTTTGCCTTTAATACGACGGTATATTAGTCCGATATGGCTGGCATTATTTAAGGGCATTACGTATTAAAATTCCTAAGTAACTCATATCTCGTATGATTGCGTTTTTATATGTGTCATAAAGCTTATGTAAAATTTTGTGCATATTAAATTCTTGCATAAACGTTTGATTCAATGTATGGCAGCTCATTTAATCAATATTTTTTTAACTTAAAACTAAATCAATCTTATAAAATATACCAGTTATTGCCATGCAACAGTTAAAATCCCATTTTGAGTCGTTTTTATCCACTGCAAGCAGAAATTTTTTAGCCTAGAATATACACCTAAAATGACACAAAATAATAAAATCATGTCAGCCAATGATCCTGAAACTATGAGCTAAAATTAGAAGACTTTAATTTATATTTAAATAGCTAGCCATACTGGGCTATAATGTATGTAGGTACAAATAGTCCTAGGGAGGTGCCTAGGATTATTTAAATAATATTGTAAATTTAAGATTGGTGTAGATATTTAGACGCTTTAAATGTAACAAAAATATCGGTAGACCATTTTTTCTCGCTCAGAAATTAAATCTATGCCTCAGGTGTATTGAAAACGATATTTGGCGCAGAAGGCACAACCGCAAATGACGGCGCATGGGGGGCGCCTTCTACATCTGGCAATGCAATCGGTTTTATAATATTTTTCATTACGCTGTTCGTTAAGAAAGCATCACATCTAAACTCTTTATTTTTTACTTAGTTGTCAACGCAGGCAGGAAGGAACATTAAAAGGCTTCGCCGCGGCGGGTTTCGTCGATATATCATGGCAACAAATACAGGCGGCATCGTTTCTTGTGACGGGTATGGATTTATCGGGCAATTTGTCGTCGTTTGCCGGATTCAGTGAAAAATGTGTCGTTTATTAACGCTTTTTTTCCCTCCCGTTCGCGGAGTTGTATCGAAAAAGTGATCCAATTTATTGAATGACTGTCAACGGGATGCGATTAATTTTAAAAAGCGAGTACCTGCCTTCCAACGGTTTGACATTGACACGTAGGACATTCTGAGGTATTTTACTTTGGACACTTTTTAATAAATTACTTGAAATCGAATGCATCACAGAGCGTGTTTGGGGCAAAATATTCGACGTCTTTTATTTATTGCGATAGTTACCTATTTCACTATTTTACCAGCTCAAACATGTATCAAAATATGTAGCTAAAATAAATATCAAACGTAAAATTAAGTGAGTAGAATATATGGTTTGAAAAAATATATGAATGTCTTTCAATAAATTGGAGATGTTGGAGATGCATTTTCCCATGAAGCCGGTACCTACTTACTTATAGAAAATGTACCTATAACTTTTCACTGCAGCTTACTACTCACTACAGCAACGATTGAAGGTTTTCAGCAGAGCGCCTTGGTGGACATAGTAGGCGACGAAAGCAGCCGGACGGAAGGGGGCAGGGAGAGGGGAGGAGGGAAGGGGCAGTGAATAATATGTGATTGTCGACAGGTGCGCTGAACTAAAGCCATAAGAATAGATAATAATACTGCGTATAGAAACGAAACTCCTTTGTCTGGGCCCCAAAAGCCGCGCTTTAAATACCTACTTCCCCCCGCAGCCCGTAACGCCCCGCACTCTCCCGCGCTTTTAGTCGGGGCTGTCACGTGCCAATAATTTTATTCCAGACTAGCGGCCAGTCAAGCGGTTGCGACCGCTGCTAACAGTTTTCCCGTGGGAACAAAATATTTACCCGTTTTAAAGTCTTACCTTACCATTTTGTTAATAGGTAGGTACAGAATTTTAAAATAGGTGCAAAACATACCTACGATACGAATGTGCTTATTTATCATTATCAGCTAACAATGATTAGGCACCTAGGTAGTTTAAATTAGAAAATGGAAACTAGGTACCTACGTAAGTAAAAATAGGAGTACACACAACAATTACGTATAATAACGAATGGTAGGTACCTAGGTATTTACTGTAAAATCATCACTTACCTTGGCTCATCTTTAGGCAAATTAAAAAAACTTAGATGCGGAGTCTTCCTCACATCACTTTTGCAGCCATACACACCACAATAATTCGGCATTGCTAAATTTTTCACAAAAAATTAAAATTCGACCCGCACGACGAACGTTTCCGCGGCGAAGCACACTCCCGACTGAATTGTTCTCTAAGAGACAGCCAGACGGATTTACCTTGAGCGCGTCTGGAGCGGGAGTGTCATCTCTATGTGATTTCTACTCTATGCTAAAGCCAAAAAGCCTTTTGATTCCTGACTGCTGTGCAGGGCTGCCCTAAAATAAATGAAAATAATACCCTTCGTAAATAGTTCCCATATATGTAGCATTAATGTAGCATGAATAAATAGATATTAATGTAGCATGACCCACCTGTTGGACTGACCTAATTAAATCATCGACTCATACAACCATGGCAGAATGTTCTCGCAACGCAGCAAACCGGCGAAAATGGAAAGACATTGCCAAGAAAGCAGTTCAAGCTAACAAAGAGACTGACGACGAAGACTAACCATGTACGCGTCCACTGTCTGTCAAGAGTGTACGACTGAGAAGAAAAAATGATGTCCTGTACGTTAAAATAAATAAAAATGCTTAGACTTTATTTACACTTATGAAAACGCGTGTTCTTTCTTACTGACTGACTTAATTATCAACACACAGCCTAAACTACTCATGCTAGAAACCCCTAAAGGGGTAAAATAAAACGTTTGTATAAAAGTGGTCTTTGAAGCGATTTGAATTTAATTTTGAGATTCAGTTAAGTAACTTTAATAATCAAACATGTATTTCAGGATTTTCAATATTTCATCCTAAAGGGGTAAAATATTTGTATGGAAGTTTGTGGTATTAAATGCGATCCGTTTTGAGAATTATTTACTAGACTAAAGAATGAACATTATTAAGCACGTCTTGAACATTTACAATTGTTTACCCCTAAAGGGGACCAATCGCAAGCAAAAAAAACGGATTCGTTCTTTTGAATTTTGAGAATATATTTTATCTACACTCGTCTCATAATGTTCGAATTATGAATTCGAAAACAGTTGCATAAAGACCTACTTTATGCATTCTGCCTATAGATATCACGGTTTAATAGAAATAACAGAAGCGTAATGACTTAATGAGAATGCTCTTACTACGATAAAGTTGAGAAATGAAACGAAGTTTTTTTTTTGCCAATGCTCTTATTGCCAACCTCCGCCGCACCTGTCATTTGTTGTTGTATGGTAATGTTGCGTTTGTTTTATTAGGTTGTTGTTGAGATGTTGTTTAGTTGTTGTACCAATGTTGTCCAGATGTTGTTCAGATGTTGTTCAAATGTTGTTCCGTTGTTGTTGTTCAGATGTTGTTCAGTTGTTTTTCAGATGTTGTTCAGTTGTTGTTCAGATGTTGTTCAGATGTTGTTCAGTTGTTTAGGTAAGTCACTCCACATCTAAACAACTGCTAAATTACAGAATTTCAAAAATTCATATCAAGCCATATTACGTTCTCGTATTGAATTTGACCTTGTATCGGGCCTTGCAATGGCCGGTGCGTACGTTTAGAAAAGTGTTTCTGAGTTTTTTTTGGAGAGTGTAGATAAAATAGTGTATGCAACTGCTATAATTAGGCATTAGAATGCTCGTGTCAAAATATTATCACACTCGGCTGCGCCTCGTGTGATAAACAGACACTCGCGTTCTAATGACCCCCATTATACGACAGTTGCATAAACTACTATTATTCACTGCATGTGAGTGCAAAAACCTTAGCCAAGGTGCATTTACACGTAGTAACGTTTAAATTTGAACATTAAATTTAATTTTCTCTTTTGTTCCTCCTCTAATCCGTAAATCTGACCACTTGCACTGCGCCTACCAGCTTGCTTGCCAATAGCAGTGAGAATGGCCAACACCCTTAATCAGTGGCAGCCCTGCGCAGGCTGCTGCGGATGCTGGTGTATCATCATTGTGTCGCGACACACAAAGCCGTCCCGCCTCCGTTATTGTATATTGTTATCCATCTTCTGGGTGACGTCCATCACGTGCCGTTATTCCCACGTCTAATATCACCAATAATAAATAAATTGTTTTTGTACGTAACGAGATTTTTTTCGGACATTGTCAATATTTTATTTTATTTTTTACTTTATAATTACTTTCATAACAATGCAATATAATTCTTGCGTCTTTGTCATTTTACCGAAATTCGGAACAGAATACGTATAGATTCAATAAAATTTTACTCACCACAGTGTAAAATCAAGCAATTTGCAGTGTATTGATGGAATTTGATAATTTATTATTATCATAAAATAAATAGATTTTAATAAGAATTCATCTTTATTGTTGCTGAATAACTGAAAACGAGGCAGTATGGTCTGAGACCATCGCCTGCTATTTAATGAGAACTGGCTGAATACATATTTTCCGCGCCTTTAAGTTTAAAAGTTTAAAAATGGAATGACGCATGCACCGATTCTACGAATATAATAGTAAGGTTTTAATATTGTCATTAAGAGTACAGTATTCTTTGGTCATTAATGTATAAGTAGTAATCAATTATAACGTATATGTCTTGGCTTTGAACTTCTAGTAGTTTATTAATCCTGTTTCTTTTAGATACTCAAAGAAACGTATCATGTATGTGATATTCTGTGATAAATACTATTTGGGCGAAATACAAAGAAAAATCTTTTTCAAAATGAATAAACCAATTTTTTTGGTTCTTCTGTTTTTGACATTCTGTCATAGTTTCTGTCTGTCGGTTTGTGGCATAAATTAACTATATTCAAACTAGCTGTTTGTGGCTATCTTTGCAAATAAAGCGCCCGTTGGTAAGTTTTTGTTTGTTTTGTACAACATTTTCAATAGGTGCCTACGCCAAATAATGCCGACATAAAATATCTTCACTTATGTCGTGTATGGAATAACCTCATTTATACTCGCGGGTGTCGTAGAGTGAGATCAGAATGCGTGTCCTGTACTGTGCCCTGTACCCTGGCACTGCACTCGCTAACCCAGTTGATAAGTAAAGCCGTGTTATTTATTTGTTATCCCGTGGTTCTTCCATACAAAAGCTCTCAAGCAGCAAACAAAATAATTAAAGGACATATTATTTTATTCATGTTTCGTTTTTTTTAAATAATAGCTAGAGAGAGGACTTTGCCCTGCAGTGGGACAACCTGGGCTCTTAAATAAATAAAATAAATAGCTAGAAAACTATTAAGCCTCCTCCGCCAAACATTCTATATAAATATTTATTTAATAAATTGGCAGTAGTTGCAAACATTTATTACTTTCGCACTTTTTTGTACTCATATTTAGTTTATAAATCTGGTACCTATTTCTACGTATGGAGATACTCCCGTTTCTAAATGAGGGTAGTTCCATCTAGTGCTATAAACTCTCACGACGCTTTGGGTCACATCATCGTGGCGGCACTAGTACCTACAGTTACTCTAGCAACCACGAGTGATGCAACCCGCTTCAAACGTAGATAGGTAAGTAAATATCTGTAGGTTTACCTACCTAAGTAATGAACATACCATATGTACTCGTAGACTTAAAATAATAATTACTTTATTTTCGATTTCGCAGTTTTCACACCTATAGTAGGATGACGTTAATTAGAACGCCGACCAGCTTAATGGTGGCTGAGTAGAACCGAATGGCAAAGACACAAGACCGTCAAAAATGGAAACAGCTGGAAGCCATGACCTGCGCTCAGCTTCAAGGGGCTTGGCTACGAATTGAAGAGTTTGTGCAGCACGGTGCTGGTGAGTTCAAATGATTTATTTTCATCCCAATAAGCAATTTTGACGGCTGTCAGTTCCATACTAAAGGAGATGTCAACATAGGAAAATGGACCTTCAGTCATAGTATTTAGCACAAATCTGACAGCTGAAAAATACAGCTTATTGGGAAGGCCGTACTGTATACAAAATACACCAGGGGGCTTGGACAAGTAAACGTAGCGTCCGTGATGCCCCGACTTGGGTAGGCATATTTCGCATGCCTTATAACACGCTTATAATCAAATGCAATCTAGATTAAGCACTGATACTCCGTTTATTTAAGAATGACTAATCATGTAAACAAACTTTGTTGGTAAATGACATCTCGCAACTGTCAACTACATACAAAGTTTGTTTACATGATGAGTTATCTAAAATAAACGGAGATACATAGAATGATTTGAAAGTTGGTGCTTCACTAGTAAGACGAAATTTCGCTTCCCTGAAGCCATTTATGAATTAATACTTCTTCCTACAAGGTTTTTGGAGCTGGATTTTGTAAGTGTTCGTAATTGAAATCCCGTACGCAATGGAAGGTCCATTGCATGCGCAATCCCAAAATAGTTACTTTATAACCGAGAATTCGCCCGTGAATGGAATGATTCGCAACGAGTGGCCTTACCACTCATATCAAGACGTGAATAATTTTAACTACTGTCCAAAACAGCTGATTGTTAAAAGCAAATTACAAGTTAAGCATTTGACTAAAGATTACGATTTACCGCAATAACTTTTTAAATTACAATTCGTTTCATTGTCGGATATAACCGGTTTTTAAAGCTGAGGATAACTGCGTTTAGCGAGAAGTTTCAAGTGCCCAAACAAAACGGACATTTACGACACACCTGTCAAATATTTGACGGTCATTCGGAAAATTTTGTATCGCCATAGTGACAGGTTGTCAGCCCATCGCCTAAAACTGTAATATACACCATCGAGTTTCTTAGTCGCCTCTTAGGGAAAGAAACGGGGTGATGCTATTCTAAGCCAACATCACACAAATTTCAACAGTTTAGGAAATACAAAAAACTGGTAGGAAGCGAGTTGGATTTCGTGAGAGACAGAATTTCGAATGTGAATGTTTGCCAAATTTATAATATTTAAAAATCAAGCTCCTGGTTGCGCCAGTGCTCGTTGTTGGTATCTAAAGTTTAAGAGCCAAGCCACACGATGCGGTGCGGCGGCGGCGCGGCGCGGCGCCTGAGCGTTGCCGCTCCGGTTTCCTACATATAAAAATGTATGTTATGGCACACGGCGCCGTCCGGTGCGCTCCGGCGTTGCACCGCAGGCGCACCGGAGTGGAGACGAGGCGGGGAGGGGTGTAAGTATTGCGGCGCCGGAGCGGCACCGCTCAGTTGTGAGCGCGGCAGAGTGAAGTGCGAAGCCCCGTTCAACTTTGTATGGGGATTTTCAATTTTAATACAGACTGTCGTCGGAATGGGGCCAACCCTTCTCTTCCGTCGCCGCTACGGTGCCGCAAAACGTTGCGGCATCGTTGCGGCGCCGCACTTACCGTGTGGCAGGTAGTCCGGCGAGATGACCTGCGGTGCGGCGCCGCACCGCATCGTGTGGCTTGGCTCTCAGACTCGACTTTTGCTGAACTGGATTCAGCAGCTCAGTTCAATTGTAAGTGCGAGAGGGTATTTTACCCGGGAAGTATGCGAAACGCAATTTAGGTGTAGTGAATTAATGAAGTAGCAACCTGGGGAACTTAAGGTGCCACTCTTGACAGTACCTTTTTTACACGACTGCCAAACCAAAAAAAGGAGTGTAGTGTTTTTAGAGTTCATTTAAGTATGTATATAATGTGCGATTATTTAAATGACTGAAACTCGGTTACCACTGAACAGATTCGAATGGGAATTGTATCGGAAGAATCCTTACATTATCCCGAGTGTCATAGGCTAGGCTTTATCTCAAAAAGCAGTCGTGTTTTCAAAAATTTCTATTAAGTATGCTTGCTTTGTTATCGGTGGAATATTCGAAATTTTTCAGTTACGTTGTGTGTTGGTAAGCTGTCATCTGCAATAATCTTTGGTTTTCCTCCCCATTATGTAGGTACTATAAGCAGCACATTAACATACCTATAAGGGATCAACCAACGCAAACTGGATTTTCTTACAAACTGTATAGAAAATCTGTTTAAATTAATCCCGTAAAGGGGAAGGATGATGTACTGCTCATAGTACCGGTTCAACCTATACACCTACGAATATTTAGTATTTTTTAATTGATAATAATTGAGAATAGCATCACCCTATATCTACACGTAAGTGTCGAAAATGGGACTAACGGATAATCAAGTAATTGTATCAGACGTTACTCTGCGGAAGTCCTTTTTGATTGAATTAGATAGAAAGGTATTTAGCTTCTTCCGCACTTATGATGGCTAGTAATGCAGCTAGTTGAATGCACCACGCGACACATTTGCATTAACTTGCGGTCGTACGCGTGGTGCATTCAACTAGCTGCATTACTAGCCATCATAAGTGCGGAAGAAGCTAAATACCTTTCTATCTAATTCAATTTAACGGATAATCATCTAGGGTACGGGCAGCACCGTTCCCTGTGAATGCAACATCTTGCACTGTGCTCGCCAATGCGCCTGCCAAGCGTGGTGGTGCCAAGTATGGCAATACCCCGAATACGGAAAGGCCCATGCCCAGCAGTGGACTGTTGTGGCTGTTAATGTTAATGTATGGGAAATCAGTTTCTGAGATATTTTTGATGGAAAATCTTAGATACTGGAAGGTACTGTTGTCATGTCTGTATTGTTTTTTGTTTTTGTTTGATCTTGGTACCGGATGTAAAAATATGAGAAGAAAAATTTTGCACATGAAACTGAACAACTCTCTCCAAGGAACACAGTTCGAAATATGAAAATATTATTTCGACCTCTCATACGATTTGACCCGGTCGGCGGGAACATAATTGTATCGGAGGGCCAATGATTTATTTAAATTTTGACTTAGATTCGTCAGGAAAAGTTAATCAGTTTTATGGAAAATTTGCAGCTAATATTTTTATAAATCGTATTGTTTGTGTAGTTATCGGGTAGTTTTTACGATCAGAAGCGCCTGGAGCTACTTCATAAGAAGATCAACCTATGCTGGTTATTCCTATTAACTTTATGAAAATCTGTATAAATGTTGATCCTTTAAATGAAAATCTCGAGGTGCGGCTGATAGTAATTAACGTTGATATCATTTATGTGTGTGTGTATTCAGTTTTTAGGGTTCCATACAAAAATATACATTTCAAAGAATCATTTTGTTGTCCGTCTATATGTCTATCTGTCACGCTCACGACCCTTTTTTTCTAACTGAACGTCCAAAAAAGATGCGGTTGTTTATGCTGTAAAAAACGCGGGTTTTTGACCCGCTCAAAGGATTCGAAATTCATGGCGTATATTCCGTGGGCTTAGATTTATTCATTTTGGCAAGTAGCATTTTCGGAAAGTTTAGGAACAAAACCACCAAGTTTCTTTCGGGAGGCCGAAATGATCATAATTTTAAATTTGAGGCTTGTACTTTAAGTTAGATATCACATAAAAGTGCTTGATGTCCATGTTACGGAACTTTCGGTGGACGAGTACGACCTGTATTTGGCCGTTTGTTTTAGGTGTTTAGTAGTATATACAGATTTTAGCTGCTTTTTGTTTTAGTTTTAATGTGATGTTGTAAGTGTGCATGGATAACAGACTAAATATTGGTTAAAATCATTATTTATGTATATTCACCAAACAAACATTCTGAAACATTCTGAGCTGATTCATCAGCAAAATCTAGACAAGAAGTACAATCCACACTAATATTATAAATGCGAAAGTAACTCTGTCTGTCTGTCTGTCTGTCTGTCTGTCTGCTACGCTTTCACGGCCAAACCGCTGAACCGATCTTCATGAAACTCGGCACAGAGATTGCTAGCATACCGAGAACGGACATAGGCTACTTTTTATCACCATTCCAGGGTCTGGAGTACAGATGTAGACCACCAGGGGTACCACCAGGAGCCCAGCTAAACTATTAGAGATACAGGCATGGTTCTAAAACAAAAGTTGTTCAGTATGATGGGCCGCTTCTTTTTACAAGGACATTGGGGCTCTGGAGTACCTTATGTAGACCACCAGGTGTACCATCAGGAGCCCAGCTAAACTATTAGAGATACAGGCATGGTTCTAAAAAAAAAGTTGTTCAGTATGATGGGCCGCTTCTTTTCACAAGGACATTGAGGATCTGGAGTACCTTATGTAGACCACCAGGTGTACCATCAGGAGCCCACCTAAACTATTAGATATACAGGCATTGTTCTAAAACAAAAGTTGTTCATTATGATGGGCCGCTTCTTTTCACAAGGACATTGAGGATCTGGAGTACCTTATGTAGACCAACAGGTGTACCATCAGGAGCCCAGCTAAACTATTAGAGATACAGGCATGGTTCTAAAACAAAAGTTGTTCATTATGATGGGCCGCTTCTTTTCACAAGGACATTGAGGATCTGGAGTACCTTATGTAGACCACCAGATGTACCATCAGGAGCCCAGCTAAACTATAAGATATACAGGCATGGTTCTAAAACAAAAGTTGTTCAGTATGATGGGCCGCTAGAGATACAGAAATGGTTCCAAAACAAAAGTTGTTCAGTATGGTGGGCTGCTTCTTTTCACAAGGACATTGAGGATCTGGAGTTCCTTATGTAGACCACCAGATGTACCATCAGGAGCCCACCTAAACTATTAGAGATACAGAAATGGTTCCAAAACAAAAGTTGTTCAGTATGTTGGGATGCTTCTTTTCACAAGGACATAGAGGATCTGGAGTTCATTATATAGACCACCAGTCGTAACATCAGGACCCCAGCTAAACTATTAGAGATAAAGGCATGGTTCTAAAACAAAAGTTGTTCAGTATGATGGGCTGCTTCTTTTCACAAGGATATTGAGGATCTGGAGTACTTTATGTTGACCCCCAGTGTACCATCAGGAGCCCACCTAAACTATTAGAGATACAGAAATGGTTCCAAAACAAAAGTTGTTCAGTATGATGGAAATAAGTTGAGACATTGACATTGGCAACTTTTTACCGAGGATTTTTTGTTATCTATTGACTTTTGTATTCAATGGTTATAAATATTGATCTCTCAGGGCAGTACACCGGATAGCAAATTTTGAATTGTCCCTTTAACAACAGAAGCAAGCAAGTCATTTTGAAACAGTAGAGATAAGAACAGAACTGTTCTAATATCACTGTCATACTTACTATGAATATACCTCTACATATTTACTAAAGAACGTGTGCCTAAAAAAATTATACAACGCGGACGAAGTCGCGGGTAAAAGCTAGTTAATAATAAATAATAAATTTCATTTATTTTCTCACAAATAAGTAAAAAAGTTATATATAACACAATAAAATAATAATTATACACTATCAATTCTTAACTTGCTAATACAATTAAAACAGACTTGTGAGACTGGCGCCTAAACTAGGTTTCGGGATGAAACCTGTATCATAGGTCACCAGGCCCCCATTCTAACACGGTTATAACTATAGGTAAAAAATAATTTGTATTGAATACTAATAACATTGTTCTTAATAGAGAGATTATGTAAATCTTAGAATTAGATTGCTATTATAGATAGTAATTGGTAAAAATAAGAAGTACCTGAAGTTATTGTGCAGTGATAGAAAGGCTAAAAGACTTCAATTACACGGTTACTTGCAACAAGTCTTCTGTCTCATCATAATTGAGCTGCAAAAGCCAAGACGTAATTTTTTTCTTACATTCGAACACAATAAGTGAGTACAGGTCAAAATTTCTACTCGCCTGATTGTATAGTCTAGGGCCTAGGACCCAACACTGGCGGGATGCAAAGGTTGTTCTATGACGTACCCGAACACATACGAGGTCTATCCTGCGGGATTTAGTAAGATGACACGGGGAGTATTCGAGATTTTTATGGCAATGAAGGATAGCCTGAAGTGCAAAAAGCTGCCGGACTGTAAGGACTCGGTACTCAGCATAAAGCTGATGTGTCGGGTAAAGGAAATGCTTTCTGTTGATCACTTTGATTACCGCTCTTTGCGCTCTCTCAAGCGGAAGTAACGTTGTTTTGGCGGCTCCTCCCCACGCGGAAATGCAATATGATAGCAATGACTGTACAAGAGCAAAATAAACCATTTTCATGATGGAGGCGTCAGCCGAGGTACGCAGTAACTTAAAAACGTACATTAACTTACGAGTACGGCTCTTGACAGACTCCACTTGGTGCTGCCATGATAGATTTTCATCTACTAAGACTCCCAAATATTTGACATATGCTGAACGCGTGAGCAGAGAACATGTGCACGGTTCAGTATCGTTTCTACAAAAATGCACCTTGATTGAGAAAGAGGACGGCGGCTGAGAGGTAGAAGTAATAGAGAAGACAACGTAAGTAGTCTTAAGGATGTTCAATGTGAGGAGATTATGATCGAGCCAACTCGTAACGAATCGGAGTATTTCTTCAGCCTTTCGTTGAACGTCTGGCCAATCGGTTCCCTCTACGAGTAGTGCAGTATCGTCGGCGTAGGTAAACACCGAGCAACTCGGATAGCGAAACTGACACAACTGATTTATATATATCAGGAAAAGTGTTGGACTAAGGACGCTACCTTGAGGGACACCATAGGACAAAGAAGAAGGTTGACTAACAACGTCGTTTATTTTAACACATTGGGTCCTGTCAGTTAGATAGTCAGAGAAAATATCTAGTGCAGCTGCTCTGACACCTATATCCTGCAATTTTTGTAGTAGAGTCGGGACCGAAACGGTATCAAAAGCTTTTTTTAGGTCAAGAAAAATTCCCAGACACTTGTGCTTTTTGTCTAATATTCTGGATATTGCTTCAGTCATAGCTAACACAGCGTCTTCAGTAGATACACCCCTTCTAAAACCATACTGATTTTTGGAAATAATTTTTTCGTGATTAAGAAAACCTAATAGCCTTTTGTTCAAAACTTTTTCCAGGATCTTAGACAAAATGTTAAGAACTGATATTGGACGATAGTTCCCAACTTCGGATTTATCACCGCACTTGTATATGGGATGGACAAGTGCTCTTTTAAAAGCTCTTGGAAATGTGCCATTTGTCATGCATAAGTTACACAACCTAGTGATGAGAGGAACTAAAATATCTCTTGCATCTTTTATCAGAAGAACAGGAATTCCATCCCAACCTGGAGCGCAGTCATTTTTAAGATTATTGATTATATTATCAATTTCATTGCTATCTGTCTCAAGTAAAACAAGTGAATTTAAAGTAGAGTGTTTAGGAAATAGGTGCGGTGGTGGTGGGTAGTTAAATCTATTTGTAGTTAGAATATCATTGGCTAATAATAGTCCTTTATTTGCAAAATAGTTGTTAACGAGGTTAACGGAATCCATGGGGTTATTGGCGAGTCTTAGCAGCTCAATTGATGAGGCAGATCTTTTCGATATATGAATTACCGTTTTTATTACATCCCAAGTGGCTTTAGGGTTATTTTTTGCTTTAGCAAATCTATCACGTTCAAACTCCCGTTTGAGCTTATGTAACACCTTTCGACAAAAGTTCCGGTATCGTTTGTAAGTTAGTTTTAGTACCTCGTTACTTATGTCTTTTTTTAGTTTTAAATGCAAATGATCACGATTTCGTATACATTTTAAAAGTCCTGGCGTAATCCAGGGCTTGGTCGACCTCTTTCTTCGGGGGATTTTTTTCATTTTGGAATTTTCATCAGTTATTTTCATAAGCTTCGAAATAAGAAACTCAGCTAGTACATTGGGATCTAGTATTTCATACAGCTCTCCAAAGTTCATTTCCCTGAGAGCAATCAATGCCGATTGAAGATCAATTTGTTTGGTATACGTTGGTGACGTATGTCGTTGCAGCGTTTGCTGCAAACATAGAATGGTAGCAAAGTGATCTGTAATCGTGGAACTAAGCACCACAGTTTTTGAAAAATGCCGTGATTTTAAAATTACGTGATCATAGCAGGTTTTGCCGTGGGTTGGAATAAAGTGTGTAGAAAGGTACCCCTCGGTTGCTAACATATTTAAGTAGTCATCCGCAGCACCAGACTTGTTGTCCGGCAAGATGTCAATATTAATGTCGTCGCCAAGAATAGCTACAGATTTATACTGAGAAAGGTTACTTATAACCGTATTTAAGCTATTTATGAAATTGTCAGTATTGGCGTAAGATGGGGAACGATAAATAGCAACAATTGCAAGGTCATTTTTAAACTTGCACACTAAAACTGTACCGTCTCTAAAGTCTGGGTATTCTATATGACATTCTAAAGCATTTTTTACGTATATTACTACACCATCACTTATTAATTTGTTTGTTTTATACAAAAAATAAAAAGAACGTCATTGCATCTGCCACTTAGCAAGGACGTGTAAGCTTACACAAAAGGAATATCAGCTCCAATAAATGTTTCATTGCCGGTCTTTTTGGACCTTTGTGTTAATTTTTGTTTGTTATTTATCGGTGGGTATTTTTAGTATTAATGTGGCACAGCTAAAATCGTGCGGAGTGTCGTAACTTCTAGATATCAAAATGATTTTTCAGAACACAAAACAAAATGCACTGGGTGCCCGTGATACCCCGCTTGGATTGCCTACCCAAGCAGGGCATCACGGACATGTCTTAGGTCTTTTGCATGTCTAACCTATATTGATTTTAACCTTATATTTGCATGTCTAACCTATCTATAACTGATAATCAGATGCACTCTAGATCATGTGCCTACATAAAATGTACTAAGTTGATGCTCTCTTCTCTCTCTTTTCGTGTGGGACAAAACTTCGCTTCAACGGTGCCCTTTATGAATTTATACTTATTCGTAAAAGGTTTCGATTGGCCAGTGCTAAGTAGTTGTTAGTACGTATCTAAGAGTTTATTGCCTACCAAACGTCGAAATTTGACGTTGGACGATACCTGAAGATTGAAGTAGAGGTGGGCAGGATACGTGGCAAGTAGGCTTGACGGATGGTGGACAAAAGCAGTCACAGAATGGTGGCCAAGGCGAGCAAATAAGTCAGCAGGAAAACCATCAACTCGGTGGTCTGATGATATCACAAAGTCGACGGGATCTCTATGGATGAGGTTTAGCACATGACCGAAAAGATTGGCGCAATTGAGAAGAGGCCTATGCCCTGCGGTGAGTAGATGTGGGCTGATGATGATGATGAGTTTAAGGCAGGTCTTTGCTAAACTGGATTTGCCAGATATGTTTGTAAAATTAGGGTTACCCACACCCAGGGCGTATAATACGAAACGCAATCTAGGTGTAGTGGTATAATGAGGTAGCAGACTTGGGAGCTAATGTCGCTACTCTCGACTGTACCTTTTTTTAAGATTGTTGGAAAATGTGTCAATATCATAGTTTAGTCACTTCTCATGGGTGTACATACCTATTAAAGGTATCTCTGGGCGCTAACGAGGTTAGCCACAGATATACGCCTGCTGCCATCTGCAATAAACTTTGAGTTTTCCTTCCCATTATGTAGGAACTATTAGCAGCACATCAAACTTAAATTTAAGGGATTAGTCTACACTGGATTTTCTTATAAACTGCATGAAAAATCTGTTTAAATTAACCCCTTTAAGGGCAGGCAGCACATCAACCTGCCCTTAGCAGGTTGATGTGCTGCTGGTAGTACCAACTGTCTTTTTAAAAATTTAAGGAAATAACTTATACTGGTTATTCTCAATAATTGTATGAAAAATCAATGTATGTAGATCTCTTTGATAGATATAGCAGCTAGTACTCAGGTTCTAATTGTGACTTGGCTTAATGTTTTTCGTTGTTGGTCTTTAGACATACGTTCTTCCGGTAAAATATTAGCAGCAAATATTTCAAGAGGTGAGCCAACCCATAAAACTGAACAGCTTTCCCAAAGGAACACAGATCAAAATAAGAAACAAAATTGTTTCCCATACAATCTGACCCGGTCGTCTGGAAAATTTTGGGAGGTTAATTTTTATTATTATTTTGAGCTATGTTTCTTGGGAAGTTGTTTTGTTTCATGGCTGGTTTAAAATATATGCAGCTAATATATCACATCTTGTATATGTATCAGCTGTGCCTAGAGTGAATGCCTATTACTCATGAGAAGATCAACCTATGCTGGGTTCTCCTATTAACTTTATGGAAAATCTGTATAAATGTTGATCCTCTTAATGAAAATCTCGAGGTGCGGCTGGTAGTAATTGACGTCGATCGCACTTGTGTGTGCGTGTTCAGTTTTGGTTTTGTACCTCAAAGGTAAAAAAAAACATTTCAGAACACTGCTGTCCATCTTTCCATATGTCAAGAGTAATTTTTCCTACTGAAGTTCAAAAAAGTACGGCTGTTCATGCTGTTAAAAACGCAGGGTTTTAACCCGCTCAAAGGAATCAAAATTCATACCATACATTCGTGGGCCTAGAACTAGAACTATAAAATTTCGCCGGAGGCTTCGTTTTAAAGTACTAGTTTAAGAAAAACTTCACAAATATTTTTTAACAGGTTTTTTAAGAGGACCGAAAGTGAACAAAATTCTAAATTTGTGGCTTGCAGTACAAGTCACAAGTTAGTATCATATGAATGGGCTTAATGAGCATGTTACAGATCCGACTCACATTTCGTGTTTTTTTAACTGACACAGTTTTTCGTTGGTTTGTGTTTTAGTTTTTCATTAATGTTTAAGGTTTTTATTTCCTGTAGGTGAACGTCTCGGGTTAATGTTTTTTGTTATTTGAGGGCTTTATAGTATCAATATGCCACAGTTGAAATCAGTGCGTAGCTCCGTACCTACTGAATATTGAAATCTTTAGAACTTAACGTCGAACGAACATGATAAAGATATTTCTCTTGACAATTGAATATTCATACATTTATCACGCATATATCCCTTGCAGGGAACGCAGAGTATAAACGGCCATCTACATCATATCTGACAGACATTTGAGAGTCATTCATAAAATTGTGTATCACGATTTGAATAGGTTATCATTATATCGCTTACTATTGCAATACACTTGTAACCCTCGAGTCGCATCTTACGCCACCCGCGGGAAAGAAATGGAATTATGCTATTCTAACCCAGCATCAAAAAAGTCTTGTCGATCAAGTTTTCATGCAGCATAGGGAGCATTTCAAGTACTTGTGTAGATGTGTGAAACTGTACCTATTGGCACTTATAATAGCTACATTTAAGGCGCTTCGGTCTTTCACTCCAAAGTGTGTTCCTAAAACTGGTCCAGTTCGGTCAACAAAAGAGGATACCCATTTCAAAACAAATCCACACGAAAAAACCGCGCGCCGTGTAGTGGCGCGCCACGCGGCTGCAGCGGCGGCGGTTGTGGGGCAGACTTCGAAATTCCGATAGCAGATACATGCGGTCTCAAATATTTATGAACCACTCAGACGGAAGCGGTTGCAGCGCGCAACGAATGAATCTCACTCACATCCATTCGAATCAAACATATATCGCTAGTTGTTTAAAGAATCCAATTGCTGATATTTGTCGATGCGATGTTGTTTGTGCACTAGATACATATCTTACGAAGATGGTCTCAGAAGTAGCCGGCTTAAAAATAAAAAATTCATTTACACAAATACTGTTTTGACTTCCCATTAATAAATGCAGTTGATTGTAATTTTGTATGGGAAGTAAATTTTCTATCGTTTCCTGATATATGTTTCGAGGGGAAAGTTGTTAATTTTTACGGCCTACATCACCCTATCAGTATTTGGAGGGCACTTCGGTTTTTTTTACATAGCTTTTTGTAGTTCAATAGACTTTGTTATCGGTGGTCTTTAGCTTCAATGCCACGCCACGTCTGCAGTGGGAATTCGAGATCTCTAAAGTAGCCGTAAACTGCAGACACCACCTTTTCTTTCCTGGTAAATCCTTTTTGACCGACATTTTTTTTTACTATTTTGGGTAAGATATTTTGGCAAAAAGGAGCATGGAGAAGCAATGCATACTCTAACAGTTCCGATTTTAGCCATTGCAATGGCGCCACTGCTTGTGTTTCATTGTATGTAACTACCGCCTTGCGCAATATCGCTTCTTGTGCACAGCTTTCTTATTTTCCAACTTCACTATTGAGATGTACTGCTCTTTTACAAATGCCTTCTATATCTGCTAGGTCACGCACATTCAGTAGTCGGTCATCGAATACAGATTTGTGTATTTTTGTTTCTAGCGTAGTCATCTCATTTGGCCGTCTACTGCGCGGGTCATCTTGGCAGCTCGAGCCATCTCGTTTGAATTGTGCTTTTTTTACATTATTTTACTATTTTAATATACGACTATGGTCTGAGAAATATCCTCCTCCCCCGGATTACATTAAACCCGCTGAAGAGCTCCCAAAAGGTCACAAACTTCGTAATGTTTAAATGTAATGTATAGTAATGGTTGCATGTCGCATAAAAACGTCGAACACGCCGCCGTATAATGTCGGATACGCAACGGCGCCGCGACGGTATTGTTCAGCCGATCGGGCTGGTCATGCGAGTCAGGTCAGTTAGGTAAGTAGGGTCATGTCAGATCCGTGATGTAGCTGAGCCCTTGTCAGGTGGGAGCTGAGGCCTGTTGGGCCAAACCTTACTCAACATATCGATCTTACGTCAGTGAGTCCAATTTCAGTCTAAATATTTGTTGTCAGTCAAAATAAGTATTTAGTCTACTATGTTGTCGTATCGTCTATATCACCGCCGCCGTATAATGTCAAATACGCATCGGCCTGATATTGTCAGGTGGTCAGCCAGTGGGGTGGGTCGGCCCGGTCAAGTCAACACCATCATTCCCGTCCAGACGTCAAGGAGTCAGCCTGATCAAGCTTGCCGCGGTCAGTGCGGTCGGGCCAGCTGGGAGTCGGTTCAGTCAAGCCACACAGGCTGGTCAAGTCGTAACTCGGTTACAATCAGAAAGGTCTCAGTCGATGTCAGTCTTATAAGACGGTCAGTTGTTTTTAGTCGTTATTCCCGGCGCCGCCGTGCGATGTTTGGTCTGGTATGCACCGGTGCGGCGGCGGTCATTGATGTCAGAGAGGAAATAGTCAGTCTGGTTGTTTAGTAGTAATACGTTATTATAAGGGAAGTTGTCAGCGTAGTCAGATGAAAGTTGTCCGTGAAGTCCCTATTTATCTTAGTATAGTCATGTAGTCATGTCAAGTCACGATGTAGGTATACAAACGCAGTACAATTTAAAAACAATAAGTATATAATTAAATAAAACAAAAATCTAAATAACTATGAGACCGGCGTGGCACAAAGAAGCGCGGTACGGAACGGCGGGGCTCGGAGCGGCGCAGCACGGAGTGGCGCGGCACGTCCCATCGTGCTGTCGCCACTGTCTACGACGTCTCCGCTGCTTCTGGTCTGGTGTCCACCACCGTGCGATGTCGGTCGTTTCACAGCGGTGGTGGCCCCAATGTCTCCCTTCGATATTTATGTAAACCATAGGCACTGGTATTTTTTTGCCACGTAGGACCACAGACGATGAAAAGAAAAATTTCACTGTTATTATCATTGGAAATGTCTAACTTATCCTCACAAGATTTTCATTTAAACATGTAAAGAGAGTGCAATTCTACTTGCTTTTCCTAAATTATATTCACATGTTATAAATTGCAGTTCGGATAGCCATAAGTTGGTGTGTTATATGAAGCTTCATATACGCCTTAGTTAAATTAAAAAAAAAAATATTCTTCGAAAAGAGCAGACTTTGTTTCAATGTTTATACTTCTTTCCCCTTATCGAGCAGTTTTTTCTATAACAGACTCTTCGACACTCGTTGCTTGTTGACGTATCGTATTTTTATCAGTTTGAATCACATTATTATCAATTTGAAACAAAAATTAATTATTTCTTTACTTAAACCATCTGGTTTGAAAAAATACAAAAATACGATTCATTAAGAAAAGTGGATAGTCGATTAAAAATTAAAAGACAAAATGTCCTTCGATAGTAACATTTGTTTTCTATATTCAATCACAGAGTTTGTAACATTTTAGTAATTTTATTGCGGTACAGTAAAGTTATGTGACTTAAAGATATAAATTGCTTATAGAATCTTATCCAATAGTTACTGAAGGATCAATTTTATATTCAGCTCTTTCACTAACTTCATTTTCTAGAACACTGTCCACAATAGTTCAACTGGTATCACTCAATCTAAGAAATAAAACATAATATTTAGCACACGGCATTATGAGATTAAATTATGGAAGTGATATTACACTTATACATAATACCTCTGCAAAATTTGATCAAATGAATACTTACGTCTTCATTTGATCTAATTTTGCGTCTTTACGTCTTACAGACTTACTTGTCCGTCATAAAGATGTTCCGTGCTTTGAAGGGATGTATTGTTACATTGCGTTTGTGAGACAAACTGGATTTATCGTATGGCTCTCTAGTCAGCGCGGTTTCCCAATAAAACACACACACACACGATTTAATACAAGACTTGTATGTGAACGCATGCGAGCCGTCCAATTTATTAACGTATTCATCGTCGTTCATTTCTCCAAATGTATGGTCGATCACATTATGAAAATATATTTTTTGAAGCTCAGTATTTTCCTGCTCAATTTTCTTGTTATATTGTAGACCCATCATTTCGCCTGTCATTTGTGAAACATTTTATTCAGACCTTTGTTTTTACAATTAATAATTTTTTTAGTATCTATGTGCGACAGTATTATCGATGTTTTATTTCTTTTTGTACTTGTATATTTTTTAATACGGTTGTACGTTTGCAAATTGAGACTCGTATTGCCATCTTTCTGGTCTGTCGGGGACAATGCAGTCCTTGTAAAACTGTGTTAATATTTCTACCCTATGATCTGTACAAACTTTCTCATCTTTTTCTATTATTGTTGTTTTCATTTTACTTTCACCACCCACCTTTTGATGTTTGAGTGATGTGTAGCTGGCCTTGGATTCGGTAATTGTTATTGTGTTTTTTTGTATCTAATTAAATAATTACATGTTTCATGTTACATGATACAGCTTATTCGAATGATAATTTTAATGCCGAACAGGAACATTTAATTTCAATAAGCATGTAATGTAAAAACGACAATATCAGATTCAGGAATGAACTAGTATAAATTGTTATTTTTGATGATTCTGGCTAGATCATGATGATGATGTCTATGTCTAATGGATTTTACGTGGCTGATACACTTTTATTATAAAATATTTAACAAGATTGTGACGGCTGGTATCAGCACATCATTTGACGACGCAGCCATAATTTGAAGCGGATAATAATTTTCGACGACGCTCTAACCACTCGCTGGATGCGCTTTGCAATAGATTTAGATTTAGATAAATTTATTTCATAATATCAATGTCAAATTTACATAATCCATACATAAATGTCACAGAGAATAAAATGATCGTCAGAGAATAATAAAAACAAGGTGTAACAGTAATAAAAAATAAGAGTTACAAATGAAATCAAATCGGTGAATATGTCAAATTTAAAAATGAAAATGTCAAACATAAGTATAAAATAGAAATGAATTGTATAAAATAATACTAAAAGTATTGAACAAATATAATTTACAGTAAAATTTATTAAATAGTAAGAAATGTCAATAATATTTTATTTTAATCATTTGAAATATTCATTCACACTATAATATTCTTTATCCAATAAATAGTTCTTCAGTTGATGATAGAACGTTTCATCATTTCTTTCGTTTTTTAAATCTGTGGGTAGATTCTCGTAATACGTGGGACCGATTACGCGTGGATTTTTAGTCGCCAGCTCAGTTCTGCGTGATACTGTTTCCAGTTTACCTACGCTGCGCAAATTTCGCCCGCCGCCCGTTTTTCGAGTAAAGGTGTGTAAATTTTTTCTAACGTATTCTCTAATATTTAATATTTTTCAATGTGATTTCTTTTTATTCACTTTTCAATGCGTTACTGATAAGCTTTCGCTTATTTTCTTTATTTCCATCATTTATGTTTCTATAAATCATGCCGAGAACAATTTTCATCGAAAATAAATTCTTCACCTGTGAAAAAAGAAAACCTTTTTTTTGTCCTTAAATTTTTGCTTTTACCATTTTTTGTCAGTACTCTCACCAGTTTCATATTTATAAGTTTTTGAAAACAATG
This sequence comes from Tuta absoluta, assembly GCA_027580185.1. NCBI lineage: Eukaryota > Metazoa > Arthropoda > Insecta > Lepidoptera > Gelechiidae > Tuta > Tuta absoluta. The sequence continues at coordinate 342,217 of JAQAHW010000045.1, forward strand.
CACGATATTATATGAAAGTCATTTCAGGGTCCCAAAAAATAGAAAGTAAAAATAGTCCTTGCTATGACTATAATAATAATAATAATAAATGTTTTTTAGGCAAAAACCCAACAAACATAGAAATAATAAAAAATGTATGCTAACAACTTGTGAAACAGAAGAGAGATAAAAACACCTACGTAGTCTTTCTTTTGATTAGGGTTCTGGTGCACGTTCAACCAATGTTTAAGAACAGGACTGTTTATAATTATCATTACCGAATGCTGCGTATATTGCCAATAACATGTCATTATAAAACAATTGTGTTCACTTGAAATAAGACGTATATTTCATATTTGCCTTTCCTATAGCATATTTTTTTTGCAATTGATAAATTTTCTAAATGCCATAGAATAATATTTTTTGTCTTTAAGTGTGCCAGGTTACTGCACATATTGCGCATATTGTGATATTTGCATTCGTTTTTTGACAGTTAAATTTGTATATTGGGATGAACTACTAAAAATTTTAAAAATATACGTTGAAGAATCACCGTCACCAACCATTCGTTTATATAATGACACATGCATATCAACAGAGCATTTGAATCCTTCTACAAGAATAGTTGATTCCAGTCCAGTGAAAGCACAAAATAGTGTATAAAACAAACCATGTTTTCTTTCTCATTTGGTACTGCAACATTTATTTCTGACGCCAAGGAGAAAAGTTTTTTTGTTCGTTTTCCTATAATTGCGGCTGCTTCTAAGAACGATGAGTATTTTATTTCTTGGCACGCTTGTATCAACAACTGTCATACTCAACGTCAATAACAAATATACCATCCGTATTTATTCGACTTTCAGATAACGCAACGTTTTTTATTCTGCGTCGTTCATACTTTTTATAGATATGAATTTCCAAAAAAAAAATAATTGTTTGTGTGATTTCGAATACTTTTTATGGCTCTTCAGTAGTGGCAGCAACCAGTGCCTACAGTCCCTAGTTTTGCATAACCGTTGATGTTCATTTCACTGCCATCGTAACTGAAAAAGTCAAACATACTGAGAGGGCCATAAACCACAAGCCTAGAAACATATAGAAGAAACTAGCCTGGCGTTCTAGCACAATGGTAGAGACTTTAACAACTCAAAACAGAAACATACTTCCGTAGCTAAATAATCATATAACAGAATTTTCAAATAAATGTGTATTTTTCTTTTTACTTCTGTTTCATTCTAATATTTTGACTTTTTACGCTTTAAGTGGACTAGGAGTCTTATATGAAACAGAATATCCGAAGTAATTTGGTAATTACAAAAATGCGCCTGAACCCGCCGATGATTTCCCTTTGTATACCTCAGATGGTGCTGCAGCCTCAGGTAAGGGGAACCTCTCCGCCAGTCGTTCAATACTAGCTGCAAGCCGGTTGATTGCAGCTGCAAGCCCAATAATTGCAATTGCAGGCACTAACATGGCATCGGAATTTAAGTGCTCAATTATTTGTAGACTTGCAGTTGCCTCTGCCATTGTAGGTTCACGTACTGTAAATTTAAAATAAAAAACCAATTTATTTATTGATGATTTCTGTAGCTACTTTTCTTACTATCAAAAAGAATGACATGCACAGTAGGTCATCTTCCGGATCCATGTTTTATTTCTCTTTTTTCTGTCTCTTCTTATTTGCTTCTTCTTTCTTCTTTTCGTTTTTGATTCGCTCTAGATAATTATTTTCAGAATTGATTTTATTATTTTATTACAAATTAATTGAATTCTTCATTTCTTTTGGGAGATGCTGTATGAAAAATTAATTAAACACTAGTCAATAATAATTTACTAGTCTTCATGAGTCATCACTTCTTATTCCTATAGATGCTGAATTTTTTAAGTTCTGGTTTCTTATTTTTATCCCCGGGGGCTTTCAAATCTACACCTGACTGTTTGGTGGGGAGCTAGAGCTCATTCGGAGAAGATTGTGTGGTTTCTCAATGAACCAGCCCAATCGCGCCCTTGGGGTTGTATGAGGGAATGGTATGACGCAGCAACAACTAAGGGGTTTTTATGATGAGGAGCATTGTCGAAGACTGTCACTATTTTTAAAATGACATAATTTTGAGAGAAATAAATATTTAAATAGTAAGACATAAGAATTTCGATTTTCCTTCCAGTGTTTATATTATATGACAAACATGTCACAATAAAAATATGTCACTATTACACTTTACTAAATTGGTTAAGACTGCATACCGACACTACTTAACCAAGGCACTTGTAATATAGAAAAATAGGTGTATTTGCATTATATTCTTTGCTATGATGGTTCCACGCTTTGTGATGATTAATAATGTTTCTTAAAGACGCACACACACACATACACCATACAAATAAAAACTTGGATGTGGAGCGCATGCGTGCCGTCAGACTTTTAATCGAATACTTAGTCATCATCGCTCAATTCTTCAAATTTGAGTTCGATCACATTTGTAAAAATACAGAGCTCACTATTCTCCTTGTTAATTACCTTCTCTGTCGCAGGCTCATCATTTTGCTTGTTGTCACATTTGTTACAATTTTTTATTCTTGTCAGTATCATTGTTGCTATTTTTGTTATTTAACTTTTTTCCATAGCCTGTTATGCGCCATATTTCTGGTGTGTTGGGATAAATACAGTCAATATAAAACTGTGGTTTTTATATGATCTGTCTGATATATACGTCTTTTTAAATTGGTGTTGTTCATTTCACTTTTACCACCCAGCTATACTGCTAACATGCATTTAGATTTTTGAGCGATTTGTAGCTGGTCTTATTTTTGATTCAAGAAGTAATTTATTGTATCTAATGAAGTTAGAACGTGTTTGTCCGAAAGTTTTTATTTTTCGATACAGCTTGCTTGAATGATAGTTTGTATGCCAAAAAGGAACATTATATTCCAATGAGCATATAATGTTAAAAACGGAAACTTATGCCCACGTCAAATTGATTGTACATGGATATGATATAATCTTTAATCTTTGTTCACTGAATCTTTTACGAATTAGTGTCGTCTGGTGACAGCGTTTGTCGTTTGATGACGAGGCCTATATTTGAAGCGGTCAATAATTTTCGCTAAAGCTCCAGCCACTCGCTGGATGCACTTTGCAATATTGTCTTTTTTTAGATATGATTTCTATCTTGTCACTTTTTATTACATTATTGATAATCTTTGGCTGATTCTCTTCTTTTCCATCATTAACGTGTTCATATCTTGTCGATAACAATTGTATGCATCTTTTTTAATACAAAACGAAAATCTGTTCTGTTTTTTATACCTTTCTTGAAATTTTTACATTTGAGCATTATTTTTCTAAATATGTAATTTTTTCGTCGGTTCTCTTACGGGTGCATATTTATAAGTTTTTCAGAACAATGCACTCCTGCATCAGTTCTCATACTGTAATTTACTTGCTCACCGCCAACCATATTTACTTTTTCATTATTAAAACTTTGGGCTTAAAAATGCGGGTTTTTTTTGTACGTATGCTTACAATTGCCAAGTTGCCAAACAGCAGTTCAATAACAGGTATACCATTTGTATTTATACAATTTTCCGATATCGTTAATGTTTTTTCTTCAACAGCATCAAACTTTTTACATATATGTTTCCCAAAGGTAAGCGAGGTTTCAAATATGTTTCATGGCTTATCAGTTGTGGCAACTACCAGTGACTACAGTCCATAATACTGCAAAATCGTTGATGTTCATTTAACTGTTATCGTCATTGGAAATGTTGAAACTTCTTCTCACAAGATTTACATTTACACATGTTAACATACTATAATTATACTTGCTTATCCTAAATTATATACATGTTTTAAATTGCAGTTTGGATAGCCATAAGTTGATGTGTTCTTTGAAGTTTTATATGCGCCTTAGTTAAACTTTCAATTTGTTATCTTTCGAAAGGAGCAGACTTTGTTCCAATGTTTTTACTTCTTTCCCCTTATTGAACAGTTTTTTCTTTGAGAGACTCTTTGACACTGGTTGCCTGTTAACGTATAGTATTTTTATTAGTTTGAATGACATTTTTATCACTTTGAAACAAAAATGCATCATTTCTTTACTTATTTCATAAACCATGTGATTTGAAAAAATACACTTGCCCAAAAAAATTGGATGATCGATTAAAAATTAAAATAAAAATGTATTTCGATAGTCTCATTCATTTGTTTACTATATTCAATCACAGAGTTTGTAACATTTCACAAATTGAGTTAGTAATTATATTGCGGTACGGTAAAGTTTCTGTGACTTAAGGATATAAATAGCTTATAGAATCTTTTTCAATAGTAACTGAAGGATCGATTTAACATACTCGTAGTCTCGTAAACCTCTTTCACTAACTTCATTTTTTGGACCTATGTCTACAATTGCGAAACTTATATCGAACTCAGTCTTAGAAATAAAATACAATATTTAGCATACGGCGTTATGCGATTAAATGATGCTTGTGATTTAACACTTTTACTAATTATTATCTGTAAAATCATATTAAACAAATGGGTAAACGTAGCTGGTGGAGGTTTCCATAAAAAAAAACTTGAGAACGCGTAAAGTTTACTTTTATGTATAATTTAAAAAATAAAAAAAGGATTATATAAAAATGTTTGTAATACTGTGGTAATACTAACATTATGAGACGAGTTTAGATAAATTTATATTCGAAAGCATAGTTTCTTATGATAATTCCAGGAGATGGTACCTTTCACAAAAATTAAAAATGTTGTAGTCAGGGGACGGACTGGTCCTGCAAGTTTGGAACGGATCAGATCTGGAACTTGTCAAAAACACTTCTATAGCGTGTTTCAGGACAAGAATGTAGTGCGTATGTGCGTTCGTGTGCCGCCACATAAGAGCATATAAATTAGAATATTCACAAAATCGAATTTGAATTTCTGATAATGGAGTTTAATTTCCAGAACTACGTTTTCAAGTTACACATATAAAATACGTCTTACTTACTCATTTCAGTTTTTCCGTGCTATGAAGGGATGTAATGTTACATGGCGTTTGTGAGACAAACTGGATTTATATTATGGCTCTCTACTCAGCTCGGTTTTCCAAACACACACACACACACACACGATTTATACAAGACTTGTATGTGGAGCGCATGTGAGCCGTCAAATTTATAGAATACGTAGTCATCGTCGTTCATTTCTCCAAATGCATGTTTGATCACATTAAGAAAATATGTTTTCTGAAGCTCAGTATTTTCCTGCTCAATTTTCTTCTTCTATTGTAGACCCATCATTTCGTCTGTCGTCATTTGTTAAACTTTTTAATCTTATCTTTGTTTTTTTTTACAATTTATCATTTTTTGATTATCGATGTGCGACAGTATTATCGATGTTTGATTTCTTTTTATATTTGTATAATTTTTTATACATTTGTACGTTTGCGTACTGAGGCTCATATTGCCATCTTTCTGGTCTGTCGAGGACAATGCAGTCCTTGTAAAACTGTGTTAATATTTCTACCCTATGATCTGTCCAAACTTTCTCGTCTTTTTCTGTTATTGTTGTTATCATTTCACTTTCACCACCCACCTTTTGATGTTTGAGTGATGTGTAGCTGGCCTTGGATTTGGTAATTGTTGTTGTGTTTGTATCTCATTAAATTATTACATGTTTGCCCTGCTACATTTTTTATATTTTTACTCGATACAGCTTATTCGAATGATGATTTTAATGCCGAACAGGAACATTTAATTTCAATAAGCATGTAATGTGAAAACAACAATATCAGATCCAGGAATGAACTAGTATAAAAATTGTTATTTTTTGATTCTGGTTAGTGTTTCTAATTATAGCATCCTTTTCGTTTTCATGTCCATGTCTAATGGATTTTACGTGGCTGATACACTTTTAGTATAAAATGTTTAACAAAATTGTGACAGCTCTGCTGGTATCAGCACATCGTTTGACGACCCGGCCATAATTTGAAGCGGATAATAATTTTCGTCGAAGCTCTAGCCACTCGCTGGATGCGCTTTGCAATATTGTCAATTTTTCAATGTGATTTCTTTTTCTTTACTTTTCAAAACGTTATTGATAAGTTTTCGCTCTATATTTCCGTCATTTATGTTTACATATCTTGCCGAGAACATTTTTCAAAAAATTTACGTTCTATTTGCGCCCTTTTGATTACTTGCGTCCTGGGGCTGAGCGCGAAAATTCAAGCGCGCCCGAACTGAAGAGAAACGCAGGAGGAGTACGTGACACGGAGACAAAATGGCGGCGATTTCAAATGTTTGGCCGCCGCTTCTCGCCCAGGCAAAGCTGAAGATGCCAACACGTAGTTGCTTTTGATGTAAAAGTCCAGTTCACACACGCACTGATGAAGCCACAATTTCACGGCGATGATTGACCAAAATGTTAATAGCTTTGTTAATAAGTGGACTGCGGTGTTTGGCTTGTGATGGTGGCTTGGGTGCGTGTGAGGATGTGAATAAAAAGAATTATATAATTTTAGCACTTTGTTCTCTTTTATTGCACTGTTTTTAGTATCTTTCACATAAGGAATTTATAATAAGGAAATATTAACTATAAAACGCGTGTGGCATGGCTGCCGGTCGGGCAAGAAGAACAAAAATACATCAAAATTCAAAAATGCTTTTACAAACTTTTCTTTATAGAGAGAAGAGTTTTTATGTTGTGAATAGTTGCAAGCCGGTTGATTGCAGCTGCAAGCCCGTTAATTGCAGTTGCATGCACTAAAATTGCATCGGAATTTGAGTGCTCAATTATTTGTAGACTTGTAGTTGCCTCTGCCATTGTAGATTCACGTACTGTAAATTCATAATAAAAAACCAATTTATTTATTTATGATTTCTGAAGCTACTTTTCTTACTATCAAAGTTGAACAGAATGATATACACAGTAGGTCATCTTCCGACTCCATGTTTTATTTCTCTTTCTTCTATCTCTTCTCCTTTGCTTCTACTTATCTTCTTCTTTCTTCTTTTCGTTTCTGATTTGCTCTTTGCTTCTTCTTTCAAAATTGATTATTTTATTTTATAACAAAAAAAAAAATCTCCACTTCTTCTGGGAGATGCTGTATGAAAAATAAATGGCAAACCACTAGTCAATAATAATATAGTCTTCATGAGTCATCACTTTTCATTCCTATAGACGCTGCTTTTTTTTAGGTCTGGTTTCTTATTTTTATCCCCGGGGCGTTTTTAATCTACACCCGACTATGGAGCTAGAGCTCATTCGGAAAAGTTTGTGTGGTTTCTCAATTAACCAGCTCAATCGCGCCCTTGGGGTTGGATAACGGAAGTGGGTTGACGCGACAACAACTTAGGGATTTTGATGATGGAGAGCGTTGTCGAAAACAGTCACTATTTTTAAAATGTCATTATTTTGAGAGAAATATTTAAATAGTAAGACATCAAAAAAGACACTAAACATAAACGGTCATTTTAATTTGAAACATATGTTTTAATTCTTATAAAACAATGAAAGGAAATAATATGGCATTAAATTTTAAAATAACGTTTTGTTTTAAATTCTAAGTATCAATTGGTGAATATATATAGACACTATACTCAAAATGACGCTTTAATTTTACCTCTTCATTTTATTTCTTCATAAAAGTTAAATATAAAAATGGCACTTAATGGATAAATATGTTATTTCAGTGTTTCTTTTACACTTTATCGAAAGAAAGTTAATATCAGAATGACCCTTAATAAAATATATCGATTTTCCTTCCAGTGTGTACACTTTGTATAATATGACAAACATGTCACTATTACACTTTACTTAGTACCAAATTGGTAAAAACTGCATACCGACACTACTTAACCCAGGCACTTGTAATGTAGCTAGAAAAATTGGTGTCTTTGCATTATATTCTTTGCAATGTTGCTTCTGTGCTTTGTGATGATTTATTGTTTCTCAATGACACACACACGATACATATAAAGACTTGGATGTGGAGCGCTTGCGTGCCGTCAGACTTTTAATCAAATACTTAGTCATCATCGCTCATTTCTCCAAATTTGAGTTCGATCACATTTGTAAAAATACAGAGCTCACTAATCTCCTTGTCAATTTCCTTCTTTGTCGCAGGCTCAACATTTCGCTTGTCGTCACATGTTAAACATTTATTTTATTTTATTTTTTTACAAATTTTTATTCTTGTGAGTATCACCGTTGCTATTTTTGTTATTTTACTTGTATAACTTTTTTCAATAGCATATTATGCGCCATCATTTTGGTGTGTTAAGAAAAATGCAGTCCATATAAAACTGTGCTTAATTATATGATCTGTCTGATTTATACATCTTTTTCAATTAGTGTTGTTCATTTCACTTTTACCGCCCAGCTATACTGCTAACATGCAATTAAATTTTGAAGTGATTTGTAATTGATCTTATTTTTGATAAAAGAAGTTAAGTTTTGTGTCTAATGAAGTAAGAACGTGTTTGTCCGAATTTTTTTTTCGATACATCTTGCTTGAATGATAGTTTGTATGCCAAAAAGGTACATTGAATTTCAATAAGCATATAAAAAACGGGAACACAATTTTTTTAAATTAGCTATATGGTTTAGTTTTTATTCCGGCTTGTTTTTCTTATTAAATTATAGCAACATATTCATATTCATGCCCATGTTAAATTGATTGTACATAGCTGATAATTTATGATACAATCTTTAATGAACAAAAATCTGTTCTGTTTTTTTATAAAATTCTTGAAATTTTTGCATTTTAGCATTATTTTTCTAAATTTTTTTTGTCGGTACTTTTACGAGAGCATATTTATAAGTTTTCCAGAACAATGCATTCCTGCATCAGTTCTCATACTGTAATTTACTTGCTCACCGCCAACCATTTTTACTTTTTCATTATTAAAACTTTGGGCTTAAAAATGTGGGTTTTTTTTGTACGTGTGCTTAGACTAACAATTGTCAAGTTGCCAAACAGCAGCTCAATGACAGGTATACCATCCGTATTTATTCAATCTTCCGATATCGCCAATGTTTTTTCTTCAACAGCTTCTTACTTTTTACATATATGTTTCCCAAAGGTTAGAAAATTTCTTGTGAGGTTTCAAATATGTTTCATGGCTTATCAGTTGTGGCCACAACCAGTGACTACAGTCCATAATACTGCAAAATTGTTGATGTTCATTTCACTGTAATCGTCACTGGAAATGTTTAACTTCTTCTCACAAGATTTACATTTAAATATGTGAATATAATACCTATTATACTTGCTTTTTCTAAATTATTTACATGTTTTAAATTGCAGTTTGGATAGCCATAAGTTGATGTGTTATCTGAAGCTTCATATTATATGCCTTAGTTAAATTTTCAATTTGTTATCCATCGAAAGGAGAAGACTTTGTTTCAGTGTTTATACTTCTTTCCCCTAATCAAACAGTTTTTTCTTTGACAGACTCTTTGACACTCGTAGCCTATTGACGTATCGTATTTTTATTAGCTTGAATGACATTATTATCAAATCATTATTTCTTTACTTTTATATTAAACCATGTGGTTTGAAAAAATACAAATGACCAAAAAAAGTGGATAATCGATTAAAAATTAAAATAAAAATGACTTTCGATAAACTCATTCATTTGTTTTCTATATTCAATCACAGAGTTTGTAACATTTCACAAAATGAGTTAGCAATAAGACTGCGGTTAAGGATATAAATTGCTTATAGAATCTTTTTCAATAGTAACTGAAGGATCGATTTTATATACTCGTAGTCTCGTACACCTCTTTCACTAACTTCATTTTTTAGACCTATATCCACAATTGCTAAACTTGTATCGAACTCAATCTTAGAAATAAAATACAATATTTAGCATACGGCGTTATGTGATTAAATGATGCAAGTTATATAACACATTTACTATTATTATTTTTTTATTTGAACCTGCGTCTTTTGTCATTACTAGTGAGGACGCCTCTTCCATTTGGGTTACCGCAGCTGGGCTTAAATGTCTGTAACGCGTGGCATGGCTACATCTACCGGGTCTGTTTTGCGTTACTGGCATTAAATACACTTGCAATATTTTCCAGAGCTGGGAATCCCAATTAATCGAGATAGATCAATTTCAACTGCAAGATTTGGGATCAATTTCAACTGCAACTGGGAATTCCAATCAAGATGGATCTAGCCGCAAAAATCCGCTACTGATTAGGGTAGTGCAAAGTGTAGTATTAATAGGGAAAGCTGCTGTCCATTCCATTGATTCATTCCTTAGTCACCTTTACGACACCCACGGGTAGACATGAGATGGTGCTGTTTTAGTTCGGCACCACACGGATCTCGGATCTGGGTGGATAATATCCGGAAATATTCTCGAATGACGGGCAAATATTTGTCCAATTGAAATTGAAATTCTTTATTCAATGTAGGATATTATTATCATATCACTTATTGACGTCATGAACCGTCATTGTAAAAAAAAGAAATTTGTTTCACACAATTTTTCTTTTTTATATTTAGAAAACCGGCTCGGGCGGGATAAAACAATAAAAATCAAAGCACTGCCACGGGGCTGGCCAGGTCAAAGCATGTAACTTTACGCCACCACCATCTGAAAACGATATTTGTTTCAAATTGAAGTCAAGATTTTTAAAGCGTGTAGTTTACATGCGTATAATTAATCGGACCTCCTGAACAGGAAAAACCCACCAAAAAACCTACTCTAAATTAACAATCGTACTAGCCCCTAAGCTACCCTAGCTAATTCTGTAAGTAAAAAAAATATGTATAGACCAAAAATGGCTACATATTTTTTTTGTAAAAATTGCAGTAGATAAATCTACCAGTTTAAATTTATAAAATATTTACTTTAAACAATTGAAATTACACCCATGGAGATTTATAAAATTATGTCAGTTGTAAAGTCCACGCACGCCCCATTTTGGTATTAAAAATGAGTGCATGTTTCTTGTGCTGCGCTGGAATTTCAGAGTTCCATGCCTCTTTGTCATTAATGTACTCATCTAACTTATAGTAAGCTTTATAACATAATGTTTTCTTAATAACAGACTTGAATTTACTTTCTGATAGACTCAATATATCCTTCCTCGAAATGATGCGACTTAAAAAAGTAACTTGATTGGTAAAAGGTTTGTTGGAGGTATAAACGGACGAAAGGTATTGTGGAAGTTAAAACACTCGATATTTACTTGTAACCTATTTATATGTATTATAAAAGAATTTAAAAAGTATGACTAATCAAATTGATAATCCCAAATAAAACATTATATGTTTATACTAGTTTTTCGTCTCGCGGTTTCACCCGCAGTTTAGTAAGTCTTTTAAGATGATACGAAGTCAAAAAACGAGATAAATAAGTATAATTTAAATTTATTTTCATTTTGTACATACTTAAAAATTGATACTTATGTAAACAATTATTAAAAATAATTCGCATAAAGATGGTAGGTAAATTATATATCAAAGTCGTCAATCTGAAATACGTCTTTGTAAACAACGTAACGGGACTTGTTGTTCTCTGCTATAAAATAACTTCTAGCTCTGTCTGGATACATTTTGTTGCTCATGGGAAAAACATTGAAATCCCAAATGATTTCTAGCCACTTCAAATGTCTGTCCCTTATTATAGTGACTAGCTTTTACCCGCGACTTCGTCCGCGTTAGATAGTTTTTTTTGAAACAGGTTCTAAAGTATTTATGTATATTCATAGTAAGTATGATATTAGAACAGTTCTTATCTCAACTGTTTAAGGATGAGTTGCTTGCTTCTGTTGTTAAAGGGACAATTCGAAATTTGCTATCCGGTGTACTGCCTGAGAGATCAATATTTATAACCATTGAATACAAAAGTCAGTAGATAACAAAAAAGTCCTCGGTAAACAGTTGCTAATGTCCTTTCTCAACTTTTTCCCATCATACTGAACAACTTTTGTTCTGGAACCATTTTTGTATCTCTAATAGTTTAGCTGGGCTCCTGATGGTACACCTGGTGGTCTACATAAGGTCCTCCAGAGCCCCAATGTCCTTGTGAAAAGAAGCGGCCCATCATACTTAACAACTTTTGTTTTGGAACCATGCCTTTATCTTTAATAGTTTAGCTGGGCTCCTGGTGGTACACCTGGTGGTCTACATCTGTACTCCAGACCCTCGAATGGTGATAAAAAGTAGCCTATGTCCGTTCTCGGTATGCTAGCATTCTCTGTGCCAAGTTTCATGAAGATCGGTTCAGCGGTTTGGCCGTGAAAGCGTAGCAGACAGACAGACAGACAGACAGAGTTACTTTCGCATTTATAATATTAGTGTGGATAAAAATTGATACTTATGTAAACAATTATTAAAAATAATTCGCATAAAGATGGTAGGTAAATTATATATCAAAGTCGTCAATCTGAAATACGTCTTTGTAAACAACGTAACGGGACTTGTTGTTCTCTGCTATAAAATAACTTCTAGCTCTGTCTGGATACATTTTGTTGCTCATGGGAAAAACATTGAAATCCCAAATGATTTCTAGCCACTTCAAATGTCTGTCCCTTATTATAGTGACTAGCTTTTACCCGCGACTTCGTCCGCGTTAGATAGTTTTTTTTGAAACAGGTTCTAAAGTATTTATGTATATTCATAGTAAGTATGATATTAGAACAGTTCTTATCTCAACTGTTTAAGGATGAGTTGCTTGCTTCTGTTGTTAAAGGGACAATTCGAAATTTGCTATCCGGTGTACTGCCTGAGAGATCAATATTTATAACCATTGAATACAAAAGTCAGTAGATAACAAAAAAGTCCTCGGTAAACAGTTGCTAATGTCCTTTCTCAACTTTTTCCCATCATACTGAACAACTTTTGTTCTGGAACCATTTTTGTATCTCTAATAGTTTAGCTGGGCTCCTGATGGTACACCTGGTGGTCTACATAAGGTCCTCCAGAGCCCCAATGTCCTTGTGAAAAGAAGCGGCCCATCATACTTAACAACTTTTGTTTTGGAACCATGCCTTTATCTTTAATAGTTTAGCTGGGCTCCTGGTGGTACACCTGGTGGTCTACATCTGTACTCCAGACCCTCGAATGGTGATAAAAAGTAGCCTATGTCCGTTCTCGGTATGCTAGCATTCTCTGTGCCAAGTTTCATGAAGATCGGTTCAGCGGTTTGGCCGTGAAAGCGTAGCAGACAGACAGACAGACAGACAGAGTTACTTTCGCATTTATAATATTAGTGTGGATTGAAAAAACAAACTGCAGTCGTTTGAATTGAACAGGTATAATGGGAATTCGTGAAATCAAAACCGTTTCCCCTTTTGCCTCACCGGTGACAATAGTAGCCACCAAAGTATTCCTTTTCAGCTCAATTATGCGCAATCTAGTGCCAGTGCATCATTATGACGCATGATGCTTACACATTGTATGACTGGCACACCCACAAATGAATTTAAAACTCTACGAGGATATGCCGTTGAGTTATCACTTGGCCGAACTTTATCAATTGAAGAGTTTGTTGTGATTGAATTTTTCAATCAACACGTTCTAAGGCGCAATAATTGCTGTTTTACAAAGCCATTCCTCATTGCTTAAAATCTGTTTTTAGCTCGAAAAATACTCAAAAATGCTTACTTTTCTTTTAAGCTCCTTTCAACCCACTGTATTGAAGTTTGCTGCTGGTTTGATTTTTGAAACATGTCTGATGTTCTTTTTTTGTGAAGAGGGCAAGCCCCACGTCAACCCCCTTGACTTCACTTGCTGTTGGTTTGAATTGTATTGTAAATTTTCTGTTTTCTGTGATTAGGACGGACAAGCCCCTTTAACTGTCCATTTCGATGCTGACTGATGTAAGAAAGTATACCTGCGTACAAAACTTGCCTTAGAAGAGTAGTAACGAACACATCTATTCTAACAATATTTCAATAGAACTTCTTTTGTGACTAGCAAGGGCTCTTGCTAGGAGATAAAGGATTGCGTGTATTGATTGACACACACACATAGCACGCCTTCATCTCTTGCGGAGTACACAGTGCGTTAAAAACCGTATAATACGGTCGCTGTCGCCACGTCTGTCAAATATTTTATGGCATTATGTATTGTAGGTATTACGATAACCTTTTCTAAGGCAAAAAGCAACTTTGCAAGGTTGGGTTAGGGCGCAATTTTTATTTATCAGACTTACAGTATTATTAGTCCGATGCTGTTTGTACATCCTGAAAATTCCACCCTTCGGGCAGGCACCTCTATTATTTTTTGTTTTTGATACATTCTTCCTTCACATACACCCATGCTTCATTTAGCTTTTTCAGGGGACCAGATGTGCTAATGCACAACAATGCATAATGTATCCTTTAATTTTTTTGTTTTCTTTTCAATACCTTGTTTTTATTTTTGCATCTAAGAAGACTTCTTCTATCGCGGAAATTGCGCTTGCTTCGAAGTCTAATGTAAATAAGAGTAAGTAAAATAAGAAGTAAATGCATTCGGCATAAAACGTGTTTCAGTTTTAAAAAGTCCGCACATCATTTTGTACGTTCGGGTTTTTTATCAGGCAACAGTGCACAGGCTACTGAAATAATACTATCATAATCCTTGCTGTCATGGTAGTCTAGATCCACGTAAACTGTTTAAAGTTGAGAATCCACATAAACAGTGTAAAATTTAGCAAAAGGCGGCGTAGCTTCAGACTCAGTCCTTTTATTACAGTTATGTTTTTTTCTATTTATAATGTTTGCTATTACGTCGATTTTACATAAATGCTGTTGTTATTTACCGAACGATCAGATTATGTTCATTAGAGACTAATTGTAAAATTTATGTTACAAAACGACAGATTTCAAAAATTTGTAGTAGCAAATTTTTTGATTTATCAGTTTTTTAAGCGGATGTTGTAAGTTTTCATGAGATCTACATTGCAGATGATCGATCAAAGTTACAAAACGACAAATTTCAAAAATAAGTAGTAGCAAAATTTTTGACTTATCAGTTTTTTAAGCGGATGTTGTAGGTTTTCATGAGATCTACATTGCAGATGACCGATGTTAAAATAAAAACTTGTTGATCCTCAAAAATTATGCAAACCCAACATGGTTGGAGAACTTATAGGGGTTTCTCACTTATTCAGGTCCCAGTTAATCATGTTTTACTGTACAAATAAAAGTTGTTTAACTCTTTCAGCCGTTTAGTGGCGTTCTCGGCTAGGTCGGTCAAATCATCAGGTAAGCAGTATTGGGACAATATGTCATAACGTGCCTCATGGTTTGTGTCTCGGCGCAGCATGGACATCGGAACAAGTCTTTCCATCCACAACGATGTTTGTAGGATGTGATACGTCCATGGCCCGTACGCAGCCTATTTAAATTACACCTTTCCCTACCAAATAGTCAGATGTAGATTTAAAGACCCAGGGCCAAGAAAATTGAAGTGTCCAGACCTAAAACTACGCCAACATCAAACAAAAATTACACCAATCACGCTTGGGCAACTCTCAGCCCTTAACTTTAGTTCCAGGGATGATGTCACACCCAAACTTGCCCGCAGATTCTAGTGTCCATGCCTCCATTCGGAGTTACTGTTGAACCCATTATGTATGAGGGGCTTGGCTATCATGTGTGCTGGCATTCTGGATTTAAGACGGTGTCTAGTGGGCTTTAGAAATTCGTGGTACAGTACAGGTTGTAGCACGTTCAGCCGACTGTACGCGAATGGCAGCTCGGAGCTCCGTTTTATTTCATTGACTTCACGGAGGAGCGCTAGTTTTCAGGGAATTCTGACAGGAAACGGGCAGCTAGTGACAGGGAGGGAGTAGGCAGCCAGTGACAGGGAGTAGGCAGCCAGTGACAGGTGGTAGAACCGAGGGTCCCAGATACGCAATGCATCGCTTTGTTTATCTCTACATCCACTTTACCCAACCGAACGGGGTCGCAGTACTCTGAGAACACCAAATATAAGGATGTTTGCTTCTCAGCTAATGCCAGTTTTTTGATAATGTTGTTTCGCTTCTGCAATTTCCGCGCTGTTCCCGTTAGATGGTATTTATACGGTCAAGTGAAGCACCCAGATATTTGGATTGGTGGTTATGCTTCAAAATTGCATTGTTGAATATTACCCGCATCCGCATCTCACGCTTGGCAAGCTGGTTGTTGAGACGCCATGTATGGAAGTTAAAATGCAGTTGCACAACAGGGATTGAGTCAAACGCACGGCCTGATGGTAAATCCGAACAAGTCGCAGGTCATTGTTATGGGAGGATCAAAGCAGATTAACCGACCGAATTATGATGGCGTCGCACCCTTGACATTCAATGGTGTCACTCTGCCCTATAGCAAGGATGTCAAAAACCTGGGAGTATTTTTCGGCCGTACATTGTCGTAGTCACTACATGTCTCACAGGTTAGTCGGAAAATTTTTGCTGCACTGGGGTCGCTTAAAAGGTGGAAAAACCTGCGACCTATTAAAACCAAGACTGAACTTGCGCAATCTCTTTTAGTTCCTATACTTGACTATGCAGATGTCTGCTACCTTGACCTCAATGAGGATCTCCTTGACAAGTTAGAACATCTGCATCAGGTTGCGCCGTGCTGAGCATGTCCTTCATCTCCTTTACAAAATCCTTTATGAGCCCCTTTCCTCTCCCTATCTGAAGGATTGCTTTCAGTACCTGGGTGAAGACTACTGTCGGAATGTTCGAGCCAAAGTTTATAATATTATCAGAGTCCAACGTGAACACTCACAGAGTGGATACTCTAGAGAGTCGTTCACTGTGAGAGCAGCACACTTGTGGAACGAGTTACCTCATGATATACGTCACTCGAGTCACTTGCCATCTTTAAAACTAGACTACACAAGCATCTTCTAGCTAAATCTGTTTGTATTTAACTTAAAATATATATTATTATTATTATTATTATAAATATTAACTTGATTATTTAAGGTGGTTCGAGGAGAAACAAAACTGAATTTATCAAACTAGATGGCGTTAGTGAGCAAAATTTGGATTTTTACCAATTATTTCGTAATTTAGATAAGTTTGAAACAAAATTGATATGTCCGCGAGCCCTTGCATTTAACTTTTACTGATTTAGTTATATTATACCGTTAAATATTGTTTTATTCGCCCGGGTATTGGTCAAATGTGAAAAATACTGTTCTCTCGCACACAAATACACGCGAAATGTGAGTGTGTGCGTAATTCATTCATCAAAAATTTGCGTATCATCCGTCAGTTTGCCGATAGGCGGAAAAACTAAATAGGAATATTTGTTAAGAACTAAATAAGGAAATGCCTGAATTACGATTTTTATCTACACTAATATAATAAAGAGGAAAGATTTGTTTTTTTGTTTGTTTGTATGTAATCGATAAACTCCGAAACTACAAGACCGATTTCCAAAATTCTTTCACCATTAGAAAGCCCTCCGGTCGGTTAGGTCTGAATGTCTTAATGTACTAATCGGTACATTGCACGAACACCAAAAAAACCTTTTCCCAAAATGACTGATTTTCTATTTGTCTTGGTTTACGAATGTCTGAAATGAAAATGTCAAGCTGTCGTACAGTTAGAACAATGATATATTTTAGGTATACTTTTTACATCTTTTTGAAAAAAAAAACAATTACCTCTTAATTAAAAATAAGTTAAATCGGATTAAAAACAACAAGTTATCCTTAAAGCGGTGAGCAGACCTTGAAAAAAAAAACAATTACCTCTTAATTAAAAACAAGTATCGGATTAAAAACAACAAGTTATCCTTAAAGCGGTGAGCAGACCATGAAAAAAAAGCTCTGCTCTGCCCCTTAAAATGAAAACCAAACTGAAACTATCCCTATTTACTGCATTCTTCTTTTAATGGTAAGAATGTTTTTGAGAAATTGTATTTCTGTTATTTTGTCAGCATTTAGATCTTTTAGCTGCCTTTCATAGTTTACATCAAACAAAAGGTCTCGCCTGTTTCTGGGAGCTGCGCTGAACATAGAATTTTTAAGTCTTGTTTCTTGATAACGCGCCTCCTTTTTGAGCTTATACAGGAAACGACACAAGGTGGGCTTGTGCGGCATACGAGTATTTAACCGTCTATGCCAACCCTCTATGGCGTTGTTTGTACGGTGCTTCTCGTAAGCACAGCTGATTGAAAAGTTACTCAAAGTAATCCATTGCTTTTCTATATACTGTTTAAATTTAATTAAATTTTCATTATCTGGAAATAACATTTTCAAAGCCGACCAAGCATTGGCAATATTATCTCGTGGCAGCAAAGGTAAGTTTGCGCACAACCTTACTATCTTTCTGTCATTTCTTGTGTTTGTCGCCTTTAATTTGTTTGCCTGCTTCCAAACTGCTCGACTAAAATGGTAATAACACCCAGTTACCATTGCTGTCGGAAAAACCGTCTTTAGGCCATTTATTTGAGCTTTTTCGAAGTCACACTTGTAGGTGTCTACGCTCAAACCCAATTTCTCTTTCAGCAACTTGAACATTCTTGTATAAGTTGTTTCAGTCTTGTCAGGCAGAAGTACGTAGATAATAGGCACAACATTAACTTTATCATTATTTCTGCTAATATCAGCGTGGATTGTGAATATTTGATAGAATGGACTTGGAGTTTTTTCAAATGTTCCATCGCCGTAATACATTTTTTTTTTAATCTTACGAAGGAACTTTTTGGCAGCCACTGTTGCGAAAATCAATATTTTGTCGTCCTCTCCATCTTCTACTACGAGAAAATCATTTGATAGCAGTGGTGGTATCCTGACATCTGTTACTCTAGAGAACTCCGTATTTGTTTGTCCCAAGATTTTGTGTCGCGTTCTATACATGGAACTCTTTTTTTCTTCGTAAGATGGGAGTAATGTACGGCTTCCTTGAGCTTTGAATTCCGAAACACATTTTTCATAAATTTTTTTGATCGGCTTCATACTGGTAGATACTTTTTTTTTGCAGGTATCGATAAACATATCTTCTTCGTTCTGGTTGAAATGCCGTCGACACGAGTGATCACTTAGCCGTATAATATTATTTTTTTCCGAATTTAGTGTGACTGATGCAGAACAGTCTGTGCGATTAATACACCTCCACATAGAAGTACCTGACTTGTTATAATTCGAAAAATTGTAACGGTGTCCATCGTGCAATAACGATGGCTTTCCTTTTTGATTCTCAATGAATTTCAGAGTTTCCATGCTTAGAAATGTGTTGTTGAAAGGAAACGAATTTCTAATGACCATTTGAAAGATGACACATTCAAGTGTCACTGATAGTTAGTATCATTTAAAACGCTTAGGTACTTGTGGCCAGATTCAGATTAGATAGATGCACCAAAGAGGATATATCAATATACCTGGCAAAATATACTAAAGCATCTATACAGGGTTATTTTTTAGTCAGTCAAACTTGCAGGGTGATTCTACTCATGATTCTGAACAACTTTTACTTTAGGGCCACCTCCGAAATCACGAAAAAAATCAGCTGTTCCATAGAAAATTAAATTGCTACTCGACCAAAATGTACGGAAGAGCTGTTTTTTTTTCGTGATTATGGAGATGGCCCCATAATAAAAGTTGTTCAGAATCATGAGTATAATCACCCTGCAAAGTTTGCGTACTGACTAAAAAATAACCCAGTATAAACATAGTTAAGTTATTTTTCTGAGTGTACTAAATCTGTCAGACATTACGATATACGTACATTCGTTAACCAAGACAAATAGAAAATCAGTCATTTTGGGAAAAGGTTTTTTTGGTGTTTGTGCAATGTGCCGATTAGTACATTAAGACATTCAGACCTAACCGACCGGAGGGTTAGAAAGCTACAACATTCCTGAGTAACATAGGCTACTTTTTACTACGGGAAAATTCCTCATTCCCACGGGAAAGCGGTTAGAAGCAGGAAAGCGGGAAATATAGCGGATATTACCCAAATTAGCCAAACCGATTTAGCGATCTTCGTGAAATTTGGCACTGATATTGGTGGTATATTGAAAACGGACTTGGACTACTTTTTGTCAGCACTTGAGGATCTGGAGTACCTGATGGAGGGCAACAGGAGCACAGCTAAACTATAAGAGATACGAAAATGGCTTCATAGTAAAAGTTGTTCAGCATGACGGGGCGCTTCTGCTGACACATGGTTATCGAGGATCTGGAGTACCTGATGCAGACCACCAGCATCCCATCTAAACTATAGGAGATACGGTAATGGTTTCAAAGTAAGTTTGTTTATCTTGACGGGCCGCTTTTGTTGGCACTTGGTCATTGAGGGTCTAGAGTACCTAAAGCAGACCATCAGCATCCCATCTAAACAACAGGAGATAAGGTATCGGCATCAAATAAAAAGTTGTTTAACATGACGGGCCGCTTTTGCTGGCACATGGTCCTGTTGTGTCACTTCTGCTGGAACGGGGTAAAGAAGTAAACAACTTTTTACTGTGGGCAAAGATCCAATTTCTACGGGAAAACTGGTAAGTAGCAGCGGGTGAAACCGCTGGGCGGGCCGCTAGTGATGAATATTTTCAGATTTGGGTGAAAAATAAAGAATTTAAATTTCTTTTCATTTTATATTTTGTCCTTACTTGAAACAATTAGTGATACTAACCTAAAACCTAAATAGATCTGGGGAATTGAAACTACGACATCCGAGCCGGAACAACCAGGGTTCAGTCGCTTTACATTTAGATTTATTAATTTTAGGTAGGTCACTCTTTGTAGGATTTATAGGGGATACCTACTTATTGAAAAAATAAATAAATACATATCAAAATCAATCAATCATATCATATCAATCACAAAGGTTTTTATTTCTTTTAATTTTGGTATATACAATAGTACCTACACAGGTGCACACTTGTAAATTTACACATGTATAATAGAGCAAGAATATGGATTAGAAAAATATTCTTCACGTCCAGTGGAGCTGTGTGTTTGCCAGCGTTGCCAGCCTGTAGTCATGACTTCTGTGTTGCTGACACTATCTTCAGACCGAACTTGTACATGCCTCGTCAAGACCCGTCTTCAGCTCTTGTTGAAAACAAATTATGGATATGATATCAATGAGGCTTTTGTCTTTGCTAATACGCTGGCTTCTACTTTTTCTATCCTTTTATTACGCGCAAACGTAGGAGGGTCCCTGCACATGTAATTTGCTGGAACACGTCGTAACACTATTTCCGGCAAAACACATGTTTTGTAAAAATCCACAAGTTTTTCCAGCATTTGTTTTAAAGTCTCGTCCCTTTTTATCTCTAATTTACTAAAGCATATTCATAAAATCAAAGCACAGAAAAAACGAAAAACTATTCTAAACTCTTTGAATCGGCCCGACGCCATCAAAAATTGAAATGTCAGATGACTGACAAATGTGTGTTCAAAAATCATTAGTGCATTGTTCAAAACTAAAAAAAACATGAAGTATCTTTGTATTTGCTTTGTGTAAATAAATGTCTGTATAATTTTTAAAATGTTTCTACCCATAATTGCGGCGTAATAAATTAAAATAAACATAAGATATTGTACTTAAACAATTTAAAATATTTTTCACAAAACACAAATAAAGGAGTATTTCGTTTCAGAACACGCTGTTCACGAATAGCTTTACGTGGACTTACGTATGCATGTTGTGTAAAACTAACGCACACAAACTTAACAGGGACATAATTTCATCAAGTTTTTAGATCATAATAACTTTGTTATTCATAGATGTATCGCAAATCAGATTTGTTTCGCGAGAACTAGATTTTGTAAAGAATTTTTCGACATACTTTGATAGCATAAAACTATAACACACACAGTGTATATTGGTCAAACGTTTTGTATGGAAATGTCAGCTCTCGAACCACCTTAATATAATATGTTTGTTTATATAAAAATGTATTATACATATAAAATTTGGTATTTAGTATGTATGTATATTTAAAATTATTTGGTAGGTATTAATATTGTTTTTTTTTTTAATTAGTTAGATTTGTTAAATTAATGGTTTTTTATGTCTTTTACGTGTTGCCGCTGCTATTTACAGTGTGTTTTTTCAATGTTTTCTCTTAGTGTGCAGGGTTGCCTGGAAGAGATAGCTTAAAGCGATAAAACCGCCTTTGCTTATATTGTGTTGTTTATTTTTGTTCTTGTTTATGTTATAATTATTAGTGTGAGCAATAAAGTGTTTCTGTCTGTCTGTAAGATTTTACGTCTGATGCCTAACCTTGAACATAACGTTCCTACAAAACGGCGTGACGAAATTGGGGAGCAGTACGAGTATTTCCAGTACGCTTTGTATCAACGCTACATACAACAGAACCCAAGAGCTTTCCTTTTTAAACGGTTTTGGAGTCCGAGTAACAAAGTTCAAAATTTTGTTGGCTTTACCGCATAAATGATCTTGATCATAGTGTGTTAAAGGACAACGTGGCGTCAAATAACACCCGAAAATCCCGGATGACCTCAACACGATGCAATTAATCGATATCGATTTTGTACGCATATATGGGGCGCTTTATATTTTTGGCAAAGATGATGACTTGGCATTCACTTATGTTTAATGACATCTGATTATCTACATTTTGGACAGCATATAACAAAATAACAAAAATAATTGAAAAAATTTAAATGTATTTGTTATTATTAAACAAACGTAGCTTACAATAATCATTTATTAAAATAATAAATATAACATGGTTTCGGGAAATGCATTTCTTATGACTTTATCACGTTTTATCAGAAGGGAGTGAAGTTAGCAAAAAATAACAGAACTGCTTTTTTTATCTAGTTGCAACCAAACCTAACTCTTTCGGTTGCAAGCTTATAGATTTCAAACAATAATGTAGAATAAAATATTTAATTAAGAGTTGGGTGCCCGCAGAAAGGAGTTTTTCAATAATTTCCCCATTGAGTTCCGCGAACTTTGCATCTATTCAACTTCATTGTATAAGATTGTTATTTGCGATTAAACTCGAACTTTACCTTCGTTAAATCGTTCCTGAAAATTTTGATGAACGCCTCAAAGTTTGACGATTAAGTTTCAGCGCGAATATTTATATCTCTCCTGGTGCAGAATTTTAACTTTCCATTTTCATTTTTAATCAGACAGTCTTACTCTTCATCATTATGACAATTAAAATTGTACGCTTTGGAGAATTTTCTTATCTAGAGTTGTATACTAAATTAGTGGGTGTTTTGTTGAACAATAATTTGCTACTGAACATATTTTAGGTACTTACTTAGTTGCTCTAGTATATTGAGAGGTTTTTAATGCTCGCCTTTATATTTCTATGCGATTTACATTTACAAAAGGTAGATGCTATATCCAATAATAAATGTCCGCTCATTTTTAACGCTTATTTTAGTATTCTTAAAAAGAACTCGAATGGGCCATTGAAACCGATTTGCGTTGGAATCACATCAACCAGCAACAATGAAATGAGGGAAACATCTCTACATAAATTTTAAGAGCCATCCATTATAAATGAGAAATGAATGATAATTTCCGTAGGGCTTGGATTGTCGTCACCTCATTTTATACAAACAATGATAGTATAATTATTACCTGCAATTAATTCATAGAACGGCGGCGGCGTCTTGTAAAATCAGCCTTCTTAAAAATATGGCTAATTCGTCCCAAAATGAGTTTTGTTAAAAGTCACAACCATGTCTTTATTTCTTCTTTGTTCTTATTCTCATGGTATTTAATACCGAAATGAACCTTACTTCTAGTTTACAATGTTGAACTTGAATCTGATACTTCTGTGGATTTGATGTGCAGGTTTTATGATTTGACCGTTTTTCTGCTGCAAGACGCTGCCCTTAGACCATCTCAATAAAACGGAAGCAGCGTGTCAGTGACGGATGTTCTTTTTCCTAATTTATTCCTCGCCGCGTCTGGCCATGCCCCCCCGACGAGCCGCAGATTTGCAGATAGATGTAATGTAATAATTTATAGCGCGGACTTGGACGTAATCGGCGCCTGACGTACATCGTGTTTATACGTCCGTCCGAGGCTTCAGATGTGCCGACTAATAGGATTAATCTGAAAGATTTAGTGGGTCGTTTTAAGAAAAATCGTTTATGGAAATAATTTAGAATTTTGAATAGAACTTGAGTATGGGACAGTATGAAAGCGAGGGTTTTTGGGAAGAATGGAAAGCACAACAGGAAAATCAGGGACAAGAGATGTGGAAGAAATAGTCTTGGAAGAGTAAGGGACAACCATCGCCATCATCCTTGTCAGTTCGCGCGTAAAATAGGACCGTCTTTTGTTACAAATATTTGACTTCATGTGCATGGTAATTTAGTATTTTTGATATTTCTGTGCTTAAAATTTAATTCCACTTTCATTCAGGCAACTGTTTGCTTTTATTGCTTTTGGCGTATTTGCTTTATGCGGTCGTTTGTTTGTGAATAATATACTTGTGGCTCCATTTCCTACCATTTATAACAATCCTTACTGAAGTTATCCTGAATTTTTCTGTTACATCAAATTTACATTTAACATACATAGAACTAATTATTAAGGCATCAGTTTTATCCCGCAGGATATTGTCAATCGCTAAATAATAGCTGGATTCCATATCTTAAAAAAAAACACGTGGTAGCGGGTAAATCCGCTACGCGGGCAGCTAGTTTGATAATAAACAAAACACAAAATTTCCAGTTGAAGCGTCATCGGCTGTTACTCTCTGATGAGGCTTACTTTTTGTGACGGGTACGTCAAGCTACTCCGTCACTTATAGCCTCAAGTCAGAAAATAATTGAAAGAAAGTTCTCGTGCAATGGCAGCGTAGGTTAGCCGTGCTGGCTAGGCTAGTTCGAATTTTCTTTGAAATTGTTACGGACATTTTAAGCCTGCACCGAGCGTAATCCGACCGTCCAGTGGCGGCCTCCCATGTTTTTTAATAATTTCTTAAAATCTAGGACAAACATCAAAAATCTAAGACGGACAAATTGTTGTCCAATACGATAAGTTTATTTTAATGTACAACAATGAGCTTTTTCTTGTGTTTTAAATTTTAAATCACCAAAACGGAAAATGGTCGCCACCGTTTTCCGTTTTAGTGATTTTAAAGACGCATAACAATGTAAAGCTTATTGTTGTACCTTAAAATAAACTTATCGTATAGGACAACAATTTGTCCGTCTTAGATTTTTAATGTTTGTCCTAGATTTTAAGAATTTATTAAAAAACATGGGAGGGCGCCACTGGACGGTCGGATTTCGCTCGGCGCCGCCTTAAGCATAAAATGTCATGATAAGTAAAAAATGTCACTATCTCAATAGTATCAATTATGTTGTGTATCGTTGTTAATCATTAAGACTATTTATTTTGTTCTTAGGACTACCGCGGGTCCGAATTTGAATTCTGGCTGCGGCATAAGAAATTTGCAAGCCTTCTACAAATAAATATTGTTAGTTTTATGCCATTGTTCACTTTTTGACGAGTTCGTGACAAATACTTGTAACGTGCTACCAGTACCAGCATTCCTGTATAAATCAGTCATTTTGGTCGATACTTGGTCGTCAAATAAGTGGCACAGCAGAAGTCGTATTACCGACTCTGACTGTTTGAGTTGCGAACATACCTTACATTTTGATTATTTTTATCGTAAATGTAATATTTTGTTTTACTGGTAATAAAAAACAACAAGTAACTTAGTGTGAGTGTACTTTAATTTTTATAAATAGAAAAATATAATTTGTGATATTTTGGAATTTCCATATAAAAAATCAAAGCACGCTCACACTACCCTACTTGGAGAGTTTTTATTCACATAAGACCACATCTGAACCATGGGTATGAATATTTCTTTGTTCTAAGGTTCCGACTTTGTTTTTGTTCTTTGTTATTTTTTAATTAAGAAGTTGTTTGCAAGTGCAACGTTTACAGAATATCAAAAAATATCTGAACCTGATTAATGACGACATGGAAATGACAAAAAACTTTTTTATTATTTTAGAAATCGGTTAGGGTATCTAGGATACAATCAACCTAAAAGTACTAAAGTTTTGGAGTCCATTTTTTATTAATGATGAGGTTGTTGATGAGTCTTCTTGACTCTAGTCTAGGTCATAGTCTTGCTACAAAAGTCACTCACTCCTGATAGGCTAAAAATTCATCTTTAAAAAAATATTGGAAACAACTTGAATGTTAATGTTTTGATTCAATACAAGCATTTGTTTTAGAGTATATTCATTAGCACGGTAAAAAAGGGTCTGAGGTAAATATTACCTTATGCCACCTTATAATCTAACTGCAAAAAAATATACTTATCCTAGTTATTAATGCTGTGTCGTGCAAGTAAATATATATAAAAACAGGACTACGTAAAGAAAAAAACAAAATGTTGGGTGCCACTTAGTTGCGTTTCCAAAATGGGCACAACAACGTCTTGAGCATTTTGAAAACGCAACTTAGTGGTACCCAAAATTTTACTTTTTCATTAAATCGTTTTGTTTTGATACTGTTGAATTAAGGTATTCCTCCATATATTTCGCACCCCTCATCCTTCAGTTTTTCCACAATTTGACCATATTATTTTTGTATGGACGAAAAATTGCAACTGCTTTTACGTTTTAGGTTTTAAAATAAGCGCTCGTTTTGAAAAATATTCAGAGGCTTTACTCAAGAACGATAAGATAAAATATTTTTGATTTTGTGAAACATGTAGTAAATTTTATAAATATCCGAGTTACATAAGATATTTACTTTATCTAATAACTGTAGTTTTCTAGTTTTTAGAGTGTAACTTTAAAAAACACTGTTTTTTGTTTTGAGTGATCACTTCTCGAGCAAAAAATCTCTACTAAAACTCGTATAATTTTAGAATGATTGTCTTCATACCAGATTAAACATTCATGGACCGGTATTTTTTTTTGTTTCATTTTGACTTTAATATTCGATTAATATTTGAAGAATTGCCAAAAACAAACTCAATGTTTGGATACATCTGCATATTGAACTGGATCTTAACAATCGTTCTTTCATTTATATTTAATAAAAAATCGGAATACAAAAATAAAGAATTTAGGAAAATTTATGTCTTAATGTTCTCGTGAACTGGATCTCAACATTCTTTATAACATTCTGCCTTGATTTCGTTCTTACATTCTGCCTTGATTTCGTTCTTACATAGCCTTGATTTCGTTCTTACATTCTGCTTTAATTGAGTAGTTTCATTCTGCCTTGATTTCGTTCTTACATTCTGCCTTGATTTCGTTCTTACATTCTGCCTTGATTTCGTTCTTACATTCTGCCTTGATTTCGTTCTTCCATTCTGCTTTGATTGAGTAGTTTCATTCTGCCTTGATTTCGTTCTTACATTCTGCCTTAATTTTGTTCTTACATTCTGCTTTGATTGATTAGTTTCATTCGGCCTTGATTTCGTTCTTACTTGCCTTTTATCTTAAAATTTTCAGAAATTCTTTATCTCAACGTTTGAGAAATCTATTCACTGTCGTCTGTCGTAAATATTGTAGTAGTGATAGTCTAGCTTTGTATAATCTACAGCACATTGAGTTACACATTTATAAGATCCTCTTTTACTAAAATTCTTATTAACAATATGAAATCACTGTCATCTGTCGTAAATATTGTTGCACTGAAAGTCTAGCTTTGTATAATCTACAGCACATTAAGTTACACATTAATAAGATTCTCTTTTACTAAAATTCTTATTAACAATTTGAAAAACCAGATTAATTTGATCCCTAAGATGGTAACTATAGGTGCACTTGATAAAACAATCATTATGGTTCTTTTGGATATGCTTTGTCTTTTTTTCTATAATAGTAATAATAATATAATAATATACACTTGCCGTTGTGT
The DNA here is from genome assembly GCA_027580185.1 of Tuta absoluta. NCBI lineage: Eukaryota > Metazoa > Arthropoda > Insecta > Lepidoptera > Gelechiidae > Tuta > Tuta absoluta. Next base: position 369,982 of record JAQAHW010000045.1, read on the forward strand.
TTTTCATCTACTCATGCCGTTGAAGCTCTTGCTTTGGACTTTTGGTGGTTTACTGCGATCTATTGATCAAAATTTGAAATAATACAAAACTTAAAAAAATATTGCTCATTTATTTCAACATCTCTCGACTAATACTGTCATACACACGTAGAAAAACCAATAATTAAAAAAATCTAAACAAAAGAAGATCCGAGTGAGCATATTGCGTCGAACACACATAATTAGTGATGATACGATAAATGTGATGACTAACTTCTCTCTCCACGGCAAGTTAAGCGTTTTACTTTCAAATTTCTACCATTTCTAGACAAGTCTATTCTTTTCCCCAATTTGACTGTGTTATTATAATTGTCTATGACAGACTCTGACCGTTTTGTGTTGACAGGAAATTAATTAAGAGAAAAACGTTTTTTCCTTTTTAATATTTTGGCCATTGAGAAAAAAATATTGTATTCAGAGATTGTTGAGGTTTTGGTGTAAAAATGAAATGTTTATTGAGAGAATTCGATTTGGGGTTGGGAAACTGGAAATCCTATAGTGATCGCCTGGAAATAATCTTAAAAGTTAAAGAGTTCAAGGTCAATGAAGGTAACTACTTTTATTTTCGTGTTAACTGCAAAATCCTACGAGCTAATGCTCAATCTATGTAACCCCAAAGAACCGTTGGAAATGTCATATGACGAAACTTTATAGCTCATGCATGGGCATTTAGCCCCGAAGCCGTAAATGTTGGCTGAGCGGTATAAGTTTCAGAAATGTCACCAATCCGAGGGGCTAATAGTTTTGGAGTATGTGGCGAAATAAAAATACCCATGTTGTGTCTTCCTGAGGTACCAGCTTGTTGGCGGCTTCTAAAAATAAGGAGTGGTAGAGGATTTTTATGTAGGATGTCATAGATTTTTACGGAAGTGAAGCTAGCCAAGGCATGCGAAGCAATAAAGAGAGAGATGCACACGTTATGGAACCGGCGTTGATCGGTACAGCTGGCAAATGTTGACAGCGATTTTAGTCACGGAACTCTTATGCAACGCGCTCTCAATAGGACTACGCAAAAGCATTAAAACACCTGTGCACAGTTCACAAACTAGTCACAGGAGATGTATCACTGTTTGCAGTGCATGCGGTGATAGGCGGCACCAGTGAAGAGACAGTCGCTTAAGACATATGTCTGCAACTGTTGTTAAAAAAGTGGTCACCTGAGGCAGAAACCTGCCAAAATAGAAGAAATCAAGAGGCCATGACATAAGAGACAACAACAGGCGTGGACGAAGAGACAACAACAAGCGTGGACGTCACCTGTCGTTTTTACATCGATATATACCGGTTTCCAAACATTTAAGAGAGTGGGACTTTGTATTTAAACAAGTAAGATTAATCACAGACGTGCAAACCAAAAGTGTTAGACGAGACGGAACGTTATACAGTGGTAAATACACATCGGGGGCTTTTCATGACCAAACTATTCGTTTTTGGGCTGGCCTCCCTGGTAATTTCAAAATGATCATGTCTGAACTATTGGATGATATTAAAAATGAGGTTGTATTTTTAGATGATATTTCAAGTCATGGAGCCACCTTGAGCATATCACTGCATCACATAGAGTGGTAGATCGATTGACAGTGTAAGGAAGATTGAGGAGAGGTGTAGCCAGTAGGCTTTATGCTGCATGATAGAAAAGGAGAATTCCCGCTGAGCGAGGTGTACAGCTCGGAGACCGCGGCCCAACTGGCAGAACGTGGATTTTGTATTTATACTAAGTCTTCGATAAACTTCGTAATCACGTTTTCGGTCTTAACTTCTGATTGGCTAATCTTTTACGAGTATGACGTGTTGTGATCTGGTAATTTGTCTTTTATTTCCATCGCACATCGGAAATTCTCATAGCTCGGAGGTTAACTGTAGTATAAAGTATGTAGTATAATTGATGCTTGATCGTTGTGAATATCGACTTTCATGTCAACTTATTTTTCCTTAGCTTCAAAAAAGCTCATAATTTGCTCACGAATGTCATCTCCCTCGCTCATCCGAAGTAGAATCAATCGCTTCAACAGGATAGCCTTCTTCTCTGGTCCCGCTGATGCAAAGACGAACTCTAACTTCAACCAGCATTCACGCGAGGTTTTCGTGTCTCGCACATGCCGTAGTTCGCTAGGGCTGATCGAAAGTATGAGGTCAGCTTTCGTTTTTGCGTCTTCTTTATCCCAAAGAAGCGCCGCAGCCTATTCAACAGAGTTATTCACGCTACCTTCTAAATATCCCCAGCGATCATTCTTTACCAAGATAGCCTCGATCTGTAATCTCCAAGAGTCGAAGTTACTCTTGTCCAGCAGCTCTATACGTGCAGTATAGTTCATTTTATACTCTCGTCGCTTTCCGACTTCTGCGCCCAAAATTCAAAATTTACTTTTATTCACTACTCATCTAATTACTAATTTAGACTCTTTTTGGGCCCATAACCTTTGTGAGGCTATGGGTCCTGGCAGTGGAAGAGAAGAGCAAAAATACAAACTAGGTCTAATGTAGGCACAGTTTATTTGTTAGTGAAAAATTTTCAGTTGTTATGGAATATTAAGACAAGAATAAGTCATTCACGACAATTGGCTCTATGTGCCTGCATTTGGGAATAACAAACTATTCAACAAATAATGCGCTCTTATTTCAAAATCTTGATTAACATAGATTGGCAGACATATACTGTTATAGACACGTAGAAAAAAATTCTATACAAAAGGTGATCCCATACACGCGCGTTACTCTAATCGCTCTTTCACTGAAATGTTTATGTGTAAAGTAGAAGCTTTAAAAGCCTCCATTAGCCTTTCATTCGATGGAGTGATTCCATTATTAATGTAAAAATCAAGAAACCCTGGAGACAACCAAGCTTTGTCACCAAAATATATATTAACAACTGCAGTAATTTTCCACAAAATTCCAGTTTTGAGAATAGTAAAAGATTGAATAAATAAGAACAAAATGAAAATTGAACGAGTGAGAAACTGAACAACTTTTTACTGGAAACATAAATCGATATAAGAAGAAGAAAAAGAACTTCCTTTTATACAAACGCTCGCGGCGGCATCCCCGTCACGATATAGTACGTAAGGTTAATTCAAATACAAAAACGTACATAAATATAATATATATAACATAAATAGGGTTCTAAGCTGATTCATTTGGCTGATGCCTGATACTGTTTTATCAGCAGCACTTTTGATGATGACGTCACGTGAAATTCAACAACAAGCATCAAGCATCAACGCAATATCTTTAGAAATACTGAACCAAATATGATGAAATAAAAAGAGGTTACCAAAAAAAACTAAAGTTTTTTTTTTGAAAACTTGCAAAATTTTTAAGCAACCAAATATGATGAAATAAAAAGAGGTTACCAAAAAAAACTAAAGTTTTTTTTTTGAAAACTTGCAAAATTTTTAAGCGCGGGCACGATTTGAACCTGCGACTTTCGCATTACTAGTGGCGACGCCTCTTACATCTGGGCTACCGCAGCTCATTTCTTGCCCGCCAATTTTGCAAGTGTATTTTAATGCCAGTAACGCTTGGCATGGCTTCATCTACCGGGTTAAATTTGCAACTAATAACCGACGACTAATTCTATCTTTACAGATTGAATGTAGTCTAAGCGATGAAAACCAGCGACAAATTGAGTACCAAATTTTAAAACACTTCCCGTGTTAGGTATACAATTTTTGAAAACTTGCAAAATTTTCAAGCGCGGGCAGGATTTGAACCTGCGACTTTCGCATTACTAGTGGTGACGCCTCTTCCATCTGGGCTACCGCAGCTCATTTCTTGCCCGCCAATTTTGCAAGTGTATTTTAATGCCAGTAACGCTTGGCATGGCTCCATTTACCGGGTTAGTTTTGCAACTAATAACCGGCGACTAATTCTATCTTTACAGATTGAATTTAGTCTAAGCGATGTAAACCAGCGATAAATGAGTACCAAATTTTAAAAAACTAAAGATTTCCATGCTTATTCAATTGGCTTAAAAAACTTCAATTTATCACTGGCTACGTAGATTGTCCCAAAGAAAGTAATCTATTTTACCTCTAGAATACGTAAGTAACGTCTTAAGTGAATCAATTGCGATTGCGAAACATTCAAAACTTATCCTGTCACTCAATTTTTCTTAACGCTCTCATTTGTACTGCATTTATTCTACTTTCATGCTTTTTCTGCCATACCCAACTTTCACTCCCATACATAAGTGTCGGAATTAACACCCCTCTATGCACAGCCAGACGAGCCTTTTCAGAGACTTTCTGGCTGTTCATAAAAGCGTGCAACGCTCCATTCACCATGTTGCCGGCATTCACCCTTCTTTCGATGTCACTTTCACACTTTCCATCTGATGTGAACATTGAGCCCAAATACACAAACTCTTTCACTTGTTCCACCTTCTCTTCTTCTATCATAATTGTACATACATACATACATACATAAATCACGCCTATATCCCTTACGGGGTAGGCAGAGCGTTAACGGCCGTAAAACGGATATTAACACCACATCTGACAGAAGTTTGAGGGTCAATTAGATAAGTGTGTATCACTATAGTGACAGGTTGTCAGCCCATCGCCTAAAATTGCAATACACATCCCTCGAGTCCCTTAGTCGGCTCTTACGACACCCATGGGTAAGAAATAGGGTGATGCTATTCTAAGCCGGCATCACAAGGCGATAATTGTACACTCTGTTATATTTTCCTCTTTCTCAAAAACCATTGCTTTCGTCTTACTTACATTCACTTTCATTCCTTTCTTTTTCAAAGCCTCATTCATAATATTTACCATCTCCTGCAACCCTTCAGCCGACGACGCAAGGATAACTTGGTCGTCAGCATAGAGAAGACATTTGACGAGTAAACCATTCATTCTCAGACCACATTCACTCTCTTTCAGATCCGCCAAACAACTATCCATGAATAGATTGAACAGCCACGGTGACGCAACACATCCCTGTCTAACACCTTTCTCGATGTTAAAAAGTTCAGTGTACGCCCCGTTTATCCTGACACAAGCACTAGAATCCTTATATAAGGATTTCAGTGCTCGTATCAAGATACTGCTCACTCCATGCATGGATAGTGCCGACCACAATTCATTCATCACCACTCTGTCATAGGCCTTTTCCAGATCCACGAATGCGCAATAGACTTTCTGGTTTTTGGCCAGGAATTTTTCAGCTATGCAGCGCAAGGAAAAGACCTGATCCGTACATCCCATCCCCTTACGAAATCCTGCCTGAGCGTCCCATACTTTCTCATCCGTTTCTTTCATCACTCTTTCAATCAACACCTTTGCATACAGTTTGCCGACGACACTGAGGAGGCTTATACCGCGGTAATTTTTGCAGTCCAGCTGTGACCCTTTTCTTTTATATAATGGCACTATTACAGCCTTGCACCAATCAGTTGGCACTCGACCGCTTCTCCAACAAAGGTTAAAAAGGAGGTACAGCTGACTAGCCACAACGCCTTCGCCAGCCTTCAGCATTTCGACCGACACTCTATCATACCCTGCAGCTTTACCAGATTTCATACTTTTTAACGCTTTCACAATCTCATCCATTTCAATCTCACTTTCGTTCTCACTTTCGTTCTCAATTTCATTCACTTCTGCAGTAGTTATTTCTTGCGCTAGATCTTCTTTCTCAAATAAGCTTTAAAAATATTCCTTCCACCTTTTATTTTTGGGCTAGGGTAGCTTGGCGTGACATATACAGTACAGTTACATTATACAGAGTGAAATAAAATATTCCCGAGACCGCGAGTAATGATGGATATTTTGTCCAACATGATTTGATCACTTCTCCTTCTCCTAAGCCTTGTCCCATCATCTAGGGTCGGCTTTCGAGAGGTATGTCCGACTTTTTCATTGTTCCAAATAAAATTACAATTTGTTAAAGCTATAACGACAATCATTATGTTTGAAGCACCTATTCTGCGCCTGCAGTCAGAATTTCCGTATGCACCTAATATTAGGACGTCCGTACATTATTTTAAAACCTTTAGACAATCGGGCCCAAGACTATTACGCGCATCTATTATGTTTGGCCTCAAGACTATTTGGGGAACAATGCAATGTCGTAGAATGGATTACAAATAAATAATGCGATATCTGCAAAAAAAGTTGTAACATTGACAAATTTAACGGTACTGAATAGGACACAAGATTATTAAAGAATTGTTTTCAATGAAAATCCTTTATCAAGATCTTTACCTTCAAGTATTTTCAGTACTTTGTAGATCAGTCGGAACGCAGGTGCGATCTATTCGTATTCATAGGACCACTTCCAATACACTTCATTTTTTCTATGGGAGCTTCTATACGTTACATACCGATTGTCTGATTTTCTCTTCACCCGATATCTATCGTCGCTTTATACCTTAAATTGTAGTACACGTAGCAAATAAAACAAGCAATGAATGTCGAAGCGTCAAAGAAGCCTAAATTTAAGTACGCCCGTGGAGAAACATTCACCTTGTTTTATTGCACACATATTTCATCTATGAATAAGCCTATTTATTTTCGTTCGGTGATAAATACTGAATCAGCAAGGCACGCTTCTGCATTTGTCAGGAGCTAGACCCATGGGTTCATGTGATTGAAAAACATACATACTTATTTAGACGGATTTATTTTTTCTTATAATGATGTCAATTTGTTCAAGTTTGTTTTGGTTTATTTGTTTGTATCTGAATTACACTCATGAAAAAATATTGTCATATCTAACCTTAATTTTTCATATAAATGACAAACAGTCAGACAAATTCAAGTTTACATATAAAGGTGGCCACAGACGTAGCTATAAAACGGCAACAACACCACGACATTAAATGTCGATGTGTTGTTGCCATTCTTCGACAACATAATATTTTAGATCTAGTAGAGATGACTATGAAATAGTAAAATTACGTGATTTATGGTCACCATTGTGTATTTACATTTGATAATTTAAAATAACGTTACGTAACAAAATAATAAAAATAAGAACACATGTAAAAAAAGGAACAACAATTTACAGTGTCATTAAATTACTAATAATAAGACATTAAAATGTAAATGCCATTAATAATCTGATAAAAACAAAGCAATGCGCCAAAATAACACTAAGCAGCCATTTTAAATAAACCAATTGGAAGAATTCTTACATGTTTAAGTTGGTGGTTAAATATTTTGATGCACATAATCGTAGTTATTCCTAGCAAAGCATGTGGTGATGTGGGTTTGTTTGTGTATGCGTTGCGGATACCTTGTGGATAAAGTGACTGTTTTGTCTGGGAACAAATACCTATTTTCCTGACATATAAGCAAAGTTCAAAGAAAGATATATGAAATGAATAATAAGAAGCACAACCCTGCAGATATTAACAACTATCGTCCAATATGTTAACAACCTCGTTTGTATTAACTATTTGATTCATTCAGAAGTAAGGCTCAGCAAGTATATAAAACAACACCAACCACCGGTACAAACATACTTTAGAAAAATTTATTCCGCCACAGTGAAGTCGCGGGAGGCCCAGACGCAGATGGCAAGAGGATGGGTTTTTTCCAAATATTGGTATGCGGAGACACAGGATCGCGAATAGTGGAAAAAGGGGAAGGAAGCCTTTGCACAGCAGTGGGATCCTGACGGATAGATGAGATAATAAAAGAACATGAGTAAAATGAAAGTGAGGTAAAAGCTTACCAGCAATTTTTTCCCCCGCAACTTTCAAAATTGAATAACTTAAATTTGCCGAACATACATGAGAGTGATTTGAATACGCTTCAGTATAAACCATTCGAATTTTGTATTTGAGCGTCACTATTTGGGCCACTCAACATAGTATTTGGACTTCCTGACGTTGTTTGTTGTGTACTAATAAGTTTTCAATATCTAAAATTAAAATTTAATAATAGTTGTGCTTGTAATAATATTTTTATGTATATTTTTTTACTATTTTGATTCCTCTAAAATTGATTGAGTGATATTTTCCAAATAATACTGTTGACATATTCTTATCAAGTTAAATATTTTGACATACATTAGTGATTGCTTCTCTGATGTGATTCCATCTTATACGAAAGTGATTGGTCTAGCAAATTCTTTATTTGGAGGACTACTTGGTTATCCATGATTGAAATTTAGTCCAGGTAATAAAGAATTAAGATGCATCTACTTTAATTAAATCACTATTTCAATTACTTATTCTTTATAATGCTGCATGTACAATTTCAACGCTAATTCTGAAGCATCAAACCTATCTGAACTCACAATCAAAAGTCCGGATGACGTTGGTTCTAGAACAAACTACGTAAAAAAACGATCATTTAACGTTTATTGATAATTACTCGCTTTCCCGCCCGCGGTTCCACTCGCACATTGTGTTCTCGTGCGGTTCGTACCGAGTCAACGAAGTACGAACAACCCGACAAACCTACTTAAAACTTTTAAATGGTACATTATTATTTTATCTTCGGAGTCTATTTTTTTAAACAGATTAAATTCAAAAACCATAAATATCCATGCAAAATTACAACATTTAATGGATCACATAAAGATCACATAATGACGTCATGATTTGGTAATAAATTTGTTTAACACAATTTTCTTGTTTTTCATCCTGATAGAAAAACGACTCGAGTGGGATAGATAATAATAAATAAAATAAAGGTACTATCTCGGTGCTGGCTAGGTTATTTTTATGCCTCCACGCCAGTAACTGATATTATTGTTTGAATTTAAGTCATGATTTTCAAAAGGTGTTACTATATAAAAAACCGGACTGCCTGAATAGGAAAACGCCCCAAAACCTTCCCAGAATTGACAATATAACTAGATCCTGAGCTGCAAATAAACCGTGGCACAGAATAATAACTAGTAACTAGCGTTACAGAAGCTTTACTTTGCAATGGTTTTCAAAGAAATATGTACTCAATCTGAAAGACAATATGATTTAATTTAGCTCGCGTTCCAGTCGACCATGTGTTCATTTACATACCTGCCAAATTTTTTTTGAGGGAATATGGGCCTTAATTCATTGGACTACGGTTCATAATAAGTTAGACGTGGTTATATGTATTGAAAGAGCCGCGGTTTAGGGTTGCTTACTTCGAGAAACTACTTACGCCATCTAGCGCACAACACGAGCGTTTACTCCTGCTTAATATGTGCTGAGTGTGAATAGTGCTCACCGAAACTAGAACAATATAATTTTTATCTCGCACCTAAAATTTAACTGCAGTATTGCAAAATATTATTTTATTTTTTAAATTATTTATTTATATATTTCCAAGCAAGAAATTCGCAATATGGATTCGCAAGCTTTCTTTAAGTTGAAAAGAATTCCATAGACTTCTGCGTTGGGCTCTTAGTCCAAGTTCGTAAATGAATACGACAGATGAAATGCAACTCGAATGAAACGACTAAACCTTTTTATTTACTTTTAAATACATTTAGGATTTTGGAATAGTAGGTACTTTGTTCAACAAAAAAAAGAAAGGGTTTGTTTTGAATTAATTTCAAAAAGAAACATTATGTCATCAAATCAAGAGTATTTCTTTTCTTTTTTTTTCTTTCATCCATCTTGCAAAAAATTATCGAGAAAGTTGAACAAATAGCGCACGCGTGTGACTTCTTTCCCTTGCGGCAGCCCACTAGATTAGCCTTTTCCTGGAGGTATGTTTTTAATACCTACACGCAGAGTGACACAGGCCTGACCGTGGGTACAAGTGACGTTTCATTACTAAACGATCAATCAGTGACTTTACTTTCGAGTCTTTCATTATTTCGTCAGATAATTAGTAATATCCACAAGTAACACCTTTGATATTTAAGTGTAAGTTAAGATTTTTGTACGGAAATCCAAAATCGGTATTTTGTTTTAGATGGTATTTGCACGGTGATCACGATCATTAAAAATAAAGGGCTTGAATAATTTACGTTAGAACTGCACCGTAACTTTCACACAACTTTGACTAACGTCTTTGTTTCCATTACAACACAATTTTTTTACATACATACATTAGCCTATTGCAGTCCACTGCTGGACGTCGGTCTCCCACAGGGTACGCCATAGAGCACGATCTCCCGTTTTCGCCATTTTTTATAACTATCAGAAATGTTACTTCAAACTAAGAATCCAAATAATTTTCGTACAGGCGTGAATTATATTTATAGTCCAGCCCAGTCAGTGAAGCATGGTACAACGCGGCTTAATACAATTAGCCTGGTCGTCTAGCCCGCCGACGAGTTGACAAGACGAGATGTTAGTCGAGCGTGAGGTGTCGAGTATCTACCTACATGGAAAGTGCCAAAGTACGATAGGGGAAATACAAGGACAGGCAAGATTCCATTTTATTACGGCGTGGTTAAAACAAATAAATTGTAAATATAATCAGCGTGGAAAAGGTGAGATGTTCGTTGAGCGAGAATGGCCCATAAGCCTCTTAAATTCTTAGTCTTTGAAAACAAAGATGAAAGTGGGAATTGTGAAACTGTGGGACCCACGCGAGATCCTACTCCAGTTTTAATTTTTTCTCATTTATTTATGTCGATAATTACCTACAAAAATGTGAAAGAAAATTAATATCAAATTTATGTTTCACTATAGTAAAAAAATATCGGTATTCATGTTCGGTTCAATTATCACTGTTATTATAGCTGGCCATTGATTACAACACTAGTAATATTTTACTTGTACTGGTTCGAATACTTGATAGGCAAGTGAGGAAACTCTTCAAAATTTCTAATAATAATTTTACATGCCACTGCCGCGACAAAAAGCTTTGTAGAATAAATAGATCATCAGCGGCAAAGCAACGCCTCTTACCAGTAATATAATATAATATCCTATTGAAATCAGTGTAAATATTGTAAGGGTGATTTCTACTCATAAAACTGGTCAACTTTTCCCTGTAAACATAAGTCGAAATAAGATAAATAGTTTTGTACCTTCCAAACAAAGTGCCTACTTTTTTCATGCGGAAGCTCCTTTAGATTCGGTTTGTAATATGTCCAGTCATTCGAATTATGAATTGAGCCTATGGTATCATTTGCAACCCTAGGCAGATATATCAATTAGCTTGGAACATGTAATAATAAATCTTGGCGGCTAAGCAACCTGGAAAAAACGATAATCGTAGGCGGTTTAGTAATTTAGCCCAGATCTAAAGAAGAAAAATATCAATGACTTTGTATTAAAGATTATACAGAATTTTTCGAAAAGAGAATTAATCAGAATATGGAGAGTATTGCAGTTAAGCAGTAACATCATCCGTTTCGAAAAAATTATGTTATTTGCTCAGTCTTTTTTTATAAATTGATAAACGATTGGTTAAAATTCCAAAATATCCGTTCATACAAATCTCACATATTAATAAATACATTTTTATTTCAGAACGCTTTCATACAAAGAACCTGATTTCTTTTCCATATTTATACACCATGGTACGGTATTGTACGTGCACGAGTCCGACTTGCACTTTAGATTATTTATATAATAACTTTTAAATAAATAAATCAGCTTCTAAAACACTGAAGCAACCACTTTCAGACCACCCGACACAAATAAAACCACGCGAAAACCTTGCGAAGCAAAGAACGCTGTAAGTAACCACTAAACTTTAATTAACATCGTGGTTTACATTCAAATTGCTCATAAACCGCTGAACCGTGAACTGGAGACGGTCAGTACACTCCGACTCCTTTAAACTGAACACAAATACTAAGACTTATCTTAATGTTGAGAAAAATTGTTTCTTTTGAATAGTCATACTGATAATGTATCAAAAATATAGGATTCAATAGTGCTAAACCTAAAAGGATGGTAGTTTTTTTTAACGGCGCAGCACTGCGAATATGCTACATGATGTTTGCAATGTTCTAACATCGTTTTAATGTCCTGCAACATCGAAATAAAAGGTTCTTGTATGTTTGCAATTATGTCTTTACGACGTTTTATACTTGGATTATATTTTTTATTTATTTTCCCTCTTTTGATTTGTTATAGCGGGTAGCTATTGTGACAGTTCTTTGGTGGTAAAATTGCAAGGATTTTTCCCCGTCCTAGTAGCCCGTCGTGGTATTGCAGGGATTTTATATTCGACTATACCCTTTGAGCTGGGTGTACCTGATTCGTAAAGTAACTAAGTCGCGTTATGACTATGCAAAACGCGAAAAAGCTCTGTAGAGAGATTGACTAATCGTGTTTTAGGTCAAGTAATGATACATACATACATGAATATATCACTACTATATCTCGTGTGGGGTAGGCAGAGCGTAAACCACCGTAAAACACATTCATCGTTCTAGAACAAACGAGAACAATATTGCCACCTTGGTGAAAATTTACATGGTTGCACGAGATGAGTGTCAGTAGCACGCCGCATTTAGCCGAACGTGCGGCGCCGTACATTCCGAAGGTTCGGCGCCGTACGTTCCGCAGATGTGGCGCTAGCCTAAGAGTAGTACCAAAAAGCTTCATATAAATATAAATGTGGTAGATATATTCAGATAAAAAGGCCTTTTTCGATAATTTCTTCACTAGATATATGGCACTGATATCATTTTCTCTACTTGAAGTCCTGTTGCGCTTTGCGTCTAAAACAATATCTATTCTTCTTCAAATTTATTTTATAATCCGTAACCACATTTTGAAAGACACTCCAGAAATCAAACTCAATATCAAATAAATTTCTCAACGAACGTTTGCCCTTCAAATGGATGTACGACATACGTACATCGAATCATTGCAAACTCTACTGAAAAATTATAAAGAGAACCACCAATCGAAACCTAATGACTGAAATTACGCTTTTGTGTTAATTTTGTTACATAAATAGATTACAAATGTCAACTTCAAAAATATGTGAACTTAAAAAAAAAGTTAATTTGTCTTAACACTAACACAACAGTATTTACGCTTTTTTACTATACGGAATAATTTAGTGAAAACTATTTCTTTAAGGAGAATCTCAGGCCAAATTTTACTTATTTCGAGTTTTTCCAGCAATTTTTGTATTTTTTGTCAAAATAGATATGTCGTGTCTCTTCTGTTGTTCGGCATGACCCCGAATAAACTCATGTTGAACTTGAAGTCAAAATGCTTACTTTCTTTTTTAAGTAACTATAAGAATTGGTAAAATTCCGGTTTCCTGGCTATTTTGGCATTTATCCTTTGGTGAAAGCCTTCAACCGAGTTGTTCGTGCGGTATTTAAGATTTGCTTTGTTTGCAACTTAAAACTGTGTGGTTTATAGGAAGCCACTGCTTTTTGAAATGAACTTTTTTATTTATTTTATCTACACTCGTCTCATAATGTTCGAATTATGAATTCAAAAACAGTTGTATAAAGAGCTGCTTTATGCATTTTATATAAATTACAGTTTGATGGAAATTACAGACGCGTAATGCCTTATTGAGAAAATTCTTACTGCCATAAAGATCAGAAATGAAACGAAGTTTTTTTGCCAATACTCAAATCACCATCTTCCGGCGCACATGTCAGTGGTTGTGTATAAAATTTTGATTTTGTTTGTGCTATTCTTAATATAATTTTTGATGAAGATAGATTTAGCTATTGTACAAACATGTCTTAAAGTTTTAGAGTAACGTTTTACATACATTTACAGATTACTTCTGCCGGCTTCTATGAATTCCAACTGTTGCCTAGTAACTAAATAATAATTATGTGTTAACTTTAATTTCATTGGATTTAAATACATTGTCATACCTATTACTTTTTTTGCAAGACTAAATACTGCGTTAAATAATTTATTTGGATTTTTGTGATACGGCAATTCAGGTAATTTTTGTAAAATATTTTCTCTATATCGATTTAGCCTATTTTCATTTTCTTTATTAGGGTATCCGCCCCTAATACGGGGGTTGCTGCGGTATAGTGGGGCGCCCGCACCTGTATTCTCAGGAAAATATATTTTTGTTTTGAAGGCCAGCTGCTTGACTGAGGTGTTAGGCGGTTCCTGTTTATGTGCGTCCAGCCCATTCTCTATGGATTTTATAGTGTCAACATGCGAGCTTCTGTCGCTACGTTGCGATCGAGGAATCATTACTGGCTTCAATCATTGCTAGCTTGGCTTCAGATTTTTACAATGTTGGCCATTTTTTCTATGTGTTAAGCCTTAACTGCAAGTTAAATCATTTATTGCACCCTTTCGAATCGCAAGAGGAAGTGCAAAGGGTGGACAACGATGAGACAACCGAATGAACCACATACATAGTTTCTTTTGAGCCTACACTGCCAGAAGCAAGATGGGCCTCGTTCTGAAGTCCGTGGGGCAGTGATGGCCGGATTCTTGGTTTATTGCCTGCATGGTTGGTATAAGGGTCCCTGTCACCATAATGCCGATATAACATTGTATTGGGCCTAAGTTCCTTAAGTAGGTAGGTTGGAAAGAGTATCTATTAGACTGATATATCACTAGAAGAAAACAACGTCTTATTGCTTCCAGATAACCACGGAACTAAAAAAGCAAAATGACATCAAAAATTTGTTTCGTATTTATTTTTCCTTTTTTACTTTTTTGACGAAGTACAAAATAGGTATTTAAATCTGGTGGTTGTCGCCATTATTGCACGTCGATAAATTGTCTGTGGTCATGGGCTGGGCACTTTACCTACCCTGCTAGCGATAACGGGAGTGTTTTTGTTGGCAATATTATTCTATGTTAGAGTGTTGTTTGATGGTAAATTTATTCCTCTCGCTATTGGCAATCGTGTCGGCTCGTAAAACCCGCTGATATGGTTTACGAGGTCGTTAAATCGACACGCAAATACTACAAGCCACTCGTGAACTTGTTATTCATATCATGGAGGGACACCGAGTCAACGAACGACACGATAAATACCTCTGAACATATCTTTCTTACAGACAATTAGATGGTTTTGTGTGTAAAGTCCGTTGAAATTAACTAGCACTATTAATATAATATTTCCATAAAAAGGGTTGTACAGTCACATTTAGGATGGGTTAGACAATCTTTGGCCCGTTCTTATTTCGCGCGCATAAGACTTTATTAGCGGTACGAGTGTTTAACCGGAAGTGACTGTACATAATGTTCCATTGTCTCTCATATACTCGTTTTTACTAAATTTCATGTATTTTCAGCAATTTCTGTGTATTGTTATATCTCCTGCTAAATAGAAACTTTTATTATTTAAATACTTAATTTGTCGTTAGATATGCTAACAAATTAACATTTTGATACTTGTTTGTATATTTTATATCAATTTCGAAACTGTATTAATTACGAAGCACCGCAAAAGTTCTAAAATATCAAACATTTGCTTCATAGAACTGTAACTCTATACTGACGCTGATCACCATCGCTTGAATCTCGCAGCAAAAGTTTGTCAACGGCTCAAATTACAAAGCTGCAAAGTTGGCTTTCAAATAATTAAACTCAAAACTCTCGGAGTATTCTCGGCTAGTTCATATTCTGAATGTATTTAATTCTATGACCGTGTTCAAATAATTAAACTCAAAACTCTCGAAGTATCCTCGGCTAGTCCATAATCTGAATCAGTTTTAGTCTGTCTGTGTTCTGTTCCGCTCTATACTCAGTTATTATTCAGAGGGACTAGGTGGAGTCCGGAGGACGACCGACTCGCAACAATTGAAGATTTCAACTCACTATGTTAATAATTCTCTCGTTTCCTGTTAACGAATAGTTTACTTTTCCGCAATTTGCATCAGATCTCAAAATTGCGTCTATCGCTTAGTGCTCGTTTTTTTAGTTTGATTGCTGCATCGCTGTACAGGACGTAAAAATAATAATAATTTAGAAGTACTAGTTCAATACTTGAAACCTTTTTACATCATTTTATTAAATTTAAGTAAAAATAACGCAAGTTATCACAACTACGTTACATTCTACCATTCTGACAGACTAACTCCCTTTCATATGCCTCTATCTTTCTCTTTCACACGTCATCTTTCACGTACATATCACTTCTACTGTAAATCAATGTTTTTGGCGAATATAATATGGTTTGATTGCAAGCCTCCTGGAAGTCCGGGCATGGAATTTTTGGTGTTTTTTCATAGTCAAAAAATGTGCAGGGAATTCCGAACAGTTAAAACTCAAATTAGATTCGTCACTTAGCCAAGTATATTGATTTTTGATCAAATTGTTGACTAGCAAAAACATCGTCATACATATAATGGGCAGAGTGCAAAAATCAAGTCTACTGTTTGACCAACGTTAATTTAGAAGACAAGTTGGAGGCCATTATTGATTTATATTATAGCATAGATACTCTATTAGAAAATGCTACTTGTGAGGTGATTTGTTGATAATTTTAATTATTAAGACAGTTTAAAATATAAACCTTACTGAGACACTCTGTATAATTGGTAGCCAATATTGATTGGTTGCGCTAACTAAATATCTGTGTGTTCTGAGAGTTATAATTACGGTGGGGAGAAGACTTTAAAATATACCGTTATCAGGCCGGAATAATGTACTTATCTTATTCAATATTTTTTTAGTTAAAATGAATCGACGGCCGATGTGGCGCAGTGGTAGTGCAACTGCCTGCCAACCACCTGATTGTCCGAAAAGAAATGGCTCCGTGCTTCGGAAGGCATGTTAAGCCTTCGGTCCCGGTTGCTGTCTATGATTACTTAGACGGCGGTCGTTATACAACCATGTCAGAGGCCGCCTACTAGTAGTAGGCGGTTGAAAAAGTCTGACACCAGGGTTCATCGGGTCGTTGGACGAATCGGTGTCCCACACGAAAAGAGAGTTAAAGTGAATTTATTGCTAATACAAAGTATTCAGAATAAAATGTATGGGAATAGACTTAACTGATTTCCGTTTCCGATTGTCTTACTCCGTAACAATGATACAGAATACAGATATACCGGCGCCCAATAATATCACGGCTTACGTTTGCAAAAAGATGAAATTAATACAGTTCTCTAACAAAAGCGACTGAATGTTATCTGCTACAAGGAAACTTGGACTTTACGTCTTAGAGACAAGGTTACAACTGTTGAATACGGTAGTATTTAGTGGGTATACCAAGACTGGGGAATAAAGGAATAAATCTGGGATCCATTAGAATAACAAAGGCAGTCAGCGGCACGCACAGCTATGGCCGCTGCGAGTCTGTGACTGCTGGACGGCTCATGCATGCCCTCGCATTGAAGCGGTTTCAGCGCTGAATAGACCGACCGGTCGAATGGTTTGTGGTTTCCTTAGGGTTAATATTGCTATTTCTATTGTTATTTTCCCTTTGTTGTAGAATTAGGAGCTTTGAAGCCGATTATTATGTGTTCGGAGTGTTTTTTCTTTTTCTTTTCAATCTTTTTGCTATAATTATATTGTTATTTTTCCTGCAAAATATTTTTCAGCTTTTGTTGAGGTTTCTTTTCTTTCAATATTTGATAAAAATGCGTCTCAAATCATTACCTAGTCTTGTCGGTTGAAAGGACAATCGTTTCGCCATTGTATCGATCAAACAGAGATGATGTCGCGCCAAAGTCCGCTGGGCCAATGTTTGTCTCACACTGGGTCCACACTAGCTCCTAGTCATGGGAGGGGGGGATCATAAACCACGGACTATTGAACCCAACATCTCACCCTAGCAAACACTCGTCAATCAAATGACACGTGAACGAATCTCATCAAAATTCATACTTATTCATACGTACAGCTCGTCGCCAGCAAACCACGCATAATGCGGCATTATACGTGTCGATGTGCGCCGTAAAGGAGACGCGCATCAACATTCAACATGGTCGTAAACACGTAAACGTGTTACGGTATCGATACGTGGGTTATTTCCTAAACATATTCTAAAATAATGTCCTACATAAGTACGTATACAGGATGTCCCATTAATAATAGATCAACAGCATAAAACCATGCTACTACTTGGCAGGTAACTTTGCAGCAAAACAATAATTTATTTAAACTGCTTGCGGACCAAAAACTGTGGTATTTGGCAATATTCTGAACTAAGTGAATTGATAAATTTTCGCTATCTTCGCTAAGTTGCCCTACAACAGTCTTCAAAGTAACCGATGTCGCAAGTGGTGCAAAAAATGCAAAAATTAACCTCCAGGACCCCTAGTACCCCTGACTTGTACCCCCAGGGGTACAACTGGGGTAATTGTGCCCCTCTAGTACCCCTGTTTCAACAGATATGTTTTCCTCTGGTTTTGCCTGTATTTATTTTTGAATAAATATGAAATAGTATGAAAACATTTATTAATAAAGGATATTAGAAAAAACACAAATCATCTTAAAGTTTGTAGAAAAAGGGGTACACTCATTGTGCCTTCTATAATTTGCATCTGGGCGTCCATGATACAAATGTTCCTTTCCTTTGTTTGTTGCTTCCTTGTTGGAAAGTCATCTAAAATCACTTTTGCAGTTTGGAACGAGGCATCTTCTTTGACGACTTTTAAAAAATGGCAAACTGTTGGTCTTTTTTTAAATTGTGCATTAAACTGGCTATTCCAGCCTTCACACGTGTTCGTTGTGCGATGGATTTCACCAAAACAGCACCACGTTTGTTTATTTGGCATCCAATATTTGTTGAAATATTTTATGAATGTTTTTATATTTTTATTGGATATCAAATCAGCGTAACTCTGAATATAGTCCCATCCCTCTGTAATCTTATCTTCGGGCAGAAGGGGCAAGACACCACATAAGTTCACAATTTTTTGAAAAAAAATGTTATTTTTGCTGCCCAATGTTTTGGCTTTTCGCCATAAACTTTTCTGGAAGTGAGAGAAACAACCATGATGTTGTATATCAGGAAAAACTTTTTTGATAGCAAATATTGCAGATTGTTCAAAATCGGTAATAAATGTGGATGGCTCCCATTCTGCGCCAATTTGCACTTTTATTAATCGTAACATCGTCACATACGTGTTTTTATTTTTGTTAGGCAAAAGTGCATAAATAACTGGTACAACCTTAACTCGATTTTCTGTACTACCAACATCGCAAAAAATCACATATAACTGTGCAAAAGGTTCAGGGCAGTAATCAAACGTTCCATCGCACAAAAAAAGTTTTCCATTTTTTATTGTTTTTCTCGCTTCTTTAGAGCAAAATATTATTATTCGGTTGTTTTTATGCTGATAATCTGCTAATAAAAAATCATCTATATATTTTTCAGGGATTTCCACTTCAGCCAATTTTAGGTAAGACAATTTAGTTACACCGTTTACTTTTTTCCGCCGTCGGTACATGGTTGACTTCAATGCGGTATAAGTTGGGACCTTTTCTCCAACCAAATGAAGTCCACTCTCTTTAATGGCTACTATAGTTTTTTTATATAGCGATGGTATAGTTTCCTCCACGCTAGTTCCAGCATTTTCAATGCCAGAATTAATTATTTCTTCTATAGCATTTCTGTTCTCATTGGGAATACATGCCACGGAGTGATTGGTTTTTTTCAATACAGTTTCATCTTCCTAAAATAAAAGATAGATTTTATTTACTGAGCACACTAAGCATTATAAAACCTTAATATCCGTCTTCGAGCTTGTGGTACTTACCTCATTTAATGTAATACCTCCAGTACATTTAACACTTTTTTTGTAGTTTTTGCACCGCCAATGGGAAGTAGAAGAATTTTCATATTTTTTATGAAAGTAATACTCATGTCCATGGTACAACAGCACCTTTCCTCTTCCTCGACAAATTATATTTGCTTTTTCACTTTGTGCAGACATTTTTTATTGATTTATGAAGCTATGCATAAAGAAAGTTTTTATCGCAAATCAAGTCTCGGAATTTTTAGACAAGTGAAAAAACATAACAAAACAATTGAAATGTTGTCATGTTGACATTGAAGCGTCTATAATAAATGAAGTAGTTACTGGTACTTTAAAGTGTTAGGAAGGAGGTTGGTTTATCTTATAAGAATGATACGAACATAAAAACATACGTACAAAAACACAAAGTGGTACTTCTGGGACATAATATGTACCAAATGTACACCTAGGGGTACTAGAGGGGCACAATTACCCCAGTTGTACCCCTGGGGGTACAAGTCAGGGGTACTAGGGGTCCTGGAGGAAAATTAACAATCAGGTAATTTTCATTGCAATTTTGCATCGGATAATCATAAATCCAACATGTGAAATGTTCCTGACCATTATTTCAGAATCTTATCTATTAAATAAGCCTTGTAAATTGGTATGAATCTTGAATTTTAGTCTTAGGGTTACAAAGGTTACACATTCTGAGTAAAACTCGTACCTTAAAATGTGATATACACTTAAATTACACTCTGTATAAAAAATAGACAGTCAGTTTTAGAGCAAAAGAAAGACCTGTTTACCCCTTCCCACGTTATAGTTATGAACGAGTTTCAATTCTAGTTTTGTAACTAAAACTACTTAAAGAGACCATCGAATTGTGTATTGACTTGCTGTCCTATACGTAAAAAGATCACAAGCAGATAATGACGTGCTCTCCGATGGTCAGTGATCAGATTTATTCATAATATCTAGATGTTCTTTAACCTGCAGCTTCCTGAATAAACTACATACACACTCATTAGATAACAAAAACATCGTCGTAAGGTATCGTCGGCCGTTGTAGCGCTGGACGCAGGAGCACTGCTGCTGTGATAAGAAAGCCGGCGATGTATTCATACAGGCGGCGAGATCCTCTGCCTCGACAAGATGGGGGTGTACCAACATGTGTAAATCCTGCACGCAAAATACGAGTAGGCGCAAGAAAACTTCGAATTGCGGAAACCTGCCCGTTTTACCATTACCACCAACATGTGTAAATGATTTTAAGATCGAGGCGAATACTATGAATGTTTGGGTACGGGCGTTTTTAATAATATACCTCTACAAGAAGGACATCAATAATTCATAAGATTCAATTAACCTGAACAGGTGGGGTTATACTTTTGGCAGTAACTTCATAGCACTCATGCCTATTCTCGGTTATTTTCGCTTCCGATATTAAGCTGTTTCTTATATCGGGATCAAACAAAGTATTTTTAAGTTCAAACTCCTGAGTCCTATCACTATCAATGTATGTTGGTAATCTAACGGCACCCTTACCTTTTACAGTTGTGCTAGAATAGCCAAATTCAATTAAACGTCAGTTTTGGTCGTTGTACCTCGAGATTAGACAGCCACTGTCGACTTTCCATTCAGGCGAGTTGCTCAAAGTATGACGACATTGACACCCTCCGGTTTTTGTAACATGAGTTCACCTATATCTGTAACACTCTTTAATTTCTTCAGTAAATTGTAATTGGTGACCTCGTCAACGTTGTGAAATTTCATCATTGTGCAATGCATTGTGATGCTTTATTATACATTTTCTAAATCAGCAGCATCAGACTTATTGCATTTGAATCGGCAATGTTACAGGTGAACACTTTCGTAGATCTGATTTCCAACGATAAAGGGTGGAGCAACTTGCTATTTAATTCAGCCTTGTTTATCAAACTGTGCAAAGTGGAATGTTCCGGGCATTCAATGTATTTTCGAATTTCGTTACAGCGTTTCCATATTATGATTCATGTACTACCATAAATTATAACAGGTATCGTCTAAAACATTCTTATTATTTCGAATGTTTACTTTTATTTTATTGACTTTGCTTTGATTTCTGCAATTGTTTTTTTTTGCGTGTTCAAAGTTCATGGCCCAGAACATGTTGTTCATAATTGCATGTGAATAGATTTCTTCCATTGCTATTTATCAAGCTTTTGTTAGGTAAGAATGTTTATACGGGATGCCTCGAAACGACCGAATTTCCCAAAAACGCTAAGCTCAAATTGTTAAAGTAAACAACTTTCCCCAAGAAACACAGTTCAAATAAAAAAATATTTAACGAAAATAGAGGTTTTTGTGTGGGAGGTCCAATTACACTTGCTCTAAACATCCTAATGGAAACACTGCGTAATAACAGTAATTGGCTTCTAAAAAAAGGACAGAGTACAAAAATAGGAAAATCTTTACCAAGCAACGAATACAATCCCGGTCAATAATAGCAACCTTCGAATAATCAACCAAGGGGGAACTAGTGGAGCGAACAACTTAGTAAGCGACCGAGTGAATAAACGAACGAAACGGTAAAGATTCTAGTTGTAATGTTATTATCCCATTCGCGTTCCCCCTGACTCTGTTAGCAAATATCCGCATTAAGTAACCAAACGACCTGACCTTGGAGGCACACAATGTGGAAATACATTCCGAATGTTGAATGTGGACGACGTTTTATCTGTCTGTATGGTAAACATGTCTGTAGGGAGGGAGGAACACATTACATAATATGATAGGGTGACAATAATGTAATCGATTCAAAACTCAAGCTTTGGTTGGGCTAATGAATGACTTTTAAAATACTTTCAAAACCATAAACTCAAATGTCCTCTCTTCGGAAGTCGTGTACTATCAGCAATTTACCAATTTAAGAGGCCGTACATAGTTTTGAGTAATTTTGTCTTGTTTCTTCAATTCTGTAGGACCTCGTTTAAAAAAACAGAATAAGTAACAATGTGTTATGATATGTTTTATTGAAGATTAATTCAATATCTAAAAATTGGCCCAGACAAATTATTGATTTTGATTGTTCAGTTTGTTTAATAGTTAATAACCTGAGACGTGTTTTAATTGTTTTCGATGCGTGACGTTCGTATCATTATTGTTTACATAAATTTTAAAATATGGAGTGGTTTATAAAGTATACAGCAATAAAGACATTGAAAAGTGCTAAAAATTGGCCGAGGAGTTTTTAGTAATTTAATTCAAAAATTCAAAGAAAAACTGCAGTAAAATGGCCCTACTTTGAAGAAATTTTAAACGTATACAGCGTCGGATTTCTAGTACAATACAACACGTTTTTAAAAAAATCAATTTACACATTGAAAAATAGATTCATGCTAACACATTAGCTATAAAAAAAATTGCAAATATGTATTTTATGAAATTTATCGAATATTTTAAAGTTCTCCGGAATTATCAATTATATACGGGAGCGCAAATGCTGTTTCGGCAGACCGCGCGCCGCGCTCTTGGGAGAAGGACGTGTATCCTGCTGCGTCACACTCACGCACACATACAAAATTACGAATGTGTGTCGATCGCGCGCGTACAGGACAGTAGATCACGCGTCACAGGCGGAATTATAGTGCGACCGATACTTTTTGATCCTGTAAGTATTTTTTTCAGTGCGGTATTGATTTATGATTGATTAAATTAATAGAACTAGATATTGTGATTTTACTTCCTATTAGAGTATAAATAACTTGAAATTTCGGGATTTTGCAAATAAATGGCCATTTTAACGGACTATAATGATACATTACAGATTTAACTATCCACACTATCCACACTAATATTATAAATGCGAAAGTAACTCGGTCTGTCTGTCTGTCTGCTATGCTTTCACGGCCAAACCGCTGAAACGATCTTCATGAAACTTGGCACAGAGATTGCTAGCATACCGAGAACGGACATAGGCTATTTATTATCACCATTCGAGGGTCTGGAGTATAGATGTAGACCACCAGGTGTACCATCAGGAGCCAAGCTAAACTATTAGAGATACAGGCATGGTCCTAAAACAAAAGTTGTTCAGTATGATGGGCCGCTTCTTTTTACAAGAACATTTGAGGATCTGGAGTACCTTATGTAGACCACCAGGTCTACCATCAGGAGCCCACCTAAACTATTGGAGATACAGAAATGGTTCCAAAACATAATATGTTCAGTATGATGGGAATAACTTGAGAAAGGACATTGCCTACTTTTACCGAGGATTTTTTATCATTACTGAAAAATACCGCTGTGCCGCCGCCGTTTGCATCGTATGCACTACCTTCATTGTAATTAGGCATATCTACTTAGGTGATACGTTACCATGTTCTGAACTGAAAAGTATCATCCACATAACACGTTAAGTCGGGGATCACATTTGACGTCCGATGCGGCGTATTTTGTAAGTGTAAGGGAGTAAAATAGAAATTCGCGATTTCCTTTCGTCTGACATACGCATGCGTTATGGATATGTATTGAAAATACACAGCAACTAAATAAATAATGCCCGGTCTTATGACCGCGGCCGCGCGCACCGGCCGATCCGGCGCGGCGCGGCGCGCGCGCTTTGGCGGCGATGCGGGGCGGAGGGGGAGGGCGCGACAGGGTGCGGCTACCCGAACGGGCATACACGTGAGGGCAGACTCACGAGTGTCAAACCCACAAAATCTTTGTTTTCGCAAAATACAGAAAAACAAAAAATGTGGTATATAAAATGTATTACAGTAACTTAAAATACCTTTTTATCTGTCTTATCTACTTATGCTGACCATTTTAGTGTTCTCAAATCGGCACCCCTGGAGTAAGTACTCTGTTATCTACTGACTTTTATATTCAATTTTTATAAATATTGGTCTCTCAGGCCGGATAGCAAATCTTGAATTGTCCCTTTAACAACAGAAGCAAGCAAGTTATCTCTAAACAGTAGAGATAACAACTGTTCTAATATCACTGTCACACTTACTATGAATACACATAGGTACCTACTTTAGAACTTCTGCCAAAAAAAACTATCTAACGCGGACGAAGTCGCGGGTAAAAGCTAGTAGGCAATAAATATAAATTCGGCGCTGTTAAGCGAAAAAAAGATGCTGGTACATGGGCACACCCCTGAATAGTAGTCGGTAATTAATTAGTTTCGATAACATTCCACAAATACCAAAATTCTTAGTAGGTACGCAATAATTTTAAACTTTTTCATACAATTGCCACAAAAACTATAAATAGGATCAAAACTGATTGATCGAACTATACGCTGGCGTCCGCCGCTGGGTCTGCATATCGCCGCCGCTCGGCTGCACGATGACGCGTTCTAATGCTAATTACCTTTTTTCGCCCAGCGCAATTTCATGTACGGCCTCTTAACGTACCACCATTATTCTGGATTTGCTTAGTAACAGCATTTAAACAAATGTATCTCTTACATAGTTTGATATGATGTAAATTCGTCATTAATACTATAGACAATGCCAGTCCTTGCGATATCATGTTGCGTAAATTGAACGTAAATAGTGGTGTTTTTCATAGTGCTTGGCTGTTTGTAAATCGATGGTTTCCATATTCCGCAGTACCTCGTAGCGACTAAGCTGGCGGCGGCAGCGGGCAAACAAACGTGAAGCTGAGTTATGTCGGGGAAAGGAGAGAAAATGTTACATAAGTAATTGAGTTGGTATTAATTTTTTCACTAAGTGATGAACTTATTATGGTTGTTCATAATACGGTTTGTAAAAATAACCAGAATAAGATTATCCTCGAAACAGCATGATTGCGGTGATGTTGTCTTCATTCTGTTTTTAAACCTTATCACACTATATGCCGTAGTGTAAACTATTTGATTCCTACAGGATGCCCAGGCAGCCCAATGGCTTTAATTCCAGTTTATTCTTCCCATACGTTTTCCCGAGTTTACCCACGACGGCAGGCAGAGAAACAAACAAAAGAGCAGTGGAACATTGAGGATGACGACTATTAAACTATCTATATATTTGAGGCATGCTATCATTATTTGTAAGGGATATGAAAATGACCGATCGATCATTCCAAAAAAAATTTTTTTTCATTTTATTTGGGGTTGAGGATATGGCGGGTCGTCTGGCGTATTTTTTGCAAATTGTTTGCCTGTTGTGTTGTACCTTGAGAATATTACTAGTAACTTTTTTTAATTATGTAGCTAAAATGTATGAAAGCGATAAATTTTTGGATGTTTTCCTTAGGAATTTTATTTGATACCCCACTCGAGAGGTTTCACAAAAATAAACATTTAGCCATCTCTAAACCCGTTTCACCCCAAATCCCCTTCTAACCTTAATATTAATAATCTGGCATCGTTTCTGACATTAAATTCAGGGGTGTGACTAAACAACACACATCAAAAGTCATAATCAGGTCTGCAAATTTTACAAACGAACTGCGTTTGACGATCCTGGTCTAAGTATAATCAATTGATTAGATGTATCAAAATCAGCTAACTAGTGTTCAGTATACATAAATATGTATAAAAGTTACAATGTGACGCTTGGATGAATCTTGCAAAGTCCGTGAGTCTTGAAACAAATAACAAAAACAATCTTGACCCTATGTCAATCATTCGCTCTTAGTTTCGGGGTTATCATTGCCACAACAGACAAAACTAAACCCTTGTGACCCAAAACTTTGCGGAATGACCCTCAGACGCACTTCTACATACCTACAGTAGAAGAAAGTTAGAAATGGAAGTTATACTTTCACTGTATTAGCATAATGTTTTCTGTATTAGCAATTTTGTAAATTTATTTTGAGTGATGCTGAATATTTTTAGAAACTGACAGAATATGGACACACAGACAGAGGATGCGTTAATTACGGAGATGGAGCGTGGGGCGCCTTTCATGCATGAATCACTTAGTACCATGCGAGCATTTTCTCACACACACATATACATAAACATTTACAAGAATCTCAGAGGAACTAAAATCCACTATGAGTGTGGTTTCACGAGCGATCGCCGATATGCAAGCCATATTACGTTCTAACATTGAATCCAGTCATATTTCTTTCTTGTATTGAATCCAGCCGTATTATAAAAAAAGGTTTTATTATTGACTCTTTGGTGTTGTTCATCCTACTGGACACTATTGAGTCCAGTTACCGCCCATTCCCATGTACTGTGGCGCGCTGGTCCCCGGGTTGACACGGGCACAAGTCACTTGACAAGGGGCGAAGCTTCATTTGTATGTGATTGTATATTTTGTCTCGTGTCGTGTGAGCGGTGTTAGTAGCCAACACCTGAGCCTCTTGGGACCAGCAGCAACCTGGCTAACATCCGCGTCACGACAACGTTTTATCGTCGCATTACCTCGCGTGTTGCGTAGTCACTGATTTATGAAAGGAAATATGGTGCAACAGTTTTTGCGCAATTGGTGCATTTAGCCTGCCCAAATCCTCTTGGAATAATGGATTATCAAATTGGATGTTGTTATAATTCTCGAAATTTTCAAATCGTCAGCGAACATGAAGGGAGTAGAATTAAACGAACAACTAGGAATATCATGAATAAATATGTTAAATAATACTGGACTTAATATGGATCCTTGTGGTTCACCGGATGTAATATTATCATGTCATGTTTGATTTATACCTGTTTAGTACATTGATGATAAAATGATCTACACCAAGCCAACATCGATCTACCAATACCATACACAGATAGCTTTGTTAGTAGAGTCTCGTGTGGCACTTTGTCAAAAGCCTAGGTGAAACCAAACCAGTATAAATATCATGTCTTATTGTATTTATCGACAGCGTTGGCAGCAAAAGGTGGTGAAATGTGCTTGTAGATTTTAGCCATGGGTCCGATTCTTCCGTCTTTTTCTTCGATAAGGGGCGTACGTTGACATGCTTTTCTGGGCCCGAGAAAGGCATGGTGCCGCGTTATCTTGAGGCTGAAAAGCCGAGAACCTCGAGAAATGAGCCTATATTTTTCATTACTTAAAAAAAAGCCAGTAATTTGTGACCTGTTGCAAAATACAAAATACAAAATATTTATTTCTCACAGAAACTGGTACTTATTAATAAGGCGTTTACAGTTTCCTTTTAAGCATATTAATGCCTGTACCAGGAAACTATACACTTCCTAACAGTGATACAAATTAAATATTCTGTGGACAAGATTTAAAGATATGAAACTTCACAGTAAAAGCATGTTGCAATTATTATCATCGAAAATCAAGTATAAAAACGGCACTTAAACTTCTAGTTTTTTTATTATACAGTTTTTTTAATTTCATCATCATCAAACTCAGGAATCATAAATGTTGTGTTTTATACTTGAAAAAGGTAGATATTGATACAAGTTTCTAAAAACCTGCATTTTCGATTTAAACAGTATTTTTATAAATTGTGGGAAAGGGCGAATAAATAGGTACATTGTTTTTAACCGCTCTTACATTGATTTCAGAAGGTTCAGTATTAAAGCTTTCGCCACATCTGATGTGCACGTGATTTTTTTCAAGATTGCATTGCCCTTAATAAGTTCATTTGTATGTAAAGAGAATGTGGAATTCACAAAAAAAACGTATATGTAAAAAGTGTTTGCTTTCGTGATCTACTTACTGTACAGAGCTTTCGCTTCAGGATCCGGAAGTACCTTAGTTCGATTCTCGGGAAAGTGTTATTTATAACTTGGTTTATTTGTTCCTAGTTATGGTAAGCCACTGCAGGTTAGATCACCTGATGGTCCGTAAGAAATATTGTTCCGTGCTTCGGAGGGCACGTCAAGCCGTCGGAAACATTTCAGAGGCCTAGTTTGAGTTATGGAATATAATTTTATAAGCACTCGCGATCACTTTCACTCATTTTAAGTATTAGACCGGGTCTATCGCGATAGTATTTAGGTAAATATTAGTAATTGACCTGTGTCCCGACGTTTCAACACAGTTTCATGTATTGTGGTCGCGGGTTGACTGACCCTAATATTTACCTAAATACTACAGCGATAGACCCAGTCTAATACTTAAAATGATTGAATTATGCACTTTTTATCTAGTTTTATTTTATATATTCTTTTTTACTTTTTACGACTTCTTCTATCATTCTATGATGAACGACTCTATAAACCCTGATTTTAGAGTTTTTAATTAGAAAATTTCATAGCTTTCTTTATATATTTTTTATTTTTTACAATCCCACCAAACAATAAAGCGTTGAGCTCAACATTGCGTGTAAATGCCTGAGTTTGTGCGCCGACGGTTCAAAGAGCTAATACTGCCCGCAAACAATACTGCTCGTTAGGAGCTTTGCCTTCTGCTTTCTACCTTCATAAGTGAATTTAAAATTCTTCCCTCTACCTGCAGCCGAGCGGTGGCGGCGAACGCGCATGTAAATGAGGAAAGTTCGCTCGTGTGCCTTCAGCTTTACAGGTGAGATGAGAAATATTGTTATTTTGTTGCGATTTCGTTGCCTGCTTTATTACTTTTCGTTTAAGTTTTTTTGAAAAGCTGTAGGTATTAATATTGTTTAGAGGAAAACTTTTGTACATTGTTCCAGTATAATGACTGTCACTGTAGTACAGTATCTGTGTGCAGCAGTATGATGATCAGTGGAGGTCAAGAAGGCCACGAGTTCAATTTCTGGCTGAGACAAATGATGATTTTATTTCGATGTCTATGATTTGTGTATAGTTTCTTTGCTTAGTTTTTGGATTTCTGATACAGCGGGAATTCTAGTGAAGTATGAATATGAACGTGTTTTTTAGTATTCATCTGGGCAACATCTTTTTTAGGGTGTCGTAGTCTAGAACAGCCCTTATAACTGAGTCGTGTAAAAAATAATATTGTAAAAAAGCATTTACAAAAAGTGGTACTAAACTCTTACTATTTAAACCTTAGTGAGACATAACTAAAACTGAAAAAAACAAAACTTGTCAAAGTGAAATGATCTTTATTGCATTAATATAAGATTCAAAAGAGATTGACCATTTTTGTATGGACTGAGGGCCAAATGCTGCTCAGCATTGAATCAGAGCGCATCATGTTCCTTAGAATAATACCAGTTTAAAAATCAAAGCGTAGCATTGTATTATAGACACTAAAGTTCCATAGAAAAATCCGCTTGAAATTACCAAAAGATCATAAGTAACAGCTTATTTCTAAAATAAGACATGGTGCTCATTCAATCAGTAAACTATTTCAATAAATCTACTTACTTCATGGTGTATCACTACCATAGGTGTTCCACAGGGTAGCATCTTGCTTCCTCTTCTGAGCTGTTTGCTGGGCGTGGTTACTGCTAATAAGTTACGATCTTGTCAAGGCGTGAACCATCTCATAAATTGAACTACTATCCCAGACCCCAGTTTTATTTTTGAATAAAACGCTTAAATTTTCCGACCCCTTTGCTTAAACCTTGTAGGTATAACTTTACGCACTGCAATTAAATTATTTGCAAGGCGAGCATGTTGTGGCTTTACGGCAACTTCTGACCGCGGGCAATAATAAAATATTCCGTATAAGTGACACATTGGGGTCAAATTTATGTGAAAGCCGAAAGAGGAACCCTTTCAATAAGTATAGTGGTTTGAAGAGGTTTTAAAAAATAGACAGCGCTTTAAAAAGCCTCACGAATGAGTTTGACCTAATACAAACAAGGAGAAAAAACACAATCAATAACCCCTGAAAAGCTTACCAGTACGGTCCCTGCATTTTAGGGTTTCGTTGTCTACTACAAATGCTTTTCGTTTCGTCAACTCTGGTCTATCTGTCTGTGTGTATGCTGGGCGTTAATAACTTAGTCAGTTTTTTACATATCGAAATGAAAACCCGTTGCCTGATTTAAGCGCCTTTTTTATTGTTTTGTCGATCAAACTTATGCAAGGTGGCAACTTAAGAACTTGCCTCTAATCAGCTGTTTTTTCTTTATCGAGATGTTCGGGTCTCGTGTCTTTGTGGTTTTTATTTTTAGTTTGTGTTTTTTTTAAATTTGGAATAAATTGGTCAATAACCAGTGTTTTTGGGCTTTTTGACTTGGCCTAAAAAAAGGTTGCGTGTAAGAAATTTAGGATAATATGTTACACCCTTCCTGTGGGATAACCATTTGACCATATTTTTAGCAACGCCATTATTGCGGTCAGTCATATTTGACCATATTTTTAGTTACACCCTTTATTAGGTCAATACATTTTAAGAAAATGTTAGTTATAATCAAGTTTTAATTACATCTTCATTCTACTAGTTTGTAAAATTTGCAGAATTCTTAGATACGTCCGAATATCTCACACAGTTAAGGCGTACCTACTGACTAAAAATCATAATCCAGTGATAAATGCTAAAGATAAGGGGAAACCATTGAACGTTACTCGAAGGCAGAGAAAGGAATCTGATCCGGTTTCTACATGGCCTCATGCTGAGTCCAGGTCCCGTAGTGTGAAATATGCTACGCTGATGTGTTTACCAAGTCGAGGGTAGACAAACTGCTAGTGATTAATTACAGTAATCGCTGACTAGAATTTGTATATTTTTTATGTATTTTTGATTGCAACTGAATTTTCTTGGCAGTATACAAGATGGCAATACTCCCGAACAGAGCTGTGGACTACTGTGGCTGTTATTTTTAAGCAATACCTATTTGTAGATTTCAGGTAAAATTTTGTAATCAAACCATGTCGTGTTATTATAATAAATATTATGATAACCAACAACTGTTTGCAAAGTCTATGGGTCGAACAAAATTCGTAATTCCACGGTGAAAGATGTCCGTACTTACGTACTTAGGTACTCTGATTTAATAGTTTGACATCCTGTATCGAACACAACATATAACGCAATAACCTTACCACTTTACTTGATGAGACAATGGTCACAGTTTTCAAATGCTCCCACTGCTCACTATATACTTAACATTGTAGTCCTGCCGGCGTAGTTTGGCACATTATTTACGAGCTCGCTGTAGTACAGCCAGCTTGCATCGCTATCGCGCCATTACATTACGGGATCAGACCTGTTCCCCAGTTACCCTTTTAGGTTAAGTGCCCGCAAAACCTGGTTGTAACATTTTTTACAAAGCATAAAAAATTATGCAAGGTAAATTATTAAAAAAGAACTTGCCTTGTTAGGGTAAAATCAAGCAGAGTGGTTCTTGTTTCAATTTACACGGTTTTATGAACATTGTATCGCAAAAAATGTGTTTGTTCGAGATAGATTACAAAGTAGCCAAGGGAGAATTTTATTGCTGCCAATAAATTATTCGTAGAACGAAACAGCAGTGAACGATGCAGTATTAACTCCTGTCTCAAATATCAAACTGTTTATTCATAAATATAAATGCAGTGCAGTTTCGCCGAAATAAATCATTCAACTATCATTCCGCACTTATCCTTCATCCGTCACTGTCCGCATTGAGAACGATAAATATGCATCGTTATATAGCGCTCTCTGTGCCGTTGTCTGCTACTCATTCACTCACTCACAGCAATTTGTCAGTCAGCAAATCAACATGATGCCAAAGACGATGGTTAGTGAGTGTGGTTCTGTAATTTCGCTTGATGTTAGATGAGTATACGTGTGTGTATCTTTGTGGAAAACGGTATACAAGTAAATAGGTCGGTATGCCGCCCTAGAGAAACGGCAAATATTTTAACTGATGACCCCAGAACTGAACAATATAATCATAATTTTTGAAAAAGAACCAACACGCATGACATAGAAACATTTCATACTTCTTCATTATGATTACCTTGCAGAATGTGTCATAATGTACAATTTCCAGTTGTCATACATTCACTGTAGACACCCTGGTGATGATTAGTGCGGCAGAAAAGTAATGAACCGAGCCGAGCCATATTTAATGGAACGTAACATCTGGTGGGAATGGTTGCAATTTCTTATTTACTGCACAGGAGATTGCAATCATTAGACCTCTGCGTTTACGTTGGCAACAGGTGGAGGGATGTTGACCTTACATTCATTGAGATATTTTTAAAATTTATAGGATGCTTTAGACTATTCTTATTTTTTTTATTATTTCGCTTCTGAATTTTCTTTCAGACCGGGTTTTGATGGAAATAAAACAACATGTTCTGTAACTAATGAATTTATTTACATATTCACATAAAGTTAAATCTGCAACATTAAATAAACTTAGGCTAGCACTTTAGTACTATGTAAGTGTGTATCTATCACAACATTCAGTTTGGGAGGGGATGAAGCGCGTGGGCGCCGGTTGGGAGAAGTATGTAGCCGCCTTCAAATCATAACACATACCGCAGGGCTGCCCAGGCGCAGCACAACGTCACCAGCACGTTCCCGGTCACCGATGCACCTGTGGATGAAACAAAAATGATTGCATCAATGATATGTCTAAAGCTGCACACTACATAATTTGATGATGGCGAAAATTATGTGAAAATATCAGATGTCTCTGGTTAAGAGTAGGATCATAACGAAATTCAGTAAACTCCTACCTTTGGAGTCGTCGCCAGTAACAGAAGCAGGATGCGGTGCGTCTTCGCGGATGGTGACCGGCTCGCTGTTGCGTTCGTAGATTTCCGCAGAGAAAATGGTTGCCTGGCAGCTCAACGAGAAATATCCAGCAGGAGAAGGTGCCATTGCGTATCTACACACAAAAAAGAGGTTTAAATTACACGTCGCATTCTGGTTGCTTAAACAGATCTAAAGTAAAGAAAAGGTGGATGGGTTACCTTATAATCTCTCTCTCCTCGCTGTTGCCCCTGTAGTTCTCAACTCGGTGGTTATTGTAGTAGTTGCCGGGTAGGTTGGAGGGTACGTTGACGGACAGGCCGACGCTGCTGTAGCTCAGTCCAAGCTTGTACTGGTCGGTCTCGAGCACTGTCAGCTCCAGGCTACTGTGAGACGCGCGCTCTTTGAAATCCAAGTCTGAAGGCGGCCAAGCCACAGATTCTGCTATCTAGAAAGTTATTATATAATATTATTAGTGATACACTCCATGCAGGTGATGTCGCCTTCTTGTTGTCTCTACACTGGTCATTATAAAACACTAAAAAAGGGTAGGAACATACCTTCTGTTTGTCGAGCATCCAAGTGATGTTGGGCGCCGGGTACGCCTCGTCGACCGTGCAGTTAGCGCGGATGACGTCGCCGCGCGAGTAGCTGCCGCGCGAGACATACAGTCGTGGTGCGCGGAACGGTGGGTCTGAGAGGGAGAGAAAAGGAGACTTTTTTGATCACAGGTCAGAAATCTAGCGATGAAAAAAGGCAACACTCAGTATTCTTTGGTAAATGGTAGACATTGGCCACAATTCGGGATATAAATTCTCCTTACTTGCCTTAAATTAGTGCTGTCATTTTCCGTCAAATAGGTTTAGAAAAGGATAGGAGATATTTTAGTCGTGTCATGTCTTATAATTTCAAGCAAATTACGTGTTATCTGTCAAAATAAGGCGACAATCAAAACAATGGCGACTAAATTGACTAGGAAAGGCGAAAAAACCCTTGACGTTTTTAAAAATGACAGGACTTCGATATCTTCTATCCTTTTCTAAACCTATTTGACGGAAAGTGACAGCACTAATTTAAAGCAAGTAAGGACAATTTAAATCCCGAATTGACCTCATTGTCAACTTATCTTTAGAGGACTGATATTAACGATAGAGGAAATCAAAAAGTACGACTTACATATGTTTACAATTGAAGATAATCCACACTAATATTATAAATGCGAAAGTAACTCTGTCTGTCTGTCTGTCTGTCTGCTACGCTTTCACGGCCAAACCGCTGAACCGATCTTCATGAAACTTGGCACAGAGATTGCTAGCATACCAAGAACGGACATAGGCTACTTTTTATCACCATTCGAGGGTCTGGAGTATAGATGTAGACCACCAGCTGTACCACCAGGAGCCCAGCTAAACTATTAGAGATACAGGCATGGTTCCAAAACAAAAGTTGTTCAGTATGATGGGCCGCTTCTTTCCACAAGGAAATTGAGGCTTTGGAGTACCTTATGTAGACCACCAGGTGTACCATCAGGAGCCCAGCTAAACTATTAGAGATACAGGCATGGTTCCAAAACAAAAATTGTTCAGTATGATGGGCCGCTTCTTTTCACAAGGACATTGAGGCTCTGGAGTACCTTATGTAGACCACCAGGTGTACCATCAGGAGCCCAGCTAAACTATTAGAGATACAGGCATGGTTCCAAAACAAAAGTTGTTCAATATGATTATTTATTTATTTTTGGTTTCTTTGGGAAACTTACAGCTTGAATAATAACAGTAGTTAAATACAACAAAATAAACTTATAGCCAATATGATGGGCCGCTTCTTTTCTCAAGGACATTGGGGCTAACTTATAGCCAATATGATGGGCCGCTTCTTTTCTCAAGGACATTGGGGCTCTGGAGTTCCTTACGTAGACCACCAGGTCTACCATCAGGAGCCCAGCTAAACTATTAGAGATAAAGGCATGGTTCCAAAACAAAAATTGTTCAGTATGATGGGCCGCTTCTTTTCACAAGGACATTGAGGCTCTGGAGTACCTTATGTAGACCACCAGGTGTACCATCAGGAGCCCAGCTAAACTATTAGAGATACAGGCATGGTTCCAAAACAAAAATTGTTCAGTATGATGGGCCGCTTCTTTTCACAAGGAAATTGAGGCTTTGGAGTACCTTATGTAGACCACCAGGTGTACCATCAGGAGCCCAGCTAAACTATTAGAGATACAGGCATGGTTCCAAAACAAAAGTTGTTCAGTATGATGGGCCGCTTCTTTTCACAAGGAAATTGAGGCTTTGGAGTACCTTATGTAGACCACCAGGTGTACCATCAGGAGCCCAGCTAAACTATTAGAGATACAGGCATGGTTCCAAAACAAAAATTGTTCAGTATGATGGGCCGCTTCTTTTCACAAGGACATTGAGGCTCTGGAGTACCTTATGTAGACCACCAGGTGTACCATCAGGAGCCCAGCTAAACTATTAGAGATACAGGCATGGTTCCAAAACAAAAGTTGTTCAATATGATTATTTATTTATTTTTGGTTTCTTTGGGAAACTTACAGCTTGAATAATAACAGTAGTTAAATACAACAAAATAAACTTATAGCCAATATGATGGGCCGCTTCTTTTCTCAAGGACATTGGGGCTAACTTATAGCCAATATGATGGGCCGCTTCTTTTCTCAAGGACATTGGGGCTCTGGAGTTCCTTACGTAGACCACCAGGTCTACCATCAGGAGCCCAGCTAAATTATTAGAGATAAAGGCATGGTTCCAAAACAAAAATTGTTCAGTATGATGGGCCGCTTCTTTTCACAAGGACATTGAGGCTCTGGAGTACCTTATGTAGACCACCAGGTGTACCATCAGGAGCCCAGCTAAACTATTAGAGATACAGGCATGGTTCTACAACAAAAGTTGTTCAGTATGAAGGGCCGCTTCTTTTCACAAGGAAATTGGGGCTCTGGAGTACCTAATGTAGACCAACAGGTGTACCACCAGGAGCCCAGCTAAACTATTAGAGATAAAGGCATGGTCCCAAAACAAAAGTTGTTCAGTATGATGGGCCACTTCTTTTCACAAGAACATTGAGGAGCTGGAGTACCTTTGTAGACCACCAGGTCCACCATCAGGAGCCCAACTAAACTATTAGAGATACAGAAATGGTTCCTAAACAAAAGTTGTTCAGTATGATGGGCCGCTTCTTTTCACAAGGACATTGGGGCTCTGGAGTACCTTATGTAAACCACCAGGTGTACCATCAGGAGCCCAGCTAAACTATTAGATATATAGGCATGGTTCCAAAACAAAAGTTGTTCAGTATGATGGGAATAAGTTGAGAAAGGACATTGCCTACTTTTTACCGAGGACAGAAAAACAAAAAATGTGGTATACAGGTATAGAAATGTATTACAGTAACTTAATTTCCCTTTCATCTACCTTATCTACTTATGCTGACCATTATAGTGTGCTCAAATCGGCACCTCTGGAGTAAGTACTCTGTTATCTACCGACTTTTGTATTCAATGGTTATAAATATTGATCTCTCAGGTCGGACAGCAAATTTTGAATTGTCCCTTTAACAACAGAAGCAAGCAAGTCATCTTTAAACAGTAGAGATAAGAACTGTTCTAATATCACTGTCACACTAACTATGAATACACATACCTACTTCAGAACTTCTGCCTTAAAAACTATCTAACGCGGACGAAGTCGCGGGTAAAAGCTAGTTTATATTATAATACAAAGAGTAAAAAGACGGGTATTACAAGCGTAAGGAGATCAAAGTACACCTATACAACTCTCCATTGCATTAAGCGCGAAATATAAAATGAATGGTCCTCCCATAGGAAATTAACCAGCTGATTAGCAATTTTGTATAGGTTGTCTAATTGGGGATAAGTTTTCAGTTTCATGAGTACCTTGACCTCATTTTGGCTTGTTATTCCCTTTTTTTTCCTCTCTGTATGTATGCAAACGTCGGTTAAAAAGTCTTTGCCCTCAGAATGCCTTCCAAAAATCTACAACTTCATGTAAACCCAAAAGTTCAGTTGTAACTTTGCTACAAAATCTACTTGAGTGTCAGTGGTTTGTGAGTAAGTGGGGTTCATAACGCGGACAAAGTTGGTGTCATAATCCACAGCGAGCTCCCGGGGCCTCCCGGGCTTAGTCACTTGTTATACCGGAGCCCGGAGCGGAACACATGCATAAATATTAAACCACTCTAATATCCTTGGGAAACTGGACTTCCTTCAAACTTCTAAAAAGTAATATTGAAAAAAAAAAAACTATTTTATTTCCTTTGTTTAAGCAGTGTTTTTGAAGCCAACTATCTATCCAAATTAATTGTATTTTGTTTGTTGCCAAAAAGATCACGA
This sequence comes from Tuta absoluta, assembly GCA_027580185.1. Classification (NCBI taxonomy): domain Eukaryota; kingdom Metazoa; phylum Arthropoda; class Insecta; order Lepidoptera; family Gelechiidae; genus Tuta; species Tuta absoluta. The sequence continues at coordinate 407,371 of JAQAHW010000045.1, forward strand.
ATATGTTGGCGTTCATTATTTCGGTTTTTAGAAGACCTCCTCTTCGGATTTTAATAATTTCTCTTCTATAAATCTAAAACAAAACCATGAAACTGCCTGTGTTAGTTGCAGGAAGTTGTACTAAGCATCAAAGCTACGCATATTTCGCAAAACAAACATAATATACTGTTAAGTTTATTTAAAATGAATTGTAGGTCTTCCCATTCGATTTCCAGTCTGTATTTATATGATATATTTTTGTATCTCATATTCTTAGTAAGTTTCTATGTTAATATGATAAAATCTATGTTTGTTATCTACACCCATTTTAAAACTCGGATTTTCGGAATTGGTGCCCTATTTTGAATATTTATTTGAGCAAATAGTCGTACTCCTATAATGTGATATATATTAAGAGTCTACTCCTAGATTTTTCTATTTGACACAAAACTCGGTCCGTTAATAAAATAATTTTTATTTCTGTATGGAGTCTTTTGTGACGTCATACGAGTAGTTATGCAAAGTACAACTTCTTGCAAGTAAAACAGGTACTTTAATGTTCTGCAGATCACATGAAACACATTCATACCTAAGTATAAAGAAGTGAGGACCTCCAAAAATCTTAAATTACTTGATCGCCGATAAACTAAGATAAAACTTTCACATAACGCAGGCATATTTACCGACGACAGTGAGCGGTGCGGAGGCGATGTCCGTGTGGAAGAGAGGCGCGTCGGCGGAGACCTCGCATTGGTACAGCCCGCTCAGCCGACGGTTCAGGTTCACTATGCGCACCTGCTGGTGGTCCGACTGCGTCAGCTGCGCATACAACACGAGACTGATCAGCCAACGATCATACCAACGATTACACTTGACAAAGAGAGCCGATGAAACTAAATAACTTTCATCAGGAATATCTTGAAATTTTATGCAGAGCCTTTTCTTTTGCACAGATAAATTATATTTGAAACGATTTTATTTTCATTCTAGTGATTACTCCCAAAATGCTAGTTAATAAAATAATTAAAACCAAAAGCTTCTTAAATCCATACATACATACATACATAAATCACGCCTATATCCCTTACGGGGTAGGCAGAGCGTTAACGGCCGTTCAACGGATATTAACACCACGTCTGACAAAAGTTTGAGGGTCAATCAGATAACTTAAATCCATCCTTCTTGAATTTTGGATAATAAAATACGGCAAATGTTAAAATTAAAATATTTTCATGATAAATAAATCCGCACACCTCACGTGCCGGTAATCTCGAGGAAAATTATTTTAACTTCATTTATTTATAAAGAAGAAAGCTTTATACAGCGGCTTAAAGCCAATAAAGGTTGCTTTTACTCCCTGTTTACTCGGAAAGGTTAGCTTTAAGACTACCAAGATAAGGAGATTACCTCAATGATCCGATCACAGTTCCATTATGTTGGTTTGAAAGAGTGCCATCAAAAATACTCCTGTACGACGACGGCATATTTTTGTGTTTTATTTTGACGCATTTTTAACTCTTCGTTCGGTTTGCGTTTTAATAGAGTTATTGTCACAAACAAACACTGTTTTAATTATAATCAACGATGTTTTAGAGGTATCTTTCCATAAATATACACGGCATGCAATAAACAACAAAAAGAATAGTGACTCTTGTGAAATTTCTGAACATGAACTCACATCGACAGTGGCGCCGGGCAGCGGGAAGACCATGGTGGGCGGCATCTCCCGCGGCACGTAGCGGTAGAACTCGGTCTCGGCGCGGTACCAGCGGATGGAGTAGAGCTGCGCGCCTTCCAGCTCGTAGCAGCAGCGCAGCACCGCCGCCTGCCCCTCGCCCGACAGCGCCGCGCGCGGCACCGAGATCGTCAGGTTGCGCAGCGACCACACGCCTCCTGCACAAACACAAAACAATTGTTTAGATACTAGTTGCTCGTTGAGGAGCTACCATTTAACAGCGGTAACATTTCACGAGTCAATGGACACCTAGCACACAGTTTTTGGCTAGTTCGACGTCTCCACTAGGCCAAGCGGTACAATGGCGTTGGTTGAAATCTTACTGAAAGAACGCATTGGGTGTGTCGTACAAAATATTTGAAAGATCTTTCTAGATATGGCCATCAAAAGTTCAAACTATCTGCAGCTCCTCTGCTGACCTTCGAAGCCTACCGTCAGCTATCATTTTGGTATAACGAATACGAACTAACTAGATTAATTTACAACTTTCACATTCGCTCCAGCTCTCTTGCACATCGGCCTGACAGCGGCGAAGTTTTCCTCGAGTAATTAACGGATGGCTGATATTCGGGTAACTTTTACCGTAAATACCACTGTTTCAGAGATAGGTGTTTACATAAATGAATGGTTCCCAAAATAAAACAAACATTGAAATTTAAAAACATTTGACCTCAACCCTCAACTCAATGAGTACGTTTCAAACAAGGGGTCGTATCGTAACTCATAACGGCCAGTTGAATATGAGTTTGAATTTGGAACACTCGGACGGGAAATGAAGTCCGGATTGCGGAGCGGTACAAACAAGAGGGCTGTTCTATTGTTATATGAAAGCTATTCGGCCTTACCACATAAAAGTTAGGCTCGCGTTGATCACGTTTTCAGCGTTTTTAAAATATATATTTTCTTTGGTAAGATTCATTGCATTTAGGATATAACAGATTTGCCTTTGGCATAAACGGAATGTTACATTAACTGAACAACTCACCTAAAAAGTATACTCGAAGCCAAGCTTTAGCTATTGTAAAAATAATAAATACTTATATATCGTCAACAAAACAGAATCTTAATTTAGAAAAATGCCCTTTATAAGTTTATAGGTATGAGTAAAAAAAAATTACTTCAGCTCATAATACCAAAAAAAATGTAATGAAGATTTCCTCGATTTTCCTCGAAATTGATACTTTAAGATGCAAAGATTCAAAGAAAAATGTGTCGCAGTTCGTCATCTAAAATGTAGATCACCTTAAGGCTTCCAAGTTTCTTTAAACAGCTGATAGTCTAGCAAACATTGATTCCGATATAAACGCGTTTTTAGTTTTATAAGATGATAATGTTGACAAATATGTCATCATGAAATGTATATCAGTTTCTTTTTAAGCTTTCCTTTATGGACTTTTACTTCTTTTACTTTAACTTCATAATAATACCCTTTTGCTGAAACTGTTTTTAAGTTCAATTCGGGGACGTAATGGCTAGATTTAAATACGAAAACGTATATATAATAAGAATATTGTCTATATACCTATGAAATATTACCTTTTGCACGCTGATAATCAGCTAAGTGTGAATGGATTTCGAATTATAAAACTATCATCTCATGTAACCACACTTAAAGCAAATAAAAAAATTGATTTGATTTGATTTGGAATACACGGCCATCGCTCATGCGTGGCAACCTTACTCTTAGTGGATTTGACTTTCTTTGAGATTCCTGAGAATGTGGTTGTATATGCGTGTGTGAGCAAAATGATCGCAAAGTACTTAGTAAAACTATACTGTCAACCTAAATTGTGATTATACCTACTTTCCAAAAAGATTCGTATATTCGTGTTTATCTAAAAATATTTAAATTTTTGTTAAATTATTTATCTATGTGGGAATCGGAAGCTGTCAAGTTAAGTTCAGTCACATATCTCTCTCACTCATACGATGTGCGCTCCTGCACATTGTTGCACTGCGTCTTAAACTAAGACACATGCGACAAACAAAACCAGCAATAGATTTCAAGGTTTTGGTTGGAAATCCGATGCTGGCAGACAAAAGACGAAAATAAAATGAAATTCTGGCCCCTAGATAAATACCCCTACGCAACAACTCATCAAAGATAGAAAATTCTTAAAATGAAAAAGGCAAATTCCGGGTCATAGCGGAACAAACAGGTGTCGGTATCAGCGATTATGGCAGAAACTCAACGAGCAGCTTAAAGAAATTGTTTAGAAAACAAGCCACTTTTAGTGCTGGATACAAAGTGGGTTAGATAGAGCACGCCACGCCGCCAGTGCTTTAGGAATCTCTCATGAAATTATTATCATGAGAAGAAAAGTAGCTTCAAGTGATACGCTTTACTATAAATTGACTGTTGAATCGTAAAAACTTTACTACGTTACGATGTATAATAAAATTTTACTGCTTGAAACCGAACGACCAACATTCCCGAAAAATCCAAGCTATGCTGTTTTTTTTTTAATAACGATGCGAGAACTGTGAGGGGCTTCGATTTTTATATAGAAAATTACATTTAATGAATTTAAGTGTTCAGAAATATTCTCCGAAGCAGACAAAGTTTAATGAACACTTTTGCTGCACAATATCCGGCTGAAACTTCCCATCAACTCTATAATAAAGCGAAATATTTCAAAACTTGATCTGCAGAACTTCATCCACAATCTCAATGAGCCCAATGAAACTAGCAATCCCGACTCCCGACCCTCGGCTGTTACACGGCCGCGTGTACTCCGACAACGGCAAACAATAGAGAACTTGCAAACAACGTAATTGCCCTATAAACATCCCATTGAGAGGCCTTTACAGCGGATTAACCCTTGCTCCTAATTGCTGGACGATGCTGAGTCTAATTGTTATCGACTCGATTCCACTCCTTTTGCAAATTGACAAGCATTTTCTTTGCCAGTATTGAGTATTACGTGCAAGTGATTCAGTTAAAGTTTTCACCAGTTCTAAAGATAAATATATTTCAGATTTTGATACTTTCTAACATCTATAAAATAAGAGTATTACGATGGGATTTTCAATTTCACACAAACTTTTGTAAATAATCTCCTAATTGTCAAGTTTCTAGAAAAAACCTTAGATTGAATAATTTCCAAACACTAGTATAGCGTCGTCAAAGTTTATTAGTCTGACAAACTGACGAAGCATAAGTTCTGAACTAATACCAGTAGAGTAAGCTCTACCTGTTATCTATTTGTGTTTCCTGATACAAAGTTTAAGAGCAAAATCTTGGATGTTAAAAGTTTTTTTTTTAACTATCGACTAAAACCGTCATTTAAAAGACATTTGGTATGCTAAATATCATACGAATTGGTGTCATGGCGTGGGCACAAAGGATAACACTGGTATTGAATCAAACAAAACTTGTTTACCAAACACAACAACTTGTGCGAGTAAATGCATGTGCTCTATTCAAGTTTGTTAACATTACAAGAACACAACATTCACAGGTAAGATGAATTGCAAACAATAGTTAGATGATAAAATACCCAATCGTAGCGGCGCACGCACCCAAGCGGGTTACATAGATTAAGATTGCGTATTAAGTATTTAACTAATGTTGATTAAGTTATGCTACATTTTTACAAGTCAAACTCCAAGGGCCAAACTACTCACAACATTGGATAATAATTATACTTTTAAGAATATTCAATAATATTCAAAAGGTTTTGTTATCCCAGGGATTACGGATTTACGCGATTTTAAACATTCTTTAATATTTTATCTTTAAGCCCTAAACATATTTCATATGATAAAACGGGTAACAGCAAATAAAACCGCTTAAACAGGCTTCTTGTTCAGAATAATCCAGTTTCCAAAACTGCTGAGTGTCGCGAGTCGTGTCACTTGGCCCAAGTTCCCGATTTCATTAAGATCTGATTGTCTTCACTGATACCGACTGTTTTCTTATATTTGGACGACATGAGTATATTTTGCATTTTTTTTATGATTCAGTAATGAATTACTTTGTTTGATGTTCACTTTCTTACTGGCATAAAATGCCTTGATATGTTTTAGCTAAATGCCAAATATGAGGAATGTAATAGACTGAATCGTAAAAGTCATTTCATAGTATAAATTAAATTATAAATCTAAATTTAAAGCTATTTTCACTTTGTGGTTCACTAATTAATTAGGATCAGATTCTACGAAAGTCAGAGATTACAGCTTATTGAATGTCCCAAATAAATTGGGTTTAGTGAGCACATTAACTCTGGCGGATTATAATTTTGCCCGAACCCGTTTTCCATACGAAGCGGTTGATGATAATTAAGATGTTAATAAACTGGCGATTCGATTACAATAATGGCTGCCGCACTCAACTATGTTACAGGACCCTAAACTATGTACCCTCCAAAACTAATTATGTCACAATGTCTCAGCCAGGGCTGGTCCACTGCCCGCCGAGAGAGATTTACTGACCCATTAGCGGGTAGTGTTGGTTGCTAAACTATCGATTTTGGGTTATAATGTGTTGAACTTTAAGACACATACATTTTCATCTTTTGATTCACTAATGGTCTTATGCCCAATCCAGCTTCTGTTTCTGTCCTATAGCTAATCTGCCGAACGACGCACGAGGGCTCATAACTACAATATGGTTTTTGTTAGGGTTTCAAAATGAAGTAGGTAGTGAGGTATTTTTAATTTTTAATTTATTGTAGTGGATAGTTGATATGAAGATATATTATGGTATGTTACACTTTGTGTTATTTCATATAACACTTTAATCACTAATTATCCTCACTATGAACATTTGTTTAGTTTGATTGAATGCGACCGGTTTCGAACATCACCAAGGGGCAGCAATTCCTAAAGTCTATTCTGTTGGTCTATGAATAGTGTAGGTTATTTTATTGTGCTATCTCACTTCGTAACTACCTACATGAAAAGAATCACCCATAAAACGACGGCATTGTATTAAATGTTTAACTGTTTTGGATGTATTTTATTTATTTTTATGGGTTTTTGGCTACGGTTGAAGTCATATAATAATAAATCGACTTTAGTGTGGCAACACTGGCGTCCCTCGGTGTCGAGCACTTTAGCACTCTTGACACAGAGTTTATTGAAACCGAAGAGATTAGGGTTAAGGCTCCATAAATTCAAAGTAATTTAATGTCATAATAACATAAACGATATTCATTGAAAACCCACAAGCCTCCGTGGTCTCCAAAATGTCATTTTGAAGAGTACTTGCTAATCCTGTTAACCCTGTTTGAACGTTTGTTTAAACTACGAAGTGATATGGCAAAGTACCCGTGAAAATGTGTTATTGTAGAAAAACTTCGTTATTAAATTATATTTTTTTTGGTATAGGAGTACAGTTGGCTATTTAAAAATTCTTAGAAGAATTACATTTACGCTAAATGAAAGCACGTACAGACAGACCGACAGAAACACTTTATTGCTCACAATAATAATTATTACTGATATAAGAACAAAAACAAATAGCACATTTTAAGGGATCTCTTCCAGGCAACACTTCACAATAAGAGAAAACATTTAAAAAGCACACTAATAATGGCAGAAAAAACATTAATTTAACAAACACCTACCAATCATATTAGAAACATTCATACATATAATCTCACTTTTTTCCCTTGCAAGATAGGCAGAGTATAAACGGTCATTTACGCCACGGCTAACAAACATTTGATGGTCTTTCAGATAATATTATGAATCATCCTAGTGACAGGTTGTCATCCCATCGCCTAATATTGCAATACACATGTAACCCTCGATTTACCTTAATCGCCTCAATGGACTACATCCTGAGATAGAGCAATTTTTTTACAAATATGTATAATATATATAAAATCATAAAATCACACGAATATTTATTGCAAAACTACTTTGGTTTAAAAACTAATTTCGCCCACCAACCTCATTTTTGCATCACTAGCTAGCTGTATCTATTAGGGTAAAATAGTGCATCGGTTGTACATTGAAAACTGATGATTTAAAATCTATTATAATAATTTTACGAAAATGTTATATAAAAACCGAAAAGTTTTAAATCAGGCAGAAGTCTCCTTTATAAGTGAGTTTAACTTTTGTATGAAAACGTTCCACCTTAATCAACTATCTACCTACCTATCATTATGAACGTCATATCAAAGAACAACAAAGAATGAATTCGAGTCGAATAGCATGATTATCAAAAATATATTTACTATCTTCACGTTTAGATTCGATTATTCGAATATGAGTAGGTAATAATGCCTTTCTATCTTCATTGCTATTCAGACAGGCCTCGCACACGTATCGCTGATATATCCTTAAGCGAAACATAAAAATACCTTCTTGTATAATACAAGTTGGATGTGTTCACGGAAGGATATTAAGCTGTTTTATACTGTTCTATAATTTAATATTGTTCCATTTACAATAATGCTACAAAATATTATTGGTAGTGATGCTAATTGATTGACCAGATCAAGCTTTTTGGGAATTTTCTGGTGTTGTAATTCGTCTAAAAGTGTGTAGCGCAGGCAAGAAGCTTAGTAAACCCAACGTTCTATCCTTCGCCACACACTTTTGAACTTTGTAATGCACCCAGATAAAATGAGAGGCATAGCAAACCCAACCTTCTAATTTTATCTGGGTGCATTAAAAAATTGTCAGCCTTGAATCAAAATAGTTGATTTGCGAAGAAACAATTCGTATTTGCAACGTGGTTGAGTAATCTAAGAAAAAACCGGCCGTCAATTTGGAGTATTTGCGTAAGCGGAACGGCGGCGTAACATATCGGGGCATTATCTAGCTATCCCGACATCGCCCGGCCCGCGTTATTCCCTCATTATCTTGATAGCGAGTATACGTCGTGCTCTGGTGAACAGTGGCTGCCATCTTTCAAGATCATGGTGCAGGACGTTTATTTGTTGAGATATGTTTTTAAGGTGATTATTTTAGCCAATGGTGACCCACTGCTGACTTTTTTCTCTAGCCTAGTCTGTTGTCTGATCGAACTGTTGGGGTAGTAATGACCTGTCATTTCGACTGCATATTTTCGGTCTCTATCTTCGGTAACGTTCTTCAAGAATAAAATAGGTTTCACCTATTTTCCCTGGCCAGCATCATCCCACTGAAACCTTGCGCCTTTCTTACCTGCGCTTTTGTCTACGTTAAATTACATCAACAATCTAATATGAATGAAAGCTGACTCGCTTCCATCGCCTCTGGCCCTAGTGTTCCGCACAGCGCGCACTGTGAAAGTTAGATGAACCTGCCTCCACATTGCGAGATCGCGCTGGATTCAGCTCCTAGTACGGGTCCTATTCGGTAAGTACGATACCATCTGGCAGAAAGCATGAAATTTGGTATATATGTAGCTTACAGATGTGTGCTTCAGGAAAAGAAGGGAACCAGATCGAGGCCCCCCTGGTTCCCCCCCTTCTCCCCCCTTTTATGCCCCAATTTTCAGTTTTTCGGTTTTTTATTTAAAACGACTAAAGATAGAAGAAAACCGTCAAGGCAAAAAATATTCCTTATAAAATTGTCTATATACCAGTCTTTGGAAGTATGTTGATACGATTTATAGTTTTCAAGATATGCTTACATTTATTTTATTATTGCAAGAAATAATGACTTTAGTATTAAGATGACACCATAAGCGAGCTCCCAAGGAGTTGATGGGATGGGGTGGGAGAGTTCAGGTGGAAGGAGAGAATAGGAGGGGGGGAGGCGGGCGTTGTGTGTTATGTATGTATTATATGAATATATTATATACTTATAAGTTATCATAAAATGTTATTATATTTTGCGAATGCATTGGTATAACGAACGTATTAGTGCTAGGTTTTGAGTGACTAAGTAAAACATAAGTCTAGGATATTAATTTATTACCCTACCAGATCCTTTCGTCCCGATTGCTGAGAGCTTGCCGCCTGGCCATAATTTGCCATGGTCGGTTGGGAAATCTTTAAATAGACCTCGGACTCAGACCGGTCGGAGCAAGGAAAACATGACCAAGTGGGGTTTCTTGAAGGGTTCCGATGTAAACTGTTTGTGTGAGGGAGTTCAAACAATTAACCACCTAATGAACTAACATTGTGTCCTGCTTGCCCTAGCACCTACACGCAGGACGATCTTATTACAGCGTCTCTCAGCGCTGTCATCGTAGCCAAGTTCTGGGCCGCGACGGTGTAGTGTCTGCCATCGACACGCTAAGAAGAAAATTAATTTATAACATATTTATTCAATTAAAATCACGCACTTGTAAAGGCCAGTACAAGGAAGCACTGACTTCCTGCATTGGCACCGACCCCTACTGCAGGTGGTCAATTCCTTTAGGGAGGCTGCTGTTTCTTTCATTGTGCTACATAATGGAGACCAGAGACCATTTTCTTTTCTACAACCCTAATCTTCGAAACTGGGATATTCTGGATTATTTATGAAACTCTGACCCCAAGTGAAGCCGGCTAGGAAAGACGCCCTTTTTGTGTGTAACCTATCCATGGCCCGTCCCTTAACAAATTATATCAGCACAGAACACCAATATGTTTAAAAACAAACTTGATAAACACTTAAAAATATAAAATGAAAGAGATAAAGTGAACTATGAACAGTGTGATACAGGCATCATCAGTTGTTACAACTGCCTGCCTGATAAAATATAATAATAATTATAAATAAGGCTTTCCTTGCTTCATTAAGATCTTCTGCTTCACATGTCTTATCACATGTAAGGATAACATAGCTCGACAAAAGATCCAAATGACGGATTTTAATTGCATTTACAGGCTGTGATAATTCTTTGAAGGTTTTTGTGGCTTCAGGGAATGATTTCCACGCATTTCAAAATGACTTCTTTCCTTTCCACTAAAGCTAGTATCACAGCCTGTAAACGCATGAAAAATATAATCCCACTGCATACTTCTGGCCCGAGTGAATTAGCTAGGTCATGGATAGCGATGTTACGTGTAGCTTTTCCGATCCCAAACAGATCCAAAATTCTTCCAAACAGCAATTACCAAAACCTGGGTATGACCGTGCTGCACAGCCTGATAAATATGGAGCAGAATTCGGGAATCAGCTTCTTGCTTCGAGTACAGGGAAGCTTTTGTTGTTAAAATCGACCTTTTGTCATATTGAACTTGCTGGAGCCCATCAGATAGGGAATTAAAAAGTTCTATTTTATTGTCAGAACAGCGAAGAAATTTTTGCCAGTTTCTTGGTAGCTTCCCTGCTGCTATGACCCTTTGTCGAAGTCCTTCTCCTCTCTTTTCTCTGGTAGTATTCTGCAAGCTATCCTCTTTGTACACGTCAAAAATTCCATCAATTCTGTTCTCTTTTTGGTTTCTTTACATAATTTATAAAACTGCTGCGGTAGTCTTCGAACGTTATATTGGTATCTCCAAAAGTGACGAGAATATTTCCATTTTAATATCATACTTAAATTACATACACATACACATATCACGCCTGTAATCCCTTGCGGGGTATGCAGAGCGTAAATGGCCGCAGAAAACGAATATTTGCGCCACGTCTGACAAATATTTGAGGGTCATTGGACAAATTGTGTATTGCTTTAGTGACAGGTTGTCAGCCCATCGCCTAAAACTGCAATAAACACCCTCAAGTCTCTAAGTCGCCTCTTACGACTCCCACGGGAAAGAAATGGGGTACCTACTAACCTAAATTATCTACTTAATAAAATAAAATTATATCTACGTGCCTTGTCCCAGTGGTCCGGTGGCGCCCCTATGTGTATGCTTAGATCTTCAAAACTACGCAACGGATTTCTATGCGGTTTTTGCGGTTTGATAGCTGAAGAGATTCAAGAGGAAGGTTTGTATAAAATACATGCCAAAACAAAGTCTTATTAAGCAGGAAAACGGTTAGCAGCGGGTGAAATCGCTAGATGGGCCGCTAATTCCTCACAAAATTGGAGTAAATGTAAGCATATCTTGAAAACTATAAGTCCTATCAACATACATCCGCAGATTGTTATATATATAATTTTATAAGGAATATTTGTTTCCTTGGCGGTTTTCGCCTATCTTTACCCGTTTTTAATAAAAATAAAAATAACTGAAAATTGGGACATAAAAGGGGGGGTAAGGGGGGGAAACAGGGGGGCCTCGACGTGGTTCCCTTCGTTTATTGAAACACATATATAAAAGCAACATACATGCCAAGTTTCATGCTTTCTGCCAGATGGTATCATACCTCCATACAAAGTCACAAATTGGGACCCGGACTATCCATTCGACCCGTAAGTTCTCCGCATTAATATTATAAACGCGTTTTGTTCCAGCTATTTTAAGTATTCATGCGATTTGTGAAGAGACTGAAGATAGTTGGAAACTGTTTTCAATTATGATTATTCCAACAAGAGGTAAACGTTCTTTAAAAATGAAACTCAAATTACTTATTCGGAACGTTCAAAAATTCATAGACTGAAAAGAACACACGATACAGTTGACCAATATCTATAGGAATGTTTCGACCAGTAAAATATTTGCAATATAGGGAAATATGCCATACTAGAAACTACGGAAAACAAACTTGTTACGGACGGAACAAAATGGCTAGCTTTTACGGTGATAGTAAAAGCTAAAATAAAATTCTCGAAATATTGCGAATATGAATTTAGGAGAGGTCTTTCTGGTGCCAACTGGGACTGTAATTTTTGAAACTTCATATTTTATTGTTGTAAAATTAAAATATAACTCTTGTGCAAGTGTTACAACTCACTTGCTATGAAACATACCTACTTTAAGTACTTATAGTACGTGTAATGAAAGTATGTACGCGTCGAAATAATAATAACTTGTAAAAGACGTACCTAGTCATACTGGTAAAGTACATTTATGTGCCGAAAGGAAAAACAGTTACTTCTGATGTACTATGGCTTTTAAATGAGACATAGTGTAGTATACTGAAATCCATTCAAAAGATATATTGTTGGATGAGCAGCTTAGCATTTGCAGGACTTTTTCCGTGGCGTGGACTCTAGGTGCTCGGTGGGAAGTTATCGCGCTATGGCTAGGCAGAGCATCCTTTCAGATGGCGATGACGATATTAAAGTAGCCGCTGCTGCAGCCATTGCGAGAAGATGGCATGTACCGAGTAGATTCAGTCCGATCCGTTCTTCCCAGAACAACTCAAGGGCGCGATTGGGCTGGTTGATTAAACAATCACAAAATCTCCTCTGAGTGAGCCAGAGCCCCGGTCAAAGCCCCGGGATTTTATGGCAAAATTATGGATAGGCTACTGATTAATATTGCTCTATTATTTGGAAAAGTAATGAACGGCGCATATTTTGCATTAGTAAAACCTTGAAATGTGCCAAAAGCCTTACTACGCAAATTTCTAAAGGTATCGTAACTTTCACTTGAAAAGCTTATTCTCAATTTGAAGATTCCAAATTGTCCTAAATTCGAATAAATCCCTCTACAGACAGTTACAACGGAGTTAAACTGAGAATAACAGTTTGAGAGGCTTGAGTGACAAATGTTTGTGACTCGGCTCAACCCCTCCGAAAGTTGACTTGGTGAAACGAGGAGTTTCAGTCAGGCGCTACTTGATGGAGTGCCGGCGATGGAAGGAGCAAAGTTCGGCCTGTAATTTATATGGGCGGAGGCAACAACTATACAGAATAAAAACTTGTCAAAGTTTATTCGGCGGCTGAGTGCACTTGAGTAGCTTCTTTTATGTATAACGGACAGTGTTACATTCCTTTCAAGTCATTGAACCTGCCCATGAAAGTGAACTTTCCCTAAAAACGTAGGTTGAAATAAAGGAAACATTTTGTGTTCTGCTTAGTATGATTACCAACATGTGTGTGTCTGGCTTGTGAGAATCGGAACTAAGACCTTTAAGGCGAGTTTCATTCACGTGCTTCCGTTCTTAATCCACACTAACCTCGCTGCTCTGCTGCTGTAGGCGTTAATTACTGGCAAAGCGACCGGCGGCTGGGAGCTGCTCGAGCAAGTAACCCCTACTCTTGATAGAACTTGGGTAGGGTTGATGTACTCTTATCTATTGCATACTTAGTTTCGAGAATCCATAACAAATCGATACCTTCCTACATTGCGGTGACTTGTTTCAATTCATTAATACGTAAACATGCTTTTTGTCATATTTATCAATATCAGAGAGCTTTAAGAACATAACGCCTACGTTTAATTAACTACGCCTGTTTACATATTCAACGTAAAATTAATAGCTAGCCAAAAGCTGGGCGGTAATATTTGCAATGATGATTCGACATTCAAACGCTGTAATCATACTTCAGCACATGTGAATTAGATAAGCATAAATCATTTGGAGCTAAATGCTTACGAATATAAACAAAACATTCAGATTTGCCTTATTCTGTTATGTTTGGACTTCTGATTACTTAGTTACAAATGATAATACAAACTTTATGGTTGCAAATTGGGAATATTTTGTTGTTAATACCGTTGATAAGATTTTCGAAAAAAAAGGTAATTACTGGTAGGTTGGGTCTGTAAAACAGTACCTAGCAGGTGTCTTATCTTCTCAGAAAAATGAATAAGTATTTTATTCTTGTTAATTTTAAACGGAAAAATTTCGTCTAAAACCTAATTCAAAGTCCACATAGATATTTGTTTTGAGACGTAATTATACGTAACGTAATAAACGAGAATGATTTACCAAGTGTAATAAAAGAGTTGATAATTTTTTGATAAAACAATGTTATTCTCTTCCATTCCAAAATTGTTATCCCAAACACAAATATGTTTTAAATAAAACTGCAGAAACACAGAACCTAACCTCAAAATAAAAAGGTTGATGATTGAAGATTTTTATTCAAATTAATTTTTGAGCAGATGTTAAGTTTTTAGAGAAAAATATTGATATTGAGCTGTACACTCTTAAAAACCTTAAGGCAAATCGAATCTCACAAATTTCAAACCTACGAACTCATCCATCATATATTTATAGGTGTCTAGGTGTGTATTTTTATTTCTGTTGTATGAAAAGATTGATGAATATTGAAAAAAAGGTGTGTCAGGAACGTAGGAGTCTTTGCCACTTTGCCTACCTCTCCGGGAAATAGAGATTAGGCGTTAAATAAGTAACTATATACAAAAAAATACATGACAATGGTCAAATTTAAAAATCCTTATCTCAGCTGGATGAAAGCAATATAAAATTCCATGAAAAGTCACTCAATTTTGGGTCGGCTTTACAGATTGTTCCCGTAAAGATTCCATAAGCTAGTTATTGGATTTTCACTAAAGCTTTACCTACCCTACGGAGCGTCTTAAAAGTTGTTTGTAACCAGGAACAGTCGGATCTGTGGAAATTTTATCAAATATTTTCCATTTGACAGGATTCATCGGGGTTCATTGAGCTGAATGTTGTTCCGGTATTAATATACAATATTTCGAAGCCACAACGATTAAATTGAGGCTTTACAAAATATTAAGTATCAATGACTAATTTCAATTCTTTATTACATTAGAAGTGGTCATTTGAAGCATAATTTTGATTATGAATATCTTTCATGTTGTAGACATACATAAATAATTATAATTCATTTATTTGCTATCACATGGTAATTCTTTATGTCTAATTACATGAGCGTATCACACATGACGCCCTTTTGAGGGCACTGCAAAATGTAGGTCGATTATTAAAAAATAAAAATTATTATATGCGAGTATTTAACAATAAAATTATACAGGAACAAGTTTATTAAATTAGTCTAAAATGACAATAACGATATAATCAATAAAAATTTAAGTTCCTAGTAGGTATGTCATAGACCATGCATGATTTTAGGGTAGTAATTTATAAACTAATTTTCTTGTACTCGGCTAGTACACGATGTCTGGCTCACGCGAGTACAAGGGGCTCAGAGCGAGCAGGCAACAGGTTGTGAAGATGCCTCACACGGGGAACCAGCGTAAGATGCAATTAAAGCTACTACATTTGTGGCAAGTCTTTGAGAAGGATGCTCGTTTTAGTGTTGAATGTTTGCATCAACAAAATTTACCGAATTTCAAGTGCTTCTTATCTATTTCAACATTTCAATTCAAAGACAGGATTACAGGAATTTGAACAGCTTCGTCTAGATACCGAATTACACGAGGCGAAGCAAGAAATTCCACAGATAGATCTTGCAATTAATTCCTGTGCAACGGTGAAGCTAGATTTGTATCTAGGTGCATGCAGTTTAGCGCAGATGCACAGGACAAGGCTCTGTGGCATGCATAATGTATCAGTGGATATTATGCAACATGTATTGATCCTCTCCATGCCTCCTTGTATGCTCTCGCTTTGTGGCAGAATGTGGGCATAAGGACTAATACCCTACATTGTAAGTAGTGGATACTAATCACTGACTATGTTGTGTGTGTAGCGAATTCAAGGGTGCTCCATGTCGGCTGTAATAGGATTCTGGCCCTGATTATTGGATATATTGCTGTGTAGCACCTAGTTGTTTAACAAACAGGAAGCCAGCGAGGAAATTATTTTCTGAATATATGCCACAAATTGTACACAATATGCGTTGTCAGGGAAAATGACAATGATTTGAGAGTAAACGGATTATTTTGTGGACTAAATTTCTGTGACAAAAAGTGACAGCCTTTTATTCTGTTGTGTGGGACACAAAGTCGACAAATGACTCGATAAGCTTTTGCCAGTGTTTAAATATTTGCACTGAAATGATAGAACTTTATTGGTTATCGTATTTATATATAAAGTCAGATATATTATTAAAATGTGAGTAAAACATACCTGGGTCATGTGCCAGAAATAAAACAATTAATTTAATATAATAATCAACAATGGAGTCTAAATCTATGTGAGAAAAGTACTGCAATGTTTCAATTTTGAATAATGAGCATAATTAAGGCATAAAAAAGCCATTCAAATGACAGACTTAACTCCAAAAGGAACGTTGGCCGTACTTGATCGAGAAGGTAATTAATCGCGGTAAAGAACGGACAGCATGTGGGCAAAAAACTAGTCTACTGCCTCTAATGACCGACTTCAAACAAATGCAGAAGGTTCAGACAGTCATTTTTTACAGACGCCTTGAATAATTTGGAAGGGTAACCCCAGACTGTACCATAGTCACCAGGTCAGGCTCTGAAGGGTAACGGAAATTAAAGAATTTTATTCATGCTCCATAGGCACAGTTGTCGGTACCAAACATTCTTTCCGAAGCATTTCTCGCATATTTTCATCTAAGTATACCTATAATCCCTTTAATTAAACGAAACAGCGAGTGAAAATAAAGTTGAGTTTGCAACTTCACGGAACTTCCTGCGGCACCAACTTTCTCGCTAATAATTAAGTAAAGATCCCAACAGACCCTTCATAGTTTAAATTATTTAATGGTTGTTTCCGAGAGCAGTGGTTACAGCTGAGGGATATCGAGCGGTTTATTATGATCTCTCGTCAAGTCCATCAATGCCTGGGGTGGATAATATTTTTATTGACAGGTTTTTTTGTGTGGGACACCGAGCCGACGAGCGATTGACAGGTTGACCAAGGGGCTAAACACGTAGCAAAATTTCAATTTTTATCTGCATCGTGATCGACTTCTTAAACAAAAATGGCGTTGCTAACGGCATCAATTATCAAAATGAAGCCTTTGACAATTCCTATTAAAGCAAGAAAATCAACCCCCAGTTATTGTTGAATATAGGTCACTTCTTTTTAGAGCCATCCTTTCCGAACCTGTGCCACACGTAATGCGCCTGGTTATGACAACTTCGTTAAAATGCATCCCCCATAAGTTCACTTTGAGGTTCACCATATTGTTTTCAGGCTAAAGGGCTGAAAGAAAACATTAGCAAATGGAATCAATACTTTTGGTTTTTTCTCCATATCCATTTACTCGCATAAATATTACTACTCGCAATATTTCACTGTCATTATGTGCTTGTTAGCCGATGTCCGCTGGCCCCGCCGCGTGTTCGTTACTACCCTCATTACCTGTTATGTTCCCGGCTCACGACACTCATGTTTCTTGCGACTATACTTTCATGAAACTTATGGCCTTGTAGCTGGTAATCAAAAAAACTGGAATAACATGAAACTGGAGACTAAAATGAAATTAAGAAAGTCCTTTTAATGTAGGATTTATAGTCAGCACAAAAAAGAACTTTAATAATGTTCAAAATATTTTAAAAAGGGAATGTATCTCAATATGTAAATACGGACCAATACCTTCTTTAACCAAAAACATAGATTTTACTAGTTCGTTAGCAAAACCAATCTTCTATATAATAACGGTTTCTGAACCTAACTTCCTACATTTTTAAATAATCTCCCTCTAATACTGTAAGTAATGATCTTACTAGGTACTATTATTTTATTTCTGTTACATAGACCTATTACAAAGCGAAGTGTCGCGATAAATTCTAGGCACATTGTAGTACGAATTATATCGTAATTTTGCTAGTTTATTACTTATTACATGCTAAGGACTAATAGTAACTAAAGAGATATTTACTCGGATAGACTCTCTGTATCCAAGTAACAAAATGTTGTCGTTGTGAAATTGGCCTCAATTTAGAAAATATTTTCTCATAATTATCGGTCAGAGCCGTCACAAGAGATAAGAGATATACCTCTATAAGTCATTTCATGTTTTATAGTTTTAGGAACAATAGGATAAAAACAAGGTGAGCATGAGAAAGAAATGAACATTATTAAAAATAAAAAATTTCATTTTTCAATTATCATTTATTAACGTCATCGTCTATACTTGTAAAAAAAAAAGACTTTGTATAACACAATTTTCGCCAGCATATTCCCAAACCCAGACATAGTAGGTATGGTACGACGAATACTGACTGTGATATAGAGAGAAAATTTAATAACTTACAACCATTTCCCAAATAAATCTTAGGAAATCCGGCTGAAACCATTTCGGCCAAACCTTCAATAAATAGTATCCCAGGAAGCTAAATCCTGATATTCACTTGATATTTTATCCACTTTGTCAGCATGCCAGGAATATGTAACTATGGAGATACGATCTGCTGCTGGCTGATGCATTATTCAAGATATTTCTAAAAGACGTTTCCACTCAAGGGTTGTTTAAGGTCGGCTCAGTCTCACAATACTCTACGGATACTATGAAAAATTCATGAAAGTCGTTAACGAGTTTTTTTCGCGGGCCCTTAACTTGATGAAATATAAAACAGGAAAATAAAAATACGGCCTAACAAGGCCCGTTGATACTAAGTTTGGAACAGGAAGGCCTTTAACAGTTCCATTTTTCGTCTTTTATAAGTTCCTAAACAATTTTCAAGAGTTTTGTTCAAACAGCCGCTGTGGAATTAGCCCATGGGATCTGATGAGCGCACGGTATACCTTTCAGTATCAGTCTATTTATTATTCAATATACAACGTGAAGCAAAGGATTAGAATCCTTGAAGTCGAGGCACTCATGAATTTGAACATTTGTCACCAAGAACCAATGACTCATCCTTACTAATTATCCTATATACACTCGCTCATTTGAAATCACATTTCGACGACAGATATCTGTCGAGAGATATCTGTAGTGAATTAGGTCGGGTGTACAAGCGCGTTATCGGAAAATTCCGTAAACCTCCCCGGAGATGGTACTCATATCTATTCACTGCAGTTTAATAAGCTGTTCACACTTCATGAAAGATGGGAAATTTATTATATATTTATTTATTTGACTGGCCCGATATCGTAGCGGATAGTACTCCTGTCTACCACGCTGAGTGTCTCGTGGGTTTGATCTCCACAAGACACAAATATTAAGAAAGTTTATTTTTTGCTTTTGCTTTTAGTCTGCCGTGTGATGCCGGCTTAGAATAGCATCACCCCTTTTTTCCCGTAGTTGTCATAAGAAGCAACTTAGAGACTTAAGGGTTACATGTGTATTGCAATTTCAGGCGATCGGTTGACAACCTGTCAGCTATAATGATACACAATTTTCTAAATGTCCCAATATTGTTTGACGGCCATTAGTTTCATTAGTAGTAAACAAAGTAAAGAAGACTGGTCAAATTGTTCTAAAAATACTTATCCCACGCGATATGGCTGAACGAAAATTTATTTTTTATTCTGTAATATTCTTTCTTATTGCAATTGTTGCAATACCCATCTTAATCAAGGAAACTTTACAAATTCAGTAAGACAAACCTAAATCTGGCATTCTAAAAAAAAGGAGCCATTGCCAAACAGTAAATATTTACTATCATAGAAAAGGTAAGTGGGGTGGGACAAAGAAAAAGCAGTTGGCTGTATAATTTGTGCACTTCTTATTTACAATATTACTCTTATTGCGAAACTCAATCCCAAGCTGTTTCCTGAACGCAGATAGTGTGAAAGTATTCGCTGGAGTGGGACAGACACACATTAAGGGGTAATTACACGGCCCGGGATCCGATACCCAATCATGGTTAGTGCTGGAAGAAGCTGTCGATGAGAAAAAAGATAAAAAATAGGGATAAAATAGCAAGGAACATTAATAGGTAAAAAAAACTTTTTAAGCACTCGCAATTCCTTTCACACTCATTTTAAACACTGAACTGGGTCTATCGCGATAGTTTTGAGGTAAATTTTACTTAATTAACTTGCAAGAATTTGAATAGCTAGCTGTAGAATTTTTATTTATCTTAACTATTTTGATAGAGAAAAGTTCCACCAAGTTTTTTATAACACACGCGGCTTAGTACTGAAGTACAAATTTGATTTTGTAGATAAGTTTTCATTCGGTTACCAGTAGGTTTTGGAAACAGTTCGAAATAAAAATCGTACCTAATTCAAAAACAAGATTTTAATGAAATAATATTTTGACATCGATAACACTCTTAAATATTACCGTTTGAGGGCCACAGTTTGTAAATTCATTTTCCGGCCTACTTTTAAACACCTATTCGTTCATCATCTTACTTCCCACACGAAAAGAAGAAGAACTTCTAATATAGAATTTAAAGTAATCTAAACCGCAACTCTACGTTCAAATATCGATATTTCGATAGAACTATCACAAACTTGGCAACACTAGTTCTAATTCGGAACTTAGGTTACGGATCATCTGGTTTCCGCTGAGTTGGCGGATTTAGATTGACGGAAAAAGGTGCAGACGTTTAATTTCTTCCTCCTTCATGCACAAAGGATTCCAAGGGTTCAAGGGGGCTCAATATTTACCAAAAAGCAGTACTTCCAAAAATATGTATTAAATTATTGAAAGTAGCTAGGCCGTGTGACGTCGGCTTAGAAAAGCATCACACCATTTCCATCTACAGGTATCGTAAAAGGTGACTAAAGGATCAATATTTTGAATGGGCAGTAACCGTTTTCTGTAAACATCTACCTCTATAACAACTTGAGCTGCAATTGGCAATCCACCTGCCAAGCGTGGTGAGTATGGCTAAGTATCCCTAATAGGGAGAGGCCTATGTCCAGTACTGGACTGCTGTGGCGGTTGTAGATGTAGCTTGGTTTTGCAGTTTCTTTTGCTTTGTTTGACCAAATTAACGTTGATTGCTTAAAAGTAAAACCCCAAATCGACTCGGAAATCGATACTACCATTCACCCAATAAATGAAAGTTAGACCTGTAAGCCAGGTTAACAGGATAGGCATTAGGCGCTCACTTTCAAACGTTGATTTTTAGTCGACTTTCACGGACTCAGTAATCGTCTCTCTGTTAGTTTAGGGGTGCAATATCGTTAGAGGAAAGAGCCAGCTCCGCCTCTGATAGTGTTTTAAGACTGGCGAGTTTAAAATTCTTTTCATCGCAAAAAAAATTTCTGTACGACGAATCTAGAAGTAAAATAAAAAGCAATAAACAGCTGTCTTTACAAATGAGTTATCAAGGAAATGCTTGACATTATGAAATAGATTTACCTAAACACAATTATAAAAAATGCAGTCAGAATGTGCCTTCATAACCCTACATCGGTTTTTGTGTATGTGACTAAGAATATTGCGGCAGTCTTATGTATATTTATGACCCTGTCTGAGGGGGAGGGGGAGTAGGAGTCCAGCAGCATAAGCCGTACTTCGTTACGGAATAAATTGGCTTATCTCCAGAGCGAAAAATGTTATTTCCTTCTAGGGAATAACATTTTTGTTGTATCTGTGACTGGAATGGGGGGAATTTGGGGTGGGGTGATGCTGACGGCAGTGGTTCGATTGTTTGGTTTTTTTTTTTTTTTTTTTTATATTGGACCCTACGATTTTTAGCCCCGGGGCTTTCAATCTACACCTGACTGTATGGTGGGGAGCAGGAGCTCACCCGGAAAAGCTTGTGGTTGTTCAAACAACCAGCTCAATCGCGCCCTTGGGGCGCGATTGGGCTTACGAGTTGTTCTGGGGAGAACGTATTGGACTGAATCTACCCGGCACGTGCCGGTAGTTCCCAAAGTGGGGAGCAAATGAGGGACCTCCGCGCCCCCGCCGGCGGGGGCGTCGGTTGCTTGAAGAGCTTGTGGAGTGTGATCTACTCGCAATGGCTGCAGCAGTGGCTACTGTGATTTCATCATCTTCTTCCGTAAGGATGTGTCTCGGACGGTGTTTAAAACGCGATGTTGGATGGGGGAAGTAGTTGGACGCGGCAACTATCAAGGGGTTTTTATGATGGGGAGCATTATCGAAGAAGCGACGAGACGCTTCTTTCATATACGCTTTAATGGTAGGGAGGCCTAAGTCGATGTGGAGGTTGGCGTTACGCATGTACCAGGGCGCCCCGGTAGCTTTGCGCATGAAACGGTTTTGGATGACCTGCAGCATTTTCAGATGTGAATCGAAGGTGTGAGCAAAGGCTACGCTGGCGTAGGTCATAATAGGCCTTACGCAGGTGGTGTAAATTCTCACCTTATTTCTAAGGGAGAGTTTGCTCTTTTTGTTCAACATCGGATGTTATCTGCCCAAAACGAACGCGGCGCGGTCGCGGACTCTCATAATGTGGCTACGGAAGCTAAGTCTTGAGTCGAGGGTGACTCCTAGATATTTGGTCTCGTTGACCCACGGGATGGGTCGGCCGAAAAGCTTTACAGCGGGGACGTTTAATCGGTACGAACCTCTACGGAAGTGCACGGCTGCACTTTTTTCCGGATTTACCTCGATTCTCCATTTACGGAACCAGCTCCCGAGGGAGTCTAGAGCGTTCTGGAGAATCTGAACTAATTTTAAGTGGTTACGGTGGGACGCGTAGATGGCAGTGTCGTCGGCGAACATAGCCAGCTGTGACATGGGCGATTTGGGGATGTCGCTAGTGTATAGCGTGAAAAGTAATGGAGATAGGACGGAGCCCTGAGGGACTCCTGCCTGTATGGTGTGGGGGGAAGACAGAGTGCCTTCCACCCTGTAACGAAAGCTTCGATCCGACAGAAAGTTACGTACTAAAAGCACGAGACGATCAGGCACAGCGAGCTGGTGTAGCTTGTATACCAGCCCGTTGTGCCAGACCTTGTCGAAGGCTTTCGCCACGTCGAGAAAGACTGCTCCTGTCGGGGTCGGTTTGGACGAGACATTTAGCTTAAGAGCGATGTGTTCGACAATGCGGTGTACTTGTTGGGTACAAGAGTGCTGTTGTCGAAAGCCAAATTGCTCGTCAGGTATGAGATTGTTGGTCTCTGCGTGGTCACGGAGTCGGGCATAGATCATGCGTTCGTACAGTTTGGCGAGAGGGTTCAGTAAGCTGATCGGGCGGTAGGAAGTGGGCTCATTCGCCGGTTTACCCGGTTTGTGAATGCCTATGACTATTGCTTCCTTCCAGCAAGCTGGAAAGGTGCAACTAGCCATGGCGGCATTCAAAATCAGGGTGAGGCGATTGATCAGGTGATCGGGGAGAATCTTCAGGACACGGTTGGTGATGCCGTCCGGTCCTGGAGCCTTTCTGGGCTTGAGTGCCTTAAGGGCGTTGCGCACTTCCATCTCAGTGATGACTCTGAGTGGAGGGCCCGATGGAGGTAGTGAAATGAGACGTTCGACTTCGGAGTCGACCGTTGAGACGAAGGTCAAGTCGTAAGGGAGTGTGCTGGGGGTGCATTGGGCTGCGAGACTGTCAGCTAGGCATTCAGCCTTTTCGTCGTCGTCAAAGGCTTTGGTCTGGTCAGGTCTGTTAAGTACCGGCATCACAGAGATGGTGTCAGATTTCAGCGAGCGTTGCAGCTTGTAAAATGCGAGATGGGATGGGTTCAGCTCCTCAAGGTGCTGATCCCACCCGGCGTCACGCCATTCAGCTGCACGCTGCCTTACTTCCCTCTGTAGGGCGCGCATGAATAGTCTGTTAGATTCGATTGGGAAGGATTTGTAAGCGCGGATCGCGGCGTTCTTCTCTGTTATCATTTCAAGAAGGTCATTTGGAGGTTTGTATTTACTGTCTTCAGTGATTTTAACCGTCCGTGAACAGCTGTTCACGACGCTGCTAACGTGATTTGTGATGGAAGAGACGGCTAGGTTGATGTCGGTTTCGGTAGTCAGTCTAGTCGGTATTTGGTCCAGGTGAGTAGAGCTGGGAGCGTTCAAGGCTTGGCCTAGTTTCGGCCAGTCTACTATAGTTTTGGTCGGGCCGCACAGACCTGAGGGGCCGGGGATGTCGGTTCGCGGGTCAAGTTTTAGTAAAACTGGTCTGTGGTCAGAGTCGCAGAGCTCGTGGCGTACTTCTATAGAACTTAAACGAAGGTTTACGTTCTTTAGAAGGGCTATGTCGAGGATGTCGGGTCGATGAGTTACTGTATGGGGGTAATGAGTTACCTCTGTAGGGGCTACTAGGTCAAAGGACAGTTCGTCCTGCCACTCAAAGAGAAGATTGCCTCTAGGGTTGTTGGCGATACAGTTCCACGACATGTGCTTGGCATTCAAGTCACCTGCTATGATAACCGAGTCACCGAGATTAAATAATGACTCGAGCTCACTTTTAAGAAGTGGCTTTGTCTCGCGATTATTGCTCGGAGATAGGTATACCGACACTATCGTAATGGGTTGGTGTCCCGTCATGCTTAAGCGGCAAGCGGAAGCCTCCATATAGCAGAGGGGCGGGGTCTCTATGGGTGAGCAGTGAAGCGCTCGCCTGTAATGAATGAGGGTGCCTTCCTTGCTGCTCGATACGCGGTCATTACGTACCGTGTTGTATTGCGCGATTCGCGGGGTACGCATATGGGGTTTTAGAAACGTTTCTTGTACGAGGAGGACGTCTAAATCGTGATCTTTCAGGAAGAGGCTAACTTCCGTCTTTTTATTGCAAATACCATCGGCATTGAAAAAACCTAATTTTAGTGACCGAGGCTTGGTCCTACCACTGCTGGATATCCCTAAGTTAATAGACCTATCCATAATCAGGGTTTGAAGTTTTTGAACGCGACTACCAGATGGTAGTATTTGGCGGCGGTTTGGATGAGCGCACTGGGGTTACCAGCGTTGGCTCTGATCTCCTTAGAGTAGGAGATTATCTCTTCGATGTCGAAGAGGCTGGTGAAATTGGAGACAACAGAGAGCGCGTCGGCTAAGTCGCCTTCAGCACTCTTGCTGTGGGAAGCGGGTTTGGGAGGAGAAGGCGGCGGAGGCGCCGGCTTTTTGGGGGCGGGTTGGGGGGGCACCACCGGTTTTGGTGCGACTTGGGCGGGGGCGGGGGCTGGACCCATTTTGAGGGCCCATGCGGGGTTAGGCCTGAGGGGCGGGAAGTTTGTGCTTTCAGCAACACCTGGAACGACCGCAGCTGGTTTTTGAGAACCAGCTAGCCTATCGGCATACGTTTGCCTCGCAAGGGTGCGCTGAAGCACTTTGGGGTTCGCCTTAGGGGCACGGGGGCAGCCGCGGTAGTTGGCTGGGTGACCACTTTCGTTGCAGAGGACGCAACTAGGTGGGAGTGGGGGAGAGGAGCTGTCTGCCGAGGGCGTGTCCGTCTTTTTAGGACGGGCGCACTGGGCAGTGCTGTGACTCTCCAGGCACTTAACACACCGCGGGGCGGCGTGACAGGTGCGTGAAGAGTGACCGTAAAGTTGGCAGTTGTGACACTGGCCAGGGATCCCAGTCTTCCTGGGGGCTTCCATGCGGATGCCTGAAAGCATGCACACGGATTTCAAACCGTAAATGGCCTTACCAGCTTCGCTCCTCTCGAGCGTGACATGGACCATGTCGAATTGTCTCTTATTGCGATGAGACGAAATGCGGTGTACTTTACGTACGGGGATATTCTGGGCGATAAGGTCGTCATAGACTTCCTTTTCGGAAATCTCTTTCGGGATGCCTCGAATTACTACGCGGTGTAGTTTCTCCTCCTCCAGTGCGTACGTATGGTACGGGAACTGGAGGAAGTTCAGTAATTTTGTAAGCGCTCTGTGCGCCGAAGAGGTCGGGACTTGAATTTTGATTCCGTCCTTGGTCTGTGAAGCAGTCAAGAACGGAATCTTATTCTGGGACATCTGACTGGAAAGGGACGACCACTTGGCGTTGTCCCTGAGAATAATCGGGGGGGGTCTGCGCTCTGTAGCGGGAGAGACTTTAGGGATGGCGGCGGCCACCTTGCGGTGGTTGCCATCGGGCCCTTCGACGCGGACTGTTTTCGCAGCCTCGTCGCTATCTGAGTGAGCAGCCTTACGCTGGCGCTTCTTGGACCTACTGACTACGGTGTAGTCGTCGTCGGAGTCGGGTTCGGGGTTTGAGTCATCGGACGGGGGGCCGGCAATGTCCATGACTTCGACGGTTAGGTCGGAGTCCTGGGCGTTGCCGACTTGGGACGATGGGTCGGGGGATAGCGGTGACTCATCGTAATGAGTAACCGCAGGGGAGGGGGCAGGTGCCGACTTAGCGGCGGACGCTTCGTCGGCGGATGGGGCTGACTCACCGGTGGTCAGGGGATTGGGCGATGACTCATCGCGGGCTAGTTCGGCGAAGAAATCGTTGATTCTGGGAATCCGTTTCGCGACGCGGTCTCGGAATTGGTTGTCCTCGAAGACAACTTGTAAAAGTTCTAGGAAAACGGACTGGGGAAGGGCTTTAGCCATTGCCTAATCTATAGCTACCGCCGTTTCGGAACCGTTCCGTGGGAGAGAAACGGCAAGAACTCCACGGCAATCGGCCTAGCTATGTTTCTAATCGCGGCCCTCAGGCGGGAACAGCCTGAGGGTAAGACGCCGGTGATCCTCCCCGCCGGGTGTAGGCAGGGAGGGTGTACTTAACTAATGTAGCCCTAAAGTGTATCCTCCGCCAATCTTATTGTGCGGGAGGTTCCTAACAGGCCCGAGCAAAGAGGAAGTTGGGGCCGGAGCCCTTCTCCCAGACAGACTCTGCTCGGACAGGGGAAAAGGATGGTACCAGGGTCGACTTGGGTTCACCCCCAGGGCCGGTGGTTCTGGCACCCGTCCGATTGACTGCGTTGCCCTGAAGGGGCAAAGCTGGTGTATCGGGTCTACACCCCCTGCTCGGATCGTTGAGCACCGTTAGGTATCCACCGAGCAAGGACCGCGTAAACCGGCGGTTTTCGGGCAAAAGACGTAGTTAAATAAAATACCACGGAATGTGCCTTGAAAAAGACACAAACGGCGGCGGAGGCTGCGTGGGACAAGTGATGCTTGTCCGACGCAGGGCTGGAGTGTCGGTCGCGGAGCGACGGCGAGGGGCGGGGCCACGGGAGCGGCCAGGTAGTCGGAGCGTAGGCGACCGTGCGGGACGGCTGCTGAGCGTCGACTGTGACGTGTGTGTGCGATTGTTTGGTCTGTCTTCATGATAGGTACGTGAGGCTTAGGATCGATCCATTTGGCTAATTGGTTCTTCTATGTCGTTAAATTTATTAAGAAATTTGAATCAGTTTTTTTTTTTTTTTTTTTTATTAATGATGGGTTTGCTCTTGACTCTAGTCTAGGTCATAGGACAGAGACAGAGTCTAAGATGGAGCGAGCTCACCCAGAAGAAGCCAGTTAAGGCACTGGCACTCCCACACACTGACGGAACGCAGGTGGCTACTTGGCGCCAGACTTCGGTGGGATGGTGGTCGCGAGCCAGGTAGATTCAGAGGTATATGCGTGGTGTGCGCATGTTAAACGCGTGTCATTTCTAAAGCCAT
This sequence comes from Tuta absoluta, assembly GCA_027580185.1. Classification (NCBI taxonomy): domain Eukaryota; kingdom Metazoa; phylum Arthropoda; class Insecta; order Lepidoptera; family Gelechiidae; genus Tuta; species Tuta absoluta. The sequence continues at coordinate 435,088 of JAQAHW010000045.1, forward strand.
ACACGCAGCTTAGGCTTGATTAAGCGCGGAAGCAATGCGGGTAGACTTTGTACTAACACGACCTCTATACGCGCAGCCCACGCGTTCAACCAGCGCATACTTCTGAATCCACCCTTTAAATTTGTTTTATTTTGTGTATTTGATGAACACAATAGGTAACGATCAACACGTATGTAAACATCGCAATCATAATCTTGTGCGAGGTAGCTGATTGATTTGGTTTGGCTGAATGAAGAAATTCAAATATTCAAACAGTTGATCATGGCATGGAATTATAAAAAAGCTTAGTTAGTTAATAGGTAGACTTTTAGTTATCCGGATCTATCCGGAAACTTAAGACGAAACACACAAAATCTGCAAAAACCATGCATGCATTGAGAGAGCATTTGATTGTGTTTACGATGACGCCCTCAGTCAAAGTATTAATTTTATAACTGAACCGAGTGTCTTTGAATAAAGAAGCAAGGATAATTCAAACTTTCTCTTAACCGCTTCACATTTTTACACCTGTAAACAACTAATTTCATTATACAATTAAAAGTTTCAGAATCGGAATCAGTATTTGATAAAAACCCAGCTATCATTAGAATTAATTATCATAAATTGACCACTTCAACGTAAACGTATACTTTATCTTTTAACAAAACTTTTAATATACTTTTAAGCATATCTATGCTATGAATAGGTTTTGGTAATTTATTATAAATTTTTGAAGCTATGCTGCGAATAGAAACATGGGGTGTGTAGTTGATTACAAACAAACTTTAATATAAACAAAAATTATCTGTTCAGGGGTTTGAAATAATAAATAAATACATAATATCTTGGACAATTTGCACAGCGCCATCTAGCCCCATACTAAGCATAGCTTGTACTGTGGGAACAAAGTACCTGATATCAGTAGTTGTAAACTTTTTTTGTTAATTTATACATATAAATACCCAGACTGAACACAAATATCTAGGAGTTAAGCTAACAAATATTTGTGTTCTGTGGGCATTGAATCCACGACCTTCAGCGTGGCAGGCAGGGGTACTATCCGCTACGGCATCGAACAAGTCAATTCACTGTGCGATTTTGAAAGTGTCCTAGTATACTGTTGCAGTGAGGCTGTGTGTTTTGATACAAACGTATTTTTTTATAGAAAACAATGCACACACATTTCTAAACAAGTAATAATTTTGCAATTATCCATCAGAGTTCACAGTAGAGAACTGACTTTAAATACGCTTTTTGTGAGTCGGAAAAGTCATATAATAAATTACAAAATTTTTATGCAAACTTTCTCAGGAGCCTCTACAAACCAACACCAATATAGAAGTTTAAGTATATTCTATATATTAAAGTTGCTCTAATATTTTACTCTTGCTTTAACGGAACAAGGGCATAAAAGCATTTACAAATATACCAGAATCTTAACAAAGTTCAATCTCAGAATGTAAGGTAATTTTTTGGTGCTATGGATATCTACTCATCCCTCAGCTGATATATCCGACCACGCTTGTTACGGCTTCCAATTAAAAATTACCATATCACACCATCCTCTCGCTTTGTGAGGGAACTCATTAAGAAGCCGGTCATCAACAATACAGCCGGACTTCCGGGACAATGCGACGCTCCCCCCCCACACACGCGACCACAACCGGATGTTGGCTGGAGTTAGAGATTGTTGTAGCGACCGAATTTGCATCGTCACCTCTATATGAGAAACGGAAATTCCTTCTCATGATAATTACAAACAAAAATAAGTAAATATATAAATTGGTATTTTTATTTTTTGAGAACTAGAATTGATTTTTCTATGGGTTCTTCCTGAGAAAGATCACATTGATTAGAATAAATTGATACCCGCAGTCAAATGATTTAAGCTCTTTAAAAGGATTTATAGACGTAAGACTTACAGTTGTTAATTGCAATTTAGAATTTAATTTAGGATTGAAATAAATCGCTGGAATGGAATTAATGTGAGCGGGATCGCTTCCTTCGTTGGTATTGACCGGATTGGATATCCACAAGGAGATGAAGGGGGAGCTATCAGTTACAAGAGGGCCGTTTGTTTTACAGTACTTTCAATAACCACGACATTTACTCAAAGAACTTATGAATTGTTTTGGAAGAATGATTTATTTCTTTGAAATTCCAAGAACACTCACTTTTTTCGTTCACTAGTCATAACAAAACAGTTGTGATTTTAGCTTCAAATTCAGATGAATTGTAATTTGAATGTTACCAACATTCATCTATTGGTTTTAAGGTTTTTCTTTGTTGTATTATTATTGATTTTCATTGATTGTGCGCCCCATGCCTGTGAATTACTTAATATTTTCGAGCTGAAAGGCTTACGCAATGGATATTCATGGAAAAATTATTTTTGTTTGTTTGTGCCGAGTGCGTTATGGGTCTTTGTTATTGAGAGAGGATTGAGAGGATTCAATACAAATAAAATAAATATAATCAAAACGCGAGGCGCGGCCACAACGCAATGCCGACGGAACAAAAATAAAGTGGCTTTTATCAAAGGAAAATTGCGGTAGGAAAAACAATAAAATCCTACCTCCGGTGTTACCACGAAAGCCCACTTTGGTTCGCAGTACAAGGTCAAAAAGTTGCGTTTATATGAAAACGAACGATGAGCAAATATAAAACAATTCTTTGAAAACGTAAGTAGCTTATGAGGTGCGAGCCGTATTCAAATAATTAGTAACGTAATTTAAAATACTTATGCTTTAATATGAGGTAATTATTTCTGTAACATTTGGCAAGGATAGTGTTTATGCGTTTCAAATTTACCAAACCATCCTACAAAAGCTGCTTCTGCCAAATGACCATTTCGTTATCAAAATGGCGGTAGTAGCATCTGAAGGAAGTCAATCACAGAGCTACCCTTGTACTATTATTTATTCTGTGACAAAGCTTTGATGGTCCACTTACGGCGTCCGATGGCAGGAAGCAATCACGCCAATAGGCCTTGTGTCGTGTGCGACTTGCTCGGCCAAGGGAAGTGTTGCATTTCCTACCCGGCCTAGACCAAAACGTTACTGTAACAGGTTCTTACTCAGGTTTACAAAGCTTTGTCTAACTTGCTGTATAATTGACTTTGGAGTAAGTTAGGATAGTGAAAATAGTGTATGTATGGTCAGATTTTACTTGTGACCGATAGCTAAATCTCAAGGTGGACTGGTGCTGAGAAACAACTTGCCCCAAGAAACATAAGGAATTCAGTTACCTCTCAAATCAGCTGATCGGCTATTTTGTATGGGAGGAACAATTTCGTTGTAATTTTTAACTATGGTCCTTGGGAAAAGTTGTTCCTTATTGCCCGTCTTGAGTTGTCGCTATCAGTCACTTGTAAAATTTCACCCTATATTGAGCTAGATTTTAAAATATCTTTAGATAAATGGTAGATAATTGCCTCTTATTCCGGTTAATGAATGCTTAGTAAATATTATAAGCTTCAAAGTTGCCTTTTTAGTAGATAATTTTTCTTCTTATAGTTCGTTTTCTAGTTACGAGCAAACAACTTAAAACAAACGGAGATTTTAGCCTTTTAGGTTTGACAACTCCTGGAGCAAGGATCTTAGACGCGGGTACTTTTAATATGATTGTCTCCTAGCAACCCTTAACCTATTTCTAAAACTAAAAAAAGTTTGACCCTTCCATGTGGTCTTTAATCATTTATTATCTGAAGTATCTTTCGTTCGTCAACAGTCGATTTCTATACCCACAGTAGTTGTTTTCCATAAACGTGGTTATGTAAGGTGGTAATTATTATGTTCTTACCTATTATCAATTGTAAAGTTTGTAGTCAAAAAACGAACAATTATAAGATAATTTAATGTATTGAATAATTATTTTAGTAGATCAAGGACCACGACTTCGGAAAAACGTAATAACTATAATTGCAATCGAACTCAATTATTTCATTTAGTTTTGAATGGCTTTTATTGCGGACTTTATTATAAATCCTCTTAATTATTATTGTGACAACTAAAAGCTCCGCAGAGTATCATTTGTTATTTTCTCCTACAAAATAAAATATAATAATTGAGTGTAGTCAGTACACAAAAACAAAAGCATATTTATTAAAATTTATTGTCTTTTTATTAATGTATGTATAAAACAGATTGCGCCAAGCGGGACATGGCTGCGTTTAACATTGACCATCAAAGCTGGGAGAAGCTTGCTGAGGATAGGGACGAATGGCGTAAGCGTGTGTTTGATGGGCGTCAAACACGATAATGCCTGGTTTTCTGGTCTCGCTAACAAAAGGCAAAAACGTCATCTAAACATGCATGTGCCAGTCTCAAATTCCACCTTCACTTGTAGAGCGTGCGGAAAACTATGCCGCTCCCGTATCGGCTTATACAGCCATGAAGTCTTGCCTCAGACACTGATTAAATCGTCTGTCACAGACGTGTGAGGCCAATGATGATGATGATATAAAGCAATGCGATTATGCTGGGCAGCTGTGCTAACTCTAGCAATCTCTCGTTTGTAACCCTATCTTTTCATGCTCAAGCAGCGACGTTCGCGAAGACTGAAGCATGTGCATCGCATGGACCACTCGTGCTTGCCCAGGAAGGTTTTGTTGAGCCAAATAGCTTTCGCAAAACGAAACGTTGGCCGACCTAAACTGTGCTTTAAGGACTGCGCAAAACGAGATTTGGTTGCGTTCAACATCCCACGCAACGGGTGGGAAGAACTTGCCACTAATCGAGCCAATTTGAAGAAAAGCCATCACCGAGGGTCGCGACACACACGATGATGCCCGGTTCCAGAGCCTTGCTCAGAAACGGGCAAAAAGGCATATCCGGGTGGATTCTATTCCCGACGCTCGGTACGAATGCCACAGGTGCAAACGCAAATGCGGCTCCAGGATAGGTCTTTTTAGCCTCGAGCGGCGATGCCACTCACACAGTTACGCTGTTTAGATTATCTGTCAAGATTTTTATGGCCTAATGATGATGATATATAGATTAAGGAACAAGTTCTCGACATTAGTGGTTTTGTGAAGCTATGTATTAGTTTTAAGAATAATGATTAGTAAATAAATAAATTCATTCATATAGTAATATTTACGATTGGAAATGAAATAAAATACAATGTTGCATTTAAGCAAACACGCACAAAAGCAAAATATTGGCACATAGAGTTATTCGTATATCAAAATATTATGTTAAATTATTTATAATTATTGAAGCTTATTCTATTAAAAGTATAAACCAATAAACTACCTAACATTTTTTTGCCTCACGTAGTGTGGCTTGGTCACAATCGGAATGCTTGTGACCTCTTTGTAAATGAACTTTTTCACATTAGCCGATTGTGATACATGACGACACCTCTTCAAAGTGTTTTATTGAAATAAATTACTATCTATGGTTTGATTTAAATTAATAAATGCAAAAGAAAAGTATTGGAACTGACAGAATGGGTCAAGTTGAAAGCGGCCACTGCACAATTACTTGGTTCATAATAATCTGCTTAAGGCGGATCCAATTGAAATTGTTCTTTTTTAGATCATGATTATGACCAATCTCATTGTGGAATTCAGAGAAAAGTTTACGAGTAACAATGAAATTCATCTTTTCATAATTTAATTAAAACTCTGGAGACATAAAGGAGAAAACGGAACGTAAAAGCTGAAACGTTACAGATAAAAGAGAAAAGAATCGTTCAGCGTGAATAGGGACGTTTATGGAATGTGGGAAGTTTTGATGGTTCCAAATGTCAGTTGCGGACGATTTGCCTCAAATGTACGAATGGAATGGCAATTTAAACAACTTCCGCGAGAGACGCCGCAATCGCACTGCACAAGGCCCGTATTATAACGTCGCCTTTATTTTACGGCAAACTGCTGAGTTCTAATGTGTCACCTCTTTTTAATATGCCATTTACCGGCGCTGCTAAAGAAGCTCAATCAGGCTCTGTCAGAATCTTTCTGCTGGGTAAAAGTCATTCATGACCAAGGCAGAGGTCGCTACACGTACCAACTCCGTCCCAAGGTCACACACAGATGTGGAGTCAGTCGGCGCCGTTGGGGTTACAGCTAAAATAATACTTGCAATAGGCTACTAGTCAAATGAGCTACTTCTTAAAACAATGTGATATTCGTAAAACTGATGTTGTGACGTTAAAAAAGAAACTTTAAAGATTTTCTTGGTTCTAAATCTATGCCTACTTTGAAGAAGATGAAAGCGACTATTCTCCTTTTTAACATTGATTTAAAACATCCATTTTATTACCCTGGACACAACCTTATCGTGGAGCATCCCCTCAAACTACGCCACACTTTATGCGTCCGTGAGATTTTAAGTACACCAATGTTAAGTGAGCGACACGCCAAAGAATATTTTAGGAAACTTGCAAAATTTTCAAGTGTGGGCAGGATTTGAACCTGCGATTTTTGTCATTACTAGTGAGCCTCTTCCATCTGGGCTACGGCAGCTCGTTCCTTAACCGCCAATTTTGCAAGTGTATTTAATGCCAGTAACGCGTGGCGCGGCTCCATCTACCGGGTTAGTTTTTGCAACTAATACCCGGCGACTAATTCTATCTTTAAAGATTGCATGTAGTCTAAGCGATGAAAACCCGCGATAAATAGAATACCAAATTTTAAAACACTATTTCTTCCATACCGTGTGATTTGTTTATCCTGGCCAGCCCTGGAGCAGTGCTTTTATTTTTATTATTTTATCCCGCCCGAGAAGGTTTTCTGTCAGGACAACACGAAATTGTTATAAAAAGAACATAACTTTGTAATACTGATACAAATTTCTTATTTTTACAATGACTGATCATGACGTCATTTAATGATAGTACTATCCTACATAAATTTATTAATAAAATACATGTCAAAATACAATAATACTAAAATATATGTCAAATCACAATTACTATCCTACATTAAATAAATTCAATTTAATTTGTGTGTCACAATAAATAAGTTTGTATTTGTATTTAATTTTATTACGTATCGTGTTCTATAAAATATCGGTTATTAGTTTCTTTTTCCCAGTAAAAGCGTTATTATTTTAATATTATATCCAACCTATGCCATTTTGAACCCAATTGGGCACAAATGAATGTAAATATGCGAGCAATTAGAAACCGATGCCGGGTGAACTGACCGCGGGTCAACCCCCGTACCCTCCCCCCACCCCTGTTTCTGTTTCATTTAATTTTGTTAACAGTTTTATTACGTAGCTACCTCGAAATGGTGGAGGAAAATTACGAGTGTTTCTCGTGTAAAACATAAAATTTTATGATAATTATCTTTTATGCTGTTAGTACTGTTTTGCACTTTTCATGGTTTTCAGTTTAACTTGCTTCAGACAGACCAGTTATCTTTTATTGTGTAATTATATTTATGCTGCAAAATAAGTTTACTATATCGTGTGTGTGTGTACACTTAAAGAGAAGGATTAGAAATTGACTTAATTCTTTGGAACAAGCTTTGGAAGACAGTCCAATCTCAATCCATTACCATACACATACATTCATACATACACATATCACGCCTTTAATCCCTTGCGGGGTAGGCAGAGCGTAAACGGCCGCAAAAAAACGGACATACACGCCACGTCTGACAAGTATTTGAGGGTTTTTCGGAAAATTGAGAATTGGAATTGGAATCCATAATCATGTTTATGTATAATAATATATTAGAGAGACTGAATATACCTTTATAATGTGTCTATTTTCTTTGTGCAATCTTGCCTTCGTTTGTATTTTATATTTCATCTCTTAATTAGCTCTACAGGTTGCTGGAAGAGATCTCTTTATAGAGATAAACTCACTTTGTTAACTTTGTTTGTATTTTTTTTGCAATGGAAGTATACAGTTATACGCAATAAAATATTATAAATATACATATCCATCTACATAAGTAGATATTAATTTCCGATAGCCAACAGAATAGTATTACTCGCGGACCGAAGAAGACAATTTCAGGAAACGAAGGAAAATGATTAATTTACTTGAGCCCACGAGCGCTGCCTATCAAGCGTCTGCCAAACAGAAGCCAAGCAAATTCCTTCAGCTCAATACAAAGAAATATACAATTTGGTATTCTGTTTTCCTCGAGGGAATTTCTGCCCGTCGGAGGATAATAAATAACTGGAATATCGATTTACTTTTTGTCAAATGATTAACCTTATTCTAAGGTAGGTTTATTAGAAATTCGCCATGCTGCTGTATCAATTGTAGCCTAGCCATTTACAAAATGTTTTAGATATACAAGATGTAATTAAAGTTGTTCAAGGATATCATAATAAGCTGTCAAAACAAATTCGTTAGTCATTTTTAACCGTTTTTAAAATTGGAGGGACCGGTATGTTTAGTTTAGCAAAGAACTATTAGAATTATACGAGTAAGTACTGCTTGGTTTTGTTTGAAAAAAATGAATCTAGGAACTTGCATTGTTTTTCAAGCAGCCTGTTTTTTAGGCGGAAAAAGGCCACTAACCGAAAAGAAAAAATAGGATAATAACGTGTCCCTCAAGCTGTAATCCTCACCTATGAAAACTTAACGAAAAGCAATTTTGGTTTTGTCAAAAAATAGTGCTGAAATAGTGACAAATAGTGACATATGCAAGAAAATTAGTGACTTCATATCTCCCAAGATATGGCTATCGTTTGGTGAGGATTACAGATCGAGGCTCACGCTGTAATCCCAACTCTCGTGTGAGCAAACGGTGGGGTATTTTCACTTGGTCTACATTCCAAAAAATAGTGCCTAATTAGTGACTAATAGTGACAAAAGATGAGAAATAGTCGCTTTATAATTCCGAAGTTATAAAGGCATCTTGGTGAGGATTATACCTATAGCAATTTTTGCTGTAGTCCTCACCTCATTTCTGCTAAACGCTTAGGTCTTTTGACTCAAATTTAATATCAAAAAATAGTGCTGAAATAGTGTTCTTAAACTGCATTGATATTTATTTAGTTTATGTAGTAGAAGCAATTTAAAAAACCGTAAGAACTTCTACATACAAAATGGTCAGGTACAGTCGCGAACAATACTTCGTATTGTCGTACTTGAAGCTCAATACTGGTTTGTTATGTCGGTAGGAACGTAATCAAACAAATTTATTTCCTTCAAGTATTTTATTTATATCTGACAGTACACAATATTTCTCAATCAGTCAGACGTGGCGATGATAACGACCGTATTTTTGCGGCTGTTACTGCTCTGCCTAACCCGTAAGGGATAAAGGTGTGATATACGTTTGTATCTATGTAGTACATAAATAAATACATAAAAGATACAGATACCTAACTTGTTTGGTAAAAATGGAACAAAAAACATATTTATGTGGTAAAATTCATTGAACTCATAAATAAATGAAAGTAGGTATATAGGGTGAAATCTAATCAGTGACCGATAGCGAAAACCCAGGACGGGCTGGTGATAAGTAACAACTTTCCCCAAGGAACATAGGTCGAAACATGAAAAAAAAAATTACACCTCCCGTACAAAATTGTCGATCAGCTGATTTGGGTTACTATGGGAGTTCCAATTTTTTTTCATATTTCGACATATGTTTCTTGGGGAAAGTTGTTCCTTATCACCAGCCCGTCCTGGGTTTTCGCTATCGGTCACTAAATAGATTTAATCCTATATAGTTAACAACGTTCGAGGCAAGGACTAATACTATAAGCACCTAATTATACCTAAATAATAATTTTTGTTATTTTCAAAACGTGCGTTTTCATTTTAATTTTTCATAATAATCGTAAGGGGCGTATTTGTTATTTAAGAAATTTTATATTTGAGTTGTCATAATACTCAATATCGCGTTACGTGATGAAACCAAAAAATACCACGCAGGCGAAGTGCATGCAATAATTTCACTATTGTCTACCCTCTCGCTCACACGCGCGGCCAAACCGGTTTTGTTTAGCGGTGGCTTGAGCGGTGGCGCGACCAAACAAGGCTTTCAGACTTAAGAGAATACGATGTGATAAATTTATGCGATGTGTTGATCTGAAAGATATAGCATAAGTACATATAAATACTTTATTGTTATAAAACCGTTAAAAAGTTCAAGGCGTTAAAAAATTCTCAACCAAAATACCTACTCATAAAATAGACCAAAATAATGTCAGTGGCTCAACTTATGTTTAAGTTAATACCTACCTATATTCGCAGAAATGACATTACCTAATTTAAAGCAAAAATCAAGTCTGTATTCTACGAAGTATTGTTCGCGACTGTACCTGACCATTTTGTATGTAGAAGTTCTTACGGTTTTTTAAATTGCTTCTACTACATAAACTAAATAAATATCAATGCAGTTTAAGAACACTATTTCAGCACTATTTTTTGATATTAAATTTGAGTCAAAAGACCTAAGCGTTTAGCAGAAATGAGGTGAGGACTACAGCAAAAATTGCTATAGGTATAATCCTCACCAAGATGCCTTTATAACTTCGGAATTATAAAGCGACTATTTCTCATCTTTTGTCACTATTAGTCACTAATTAGGCACTATTTTTTGGAATGTAGACCAAGTGAAAATACCCCACCGTTTGCTCACACGAGAGTTGGGATTACAGCGTGAGCCTCGATCTGTAATCCTCACCAAACGATAGCCATATCTTGGGAGATATGAAGTCACTAATTTTCTTGCATATGTCACTATTTGTCACTATTTCAGCACTATTTTTTGACAAAACCAAAATTGCTTTTCGTTAAGTTTTCATAGGTGAGGATTACAGCTTGAGGGACACATAATAACGGCAGTAGAGGGGCACTTAAACCCGCGGGCCCGTGCTCGGAATGCGCGAGGGCCCATTCCACGACCGCTCGCATTGTAAGGAGGGCCTCGCCTGTAAAGAAAAGGAAAAAACGACAGACCTACGCCTCACACTAGAAAAACAGCAGGCTCATTAAACTTAAATGATTATAAGATCATGAGATTGCCTCTTACCATTCGGACCGATGACCATGCAAAGGTATCTGTTGGTTATAATTTCACCCATAGTACAAAATTTAGGAGATATAATTTAAACATTTCATGTAAGTACGACACTTGCTTGTTTATGATTTGGAAGAGAGTTTAGCCTACTACGTTTCGGCTGGTTACATCGTGAGTGATACTTGTTAGTTTTATAAAAAAAAATATTTTACTTGTTGTCATGATCAAACTTTAAGCTAATTATGTTAGACCCTTTAAAGAATGAAGACGTGAAGCTGTATGTTGCTCCTACTGTGTTTCGACTCGATGGCAAGCTACTTCAAGCCTCGTAAAGGTTTTATGAGCAGGCACGTTTTGGATCATACTTATTTGATTATAACGACAATTTGGGTCACAATTTTTTCGGGAAATGTAACGTCCCGGACTAAGTAAGTAACATTGCATGTCGCGGCCACGCCAAGATGAATGATTTTATCGTAGTAACAGTTTTACGACCTTGTCAATCAGATAGAAAATAACCGCTACATTTATCTTCAGTAGGAATCCGTATTTTATATACGATCAGCCACATCTCGAGGTACACATTTAAAAGATCCAACTGTTTTTCTGTACAGTTATTAAGATTAGCCAGTATAACATGGTCCGTTAAATGGAAATGTTACTATGTCGCTGATAGTATCTGGCTGCGATGTGATCTCCCCTCTCCCCCCGGGGGAGTCCCCGACCTCACGCCGCCGACAGATGACAAACGCTATGCGGAATCTTTTTGCGACCGATCTCAATCTCACCATGTTTTATTGGCTCTCATTTTTCTGTTTCTTATTTTTTGTACCTACCAAGCTGAAATTGCCTTACAGTTGGTATTACTACTATCTGCGTCAGAGACAGCTACTTTAACCATGGTCGTATTGAGCTCCCGCAAGGGAGAACACTTGAACACATTTACTTATTTAAATGTAAAAGCGAAATACCTACGAAATATCACGGCAAGTCCTTTCTGTGAACCGTTTTCAATAAAAAGGCTTGCGATTATCCCGGGACGTCGTTAACAAGTCTATTATTGCCGGCCTCGGGCTCCCGGGCGGGAAGTAGGGATGTTACTGAGTGAAGCACCCCACGAATCTATGGGTTATTCTTGTTACACTTTAACCTTCTAATTTCCTCTTTTAAGAGGCCATCCATTAACGAGTTCGTCCATGTTTTTTGATGATATTTTTGTAATTGTTATTTCAATGCTAATTAACGTAATGTAATTTTCGCTTCGTTGTTGGAATAAACCAAAATAACTAAAATAAACCAAAACAACAAATAAGTTTATTTTACCCAGTTAAAAATTACAATATTTGGCTCGCAGAGCTGTGACGAGTAATAGACGCACCTTTAATTACTTAAATATGTGTGTTTAGCAGTGTGTATGCAATGGGCGACAGCAATTTTTTGGACGGTAATTTACTACGTCTATTGGTGACATGGTCACTTAAAGTTGTAGGAACATTATTGAGATCAGCTTGTTAGACAACATCGATCACCACAGCCCTGCGCGAGGCGTCCGCATCCGTGAAGCTCATCGATCCCCGCAAGGAGGGAAAACCACTCCATTCGGAAATTGTAATTAATTGCTTGTACAGCCGGCCGCGGCTTCATTATGCCGCCGCCCTAACCGAAGCCGACGAATTGGATCACATTGTTTGTCACAAGCGCTAATAGGTTTTGGACTTTTAATTTGTAATTGCTTTTATAATTCCGTTTTTCGTGAGTTGTCGGATTAGAACGGCATCACACCGTTTTTACATGACTGCCCAACCAAAAAAGGAGTGTATTTATAGTATTTTTAGAGTGTAGGTATGTTTGTATGTATTTTGTGATTTTTTAATGTAATGCAACTCGTTAGCCACTGAACACATTCCAATTGAAATGTTATTGGCAGAATACTATCATTATCTCGAGTGTCATAGGATAAGCTTTATCTCAAAAAGCAGTCGAGTATAAATTTATTAATTCATTATGCTTGTCATCCGTAGGTATCGTACAAGAAAACATTAATCCAGATAATTAGCAGCAAAGTTTCCTGGACGTAAAAACTGTCATCGCTACTTCACATGCCAAAGATTGTAAGTAGGTGTAAAGAGGATAGTACCTGGCCGAACTGGCTTCTTTGCCTATCATCTGCGATGTGAAACCTAGCAACGTATTCTTGGTTCTTTTTGATTCGTGGCATAACTTTTTCTCCACGATATTATGCAAAATAATACTAAATCAAGAAATTGAATTAAATATCTAATACTATATAAAGCCCAAGTTGTTGAGTGTAAAAAATACTTTATTTATGAGCCCTAACATTGCAATAGTTAACAGTATATAGGTGCTGAACATACAGTAGAACTGTGCTCTAAGTCAGTGTGTATGTGTACTGATCAAGAAGCTACGTAAACTCTCGCGTAGCGTAATGTTACGAACAAACAGTTGTACTCGTACACCTACATACACTGGATCACACAGTAGCTGCCTAATAGCCGATGTGTTAGTACAATGCTAAGCCTGAGCTGAGATCGCTACTGACCCGCTCCGAGCCAATCCAACCGGACTAATTGTACAAATGAATACATACGACTATCTACTATACAAACTGGCCGTAACACGTACGTACTTATTTATCTATACGTATTAGCAACGTTTTTAAACGATATCTTGTATGAGAGTATTGAACTATGACGTTTTACTATTTTGGATGGTGGCAAAACGCAATGTTTTTCCGTTTAACAACTCGTACTTATAATATTTTGAAATACATTGAATGAAGTCTGTAGTATTTTTGGACGCCAATTTTGAGCATACAGCTTTTTCATTATAACAATGACGCGGTCATGTACCGAATTGTATCTGGCAAAGATACTTAATAGAGTTACTAGTAATACAGTCAATGATTGAGCCAGTATATAAAAATCAAATCTAAATTTACAAAAAACAACCTTTCCTTTAAAAAAAGATTTTTTTATTAAATCATGAATAAGTAAGCAAGTTATCATAAGTCGTAAGATTTTTGTAATACCTAACTTTAAAACTGTAGACATAATATTGAAAAAAATATTTAAATAGAGGTCACTTTGTTTTTTTTTTCTCTAGAGTAAAGTCTTTCAAATTGTATAACTGATAGATATAATGTTATCTGATAGATCCTCAACAATAACGAATAATTTTGTCTTAATAAAACTGGTTTAAAAATCTTTCTCGCGCTATATCCCCGCCACAAGTTGTTCAGTTTCATATGCTGTTTCACCTCTTGACAGGACCCCGACGTATTACCAGTGACCCTGTTTATGATATATCCGTTCTGTGGCGGGAAAGTTCTCAAACACTTCTAGGTATAGCTAAAGCTGATAGTAGAGTATTTTATACGTAAGTGGTGTAAACTAAAATCTGGTCAGCTTTCATTGTATTAAACAAAAAAATACAAAACACAGAAAAAAAATGGTACAACAGGAACTGCTTATGATGTGGGTTTACACGACTTACTTGTTAAAATTTTGTAGAGAGTTTTATCCCTCTACGTTTCGGCTGCTTACGGCAGCCTTCTTCACGGAGGTCGACAGATCACATAAAAAAGGAACTGCTTATTTCTAAAGAAATATCTTCCTGCTAACCTAAAAGAGTGTGAGTAGATTTAAGCTATAGGGCTAACACGTGCACAACATAAAAGTTTACTTATAATTTTCATGTTCGTCAGATGACCACCAAAAACTAACTGCCGTCCGTGTCAGAAAAAACATGAACAGATTCACGCTGAATTTTTTGCAGAAAAGAAAAACGACTAACCGAATTCCAATCTCCGCCACCATTGTATAGTAATTGAAGTCTTCGGTGAGAGAAATGCATTTAGAGATGGTGTGACCACAGTACAAGGAAAATATAACCATCAGCGAACGTTTAATTTGCACTGTACCTTTGTGCCTTGAAATCTCGGCCAACACAATACAAAAATTCTTAATATAGCGACCACATAACAGTAGCCTATAAATAAATAATCAGGAATTTTCCATAACTCATTCAAGGTTATGGTTTATTTATAGTTTATAATCAGGAATATTCCATAACTCATTCAAGGTTTCCATTCATCATTACATGCGTAAATTAAACTGTATTATTATTAATAACTAAAAAAGGTGGCTGGTAGCGACTGGATGACGAAAACGGGAGATTGTGCTCTATGGCATACCCTGGGGGAGGCCTACGTCCAGCAGTGGACTGCAATAGGCTGATGGTGATAAAAATGATGATGGTTATTAAAATAAAACTAAAATAATAAATTTAGTGGCGCGATACATTATTTAGTTAAGGACCCCTCTTTGGGTGAAGGACTCCTCCAACTGAATCCATTGTTTTCTGTCCTATGCTTTGTTTTCCCAGATTTTTCCAGCTGTCGCTATTATTTCATCTGTCCACTCTTCACTGGGTCGGCCTTTTTATAGTTTTTTACTTTAGTGCGAAACGAAGTAGGAATAGTTTTCAGAATACGTTTGCTGTAATATTACCTACTGCTTTTTTCCTTGACTGTGGTGTTATGCCACGCTTCGAGCGCCAAATAGTCTGCGACTTGGCTGACCACGGGTTATATCTTCAGTTTACGCTCAGTAAAATTGGATTTTGTTGTCTTTGAAACGGGTAGAAAAAGTGAAGCACTCGCTAGGAATGTAAATTTTATTGTACGGCTTTTTCAAGTGACTTGGTTTGAGTGAAAAAAAAAAGAAATTATTTTACGAAAATTCGTAAAACAATAAAACTCCGGTTTGGGATCTCATTTTATTGACTTTTTATCAAACAAGTAACAAGTAAGTACTTATCGATTGTCGTTCCATTAGTTTTTACAGCAATTATTTTATTACATTTTTTACGGGTTAGAAACTTTGACAAGATCATTACATAATATACTCTACGCTACGTCGTAGCACAATAGCCGTATCAGCAAGCTACACTGCGCTCGCTTGTCACGTAGTGGTTTGCTACGGAAGTCGAAATTTCGGAATACATCTGCGTACACTGGGTTCGAAATACAGTGTGGCCGGAGTAGTGACGTCCAAAGATAAAGATTAAATTCCACATACTGAGGGGTATTCGAATCACTCCCTAGTCTTTGCCGCACTTTTTTGTAGTTTCCGAGTTATTCAATTTTTAAATTCTAGGGGAATAATTTGACTAGCAGACGTTTTCCTACTTTTAATTTAGTTTCATAAGGGTTTTTCGAGTGGTTGCTTTTCTAGCTTAATCTACATGACTTTCTAGTGTACAAAAACAGACATAAAAACCTGCTCGTCTAATTTTTCCCAAACAAATTTAAAGATGCATAACTCGGGAACTGCAAAAAATTGCGGTACATACATGGGATTCGGATACCCCCTATAAAATGCATTTAAATTTTGTCTTTGAACGTCACTATTTGAGCCACCCGGTAGAGTACAGTCGCACAATTTTGGTTTCGGTGAATGTTGACCCCAAAGCCGCAATGCTTGTCATAGACTTCCTTTGACGTTTGCTAAAATATTATTACATCTGTAGGTACTCACAGATATAACCTGTTGCACAATTGAGTCTGTAAATAATTAGTAATTCGTGGGGCGAGTAATAACGACGCCAAACGGTAGTAGGTATTTTATAAGTATTTGCTCTAATTTATAAATTAAAGTAGGCAATGATTTTTACAAAATTCAGTTCAGTACTTATTATTATTTAGCTTAAATCTTGTTTGTGGCATCATCATCATGTGGCAGTTTTGTAAGTATTCTTAGATTTGTTAAAAAGTTTTGGATTCGAACTCGATAGTCAATAACTTAGATACATTTTTAGATGGAAGTTGTTCGGAGCGCTAGGAAGCTTCCACTATAACAGCAATTCGCTCAAATGGCTGCAAATCTGTGTTTACGGACAGAAATTTATCGTCCGTCTGAGAATAAAACGGGGATAGTTTTAGAACAATGTATTTGCAACGGTGAAAATTTTTAAATTTGCTATGCGATTGGCGCACTACTTTGAGTTTTACAGAAATACGCGCTCTAGTTTTGCTTTGTACATTTTTGGCACAGACAGTCGTGTTTCTATACAAAAACGTATAATGAGAATTTATTCACTCTTACACGAATCACTGTTTTAAAACAAAATTTAAAAATAAGCTTTTTTGAGATAAAACTCTCGTTTCGTCAATGGTTAGCGCATAGTTACAGTATCGACACGATACGAATGCCGAAAGTCGTGAGCTTGTGTCATCTTTTGTTAAAAAAAAACTTGTTCTCAAGGACATTTTATCTATTTTTATATTTGCATGTAAAGCCGCGGATTTGCTATATTTTCGGCATATTTTTGATCCGTTTCCACCAAAAGCTCGGAACAACAACACTCAAGGGAATTATTTCAACCAAATTGATTCCAAGATATTGCTGTTGACGTCAACAAATAAAGCTTTCTAGCTACCAGTTTTGCGGTCGGGAATAAGGTAACTTTATTATGATGTAAAAACCAGAAATCTTTTCAGGCGAGGTTTATGTTCAGGAGCAAAGGGAAACAACAAAGAGTGTTTATCAAGTTTGATGCCAACGTTTCACTTTTTGAATGTGGCCAAGTCACAGTGTAATAATAAAGATGAATGCTTTTTGTTTCTTTGTGTGCTATTGATTTAACCACTGCTTTTCTCAGGGAATAAATTCCCTATTTTCTTGTGGTGAAAATTGGCAATCGGGTCGGTAGTTTTCGAGTTTATTTATTACTTATATAAAGCAAAGCTTTACTGTGTGTATTAGACATAGCCATTAAGTATTTTTTTTTGTATTCACGTCATTATATTTATCTCATCTTTGAAAATTCTGTTTGATTTAATTCAGAAAATCCTATTATTGTGGATGTGGCAATTTCCCGTACACAAAAAATATTGCTAACAAAAAATATGTGCCCTACTTTCGGCTTCCTAACTTCACACATAACGTAAATCTTTGTTTTTCAACACTTTTTTCCGAGATTTACTCTTCTTACCATCGCGAAATACTTAAATATTAATTCATGCTTTCATCTCCAAGTTTGGGCAAAGTTCGTAACTTGAAAATATGTTGAAGGTTCTTGAGTATGTTGAGAGTCAACGTAATTTCATTGGATTTACGAAATCTTTGAAATCTTTACTATACGTGGCAAAGCAAAGGATAATTATATACAATTTTTATTTTCAAACGTAGTGTCTTCTAAGTAACTCATAAAATTTAGGTTCAATTGTTTTTAGTTAAAAGTTATGAAGTTTTAAAAATAAATCTCTAAGACATATATTTTTCAGTGTTCAAAACTTTCTAGTTTAGCTTCTACTTTACAAATTATATAACCAGAAAAAAAATATGGAGTCGACAACTACGTTAAAGGTTAGTAATAATACAATTGAGCACCGTACTGTACACAGTAGTTTATATAAACTGGGTGTAACAGCCGATGCAGCAGCGCATTCCTGCTTTCCAAAATGCAGAAAATTCCCTGGAATTCTTGCCGCACTGTACCATTCACGTCACACTAGCACACTTGCGACCATCTTTATTTGCTCGGAGCATTGTGTAAAGTTTTCAAAATGTTTGACACAGTTTTGTGTTATTACGGAAACAACTTTGTAGTACTTCAACGGTAAGAGGTGTGTTTGTTTCAATATATTATAAAAACATAGGTCAGGGCTGTTTTGAAAATATGATTGGATGAAATTTTATTTGACTTTAGCTGAGAACGGCAGGAGACAAACTACTATCAGCGCTTATACCGACTGCTGCGGGTTATGCGTAACAATCAGTTATTTTCTTAACTATACTTGATACATATTCGTCCCTGACTATTTAAGTTTTTGTCGCCTGCTCCCCCGTTTTCAACTTTTTTGCTAAGACTTTTCATTATAGAGCACGTCTCATAAAATATGTCGATTCACTTTGAAGGACCACTTCTTTTTGAATGCGTTCTTACTTGTTCCTAGTCATTAATGGCCTAAATTCTTTTTCTTGTTCAATATCATTATAATTTTCCCTATTTTATTCCTCCTGGTTCAGGACATTGTGGGGCGAGGTAACTTTTTGTTTCCGGAATTATAATTTCTTAAATGTATACCATTTGCTTGTTTCGCATTCCCCAGCATCGGTTTTTGCAAAAATAAGCCAGTAAATTTTTCATCTTCTTTGTTACAATTACTAATAAAACCTTTTTAAAGCAGCAGGTATTTCGCTCAATGCAAATTTTTGCTTAATGCAATCAATAATTTCAGTATTTTTTTACAAGTATTACATACTAGAAACAAATTATCTTGTCTTTTCTAAGTTCCATGCAACGGAATTTATGAAAATGGGGGGAGAGCTCAAATTACTTACCTTTTCATTACTTTCTTGTTGTTTTTTACAAGTTAGCAATTACCCGCTTTTCAAAGTCGGTTGATTCCATTGCTGTGTTTGGTGTTCGCTACTTATAAACCTCGAACATGTACCGACTTGTAGGTAGACCCACTTCGAAAAATGCATTGCTCGCAAGTCGCAAGTGTGTTTGCACGTGGCAACCAACCAAATACCCACATTACCATGTTTGCGGGGAGAGGAGAGTGGGGGGGGGGGGGGGAATTCTGCAGCCTTGTGGAATTTTAAAGGCGTTCTCCAGCACAGTGTCAAACGCAGTCTCTCCCCAGAGACGGGCGAGTGTCTTGACACTTTCCCGCATTTTGTTACTCGAAGAGCTGGTGCACATCAAGTGCCATTTGGTGCATTATCAATAGCAAATACAAAATGAATTGCATAGCACCTAATCATTACCAAGTTGGTAGATATTGGCATGAGTAATGAATTGCGGCGTCCACGTGAGCCGTTCGTGGTCAGGCCAATATTAACTGTTTTTCAATTAAACTCTGAGTTCCATTTCCTCCTGTTACTGGAGATGGCTTTTACCAAATGTTTTTTCTAGATGTGCGTCGGCCCTTACCGACATCGAGTTGGGACCTACGTGCACCTCGCTACCGAATCAGGCATTAAAGGGAAGAATGCGTTACATTTCCTTCGTACCGAAACGACCTATCAGAACACTGTGCTTCATTCCCTTTATCTTATCTTTTACTCGCGTTTTTATAACGAAGAAGCTTCTTGGAAATGTTGGAATATTCAAGCGATCCGCAGGGACACAGAGTTTACGAATCTTAACATTTCGTTCCCAGCATCTTTGTGATTCTGTCAGTTGGTTACCAAGTTGAATAAGTGGCTATTTTATTCATATTTGCGACCGCAAATAAAAAGAATGAAAAATCTGCTGTCTGTTAAGCTAACAATGTTATTATAAAAAGGTTAGTCTGGTTAGTAGTTCCCTCGTTAATCTCGTTGAAGCAACGTGGTTTTTTCCTTGTTAACACTTTGTCTGCTTATAGATCGCTGCGTTAATAACGCTTGGCATAAATTAAGCGTGCCAGTATTAACAAGCGTTCCCTGGTTGCCATTACTTTGCATTCCACCCCCTATTATTATTACTTTATAAGTTTCTTACACCGCGTTACACGGGGAACAAACAATTGCAATACGCCACATACAGATTTAATATACCGAGATAGTAAGCCTATGAATTAGGATATTTAGTTGTACAAGCTTTATACATTTTTTCACGCGACAGGTAGCGTAAATACAGTGCACCGAAACGTCATTCACGCGCGCGGAGTTTTTTGGTCTATGAGCGTTAATAATAGTAAAGTTGGCTATTATTTAACTACTTGTCCTAAGTTTAGGAGCGATTTAGCACGGACTGTGTGCAACAAAGCGACGACCATAGTTTTATTCATTTTCTCTTAAGACCAAGCGAAACAAACGATAGAAATTGAAAATTTTTTGTTAAAAGGTGTTTCAAGTGCATTTTTTATTTGTTTAGAAATAAATGTAAATGTAAAAAAGTCTATTTAAGAGATAAAAAAAGTTACAACGACTCAGTGTCTCAAACGAAAAGAAGAAAAATCAAACTCTCCAGCACAGATGCCTCCCAGATTTTCAACGCCATCTATCGATGATTCTTAGGGCATTTTTTTTAAAACAGCTCCCGACATATTACTATCAGATCCCAAAAATGTATTTGCAAGGATAGTGCTCATTGCAGGCCCATTGAATTAGACAACAAAACCGGGTAAGCAGTCACAAAAGATACGCGCCAACTAGGACCTCAGCAATCCAATTTTTCTCAAGGAACTCAACTCAAATAGTCGCTGTGCTGAAGATTCAAAAAAGTATAGTACAGTTTTCTTACTTATAGATATATAGAAAGTGCATTCGGTATATAAATACGCGGCACAGGTGACTCGGGTCGACTCGATCGAGCGTGTAGCTGAAAAATTCAGATATGCGCCGCCTTTTCCTCCCGTTACACACTGCCGGCAAACGCAGCCACAAACACATTCTAGAAGGTGAATCTACAGTTTATAAAAGGTTTGAATTGTAGTGTAAAGCATCGCAAAGATTAACAAATAAATAAATATTCTACAGTGTTATATTGGTTTTGAGTTGTTTTTTTTTATTTTTACGTAAAAATTGTAATTCTGTATTGTTTTTTTACTGCAATTTTTGAATTAATTATGCTTCTAAGTTTTTATATTTGAATTGACTCAACTTGATTTCATTAAAATATATATAAGGTGTAAAAAAATTTGCTAAGAATATTTTAAGGGGTGAACCAGTACGTGAAACTGAACAACTTTCCCCAAGGAACATAGGTCGAAATATGAAAAAATAATTTGACCCTCCCATACTTAAGTGAGTTACCCGGGCGGGATAATTTGTATGGGAGGGCCAATTTTTTTTTTCATATTTCTACCTATGTTCCTTGGGGAAAGTTGTCAGTTTCACGTACTGGTTCACCCCTTAAAATAGTCTTACCTAATTTTTTGACACCATGTATATATATTCTTGTATTTTAATTTAGTAATTTGCTGTAGTGGAACTCAATGGGCTGATTATGAAAGATCAATAATTTTGCCTGCCCAATATTGGCAAGACTCAGCGAATGTTTAAAATTCTAACACCTTTAGTCACCGGTACAGGTGTTAATCACAAAAACATAAGTAATAAGATATTTGAAGTTGGAAGTTTGTTGTTACCACCAATCTCTTTCGCAGCACGGGATCTGACTAGGAATGATGAAAAGCAATTACGCCGCGTTTCGTCCTGTTGCACGAATTTCAAATATACATCGCGGAGCAAATTGTGGCCTGAATATTCTAACACTCTCACATCAGACTATTGTACATACAATGCAGCCTGCAGCCAACATTCAATTATAATAACGTATAACTTGTATTAAAATGTCATATTCGTTGTACCAGAGACGAAGCATTTAAAGACCTGCTTTCTTTGAATAGAAAGATCCCTATGACTTCATTTAGTTTTTCTTCTTCTACTATAACAGCTACAACACATCTAAACATGATCCTCCCTCAATTTAGAGGGGGCATTTACCATACTCACCGCGCTTAGCTTTACATAAAAAATTATAATTAACTTTGTATTTACGAGTGATTTACTAAATTATTTTAGTTCTCGCCTCTCAAGACTAGCAGAACGACTATGAATCTAGAACTATTAGGTATTTACTGAGAACTTACACTAATATGTTAACGCTTAAATATCAGACAATGAAATTAAATGTAATAAACTTTTTTGAAATATATTGTTAGTAGTAGAAGGCAAGTCTTTCAAATCAACGTCTTTGTACCTATCCGCTAAACTTAATTATGTATTACGTAACTTTAGACGCCAACCCTGCGGTTGTTACACGTCTCCATCTACGGCATAATTACGTTATACGCTTTATAATGCGGGTCGCGGATTAATCCCTCCACCTATTAATGTTTCTCGCAAGTTGCTGGAACATTCTAGAATGTTAAATTGCTTAAAGTGCCAGAGCAAATTATGTAGGAAATGCGGAGCTAGGCAGCTACACTTTTTTCTTTTATTCAGGGACTAGATGAGTTACAAGATTTTTTGCTCCGCATATTTTCAATCTCATTGTAAAGGAAATTAAGTTGTTTTATGCAGAATGTAAAAAAGAGACTCGAAGGGGTGAACGAGTTTGTGAAACTAAAATTCTTTTCTCAAATAATTTAGGTAGTATGAAAATAATTTTCAACGTACCATACAAAATATGCCGTCTTAGAAATGTTTTTTATCTCCGTTGATGGCACCCCATGATGATGATATGTTTAACGCGTTTTTATTATTAAAAATAAAAAAGCATTGGCTCGGAATGCGGCTGAGCGAGTAAGCTGCTTGCTTGCATTTCTTTTCTGTTCTGGTTCAAATCTTAACTTTTCATTTAGAACAAAGAAAATAATTCACTCAGCCTGCCATGAAATTAATAGCTGGCAGCCAGCTGCTGTTTCTAAATGACTAAAGAAATGCAGGAAACATAAATTATGCAAGTCTATTATCAAAGAATATATACTTACCTACTACTAATTAGGTCGACCAAGTGTTGCTGATATTTATCTTGTAGTGATGTTGAAATAGAACTAATACCTAAATTACACACATAAATCACGCTTTTATCTCTTGTGGGGTAGGCAGAGCGTTAACGGCCGTTTAAAACGGTCGATATCGCCACGTGTGTCTAATATTTGTGGAAAGTTTCAGATAATCGAGTATCACTATAAAGTCGGGTGGTCAGCCTGTTGCCTAAAGTTATGATGCACATAAAACGGCCCTTAGTTGCCTCCTACGACACCCGCGGTAAAGAAATGGGGTGATGCTATTCTAAGCCTTCATCACACGACACGTAAATAACACACTGCTTCAGAAGAGAAAACCCCTTGAAAATAAAACTTTAAATGGTAAGCGAATCAACAGAGCTTTCTTCTGCAGAGATCTCGAGAGTTTAAAGTCAATTCTTAAAGTTTTTGCCGGAGTGTAGATAGATAAGTTCGTTCGATGTTACGTGGCTACGAATCCAGTCCTAAGAGGCTTAGTCTATTCATGTGGTATACCGAGTCGGCGATCGCTTCGAAGAACCCTGGCTTTTAAGTTTTGTGTAAAACCGTGTCATCAGAGTAATCATACATAGCCCTGTTAGAACTTAGCTATAAAAATATCAGAAAAACTGTGGACGCTCACTAACCACATAGGATGGAAAAAAATTGTCGCATATTTTTATATCTGTGTGGTTTGGGAGAGTCTACAGTTCTTCTTATCTTAAATTAAGTTCGTATTGTTTAATTTTCATGGTTTGAATGATTTGTTAAACTAGCTTCAGACAGAACATATATATTATTTATTGTAAAGTGGTATTTAAGCTGTTCGTTGTGTGATTGCAAAAAAAATTATAACCCCATTTCTATCTCGTGGGTAACATAAGAAGCGAGTAAGGGAATCGAGGTTTACATATTTATTGCAATTTTCCGCGATGGACTGTCGACCGGTCACTACACATTTTCTGAATGACCCTGAAATATTTGTCGAACGTTATGTTAATATTAGTTTTGACAGCCGTTTACGTTCTGCCTACCGCGCAAGGGATAAAAATTATGTAGAAAGATTAACAGGTACCTGCTTTATACATGAACAGAATGTCACATAACATACTGACCGAACAGTTCAGCTCAAAGCGAAAATAGTCTTTACCAAATTTGATACCGTAGCATTTGGGAAATGGAAATGAATCCCACTAATCAAGTATCTAATAAACAACTAATCTAAGAGACCTACGTACTGAACTCCATTTCAGAAAATGGAAAATATTTCAGAAGGAATCCCACGATATTAATTGACAATGTGAAGAAAGAAGATGTCACACTTGTTTAAAACACAACTAACAAAAACGCTAAATACTCGGGACCATTTCAGAAAACTGGCAAAATTGCATCGTTGGTAGGGTATAATCTTGCGACTTTCGCTAACAATACTAGCGACGATGCTTTTACCGACTGGGCTACCGTGGTACATCTACCGTTGGCAAAATTATAATATTGTATCCAGAGATGGGCGTAATCGATTACTTTTG
Source organism: Tuta absoluta (assembly GCA_027580185.1). Taxonomy (NCBI): domain Eukaryota; kingdom Metazoa; phylum Arthropoda; class Insecta; order Lepidoptera; family Gelechiidae; genus Tuta; species Tuta absoluta. The sequence goes on from JAQAHW010000045.1 coordinate 460,010, forward strand.
TAATCAGATTAATAATCATGATTACTTTCAATCATGATTACTTGAAAGTAATCATGATTACTTTCAATCATGATTACTTTTAATCCTAACTACAGTTAATCATGATTACATGTAATCGTTAATTATGACTACAGTAGTTTTTAATCAAAATTACATGATTAATAAATATTTTGACTATTGAACTCCGACGTACAAAAATATAAAAATGTAAATCAACGATACTTGTACAAATTCTAACTTTAACTGTTAATTATGTTAATCTGATGTCATTGTTCAATGAAAAAAAAATCTTTGCTAAATATCAGTAATCAAATCAATCTTAGTTTTGTTGAATAAAAATATGATTGTTAAGTTCAATAAACGATTAATAAGTTTTCTAATAAAACAAATATTATATTTTTATTTTTAAGTCCCACTCGAATAATCATAATCATGTAATCTAGATTACGATTAATGATTAATAATCTTTAATCACGTTGGAATTGACTAATGATTTAATTTTATTAATCTGTAATCATGATTACAGATTACTTTTATTAATCAGTAATCGTGCAATGTCTCAGATTACAAAAGTAATCGTAATCTTTAATCATTAATCTGATTACATTTTGCCCAACTCTGATTGTATCTTAATGCCAATAACACGTGGCATAGTTTCGTCTACCGAGCGATTTAAAACTATTTCCCCATCCTCTACATAGGGTGTGGCCAAAGACTTTTGCAAGTTCTCCAAATTTGTATCACCAACACGTTTTCTTTTTAATTTGATTTTCAACATTGGTATCTCTATAATCAGACAATGCTATCTAAATTTTTATACCTTTTCAAATTTTTGTGTAATTTTGTATAATAAACATGATTTTAATTTAAGTTTTCCTTGCGTGTGTTTTGTTTTTGTTTTGAATGAGCAAAATGTGTTTTTACTTACTAACTTTGGCCACAAGATTAGATATATTAGATATATAGATTAGACATAATACAACCGTAAGGTGACTTGTCACTGCACATAACACACATCACTTATAAATCGTTTCTGCGTACATAGTCTACTTTCAACACTCTCCCCTGGAAGCTGACCCTTAGAATGAGCGAGGACGTTTTTCCTTTGCACGAGGTAGCCTCTTGGTTAAAGTATATTATTGACCACATCATATTTTTCTGATCTCTTAATCAACAATTTTATTACTGCACCATTTTAAATATATCCTCTACCCACACGATCTTCTGCTCTCGATTTTTCTTGCATTGTTTGCTTTTTCAAAAGAAATTGCATATGAAACAACGAGGGCTCTTAGAAGTAGACGGTTGCTGATCGGTATTTTTGGATGATGATGATGATGACGGATGGGATGCTCCTAGATTTTATGAAGAATTCGGCAGCGGTTGACGTATCCGATTTATTTACCTCGTGAAGTAACTTTGTTTGTATCAGATCTGCACTTAATTTAGTAACTGTATCAGTGCCCCGAGCCAGTCGTCAATTACACTGAAACTTAAGTTTCTCAATCTGTACGCTGATGACATAATTTTACTCACATAATCTTCTATGCTCACTCACTTGTTCCCAGACTCGTATTAAATAAATATATCCGTCTTTTTTTATTAGCCCGGAGTCTTCAAAACCCATTACTCATGACAGGTTTTAGTATAGTTGTGGATTTCAATTTGATCTTCACTTTTACACCCTTTTTGGAGTCTACAGACTCAACAGTCACAACTAACCACAACTATTTGTGTTGCAAGTACGCCTGCATAGCAAATTTCCAGGATTTAAAAATTTCTCTTTCTGTTTTTACTTTTTGTAATGAAACCAGACTTTAGCTATACGATTGATTATATTTTTTTGCACTATGTAAAAATATTCGTCATGGAACAACTGAAACTTGCCAATAAACATCACATCACCTTACATAGTAAGTTTATTTTCTAAATAAGTTTGCGTCCATCGTCTACATTCATAAAAGTCATATTGCCACGAAATTGTTATATGCTATCGTTCTGAGACGCCTGTAGGACTTGTAAGGTTGTGTGATGAACATCAATCTTTGTCATTTCATTAGTGATTCATTACCATTACTCAATCCCGGCTACAGCTGCGCGCTGCATAGATAATGTTGTTTTGCTGACGGTAAGTGCGTCTCAGCACTGGACATACGTCACCTGTAATTACTCGGATTATTGATGTCGTGAGGTTGACGTACTTACAGTAATCTCGGTTGGAGGGTTTAGTTATACCCCTTACAAACGCAAAATGATAACTATATTGAACAAAAACGCGTATATACCTACATAGGTAAATTAAAAAGGTATTCATAATAATAATCAAAGTGTTGCAAAACTTAGACACCTACTTATTTTGAATAGGCAGAAGAAAGTTGTTAGGCTGCAGTGGGTACTACGTCATCGTTGCGAGGAACCATTTCGAGTTCGCAAACTAGTTGAAAGAGATTCTTGAATCGAGATCACTTACGTATTCATTGATTGATTTTAGCTCCAACTGACTGCTCCGAGATCCAACTTTCATTTCTTATAAGAAGAATAACTAAACATTCAACAATAGAATTTTCTTCATAATAATGCTAGCTTTAGTGAATAACTGAAAATACGAAGCTATTGAATAAAAGTCTTGCGCCTCGCTTCCATCGAAGCTCCAATGCGACTATTGCTCGTAATAAGAAGCTTTGCGACTAAAAGATCTGACTTCAAATAATTGATACACATTTGAAATTCATTTTCAATAAAAATGTATACTTAGGTACTTGTTCATAATAGGTAATAAGAAGTCATATTCAACTTATTTTTATAGTAACTTTGAAGACCTGTTTACGTAGACCAAAAGCAGAAGAGTTGTCTTAGTCTAGAAGACTGCACACTCCAAATCAGTAAGCATTGTATATTGGTGCCAAAAGCGTTTAATTCCACCTCGCTTGCCTTGACGACGTAATTCATATGAACAATTTTGCTTGAACTACACAGCTAATATTGCTCGCGAAAACCTGCCTCAGCTTCATCTCTGCACGGGGTTATCAAGGGTTAGATGTCACGCATATTGTTCACGCCATCGCTGACAGAAGCGTACGTCCATTCATATTTCCAGCTGCCGCAGCTACTCACAAAGAGCCGACGCGCGAACACGCCCTTTACAAAACGCCGGCACAATGCACTTTGTTATGACGAAAAATGCGGTGTACTGTCAAAGCGCGCCTTTGAAACGCAAAATTAACGTAATTCTCAACACAAATTCATGTCGAATATGCACATGGTAGTTGTGGAATGCAAGCTACAACACTCAAATTTCAATTTCGGTCGCCGCGTACACAATTGGACCTTACGCAGTCTGCAATTAGGGCGGCACTTTTAGAATCAGCAGGAAATCTCATACGCCAAGTTATAAGGCAATTTGGCAAACTCGACGGTGACAAGAGGTTACACAGAAGCATTTCCAAGCGTTTGTGAGCCGTTAACTGTTTGAGTTATGGCGGGCTGTATGTGTCTTATTTTGGAGACGAAGCGGCTGTTTCCAGCGGAATGTGTCGCCATATTATTTACTAGGGCGTATTCGTTGGCAGCCGCTGGGACAATTATTCCGGGCGTTAACTACCAACGTGGGGAGCCATTATTGCTCTGATTCCAGACACATTTAATATGACAAAAAAGTAAGCTTTGTGAGAGCTTCTCATAAATATATCGCGTTATATAACAGGAGATTTTACTGTTAGGCGTAGCTTCAGTTCAGTTCATTGATAGCAAGTTTCATGAAATCGTTACAGAGATGGCACTTCAATAATCAAGACACACATGTGGCGCCCTAGAAGGGGGACAGCAATGTCTACACTAAAAATGAATTATTTCATCTAACAAAAAACTCAAAATATATATATTCAAAACATGTATTTTTAATTATTACTTTATTATTAAATATATAGTTCATTAAAGAAAAAAACGCATAAAAAATCATTATTTTCAAACGCAAAGTGCATTTTGAAAATAATGATCATAAGCCCGCAGGAAATATTGTGACGAGATGCTGGGGAGTAGCAATCCTACGGACCCAAGTGTCCCCGGGAGTGTAGACTGACTGGCTTGCCTAAGTTGGCCGGCCAGATTGGAGCCGCAAGAGTTCGAGCCTGAGCTGTGGCAGTCAAAAATGCGTTAGTCGCAAAGTTAATGTCTTGGCCCTCATGCCGGACTAACAGGATCTTCTTTTGTTGCTCCTTTAAATCATCGGGAACGTCTGTGTTCTTCATCATTTACGTACTATCGCCAGGGAACACATTCTCTTAGAATTTCACGTCTCTGTAAAGTGACACTTTACCTATTTTAGGATCCATAAGTCTCTAGTCTTTTGTGGTTTTACAATAGTCAATGAAAATGAGCTATTGGCGTTTCTATTCTGATAAAAGCCTAAAATCTTGGCAGCCGAATGTTTGTAGGTGACTCCAAGCTTGATTTTGACCACTTTTATACCAGAGAAAGATTTCTCCGGTACTCAGTTAGCAACTCCTCTTGTTAGGTTACACTTTTTAAAAACAACTACAGTAAATACCTTTTTGGTTTTTATTTGCTCAAGGCTTAATTTAGTTCCGCTGTTGTCAACAGCAATGAATAGTGGATTATATGCTTCTGTTAGCCCACTAAGGAGGATTAATATAATCCAATTCTCATCAACTTCCGCATTTATGTCTGCTAACTGCTGAATGAGGAAAATCACTTTAGTTATATACTTTTACCCCATTTTTTGTCCTTTTATGCTGCTTTTAAGTTTTGTCACACTTATGTTGCGGTTTTTCCATTAAATACATGGTATGCCCATGTTATGGGTCGGGTTAAATAAGTAGGCCCCTAAATGCTTTTCTGACGGCTTCCTTCAAATCCATTACATGCCGTGTGATAATACTATCCTACATTGAATAAAGTTAATTTTAATTTGGTTGGAATTTTCGTACCTTCACACTCAACTGTTTTTTATTAATCTTATGATTGTAAATAGTTGCTGGTCGAGAGCTTCCACATTACAACATCACATGCCCCTTTAAGTTTTTGATGCCACAACAGCTCGCAGATTTATCTTTTGACATTTGGATACACAATTTGCAGCATTAAAAGCACTCACTCGATGGTTACATGTGTATTAGAATAATATGCTAGTATAATATTTCCTAGGGTTTTATGTGCATCATTCTATATAAAACCGGTACATAAGAAGTGTTCAAAAACTGATATAACTAATTATCGGCCAATCTTAAGCTCTGTATAATGTCTAAAGTATTAGAAAGACTTGTTTACGATCATGTTTATCCGGCGCTTAAACAGTCTTTTAGTCCTGCCCTACACGGGTTCCTTAAAGGGCGCTCTACGGTATCTAACTTAGCCATTTTTAATAAAGTGTTAGTTAAAAGATGCCATGGACATAGGGAGTCAGGTCAATGTAGTCTAGCAAGGCATTTGACAGAATTCAACAGGATCTCCTTTTAAATAAAATATCTTACATTTTTGTGAGAGGTTACTTATTCATATGGTTCTCTTTATACATAGATAACCGTTCCCAGGCAGTTACTATTAATAATTATATTTCTGGGTGAGTAAATGTACCCAGTGGCGCTGCTCGAGGGTATCTACTGGGAGTATTATTATGTATCATATTTATTAATGACATCGAACATTGCTTTCATTATTTTAGCCTTCTTTGCTTTGCGGATGACATGAAAATCTATTCTACTATTTCAACAACAGCAGACGCTGAAGGTCTACAGGCTGATCTTCATCGTCTTCATCCTCTTTCTAATCTTCTGGACCTAAACTCAGCTAAACGTAGCATATTGACATACATCCGCAAGTTCAATCAGATTCGCCACAACTACCAGCTCGAAAGGCGAGGAACTTCATAGAGATATTTTAATACGGGACCTTGGAGTCTGTCATGATACGAAGTTGCTGATTGTTGGTCATATCAATAATGGCTCTTGGTTTTCTTATGCGCAAATCCAAAGACTTTACACTGGCGAAAACTTTAAAGATCCTATATTGCACTTATGTCCGTAGCAATCTGGAGTACGCATCTCAGATTTGGCACCGTATGTATCATAGTTATATAGACCGCATAGAAAACATCCAGAAAAAGTACGTAAAATATCTTTGTTACCGGCTACACCATAGTTTTGACTCAAATAACTACATACAGTTGTAAATAGAAAAACAAAATTTACTTCCTTTGGAAAAGAGACGTGAAATGGCTGACCTAGTATTTCTCCTAAAAATTACCCTGAACTACTGGAACAAATATCAGTTAGGCCTCCTAGCAAGTCCCTGCGTTCTAACTGTCTTATTTCTCTTCCATTTTCTTCAACAAACTACAGGCAGAATACATTTATTTGGCGAGCTTCTAACAATTTTAATTATCTTGCTAAACAGATTAACTTCGATTTATTTAACACAGGTTGCGGCGAGACGAGTTATTAATCGGTCATTCTTTGGCGGTGATCGTAAAGATTAGTATAAGTATAATTTAATTATTTGTTTTATTCTGTCGCTAACCAAACATCTTTTTCCGATATTACACTGTGTTGCACTTTTGTCCTTAACTGTAAATTAACCATGTAAACATGTGTTGTGTGTTTCTTGGTGTTAGTGTTTATGTGAATCATTTTTATATTTACGTAAATATCTAGTGGTGAAAACCTGTAATTGGCTTTCTGGCTTTACTATTGGTGTGTAAAATGTTACAATTGCTGTTGGTTTTCCAAAATAAATAAAATTATAATTTTAGGCGATGGGCTTACAACGTTTCGCTATGGTAAAACACAATTTTCTGAAAGACCCCAATGTTTGTCAGACGTGGCGTAAATGTTCGTTTTTTACGGCCTGATATATGTATAAGAAGCACTTACAAAAAAAAAGAATATTTATTATAGTATAGCTACAAATTTTATTGTACTGGGAATCATAACATTTAGTCAATATTTCAGATTTATAAGCAAATATAAACGGATAACTAGCATACCATTTATTTTTATTTACGTAGTGACAAAAAACTCGAATTCATGTAACAGATAACATGACTATAAAATCACAACCTCCCAACATGTTCTATTATTCTAAGGGGAATTTGGGCGAAGGGACCTATTTCGTAACCCTTTCGGCAGATAATGTCATCATCCTACAATGTCCTCATCCTAAAATGACCTCATCCTACAATGTCCTCATCCTAAAATGTCCTAATCATAGAATGTCCTCATCTTAGAATGTCCCCAACCTATAATAATAATAATAATAATAATAATAATTTATTCATGTCAGACAATTAAAATCCATTATGGTTAGTAATAATGTTCACATACTAGAATTTACCTCTTCAATCAGAATATCTGATAAGCAAAATGTCCTGCCTTATGCTGACTGAATAAGAAAGCTGACTGAACAAGCAATCTACTTTGTCTTGTCACTTTGTAAGCTATCTTTAAAAAATTACAGTATTTTGGTAAGTTTCTTGTTGTTTTTTGTCTATATAATGGTAAAAAATATCGGACAAAGGTTAGTTTGCTATCCCTCTCGCTTTACACCATTAGACTTATTTATTTTTTAAACTTGCTTCGTAATTGCATTTCTGATAGCACAACCAGCTTCTAAACAGGGGTTTACTAGTTCCAGAAAACGTTAGTACATTCTTAGATGAATTAGATTCCTTCAATGTATATTCTAGAAACTTGTCTATTCGTAAAAAAGAATCTTGGTTTATATCATAAGAACCATGAGATATGTTCATTTCACACCAGGTATCCAAGGTAGACAAACTTGTACCGTTACGAAATAGATGTCTTTTTTGCCAGAAACAGCTTCAACATGTCTGTCAAATTATACAATTTCTTGCCCAGACATATAAGAAACCTACCTGACAATAAATATAAGGCTACACTCTCTGATATATTATGTAGAAATTGTTTTTATAGTTTGAACGAATTCTTGAAATATAAATTTTAATAATTATTTGACACTGTAAGTAAATTTTATCATGATGACATGTATCTAATTAATTTCGATTTTAATTGTTTAACTAATGTTGTTAACTTCATTAAAATTTGCATGCTGTTGTTGACGGCTGTAAAGGAGATACTTATTCTATGTAATATTACCATCCATTGTACCCTATTCAAGCAAATAAAATATCTTGTATCTTGTAGATATATGAATATGTTTTAGAATTTGATATACTTAATTCACTAAAAGCAATTTCATTTACGTTTTCTCATGCCAAAACAAAACTCGGTAAAAAAATATTTACCTCCATAAAAATTGAGCGAGTTTAATACGTGGCGTGTATCTCGCAAAACTGCTATCATTCGAATAGTTCCAAAATGTTTCGTAATAGTTTTAGCGCAGGATACATTTCAGAGTATGAAAGTTTAGCAATAAAAGTTGGGAGTTGCGTTGCTGAGTGGTACAGTCAATTTACCTCGGCACTAACATTGCAGCCACACCACCTCTATAACAAAGCAGTAGGGCTCACGTTCGTATAGAATAATTTTATTTTCACGTGTGCGACATAGCGTTTTATTTTCGTTGGCGTAGTTACCTATTGCGTTCTTTGGATAAAAATAAGCATTTCGTAAAAGTAACTAAACGATTCGGATGTTATCTTTAATTCTGATAGGAAAAGTTTTCGCGTGTATCAATCTGTATGAAAATTTTACATGCTCCATTTATACAACACTTACACGGCCGATTACGCTCTGCCTACCCAGCAAGGGATTCAGACGTGATATATGTTAATTTGAGTTAAGTAAGTTACTAAATTCTCTTCTTTTCTCTAAAAAATTTACTCGCTAATATTACTGAAGTCCACGCTAGAGTAGCTACCTATGGTGGAGCATGCAATGCACTCCGGAATGTTTGTGTCAGTCCCCTTAATTTTATTACGTGCGTGTTTGTTCTAAAAGGAGTGGCTGGAAAAACTCGAAAAGCCTCTCAGTTTGGAGCTCAAAAACGTTTTAGTTTCGAGCTGTTAATTAGTTTAAAATGGACGCAGCGTGCTTGCGACGAGGCTGCTTAAGGCAGGACACGTTTACGCTAGTAGTAGGAAATGGTGCATACTGAGTGCAAGTAAGTTACGAAATGTAAGCCACGGAAATAATAAAGCTAACGGCATGTGTTTGATTGTTGGTATGACAACGGTTCGAGTTCGGTTCCGAGACAACATTATGTTTATCTACAGAACATCAGAAAAAAAAAGTGGTACCTAGCTAACTAGCACAATATCCATCAAGCCTCAGCACATCACTTAGGCCGAGAGTGGGTACTGCTCCGACTGTAACGAGCTGCGACGTGATTTCCGTCACTTGAGAGCCGCCGGTGGATGTTTACGACGAGTAACGCCATCTTCCGCCGCCCGGCGAAAGTAGGAGCTCGCTAGTAAAGATACCGAAAGAAATCAGAGCATGCAACCGGTACCATAAAAATAGCACTTTAGAGGTTTTTTCTCTCTCTCTCTTATTTTGTTTAATCGTTTGTTATCAGACCTAAACTAATGTCGTTTATTTGTGCCACTAGCTTCAGCCTCGACAGACGTAAAGTATCACTTTATTAATTTGTTTGAGATTTGTATTTGGGCAAGTGTACTCGTGAACGGCCTCGACAGTGCCGCTACTTCACAAGAAATAACTTTTATTTTTGAAACAAACTATCAGAATGTCCATTGCTGAAGTTTCTAGTATTACCCTTAAGTAAAATAAGAACCTGCAAACTCAATGAAATATTCGCTGTAATTATAGTTATTGCAATTAATACCAATAGGCACTTTTTGCCATAACGTAATTACAGCAAATATTTTATTGAGTTTGCAGGATCAAATTTTACTTCAGGATAATACTAAAAACTTCAGCAACGGACATTCTGATAGATTGTTTGTTTAAAGAGAAAACTCTTTTCTTGTAGAGGCTGTTTACACCTACACTCGACTTTGAGAGAGGAAAATTTAGCGTAAAGAAAATCAAGAAAGCTAAGCTCGATGACGCGATGGCAGAATGGCTGGCGGGTAAGACCGATATCAAAAACTATTGAGAGCTCTCATAGTAACATCATTTACTCATTAGTGCGTAAGTGTGGTAACGATCTAGACAGGCATGTTGGGTTTGACAATGTGAGGCGCTCTGCTCTTGGTACGTAAAGTTAGAATTCACTTTGCAACTAGAAGGTCACGCGTACCTTGAGGCAAAGACCTAAGTAGTACGTAATTATGATTAATGAATAGGTAGGTGAAAAAATACCCCACAGTTGGGAAAGAGCCATGTTCAGCAGTGGAGTGTTATGGCCGTTAATGTTAATGTAAAAAATAAACTTAAACTCTGAACATACTTGCAAAGACGTTAGTGGCGTAAGCGTTCATGTTCCGAATTATACAGAAATTCCCAAGGCAGGTCAAAGATAGGCCCTATTAAGCAACTTTACCGATAAAAAAGTTATATATCATAAAAAAATTATTAAGTACACTGAAACCTATTAAATACATGAAACATAAATTAAAAACCTTTATTTAGTTGGAATATTTAATTAAGCAATGTCTTACCAAGAGATTTTTCTAAAGATGATTCTACTTCTCATCAAGTGCCACATAATTGGCTTCTTACACAAAACTTCATCCCGAGGAATAATTTTCATAAAAAGTTCTTTCAACAAATTCCAATCTTTTGATGAAAAAAGAAACCGTTAATAATTAAAACTTCAGCTTTGTGAAGAGCTGCGGCTAAAAAGAACATAAATATAAGAAAAGCGAATTACGTTCTAAGAATAAACTACTTATTTGAATTGCTTGTACTTATTTCTGTACATCAAAGAACGTATAGATCAGGCGTGGGGACCAAGGCGGTCGGCAAATTGATACCCAGAAGTTTGACGATGCTGAATTTTTACTCCTATATACATCAATAGAAAGGCTAGCCATGCGGTTTTCCTGCTGCCTGTTTTGCCAGCGGTAAAAAGGAGCTAAATTTGTCACGGAGGAGGAATTAATTATTATGGTTCAGTAGGTTCAGAGATTATTGATTACATACCCAGACTAAGGCACGAATTCCGCTATTTTAAGAACGTCTCATTGTGTTGTGTCTCGATGGCAAGTTAATAAGATGTTTTTGGTCCACTTCAATTTTAAGAATAGAATAACACAGTGGCAATAGAGTGACGGTTGATTGTCGCTGGTATTACAATGACAAAAATATAAGAGAATCGGGGCTTTGAGTGGTCCGCGTTCCTACCTAGAACTTACTCAGTAGTTCTAAACGGGAATCCAAAGATTCCCCTTTAGGATTAGAGAGTTGAGCTCGTTAGTAACTTAGATGAGAGTGTGGACACGTATCTTCGCTTACTCAGGACTTAATGTGTAGGTTGGTCGGTTGATGTAAAGTTATACCGTTATTAGTTCCAAATTCGGGCAATACCATTCTCTGGTAGGTCGTAGGCCTTGTCAAAACTTACCTGGAAAGAAAATAAATACAGTTAAAAATTATAATAAAATTACGTATTATAAGGTAGTACATAAATAGACGTAGGTTCAAACTCTGACATGTATTTGCTTTACATTACTGTAACATGTAGAATTCTTTTTTAATGTTTATGTTATTATATGATGGTAAATTTCTACATAGAAATAAACGATTTGAATAGTATTGAATTAAGTCGAAGTACACAGAGTACAATAAGTTTCATCGGTAAATTACCGTATAAACGGGGCTTTATTTTCAAATACCTGTCTGTCAGTTACTTATTGAACATAATCTGAACCGTTTCACTGTCAATTAGTCGCGTAACAGCAGCCAGGATTAACTCTGCCTCATTTCCCTCCAGCAGGAGTTCCTTGAAGGCAGCCATTAAATATGATCACCTGATTATGAGAACGCGAACACACTTCATTGTGAAAATCAGTAGATCTGGGGGGGTTCGTGATTATAATAGTGCTCAATGGGAAGGGTTCTATCCAACTGCATAGTATATGGAATTATGGATTTTACTATTTCAAATTTTTATAACTTCTGTAAAATCAATAATTCTTTAACTGCACTGTAAGAGGAAAAATTATATATTTTTCTTAATTATATCATATCATTTATATTATTTATTTAGTATTAAACATACATTAATTAATTTCGTTCACTAGGGTAATACCTATAAAAAGAAAACCTTGGTCTTAAAATACCGATTCAATAATAACATTCTAGACAATCAACGTCGATAAATACAGTAAAACCAAACAATTTTGCCCGCTCTGAAGACTTCTATTTTTAGATAGTGTAAATACCGAGCTGATTTTCTATTAGGACAATACAAAATTGTAATAAAAAAGAAAATTGTTTATACAATTATTATTTTTTACAATGACGGATCATGACGTTATTAAGTGATAAAACAATCCTACATTGAATAAAGTAAATTTAATTTTAATTTATACTGTGACTATCAACTTTATTTATTAACTTGTTCAACAAATACATGACGTCCTACGTTAGGAACAAGCTAGTCTGACCTATATAGCGTTACCTATCTCTAAAGCTAGTCTGAGCTGAAGACGCAAATTGAAACTTTGTTTTTTGTTGTAATTTTGCCCAAAGTTACAATGAAGAAAGGGGTTTGAAAAATAATCTAAACACCTATGGTGTTAAATTAAAATATGTTATTTAAAGCGGAAGCGCATTGAATATTGATGGAGTTACTGAGGTGGGCAATGTACCGAGTGTCGACAGCCCTATACAATCCTGCGCAGGATGCCAGGGGTGAACATAACAAATACAACGCGTCATTTAAGTAAGTAGTTATTACTCATAATAAAAAAAATATATATATTTGTATATAAAGCAGTAATGCTGCTAGAAGAAACATTAAATAAAATAAAACGTTTCTGTCTTTTGAAACAAATTAAAAGGTTTTTATTGTTCTATACTATTTATAAATATGTCAATAGATAGTTGCGGGACAAAATGCTTGCAAACTGGGGTAGGTGGTAGTAAACTTCATTATGCTCAATGGTCATGCCCCGAAAAATTTAGAAAAATTGTAGGGGATAATATAAAGATACCGCCTTTTTCCAAAACCGGTGTTAACGATTTAAAGCTCCGGAATTGTATCATCCGAAAAATCATTTCGCTATTCCGGTTCTTCAAAATGCCGGTATTCCGGTTTCCATCCTCTAGACATGTTCCATACATCTTTTATTAAGCCACTCTCATAAAAGTTTGGAACACCTGTGAGGCAAATAAAATTAATTTATATCATTTAATTTATTAAAGTTATGTTGAAGATATGCCGGTGCCGCGTCGCATTTCTCACAAAAAATGATCCTTTTGTTCTGAAACACCTCTATTTCTACCCTGTGCACATAATCTGTGCGGTAATGAGTATCCGCGCGGCGGCGCGTGTAACGGAGCGGCTCGGGATGTTTTTCTATCGCACTTTACCGACCGTGGCAGGGTTTTTTTTGTTTTCGTAGGTTTCCTTGTGCCTATATTTTCTTAAAAGTTGTTAATTTAGGTAAAAGCTTCGTTCACCTTTGGTCACATTAGTACACTAAATCGAATGAATACAGGATCAACCAATGGACCATACTATTGTCAAGCCTCTAAAATGAGCTTCACTAATAACATACTATTTTCTAAACGAACCACCTTCGAAAATTGTGTTATTAGTAAGAACAAAGCATAACACAGTGAAGAACAGTTTCAATAGAAGCGTTGCCAAAACAATGTTCACTAATTGAGTGACGAGAGTAGTTTGTGGAGGGGACGAAGCGGGTATTCTCCGGAAGTAGAACGTGTGATACAAGGATTAGATTTGTCGCAATCTGCCATATGCGGAAATGGATTTTTACTGATTCAAAAATACACCAGGATCATAACGTATTTTTTTTTTTCTCGATGAAGAGCGAGTTGAGGACTCGCGCACGAACAGTTCCGCACAGTTATTTATAAATTAACAAAACTAACATATTTGTTGTATTGGAGACCTGTTAAATATTTATTTTAATAACAAATATTCGCAACAAAAATACAAACGGCGTTATTACCAAAAAGATAGACGCGCGTCAAAGCAGTGTTAAAAATAAATTGCCACACGATCTGACGTTGTCAAACGATTGAAACCATTTCTTTTTTTTGTTAACGCGGATAATGTGTGAAAATTTTAACAGAACTGTCTAACCATCACGGTTGTTGTGATACAACGTCCGTTCAACGAATAAGCAACAAAATAGGTTTTTAATAACAATATGTAATGTTTTCCTCTTTCTATGTCTTATTATTGCGGCAACAGAAATACATTAACTGTGAAAATATCAGATGTCTAATCATCACTGTTTATTAGATATAGCAGACGGACAGACAGCAAAGGCTTAGTACCTAATAGGGTCCAGTTCTGACCCTTTGGGTAAAAGGTTCTGATCACTTAAAGTAAATTATTCCTTCAAGTTTCGAATAGATATTTACATTATTTGCACGACATTGTTTATTTGCACAATTTGTGTATGTTGTTACTCGTGTACACGTCTCGACGCCGACAGCCAGCCGCACGCTGAAGCCGTAAATTTAATGTAATTTCCGTGAAGTTGTCGGCGACGCGTCGTATCTCACCTCACACTGAGCCTCGTCTGCTGGCTGACAGCAAGGATTTCTGCAGACAGACCCGCTACAGTTAGACCAACAGGCGATAATTTTTCTGAGATATATCTGACTTCAAGCGGAAAAAGAGAGATCAATGAAAACTCCAACATATCGTCGTTGTTGCAACAATTTTTAAAAAGCTTCAACTTTCATTGTCTTTCGTCAAAGAGTAGGAAAATAACAAGTTTGTCTGCACACTCCAAAGTAATATGTGCCTGAATGCGCCAAAACATGGCAATAACTCTTTGAATCACATTGTGTTTTCAGAAACAGCTTTTAGTGCAAGGTTTCGGCCACCTATGTCACCTGTCTTTGCGTGAGTGATTAAGTTGAGCTTTTGTATGATCTCGTTGTGAAACACGGACATTGTGAAAGCGTACATGAAAATGACGTACATATTGAAGCTCTGTGGAGCAACCGGGTTGCTCGAGGCGTCGTCATCTCGTCGAGCACGATACGGAATCAGGCAAACAATTATTCCCTTGTGTTGTCCCTGTGACGTGGGAATGGGAACAACAAACCGGTCCCCATTGGAGCAAATTGCGTTATCACATCGCCTTTGAATTTGTCCCGTGCTTTGCAATTAACAATTTATGTAAAGGTAAAAGTTCATGTCTGGACTCATTCAGTTTTTACAATCACGGCGAGGAAATTACAAAAGAATACAAGCGGCATTCGTATTAATGTTGTTCCTACTGTGAGGGGAGAGGGGGCAAATGCAGAGTGATGTTCCTATCAGGCACCGAGCTGCTTCTAATTGTGATTTATGCCGGCGAGCCATACAGCGCCGGGGATAAGTGTGCCGCGCGGCTTATACCGACAACGAACATGTTTTGTTAAAAACTTGGATAACGATTTTTAACACATGAATTAGTTATAAAAAATACAGAAGTTGTTTGGTTCAAAATATTGTTCAAAAATACTTGAGATTTCTTAAAAGTTACAACTGTAAAATAAAAAAATCATATAATATATAGTCTTTTGACGTCATCTAAAATGGGGCAATATGACGCCTATTTTATATTAGTTTGAAACAAAATGTCTTTTCACTATGTTTAAATAGTCGCTCATTTGACCTGTAAGATAAAGAGCGAAATAATTATGTATTTTATAAAGAAGTCGACAACTATTCTAACATAATCTGTTTGGTGAACCAAAGGACCTAAACTCGCTTAAGACTACATCCCAAATACAATTCAATTTAACACAAGACGCTTGTATGATCCAATATTCAATGCAAGGGATAAAGAAAGTGCCTTATGCATTGAAATATAAACGACAAAAAAATGCAAAAAGAAGAATCTAATAATTAATATATGGAAACAGAGTAGTCCAGTTTGTCTCGAGCTAGTCCCAAACTCGCTTCGTGTGTCAATGTTGATTCGCTGTTCCATTACTCGGCTTAA
This sequence comes from Tuta absoluta, assembly GCA_027580185.1. NCBI lineage: Eukaryota > Metazoa > Arthropoda > Insecta > Lepidoptera > Gelechiidae > Tuta > Tuta absoluta. The sequence goes on from JAQAHW010000045.1 coordinate 476,049, forward strand.
TAGTTCCGTGATTGTTGACATTCCGCAAAGTTTAGGGTCCGATGGATTATTAGTTGTGGCTGTAGAAAGTTTCCAGAGTGGTCAGTAATAAAATTTAAAGCTTTTTACGTTCAATGCCATTTAAAAATATGTTAAATAAATAATTTATAATAAAATAAAAATGCACTGTCTTTAAAAAAACTAAGTCCGCCGATAAATGACAAACAAGAAAGTATGGACACCACCAAAAACAGCGGAATCCTGCCGCGCGTGGCAACACTGACTGAATGTTTGTTGTTTATTGTGTGTAATGAATGTGTGGGACGCGATCTAAATAACGCCCAACTGCCGGGTTTAATTATGCGTTGAATCGGGAACTTAACGCTGATACCAGACCCATGTTCGTTATCCCTTCATAATTTCAAGACCACTATGAGATGTTGTTAGATTTAATAGAATCGATTGTTTAGTACTAAGTGTGCGTTTTGGGTACAACGTTTTAGTAAATAGATTAGTCGAAGCATTTTCCGTGAGTTATTAACGTTATAGGTACATATGGGTATCACTTAGCAGAATACAGTTAATGGCCTTTTTTGTTGCGCGAAGACAATTTGATAAGTAAGTACTTTTATATCTTACGAATGATCCATCCGTCACATCACAGCAGTTTATACCAGTCTACTGCTGGACATAGGCTTACCCCAGGGAATGCCATAAGGCACGATCTCCCCTTTTTGGCTGGAGGTTGTCGAACGCTACACTCGAGATTCCGCTTGCTCCAACATCCATCGGTTCTACGACAGATACGACCAGACAACTGCCACTTCAGCTTGCTACACTTTCAGACTACTAGCGGACAATCTAATTTCGAACTTTATCCATTAGCGAAATCTCGAGCATAACCCTTTCCACTGCTCTCTGAGTGACATGTAGCCTGTGGGTCAGTTCTATTGGCAGGTTCCACGTCTCGGCTCCATAGGTTATGACTGGTAGAAAGCACATTAGTGCATCGAACACCTTGTTTTTGAGGCATTCCAAAATATAATGCAACTTCCCAAATACTGCAAAGCTTAGCTGCACTCTTTTGACGATTTTATCCTCAAAGTTGTCTCTTCTCAACTTTGCTCAAGATAAACATTCTGGAAAACCTATAAAAAAAAAAATCAAAAAAGAAAACATTTATTTCAGGCCGAGTCCATATTAAGATATTATAAATAAAAGTGAAAGTGAAATAGTCATACATTAAAAAATCAATAATCAAATCATTAAATATCAATAATCAAATCATTAAATACATTTACAAAATTATAATCCATATAATACAAATTGAGACCTACGCTAATTGAGGTAACGACCCAGTGGAATACACTTTCGGCTAAGACAAGCCCAGGGTTGATGGAATATAAGCATGATCCCGTCTAAGTTCATCCCGAGTCCAACACGCTTCGAGGCCTTGTTTAGACAGAACAGTATTTTTGCAGATCCTGCAGCGCTACATACACTTCAAAAAACATTAATGCACTCAAGTTATCAATAATGTAATAGGTTTCGTTAGACTGCTAGACCACTTGAAACCAGATTTCTACTCATTCACTAATACGCCCTCTGATTGGCTGGCGGTGATCTATGCCCGAATTACAGCAGCCCTCGGAAACGTTACGTCATTGAGCGTATTTTAAACGGATTTTCCCGCGGATTGATTTTGAAATATTGTAGCTGTACGTGTTAAAAAATGTTTTATCTATAGATACTTAAAAAATAAACAATTATTTAAACACGACCTTCACGATCACGTGACTTAATCTTCGAGTTCTTCCACTGGGTTTCCTCATTGTGATAAACGTGTGTATTTCCAAGGTTGCTCTCTTCTTGGTAGCATTCTCTGAGGAAAATTTGCCAAATTCCAGGTGTCTTTTTGTGGCAAAGACGGGTACGTGACTAAGAAACAAACATGGCGGCTCACCTAACGCTCCCTATTCTCTAAGCGTACGGATGACACGAATCAAGCCCTTTTTAATTTGATTCTTATGTAAAAGCCCGGTCTGAAAGGTATTTTTCGCCTAATCGAAGTACGTTTTAGCCAACGATTTTCTGCGTGGTTGCGGTTGCAGTCAATGGAACGGAACGAGTGTTTGTTTAAGTTTTGATTGTGTCCGTGTTCGAAAACGAGACGATTGGTTTTTTTTAGGGAAATAGGTTTTCTATTTCATTTTACATTAGGTATTAAAATAAAAATACCATTTGGAGAGTGTAGAGAGCTTAACATCATATTTTTTTATTTAGCGTAATTATCTGAAAGTGGCATTGTATTTTAAAAAAAACTGAATTTATGACATACATCCTTAAAAAGTACGTTTGTATAAACTAATGACTAAATCTATTATATTAATTAATGGCCATATTAAGGGCATTTATGCTAAAAATCTGAAATCTATATCCATAGATTGCACAGCCTTCACCAAGTAAAACTACGAATTACCTTTATAAAGAGGAGGAATTTGAGCCTTATATTTTTATATTGAGTTTACAAACAATATTCTGCGGAGCTATAGACAACAAGTAATGTTCTTATTGAATCCTGGACAAATCGAGGGAGTTAGATAGAGCTCTTTAAATTGTAAAGGCACAGTCGAAATAGGCACTAAAAAGTTCTGAATAAAGTGTTTCAGTTTCTATTTCAACTGCAAATGTGTGAAATGCAATTTTGTCATTTCACTCGCACGACATCACGGTAATTTTCAATATCGACAGTTCAATGCATATTTTGTTACCCTAAACCCCTTTTGCCTTGAAATTCCATTATGATACGTATTTTCAAAATGACCCACCAGCAAAGCGGATTGCTGGAAACGAACGGTTTGCTCCCAAATGGGATGACTCGGTACTAATACAGTAAAAGTTACAAGGACAAAAAAGTATCAAGTGATAGTTTTTAATAAACTTGTATTCTGGCTAACCTAATTTAATTGAGCCGCATTGTGCGGTTGTATCACAATATTCGCTGTCACGAACAGCTATACTTTTGGCGCTGACAAGACATAGCTTTCATACTGACCTTTTACATACGTCTACTGTGGCGTTACCTGTTTCCGCCCCAGTACATGTACTCAGCGAGCTGTTTTCCAATACTCTCTACCTGCAGGAACGTTTGCCCCATTCTACTGGTCTGATGTCATTCCATTACACTTGTGGCTAACATAGAGGAAAGAAGTCACTCGCGCCGCAAAATAAAGACGCCTTTTTTCAAAATTTCATGCAAAACATGCGTGTAATTTTCCATCACAATCGCAAGTGGCAGTGTTGCCGCAATAAGAGAACGGTCAACTTCTTGAAAAGCTCCGGTTATTTTTGTATGGGTTGGAATAACCTTTTGATACTTAAAATACAATATTATATCAGAATACTTAGTATGTTACATTTACTTTTTATGAATTACCAATATTGCCTCACCATTGCCCTTTCCCACTGATATATTTGTGAGAAGCCTTGATCAGTTCAAAAAATAAAAATGTTATTCTAATACTATGACAGTTGCATAAACTACAATTTAAGGTTTTCGCGGTTGTTGTACACTTTTTGAAACATGAAAAGCTAGCCATACTGGGCTAAAAAGGCGCTCCTAGTGACAGGACATGACGTTTCGGTACATAAAAAATAATGTACTTCAAGCATGGAAAAGCCTACAAGTTACCAGTTGTATGAAAATACCTATGACTATGACCATATTGTGTGATTGTCTTTTTGTGAGACTTCAGAATAATTTTGTTGGTTTCGGTCTAGACTTCTCCAGTCCTTGACATTACAAGAAATAATATTAAAGATTACATTTTGTCTCAAAAAAATAAAATAAGGTGCTCTTATTTTCTTTACGACTTCCTTAATTTCCTTATTATTTCTTCATCTATGTTTCTCTTGTTATGTTTTGTTATTCCAAAATGAAATTGGCTACGAAATACCTATCTTGATCATAATATGAAATGAAACAATGATGTTTCTAAAATTCCTTCCATTCAGCTAATTTAATTAAAACTTTGATATTTCAGAGTTCAAAGAGAAACCGAGGTATCAATTCGCGGCTATAACTAACTACAAAGATTATTTTGAATTAATAAAAATGAAATGAAAGAAAAATGCTAATTTTAGCAAAATTACAATACATAACTTAAGCGCTTAGTTTTAACAAGGTTTTATTAATTCTAAATAATCTTTGTAGTAAGTTATTGCCGCGAACTAATACTTTGGTTTACAGATGACTAGCATGTTTAGCTACGGATTTTTTTCCTGTTTAGGGGGCGACACTAGCTCTCGCTTGCTACTGATGGTCAGGACCTGTGACTTCCATCTTTATAATTAAGGAAGTTAGTGTTTGACCTAGAAATTTCAATTACTATGCCGAATTTTGGTTCAGACAATTAAAAAAAAAAAATGTGAATATAATTCGAATGATATATGACTTGATTGTATCCTAGTAATATGTTTAAAATAATATATGAAATTACTTTAAAAACATATCAAGTTACGAGTATATACCAAGGCTCCTCCAGATATGGTACGGTTGAATCATTATTTTTGAAATAACATATAATGTAGCTAAAGAGTCGAAGGTCTGTACATAAAAAATATAAACACAATGTTTAGGGAAATTGATGGCAGAACACGTTACAACAGTTGTGCGAATTTTATCTTGTAATCTGTTTTTGCTTTGTAGATAGATTTTTAATTAGGTACTACTATTTCAAAGGTCTCGTTTAGTAGTTTTTCATTCCCAGTTTAGAAGGCAAAATAGTTTATAACTCCCCTTTAAGGAAATAATATTTATATATTTGGATAATACAATAAATCGTAGCAGTCGTAGTAGTGTTACTATAAGTATATTTTGTCAGGTTAGATCTATAGGTTAGTGTAAGTAATACAGTATATAAAAAAAAACTATAGTTGTTAGAATAACTGTGCTGTTGTACAAGTTTTTTTCTGCCTTACTTTATAATGTATCACTTCCGAGGGCTGGCTGGAAAAAATTTCTACATGGAAATAAGCTGCACCTGTTTGTCTTTTCTATAATGTTTTTCTGTGCAAGAAACTGTATACTAAAATTTTGCAATTAGGTAATAGGTACTTATGTCAGCATTTGTTTAGTTCACCACATGGACAAGTATATGATCGTTCTCGAAGCTCAAGTTAATCTGGCCATTCGGTCATTCGCTGAATAACCAGTCCAAGCTGAGCCACTACGCCATGACCAGATCACGCATGATATGTTTCAAAAGCTGTGTGCCGCGAGTTCATTGTCTTTGCAAGATAAATATGGGCCATAATGGGAACACTTCGTCTCTCTGTCCCGAGAATTGAGTCTACTGTTTAAACGTGCACTCCGTCTTGATAGATAGACATTTACTTCAGCGACTCGCTTAAATCGTCCAATTCTGAGAACAAAGAATACTATTTCTTACACTATAAGTCTACGTCTTAGCGGTTGTCCCGCTTGTCGTCCGGCGATGCGTATTTTAAACGCACCGTAACGCATGCGGACGAAAGGATATTGCGAATTCTGATCTTATTTCCATTCAAATACGGCTGCGGTTGCGTAGCGTAACGCGTCAAGACGTTTGAAATACGTGTCAAAAATACGCAACGACGGACAACAAGTGGGAGAAACGTATTTTTCAATAATATTGTATGTGCGCTATGTTATAGAAAAAAGCAGGTAGACTGTATACCTGACTGTATTTGAAATAAAATTGCTTTTACTAAGTCCACGTAAGTATTTCTTGAAATTGCGGCAGTGGAGACCGTGGTCCACTCCACGAGTCCACTCAGTAAATAACTCGTGTATTTCGCGCTGATATTACGTGTTCTGGCAACACTGTCGCGTATGGACGGTGGCGGGTGGAGACCGCCGTAGCTGGCAAGTACAAGTGCGGCGGGATAATTGCATGAAGCATAGTTTGGACATACTTCCGTTTTGGAGGATGTTCATATTTTTCACGCGTTTTTATATCCACATTTTATTCTTGAAACTTTTAGGGGTAAATAATATGTTCCGACTGTTTATTATGAATTTGATTATTTAACTTCCGCCGTGGTAGAGTGGTTTAGCGGTAGGAACTAATTTTCCAAGCAACAGCGCTGCACTTGCGACAATCTGCATTCTTGATGCCAAAGTGTAGGTGCTAATCGAATCGGCGACGACGCAAACCCGATCTAAGTGTAATAAGCTCTACCAGAAATTGATTCCACAGCGCTCGAGCTCGTAGCAGTAATGAATATTGTTATGGAAGATGGAGAGATGTTTACTCTGCAAACTTGCTTCGGGAATAACCTTAGCGAATGAGGTACTCAAGCAATGAATAATGAGTTTTTGAATGTACAAACAAGGCGACCCGACGTGCTGCAGCGCAACGATCTTAAATGACACATCAAAATTCCGTTTGACGCTTGGTTTTTAAACAGTCACTTGTATTCTAGAGATGTTCTGCGGCCATCGCAGATTCCGTCTCGCTTGGAGCCCTCAAAAGGCGCAATGACCCGGAACGGTTCCCGCGGAAGGTGTTCATTCGTCGGGGGATAAATCTCGCGACAGGCACAAATTGTTACCGATGGAAGCACGCAGCGAGCGACACAAGTGGCACGCTAGGGCGACCGACATGTCGAACGCTGTTATCGACTAGTCATGACTTTTATATAGAACTTGGTTTAACTGCAGGGAACTTTGAGGTTTTATTGGTGTGTTTACGTGCAAGCGAAAAGATTCTGATCTGATTGTGATATATGCGAGTGTCTTACATTGAAGTTTCTTGGCAGAATGGAGCATTCTGAACTTTATTTGAAATTATGGGTAAAGAATAAAATACAGATTACGGGTTAGTTGGATAGAGTCCTCCAAAATTTGTCATCATTAGATAGCATACGAAAATGCCTATGCCTGTTAAAATATGTGTGTAATATAGTGTTTAAATATTATGAACAACATCAAAACAAAACAATAGAACATAACAATAACAATAAAACTTATGAAATGAGTTGAGGAAAAATTTAACTTTGGTTACTTTTGTAATCTGTAAAATATTCTTTTAAATTGTAATAGGCTTAATCTACTAGAAATATGATTAGCTGTATTTTAAATTGCTTTGGATTTAGTTTTTTATGATACTTGGCAACTTATTTAAGATTTTTGGTGCCATAGTAAATACACTGTCATGTAGTAGAGTCAATCGTGTTTGAAGATACGAGTCTTAGAAAAATTTGTATGGGTTTTCTTATGAAAATAACAACCTGCTCGCACATATAGCCTAGGCTTTACGAAGTCACTTTTTTACCAAATTTTATGCAAATGCAGCGTCTGATTGCTACTTGACGCAAATACTTTCGAGTGCCAAACTTTGTCCCATCAGTTAATACTCCTACAAAACCCAGATTCTGAAAAATCTTATTATTTCCTTTAGAAAGCTACTTTAAAATTAAGTTTCTTGCCACTTTGGTTATATGATATTATACTGAGGTAGTTCAGAAGCACAACACTCGAAAATATTAATTACATAAACTTTTTATACAAATGGTATTTCTTTGAACTCGACTTCGTTCGCTTGAAGATGTAGTTGCCAGCTTGTAGTTAGGTACTCGTATATGTAAAGAATGACGAACGGTAAAACAGGCCAAGGAGATCAAAGTTTGAAACTGAAAAAACCTATGAACATGGGACGGAATATTTTTTTTAATTGTTCCCATACAAAATTGCTGATGGCTGGTTAATTCCTTTAAGGAGTTCCAGTATTTTTGTTTATATTTTGACCTATGTTTCATAAAGAAAGTTGTTCAATTTTAAAAGAAATGGTACCTTGATCTCTTTTTGATTTTTATCCCTTTTTATACTCCTTGTATCTTGTAGCAAATCTTCGACTGAGCCGATAGCGTAGCGGATAGAACCCCTGCCTGCTACGCCGAGGGTCGTGGGTTCGATCCCCACAAGACACAAATATTTGTTAAGTCATTTTCAGATATTTGTATTTAGTCTGGGTGTTTCTATTTATAATATGTATTTATTTACGAAAAAAAAGTATATAAGTATTAATGTCAGCCATCATCCCATAGTACAAGCTTTGCTTAGTTTGGGGCTAGATGGTGCTGTGTGAATTGTCCAGTATATTTATTTATTTTATTCTTGGCCTAAGGCCTATGTTCAGTAATATATATTATTTAATATATCGTTTTTATTTCCTCTAAATGTATATGTTCATGTTATTATGAAAATTATTATAAGGTTTATTCTAAAAAATGTGTTGTTGCCATTGCTATTGTTGTTTTGTGATGAATCTTCTATTGATGTATGGGTATTATTTTGATGTGATAGTACTACGCATTTATTAGTTTTATCTTGTAGTCATGATGGGTAAAATTTATATTCATGCATGTCAGCAACCGTCCTATAATTTATTTTATTGGTCAATTATTGAGTTTTCCGAAAAATATGAAAACATACCACGAAAGGGCTCATTTTGCTGTCAAAGAAAATCCATAATAATGATTCTAACAATATTTTTGTGAAGGAAATGTGTAATAACTTTGACACTATCATTAAACATTTTTGGTCCGCATGCATAGGTTTGGTGTCAAAAGGTATTTGTTTTTTATAACTTTGCAAATATTCTGATCTGATAAACAAGTGCAGTGTAGTCTCTTTGAGTCTGCTTCTCCAATCATTAAAAGTAATACTCATTCGCAATGTAATCACACACTTGTTGTTCTACTTTTATATAACGCAATACTGCCTGTTAAACTACATAATTGCAATTGATTAAATAAATAAAAAGAGTCATAGGGTATGATACTGTGGCAATATTCAACTCAGTTATAATATATCATTTTTGATAGCGTAAAGTATTTTATTTTTGTTGTGTGTGTTTATTATAGAGGTAGATAACCTACTGTGTTTATAGTTTTATTTGGATTTTTGAAACTTTTAAATCGAAATTTCTCAATGTTAGATGATTTACTTAAAATATTATTTGGTTTAAAATTTTCTTTATGTTGTATAGTAGAAATCGTTAATGGTTATTAACGTATATTCTGATGTTCTTACATCTTTTGTATAGTTTTCTGTTCATTTGAGGTATCATTAGATATCTTTTGTATCACTTTTTTTAGCTAGTTAGTTTCTTGCTGTTATTTGTTTCGTATAATTTTGTCTCTGAAATATTCAGTCACGTCGTTTCCAATTTGTACAAAACATGACAAGTGCAGCAAAAAAATTAAGACGGTTTTACATTTAATTCCCCGACTAAAATTTCCACGGGTGATTTCGGACTTTAAAAGGGTTTCGGTAGGTAGATATGCTGAGAAAATCTTTTATATATCATTATCTCAAAAAACAAACTTGTTTATAAAAATTGTACTTCAGAAAAACGTCTATCAAATTGGAGTGAATATTACGTCCAAGTATCAACGAGTCGGTATGATCAAACACATGTACCTACCTACACGGCTCTATTCCATTGAACCTCGTAGAAACAAGTAGCCAAAGGTAGTACAGTCATGATTACGTCCGGTTAGATACTCGAACCGCCAGTGTAAGTCTAAGTGTCTAAACACACTATGCCGAAGTTACGCGACCAAAGTTCGGCAACAAATTTTACGTACCGACGTGTACGCTATAACGCGACGTCATTTCGGCATAGTATGTCATCAGTAATTCAAATAGCATTTCAAGCGTAATAGCGCCGAACTTCGGCAGCGTAACTTCGGCATAGTGTGTCTACACAAATGCTCGTGGCATAAGAACGGTCTGAAGTCCAAACTGTCTAATCCGCACTGGACTGTACATGGGTGGTACACATAGAAATACACAAACGGTTTGTCATAAAGATCATCGCGTTTCTTTCGTGTAAAATAACAGTTGGCGGTAGTAATCAACGCTAAACCTAACACCAAAAAAACATGAACTATTAACGTTAATTGTCTAATAATTAGAATTTTGTTTCTATTTAGGTAATTTCGTATGAGGTTCAGCAAATCGAACTGCACCTAACTCAATCTGGAATCAAACGGTGTGGCGGTGAGCGTTCGCTTCCAAACTACTCGTAATTAGCTGCTGCTTTGCCCGGAAAACGGAGAGTTTGGTTTGACTTCTGATAGTTAGTTACATGGAAATGTTGCTAAAGGATAGGTAAATAAACTACAAAAGTTATTTACTAAACCATCGCAGATAATTTTCACTCTAACATTCAACTTAATACATATAGGTACTGATCTCAAGGCAACTGATAAATTGAATTTGCAGGTTTTTTCGGGGTTTTTTCCTGTTCAGGGGGGTCGGTTAATTATACCAAAATTGTGTTATACAAATTTATTTTTTTACAATGACGGATCATGACATTAATAAGCGATAATACCATCCTACATTGAATAAAATAAATAATAAAATGAAATATTTTTGTTTAATTCAGACTTGCCGTGTGATGCCGGCTTAGAATAGCATCACCCCATTTCTTTCCCGTGGGGGTCGTAAGAGGCGACTAAGGGACTCGAGGGTGTGTATTGCAATTTTAGGCAATGGGCTGACAACCTGTCACTATAGTGATACACATTTATCTGATTGACCCTCAAAATTTTGTCAGACGTGGTGTTAATGTCCGTTTTACGCCGTTAACGCTCTGCCTACCCCGTAAGGGATAAAGGCGTGATTTATGTATGTATGTATGTAATTCAGACTTTAACATTCATAGTTTAAATTCAAATAAAGTTCATAGCTAGGGTTAGGAAAACATAGCATTAACTAATAAAATTAATATAAAGAATTCATCACTCAATCAATTTCAATAAAATCGTGCATAATCAATGGCAAAATAAAGAGAAATCAAACTCTACACCAATCAATCAATAATATCGCTTACCACCAGTAAAGTTGTCCAGCGGATATTAAAACATTTCACTCGATTGATATTGAAATCGGCAGGATCGGGACGTTGGCTGCCATTAAAGTAATTTAATTTGAGAAACTTCCAGAAAGTTGCCGGACGTCTTAATTTTCATTTGAAATACAAATGTTGCCCAACGTTTGCTCAAATTGATGGCATAAGTAAACGAAGGATTTTTGCTACACAAGCTTTGATTTGTCCAAAGGTCATCGACATAATATACAATCTAAACGAATAAAAAGAAAATTTAAATAAAACAGAATAATGGCCAACATTTGGAAAACAATTATCTTAACTAACCTCATATTAGCGCTGTCACTTTCCGTCAAATAGGTTCGGAAAGGATAGGAGTTATCAAAGTCCTGTCATGTCTTATTATTTGACGAAAAATATATGTGTATTGTGTCAAAATAAGGCAATGATTAAAACAATGGTTACTTAATTGACTAGGTATGACGAAGAACCCATTGACATTTCTAAACATGACAAGACTTTGATAGCTCCTGTCCTTTTCTAAACCTATTTGAAGGAAAGTGACGGTGCTAATTTAAGGTAAGTTAAAATAATTTTATCCCGAATTAAGGCCAATAAGGTATCTGTCATGTGCAACCAGGATCAGTGATCGAGAGTGCTACCCAAGAGGGTCGCTAAAAATCCAGAGCTAAGGACATTTCAAAACGAAAGAAAAGAAAACTGAGCCATAAAATACAGTGAGACTTTGAAATTAAACAAGAAGCAAGGAACGAATGAACCGCGAATATTATCTTCAGTAATTGTTGCATAGAAAAGATCGTGCTAACGAGCGCCCGGAGAAATAAAATGATTCGGCGTCGGGCCACTGAGAGAGCGAGAAATACGATTTTGTAACTTCTTCTTCTTCTGGTAAACTCTCTTTAACTACTAAAGGTTGGCAATCAGCTCCGCTTATTTTCTTCTATCTTCCGCAAGGCAAAACAGTTCGGCAGCTATTCAACTACCTAAGCCCTAAAATACAACAAAAATTCAAAAATTCTTTAATTTTGAATTTTCTTAAATCAAATATACGTTCATAAAATAGGTCAATCTGTCGTTTAAATAGGTCAAAACGACATAGAGCGGAACATACACTCTCAATTATTACGAATGGAAAGAAAATAAAAAGAATTTTAAACGGATTTTTAACAATGTAGCTTCGTAAGTCTTCAAATTTCAAAATTCTACTTTCAGCATAAACCATGAAGCATATTATCTGCAGACGATGTTTTTACAACCCACTGCTGAGTGCTGAGTGCAACTAAGAGACGGCCTGTTGGTAACATTAGAGCGTCCGCCATCTTGGCAACGCGTCTAATGTGATTCAGCAGCTGAGTTATGCGTGGTGGCGCGTCTCCAGATACAGAAACTGGTTATTTCCGGGTAACCAAATGCACATCTCATTTTGTGGGCAATTTAGATCAAATATAAGGCAAATTATATTTGCTGCCTGAGAATTATGTTTCAGCCTTGACACAATTTCACGATCGGCCTTCAAGAAAAGTTTCAATCAACATTTCGATTCAATCAAAGCTGATTAAGCCGCACTTTTTGCAGCCACTTTTTAAAAAGAAGGACTGAACCGAATAAAAGAAAGTCCAATCTTTTCATGAAAATAAAACGCTTCATTCATTACCCGTGGAACTTGCATTTCTGATTTATTAAGTTTTCAACTGCAAAGAGACCGGAATTGATGTTTTTACATCTTGGTTACCGCAAGTTTCAAAGTGGCTATTTATAATGCCATGCTTTTAGCCAAATTTAAGTAAACACAATACATTTGTGGTAACGCATAAAAACCCACTATTCAGAATGTAATATAATAGTAGCAATAGAAACGTTGCAATCAATATCACACCATGCCTCAGGCTAGTTTTACCAAAAACAATGTCTCATATATTTATGGTGTAGTAAGTATATCGAGTCGGTAGGTACTCGTCAATGAATCACAGATAATATTTCAATGCACATTTAGCAGACTAATAGTTATTGTAACCACAATAGCCGCACTACGCTTATCATGTTTCAACACAGCTAAAATATTAATTGCAAATTTTGATCTACGCGTTTTGTTGATGCACATGTTCTGTTGGTTTGGCACGTCATTAATATTTATCAGACATTATGATAACCAAAAAACAAATGATTTGTGTAAAAAATACGGAAATCTGCTTTTTTGATGTCTGGGTATCTACTGTACTGGTGTAAGTTAGTAGGTAAAAACAATTTTTGCGCAAAAATAACAGAAATATTCATAGCTTCCAGACAACTTTTGGGTGGATGTGAAATTGGACCTCCCATAAAAAGTGTTCCAGCCAACCGGATAAATTTGTATGGAGATCCATTTTCTTTTTATATTTCTACCTATGTTCACTTGGGACATTGTTCAGTTTTATGGACTTTTTCACCCCTTGAAATATTTGCAGTTAATATTTATCTATTTTTTAAGAAACATTAACTTAAATAATTTTCAAACCAGACTAGTGAAGTAACGAAGCATTCTGTTTAAATTGGCATTGTTTGAATGTCAGTGCAAAACAAACAAAGAAAGATCTTTATGGATAGGCACATGATTTAGACCAAAGTAAAATACATAGATAGTTATTGTCAGACGTGGAATCAGTGTCCGTATTTTACGGCAGTTTACGCTCTGCCTACCCTGCAAGAGATATAGGCGCGATTCGTGTATGTGTATGTAAAGTTATTGCTCTTCTTTCTTTTTTTGCGGGACACCGAGTCGTCCAACGACCCGATGAACCCTGGTGTCAGAGTTTTTTCAACCGCCGTCTACGTAATCATACACAGCAACCGGGACCGATGGCTTAACGTGCCCTCCAAAGCACGGAACCATTTCTTTTCGGACAATCAGTTTTGGTTCACCCTGCAATAACCTAACCAGACCGGGAACAAATTCACAATGTGATAAATATCAACTTTGTGAGTGTCCCACCGAGATTCGAACCCGGAACCTTTGCGCCGCAGGCAGTCGCACTACCACTGCGCCACATCGGCCGTCCATTGCTTTGTAAAGAGAGCAAATTGAATATGACGTGGGATTAAAAAATTCAAATGAGTTTTTATTCAGTATATCAATTACAGTTTTTCGCCGGGGTTTCCCAGAAAGTAGTCAGGAGACACTTGTGAAGGGAAAGCTTCGCTCATCAACGAATTCAGTACACCAGGATTTACAATATACATCTAGTTGTTCACCAAAACTTAATCTAAGTAAAACATTGTAGAAGATAGGTACCACACTTGTAAGTTAGTAAAAATATACCATGTACAATTATTTTTTTATTATACTCTAAAAAGTAATAAAATTTAATGTAAGGAATAGCTGTAAGCTTTAGACAACTATTGATAATATTAGAAAAAGCGTAAATAATTTGAAAAAGTTGGCGTAGATACACCACTCACTGTCTGTCTAATTCGTAAAACTTTTGGTCGTAATACATACACGGGGTAGGCAGAGCGTTAACAGCCGTGAAACGGATATTAACACCACGTCTGACAAAAGTTTGAGGGTCAATCAGATATTTGTGTATCACTATAGTGACAGGTTGTCAGCCCATCGCCTAAAATTTCAATACACATCTAACCCTCGAGTCTCTCAGTCGCTTCTTACGACACCCATGGGTAGGAAATGGGGTGATGCTATTCTAAGCCGGCATCACACGGCAAATTGGTCGTAATTGTTTTCATTTTGTGTGTGTACGTACCGGAATACGCGGCTGACAGGCAAAACACTAAACGAGATACGCACTCAAGCGGTAAAAGTTGATTCGCTCTTCACGAAGAGTTCGTCTCCACCGAAAGGTTACCTCAATCTGGGAATTATGCACTTTTTACTCCTCGACCTAAATAAAGCGTCCAGCTATGGAGTCTGCTTTTGGTTAGCAAGATAATGATGATTCCACTCTTTTTTAGCTCTACTGTTACTTGTCACAGGACATATACAAGGAGTAACAAATAAGGTATAACAAGCTCCAAGGTGGTCATTGTACCCATGACATAACAACTTCCCTATGGAACGTAGGTCGAAATATGAAAGTAAGAAAATGGAACTCCCATAGTAAATTAACCAGCTGATCAGCAATTTTGTATGGAAGGTGCAATTTTATTTTGAGGGTGTGTATTGCAATTTTAGGCGATGGGCTGACAACCTGCCACTATGGGAAAAAACAGTTTTCCGAATGACCCTCAAATATTTGTTAGACGTGGCGTAATTGTCCGTTTTTTGTGGCCGTTTACGCTTTGCCTACCCCGCAACGGATTGAAGGCGTGATATGTGTATGTGTTTAATGTGTACCCTGACCTCTTTTCGGTTTTTTATACTTATTTTGTTACACTCTGTATAGGGTTTACTTGTTCTATTTTGATTGGAATCTTCCTAGAAAATTCCCGAAAATACCATTGCCGTGATCAGAAATAGTCTCGTTTGTGTAAACACCTGAACGCAAACATTGTTAAGGGCACACGCGTCATACAGTAGCAATAACCCCGGATGAAACCCAGAATCATGTTCAATGTTCAAACAGATTCAATCGGTTTACCGGTCGAGAAAAGTT
This sequence comes from Tuta absoluta, assembly GCA_027580185.1. Classification (NCBI taxonomy): domain Eukaryota; kingdom Metazoa; phylum Arthropoda; class Insecta; order Lepidoptera; family Gelechiidae; genus Tuta; species Tuta absoluta. The sequence goes on from JAQAHW010000045.1 coordinate 491,518, forward strand.
GCAATCAGAGAAATGAAAACTTCTGCAGCCAACTTACCGGTAGTGAAGATACATAAACGCTTTTATTTGTAGGGTTCCGTACCTGAAGGGTAATAAAAGAACCCCTATTACTGAGGCTCGGCTGTCCGTCAGTTTGTCCGTCTGTCCCTCAGTTTGTCCGTCTGTCCGTCCTACAGTAACGAGGCTACATCTCCTGAACCGTTATACCTCAACAGTTGAAATTTTCACAGATGATGTATTTCTGTTGCCGCCATAACAACAAATACTAAAATTAAGGTAAAGTAAATATTTACAAAAACTAATTTTTTTGTATGGAGGCTGTATCTTATGAACCGCGAAAGTTAGACAGTTGAAATTTTTACAGTTGTTGTATTTCTGTTGCTGCTATAACAACAAAAACTAAAAAAAAGGGGGCTGCCATACAAAACACGTGTTATTTTGCAAGTAAATAATGGCACGAAACCCTTCGTGCGCGAGTCCGACTCGCACTTGGCCGGTTTTATTATAAAGTTTTTAATGTAATATTGTTTTGCAAACATTAGGGATGGATTTCCCGATTTAAATTGAGGTTTTGTATCTTGTTCCTTATTCAAAATGCTGCCGACTACATATGCGTATACGCCGTAATCTATATGGGTCGTGAATAATTGAATTATGTTCAAACAAAAAAAGGAAAAGAAAAAATTTATCTGTGTAAAAAAAAGTTATCGGCCAATTAAAGAACCTTAGATCTTGTTCTTATTAAGGGGACTATAGAAGATGTTCTCGTAAGCATAGAAAGTGACGGCATAGTGCCGGTGGATACTCAGCATCCCCCGCTCCGTGTTCGCTATGTCATGGCTTCTGGGTCAAGAGTATGCTTGTCTGAATCGGTTCCTTCAGAGTCCTCGTTTCCGAGTGCGGTGCATGACCTGCCTCAGCTCTTCCAGAAGGCCGATTGGAACTTCAGGAAGGCTGACTTCCATAAATTGTATGCATTATTGGAGTCAGCAGATTGGAGCCAGCTTAGACAGGCCACTGGGGTGCAAGAGGCTGTCGACACTTTTTATAAAATATTTTACAGTATTTTAGAAAGATGTGTTCCAAAGAAAAAGCCTAACTCGAAGGGAGTCCAATTTATTTATCCTGATTGGTACACTAAGGAAATGATTCGAGATATAAAGGCAAAGGCGGATCATCATAAGCAATACAAAATGAACAATCTGCAGGAAGAATACGATTTATTTTCTTACTACCGTACAAAGGTCAAGCATCAAATGACAGATGAGTATGAACGATATCAAAATCGTATCCAAGCTCAGTTTAAACAAGACCCAAAATCATTTTGGGCTTTTGTGGGGAAAAAACGTTCTGGTCAATCAGGAAAAAAGATCACTAAAGGCGAACGTATATTGGAAGGATCAGAGTGTGCTCATGAATTGGCTAAATATTTCCACTCAGTTTTTAGCCTGGAGAAGCCCTTGTTAGACGTTGACGAAGCGATGGCGTCATCAGATGAAATAGGTTCCCGTGTACATGTCGGCCAGTTGACTCTAAAGGATGTGTTAGACGCGCTTAATCGTCTGAAACCAAAGCTGTCAGCTGGTCCTGACGGAATACCTGCCTTTGTAGTAAAGGATTGTAGATCTGCTTTAGCCAGCCCGTTGCTGCACATCTTTAATATGTGTCTGGCTGGTGGGGAGTATCCGGAAGTTTGGAAACTGTCTAGGGTTATTCCGGTACCGAAAGGGAAATCAGGATCAGACGTATGCAATTTTCGGCCCATCGCAGTATTGTCAACGTTTGCTAAGGTGTTTGAGACGGCACTCTACTTATGCATATACCCACAAGTTGATGCTAGCCTTAGTGATGCTCAGCACGGATTCAGACATGGCCGAGGTGCAGATTCAAATCTGATGTCTCTCATGAGTTATGTCGTCCCAGCTATGGATGCTAAACCGGGGGGGCAGGTAGACGTTGCATACTTTGATATTCGCAAAGCCTTTGATACGGTGGATAATGATATTCTTCTCAAGAAATTTGCAACTGCGGGATTCACACCGCTGCTTTTAAAATTTTTCTCATCTTACCTTGGAAATAGAAAGCAATATGTGGACTATGGAGGATATATGTCTAAAACATATCAAACACTGTCAGGTGTGAGCCAGGGCAGTAATTTGGGTCCACTGGAATTTTTAATATTGATCAATGATCTGCCAAATGTTGTCAGAGATGCTAAGTGCTTGCTATTTGCAGATGACTTGAAGCTCTACTTAAGAGTTGAGAACAGTATGGATTGCTTAAAGTTGCAGAAGGACATTGAAAGGGTGGCGGACTGGGCTGTAGAAAATGTATTGCAATTCAATACATCGAAATGCAATACTATGGTGCTAAGCCGCGCACGAAATCCCTTGAACTATGCTTATACCTTAGCAGATGAGCCCTTAAACAGCATTCAGACTGTTCGGGACCTAGGAGTAGCATTCGATGGACAGGTGGATTTTCGAAACCATATCGTTGAGATTTCCAAAATTGCATATCGTAACCTCGGTTTTATACTAAGACAGGGATTTAAAGACACAGAAGTGGTTAAGACACTGTATAACGCCTTAGTGCGAAGTAAACTGGAATTTGGGGCTGTAATATGGAATCCACATGAAACCAAATACAGTCTCATGTTAGAAAAAATTCAAAACAAGTTTCTCAGATACTTGTATTTGAAGATGTATGGGGTATACCCTTTCTACCCACTTATGTATCCCACCCTTTTCGTCTTGGGGATGGTTGGATATAATAAATTGGAAGTAAGAAGGGAGGTGGCATTGGCCTTGTATGTGTGGCGAGTGCTCCGAGGCAAAGTATCCAATGCTCAGGTTCTGGAATGTCTTGGGGTGGTTATTCCACAGCTTCGCCTGAGGCGGGGCCCGAGGGACCAGGTTATTGAGGTACCGCGGTCGAGAACCAATCTGCTGAAATACGCCCCCATTACAAGGGCAATCAAAAGTATAAACCGTGTCTCTGAATTTTTGGATATATGGCATTGTTCGTTGGCAGAATTTAGAAAACATTGTTTAATAGTTATTGAATTGTAATATGAAATTGACAGATTACTTAATTAATTGACTTGATAATATATTATTGTTATGTGCTACTTATATCGATTTGGTGTAAACTGTTATGATATTTGTAATGTAATAAATAAATAAATAAAATAAATAAATAAATAAATAAATTTCCGTAGCGTCAAGCCAGTGCAGCGGAACCCTCTGTTCCGATGTTCTTTCTTTTGTGTGTGATACGACTTGGTGTCCCACGCGAAAAGAAGAAGAAAAAGAAGACAAACTAAATATATACTTATATTATACATGGTGTAAAAAAAATTGCTGAGAATATTTTAAGGGGTGAACCAGTACGTGAAACTGAACAACTTTCTCCAAGGAACATAGGTCGAAATATGAAAAATAATTGTCCCTCCCATACAAATTATCCCGGCCGGGTAACACACTAAGTATGGGAGGGTCAAATGATTTTTTCATATCTCGACCTATGTTCCTTGGGGAAAGTTGTTCAGTTTCACGCACTGGTTCACCCCTTAAAATATTCTCAGCTAATTTTTTTACACCTTATATATTAACCCATGCGGAGCAGAATTAAATTGCAATTGCCAATCATCATTAATTCATTATTCGCGTCCAAATTGCTACCGACTTTTAACCGGTTGTTATTCGCTCATTCATTAATTAATTCAAAATTAAGTATATGCGTGAAAATTTAAATGAATAATATGGCGATGACAAAGATTGATAAGTTGCGTTCTTGGTAGCTATCTGATCTTAATCAGCACGAGTAAAAGGTTTTTTCAAGAATGCTGCATCTAAGCAACGTCCCCTGGATGCTGATAGCGTTACCGTGTTGTTCTGCCAAGACTCTCTGTGCGAAGTACCTGCCAGCTCTAGGGTCCCCAGTTGCCTCAATGAGGCGTGAAGAAATAAATGTCTTTTAATGAAATTTTGGCATCTTATTTTGGGATGCTAAGGGCAGAAACAAGTCAGACCCCCCTGGACCTAGGTTTTTATTCTTTCTTTTTTTATATTTCCGCAGCGCGAATTGCGGCAGCCTAGGGCAGACTCGGGGTTGAAAGGAAGTGGGGAGGTGCCAGGGTACCTCTCTTACTGTCCTTTAGTGCTCCTTGCACCACACCAGTTTTAACGTAAAAAGTCGACTTCGCTCGCAATTTTTCTGTTTGTGTGGTGCCGCTTTCACTGTCCCTACTTTATGATTGCAACACATCAGTTTAACGGAAAAGTCGGGCTTGCTACACTCGCATAATGTGTAAAAAAAACTTTTGGGCTCATTATAATAGTAAAATTTTACAATATAAATTATCCTTCCGCCCCCTTAACAAAACCTTGAATCAGCGCCTGGTTTATGAGGAATAGTTTTTTTGTACAACAAGAGGGCAAAGATCATTTTTGCTTCGAGTGCTAATTTGGAATCCCTAGGTAGCGAAGAATACTAAAAGTTGTATCCTGAACTCAGTGACAAGATGCGAATGAATTTGCTCTCGTGTGGTGCACACAACTTTTCACCTCTACCAGTGAGAAAATTCTGCCAATGTTAAGTTTGGAAAATTGGCTGTACAGCTCGACCGCCTCAGACAAAATAAAAATTCCCGTCAAATTGATTCTTTCAAGATTCGTTCAGAAATATTACATAATATGTACCAATATTCAGAAATGTCAGAAATATTTAATAGAACAAAACGCTTACAAAAAGAAATAAATAACTGGCTAAACTAGTTTTCAGAACGCACCGCCGCCATTGTCACGATTAGTTATGATAAAATGAGGTGTTCGAAATTCAAATCACTTTTCTCCATCGAGTGGATAAAAACGACTTGTGCCCACTGGATTTACGCGGCAAAACTGTTCTTTTCATGCTGGAGAGGTGAAAAATATATTTCCCAATTATTTAGTTCTGGCATATTTTTCAACAAAGTGACGGCCGACAAAGTGACTGTAATTAATTGAGACATCGGCCGTAATAACAACGATATTCTAATTACTAAAGCAAATTGTTCTTACTTTATTCAAGAGGATAAGTGCCCCCAGTTTTGAGATTATTGCTTCCTTCGCGTAAAAACAAAGTTTTCAGCCCCTTTCTAGCAATAAAAATTATGTCGGTTGGGTACCTTTTTGTGCCTTTCAATGAAAATCAAAGTCTAACTAGAGAGTGAAAGGTTCATATTTGAGTGATCTGCAAGTTGGCCGAAAAGTGTTTGATTTAACGGCGGAGATTTAAACTATATGGCTGACAACTGCCTTAATTGCTATTTTCAGATAAGTTATTAGGTCCTTACATATGAAATTGGCGTTTTGTATGGGAGGAACAAAAAGAGGATTTTTTATATTTATTTAATCAAAGTATGAGCCATTGTAATCTATGCACTTTTGCCATCTCATAGGTAGTTCATTGATCCCTTTACTAAAAAACCATTCGGACGGGAATCAATAAAATCTTTGAAGGCGATTTGGACTGCCCCATCTGAGTTGAATTTTTTCCCTTGCAAGAAGTTATCCAAATTTCGAAAAAAATGGTAATCTGTTGGAGCAAGGTCCGGGGAGTACGGTGGATGCCTTAGACATTCCAATTGAAGCTCTTCTAATTTGCTAGCCGTCTGTTGTGCAGTGTGTGGTCTAGCGTTGTCGTGAAGCAACAGTGGCGTAGAGCGATTGACCAACCTCGGTTGTTTAGCAGCTAGCTTTTCAATCATGGTTTGCAATTGCTGACAGTAGACATCTGCCGTAATCGTCTGGCCAGATTTGAGAAAACTGTAATGAACGACACCGGCGCTAGTCCACCAAACGCTTACAAGTAACTTTTTATTGGTCAATTTTCGCTTGGAGCAGGCTTTGGCTGGCTTGCCAGGGTCCAGCCATTGCGATGAGCGCTTCCGATTATCGTAGAGAATCCACTTTTCATCACAGGTAATGATTCGATTTGAAATCCCTTCGTTATTGTGCCGGTCAAGTAATGTCACGCAGCAGTTGACGCGCGTTTGCCGGTTTGCTTCACTCAATTCGTGAGGAACCCACCTTTCAAGTTTTTTAATCTTTCCAATTTGCTTCAAGTGGATTAAAACAGTTTTATCACTAACACCGAAGCCTGCAGCTAATTCGGACGTGGTTTGCGATGGATCCGCTTCCACAATAGCCTTCAATTCTTCATTATCAACTTGGGTCTCCGGCCGTCCACGGGGCTTGTTTTGCAGGTCGAAATTTCCAGAACGAAAACGTTGGAACCAAAAACGCACTGTGTTTTCTTTTGCGACACAACCGCCATACACATCATTAACCCTTCGAGCCGTTTCCGCAGCACTGGTGCCACGGTGGAACTCGTACTCGTAAATAACGCGATATTTCAAATTTTCCATTTTGTAAATTGAGCGATGCAAACAGAAAAAAGATAAGTAAAAAAACAAATGAATGACGGTTTACGAAACACAACTATATGTGGAAATAGCTGTATAAATTTGAATTTCGAATTCCTAACCAAATAGGAGAAATTTGTGATCAAAGTGGCCAGTACGACAAAACGACAATTTCATATGTAAGGACCTAATATTAATTAATTTTTCGTGCAGTTTATATAGTGCAAAGTGCAGTATATAAGTGAGCTCAATATAATTTAATGTATTAGTCTCTGCCCAATTTTTTGAACAATATCTTAAAGTCTAAAGTTCGGGAGATTGGACGGTAACTGGATAAATATGATTGACCCTGTAAGTATTATTTCCAGCAATAATTCATCTCAATACAATAAAATCCAAGAATCTTTCACGGGTGTGCGGAAAAACGGAAAAATCCCGGACAAATTACGGTAGATGGATTCATCGGGAAGCGGGTCGGAGTGATACGTCATCATTACCAGCCAGGAGTCGAGAGACTTATTAATATCAAGGATTGGATTTCCAGCTGTCGTAGAGCTAAGAAAATAGAAAATTGATAGAGTTAATTCACCGAGGGTTGTGGGTTCGATCCCCACAAGGCACAAATATTTGTTCAAGTCAATTTTTATTTAGTCTTGGTGAGTTCTATGAATAAAATGTATAAATTTACATAAATAGTATTTAAGAATTAATATCAGTTATCTAGTTCCCATAGTACAAGCTTTGCTTAGTTTGGGGCTAGATGCTGATGTGTTATTTGTCCTGGATATTTTTTTTTAGTTACTTACGCAATAAAACATAACGTTACTCGTAAATTACCGTTAGTAAAATATAAACTTTGAGCTACAACTGAGACCAATCTATAAAAACTTACTTGGACGACCTTTTATACCATTTTATAATAGATCGGACATTTCACCAAGTGAAATACCCATAAAATAACATAACTATAAAATAACATAAAGATCACTTTTTATTCGTAAAAAATCAAATTAAAAGAATCCAATGAATGTACAAATACAACTATTTATTTATTGTTGATCAACTTTGCACGAAAACTGTCTGCGATAAATTAGACTAAGCGATGGATTCACGGAGGTAATTTAAGTTCCAGAGAATGCGGATATTTCACAACTTGGATAATAAGAGTAGTTGTGAGTGCCATGACTTCGCCCTGAGGCGAGTGTAGCCGTGCACGGCCTCGACAGTGGCGCCAAATCCTTGTTATAATAACAGTCTTTCAGAATGTCCGCTGCTCAAGTTTTTAGTATTATCCTTAAGTAAAATAAGAACCTGCAAGCTCAATGAAATATTCGCTTTAATTAAAGTTATGGCAAAAAGTAGAGGTGGCAGGAACTTTATATAATATTTCATTGAGTTTGCAGATTCTAATGTTACTTAAGGATAATAAAACTTGAGCAACGGACATTCTGATAGATTGTTTGTATAAAGAGAAAATATTGTTTTGTGAAGTGGCGTCACTGTCGAGGCCGTTCACGAGTATACTCGCCTTAACAGCTCGCAGGCATTTGTCGGCATTTACTCCGATTACTTAAACAATGTTTAATTAGGTTTCAGGAATCTATATTTGGGTGTATGTATCTCGAGCGGAGGATAAGTGAATGTAAACGGAAAACGGTCTCTGTAAATTTCACCCGACCATTATTATGCATTTTGCAAGCTCAGCTCCCACATGCCAAATGAGAATTAAATGAGATCGGGTTTTTAAATTCTGCAAACCATTTTTTAATTAAGTTTGGATGAGCTTCTTTCAAAAGATCGGCATGCGATATATCTTTTGCGATTTCGGGAAGTGCAATTTTAGGTGTTAGGTTTATTGTAAATTTAAAGCCACATTTTTAATCAATATATCGTCAGAAATATAACTTTTTAAGCACTCGCGATCACTTTCACTTATTTTAAGTATTAGACCGGGTCTATCACGATAGTAGATAATTACTAATATTTACCTAAATACTATCGCGATAGACCCGGTCTAATACTTAAAATACCGTCAGAAAAGCTAGTTTTTTAAGCAGTTTTGATACACTTCGTCACTTAATCTTCACTGACAGTCCTACGAAAGCGTTTCCTGATAAAAATAAATGTTTTCCGAAAGACGCAATGATTGGGTGTCTTTATTGCTTGTTGTGAAGGATTTAAAAACAATTATCTCCCCGTCCCGTTCCAGCTGAGTGACGTCACCGCGAGTTACCGATGGTATTTGGTATCGATGCTACATCCTCATACTTTGATCTCAAACGCTTTGTCTTTTTCGTTTCATCAGAGATCCTTTTTAATTGCCCCCTCCTCCCCCTCCCTTCCCCCCTCTAGACCGTCTTTTCGCTACACTAATTGGATTGTTTACGGAACAAAAGCCGGTATTATTTCAGTTGTGTTGTTTCGTGGGTCGCTTTTGTTCGTTGTTGTTTTGGCAGTAGTTGTGCAAGTATTATCCGGGTCGAATGCACGCCGGCTACAACCGGCTGAAGGGGAAACATTTTGAATAGCCACTGTCTTGTGTATACGTCCAGCCTACTGCAGTCTCTCAGCCCACCTACAGGCAACTGGCAACCGTCTATACAAATATCCATTGAAGTGTAAAGAGCTTTGAGCTTTGATCTATCCTACTTGCATGGAGGCTTTGATACATTTGCGTAATGCATGTGAGATATTCCTACGTGTAATCCTAGAGGCATAACTCTCGTCAAAGCTGTAGTTCTGAGTATACAGGGTGCTACACAAAGTAACCTAATAAAATAAACAAACCAACAAAATTATGTTCTTATGTTCCTTGGCAAAATATTTAAAGTTTCATGGGGTTACGATTAAAGTTTCTTGCACCGGTTCAAGGAATGCAAAGAAAAAAACGCTGTCACGCAGTGCAACACCGTTTAAAAGGCAAGTCTTCGGAGTAGTGTTATTAAGAAGGTACACAGATGAGGGTGCATGTTAAACATTCAGCAGTTGTCAGACAGACGGACGAGTGGAGCGAGCGGCAGCGGGAGTCGGGAGGGCTTAGCCACAAGCAAACAACTAACTCCAGTATCCAACCCCCGGAATGAAATATAACACCCTTTTGAAGCATGTTATTAATATTTTATGCCTCTGCGTCCGGCACTGTACTAAGCGTATACCCATTTCTGCTCGTATTACTTATTTAAACTGTATTTATTAATGTTTTTAATATTGTGGCGCAAAATACCAATTTCTTTTTCTTTTTGCTATCAAATGCACATTTTAATGACACTTTACAATTGGTACTGTTACACACATGCATTCGTTGATACAACTGTTTTTATCTTATTTGCACAATGAAGATGTAGTCTACGTCAATGTTTGTAGCCTCGAGTATAGTAGTTGAGTTAGAGTGAGTTACAGTAGATTGCAATTTACGGTTTGAAATGAGGTTGTTTGTTGTGAGATCCACAGCAAATAAGTATTAATGAAGCGTTCCTTCTGAGTTACATCACATTAGAGAAACTAAAACGACTCGCTTTATCTATAAAGTACAGGATTGAGTACTAGTAAATATAAAACACTTTCTAGTGACAGTATTTTAATTTAGGACCACAGTCAATAACCGGTAAATGGCGCTGTGAGTACCCTCAAACGCGCTATCTTAAAGTTTAAATGAAATTTTGGTAGTAAAGTAAAATTTTATTAGGTAGATACAATTATTTTTTTGAAAATTGTCTCGAATAGACGAGGCAAATATAGCCTTGTAGGCAAATATCCTTCTAATAAATCAAAATAATTATGTTCCTTCTCGTGCGGTGCTCACTTGGTACATATTAATTTTCAATGGAGCGTGTTTCTCAATGTTGTAACAGAGTGATGGAGATGGCGCCACTCAACATTACTACGTTCCTTGTGACTTGTTGATTTATGACTTACAAAGGAATGTTGCTGCAAGTTTCTAGAACGCTATGTTCTTTGGTAAACTACAAAGGTAGACCACAGTTATAAAACATCATCATTACTGTATTAAAAATGGTACAATACTAGGTCACGCCTTAACATCTTCAAAAGTTTAGTAACTCCGAAACAAGCAAAAATCGCGGCACATGCATTGGTAATTCGGATACCCCTCAGTATGAGGTATTTAAACTTTGTCTTTGTACGCCACTATTTGGGCTACCCTAATATACTTGCACTGACCTTGGTACTTACTTCGTATCTGTGCTACAACATAGTAGCTCTTTAAATATAACGTAAATATAAACATAACACTTGTTCTACAGCGTAGCACATGTACTACGGCGTAGCGTTTGTACTACAGCGTAGTACTTACTATAGCGTAGCACAGGTACTGCAACGTAGCATTTGTGCAGCAATCAGCTACGACACATCAACATTATACATCAAAGTTAAGATTTTAATAAAGAAGGGCCTCATTGAGAGTCATTTGACTGCTTGAATACTATGACAAAAGTAGGAGCGACTAACTTTTATACGAGCGGTACTCAAAAACTCTTCACTTTATTCTAACTAATAGGAGCTTTGTTATCTGACAAAGAAGCAGTTTTCTTTGTCATCGCTCGCAATGTGAGTCTCCTATTACAATGTTGCTTTTCCTTGTAGCAGAGTTAAGTTGTAGTTGTTATTTTCTTCGCATAATACCATCCTACTTAGGTATTTACTTACAGCTTAGCATTGTTACGCGCATTCAACAAAATATTTATAAAGTCGATATTTTAGGACTTCAAGATATTTCAACTCCTATCATTACAAAATTTCAATACATTTACAAGATTTGCCACAGTAGGTACTCCTATCCCCTAACAAAATTACGACCATTTTGTTGTCGATAATCATTCATTATCCGTAGTACTAAAAAAATCATCGACTCAGTGTTCCAAACGAAAGAAGAATAAAATAAGGTTAGTTTACACAAACTGCACTTGTTTGTCCGACGGTAAATTCACTGTAGACATATTTTACTTAAATCTATCTATACCATAAAATGCATTTTTTGTACATTACAAAAATATATATTATATAGTACAAGAAAAGTCAGTACAATTTAAATGGGTTTATTGCTAAGGTAGTAATTTCTAGCAGACAACCTTAAGGTGAAAGCATAAAAAGTATTTATACTAATGCGGAGCGGTGTCGATGAGTGGAATATAAAACGCTCTTTTATTTTATCTCACTAGATAGTTCCCAATTCTTAATCATCTATTATTTTGAGTACGAGTATGTTTGAAATTACTAATTACAGTACCGTTTTGTGGACGCTGCCCTTAAACTAGCTGAAATAGTGTCGGGGCGCGTGGCCGGTCACCGGACACCAATTCGAAGCGAGGAGATAGCGAACACACTCCTTGTCACACTAGTCCGCGCATATTTCACCACTATCGGGTTAACTGCCCAACCACCTGACTAGCCGAGTAAGAAGACTTTTAGAAAAAGTTATTTCAGTAGTGTGCAAAAGGTTTTATTTTATTTTATTTTATTTATTGTACACAAAAACATTACAAGGGACACATATACAATGAATGACGACACAACAGGACAACTTATTACTACTAAGAGATTTCTGACCTACGTCAGGCCTGTGTCACTCCGCGTGTAGGTATTGAAAACATACCTCCAGGCGCCGGCCACTGCGAAAGGGCTAATCTAGCGGGCTGCCGCCGCAAGCGAAAGAAGTCACACGCGTGCGCTATTTGTTCAACTTTCTCGACAATTTTTTGCAAGATGGACAGACGAAAAAAAGCAAAGAAATACTCTTGATTTGATTACATTATGTTCCTTTTTGAAATGAATTTAATTCTAAACAAACCCTTTCTTTTTTTGTTGAACAAAGTACCTACTATTCCAAAATCCTAAAAGTAAGTATTTAAAATTAAATAAAAAGGTTTAGTCGTTTCATTCGAGTTGCATTTCATCTGTCGTACCTACGTATTCATTTACGAACTTAGACTAAGAGCCCAACGCAGAATATTTATATGTGATACGTCTATGGAATTCTTTTCAACTTCAAGAAAGTTTGCGAATCCAAATTGTGAATTTCTTGCTTGGAAACATAATAAATAATTTTAAAAATAAAATAATATTTGCAATAATGCAGTTACATTGTAGGTGCAAGATAAAAATTATATTGTGCTAGTTTCGGTGAGCACTATTCACACTCAGCACATTATTTAGGTACTAGCTGATACCCGCGGGTTCGCGCGCGTCTTAGTTTTTATTTTTTAAACTGATATCGGTTTTTAACTGAAGAATAATTTTAATCGATTTTGGTGTTTTCACAAAATTTCAAGATATGCAACCAGCGCCAGGACTTGTTATTACATACATAAATATATAGGCAGAGCGTAAACGACCGCTAAAAACGGACATTTACGCCACGTCTGACAAACATTTTAGGGTCATTCAGAAAATTGTGAATCGCCATAGTGACAGGTTGTCAGCCCATCGCCTAAAATTGGGACGGGAAAAAAAATTGCAAACATTATAATATTATTATTATTAGTATACATTTTATTATTATGTTGGTATTCTTTTCGGATCTCGGGCCCACAGGGACCCGGTCCTTTGAGGCATGTGTGGGGCTAAAGCCAACAGCACAGAGGCCTTTTTTATACCAAATAATGTGTGGTGATGTGTACATCAAGCGGATACTTGCTCTGTCTGCACTATAGAAGTACTCGTACACCCAGAGCCAGCACCCGCCTGATGCAAGGACTATTGCAGGTTTATTACTTCATTGAATTAAATCTTCGCCAATATTCGTATAGCATATACAATTATGCTGCTAGGTCTTAGACTACATGAACGTTCTCGTCGCTGCCTGCTGCGTGCCCGCCAAAAGTAGGAGTAAACGCTCGTGTTGTGCGCTAGATGGCGTAAGTAGTTTCTCGAAGTAAGCAACCCTAGACCGCGGCTCATATTCCCTCAAAAAAATATTTGGCAGGTATGTAAATGAACACGTGGTTGACTGGAACGCGAGCTAAATTAAATCATATCGTCTATCAGATTGAGTACATATTTCTTTGAAAACCATTGCGAAGTAAAGCTTCTGTAACGCTAGTTACTAGTTATTATTCTGTGCCTACGTGAAGTTAGACTAAAGAAAAATACTTATTTAAAATAAATTCTTCATAAAGAAGCATTTGTTGGCCGTGTGATGCCGGCGAAGAATATCATCACGCCATTTCCACCCGTGGGTGTAGTAAAAGGTGACTAAGGGTTAATCTGAATTCTCTGTGAACATCTATAACAACTTGCACTGTGCTCGCCAATCCGCCTGCTTATCGTGATGACACGGCAAATACCACCAATTTTGTGGCTGGAGTAGTTGTTGTTCTATCTGTTGTAGAGAGCCTACAAATAATTAGCCTGTTATCTTGACGTATTGATATTGTTATTTTAAAGCAGATCAGATAATAATAAAAATACCAATGGCATCACAAATGTATTTTATTTTAATAATAGATACCTATACATAATTTATAATAAGTAACATTTGACATGTAAAATATTTAAGATTTTTACCAATAAACTACTGAAACTGGAACTGAAGATAATTGTTTTATATGGGTTTTTGGATGTTTTTGTTTACACTGTTTCCTATTGAAATCCCTAGTATGGCTGGCTCCACCATAGTATAGTAGTGCTCTCCAGTCTAAGACGGTTGAAATTGAAATTCTTTATTCAATGTAGGATAGTATTATCACTTATTGACGTCATAATCCGTCATTGTAAAAAAAGAAATTTATATTATAAAACAATTTTGTAATGTCCTAATAGAAAACCGGCTCGGGTGGGATAAAAAAAATAAAGGCACTGCTTCGGGGCTGGCCAGATTAATCACACGTTGTACAAGTAGTAGATAACTGAGGTTTAATTTATTTTTAAAGAAATAGAATTCAGCTAAAATGCTAAAGAAAGGATGGCCCATACACTATACTTTGTCGGGCCAACTTCACACAATTTCACAAAACTATAGCAATTTCAACAATCTATACCTAATTGAAATACAAAAGTCTAACTGGAATTGAAACAGTTCCCAAATAGAGATTTGCTCCAAACTATGTTTGTTTATTGCGAATTTAATTGTAGTAATGGGGGTCGAGTGCTAAATGAGACAAATTATTTGTTTAGGATTGTGATAACGATAAAGCTGGGTAAGAAATTGTTGCCGTTTGATGTCGGCTTAGAATAGCATCACCTCATTTCTTTCCCGTGGGAATCTTAAAAGGTGACTAAAGGACTCGAGGGCAAGAATTGCAATTTTAGGCGACGGGCTTATAACCTGTCACTATGGCGATACTCAGTTTTCCAAATGACCATGAAACATTTGTCAAGCGTGGCGCAAATGTCCGGTGTTTTGCGGTCGTTTCCGCTCTGCCTACCTAGCAAAAGATTAAAGGTGTGATATATTTGTGTGTGTGTATGAAGAAAGTGTACACATTTTCTGTTTTAGGCTTTAGATTCTGTCTCAAATTTAGCTAAAATATGCGATATTAAACGTAGATACTTAAGAATTTAGAAACCTGTTTCAGATAATCGTTCTTATTATTATGCTGGGCAGCATCTTAGCTACTTGTATTGAGAACGTTTTAATTAAAACAACAGATAAATTCGCCGGGAACTCTACACCGCATCAAAACAATTTCAAAGTAAGTACCTTCCTACCCTACGTGAAATTCTGTTAAATTGATTAATGTTACAGAGATCCGTTTTGTTTGGGAATCGTCGTGCGGAAATTGAGAAAATCACCGATAAAGAAATTGTAATATTTACAAACCTATCGGTAAAAAAATCTATTTGATTTGTTTAGTATAAATACTATTGTTTTTATCGACGGTTTCAGTCGCGCATTCTTTTTACGAGCGTGCTTATTAGTCTAATTAAATTTTTGAAGCAGATCGTCTTAAAGACCACGAAACTTCATATTAACGTTTGACCCCCTTTTTACCTCTTCAAAAAGATTAGAATTCTGAAAATAAAATAAACCTAATGCCAAAATGAGTCCGTCAGTCAGTGAGTAAATTTGTTTTTAATAGCTTTCATTTTTTATTTTCTGTCATAATTACATCTTTACATGCATATTATGTTTTGTTTTATTTCCAAACAAGTTCACATAAAAAAAAGATCGTCTAAAATTTTAAAAACTCTGATCAAAGAAGATTGTTTGATGTGATCAAATAGTATGATAGTATTTATTTTTGGATTGTTTTGCAGTCTATAATACACCTTATTTTCACGGGAAGACGGATAGTAATAACAAAAACTACTGGACGAGCCGGCAATATCAAAAGGAACGCCGTTGAAAAGTAACATTAAATACAGTTAATTCAACTTGACATTTGCATTGCAATAAAAAAAAAATAACATGAATAATAAATTTTGAAATTTAAAAACACGAATGCTTTCTGAGATAATGTCTAGCCTATGACACTCGGGATAATGTAATGATTCTTCCGATACAATTCTCATTCGAATCTGTCCAGTGTTTAACGAGTTCCAGTCCTTTGAAAAAATTGCACATATAATACATATATATACATGCATACAAACATGAACTCTAAAAACATTAAACTCCTTCTTTGGTTGAGCAGTTGTGTGATAAATAGTAACCTACATTATTTACTGACGTAAAAATCGGTATAATTAAAACCATTGCTTGCTCACTCGGTGTGAATGTTCGCGGAATTCCCGCTCGTTCCGTGTTCACACTCGCTCGTATCGGCCGATTATTTTTAACGAGTCGTAATCAAATGAAATTAATTAGGCGAAAAAACGACAGCTGGAGCTCGACAGAAATTGATAGAGGCAAGCGTTGAACAAGCCGCCTGCCAATAACAATACACTATACGAAAACAAAATCACACTAGGCTTACCAGTATCACTGGGAGTAAAAAATACTTTTTGGGGAATTGAGTTATGAAGGACACCATAACACACAGATATTACATTAACAGACATAACAGTCCACTGCTGGACGTGGGCCTGCTGGGTAATTCCATACTTACCACGCTTGTCAGGCAGATTGGCGAGCGCAGTGCAAGATGTTGCATTCACAGGGAACGCTGCTTCCCATTCCCTGGAAGATTATCCCTTAGTCGCTTTTCATGACACCCACGAATTGGGTTAATGATACATCTACGACATAGGCACAAAGGTAACTCTGACCAACAATTTAAAATCATTAATAAAATTCCTATCAGGCGAGCCCAAAAATTTAATCAGCACGTCAGTGACCAATAAAATTTTCCGTTGTGCATCATATATTGAATCAATTTAATATCAGCATAACACGTACTCGATTAAAGTGTTTAAATATCTTGTTGACAAAATTCCGCTATCGCAATTCTGGAATTTATTAATTTATTGAATAAATGGACCCGGAGATATTTTTGATGGAACTTTAATTAAAAACATTGCATTGGCTTTTGTTTCAGCGCATTTTTGCTTATAAAAACAAATGTCCTCACTGACCGAATCATTCATCAACTCACAGCCTTAACTACTAATGGTTGAAACACGAAATTTGGGAAGTAGGTTAATTTTACTATATAACCATCCGCTAAGAAAGGATTTTTAGAATTTTAACCTCTAAATGAAAATTTTGCATGAAAATTCATGGTTTTTAAATGTGTTATGTTTCAAAAAATCTAATTGGACTAAGGATAATAAAAAAATGAAGTACGTTCTTAATTAAAAGGTTTTAGTGTTCCGTACGAAAAAGAATTCGCGTGTAAAACCGCAGGCGACAACGCTAGTTGAAGTATAAGTGTACTACATACATACATACATAAATCACGCCTATATCCCTCACGGGGTAGGCAGAGCATTAACGGCCGTAAAACGGATATTAACACCACGTCTGACAAAAGCTTGAGGGTCAATCAGATAACTGTGTATCACTATAGTGACAGGTTGTCAGCCCATCGCCTTAAATTGCAATACACATCCCTCGAGTCCCTTAGTCGGCTCTTACGACACCCATGGGTAAGAAATGGGGTGATGCTATTCTAAGCCGGCATCACCCGGTTATCTAAGCTGGCATCATACGGTATATTATAAGTGTACTACCAATATTATAATATGCAATATCTAAAACACGGTTTTATAATATAACTATTAATTAAAATAATAAAAAAATATGTACTCTTTTATGGTTATCCACCTTTGAAAATATACAGTACTTACCGCAGATGTTTGTTTGTGGGCTTTCCCTTATTGTTTTAAACGGAGGAGCTGGAGTGAAGAAGCAAACAAACATTCTCGTCTCGACAACAGTATCGATTAACCGTGTTGTAGTCGTAAAGAACATGCGAGGAAATCGCTTCCGAGCCGACCGAGATTCTTAAACAAAGAGTTTACGCACATATTGTACCAACACAATGTAAACAGGCAAAAGCTCCGCCCTACGTACTGTGTTGGTGTTTGGCGGGTCTCCCACATGTCGTCCGTCGCTGCGTTGTTTAGCCGTAACGAATACGTATGTCAGGCGAAATTGCGATTTCTGATGTTATTCCCATACAAACACGGCTATGCCGCGTAACGAATGCGTCCGTCAAACGACTTGAACGCACCGTAGCCGTATTGGTATAAGAGTTAGATCGGGAATCGTAGTTTCCTTTCGACTGACAGACGAATGCGTTAAAAAACCCAGCAACGCATTGGAAAGCCAACAAATTCTGCTGTGAAAACAAAACAATAGCTACCCAACCTAATATTTTTTGTCATTCGTTCGTAGCAGTTATTGCAATAGAAATGTCCACTTTCATTTCTCTTAATTGGTATTAATTTTAGCGACATTAGCCGCTTTGACAAAACGCTCCCCGGGGAACCTCCGGACGGACTCCACTCGGCTTTCGGCGACGCCATTTTAATTTTCCGGCAATTTTGATAAAATATAAAATGGTAAACTCCGCGCCAGATAAATAACGGTGTGGGCAGGTCTTTAGTCATTCAAGGAACATTCAACAGAGCGCCTTGGGTGTTTAAATTTAGATGGAACAATCACTTATCTAAGTAAGTAAAAACACTTTATTGCAAATCCAAAACAAATACAAGACAATAAAAACTTAAGGCCTTTCTACCGGACAGCCTTTGGGTGGCAGAGTCAAATAAAGAAGAGAGTAACTACTTATTCTAGCCATATTCTATTACATTATTTCAGTAAGTATCAACAGAGACAAAGCTTTGTGTTTATTGAGCAACACAACAAGATACGATATCTATCCGCTCAAAGTTTATTCCGAGTTCATTTTCAACGTGCGCTTCGAAATGATTCGGAATAATACGCGATGATAAAACGTAGCTCCATTTAAATATAACAGAAACATTATAAGAACGATGTTTAAAACAGAAGTGTTACAAGTTACTTGTTTCTCTTTGATGATTGTTTGTAATTCATCAGGAAGCGAAACGTAATAGATCGGTCGTTGGGTGTCTTAGGGGGGAAGCAGGAGGGGGGATGGAGCAGTTTAGCTATTACAACTGATTGCAAAGTGGAACAGATAAAGAGGGCATTTGAGGCCGTTCACATTTAAATGAACGGTCGTCAAGGCGCGACGTGAGTTGCAAACATTATGTGGATTAAAGAATTGTACTTAAGCTAAGTTTGTAGGTAAGTTTAAAAATAAATGATTAAACGTGTTAAGGAACCATTCTTTTGTAGATTAAAAAATATAAATTCATTATATGTATTTTTAGTAAAAATTAAGGTATTTTAAATGAAAAGCCACTTCATCTTGGGTCTGCCCTTCAAGAAAGACTTCAAGTGTCAAATAATATACTAATAGATACCTACTACTAGACTTGCTCCTTTCGTTATCTAAATTTGGATCAGCATATTAAATATCCTTGATAACCTTCTAACATATCAAATACGTTAAGTATTTAAAAGATATTGCGTTTACTTTTTGCCAGGCACTCCCGAATGTCATCCAGTCTCACCTACAAGCAAAACCTTCCTACAAGGCAAACTATTGCTCTCTAACTAATTTTATTAATGCCACAATTACATCTAAGAAAATTGTGACAAAGAACCGAAGCAATTGTGGCAAAGAATAGATACCAACCAAAGATGGTCTAATCAGCAAACATTCCCTATATAATAGATACCCGTACATAGGAAACGTTTAAAACGCCGTATTCCTTTAAAAGATAAACACTACTATCTCACCACTCACACAGTCACGCTGTTTAGATCATCTGTCAAGATGTTTAAGGCCTAATGATGATGATGATGACTTTCTCACCAATATTTCTACAAACTCGACTCCACGTAGGGATATACCTAAGGCGCGCGCTTTTCGTAATTATCATAACTTTTTATGAATTTCTCTAATTTCTCTTAACCTTGTGTACATACTCCACTTCCGTTTAAAAATCAATCTCATTAGATATCAACAAGCAATACTACCAACTGTAAACGACGGTAGAAACTAACCCATGCAATTCTCCCAACAGCTGTCAATTCAACATGAACAAATGTTTTACTGACATCTCCACTCCCAGAACTGATATCACGACCCGTAGATAATGAAAATAATAAAAAATATAAATAGATGGTGCCACAGTTGTCACAATGACGACATCCATGTCCCTTAGGTGCTTTTTAACGGGCAATATTTTTCGGCAATTTGTGGCTGCACCATTGGCTACTTATTGCTGGCTATCAAAAAAATGTTTGATGGCCGAACAATCCATGGCCGAGATATGTGTTGCAATATGTCTACAATAGTGTGGCTCATGTTACAGACTCCAAAACGAGCTACACAAACCCGTCAACAATGGCTGAAGAAATCGAATCAGTGTACGATGGTCCGCACAAGCTGACGATCGTTACATTGTCCGTCTGCCCTAGCAGTGTCACTAAACAGGCAGCTGTCAAATATGGCTCATTAGGATGGCTGTACTGTAGGCGTGTAGGTTTTATTTTAAAGCGATGGGATAACTACCTATTACTACAAGCAGTGACACACACAACTAAGCCACCCCTCAATGATACCGTGGTAATCAATATCGTTCGTTTAAAAGGGCCATTTTTCGTCTGCCTACCCCGTAAGAGATATTAGCCTGATGAGTGTAGGTATTAATGAATCAAACCAATTAAAATAAATTGATTCGGGCGTGAATCGAATGAAATAAACAATTATTTTTAATTATCCTACTGTCCGATTCATTTAGCTTAGCGATAAACAATCGAAATTGCCTCGTGAAATCAATTAAACAGGTTATATTGGAAAAACAGCGTTATCTGTAATGAACGGTCCACCGCGAGACGTGGGTTCGAGTCCCGACGAGGGTCGCGATGACAACCATCTGATACTCAGCTGATGTATGGGAGCGAGTGAGCCATACACCTCGCACCCCACCGAGATAACATCGATACATTATATTAGTAACTAGCGGCCCGCATAGAAGTTTCACCCGCTGCTATCCGTTTTCCCATGAGTTAGTAATTTTTTCTCGCCATAAATTTATACATAAAAAAGCTTCCTCGTGAATCACTCTATTAATTAAAAAACATACATACATACATAAATCCCGCCTATATCCCTTACGGGGTAGGCAGAGCGTTAACTGCCGTTCAACAGATATTAACACCACGTCTGACAAAAGTTTGAGGGTCAATCTGATAACTGTGTATCACTATAGTGACAGGTTGTCAGCCCGTCGCCTAAAATTGCAATACACACCCTTGAGTCCCTTAGTCGCCTCTTACGATACCCATGGATAAAAAATGGGGGATGAAAATGAAAATGAAAACGAAATAACTTTATTCAATGTAGGATAGCATTATCACTTATTGACGTCATGATCGGTTATTGTAAAAAAAAGAAATTTGCATAACGCAATTTTCTTTTTTTTATAACAATTTTGTATTGTCCTTATAGAAAACCGGGGGGGGATAAAAAAAATAAAAATAAAGGCACTGCCTTTACGCCATCACACAGCACGTAACTTTACGCCATCACCATTTGTAAACGACATTTGTTTCAAATTTTAGTCAAGATTTCCAAAGCGTGTTATTTACATGCGTATAATTAACCGGACCCCCTGAACAGGAAAAACCTCCCAAAAAAAGAGAGATGCTATTCTAAGCCGGCATCACACGGCAAATATTAAAAAACGCATCAAAATAATTTCCTTAGTTTTGCAGATCTAAGCATACAATCAACGGGACACCACCTACTGGGACACGCCTTTATTTTATACTTCGTAGTGATTACTATGCCTGTTTAAACATTTCTTTTTACATTGTGGTGACGAGTCTTTTTATTTGGAATAAAGTACTTCTTCGTTTTGTGTGGGACACCGAGTCGTCCATCGACCCGATGAACCCTGTGTCAGAGTTTTTCAGCTGCCTGCTTAGTAGTGTAACTACTAGTGTAGTAGGATTCTGACATGGTTGTGTAACTTATTTCTAGTTTGTAAAAATGATAACCATAGATTTAGTATAAAGAAGGTGTAATCCTTCAGAGTGATGCTTAACCACCAGATACAATTCTATTTATATACTGGTGGAATCCAACAGTTGAAGAAGTTGGGCTTTTGCCCAGCAGTGCGACCCTGACGGCTACATAAGATAAGATACGATTTGTGTTATGATTGCTGAAGTAAAATATACAATGATGCAAGAATGAGTAGAAAGCCATTTTTGCAAATACATAATCTAGTAGCCAATTTCTTTCCATAGACTGCAGTCTATACATATTTGTACATACAACAATAGGAACATGAAATTTGCTGTGTAAATACGAGTAGTCGGTTCTCCGGGCGTCGTAAACCCGCAACTTAACAGCTGTCGACCTGCACGATACTGGATGTTGCCACTCTTGTATTTTATACCACATAACATAGTAACGGCTATTAGGACGACCTTAACGCGGCATTAATGCTCACTTTGTTTGCAGTAAACAATTCTGCTTGAATCGAATCTCATACTTTTTACTTTTTCGTGTTCAACGAAGACCTCAATGTCCTCTTGGAGTACTAGAATAGTCGAGTAGAACTAATCTAGTGCTTTTACTATTATTTTAATAATGTGGACACCTACTATATTTTATTCGGTCTTGCATATTATGCAATAAAAAGTCCATCGTTTCTGGAAAAGGTCTGCGAATGGCCGTCAACCTTCAATATACGAGCGCGCTGGCGTTTATATTTGATCGGATTTTGTTTGATGGCGGCAAAGGGTTCGCCGCGGGTGCTGCAACAGCCGATACCAAGGCAGGGCTGCTACCTGATTACAACCTTTTCTATTACTAATATTTTATGAACAATAATTTCATCCTGAGGGCGCTGGTTTAGACTAGCATCACGTCAATAAGTGATATGATAATACTATCCTACATTGAATAAAGAATTTCAATTTCAATTTCAAAAAAAAAAAAAATTTCAATTTCAATTTCATCACTATTACCTACATAATCACAGGTTTCTCAAAATGAAATGCGTTTTAGAAACAACTATTGTGATACAGGGAAATGACAAGCAGTATTAGGGAATGCCATTTAAAGAAACCTGCGAGTATGTAGTAGTTTTGCTAAACCAGCGCTTCAAGGATAAATTAATGTTTTTGTATTTCCAGGGGGCAAAATGCAATTTAAACTGCTCTTTTCATTCTGCCTGCCAAGTAAATACTTATCGGTGAGGCCCTATCCAACAGAGATGGATGGTAGATATTTCGCCAATAAGCTGCTCTTCAGGCATCAAAGTAACACTCAACAAATAAAGAGGTCCGGCTCAACATACATGACGCCTAAATTCTTTTCGAGGTAGACAAAGCGTAAAATACCGTTAAAAATGAACATTTTTGCCACGTCTGACAACATTTGAGGGTCATTAAGAATTTCAATAAGTCTAGTGTAATTTTGTGACAACCCTGTCTATCGGTTATTGGGAGGACGGGCAAGACTAGAAAATTGGATCGTTGATAAAAAAACGGTGATTCTAGCATCGGCCAGGCACTGCTAAACACTTGCAGAAAACTTGAATATTAAATACGTAGGATAAACAGGGAGCATCACCACCTTAGTACCCTCAAAAGTATGTATTCCCGCATTCCATTAAAAATAATAACGTACAGAATATGTATACAAAAACAAAATAATTACAACTTAAATGCCTTGAAAATTGTTTTGTTGTGATAATGTACGTACATGCCGTGTGATATCGGTTTCGGATAGCATGAAAAGGAAACAAAGTCGTAAGAGGTGACAAAGGAACTCAAACGTTACATGTGTATTGCAATTTTAAGCGTTGGGCTGACAACCTCAACCAAAATGACCCTCAAATATTTGTCAGACTTGGCGTAAATGTTCGTTTTCACGGCCCACAAAGGATATAGGCGTGATGTATGTATGTACAGTCCCAACAGGACATTGCCACTATCTTCTATTTTCCCCTAATCTAACCTGTAAACAATACCGCACAACTCACCACTCTCTCAATAGCGACACACAATGGCGCACTATCTAATAGCAAGACAATAGCGCCGTCCGAGTGTCCGGCTGCCGCCAGCCGCCAGCGCGACACTGCTGACACCACATGACACCACTCTCGAAAGCTATTCATCGCCACTCACGAGTGTCTGGACACTGTAACACACACTCACTTTTCTCGGGGTCTTGGACCGTGACGAACCATTGTTTGTATGGAGTTGACAAGGTTCGGAGCTTGGTTATGAATTATTCACAAGCTGCAATCGTGAAACAGAGATTGCTAGACGTACCTCCTGTATGATAAGCAGGATCTGCTTGAAATACATTTGCACAGACAAAATCAAAATCCTGTAATATCCGATGAGTCATTTCATTTTAAAAGTCTGAGGAAGTCATTTGATACAACCTTTCCAATGTAAAAAGTAAGACGTATTCACAAGTGATAAATAAAATATAAATCAATCTTTGATGAAAATTATCACAAATTGCATGCAACCTCCATAATCGCGACTCTTTTGAAGTACTAAATTAAAATTTCAGCCAGTAAAGCCAACTCTTTTTTTTCATCGGCCATTAAAGAAAAACAAGTGGACAGATTTTTGCAAAGATGGAAATAAAACTGAATTTCGTGTGTTGATTAAACATAATTTTCTGTTACAGAAACTAAACAAAGGTTTGATAAATACTATGTGGACTCTGTCGATCAAAATGATTCAAAAGTGGTTTTTTGTTTAACTTATCACTCCGCCCTTGTATGTCACTGGGTCATTACACTGGAAAAGTTTCCTAGTAGAAAAGAATGACTTGATGAAGAATGTCACATAATTTAGTTGTTGCTGCTTCCTTCTTCTCATAATATGTACCTATTTTAGCTTCGTGTTTTGCAGACTATGTAAGCTTAAAATGATAAACATACATACCCATAATACGCCAATATCCCTTGCGCGGTAGGCAGAGTGTGAACAGCCGTAAAAAATATCATTTAAGTCAGGTCTGACAAACAAAACTGTGTATCGCTATAGTGACAAGTTTTTAGCCTGTCATCATCATACCAGAATACCATAGTTGCCTCTTACGACACTCATGGGAAAGAAATGTGGTGATGCTATACTAAACCGACATCACACGGCAAAAAGATAAACATGCGAAAAAATTACAAATCCTATTTTTAACAGGGGAATTTGCAAAATTTCATGTTATTCAAACAAATCTGTAAAGCCGTTAATCTTGTTACGGCAACGTTTGTGTACAAATTGGCACTCGTGTGTGATACACGTGAAAAACGTGACCTTTTACGTGACACTCGCGACATGTTTGAGTTCATAATAATTTTGTATTTTGGTATTCACCGAGTAAATTAGGTCGCGTCGTTGCTGAGGGCTATTTAAATTACTTGTGACCTAATTTGCAGCAAATTTTAACGAGGAAATGAAATAATTCTTACTAATTCAAAAGGCTTCATGCAAAATATTCCTAGTTATTTTTTTAAATAAATTATTTCATAATATGCTATTTGTCAAGGAAGACGTCATAAATTACAAAAAAATAATTCTCTTAGGAAAGCACAAATAAGGTGGGCTTAGTTGCATAAAGCTCTAAATAAAGTTCCGGTATGCACTGAAGTTGAGTTTGTTTACAATAAAGTTTTTTTTTTTTGTAAATTTTGTGGCAGCGCTTTATAAGCACATCAGAGAGCGTAGATTAGAATAATGAGTTGAGTGTCATTAATGTTATAATTATTATGGAACGCAAAACCTGTATAAGGCGGTTCTGCAACTTGTCGTCGTTTGTTGTTTTTGTGTCGTTTTTTAACGCACCGTAACGCATGCGTCTGTCAGACAAAGGTAAATTGCAAATTCTGATCTTATTCTAATTTAAATACACCAAATGTGAGAACCGTCTTAATAAGCTTAGCGCGCTCTATTGGATACTTTGCGTGGAATCAAATTATTAATTACCTATCCAGTACTCCGTTTGCAATTTGGTCTAAAGTAACAACTTTTAGAATAAATGTTTTTCATGAAAAAATTTCGTCAAAACGTTTGAACCACACACGTTGGGCACGGTGAAATCAGAGAACTTTAGTTTAGTAGCGCTAAAGAACAGCTTTCCGACACGGCCGGTGGCGCGGCGGGGGAATCCGGCGCGGAAGATCGCCGGCCGACCGGGCTGTGCGAGACATCTTTATAGGACAACACAATACAATAGAATTACAAACAAATTGACGTGTTTCCTCCTTGTGGAACTTGTGCGCACACAAAAGTTAGAAAATTTACCAAGGAAAAATAAACATACATACGCATATTACGCCTTTATCGCCCTCGCGTCATAGGTAGAGCGTTAACGGCCGTAAAAAACGGTCGCTATCGCCAAGTCTGATAAATATTTGAGGGCTGTTTCAGAAAAATCAAGTATCACTATAGTTTATTATATATATATAGTTATAGTTACAGTTACATGAAAACCACGAGTCATTTAGTCGCCTCTGAAACACCCGCGAACGAAAAGGAGTCATGCTATTCTAAGGATAAAATAAGTCTCATAGAAATGGCAGGTAGTTTTGAATTAAGCAAACTTAATCGTTTGCTTAATTCAAAACAATACTTACGTAAGCCCACAGATCATTAACTGTTAATACTATCTGTGAGTTGATTTTGTGAACAAACGTACCTGTAAACAAATTTCAAAGATTATTCCATCCATCTGAACTTGAATGCTCACTGAAATACGACGATATAATGTAAATAAATAATATTTACGCAGCCAGAAATATAACAACCTGAAAGGAGGTCGAGTTACTTTTAATTATTTTTCCTTATTTTTGCGTGGGACACCGAGTCGTTCATTGACATGTCGATGTACTCTGGTGTCCTCCTATTAATATTTTTCAACCTCCTACTACTTGTAGTAGGCCTTGAGCCTATGGTTGTCTAACGAGACCGCCGTCTTAGTAATCATAGACAGCATCCGGGACCGTCGTGGATTGCACTTTTTTTTTAATAATCAACGAACAACTTCATTGAAAAAATAAACAATCGACTTGATTCGTTGAAAAAAAAAGCAATCGTTCGCATGAAAAGCGTTTGACAGATATTTTGTGAAACACAAAAATCAAAACGAAATATATTTTTGGGCTTTAAATTCTGTCTGCAGGCCAGTAAATAGCTTTCGTGGCAAAATAAAATATACTTCGTTTAGCTTTTGTTTTTTTGGTCTGTAGACAGAATTTTAATATAAAATAATACTCAAAATTTAATGAAAATAAAACTATACACAGACCATGAAATTGAACAACTTTTGGGAGCCTATGCTGGGAAACAAATTTCATTTTTCAAATTTCCATAGAATGTCAGTCAGTTTTTTCTCGTTTACCAACATGTGCTCTATGGAATTTATTTTTCTGTTTTATGGACTGATCATGCCTGCAAAGTTTTCGGTACACCGTCCCTTACACCCCATATACTGAAGGTTCAACAAATATACGAATACCATCCAACTAATGGTGGTTTTGCAAAGTGTCATCGCTCCCTTACCAAGAATAGTTTATTGTTCACGCGGGTTGACGACGGTCACCAAAAATAATTGTATTGTTGAGAACTTGAGTTTAAAGACATTTGTATTATACATACACACGTCCTTTGAAAAAAAAATTGTATTTAAAGATGTATAAAAGAAGTGCTAGCAGTTTATGCCGTGTGATGCTGGTCTTTAATAGTATCACCCCATTTCTTTCCCGTGGATGTCATAAAAGGTGACTAAGGGACCCGAAGGTCTCGTGTGAATAACAATTTTAGGCGACAGGCTGACAACCTGTCACTATAATGATACAGGATTTTTCTAAATGGGCCCTCAAATATTAGTCAGATGTGGCGATAGGGACCATATTTTTCCGGCGCTGAACGCTCTGCCTATCCCGCAGGTTGCCAACAATGTGTCACCATGCAATCTACCTAGTTAGTTTTGCAACTCAGTGACTAATTCAAGTCGCAGGTTTAAATCCTGCCCGCGCTAAAGAATTTTGCAAGTTTTCTACAAATTGTATTCCTAACACTCGCGGTGTTATACAAATTTGGTATGGAAGGGATTTTTCAGGAGTTGTAATAGTTCTTCTTTCTCCTACTCGTAATTAATTTATTAAATGTGAACAATAACTCCAAACGCTTAAATTTGATAGGATACTTCTTTGAACCCTCTACCCTCATATTCGCATGATGACCCGTATGGATAAAACAAAACTAACTGACCCTTTTTGATACTTGCGAGATAAGAACACTCAACCGTACGTAATGTATGTTTATCAACTTTTGTACTACTCGTAGGATTGACCACGTTTTAATACCTGGTGTTTTAAACGTCAGAGCAACGAGAAATCTTTATGTAGGCTAAAATTTAGAGTTAAAGTGACCGATATTGAAAACAGAGTACAAGCTGTTGATAAGGAACAGCTTTCCCCAAACAACATAGGTCTAAATACCATAAAAAAAAATTTGAGCTTCCATAGTAACTCAAAACAGTTAATCGGCAATTTTATATGGCACGTCCAAAGATGTTTTACATATTTCGACTTTTGTGCCTTGGGAAAAGTTGTTACTTATCATCACCAGTCCAAATTGTTCTTTTTTTAAATTCTGAACTCTACGATTTTAGCCCCGGAGCTATGAATTCTACACCTGACTGTATGGTGGGGAGCAGGAGCTCACCCGTTGAAGTTTTGTGGTTGTTCAAACAACCAGGCTTACGAGTTGTTCTGGGAAGAACGTATTGGACTGAATCTACCCGGCGCGTGCCGGTAGTTCCCAAAATGGGGAACAAATGAGGGACCTCTACGTTGGTTGCTTGAGGAGCAAGCCCGATCTGAGTTTTCGCTATCAATCACTATTAAAAATTTCATCCCATATATTCACCAAGTAAGATTGACAAATTGCGCACAAATGACTATCGTATCACCATGAGTGACATGACAGTGGAAAATCCAACAAAATAGCGTACCGTCATTTTTTCAGTGAAATTACCCGGCGGTACATGATGCGGCACTAACGCGCTTTGTGTGTTAAAACCGCCACCGCCCCTGACGAAGTTATTTCCGTTGTGTTTGCGACAACCACCCCTCCGGCCCGGGGGCTCCGGGTTGTTTCATTACGCTCTTAAGGCGAGTGTAGTCGTGAACGGCCTCGACGTTTGAACCACTTTAAATAAATAAAATATTTTATTTTTATACAAACAATCTATCACAATGTCCGTTGCTCCAGTTTTAGTATTATCCTTAAGTGAAATTGGAACTTGCAAACTCAATTAAATATTCGCTGTAAGTAACTCTGCCTACCCCGTAAGGGATAATGGGCGTGATATATATGTATTGAAAGTTATGGTTAAGAGTGCATAAAAACGATCACTTTTGGTATTGATTGCCATAACCTTAATAACAGCGAATAATTTTAGGTTCTGATTTTTCTCAAGGATAATACTGAAAACTACAGCAACTGACATTCTGATAGATTGTTTGTATAAAAAGAAAATACTTTTTGTGAAGTGCCGCCACTGTCGAGGCCGTTTACAACTACACTGACCTAAAATGATATTGGCTGGGAAGGTAAAGTTAGGCACTATGTTTTTGAGCGCTGAAAGTAGTTGTGGATATTTCAAAATAGTTGTAAAAATAGATGCCAAGTTCTTAGACAAAAATGAGTGAAGTAAAAGATACGTAAATATCGAATTTACTTTTTGAATTACTTCTGCTCAATACACACATGCTAACCTACAAAGGGCAATGTATCTTTAAACCAATATTCGATAAAATGTTGAGGTTAAGATTACAGTTGGTACTTTTGTGTGGGACACCGAGTGGTCCAACTTCAAATACATAGATTTTACTAAAATCAACTTTAATTCAAACAGAGGCATATTGAACACTTCAAAGTCATATTCATAATAAACCAAACGAAAACATTTTTATTACAAGCCACTTTCTGGGCCGCAGTGGAACATACAATCACCGATACATACATGAATGAGTACCACAAAGTAATTTCGCGCGCATTACCGCCGTAAACACCCTCAGTGCGGCTTAACGTTCCAATACTCTGTCCACGGGTTCATCCGATCGTGAATTGTAAAAATAATTTGATTGGTAGCCGCGTGATGCCGGCTAAGAATAGCATCACTCCATTTCTTTCCCGTGGGAGTCGTGAGAGTCGACTAAGGAACTCGAGGGTGTGTATTGCAATTTGAGGCGATGGGCCGACAACCTGTCACATGGTGATACACAATTTTCCGAATGACCCTCAAATATTTATCAAACGTGGTGTGAATGTCCGTTTTTTGCCTACCCCGCAAGGGATTATAGGCGTGATATGTGTGTGTGTGTGTGCTTACAATAACATCAGCCTAATACGATCCGTGCGTGTCGTAAAAAGCGACTAAGGGATAAATTCATCCATAGCCGCAGCGTTCCTTTTGAAAACAATATACACTGCGTTAATCGGCTTGCCAAGCAATGTGAGCATGGCGAGTATGGCAATACTCTTCAATAGGAGAGACCTATGACATAGGTTGTGGCTAATAATGTAATGTCACGTAATATTTTCGGACTGTGATGTAATTTGATGTGATGTATTATGATGTGATGTGATGTGATTTGACTAAAATTTGAAACAAATGTCGTTTACAAATGGTGGTGGCGTGTAATTAACCTGGCCAGCCCCGAGGCAGTGCCTTTATTTTTATTGTTTTATCCCGCCCGAGCCGGTTTTCTATTAGGACAATACAAAATTGTTATAAAAAGAAGAAAATTGTGTTATGCAAATTTCTTTTTTTTACAATGACCGATCATGACGTCAATAAGTGATAATGCTATCCTACATTGAATAAAGTTATTTCATTTTCATTTGATGTGATGTGATGTGATTTGATGTAATGTGATGTGATGTGATTTAATATGATGCGATGTAATTTGACGTGATGTGATGTTATGTACTTGTATGATGGACGGGTCTATTCCATGTGGCATCATGACAAAAAGCAATATCGTGTAGGATCATTATTTGAAGTGCTTCCAGTCATTTAAGAGTTTATCAATTGTCAAACGTTCGTCGTTTGTAGAAAAATTACGATAGAATTGTATACCTTTGAAGTTATCAAAATTGGTTTAACGGCGATTTAAGTTTTGCTTTAACTTTTGTGTTGTCCTATTTTGAGTTTTTATTTCACTGCGAATGTCTCGTTCAGTAAACGATTGTACAACACCAGTAGACTCTGTCGCTGTTACAGTAGTAGTGGCAGTACAACAGCACCCGGTAAGCCACAATTTTCCTTCTATTGCACGTTAGCTAGAACTAGCTTCATTTACGGTAACACATTCGCGTAAATGCTACGTCACTTTTCACGCCGCCTGTTGCGATCTGTCTCCCCTGCAGGAGCTGTGACGGTAATAGAACGACATCAAATGAAACTGCGACAAACTGCTGCGATTGCAACTGAAATATTTACATTGTGATTCGTGAAAGTTTCCAGTAAGTTTTATACGCGTAGAGAAACGTTTTAGGGTAAATTGTTTTCGTTATCACCCAATCACTGCCCGCCATAAAATTGGTGTAAACTTAAACTCTTGTGGATAGATTTAGCTTTAATTTAACACTAGCAGCCCGCCCAGCGGTTTCACCCGCTGCTAACAATTTCCCCCCGGGAATAAGACAGTTTTATTTAGCCTATGTACATCAGGGATAATGTAGAATTCTAAAAATCTTGACTTCAATTTGAAACAAATATCGTTTTCAGATGGTGGTGGCGTAAAGTTACATGCCGTGTGATTAACCTGGCCAGCCCCATGGTAGTGCCTATATTTTTATTTTTTTTATCCCGCCCGAGTCGGTTTTCTATTAGGTCATAACAAAATTGTAATAAAAAAAAAGAAAATTGTGTGATACAAATTTCTTTTTTTAGGATGAACGTTCATGACGTCAATAAGTGATAATACTTTCCTACATTGAATAAATAAAATCCTGTTTCTAATATTAGTGTAGATTATATAATTATTATTTTAGTGTGATGCCGGCTTAGAATAGCATCACCCGATTTCTTTCCCGTGGGAGTCGTAGGAGGCGACTAAGGGACTTGAGGGTGTGTATTGCAATTTTAGGCGATGGGCTGACAACCTGTCACTATGGTGATACACAATTTTCCGAATGACCCTCAAACATATGTCAGACGTGGCGTAAATGTCCGTTTTTGCGGCCGTTTACGCTCTGCCTACTCCGCAAGGGATAATAGTCATGATATGTGTATGTATGTATTATTTTAGTGTAGATTTTTTTAATGCATTATTTAATGTTTTTTGTCGTCTTTATATACCGAGTAATGGACAGCCCTTCGAATACTGATAGGGGTGCATTAAACATAAAACTGGACAACTTTCCCCTAGAATCATATTTCAGGAAACGCCAAAAAAATTACCTTCCATACAAAATCACAATCAGCTGACTGCATTCACTATGGGAAGTCAGTTTTTTTACGTTTCCTGAAATATATTCCTAGGGGAAAGTTGTTCAGTTTCATGGTCTGCATGTACCCTATTAGTATTCTGAGGGCTACAGCCCTTCGAACAGTGATAGGGTGGATGAAACATAAAACTGGACAACTTTCCCCTAGAAACATATTTCAGGAAACGCCAAAAAAATGACCTTCCATACAAAATCACAATCAGCTGACTGCATTCACTATGGGAAGTCAGTTTTTTTACGTTTCCTGAAATATATTCCTAGGGGAAAGTTGTTCAGTTTCATGGTCTGCATGTACCCTATTAGTATTCTGAGGGCTATCCCTGACACCCTTTAATACAGTAATGATTAAATGTAATCATTACACTGGTACGAATAATGTGGCGTAGTTGGTACATTTTTAATTGAAAAAGTAGTTATTGTGGCATAACTGTAATAGTTAGACATATGGTATCGCGGACTTTATTATAGATATTGATGTCTTCTATAAAACTGTCGTACATCACTTTGCTCTATTGTCAATAATTTCCACAGCGTACGCGATATAAGATATTTTTTTGGTACATTTTTCACACGTTGGGTTACATTATCGAAATTTTCACGCGGATCCCTATTTTTTTCTCGTATAAAATATAGCCTATGTTCATCAGGAATAATGTAGGATTCTAATGGTGAAAGAATTTTTAAAATCGGGCCAGTAGTTTCGGAGCCTATTCGATGCAAACAAACAAACAAACAAACAAACAAACAAACAAACAATCAAATCTTTCCTCTTTATAATATTAGTGTAGATGAGATCAACTTTAACTATAGTATTAATTTATATTATTTATTTGATACAGGTTGTATGGGACATTTCTCCGAATACTGATAGGGTGCATGCAGATACTGAACAACTTTCCCCTTGGAACATATGTAATGAAAATATTCGGCCTTCCATATAAAATCACGACCAGCTGACAGTATTCACGATGGGAAGTCCAAAATATTCTGACGTTTCCTGATATTTTTATATTAAAGTTATTCAGTTTCATGGTCCAAATGCACCCAATCAATATTCAGAGGGCTGTCTCTTACACCCTGTATAATTAAATGCTGATGTTATTTTATTTATTACTCTTGCACTCTGCTCTCAATAT
Organism: Tuta absoluta; assembly: GCA_027580185.1. Taxonomy (NCBI): domain Eukaryota; kingdom Metazoa; phylum Arthropoda; class Insecta; order Lepidoptera; family Gelechiidae; genus Tuta; species Tuta absoluta. The sequence goes on from JAQAHW010000045.1 coordinate 524,993, forward strand.
TTTTTCTCTATCCAAAGGTTGTCTATAAGCGATAACTCTCAGCGATAAGGCCGCTATGGCTGCATTGACCATCAAAGCTGGGAGAAGCTTGCTGAGGATAGGGACGAATGGCGTAAGCGTGTGTTTGAAGGGCGTAAAACACACGATAATGTCTGGTTTTCTGGTCTCGCTAACAAAAGACAAAAACGTCAACTAAACAAGCATGTGCCAGTCTCAAATTCCACCTTCACTTGTAGAGCGTGCGGAAAACTATGCCGCTCCCGTATCGGCTTATACAGCCATGAAAAGTCTTGCCTCAGACACTGATTAAATCGTCTGTCACAGACGTGTGAGGCCAATGATGATGATGATGAGTTCCAGCGAATATTTTGTTGACTTTGCAAGTTATAATTTTACTTACAGATAAAACTAAAAAATTGAGGAATTGATAGATTGTTTGTATTAACAGTTATTTTCTGAAAAGGCGCCACTGTCAAGGCCGTTCACGATAACACTCGCCATAAAAAGTGTTGAATATTTTAAACAGAATATAGTGTACCTAACATTTTTTCAATCGCCACATTGATGCATAGGGTTAAAACAATAAAAAAAAAAGCCCTGAGTGTGTAATTGAGTGTCGCTTGTCACACGCGTTCACTCGAGTGGGTCGTGCTCATATTTACGCACTCAATGGTCTCATTATCGACACTATACAGTAACGCTCAACATGGTTTCCAGATAGCAACCGTTTCTACGCCGAGGGTTGTGGGTTCGATCCCCATACAGCACAAGTATTTGTTAGTTACATACATATATCACGCCTATATCCCTTGCGGGGTGGGCACAGCCAAATTTATCTGTTTATTATTCAAAAACAAAAATTAAATTTACAATAGCAAACAGAGCGAAAACGGCCTTTAAAAATGGGCATTTACGCCACGTCTGGGTCATTCAGAAAATTGTGTATCACCATAGTAACAGGTTACCAGCCCATCGCCTAAAATTGCAATACAAATAACGCCCTCGAGTCCCCTAGTCGCCTCTTACGACATCCATGGGATAGATATGGGGTGATGCTACTCTGAGCCGGCATCACACGGCGTATTTGTAAACTACTTTTTAAATATTTGTGTTGAGTCTGAGTGTTCTGTATCTCCTCGTATATTGTATGTTTTTATTTACGAAAAAGAAATATGTATAACATGTATGATATCAACTTTAAGATTTGCTTAGTCGGGGCTAGATGGTGCTTTATGAAATTTCCGAAATAGTTCTTTATTATTACAGATAGCAACCGTTTGTACAACAATCTACTGCAAAAGTAAGATTAAGATTCCAGGTACCGACATTTTTACACTTCTGAAAGCTACGTACCGTAGCTGTATTTTTGTTGAATTTTTTGTTTCTATACACTTTGTGTTTTTAAATCATTTACATCGTACCTCATATTTCCAAAATGGTTCCGCGCACCTTTAAACGGACAAAGTAAAACGAGTGCTAGTGTGAGTATAAAATAAAAAAGCAAAATAGAAGAGTGAAAAATAGCGCGTCACAAACGCGTTTTTCCGACCACTCAGTGTAGCGGTAACTTCATTAATCGCGGAGGCTTTCAGGTGAGCCTCACTGAGTGAGCCCTTCGTTTCGCACATTAAGGGCGACTTATAGCACAGTATGGCTAGCATTTTATGGTTCAAAAATATTAAAGTCGTTTAATTTTGGCTTATAGTTTCTGGACCATGACGCATACCCAATTTGTTATTTTGCGTCATTTTAGGTGCTAACATACTTTCGTTTGCAGTGGATAAAAACGACTCAAACTGGGTTTTTTACACTGTGTTTACTATCACATAGACATTGCAGATATATTTTTTAATATTAATGTAATTAGATATACTTTTCATTTAATAAATGAGGTAGCACATATTACGCAAGCCTTAAAATTACGCAAAATGTAATCTATGTGCATTACAGACACATAATACAATCGTACAAAAAATATATGACTTTAGAATTTCTGTTAGTTATGCCCTCAAATAATAGTTTAGTCATAATAATGCCCTTATATAATGCCAGCCATACCGGACTATTAGGGCAAGATTGTATAAGACAGTTACTCACATTCTACTCATATTTGTCATGCATGTTGTATGTAATCCTGTGGCTAGTGTATACTAGGCAGATATTTGGAGAAAACGCGTTGTAGATTTTTTGAGTGAACGATTTTGGTACAAACTTGTATTTTAAATAAGGAATAAGCTACATTATTCTCGAAATGGAGTTCATTTGTTTATAGAGATATGTATTTATTTTCTATAAAGCACTGAGTAACCTGATGCAGAACAGATATAATTGAGTTTGTGGTTTTAATGTTCAAAACATTAGGCATGTTATTACAAAATAGTAAGACGAGCTTTCGGGCAGCGTTTGTTTATATTATATTTCTATACGTTTTAAATGTTATTTTAATCAAGAGTTTCTGGCATTCTTAGACTAATTTTGCATTTTTAACATTTTGCTGTTTGTAATTTCGCTTTTGATAGACATAGTGGCAGTGGCGGTGGCCGTTATTATAAAAATGTGTTCATTTTGGTGAAGTAGTCATTTTGGAAAAAGAAGTAGTCAAGTGGTAATTTTGTTAAAGTAAACTTAATATGCCTAAAGGTACAATTTGACGTTGTCAAAAAGCTCAAACCACTTTTATTTGTAATGTGACATTAGGCCTTTACTCGTCGCACTTGTCCGTTTGTTTTCTCCATGTTGACATGCATACATTTGGCCTGAACACACTGAATTAGGACGGAGTTTTACTGAACAGCTTTGATCCGACGGACAGATGTTTGCTTCAGGCCGCGGGCGGGGGTGGGGGGTGCACCCAGGGGGGAGGATCAGACAGTTGGGTTGTTCAACAAAGGTCCACTGTCTTTTGCCTTTCTTACACTGTGTCAGAAATTTAAACGCCTTCTCTTGCTATAATAGACATCTACACATCTCGCCTTTATCCCTTTCAGGGTAGGCAATTGCCGTGTGATGCCGGCTTAAAATAGCATCACCCCATTTCTTGCCCGTGGGAGTCGTAAGAGGCGACTAAGGGACTTGAGGGTGTGTATTGTAGTTTCAGGCAATGGGCTGACAACCTGTCACTATGGCGATACACAATTTTTCGGATGACTCTCAAATGTTTGTCAGACGTGTCGTTAATGTCCGTTTTATGCGGCCATTTATGCTCTGCCTACCCCGCAAGAGATTATAGGCCTGATATGTGCGTGTGTGTGTGGGTAGGCAAAGCGTTGTCAGCCGTACATACGTCTGACACATATTTGTCTTGTTACCTAGGTTCAAGGAGGCACCGGCACTCCGAGAACCAAGGTTACCGCAGGTGAAACCTTAACAACTAGGAAAGTGTAGAGTAGTCTCAACACGAGTGCCTGTGACCCCTGAGGGTGTGGTGTGTAGGTGTAGGTAAAGTGTACTTTGTGTAGGCGCCCTAACAAACCTCGCGCCCTCGTGTGAAGTGATAATCGTGTACCACTATACTAATAATACAAATGAAACCCTCTAGTACCTAAGTCGCCTTTTACGACACACATAAAGAAATGAGGTAATGCTTTTCTAAACCAGCATCACACGGCATCTGATTATGTTATTTATCGCCTGCCGTCAAAGTCATAATGACAGCAAACGCACTTAAGTACAACGACAACGACACCACGACGACTTTAGACTCATCAATTTGATTGAAATAATATTCGTAGAATTCCATTAAATACTGTCGAAATAGTCCCAAGTGTAATCTATAAAAAATATAAGAAACTTAGTTATTTTCAATGTTAACCACACAGTGTTCGTCTGCTGGTTATGTGTAAGAAGTGAAAATTCTTTAACTTTTTTATGAAAATAATGGGTACGTTTAATCATTTTTTGAGGCACAGTAGAAATACCCGGCAGGTCCGAGCCCGGGTCAAGGCCCGCACCGGAAATGGCCCTTTCACTTGGACAGTTGTTGAGCATTCTTAAAAGAGATGCAATCCAACCCGACATTTTGATGGCAATAAGGCACATCATTCAGGCCCCGGCGCCCAGTCACCGACAGTGACTTCTCTCCTTTCAGATTTGATAGAATGTAATTGGATTTTCATTGTCAGCATAAATGAATTCTAATTCATAATTTTGTATATCCGACAGTAAAAAAATCCGAGATCAAGGATTGATCAAAGCATATTTACAAAGGTTGTGATTATGACCTTTTGAGCTCATTTATTTCTTGGTGTGAAATCGTCATTCTTTCTGGGTTGTAAAAACTCCGACACCAGAGTTCATAGGCTCGTTGTCCCACAGGAAAAGAAGAAGAAGAAGATGGGTACAATATTATTTTTCCATTATTATTATGTATGTTTTTATAAAATGTAAATTTTTGTAAAGTACTTACTATGATGAAGACAATTATACTTATAGTAGTCTTGATTTTGGTTAATTTAGTTAGAAAAGACAATGACCCACCATCATTGGAGATAACCTTCTTGAATCAAAACGTAAGAACAAGACAAACTTGATTTCCCGAAGTCGGGAGTTGTCCTACTGAAGGCGAACGACAAACAATGGTGGGCCCGAATTTGCTGACGAAAAGTCGACAAACATTGACTCACTTTAGAAGAGTTTAGAGTCCCTTTGAGGTGTTTGCACAACAATACAATTAATTTGATTCGAAACACAAGTGAGGTGAATACAATCGTTTGAGATTCAGGAAAATTGTGTTTGCGACAAACGTTATACCTATTAAGGCACAGAGCGTTTATATTTTAACTTCTTTCGTTCTAGCAGTCACTTATTCATCAGTTTTTCAAAATCTACCGTCAACAAGAATAATAATAAATCTTTATTTGACGCAATTAAGGCAGAACTTAAACATAGTTGAAGCCTCTCTTCAAGCATATAATATTATTGCCTTTGAGAGGAGACTTCCTAGAGAATGCTGCTCAAACCCACCAGATCCTTTGCTTTTATAATTACCCAGAACCAAAACTATGCATTCCTTACCGTCTCCCCTTACAAAAGCATCATAAAAATTAAGATGACATTGTTTAGGTACTAAATAGTATAAAATGACATAGCTTTCCGGGTTCCTATGTATGCTTAGATCTTTAAAAGTGCGCAACAGATTTGGATGAGGTTTTTTAAGATAAGAAGAATAGAGTGATTCAAGAGAAGGTTTTTGTGTATAGTTTATGCCGGGAAAATGACATTTTCTCGCGGGAAAACGGTAAGCAGCGGTTGAAACTTCTGGGCAGGCCGCTAGTCATTTATAAATATCTCTGTTGCCACGTTCGTTACACAGGTGCTGTCCATTTCTTCAACAAAACGCAATCCATCACCGGCTGTTTTTCATTGCTGCCCAATTCACTTCTCATCTGCCACTTACTTACGTGTAAAATGTGAAATCCTCAATTCATTAAATGGCTTCGTTTATAACAAAAAGTTTGATGAAAGCTAAGCGAACCTACAAAAATCAACGTTACTCATTTTGATAACATTACCCACATAATGTAAAAAAATAATATATATTTAAGACAACAATTAACAATTCAGTAAAAGCTGTCTTGAAAAGGTGATGGTGCATTATAAAAAGAAAATAAAAGTACAAAAAACTTCATGCAATAAAAGCGTACATTGAATAGAAAATTTTCGCTGAAGGATATTTGCCCTTGACTCGATGGTATTGTAAACACAAGGAGGGTACTTCAGTCGCTGAATGGCTCAAGCACGCTAGAGGGCTAGAGGGAGGAAGGACTCTTCACTGTGATTACTGAGCAAGAGGCTTACGAGAAAATATTGTAGGTCTCTCTCTACTGAGAATGGTGGTAACCGTAGCGTATATAGTTCGGCTCTGGATTGAGCCGTTTACGAATTATGTTTTCACCTCCCCAGCTTTAAAAGACTTGTTTTGCCGTGTACAACCAGTGTGCAGTAAGATTTTGACTACGATCATCTCACTTTATTCGAAATTTTAAAAACAAATAATTATAATGGTGGCAGGGTGTTCTGTAAATTTTATCAGCCAATTAAGTATTTATTTTTTCTTGTCAACGTTTCGTTTACATAAAATTTTACAATATTGAAATATTGATACGTTAATAACATTTTTAAACAAAGTGCGTTTGATAAAGTTGTTATCATCAAAAGGTTAAATTACCGAGTATTTTTTTATAATTATTCGAGTTGTCTTTTGAACTGAATATTGCAAAACTCGTGAAAATTAAACAATAGTGATAATGATGAATGTTTGACGCTAATTGAGCTGATGAATTTCGAATATTTTTTTTGTCATTTTTGTGTATTTTTACGCTATGGTAGTGGTAACTTTTAATTTTTTTAATCCGCCCGAGTCGGTTTTTTATAAGGACGTTACAAAATAGGAAATTGTGTGATACAAATTTTCTTTTTTTTACAATGACGGATCATGACGTCACTAAGGCTCAGCGCTGGCAGACACTCGAGGCACCATGCCATCAACGACTTGATCCGCTGCGCCTTATCTACGGCAAACGTCCCGTGCGTCTTCGAGCCGCCAGGCCTGTCACGCGCCGACGGTAAGAGACCAGACGGCCTCTCTTGAATCCCTTAAACTGGAGAAGTACTCTGATCTCCAGCTGAACTATGAGTTCGTTTCTTTCGCTGTCGAGACCACGGGCGTGTGGTGCACAGCCCTAAGGACCCGCGGCGGCTGTGACCCCTGCTCTGGATCGTACCTGGTCCAACAAATATCCCTCGCAATACAGCGGGGCATCGCAGTGAGCGCCATGGACACCTTCGGACCAGGCACAGTACAGACAGGGCTCTACTTCTAGTTTATATTATCTTCCTTTATTGTAAGTTTATTTTATTTAAGTTATCTATAATTTAGTTCTATTTTATATTTAGCTGCTACACTAAAACAATTTTAAACGGATTCAAGTTGTGTTTATTTTGGATTTTACCATTCCTACGTTTCGAGCTCTTTACAGAGCCCGTAGAATTGTGCATTATGAATTATGAATTATAATTGAATAAAGTAAAGAATTTTTATTTAAATTTCAATATTTTCTCATTAGCCTAGCTTTTTCTTCTTTTTGAGTTAAAGACAGTAGGTAACCCCTTTTAACAACGCTACCCTGTATTCATTGCTAAGACATGGTACTTTTTTTATTCCTATAATTTACTGTGAAACTGTTAGCGACGCTGGAGAAAATTCATTTGTAAACTGATGTCTAATTCCAAGCTAAACTCCCGCAGTGGAAGCGATTTACACAGGTAAATTTCTAGTAAAATACCAGGAGTTCAACTGAAGGTAGACAATGGCCGCGTTACGCAGCGCTAAATAGCATACGCTGCACAATATAGCAGCGCATACTATGAATTAAACGTGAACCTAAATCTATTTAACTTAATTAACTAAGTTGAGTGAAATTGGCAAATGATGTGTTCTGACCTTTACATAACTCAAGTCGGCAGTAAATACCGTCTGCCGATCTGGCGTTACGTCACACGTATTAGCACTAGATTATAAGTAAGTACCTCCAAATTATATCACCCCACGAATTCCGCAATTCGTACTAAGGAGTCACAATGATATGGTACAACAAATATGACTAAAGGGAACACACCATTAACACGAATAAACAGTTTTATCACTTACAGTCACGTGCCGGCGCAAATGCATAAATACCCAACGGAGAAAGGAAGTTTAGGGAATGGATCAAATAGGAATTCCGTTGGTACTTACAGGGCTGGGTGGAAAAGATATCGACACCCAGCATTCCACTACAGCCTTGGCGCGTTATTCACGTCAAACCACTCACAGCTTCTGTTCGTATTCCACTTTGATATTAGTCATTACGCGTGACCCAACCCGAATTTGGGCCGTACAAACGCGGGCCAAAATGGCCACCTGATGCCTATTCAACGCGACGCTCACGTGGAAGACGTCGAGACATCCAACAATCACTGAGCCTGGTATTCTAGTATAACCCAGGAGGACCGCAATAATACGATGCATCAACACGCGCGATCTCAAATTGAATCGTCCATTACACGCGGCATCACAAAACGCGTGGCGGGAAATCCGCACAATACGATACCCTCCCGTCCGAAAGGTTTTGAGTGACTGACTGCGGTGCAGAAATCACCGCGTGGCGCCGTCAGGCGGTCTGCGCGCACGTCGCCAGTCTCGCCCTGCGAGTGAGAAAGGGACAACACACGCCCAGAGCGACGCGTGCGATCGAGCACCGCGCCGCATTCATAGACCGTCACCAATACCTAACCTACCCCAGCATAGCAACGCTAAATTAAACATTCACCCGCCCTAGGCCGAATCCCTTAGGCCTATTCACCACTGGGGAGACGAGATAGCGTTGCTATTGCTCGCTTAAGAACTGAATCCCCTACATGAACTGTCGCGACTCGAGGAGTGCCATCACTACCTGGGAACAAGTTGAGAATGCGCCCTCTGCGCCATCGCAGTGGCGGCAGGTTGGCATCCTTAACCAGAACAAGATCTCCGATGCGAGGGGGTTCAGTTCTGTCCGTCCACTTAAGGCGTTGCTGCAGAATGTGCAAATACTCAAGCGACCATCGCTTCCAAAAATTCTGAGACATTTGCTGCAGCAACTCATAACGCGTCAAACGATTGCTACTGACCTCTGTGTAGGGGTACTCTGGCAAGGCGTTAAGTGGTCGGCCAATTAAGAAATGCCCTGGTGTCAGGGCCTCCAGATCATTCGGATCTGAGCTAAGCGGACACAAAGGACGTGAATTGAGAACGGCCTCAATTTTACAAAACACGGTCGCTAGCTCCTCAAAGGTTAATATCGTTAAACCTATAACGCGCATCAAATGCGTCTTAGCGGACTTTACAACCGCTTCAAATATACCACCCCAGTGGGGGCATCCTGGTGGATCGAACACCCAGTTAATGCCCTGACGGGAGAGGCTCGTGCCGATAGCTTCCTCGTTTTCCGATAAAAACGTTATAATTTCTTTCATACATCGATCAGCGCCCTTAAAGTTGGTACCACAGTCCGACCTGATCAGCGCTGGTCGCCCTCTTTGCGACACAAATCTATCTAAAGCTGCTAAGAAAGCCTCCGTAGTGAGGTCGGCCACGAGTTCCAAGTGGACGGCCTTGGTTGCTAGGCACACAAACACGCACAAATACGCCTTGATTGACTTCGCGTTGCGAAGGCGTGATGCCTTTACCATAAAAGGCCCCGCAAAGTCCGTTCCCACACCCGCAAACGTCCAGGCTTCCGTCACCCGGTCCGGTGGGAGGTCTCCCATCTGAGATTGCATTGTGGCTGCCTTCAACCGATAGCAAGGCAAGCACCGAAACACAATGCTCCGTACCGTACGTCGTCCAGACAAGATCCAAAACTCGCGCTGCAGAATAGCCAAAAGTGCATTGCAGCCCGCATGCGAGTTTTTCTGGTGACGATCTCTAACTATAAGTTCTACCAAAGGTCCCTTCTTTGGGAGTAACAGCGGATGCCGTGCTGAAAAGGGCAGGTTAGCGTTCCGAAGTCTACCTCCAACCCGGAGCATTCCATGCTCGTCCACGAACGGGTTGAGGCGCACAAGACCTCCCTTCAGCTTTCCACGGCCATCCCTGAGCAGCCTGGCCTCTTCCTCAAAATGTTCCGCCTGGACGACCCTAACCAATAAACTTAGAGCCGCATTCCGCTCCGCAGGCGAGAGGACAGGTGCCAAGTTCCGTTCTGCTTGAGGTTTTCTACAGTTGTTCACGAACCGTTTGATCCAACCTGTCACCCCTAGAAGTTTGTCGAGGGAGCTGTATCGTTCCAGCAAGAAAGCCGCACTAGGCTTAGGTACGATCTGCCCTACGTTCACTCGCAAACCTCGATCAGGTGGCCCAAGCGGCGACCCGCACTCATTGTATGGCCATCTCTCAGGTGACTCAGTCAGCCACTGAGGTCCCCACCACAGTGAGTGACCTACCAAATCAGGGGCCCTACATCCCCGTGAGGCGCAGTCCGCTGGGTTCTGTTCTCCCGGTACGTGTCTCCATACCAACGGAGTTTCCGATCCTTTAATCTGTGACACCCGATTTGCCACGAAAACCTCAAGAGTATGTACCGACGTCTGTAACCAGCACAGAACTATCCTACTGTCGGTCCATGCGTACACCGTTTCATCCAAAGTGATGGTACCGCGTAGATTACTAGCGACATGATGTAGCAAGCGCGTGAGAAGCGCTGCTCCCGCCAATTCCAACTTTGGAATGGTCCATCTTGTCCTAACCGGAGCCACCTTACTCTTGGCCATAACTAGACGCACGTCTACAGTTCCCGTTGAACTGACTGTCCGCAAATAGACAGCTGCCGCGTACCCTCGCTCCGAGGCATCACAAAACCCATGTAGGGTAGCCTTACATCCCACCGATGGGAGCAACTTGCGAGGTATGGCGATGCGTACGATCCCTGGTAAGGTGGTCACAAACTTGGTCCAATCATTCAACAGCTCTCCGGAGAGCTGGTCGTCCCAACCCAAGTTTGCTAGCCACAACCTTTGCAAGAAGCACTTCGCCATGAACGTCACCGGTGCGATCCACCCGTTAGGATCGAAAGTTCTGGCGATCGTCGATAATACCGAACGCTTCGTCCAAGTCTTCTGCAAAAGGTCTGGCTCGATCTGATACGTAAAGACATCATGCGTTGGCCTATATTGCACCCCTAGGATGCTCAACGTATTTGGATTGTCCGGGTTCTCAAAAAGGTGCGGGTCCTGCTGGAACTCACCTGGCAACCCGGCCAGGAGCTCTGGACAGCTGGACAGCCATTTCCGCAACTCATAACCTCCTGATTCCATGATCGCGATCAGCTCGTCTCGTAGTAGCAGTGCTTGTTGCACGCTATCTGCACCCGTGCAGATGTCATCCACGTAGACGTCGCGATCCAGTACTGCTGCGGCTCGAGGGAATCTTACCCTTTCCTGTGCGGCCAACTCTCGCAGCGTGCGTACTGCCAAAAACGGACTTGGCTTCAGACCATACGTTACCGTGTTAAGCTCATAAGTGACCATCGGCTCGTCAGGGCTCTCACGCCACAAAATCAGCTGGTACCGACGGTCATCCGGGTGTATAATTGTTTGGCGAAACATCATTTTGACGTCTGCGACGAACGCTACTTGGTGCAACCGAAAATCTGTGAGGATGTCCACAATGTCCCGGTTCAACTTGGGACCCGCGTGCAGACACTGGTTCACAGACACACCATTCGATGTAGGAGCAGAACCGTCAAACACTACCCGTATCTTCGCCTCCGGTGACTTCAAAACAGCCAGGTGTGGTATATAGTAATGCTCGACACACCTCCAATCTATGCTGGACACCGACATGTGGCCTAACTCTAGGTACTCCCTCATGAATTCGATATACTTCTGCCGAAGTGCTGCATCTCGCTTCATCTTTCTCTCCATAGCCAGTAGTCTCCGTTCCGCGATCTGTCGCGAACTACCTAATGAGGGGCGGTTTGGGAGAAATGGCAGCCTGGTAACAAACCTACCTGACGAACTTCGTGCAGTGTTGTACTGATAGAACAGCTCGCACTCGTCATCCTCTGGCTTCCGTCTATCCGCTGTGGGTGGCTCCTCAGACTCCCAAAACCTCTGCAGCACCTCCGACAACACACTACCATAGAGAACCGTATCGCCCTCTGGTAGGTCCTGAGGTCTCCAAACTGGGCCAAAAATAACATACCCCCCTGTGGTATCAACGGCCACTAAACCAGTTTGCTGAAGTACTCGTTTTCTGCCACACCAGAATCTCCCGAGGACGTCTGACCCGAGGAGAACGTCCACCGTACCAGGAGTATCAAATTCAGGATCAGCTAACTCTAAGCCTGTGGTTAACCCTCGTACCGTTGACGGTAACCGAACCTGAGGAAGTTTCCCAACCACTTCATCCAGCACCACTGCTGAGGCATGATAGCTGACCCCTGTACCTGTATTACCTAATGTGAACTCAAAGTTCACCTGACCCCGAACGTCAGGCACATCTACACCTCCAATACCTACAGCCCCATCCGTTGTGGGCCTTATATTTAAGCGTAGCCTACTCACCAGCTTACTAGACACAATACAACCCTGAGCCCCTGTATCTAACAAGGCTCTTACCTGTATGCTGCGGCCACCGTATCCCCATACCCAAATCATTGCCGTAGGCAACAATACCGTAATTGGCCGGGGGGCCGAAGCTGGCGTGTAGGCGGCGATTACCTAGCAGGAATCTAAGCGCGGAGTGTCCGCGTCCTGCGGGGGGGTCCCCTCTCTCCGTACACCTTCGAGTGGGTCCCACTCCTGCTGATAGGGACCTCTGGTCCTGTACGCCATGGCTGGCAGCCTATAGAAACCCTGCGACAGGCGCGCGTACCGTGGATGCGCCTGTAGCCGCGGGTGCTCAGCCAAGGGGAGAGGCATGCGTGGGTCATGGGAACTCACCATGTTGTTCAGACCCGCCGAGTACTGCATGTACTGGCCCTGGTGTTGGCACCCGCCCGTAGCATCACGTACTTGTGATGGGTGCCCCTGACCTTGGACCTGTGACCACCTACCCTGTTCCGGCACCTGCTGCCGAGGTGGTGACTGTCTCGCGCGTGGTGAAGGGGGCATCACCTGCTGATGTCCCTGGCCTCGTCCCTGAAACCCTGGTGGAAGAGGACTCCTCCTTGGAGGGGGTGGGGAGCGTTGCTCCCGTCTAGGTAGGGCAGACTCCGTCCGCTGACCCGCGTCAGCTCTGCCTCCGTAATCTCCGCTGCGGTTCATGCATAGGAGCTGATGGTGGGCACCCTGGCAGTACCTGCAGTTGGTGCTTGATGGGCACTCTCGCACCTGATGCGGCCCCATACACCTAAAGCACCAACGCCGTTGCTGCACCACACCACGACGTTTCTGCACCCGCTGTGCAGCGAACTCCTCACACGCAGTCACCTGATGCCCCGCCTCTCTGCAGTAGGCACACCTCGATTCCAAATTAGCGACATTGTATCGCCTGGGTGGCCTACTCTTACCGTCTCGCGCCTGTGCACCCGGCCGTTCCGGGCGGCGCGCGGCCGCAGACTCCGCGTGAGGCGACTCTCCAAATTGGGCATCTACCCGCCTGCACTCGGCCTCGAAGAAGGACTTGAGCTCCTCGAAGGTCGGGAGGTAATCAGATGTCTTACCTCCGTGCGAATGTTCAAAACGAGCGGCCATGTCGCTCGGCAGGCGGCGCAACAACGTGTGGACCAGGATATAATCATAGCCTGACACCGGCATCCCCTGTCTCTCAAGAGCGTTCACTGCAACGCAGACAGGGTTGAGGACCTTGGCCCTGAGGTCCGTCCCTCGTGTGATGGTCGGCACGGTGAGCCACTGTTCCAGGAGTTGGTCAATCATGAGACGTTTGTTGCTGTATCTCTCGATCAGCAAACCGCGAGCCGTCTCGTAACTTGCATCATCGACTGGTAGATGCTTTACCAGCTCATGGGGCTCACCTTGCAGCTTGGCCATCAATTGTGCCATTTTATATGCCGGCTGCAAGTCAGTGCGGTTATGAATCACACTGTCAAACAGATCCTGGAATCGGGTCCAATCCGTGTAGTCCCCGTGGAAGACCGGAATCGCCACAGCCGGCAGGGGCACTTGCACCCCCGGTCCCCGCGGACCATGGGGTGGGTCCGGCTCCCCAGCTCTACGCCTGGTGATCACAGCAGCCGCCTGCTGGATCTCCTGCCCCATCTCCATGCACTGGGTCACATTCGTCCGGACCGTAAGTTTGGCCTCCTCATCAGGCGTCCCATCAAATAACTCCTCGCATCCAGTGAGGCAATCCAACACATCCGCGACCCGTTCGTCAATCCGTTGTGCACAAGCGATGAGTGCGTCCTCTCGGTCCCCGCGACCGACCATCGCCTGCTTAGTCGCGAACCAAATTAGGTGCGTTCTAATTTTTGCCTGAAGCTGTGCAATTGTGGGAGCCATGGTACCAACTCAAAGTAACACCGAACTTTACAATAAAAAACAATAATAAACAATCGGCCCTGATCCTACCGTTAGGATATCCGCACAGGGTAAACACAACGATAATAACAAGCAATTCACTAATTGATTGGCCCTGATCCTACCGATAGGATATTCTACACAGGGCACACACTACAATCACAATAAATATATATTTTTTTTTTATGTAGGTAGATTAAAAAATCTTATACTAAAATACTCTTAAATCTAGTGGTTTTCTGAACCACGCTCTGCTACCAAAAATTGTCTAATTCCAAGCTAAACTCCCGCAGTGGAAGCGATTTACACAGGTAAATTTCTAGTAAAATACCAGGAGTTCAACTGAAGGTAGACAATGGCCGCGTTACGCAGCGCTAAATAGCATACGCTGCACAATATAGCAGCGCATACTATGAATTAAACGTGAACCTAAATCTATTTAACTTAATTAACTAAGTTGAGTGAAATTGGCCAATGATGTGTTCTGACCTTTACATAACTCAAGTCGGCAGTAAATACCGTCTGCCGATCTGGCGTTACGTCACACGTATTAGCACTAGATTATAAGTAAGTACCTCCAAATTATATCACCCCACGAATTCCGCAATTCGTACTAAGGAGTCACAATGATATGGTACAACAAATATGACTAAAGGGAACACACCATTAACACGAATAAACAGTTTTATCACTTACAGTCACGTGCCGGCGCAAATGCATAAATACCCAACGGAGAAAGGAAGTTTAGGGAATGGATCAAATAGGAATTCCGTTGGTACTTACAGGGCTGGGTGGAAAAGATATCGACACCCAGCATTCCACTACAGCCTTGGCGCGTTATTCACGTCAAACCACTCACAGCTTCTGTTCGTATTCCACTTTGATATTAGTCATTACGCGTGACCCAACCCGAATTTGGGCCGTACAAACGCGGGCCAAAATGGCCACCTGATGCCTATTCAACGCGACGCTCACGTGGAAGACGTCGAGACATCCAACAATCACTGAGCCTGGTATTCTAGTATAACCCAGGAGGACCGCAATAATACGATGCATCAACACGCGCGATCTCAAATTGAATCGTCCATTACACGCGGCATCACAAAACGCGTGGCGGGAAATCCGCACAATACGATACCCTCCCGTCCGAAAGGTTTTGAGTGACTGACTGCGGTGCAGAAATCACCGCGTGGCGCCGTCAGGCGGTCTGCGCGCACGTCGCCAGTCTCGCCCTGCGAGTGAGAAAGGGACAACACACGCCCAGAGCGACGCGTGCGATCGAGCACTGCGCCGCATTCATAGACCGTCACCAATACCTAACCTACCCCAGCATAGCAACGCTAAATTAAACAACTGATTTGGAAGATGTTTGAATTAGATTTACAAGGAAAACACTTGATTGTTAATTATGCTTTTTCTGTGAACGGAAAATTATTTGAGCAGGCATCCAATTTTGACTGTATCTACCGCTACATCGAAAAACATTTTGTTATTAATTTGGTTTTGCTGTTTAAAATGTCAATTTTTTGTAAAAATGTTGAACCCAGTGAAAAATAAGATTGGAGTGACGAACAGAACTATTATTCCGCAAAGTAACCACCACTTTTCATGTTCAGTGTCTCTCTCACGGTACAGTTGTGTATCACACATTTAATTCCATGAGTAGAAACCACTTGTTCAAACCTAAATTGCACAATGAGCTATTCGCTCGTAACCGCATTACACGGTTAATTTAGCGGTAACTTTGGCACAGAGTGGTTTCCTAACAAGTATGGAGCACTGCACTGTTCATTTGAATTTCGGCTTATTTAAGAGCTTTTTAAAACTGAAGCATGAATTTGTAGAAACGTTTTTGAGAATCTTCTAATGCTAATGGGTCGCTTTTAAAAAGCGGTCTAATGAATCCTAATGATCAAATTATTTGAGAGAAATCAATCTCTACAAAACACGGATTCTAAGAGTAGCTAGAACATCCTAAGATAACGGGGCAAACCCTCACATGTTGTTCTTTGCAACTCATGATGAAACCTTCTTAGACTTCAATTTTGTTGTTTAGAATAAAAAATACCTTGTAATCAGCAAGGCAACTAGTAATGAATGAATGAAGTAACTCTTTACATTTAACATACATACATACATACATACATAAATCACGCCTATATCCCTTACGGGGTAGGCAGAGCGTTAAAGGCCGTTCAACGGATATTAACACCACGTCTGACAAAAGTTCGAGGGTCAATCAGATAACTGTGTATCACTATAGTGACAGGTTGTCAGCCCATCGCCTAAATTGCAATACACACCCTCGAGTCCCTTAGTCTTTACATTTAAGATCACGGTTAAGTTAATTTTAATAAGAAACCGATGACAAATTCTACTTTCAATATATGTAAGCAAATAAAAAGTTTTTAAAGCAACAGCATAGATATAATTTTCTTGGATCATGAAATTTCTTTCCAGTGCCTTTTGCCAGGAGTATCCGCCGTAAGTATCTGTTATACGCAGTACGAATGTGGAAAAAGGGTCGGTATCTGCGCCGGACAGTCGACGGTCGGATAATCTTACGACTGCTCACAATTGAATGCAAAGTGATACTCCGGCACACAGGGCGGCGGGCGGCAACAGTCCACTAGCCACGATAACTGGGGGCATTTAGTGCTCGGCCCAGGCAGGGCATTGTGTAGACGACTTGTGAGGCTGGTCGAGACAATTTGGTGCCGTGTATCGTATCCGAAGAGGCTATTTGAAAATTAACCCACCGATCCAGTTGGCGAATAACGTTCCGTTTGATGGGTTACTAAATTATACATATGTATTCTACTATCTACAAGGCAAACAACATCCGTTACAATGTTTGTTCGTTTATAACAAGAGAATACGACGGGCACACGATTGTTAAGACAGAATGAAGTTCAGTTATCCGCTGTTTTGGTTAACATCCCTCTGGTTTAGTCCAGTCGACTTAGAAATAACAAAGCAGTTTTCGAGTGACACAAATTTAATTATGAAGATGAAATAAAATTCATTCGTCAACTTGATGACTTACATGTTGTGCGAGCAAACACTATAATTTTGGGTTTGCTCTAGATTTCAAGACTGGGCCAGATTAGGCTTGAGAGAGAGCTAAATAGGAAGCTTATACCGAAAGCTGTATGGTGCTGAACTTTGATTGAAGGATTGTTGCGAGGCACGCTTTCTTACCTCAAGTGGGATCGTTGAGAATGACAAACTGATCGTTGAAATAAAAAACGTTTCTAGGAAAATCATCTCATAACGTAATGCCACGTTTGTTCCATCGATAAGTCTGCATAACATGAAGCTATATTACCTAGAGCCTAGCGTACAGCGGTTGTTTATTTCATACAACTTCAAAATCGAAGAATTTATCCACTGGACTAACAGTGCAGTGCCTCCGTCGTAAAATATGCGAAAACGAATAGGTGCTATCATAAAAATGAAGGACTTGACGGTATGAGTAGCGAACACGAGTAGCGGAGCCGGGTGCAGTGACAGTTATAACTCGGTTATTCTCCGGGTATTTTATGACGCAGTCGAAGCCGGGCGGGGAGCTCGTGTGCACACTCGGGTTGCTTGTCTCACGAGTGTAGCTCAGCGTAGCTCGTTTGTGCAGCAAATGTCGACTCTGGATTGCGAAGTAACTTCTTGAATTTGTTAGTAGAGATACCTGTTTATATGAGGTTATGTTGTTAGAGGAACATCGAATAATGCAAGAACAACTCATCATAACAAACAAATGAAAATAATTTGGGATTCCCATGGCATTTTGTATGGCCGGTCTATTAACAACTAGAACCACAAATTAAGTATTGGCGTCCGCGCCCAAGGCAGATGGACGGCTACAAGGAAACGTCAATATTTCACGCACACATCTACATGCCGCCGTTTACGGGCAAAACCGGTTCGTCCTGGCATCGCAATTATTCGAGTGTCAACAACAGCGTTTATTGCGCACGGTTTAAGACTTCTCGCAAATTTATAATGTTGCAGTGTTTTTGGTTGTACATACACAAACGTACATTCTGTGTTCCTATGTTTCTTGTGATAGTAGAGTTCACAACACTAGAAGTTAATAATACTAGTGGCACAAACTTTTCCCAGTTGCACCATTAATAAAAAAAACTACTATCTAGTCCAACTTGTACCATTAGCTAGACTTACAATTATATTATGTGACATAACATCATTAAAAGCTCAGTATGTCTGCATTCTCACTATTAGCTACATAAAACTCCTCAAACACGCCCTGATTCCAATTGACACCTTTGAAGTAGGGTCATCAAAACCGAAACTTTGACATACGAATCCGCATCTCCCGGAAGCAGCGCGTTTATGCGACTACAGCCTTCAATCATTATGTTGTTTGTTTTTTCTTATTTAAAGAGCGTGGTAAACCGCACGGCGCACCCGAGCTCTACGCGTGAACACGTCTCCGCGGAGACCGTGAAGCCTCTTCTGATACCCAAGACATCATTGAAAGTAAAATGACTAAATTACCCACACCCTACACACTCAAGTTTCGAGTTTTCTATCCCAAGTGGGGGAAACTTTTGAGCTTCGTGGAATATTGCTACTTTTAAATAAAGTTATGGAACTGAAATGAAATATTGTGAGCTGAGCAGCTTTGTGATGTAAAAAGTTTTGTCAACGAGCTTATAAAACATTCCGTCTAAGATGAGCAGGGAAGAAGTGTCTCGCACTCGCTATGTCAAGTTATATAGATTATTTTATACTAGCAACACAGAGAAAACTGAACAGAGTGTAGTTTCAACCATAAACATCTGTGATAGTTTTCGTGATAACATGGCTATCAATAGATTATAGAACAGATTTTAACAAAATTTGTGTATTTCAACGTGGTGTGAAAATAATAAAACCCGAAAGGCCCATACCAATACCCTGTTACGTAGATACCAGAAATCCATAAATTGCATGTAGAACGAGTGTTACCAACCGCAACAAATATCGCATCACTCATCATAACTAATGTAGCCATCGTCAAAATGTGTTGATTGGTCCAGTAATGTAATAAGCCGCAAACCGCAGTTTTACCACGAATTCCATTGCGATTCAATGTTTTTAGGAATTCAATTAATAGTGCTGCGTTCACGGCCTGTGATCTGCCCGCCGGCCGCCGGCCGCACACGCAGATCTGCCCGGCGGCCGCAGCCGTGGGCAATTTGCGGCATACGGACTTTTAGTACCAAAAGCAAACCGGTATTGCAAACCTGCCGCTTTGTTTTGGAAAGAAATCAATTTTTATTCTTTGCTCTTGACTCAAACACAGCAAACTTTAGCAAACGGCAACGTTTTTCTTGAAAGAGTAAAAGTGATATCTGGTAACATTAATAACAAGTTGCTTTTTTGGGATTTTCTACCTAAGTATCCGAAAAAGATTGAAAATATCCTTGAGGATTAAGTGCCTACAAACCTTAGTGGTAGAACGAAGGAATTTATTTTTTCGGAGAATTCTCTGATGTCGTAGTTTTGCTTAGGTAGTCTCGCCATAATAATAACATATAATATAAAGTTATCTATTTTTTTATAATATGGACATGATTTTGTATGAAAAGAAAATAAACATACAATTGACGGAAAAGGCTTAGACGCTAAGAGTAACACACGTTGATTTGATTTTGGTAAACAAATAAAAGATCATATTAAAAGGAACACCAGTCCGCTACTGGGAATCGGCCTTCCCCTTTCATGGGGAATTGCTTTGCTATATTAACTGCGCTTTGACGAGCGCTAGTGCAAAATGTGGCATTGTAAAGCGCAAATGAATGCATCTCTTGGTCGACTGTCACAAATGGGGTGATGCTACTCAAACCTAATACTACACAGGTGCTGATGTTCAACATAATAAGTATGAATACCAAATTTTTAAAAACACTTCCCGTGTTAGACAATTTTAGAAAGCTTGCAAAAACAATTTAACTACTAGCAGGGTACTCGTATTAGTTGCAAATCTAACCCGGTAGATAGAGCCGTGCCACGCGTTATTGGCATCAAGATACACTTGCAAAATTTGCGGGCTATGAATGAGCTGCGGTCGCTACTAGTGATGGTGAAAGTCGCAAGTTTAAGGCGGGGATTCAAACCAAATTTATTTCGACAAATTCAGCCATAAATTTTGTCAAGGATTTAACAGATAACACATACCTATCAGTTATACAATTTCGTAAATCTTTACTAGATAGAAACAAGAGACAAAGTAACCTATATTTGAAATATTTTTTCAATATAAAAAATATTGCTATAATTTAGATACATACCTTTTCAAGCACTAATACCTAAATTAGACATTGCAACGGTATTTCTCTAGATTCTATGTCAGATAAACAGTAAAATCTTGCGAAAACATATAAAAAATATTGCTATAATTTAGATACATACCTTTTCAAGCACTAATACCTAAATAAGACATTGCAACTGTATTTCTCTAGATTCTATGTCGGAAAAACAGTAAAATCTTGCGAAAACTTAGGCGAAAAATGATTGTCTGTTTCTCTCTGGCGTAGCGCGAATGAAAGGGACTAACGTTTCGCGGTAAAAAAATGCAAGTTCCCTAAATCAATAAGTATGTTTGGCAGGCTTATGGCATTGGCTGTGGCGCTGGAACATCGTGCGGTGAAACTGAGTTGATTAGTGGTCACAAACAAATTACACACGCCCGCAAATCGTGCTTTGTCATAATGTTAATCTATCTTAAGCTGTATCAATAAAACCAAATTTTAATTCGTGACAAATTATACATATTTTGCACGCTTTTGGGTATGGAGCAGATTTAGTAAGCGATAACAATAAATTCAAATCTATTTCTCCCAAAATTATATGCAAATTAATTTTATTTTATTTTATTTCTAAATAGACTGTCATTTGTTCGAGCAAAAAATAACTGTTTTCAATTGTGTAGGTTGATAAATAATATTACAGTACCCACTGAAAATTTTGCAAGTTTTCAGAAATAGTACCTACTAAATATTTTTTTGTTTATTTAACTTTAGTATCATAAAATGCAAAAGTATAAAACTTAAAAAAAGAGCTAAAATTGTTTTCATGCATGAAAATAAGAAATTGTAAAAATATTGGCCGGGGATTATATTATATTTTCTATCAAAGTAAAAATGCAATTAAACTGTTTGTTTTTTTTAAAACGTCATAATTAATAATTATTTTCACTCATTTGTTAATGAAAACCATTTGCTAGTTAATTCAAAAAGCCATTCAGACAAATTGATGAGTGAAAATGCTTTACTTAGGCTATTTTATGAATGAATAAAACGAAAACTTCTCGGAAATAAATTACTCGCGATTTTTAAATTTATTGGTCGTTTTTACTTTTAATGCTATTAAGTAACATACATGATCATGAACTATGGTTACATATAGAAAGTGTATAATATATAAATATAATATATAAGTGCATAATCAATAAATTTTTAAAGAACTGCGAATTAAATAGAAAATTCTAATATAGCTACCTTTACTATGGTTTATTTAACACTTACATTGCTATTTCATTTTCATTAATGAAGTAGAAAAAATGATCGATTGAACACGGGCATGTGGAGTACGGTTCCACCGCTCTGCTGGTGAGCTACCGGCGGCGACCCGACCGAACGCTGCCAAATTGTCAACCTCTTGATATTCGTCTAGTTACGACCTATTTATGCGACATCTAGTGTCAGTTATTCAAACTAATAATGGCAGGTCCTCATTACAGTAAGAATTTGCTTATTCAAATGTCCTATTGTTTTTTTTTGCACTCTCAGTCCAAAATAATATATTATTTTTATAAATTAAAATAACAAAGTTGAAAAATTATTTTTATAAATTAAAATAACAAAGTTGAAAAATTATAGCGTCGGCCGGTGATTGAACCCCAGTAGTATTCATAGTATTTTATTTCCAGAACTATTCAAATTTTGACCTTCCAATATTTTGAACTGTTACAAGCATCCTATGAGGACTGATTAGCGAGCTTAACGGGGCTTATCCAATTAAAAACGTAAGTTCCAAGATACTCGTAGCATTTGATGTGGTAAAGTTCAAAGCCAATTAATTGCTCGTATCGTAATCAACGCTGGCGGACCAACCAATAAGCCGTGGTCGCTGATATCGAACTACAAATTAGAAATGCCGTTGATTAAGCGGCTGAGTAGACTTAAAAGGGACATTTAAAAAGTAAAATTTTAATCCATGTTAAAATGCAAAAAAACTTCTAAAATAAAGTGTTATAGTATCCAAAACATGATACTGACAATTCGGTTCGATAGAAAAAAAACGCAAAATAAATACGTATTAAATCAATGTTTGTTGTTATAATGATCGCCTTACAAAACTTGAGTAAATAATTGTTTTCGATGAGTAAACGACTTATTTTTGACCGAGCTATCATCAAAAATACGAAAATAGGTCAAATTGGCAGGATTCCGTCCTAATCGCACGTTCGCATTTTCCGCTTGCCAAAAAAGGACCGGTTTTCAGCTCGTGTCAGCCCCTTGAATGGGATGTCTGCTACTTTCCTCCAGGCATGCGGTAGAGACACAATATACCAAGGAACAGTAGTTCAACTCTAGCACCTTTCCGCTTGAATCTACCTACATTAGCAGGGATGACAAATAATTGATTTTGCGCACCTCAATTTAAGTGATGTCACACTTAGGTACCATAATGCTAAGTTACAGTAACAAAACATTGAATAACATTATCATTAAATGAATAGTTAGGATTCTAGGTATTTTTTTTTATTCCTTGATACTCAAACAAAAACGCGCGGCGGCAGTATAGTTTTCCACGAGCGGTACGAGATTCTATGTAGTAGTCGTGTACGTATATGTCGGTCGGGCGTGTGCATGTGTGAGTGCGCAAACCGAACGTTAGTATGAAGTTAAATTACTGCTCCTTGGTAAAGTATGTACAGAGGTCTGATTACACGTCAGCTGCTGAACAATTATTGCTCACACACTAAAGTCTAATAAAATTGATATATCGAGTGAAATTTTACTGAAACACTTGCCTTGCCTTGTGTAGCACACCGAGGGTCGAGGGTTTGATCCACACAAGATACAAATATCTAAAAATATACAAAATAAATATTTATTTTGTATATTTTAAGATATTTGTATTTTAGTCTGGGTGTTTTCTATGTATAATATTGCTTCCCAGGTGCAAGCGGAAACGATCAAAATCATTGCAATTTACACGTACTAAATAGTTATAAAATGTTTTTGCCAACTTAGCTTCTAAAACGTATAAACTCAAGTAAGAAACAACGATATCCCGATTTCTGTGAATTAATAACTCTCGAGTCTGTCAATTAAAAGCAAAATTTAGAAACGAGGCCATTGTATTATGTATATTCCTGGTAACTCGACGTCTATTATTAGGCATTTTGTAAAAATTAACTATTATTTACAGTTCTGCAACAACTGATGCTCATCATCATCTGCCTGCCCTTATCCCAATTTATTTGGGGTGCGCGCAAAATGTTTTTTTCTTCCATTCATCTCTATCAGCTGTTAAATCTTCATTTACACCCTTTTGCTTTATTTTATTTTTTATACAATCCATCAAAACCTTTTTAGGCCTTCCTCTCCTTCTACATCCATCCACATTTATATTCAATACTATTTTTGTCACATGACTTTCATAACATGCTCATACTAGAGTGTTTTTCTGAAACTGATTTTTCTGAAACGGCTCTCAAATATTTGTCAAAATCAGTATTTTCAAACACCTGACTTAAGATTAGTCAAAATGAACACACACACACACATGCCACGTTTTTATCCCTTAAATGGCAGTAGCCGTAAGAATACGACGAGTATCGCGACAGTGGTCGTATTCTTGTTGTGTGTGTGTTCATTTTGACTGATCTAAAGTCAGGTGTTTAAAAATATATGAGGGCCGTTTAAACTATTACAGAAATACTTCGGACTTTTATATACCTACTTTGACCACGGACTTTGGTCATGGTCAAGGTACCTATGTGAGAAATGACAGATGAATTGTGATACTTTCTTGAGTTTGCACAACTATTACTCATCACAATAAAACAATTTCAAACGGATTTAAGTTGTAATTATTTTGGAAACGTAGGAATTGTAAAATCCAAAATAAACACAACTTAAATCCGTTGAAAATTGTTTTATTGAGGAGATAAATTGTGATTTGGGTAAAATTAGTTTATTTTTTACAAAATACATAACAGCCATATCCAATAGGATTCCCATACCAAGAGTACAGGAGAAAGCAAGTTTATCTATTCTTTGTGCAAAAGAACCGATGTAATGTCGAGTGCTACACAAACATCGGATGTTTGGAGTTCTTGTTTGATTTCCTTGTTATTTTATTAAACATTAAGGTTCTTACTTACTATATTTGTTGGTTCCCCCATGAGGATGCAGACTTTTCCTTATATCTGTTTACTTTTCTTTTCAGAATTGGAGTTGTTATCTAATTTATTTTGACTGAATATTTTAGAACGTTGTTATTTTAATGTTATGGCTTTTGCATTGAAACACTACGAATGTATTTTAAAATGTTTGCAATTTCCAGACTCAGATAATAGTTATAAATGTTATTCATTAAAAAAGATGTAAGTTTATTAATATTATGACAAAAAATAATTATTTAAATGCAATGAAGATAGCAATACCTTATTGTGCATATATATCTTGTTGTGTTCAACTCCAAATACTTTACCTAAGAACTGAAAGTATTTTTTTGTGTTCATCATATGACTGTTGACTTAAATAATCATAAAGGTGTCGAACCTTGAACGTATTTTCTCTCGAGATCCTCGTTCGAAATGCAAACAACGTGATCAGAGAGGGGCGGCGGGCGGCCTCTCCGACGCAGGAAATTAAAACATAATAAATTGTGCGTTGGCTCATTTCAGCACCCCCCCCGAGCCCCAGCCGTCGGTCGGGCAGACATTTTACATTTCCCAAGCCCTGAACTTATTATCATTTTCATTTGTTTTTCTAATATTCTCCAGGTTCGCTCTCTGGGTTTGCTTTCGTCACACGTCATCAATCCATCTATTGAATATACACAACAGACAACTTTACCCGTCTAGGCTCCACCGCTACCACATACATATAACTAAAAGTATGAAGCATATATTACTTCATACGGAACGGACACTCACGTTTCCGACTGTATGAATGAGTAGAGAGAGTAGAGAGTAGAGCCTAGCGCTAGGCTAGGTATCGAATTCTGTGACCAACTAGATTCTTAATTTGTAATTTCAAATTCTAAATGCTTGAATTTAGTAGTACATGCGTAAGCACGTGTTCTTCAGTTATTGTTTCTATTGAAGGTCCATATTTCTTTGAGTCATGATATCACAATATGTTCAATTAACCTTAGCTCACCTACACACTTAAAAGCACAGATTATAATAAGTATAAATGATAATTGACTAAAACGTGTCCGCCGTATGGATTGCCCAAGTGTGCCGCCATGCCAAACTAAAATGTGGAGAGGGAGGTACATATATACAGCTCCAAGAAACTCTATGTACGGATGACTTTCTGTCATTCTTGTTTCCATATGAACCACCCTGAGGTGTGCATGATGACGCCGATGATAATTATTGTGACGGGCGATAAAATTGGCATTTTATCACGGAGTGTACAAGACAAGAAAGAATCACTAACCTTGTTATGTGCCAAGGTACTGGTTCCAATGGTAGTTGGAGCTATCCGTCGACCTTGTCTGGAAGCTGTGCAAACATTATCAAACTGCACAAAGGTTTTTGACAGATTCATTAATAAATTTCTAATAATCTGAAACTCTTCATCACGTAGAAGGGTATCATCCGAACCGGTGATCCAAACATGTATTTTATCAAATTGTATTATCTTGAGTGTACTTGATTGCTCTCTCAGACGGAAAAAGATTATGAGTCACCAAAGTATAACAATAAAGTAAACCCGGTTTTAAAGTGTGAAAAAGTCAGTAGATAATACTTACATATATTTTATTATGTGTCAGAAATATCTGCAGTTCGGAATTCTCCTAAAAAAATATTAAAAATATTTTAACAAAAATGCTAGACAACTGCAATGCTATCAATCCAGCCAGTTAGACAGTATTTGAAAAAAAAATATAGCATATGGAAATGGAACGTGAAAAATTCAAATAGTGATGACTGATGGAGAATGATCGGTAACTAAAAGCTGCCAGGTCCGCCTGGAATGAAGGATGTTGAATGAAAGGCGCCACTATGTACCTTCTTACGTGCTTCTCACAAACGATACATCAAACAACTCTGCGATAATTTAAAAATAATATTCGGGTGTAAAACCAACTCACCGTTGTTGCGTTTATTTTTACCGGGAAATCCTCTTTAAACATAAAATACAGGGTGTTGATAATCCAATATATTATCGAGTTTATTATATTGAAAGGAAACGGCAGACGACGCGGCGTAATTGAATTTGTGTTCCGCCACGACGCATTTTAGGAATTTTAATAATATAAGCTTAATGGATCATTGGAAAATATTACATTTCCACGAAAATAAGTAAGTAGGTCGTAAGGCGTATGTAAATACTGTAACTGCATAATGTATGGGGATTCAAGTCTGTAGTTCTAAGTTACAGTATAATTGTTTTAAAGTTTGCATTACAGTGGGTACAAATAACTTAACTTACAACCCAGAACAAACAAGTGATACCTAATATTATGATTTATTCCAATCCATACCATAATAGTAAATCTTACATTTTAATTTAATGGTTTAAATAAAAAAACCGTCAAAGTGTCTACATAAATACGTTTCGGTGGTATTACACAAAAGGTTACACTGTATCTGAGTCGTTCGAAAACATCAAATCGTAAGTAAAAATAATTTAATTAACGTCCTAATGCACGTCTAACTTACATTAGCATCGCCCCATTACTTACCCATGAGTGTCGTAAGAGGGTGGGGGGGGGTAACTAAGGGACTCGAGGGTTAGATGTGTATTGCAGTTTTAGGCGATGGGCTGACAAACTGTCTCTATCTATAGTGATACACAGTTATCTGATTGACCCTCAAACTTTTGTCAGACGTGGTGTTAATATATCATACATAAGGGATAAAGGCGTGATTTATGTATGTATATATAAATGTTTATAATAACATTAATAACTCTACATGTTCGTTTATTTCAGAAATTCTTTGAAACACTCAACACATTACCGTGACAGCAAACATTAAACGTTTTGCAATTTCTTGTAATTATCAGGATACGCTCTGAAACATCCGCGTAAAATTCGAGAAGTTATTTTCGTAATTATTCTAAAACTCCTACCAATTAAAATTAATTTTCAACTCTGTAACTTCTCTCGCTATTTTCCAGTTGTAACAAATTAACAAATCGCTTAAACGTCACGATCGTAGGTATATCGCTTCTTCGAATTATTTTTGGTTTTGCTCATATTTTTATAAAACGTATTGTAACGGATTTGCCTTGGAAGAAAGAGGTTTTTTACTTGACCCTTAAATATTTGGAGATGTTGGTCTCTCGAAACTATGCAAATTATGTTTGTCCTCCTTCAGATTTAATTACTGTTTTCAATTTTATTTTATTTAAAGTTGCATTATATTTCATCCAATATGTGCGATAGCAATGACATTATGAACTTTTTATCTATCAGGAACAAAGTTCGAAGATTTGTCAGTTGGATATATCAGGAACATTGATATGACATTCGATATATATTATCGTGATATTTTCTCTTTCATAAGTATCAAGTGATATTATTTTAATGATACTTATATGATATTTACTTTTTGATTTATGTCAACAGTTTTCGGTAATGAATAATGGAATTTAATAGTTGAATTATATACAACTTATACTTATGTTCACGAGAAATACACAAATCGTTTATGAAAATCTGTTCCAACTCTTTTCCTGTTTTAGTTGAATCTACTGAATACGCATTTATTTCGTGCTTTGGTATTTATAAGAGGTGTAAAAGACAGCCTTCTGAATACTGATATGGTTCATGCAGACCATGAAACTGAACAACTTTTCCCTACAAACATAGGTGAGGAAACGACATTTTTTTTACATTCCATACAAAGTCAAGCTGAGCTGAGTTTTAAAGGAAGTTGTTCAATTTCATGGTCTGAATGTACACTATTAGTAATCGGAGGGCTGTCCCTTACACCCTGTGTATATAAATCCATTTGAGTGTTTTAGTGTGGGTTGATTTTAGGTGAATCCATGCTCGTGCGGGTTCCTGAAAGACGGTTTACTTGTAAAATGTATACGCTTCCATAGCTAATGCATAAAGACCCAATTTCATAATATAAAGGAGTCGCCGTCACCGGACACGGTTTGGACGACATGATGATGATGATAATGCATATCCCGATATATTTTCTGAATTTTAGACTCCTGCATAGCATGAATCCAATCATTCAATAATTCAATAATTTATTTGGGCGTGTTGACCCTTTATGTTCATATATGTAGTTTAGAGTAATGTGTTTTTAAATTTTTAACGTTCAGCAGCGAAATGTATTTTTTAAAAGATTTAGTCTCAGTCTTTTTTAGGCTAACGGTAGCATTTATAAAAAATACATAGTATACCATATTACATCTTTTAATTGCATGCGACAACGTTTTTAAACTGGTTTTGGCATGCAATGTTTTATGTACCTTTAAAAAAATGCAGGTTTTATATTTTTGAAACGCAGCAGTGACAAGAGCAAATTAATAATTAGCATCGTGTAGTATAGGTACGCAAGACGCGGAGCTATTCAGTTATATCAATATTATGACAAAAATATTTTATCTTGGCTAAGTTTTAGCAACGTAACGTTAGCATGGAAGATGCTGCAAAGTCCATTTATTTTCGTATCCCATATATGCTGAGAAATTTTAATGAGTATTGAAACAAATTTTAAGCACAGAAACCTAAGCAATTGAAGACAGACAGATCAAGATGGTTGCAATGAAGAGATTTTACTGCTATCAAAATTTCCATGCAGTTTAATCAGTCACGTTCAATTTTGTTATATTGAGAATGCAATGATTGACAGCACGGCGTATAACTTTCAAGCTCCCATCCATCATAGGTAGAATCGGGCTACTGAAAACTTTTTGTCTTGTTGGTTTAGGTTCACAAGTATTTATTATTAAAGGGTGAACAATTCAACAAGTTACGAAGTTTATTCTAATGAAATCGCAACATAAGCATTGACACTTTGAAGCCCCCGTCCCGCACGGCTGGCATCAGGCTACTGAAAGCTCACTCTTCTGTTGGTTTAGTTCACCGGGTAAACCATAATTTAATGGTGAAAATTAAAATGTAACTAAGATATCTTTCTGATTTCATTATAGAGATTGGACGCCGGGCAGGTAATATATAAGGATTGGATGAATTGATAAGTGATTTAATTTAACTACTCCGCTCGTAACAGCACACATGTGTGCTTGAAGTACAATACAAATCTATCGTTGCAAAATTCGACCTGAGCGAAGCGGTTAAATGAAAAAAATGCATAGACATTTTATTTGTTAGTATAAGTTTAGATTTTTTATTCGTGACTTCTTGCGACAGCTAGTTTCAGAGATATATAGTCTTTTTATCAATAAAGAGTAAGTTGATGTAATGGTAATAATTTGATGAATTATACTTACTACAACATATTTTATTTGGATCGTTACGTAGAATGGAATAAATTTGTTTATTTTTGGGACCAATTCCAAAGGAATAATTGACTATTCAAGGAAAAGCTACGTCTTCCATAAACAATTCTTCGTTTGGCAATATTTGTATTGATTTGCGAAGAAACACTTAATAGCTTGTTTCGGGAAAATCGCTAAGACAATTAACATATATTTTTGTTGCGTCTCATAAGCTAGTCAAGACAGATATTTTCGGTTGGTAGAGATATGGTTAAAATCCGACGATGTATAATTTTTTACGGCAGAACGTAATCAGCGTCTAAACTGTGGTGATGAGTTCCTACCAACAGGTAAAAGTGTAGATTGTTTCGCCTTCGCCATTAACTTTTTTTTGCATTACACTCCTATTAAGCCCAGTATGGCTAGCTTTTCATTATTCAAAAATATTAGAGTCGTTTATTTTTGGCTCATATTTTCTGGACCAAATAGCCGAACCGAATTTATTATTTTAGGTATATGCTAACATACTTTTGCTTGCAATGAATAAAATAACTCAGTTTGGGTTGTCATACTGTGTAAACTGCACAAAGACAATACTGGTGTATTTTATAATATTCAGTTAATTAAAGACACTTAAAATTGTATTTAATATATGAAGCACAAAAATACACAAAATATAATATATGCTTTATAGATATACATAACGAAATCGAACGAAACAGCGTCTTAGAATTTTTGTAAGTTACACCATTTAATGATGCCAGCTGTACCGGCCTAATACGAGTAATACCAGAAGTGAGCCAAAAGGAAGGCAAACTTATTTATACTGTTGGACTTTGGTACTTCGGCAGTTACCAGTTTAATTCAAAATTTGACTGCATGACAAAAGGATTGCGCCCATACAACTGGCTTATCGTAGAGAAGAAACTCATAAAGAGCTGAAAATTCGAACATTCATATGAACGATTGCATCAATTGGCTGATTTGTTTGTCACCTGAACGATATCCAAATTATTACAAAAGTCAGCCAAGTGAAGCGACAAATACTAACATTTATTAATCCACTTGAAAAAAGTCAGCCCTAGTGACCTAGTGTCAACTTTATTCAACTTTACGCAACAAACATGAGAAAAATAAATTGCCTATTCCCATTATCTCCATCTCTAATCAACTGATCGGATTTTTTTAACGTGATTAATAATTTTCATATTATTTTGAGCAGCATTTCTTGGGGAAGTTGTTTTTTATCACCCACCCATCCTCATTATTTTATATCAGCCAATACAAAAATTTCACGTTGTAAAATAAATTGCTGTAAACGAAAAATATTCACACAACAAATCGGAAAATCACAGTATCGAAATAAATTTAGTAGTAATATATTTCAAAAAAGTTACAAACAGTAAGCACAGCCATTAAAATATTGTTTACAACAGTTCGCCACGCGGCTCATAATCGCCAGCAAAAGTTATCGCAAAGCAAAAGTCAAAGTTTCAAAGTAGATTAAAGAGGGAAAAAATATATATTTTTCCAATTTTATTAGTGAAAAAAACTTCAATACTCACCGTCTAGCAGGAACAGTATCCTCAAGAGTATGTGACAAATCCTTTTCATCTCAAACATCGCGATTTCTTACACTTAACACTTCTTAACAATGAATGGACATCGAACTACTTAATTATCGACTAGATATTGACTGTAGGGGTAAAATTATTGACTAAAAATTTTTATAATTGTCTAGAGTATATAGAGTTCAATCAGCAAATTTATTTTATAAAGACTCGCGAAGTAAATTTGGCACGTTTGAAACGGCGAACGGCTGTGGAGCGTCCGTAGCTGTTGGGAGCCATCGGACTACTGGAGGCTGAGCCTCGTAGCGCGCTCATAGCTTGTAGACACTTCGTAGAGGCTCGTGAGGTTGCCAGATACCTACCGAGCATTTTGGATAATTTTAGAAAATATGCAAAATTTTCAACCACGGGCAGGATTTGAACCTTTAATTGTATACCTAACACGGGAAGTGTTTTAAAATTTGTTATTTCATTTTGTTACACAAAATTGTTTGTTGCACGATATAAGTATAAAATCCCTAGTACGGCAGATTCAAATATAACGTGTTTTTTAAAGTCAGTGTGAAAATAAAATTATTTATTATGATTTTGTTTGTCATGAAGTATTTAAAGGCACTGTAATAGCGCGCATGGCTTGCGACTACTTACCAGTACGCGGAATTGTTCTATTTCTTTTCTAGGTCTCGCTTCTTGGCCCTTGAAGAAGTTAGGACATAGCAGTTAAACAGTTAGATAGGTTAGTTGCGAATATTTCTTATTCTTTCTTCAATTCACTGAACTTAGGTATTTTCTTAATCTCGTCAACAATCTTCTGAAAAATTAGGTCTACCGAAAGTTATTTCAAAGCTATTTATAACGCTGTGAGTCGAGGGCGCGGTAATGACGTCGGCAGCTACTTTTTCTCATGCCCCACTACGCAGCCATGTAGCCCTTTTTGTAGGTGAGTCAAATTTTCTTGTAGCCTCAAAGGTGTGTTTGAAACGTAGCCATGCAAGTGAATAACCTGAAAATCTCTAGCTGGCCCCCTAAGAATTTATCACATTGAATCGGTGGTTGAGTTGACGATGGAAGACTAGAGGTTGTATGCATTTTGTTTACCATCTCGTGATTATAGTCGTGTGCAGCAGGTTTTGGGCCTACGCTGTGGCACTAATTTGCTGTGGTAGTAACTTTCATTTACATTGCTAAATTAATCGTTTTTGTCCTAACACTTCTGGTGCTGCATGAACGCCTACCGGCGCATACTTGATTATCGGATAGACCGAATCACTCTTGGTTAGTCACCGGAGATAGTTTGTTGGTCGAGGGCATCAACAGCGTCATTAACTTAATCTTCTTTACTATCCTTGTTTATTCCCGTGCTCAGTCCATAACTGTGCTGGACACGAATATTCAATTAGGACCACAAAATGTAAATTATCAATCCAATAACCCCATACTTTAAATCTTCCCTTTGATGCTCAATTTGTCTATCACTTATTAATGTCATAAAATCAAGTATGTGTATTAACATTTCCTTTTGCTCTCATGGGTCTCATAACACCGTATTTTTCAAAACGTTCTGGCAATACTGCTCGTAGCTACTCATAGCCCGTAGCCGTAGACCGTAGCCCGTTGCTACGAGATTGTTCATTATAGCGTATTGCGAGTTAGCGCGCACTCACTCCGCGTTATAATATCTTCACGCACTGATTTTCTTATTGTGTTGGCTATTTTATTCTTCTTTGTTATTTTTAAATAAAAATATTTTCTTTGACTGCGATATTTCTACGAAAATTTTATTGGTTTTCTTCTTTATGTCTCGTTTGAAAAGCTTATGCATAATGTTTTTTTGTTCAAAATCTCGCAGTAACTAGAAAATTGAGAAGCCATTTGTTTAGTAGTCATATATATTATTTTATAATATATTTTTATTGTATTTGGGTACGTATGAAAGAAATTGCTTACAATTAACAACTTTCTTAGTTTTGGCACATTATCTTTACCTATTTAGGCAGTTTGTGCGACCTATTATGAAACATACTAAATTTTCGATTAGTTAAACAATTATGTTATTTTAACTTATTTCAAAAACCTAAAGATTCTTATTTCAACTTTTTCGCATATTTTTATGTAACCACTGTTTGGCCAACTCAAAAAATATTCTTTTACGTGTTAAGTTAGTCTTTGATAAATTGTCGCAAGGTTGGGATCTGACCATATTATGACACTGAAAAATTAAAAAAGCTCTTTAAGTTTTATAAGCACGTTTGAAGTTGCTACCAGTAAGTTCTTTTTTTTTAATTATGGAGAGAACTGATTCAAACCTGCGCTTCACAAATAAACTACTAGCAATCCTACCACCTGCGCCAACGAACACGCTACATTATTCGCTTTAATAAAATGAGCTTTGTATATGCAGATGCGCGATGAGTTCATATAATACATGTATGGAATTTTAGAGGTGCGTCTACGTGCGTACACAACATTCAGCGGGAACGGGTGATGACAGCAAACGTCACGTCAACTACTCGCATTTCACACAAATACAGACTTTTGTTTAAATATTACATTGTATTATTAATACAATCTAAAAATTAATGATTGATTAGTTATAGATCAAAAGACTTATAATTGAATGTGTTTTGTTTTGGGTATTAATTATTATTACCTCAACTAGATGTCAAGTAAATTTTAAATTTAAAGATTCAAAATAGATAAATAATATAATTGATTTAAAAATTACGTTGACGTTGGCTAACTAACGTGTAGATGCACTGTCACATCAAAACTATAAAAGTATATTGCTACTTACGCCTAGATCATTTCTAAAAACAGTTCATAATTGTGACCCCAAACAATCCACAAAATTAATTGCCAGCCAATCCGAAAACAAGCCATCTTTCTTTAGCAATAATCATATTTTCGTCTGTTGATCCCGGTATTAATAGTTGAAGTTCTGTTGTTATCCTGTCTGCTTTTGTCAGGGTTGGCTATCTTGATTGGCCATAATTTTTTCACTTAATATGCCATGCTATTAAATTTAGTGCTAATATTTTTAGGGTGAGTTTTACTCGTGAAACTAAACAACTTTCCCCGAGTAACATAGGTAGCTCGAAATATGAAATAAAATTGGATCTCTCATACAAAATTACAAATTAATATTTTTTTTTTTTGTATTTTGACCTTTGCTAATTGGGAAAAATTGTACAGTTACACAAATAAAACTCACACCAAACATATTATCCAATCTTAAATTGTTAATTTTATTGTTTTTAGCTATTTTTTCCTTTTCTTTCTCAGTTTCTTTTTATGAATCTAGAGCCTGAAATAAACAATTATTTTATTTTAATATTTTAAAGAGTTGAACTAGACTAGTACTAAAGAAATGTAGGTACATAATTTCGCAGCCAAATATTTATTGACTTTGATCTAATTTTGAATTGAATTCTGCACGTAAATTATTATTTTTTTGATATTTTCTGCTTATGCCAATATTATTTTGGGTTTATCACGTCACCAAGTAAAAAAGATTATTCAATGAATAAGAAACATATATTTATTCGTAATCCTACTTTTTCTTTTTCCCCTCAACTCTTGAACTTTTCACGTTAACTTATTTATCAGCTGAGGATTGTTATAAGAGATGCACCCACTAGTCGGAAAATCCGAATAGTCGGCCACCTTTGTAGTTGGAAAATTTAACAACGCGGCTGAATATTTGATTAATTGGCTGTAATTACGACATGACGATGCCGTGGATGCCGACTTACAAAAGCATCACTCCATTTCTTACCCATGGGAGTTGTAAGAGGCGACTAAGGGACTCGAGGGTGTCTATTACAATTTTAGGCGATGGGCTGACAACTTGTCACTATGGCGATACACAATTTTCCGAATGACGCTCAAATATTTGTCAGACACGGCGTAAATATCCGTTTTTTGCGGCCGTTTTGGCTCTGCCTATCCCGTAAGGGATTATAGGCATGATATGTGTGTGTCTGTAATAACGACATTGGGTTTAAATATAGAATAATATTTCAACTTGTAATGTGCGAAATTAAACTGCACCAATTTAATTGGTGGAAAGGTTCGAAAAACGATTACCTACTTTCCAAAAAAAATTCACCACACCAAATTCACTACAGTAATGACCCGTTCAGCCATTTTTGTAGTTGGCAAATAGTCATCTGATTTTTAGTCGATTAATCAGTTAGTCGCCCAAAAACATAGTCTGTGCATCTCTAATTGTCATACTTGACCTAATTAAGGAGTTAGCAAGAGCAGTTAAATTCAATTAAACTATATTGCCCATCCCTGGCGTAGGCGGCAGGGGGGCGGCGGGCGGCGGGGCGGTGCAGCCAAGTTGGCCGATAAATCATAGTAAGAGTGACAGGGGCGCTAATCTTGCGCCCCCTCCCCTCCCCTGCGCCCTCGTCTGCGGAACCTCTAGATCTTACACTGGCTTATTGTCACTGAACAACTGACATTCAAAGTTCTTGAAATGCAGGGCTTATAGAAATGGGATCGTAATGAAATTAGATACTATAGGTAAGACTCAGAATTTATGTAGACTATACAAAATTGCAGGTGATTTTTTATTCTTTAACCTAGGACATTTGACCCTATTTTATTACGTGGCAGGTTCCTGATTCAAGGTACAGGTTTCTAACTAAGTTTCATTTTATTTCGTGAGAAAGGGCATTGACCCCTCATACAAAGGTGTGTCACGTCATGATATGCGTCAGTTTGTATCGTCCGTTTACGTCTAGTCTGACAAACAAAAAATTTGAGGATTATTAAGAAAAATGTGTTTTGCCATAGTGACAGGTTGTCATCCCATTGCCTGAAATTGCAATACATGTGTAACCCTTGAGCCCCTCAGCCGCATCTTACGATACCCACGGGTAGAAAAGGGGTGATGCTATTCTAAGCCAGCATAACACGGGTGTCTTTAAAAGCAACAAAAGGATAAATTCATACAGTAAATGCGTAATAACAGCAGCATTCCATGTGAATGCCTGACCTTATTACACTGCGCTCGCCAATCCACCTACCAAGCGCAGAAAATAAGGCAACACCCCCAATTGTAAGTCCCTTGTCCAGCAGTGGACTGTACTGGCTGTTACTGTAAACAATATATATGTTAATGTATAAGGGTATGGGGGTTTGTAGAACCAACAGACGGTGGAGTTAGCGAGTTCTCGAGCGGAGGCTACGCCTCGGAAAGCGTAGCGTTTAGACGACCTCTTTCCAGATAGACCGATGACTTAAATGAAGTGGCTGGTTTTGACTGGATGGCGAGAACGAGAGATCGTACCCTATGGTGTACCCTGGGGGAGGCCAACAACGTCCAGCAGTGGAAAGCAATACGGCTAATGTATGTATGAGGGGGTACATGCGCTTTATATATAGGTTTTGGGGTGGTATGGGATCCACCTCCTAGCGGTCCACCCCGGGCAACGGCCACACATGCTTGCCTGTGGATAAGTCCGGCTGAACGATCTCACTAAGCGGTGGAAGGCTCCGTAAGGGGCCACCTGGCTCGCGACCACCATCCCACCGAAGTCTGGCGCCAAGTAGCTTGCTGCGTTCCGTCAGTGTGTGGGAGTACCACTGCCTTAACAGGCTTCTTCTGGGTGAGTTCGTTTCATCTTAGACTCTGTCTCTGTCCTATGACCCAGAATAGAATCAAGAGCAAACCCATCAATAACAAAAAAAATAGGCAGCATAGACAACGTATTACGCACGAGTATGTTTAACACGAACTTCGTGTCCTTTTGTAGTCCATTAGAAGCTAGCAGGTCTTTTCAGAGATTATCTGCTCATTTATTTATTTATTTATTTATACTTTATTGCACATCGTACAAAAGGCGGGCCTAATGCCAGACGGCATTCTCTACCGGCCAACCAGAAGGTAAACAGAGAGAGAAAGAAGCGGGTGCACTAATGAGAAAATAACACTAAGGAAAACAACATGTCAAAACGACTATCAAAATAAATACCTACCAATACATAGTTATTACACATAAAAATATACTTACACGAATACTTATACCAATAAATAATACTTAAACTTACATACATACTCAAATTTAAACAGAAATAAAATCATACTATAAAAAACAAACATACAACTAGCTCCATCTATCTTCAAATGCAAAAAAGTTACACTAGCGTACACACATAAAAAAAAAAAAAACATAACCTCAAAAATACGTGGTACATTATCACAAACCAGCACAAAACGAAAGTTAACTTAAAAAACAGAAAGTCGTCCCTAACTATGATGAAGAAGTCGCTTAAAGTGTTCGTAAACTAATTTCCTGAAAACCATTCGACTAGCAGCTTTACGGATTTCAGGCGGCAATAAGTCCCAGAGGCGTGCCGCTTCGACCGTAAAGGAGTTTCCGAAAAAGGCCGACCTGCTGAGGGGTATAGAAAGCGCAAGGTTATGCGATGAGCGGAGTTGCCGGCTGTGAGTGTCACAGAGGAAGCTAAATTGAGATTTCAAATAGTCTGGGGCAAATTTATCATTCAACACTGTGTACAAAGTGGTGAGGACTCTGACTTGCCTCCGTTGACGTATAGGGAGCCAGCCCAGCTGTCGACGAAAAACCGATACATGATCGTACTTTCGAAGATTAAATATAAAGCGTATGCAGCGGTTTAACAGTCGGTCCATCTTATCAAGCAGTTCAGAAGAGAGATCCAGATAGCAGACATCACCATAGTCGATGATTGAAAAACAAAGAGCTTGTACTAGCATTCGCTTAGTGTCAGTTGGGAGAAAATTCTTAAAACGATAAAGTAAGCGAAGCGTGTAAATGATTCTACGACTGATGTTGTCTACCTGATTCTTCCAACTCAGCGTGCTATCCAGAATAAGACCTAAATTCTTGACATGGGAGCATATTTCGATTTTAACACAGTCATAGGTGATATCAGTCATTGCAGATAAATTTATATTAGCAAGCTGACGGGAGCTTCCCACTAATATCATCTCTCATCTCCGAAGCCACAGATTTCACTGTTCATTCCGGTTTCAGTATTATGAAAGCTGGCTCCACACGTGAATGCGAAATTACGTCTAGTCCAGTCATTAAGAATGCAAAATGTCAAAATTGTGGTAAATTCTCCGTTCACTATTATAGTTACGGTGAATTTCACTGTTTTAACTAGCTTACTCCTATTTAGAGACTCATTTTTGTGATAAATGGACGATGTGGCGCAGTTGCAGTGCGATGCCTGCGGCGCAAACGTCCGGGGTTCAAATCCTGATAGTATCACTTTGTGAATATGTTTTCTTTTCAGTCTCGTTAAGACATACAGGCTGAACCACCTGATTGTTTCAGGTGATTCGTAAGAACGATGGTTCCGTGCTTCGTAAGGCTCGTTAAGCTGTCGGTCCCCGTTGCTGTCTATATGACTTAGACGGCGGTCGATCCACAACCATGTCAGAGTAACTATAATGTATGGAAAAATAAGGTGTTTCTCACAAACGGTTTTGGTGTTTTTGCCGGTCCGTTGTAGCGGTATTGCCGACGAAAAAAGTCGTAGAAAACCAAATGTGGTAGCTCATATGACACTGCACCGCCATTTGGCTTTTTCTTCATCTTTTTCGTGTGGAAAACCGAGTCGTTTAACGGCTAGATGAACCCTAGTGTCAAGAGTTTTTAAACACCATGTGGTCGTAATTTTCGGAATATGCCATATAAAACTTTTAAATTCCTGAACATTTTGCGGCACATTCAAACACAACCCTGTCGAGAACTTTGCGTATGATTTTGATGGCAAGAATAACCTTAAGTTCATTCAAACGTACACCCTACCGACGTAACCTGTCTCATCTAATTTTACCCGAATCCACCGGACTTGAAACTTGGATCGGAAATTAGCACGACGACGTCGACATCGCCACTGATTGGCATAAACCAGTTGTCTCTTTCACTCGTACACTGATCGGATTTCCAGCCGAAGTCCACCTACGGACAAGCTCGATTTCATAAGTGTTAGACTTTTGACCAAAATTCACATTCGAAATTCAATCTTTCACGAAATTCAATTGGATTTCTTTTCGTGATTGCTAAACATTAAAACATAATGCATAGCCATTTCTCGTTATATTGCGACCCCCTCAACCACCTGAACTAGCAAAATTCATTGATTTATAAAACCGTAGAAGTGGAATGGCAGGAAATACAATACGTCGACGAGTATATCTACCTGGGCCAGCTAGTTTCCTTCCAGCACCGGCGGCAAGACAAGGAAATAGATCGCCGAATAGAAAATTCCTGGAGGAGCTACTGGTCTATGAAGGCTGCAAAGCTGAAGTGGGACTGGGCCGGTCACGTTTGCAGAATTCACCCGGAGAGGTGGGCCAAACTAGCCACTGATCTTGTCCCACATGAACATCGGCGCAGAAGGAGACCTAAAATAAAGATGGCGGGATGACCTGGTCGACTTTAACCTGAACTGGTCGCAAATAGCCATGGACCGCAACGTTTGGAAAGAAAAAGGGGAGGCCTTTTCCCAGCAGTGGGACAGTTAAGGCTAACATAATAATATTAAAACCGGTAATCTCAGGCAGTTGAACGAAACGTTATTTAAAAATTATTGCGTCATAGCGCTACTCTCCTAGTATTTGGTCAAATGCTTCTTATTTGATTTTGACTATCAACTGTTTTGGAGAGTAGTAAAAATGTTTCACGGCTTGATACGAGTGGTAAGGCCACTCGTTGCGAATCACTCAAATTCACGGGTAAATTCACGGCTAGAAAATAGCAATTGTGAGATTGCGCATGAGAAAAGGGCCATTACGTGCGGGATTTCAATTACGAATACTTGGAAAATCGAGCTCGGTACATGTCGCAAATTTTTTGTGACACCACGGGACGAAACGAAAGTCAACCCTGCAATCAATATCACAGCAGAGTAATTTCAAACTGCTGGTGTGGTGGTAGATAAATGCTACCTTAGACGTTGTAAGAGTGAACATTCGGGGAAATGGACGTCGCGAAAATTTTAATTATAGTATGAGAAGACATTACATTAAGTAGACCGTATGGTCACTCTCATAAGATGCGTATGCATCTTTTCAAGGAAACATTTACATCATAAATAATATCTTTAGGTTTTATTATTCAGAAATTCTTCTTCAAAGCGGAGCGATCAAGGCGATTTCTAAATTTGAGCGTCGTAAGAGGAGACTAAGGACTCGAGAGTTAGATGTGTATTGCAATTTTAGGCGACGGGCTGACAACCTGTCACTATAGTGATACACAGTTATCTGATTGACCCTCAAACTTTTGTCAGAAGTGGTGTTAATATCCGTTTTACGGCCGTTAACGCTCTGCTTACCCCGTAAAGGATATAGGCGTGATTTATGTATGTATGCCTAAATTTGTTTGGACCAATACTCAGCCACGCGCACAGCGTTTTCAGAAATTGAGACCCAAGGAAACAATGAAATTAAAATTCCCTTGATTTTCAACCCTGTTTATTTTTAACGAATTTACGATTTTAAAAGAATACTGCCAATACGACCACAATTTTATTAATTCAACCCGGAAGAAAACAATCTTATTTCCGCACAAAACAGATTCTCTTACCAATTTTTCCCCAGCACAACAGATTTTAATATCGGTGCTGTTGTATCAGTCTTACAAGTAGTTGTTTTGAAGCTTTGCAAGTATTAAGCGCGAGTATAGCGAGTAGGGCGAGCGGTGAAACCAGAGACCCGGCGTCCTTAGACTGCCTGTCATAATTTTTTGTACATCAACACAAGAAATATTACAAAATAACGGTGCTAAAATTTAAGTAAGCACGTAGTGGAGGGCCGTTAGGCATATAAAATTGGGGACATTTATTTAAAATGTCCTATTAAATTAAAATTTATCCAGTCAAAATTATGAAAAATGTAATAAAACGTACTATGAAAAACATATTATTGTACTTGAATTTTATACTTTACTATCTTTATCCCTATTATTATATTATATTATCTATTCCTATGCAATGCGATGGTGTAAGAGGTAATGATATAGGTCTATTATATTAAGTTTATCGTCCCAATTTCAATATTATTATTTCAGAAATACTGCGAGTGGTTGAACAAATAGAACGATCATAATAGTAAATATTGGTCAAAAACATGCGTTTTTGTTAGATTATCTAAAACACAGGGCAAGATCATTCTCTTGGATCAAATTTATAGCTTTGTGATATTTTGTCACCGATAAGTAACGTAACTAAGATATACTCATAAATAAGATTTTCCGTGTTTAGTTTAGGTAAAACAGCGTTCACAGATGTATTGTCTTTGGCTCGGGCGGCACAAACAACTTGCCGGCAAGAAGTTTTGTGTTGCGGAAAACAAAATTCAATTTTCGATACAAAACAACAAGTATTGTACAACATTTCAATGCTGTTTTCGTTCGGTCAGACATTTTATTGTGAGAATTGTGGGCGTTTGTAAAATGTGCACCAAATAAACGCGGGTGCTGCTTTTGAGAATTGAATAAAATATTTTGTGAAAAATGAAGCAGCATACGAGGTGTAAGGGACAGCCCTACGAATACTTAGGTGCATGAAGACCATGAAACTGAACAAGTTTCCCCTAAAAACATAAATGTAAGTAAAGTAAAGTTGAAGTCCCATACAAAATTCCAATCAATGGACATGAGGAAATAAAATATTTTTTGTTTTTCCTGAAATATTTTCTTATGAGAACTTGTTCAGTTTCATGGTCTGAATGCACTCTATAAGTATTCGGAGGGCTGTCCCTTACACCCTGTATGTATGAAATCTATTACTTTACGCCAGGCAGTGACATTTACCGACTTGCTTGTGTATATGTGGATCCAAAGGGGACAACCCTAGCTAGTGAATAGATATCTTTCATTGTTTCAAAAATTCGAGTGATTTTCAAATAAACATAAATGAAAGTGGCCCTTAAAGTAACAGATGAAGTTTGAGGAAATATACCTATGGCAGTCGACGTTGCTTAGCTAGACCCACCCATAGACAAAAAGTATTCTATGGCGAGGCATATACAAATAAAATAAAACTTACTACTAAATTGTAAATTCACGATTTATTCATTAAACAAATCCAATTTAATCCTATCAGCAACACTCTACGTCAAACCTTTTACTCTTTTACTGAATCCTGTCATAAGCAGGTTCAAAAATGTTTGATTGCAATTTACAACTTTATTTTTAGAGGTATGTAGTGGATTGGAAACCCTTTATACAACGCCAACACAGTTAATCTGTCCGACAATAACTGTGTCAGTTTCGCATCTATTGACGTCACAAAAAGTCCACTCGGTGTATGAACATATGAACGTAACATAAATAAATGATAAAAATATTGTAGACACAAACTTTAAAGAATAAATTCTTTTAGAATTCTGTGGATACGTGGGAAAAAATAAAATAATTGTTTCCATTGTGGGGTAAAAAAATTACGTAGTAACCTTAAGTAATTTTTTGCTCACATTTGTTACGTTGTGTCGTTTGCGTCATAAACATGTATTATATTACAGTAGAAACTTTGCAGGAATGAAACTGAACCACCTTGTACTATGGACTCTGTTTTGGGATACGAAATAAATATTTTTTTCATACATTTTTCATAGAAAGTCAGTCAGCTGATCGGTAATTTTGTATGGGAGGTCGATTTTCTTTTGCGTTTACCAGCATATCTTCCATAGAAAAAGACGTTCGATGTTGTGGTCATGCCTACAAAGTTTTCAGTACACTGTCTCTTACACGCCGTATAATCCTAATATAAAGCAATCATACTATGATTATTACGAAATCCTAAGTTTGGTTGCGGTCGACACGCGCTTGGCCTATATTATTTTTCAATTGCTTCGAGCGGGTTTGATCTGCTAACAACGAATACAAATTAATTGAATAGACTACTAATTATAAAACTATCACGAACAGATGTTAGTTATGCTCTTATTTTTATTTCGAATTATCTATTAATCCTTTTTACAGTTTTCATAAAATACTCGGTCAAACCTCACCTGCGTACAATTTAATTCAAGAATTTTATTTTGTGCTTGCAAATAGTAAAACTTGGAAATATTTAAAGCGCGGGCAGGATTTGAACCAGCGACTTTCGCCATTGCTAGAGACGATGCCTCTTCCATCTGGGCTGCCGCAGCTCGTTCCTTGCCCACGAATTTTGTAATGTAATTTTTGTAATTGTATAATGCATTTTGCCAGTAATGCGTGGCACGGCTCTATCTCCGCTCCGCGCTTGAATACTTTGCAAGTTTTCAAAAATTGTATACCTAGCACGGGAAGTGTTTAAAAATTGGGTATCCAACGCTGGTAAAACTAAAAACTGTTCACTTAATGTTTAATTTATTTAGTATCATGAAATTGAGTAGGTAGGTAAATAAATCATTAAATTGTCTCGCAAACTCATTCAATTCACCGCTGGCGCAACTTGCATGACAGTGTTTGCATTCGAATTGTGAATAAACAAGCGTTCTACTTCCTACCACTCGTAGTCGACGCTTCTACATAAACGTATGAAAAAAAGCACTCTATTTTTATGTGTATATAATAATACGGAAGCGATGCGATCAGGCGATTTCACAAACACGGTTGGATTTTTTACGCACTGAACGTGCCCGCACATAACTGGAGTCCTATTCCGGACCTCTACCAATATAAGTAGCTATCTCTGACATATTTAGCGTTATTCACACTACTATCTGTGTTTGATTCCAGAACTGCTATTTCAGGTTCAAAGTTCATATTGGTGGCTACGCACCGGAAAGCTCAGCGTGGATTGGCCTCCAACCAGTGCCAGTAGGCAATTTAACAGGTGAAATTCGATCTTCGTTGCGTAGTCTGTAAGCCATTATAATACTAGGAATATTCATCAGGTACGCAATGTACAATTACTAAGAGTTCCACCGGTTGACTTGTAGCCTGTAGTTTCTTAATCAATCACTTTCTGTCAAGTAAAAGTAGAAGAGGACCGTGACTAGAATTGTCTACATTTAAGCAAATTTTACGCGTTA
This sequence comes from Tuta absoluta, assembly GCA_027580185.1. Lineage (NCBI taxonomy): Eukaryota > Metazoa > Arthropoda > Insecta > Lepidoptera > Gelechiidae > Tuta > Tuta absoluta. The sequence goes on from JAQAHW010000045.1 coordinate 569,251, forward strand.
TTTCACAATAATTAACGACATTTAGGTAAGTAAAAATGTGGCGACTAAATGAAAAACCATAGACATTTCAATTATGACATGACTTAGATATCTGTTATCCTTTTTTAATCCCCATAGATTTTATCTTTTTGATACCAGTCCATCTACATGAAACTTAATTTGTGCAAATGTCGACAAAAGGTCGGGCGTCTGATGAGCGCGGCGCGTTTGTCGGTCTATATAAACACCTCATTACTCGGAAGGCACGCGCTCGGTGCCGGCAATCAAACTGGTAAACATTTATTTGTGTGCGAGTGTACTGTCTACCACATCCAGGTCCACATGTTAGCTTTTCAATCTAGCCAAAGTGAGCAACCTATACTTACCTACTAGTTTTTTTTTTAAAAGGATGTGCGGTGTGATAAGAAAAGGAATGAGTATATAAGAGGAAGTTTCAAAGTAGCGCCAATCACAGAAAAGATGGTAAGTAGTTGTTTATCGTGGTATGGGCATGTTATGAGGAAGGATGAAAATCGTGTGACAAAAAAGTATTGAATATGAATGTGGATGGATGCAGAAGGAGAGGAAGGCCTTAAAAAAGTTTGGATGGCTTGTATAAAAGATGATATGAAGCAAAAGGGTGTAAACGAAGATTTGACAGCTGATAGAGATGAATGGAAGAAAAGAACATGTTTCGCCGACCCCAAATACATTGAGATACAGGCAGGCAGATGATATCGAGAACCAGCCTTCATTTTAAATACTTAAGTTGCTATTGTAAAATTTGCATACCTGTAAGCAGGTTGGATACAAGAACTACTTATCATAACTATTGTACCATATTTATTATATTTGTATTCGTGCACATAAATAAATAAGTATTTATGAATTCATTTGCTTGTCCGATCGATCTTTAACTTAAACTAATTTATGAAGGCGTTTTACGAATATTAGTACTTCATACTGCCGTGTTGGCTTAGAATAGCATCACCTCAGTTATTTCCCGTGGGCATCGTAAGAGGTGACTTAGGGACTCGAGGATCACATGTGTACTAAAATTTTAGGCGATGGACTGATAACATGTCGCTATGGCGATACACAATTTTCTGAATGACCCTCAAATGTTTGTCAGCCGTGGCGTAAATTACCGCTAGGGGTGTTATATACATAATATATAAGTATGTATAAGTACTTCATTATTCGCCATCATTGTGCAGATTAATCCTATCGGCCGTAATGCTGTGCGAGCTCGGCGCCCCCCGACACGACGCCGCAAATCAGATTTTACTGAATCGAATAAAGAAAACATGCCTGCGATGGCCCCGATCATTTTTTTATTCCAACGAAAAATACTATCTCGTAAATATTTTGAAAATCAACTACACAGTATAGTTATTGTGACCAGTGGCATTCCCAGTACGGTAAAAGCTCCGACCATTCTGCCGCCTGAAACACGATGGAGAAGGATTCAAGTTTAGTCTCTGCGATACGACAAAGTAATTTTTGAACTCATAAGCTTTGTTGAAATTACATATTTTATTTTGGATATTTGTAACTGGCGGCTCATAGCTCTCATTTAACATTACTCCGTACTCATGCACCAATTCTACCAAAAATTTTCTGTCAACAGTTCTGCAAAATGTTGGAGTTTGGAAATTACTGACCTCAACACGGGGAATAAATTCTCTTCACTTACCTCAGCAACAGGTATGTCACTTTTCTATAGAAGATATCTCAGTCCTGTCATATTTAAAAATGTTAATTGGTTCTTTGCAAGTTCTTCGCCATTTCTAGTCAATTTAGTCGCCATTGTTTTTTTGATAGATAACGCGTTTGGCGTCAAATTATGAGACGTCATATGTGTTTGAAATCTCATATCTGTTTCTTAACTTACTTTAAGGAAAGAGACAGCGCTGATTTAAAGTAAGTTAGAGAGAATTTGTTTCCCGAATGAAGGCCATTGTCGCAAAGTTATGCGTTTATTTACAATGAAATTGCGTGATAAGTCAGGATTGTTTTAATAGATTCAGGGCGCTACTAGTCCAACCTTTTATTACAGCATAAAATTTTAAAAGTTTCACACTTTTAATACAAGTTAATTTCCAAGTCCAGTAGCTAGGTAAACTCGATTTTAGCACTAAGTAGCATTTTATTACGGAACTTTTAAAGTAAGACGCTCACCAAGTCGTTAAGTGTGGTTTGTATCTAATGAGCAAGTAAGTATCTCTAAGTAGTTAAATAGTCGGGTTGTAAGGGACAGCCCTCCGAATACTGATAAGGTGCATGCAGACCATTAAATTGAACAAATTTCCCCTAAGAACATTGGTCAAGAAACGACAAAAAAATTTACTTCCATTCAAAAATAAGATCAGCTGCTTGCTATTACTACGGAGTCAAAATTTTTTTGGCGTTGCCTGAAATATTTTTTCTTAGAATGTTATTCAGTTTTATGGTCTGACTGCACCGGATAAGTACACACTAACAAGTGAAAAGTGAAAATTGAGTGAAAACCGCTGGGCGGGCCGCTAGTAATAAAATGAGATGAAGCCTAGGTACGCGTATCACTTGAAAAGGCCTCCAAAGATACTAAAATATGTTCTTTTGATTAGATAGAAAACTAATTTGATTTGTATCAGGAGCACGCGCATACAACACATAGGTACATGCTCAATATTTGAACTACACTTCAATTAGTTATTGTGGTATCAGGTCTCCTAACGAACTGTGACCTAGTTCAGTTGAACACAATGTCGCATCGGTCGTTAGGTTATCGGTTTGGTCACAGTAAGTTATAAAACGCTGTGTAATACGGCATTATACGGTAAGACCCACATACGAAGCATCATTCTCTCACACACTCACACACACACACACACCACACCATTTCAACAATTAAATAAGTTCCCGTTACTTTTGCTATAAACATTTTTGTCTACCTACCCGTAATATGTTTATATAATATGTTAAACTCTGTTATTGGCTGTTGAAGTTTTTAAGTCAAATTGTAATAATAAAACATGTGCTGTTGAGTTTACGAAATAAATAAATAAATTAATCTCTAGCTGGCAGGCGTCTGTATTTTAGAATCGAATGTTGTTTCAAATATCAAATAGAATGATGAAATACATTTGTGGCATAGCATCACCCTATCTCATTCCCGAGGATGTCGTGAGAGTCTAGCAAGGCAATCGAGGTTTCTATTTATGTACCACTGAACTAGGTACAGGAGAAAACATTTTTGAATGCTAGGAGAAATAAGAAAGTGTAGCTGGCCAGCTTCTTCGCATATATAAGATGTCTACTACAAACTTTGCCGTGTGATGCCGGCTGAGAATAGTATCACCCCATTTATTTCCAGTGGTTTACAAAAAGGGCGACTGAAGGACTCGAGGGTTACGTGTGTATTGCAATTTTAGTCCATGGGCTGGGCTTTGACTATAGTGATACACATTTTTCTGAATGACCCTAAAATGTTTAACAGACGCTTCATGAAACTCAAATAATATATGGCGTACATATTTTGTACGGCCATTTACGCTCTTCCTATCCCGCAAGGGACATTAGCGTGTTATGCGTATGGTAATATGTGTATACAGTACAAACTTATACAGTAAGTATCATATCAGCCTATAGCAGTCCACTGCTGGACGTAGATTTCCCCCAGTGTACGCCATAAGGCACAATCTCCCGTTTTCGCCTTACACTGACTACCAGCCGCCATCTTTAAGTCATCGGTCCATATCCGACCGAAAGGCGCCTAACTCTACGCTTGCCTAGACGCTTATTCCACCGTCACTGGTTTTACGACACACTTAGTGTACGTCTACTGTGATGAGCTCAACAATGAACGCTAAAATAATAAATGTTTACTACAACAAGCGCAGCAATATGGCTGCTCCACCACGTCGGTGTTGATATTTTAGATTAGCTAGTGTTTATTTTTGCTGAGTGCGGGGTTTGTTGATAAAATTGGATGAGAAAATAATCTGCGCTGAGCTAAACAACCATCTAGGGATTAGTCGTGCAGATGGTCTATCGAACTCGGTTCGGTGAAGTAAAGGACACAAAATAATCTCTGTAGATAGGTAACCCAGAATAGATCCAAATAGACACAGGCTTAAAATTCTATTTCTTCATCTTCTCTGGGTTTTTCTGTGTTAGGATAATGACAGATACTTTCAGGGCGAGTTTTAGACGTGAGACTAAACAACTTTTCGATGTGTTTTTATTCATAATATTATAAAAATAAAAATTTGGTTTCCCATCAAAATTTCTGTTCTGTTTGGTGTTGTGTCTTTGTATGGGTGGACTAAATTTGTTACGTATATCGAAAAAATTGTACGAATGAAAGTTATTAAATTTCACGTCTAAAATGCGCCTTAAAGTTATACACTCACAGGCACATTTAACCGGCCACCACCCTCGAATGGTATATCTCGTGGTGATTAGAAATAACGATGTCCGTAATATGTTGTAAATTGGCAGGTAAAGGAAACGATAAATCAAACACATATGAGCTCATTTGTTAACTTGTAAATTGTGTTTTTATGAATAAAAAGAAAAAGTAAAAAATCATTGAGTTTCAAATAGTTTAGGGTCGAATGGTTTTGTTTCGGTATTCATTTGTTTTGGATGTGCACTGCATTATTTTGATCAATTGTGAATCGGAGAACCAGTTTTTTCATACGACATGCCCCTGGATGCTGCTGGAGCAGCAAGAGCAGTAGCTCTGGCTGATGCTGGATTTGGCCATCGTCGCATAGGTCGGATGCTTGGTGTTCCTCGAACAACAATACAAGACGCTATCAGACGATTTCGTGAGACTGGCCTCTATACTCGAAGGCCTGGGCAAGGTCGGCATCGGTGTACTGAAGTACAACTGCTAGAGATGACCGTTTTGTCGTAAGTAAAGTTTTGAGAAATCGCTTCTCTACAGCTGTTGAAGCACGTAATCTGCTTTTTGAAGTTCGTGGCGTTAGTGTAAGTGAAAAACGGTAAGACAAAGACTAGCTGTAAAAAACTTGCTAGCACGTCGACCTGCCAAAGCTCCTAAATTGGAGGCACATCATCGAAGAGCTCGACTACAATTTGCCCGCGAGCACTTGCATTGGACTACGGAGCAGTGGAAGACCGTTTTATTCAGTGATGAGTCCAGAATAGCTTTAAAAGCTCCAGATGGTCGCCAGCGGGTCTACAGACGTCGATCTGAGAGGTTTGCTTCATGTGCTATAGTTGAAACTGTTGGTTACCAGGGGGGCTCAATAATGGTGTGGGGAGCAATTTCTTATGAAGCACGCACGGACCTAGTCGTCGTTTCCAGAGGAAGTATGACCGCTCAAAGATACGTGGAGGAAGTGCTTCAAGACCATGTGGTACCATTTGCTCCATTTATTGGAGAAAATTTTGTGCTTATGCACGATAATGCCCGAGCACACGTTGCCGGCCAAGTAAATGATTACCTCGATGCTGTTGGTATACGCAGATTACCCTGGCCAGCCTGCAGTCCGGACCTAAATCCGATTGAACACATTTGGGACAACCTAAAAAGACGAGTCAGAAGCCGTAATCCAGTGCCAACCACACTCCGTGACCTAACAAGTGCGGTTTTAGAAGAGTGGCACAATATCCCGCAGTCAGATATCCAAGACGTCATAGACGGGATGGCTGACCGTATGCGTGAAGTCATAAGAGCTCGTGGAGGCAATACTCACTATTAAGATTGTCTTCATTTTCATTTTTTTAACATTTTGTTAACATTCACCTCTTAAGAGACTTTCTGAAAAATGATACTGATACTGAGTGTAGTTATATCCCTAAAACACTTTATAAAGATACATTTTCTAAAAAAACGTATTTACGCGTTGTGGAGTTTAGAAAACGTAAGCGGTCATATAAATCGGTCAGTGTTGACTTGTCTGCCAAATACTGAAGGAATATTTCATTTGTGCTTGAGGGTGATTTAAAGAATAGTCTACCACTATAAGACAAGTTCTCAGCTTGACGATAGCTCTAATATAAAAAACATGAAGCCATCACTATTAGTTACATATTACAACACCGACGAAACTAAAAGGTGGAGGTATTCAACACAGAGCATGGCATCGCATGAAATCAGCAAACGAAATCTCGTTACGTGAATGGCATGATATTAGGAGTCTACTCATAACCGTTCGCCATCAATGGCTGAGTGACGTGACACGCATTGGTTCCAATCAACTCGGACTGCAGACATCGTGTCAGCATGGAGTTGATTGCACCCCCCACCCCCCCGCCCCGCTGTCACGGCACCCCTCACATCATAGCCTGTGGCATGACCACAGAACAGAACACAACGGCACTCATACAAAGATTCTGTGATTGCATTCTCTGGAGGATGGAATACTTGGAGTGTGCGCCTAATATACAAGGAGTAATAAAAAGGGTATAACAAGCCCAGAGGAGGTCAAGGTACATGAAAATGAACAAATTTCCCCATAGAAAATATATACTTAGACCTACCATGGTAAGTAAACCCGCTGATCGTTAATTTTATGACAGGTTGTCAGCCCATCGCCTGAAATTGCTTAACCCACCCTCGAGTTCCTTCGTCGCCTCTTACGACTCCAACAGGAAAGAAATGGGGTGATGCTATTCTAAGCCGGCATCACACGGCATAAAGGAAATTACACAGGGAATAAACAGCAGCATTCCATGTGTATTCACATCTTGCACTCGTCAACCCGTTTGCCAAGCGTAGTGAGTGTGGCAAATACCTTCATTAAAAGGGAGATCCATATCCTGCTGAGCGGTAAACTTTCTTGATAAAATCAGACGTTGATTTTTGTTTGATTAAAACAGGTATAACCTGGCATGAACCTATTCCATGCAACACGGCCTTAGGGTATCCGCAGATGGATATCAGCGATAATTAGCGCGTCCCGCGTTTCATATTACATTGCATCATCTTTACACTAATCAAACCAATAGTAATAATAATAATAGCTGAATTAAATCTACATAATATATTAATTTATTAAAATAAATAGTACTAGATACATGCTAATAGTCCGGCGATTCTTAACCAACGCGACCATTTTCCAACCAGCAATTGACGTAGCATTGGATCTAAGTCACTTGGCCCGTACTTGGTTCTATAAATACCGGCCATTCGACCTATGTTCCTTGGGGAAAGTTGTTCAGTTTCACGTACTGGTTCACCCCTTAAAATGTTCTCAGTAATTTTTTTATATCATGTATATAAAATAAATGTCAAAATTATGAATCGTCTGAATATGTGTGAAGTGTACCTATCGTGGTAACATCTAGTATCTACTTACACTTAACGTCCAGCAACAAGATTTTATAATGATCAAATCTTGTGGGACACAAAATTAAGAGTTCAAAACATTTACTTCTCAGTAAGAATTTACAAGATTCTCTTTTAGAAAGTCACAGTCTTCTCGTACATAACGTATTAACATAATACATCTGAAAGGAATAGTAAATTTACAGTTAATGTAAATATATGTCGAAGTTTTAACCTACAAAGTAGACAGATTTACAGAAGGTTCACTCAAGCTTTTATTCAATTTCCCGGACTGCCATTTATTCTTCTTTTAATATAGGAATTTCTACAACTTGTAGGGCAACAGCTACAGGTCATGAAAAAAGATTTAACGTTTTTTTGCAAAAAGAACGGTGCGTATACTGTCTGGCGTGGAGTGGGATCAGCATGCCAGTGACTTATTATGTGGATTTTAAAATCCTATACATCCTTGAGGTGGCGAAGTTATTCCGACGCATCCTAAGCAATTTCCGTGCCTGCGCAGACGTGCACAACGTTAACAAAGTTAGCCGTTCGTTACCACCCAGATTTGCCAAATTATACCCGATGAACCATGTCTGAGTTGATACACCTACCACCCACCGCCTAACAGGTAACACCTCTGACTTGATTCAGCACATTTCATGATAATAGCACCGAGGGGTGCTCATTTACTTCCATTCAGAAAGTTGTCGTGAAATTATTAATTTCATCTTCCAATATTAATTTGCTGTATTATGTAAACGATACGTCATTTATTTCTTAATTTTATAGGACCCATTCAAAATTTTAGAGGGACCAATCAGGCAAAAATGTATTTAATTTAGAAAGTTCGCTGAAAATATTGAAGTGCTATTTTTATATAAAAAAATAATATCAATCTGACGAAATGTAGACTGTAGTAGGAAGAAAAACCAGTTCTTGCTTGAGGAAATATTCTTATATTATCAATTTATCAGGAACACACGTATGGTTGTAACAGACAGTTATAGAAGAAGAGACGTCAAATATGACAGGTGTTTGACACTAATAGTTTTTATAATGTGGCATTGCGACATGCTGCGGCCTCACAAGAATACAAATTAAATTTAAATACCGCATAAGCTTATTTAACAAATTTGTAAATTCTTATTACTCAAAATAAAGGCACTTAAGTTTTACACTATTTTTGGCTATCATTAATTATAGAAACCTACTTAAAATTAACATTAAGTAAGTAGTAACATTAATTAACATTATTATTCATCAATGGGTAGAGCACATATTTTTAAAATAGAGCGACGGTGAGTCCTGCCATTAGGTGTCTTAACCTCAACCACTCTTACGTGACCATCATGGCCAGGAAAAACCTTTACAACTCTAGCCATTGGCCAAAACATGGTAGGAACATTATCTTCTCTCAATATTACAAGTGTACCAACCTTAATATTAGGACAAACATTAAGCCACTTGGGTCTATTCTGTAAAACATTAAGATAATGTTTATACCAAATTTTCCAAAATTTTTGTTTCAATTGGGTACCTACTTCCCAGAATTTCAACCTATTTTGAGGTACCTCTGATACCTCATTCTCGGGGTACATAGCCAAAGGACCTCCTGTCAAAAAATGACCTGGTGTAAGGTAAGTATAGTCATTTACATCACTTGACGAAAGAGGTATGAGAGGTCTAGAATTTAGTACACATTCAATTTCTGCCAAAACAGTATAAATCTGTTCATAAGTTAAAATATGGGTACCTAACACTCTTTTAAGGTGGTACTTAGTACTTTTGACCGCAGCCTCCCAAAGGCCACCGAATGTAGGTGAATAACACGGAATGAAGTGGAATTCAATTTGTTTTTGGTTTGCATATTGATACACCCTTTCTTGGTGGCTTTTGGAGGACTGTAACAAATACAATTCATGTAATTGATTTTGGGCTCCTTTAAAGGTAGCAGCATTATCCGAATAAATTTCTTTAGGTAAACCTCGCCTGGAAGCGAACCTCCTTAAACACCCTAGATAAGAATCAGAGGTCAAATCCGACGCTAATTCTAAATGCACTGCTTTCGTGGCAAAGCACACAAAGACGCAAATATAGCCTTTACCTACAAGAGACCGTCTTACACGAGAGAGCTTTACATTGATTGGGCCCGCGTAGTCAACGGCCACACTATGGAACGCCTTAGTCATAGCAGTCACCCTCGCCTCAGGGAGGGAACCCATTAAATTTTTTGAAGCAGTAGCTTTCTGTTTAAAACATATGATACATTTATGTATTATTTTCCTTACATACACTAATCCGTTCACTATCCAAAATCTCTGATTTAGGTTAGATAATAACAGCTTAGGTCCCGCATGCAGGAGCCTTTCATGTTCACTTAAAATTATACATTTTGTAACATGTGATTCCCTTGGCAATATAGCCTGATGTTTTTGAGAGAATGGAATGTTCGCGTGGTGTAATCTCCCACCTACACGTAGGTTACCTAAGTGGTCAATAAAAGGATGCAAGCTAAGCAAAGGGCCCTTAATAGGCTTATTACTTCTTAAACATTCCATTTCCTCTTTGAAAAACTTTTCCTGTTCCTGCTTAACAAGCAACATCAAAGCAGAATTTAATTCCGTGGTAGACAAGAATTTTTGTGAGACTTTGCTTCCTTTTAGGTTATTTACAAATCTTAAAATATAAGCTAGTACGCGAACCATTCTGTGGATGCTAGAATGTTTATGTAAGCATTTAAAAACGTAATTTTCCCGTGTACCCGAAGCCACCTGGTTGCTGGAATAAGCTGTGCTCAAGGCCTTGATCTCAGGTAGATCAGAAGGCAGATTTGTAGGTATATTAAATTGGTACTCACTGTCATGCAAGAATTCCGGCCCATGCCACCAAATATTGCAGGCGGTAAGCTCCTGTGGACTTACTCCTCTGCTGATCAAATCCGCAGGGTTGCTGTTAGTATTGACATACAGCCAGTGACAGTCAGCAATATTGTTGTATATAGCTTTCACTCTGTTCGCAACATAAGCCATCAACTTTATAGGTTCAGTATGCAACCATGCAAGCACTATTTTAGAATCAGTAAACAAGTAGACTTTATTTACACGAAGCTTTAGCTTAAGCGTGTCTCTCACTTTGGTTACTAATATAGAGAGAAGTAAAGCAGCGTTTAATTCCAACCGAGGCACTGTAGAGTTTTTATCCTTGAGTGGATTTATACGGGATTTTGAACAGAGCAAATGCATATCAATTTTACCTGTTGGACGTGTGATACGTAAGTAGACGCAGCAGCCATACCCTCGGGAACTCGCAGCATCAGAGAAACCTATGAGGTCTACGGTGTCTGAATCAGATACGTCAATATTCCTATCAATAAGGATAGGTTCCATGCTCGCAAGACCAGAGGAAAAATCAAGCCATTCTTTTGTTATGTCATCATCAGGTGTGGAATTCCAATCCGTATTGGAAGACCAAAGCTTTTGCATTATAGCTTTTGCTTGTACAATAATGGGGCTAACAAAACCCATGGGGTCATAGAATTTTCCTATGTATGCCAGAATGTCCCTTTTTGTAATATTATTTTGATTAAAGGGTTCTGGACACGCAATCCTGAATTTGTCTTCTTTAACTATCAAACGCAGACCTAATGTTTTTAAACTACAATCATCCTGTTCAAGCTCTACATCGTCAAAGTGTTGCTCAGTGGAAGGAATACCAGCAAGTATTTTCCTTGAGTTTGACGACCATTTGTGAGGATGGAAACTACCTTGATCTAAAAGCTCCTTAAGCTGTGATTTAGCGTTTATAATTGTATCTAAATCATTGTTTGAATACAGTACGTCATCGACATAAGTACAGTTGTCTATAATAAACGACGCAAGGGGAAGTGTGCTTTCATTACGCAACGAGAGCTCTTTGAGACAACGCGTAGCTAGATAGCTCGAGCTTTTTAACCCAAAAATAACTGTATCAAGCCTAAGGCACCTAATATTCTCATCAGGGTTGTCGCGCCATAGAATATTCTGAAGAGAAGTAAATTCAGGTAAAACGCGAACATTTCGAAACATTTGTTTTATGTCACTTGTAAAAGTGTATTTACCAAACCGGAATAACAATAAAATGTCAAACAGATCTCTCTGGACTATAGGTCCATTTAGGAGCAGATCGTTCAAAGAAATTTTTTTGTTTGTTTTCATAGAACCATCTTGTACTGGCCGCACCTTAGTAGTTTTACTATCTTGCTTAATAACAGCATGGTGAGCCATGAAATATGCCGGCAAATTATTCTGCTGATATACCTCAATGTTTTCATAGTGACCTTGGTTAGAATCTACATAGCCATGAATATACTTCTTGTACTCTTCAAAATATTCAGGATTTTGATGCAACTTCTTTTCCAAATTGAGAAATCTCTTGAGAGCAAAATGAAAGGAATCTCCCAATACGGAATTTACCTCACTGAGTGGTAATTTGAGTGGCAAAGCGACCTCAAAGCGCTTGTCTCTTAATTGTACTGTATTTTTAAATATATATTCAGCCAGCTCATGCTCAGATGACTGTTCGTTATAAATTTGGGGAACACTCTCAGTCTTCCACAATTTGGAAAGGTTGTCATTAATATCCGACTCACAAATACATTTAAGAGATACCTTATTGCAGACTTTTGATGGAGCTGACTTAACTGGCAGAAAACCCCCTACCACGTAACCAAATTGTGTGTTGATGATGCTCGGTTGATCTACCTCAGGCGACGTTGATGCCTGCGCGCTCGGCGACTCCGTCGGCAGGATCGTCTGGAAAAATATGCCAGCACCTATTAGCAAATCAATTTCACTCGGCTTGTGGAACTCAGGATCTGCAAGCTCAATGTTGTCTGGGATCTTCAATGTATTAAGATCAATTTTTTCTTGCGGCAAATGGCATGTAATGTGTTTAACAACATGACATGTAGCCGGTACTGTGTATGGTCTAACCATGGAATGTATTTCTACAGGCATGCAACGCCTCACATTTGTTGATGTGTTAGTTATGCCTACAATATTAATATTGTCCGGAAGAGGTTTATAACCTAGCAACTGTACTGCTTTCTCAGAGATAAAATTAAGCTGAGAACAACCGTCAAGTAGGGCTTTAAAATGCAGTTCCGCACCGTCCTTGGCATATATTTTTACCTTGGCAGTGGGGAGAAGAGTGTCATTAGAATAATTTGCTGCTAATGAAGCAGGTAATGCAGCGGAATGCTGAGTTTCATTTGCTGCCATAGTGGCAGGGAATGCCGCAAATTCTTGGGCATCTTTTGCTGCTGAAGAAGCAGGTGATGGCTGGAATTGTTGAGCCTCATTTGCAGCTGCTGAGAAAGCAACAGTATGCTTACCTTCTTTGCCTGGGTTATTGCTCTCGTTATGGAGGACCGAGTTATGAGTTGACTTCCGGCATTCAACACAGCGGAAGTGATATTTGCATTTGTAGGAGGGGTGGAAGCCTAGACATACCTTGCACAGCCCTTTTTTAATGACAAACTCTAGCCTTTTAGACACAGGCAATAGGAGAAAGCTTTTACATAAATGTAATTTATGGGAACACTTACAATAAATGCATGATGTTTCCTGCGCAGCTGCAGCGTTGACTACCTTGCCAACAGAACCTGGTCGGTACTCCCTAGTCTCCCTGTACTGCTGACGGCGTGGCTCAGGCGGTTGACGGCGAGGTTCAGGCTGTTCCTGACCTGCCTCAGCGTTTTCCAATGCTAACGCCCTCTTCTCGAGAAAGTTTAGGAAGTCATCCAATTTTGGCTCTTGTTTTGTGTCTCTTTCTAGCTGGTATGCGCGTGAAGTATACACATCTAGTTTACGGGAAAGAATACACAACATTATAGCATCCCAAGTTTTAACATTTTGTTCTAAATTAGATAATGCGGCAATTTCTTGTTTTATTTTTGAAACAAAGTCTCTTAAATTGCTTGCCGATGACTTTAACAAAGGTTTCAAGTCTAAAATAACACCTATGTGCTCATTAACAATCTTGTATTTATTATTATACCTTTCATCTAATAACCTTAATGCCTCATGATAGTTTTCAGCTGTTAGGGGTAAGTTTTTTATCAAATCATAGGGTTGATCTTTGACATATGACCTAAGATAATACAATTTTTGCACCAAATCCATACTCATATTGCTATCAATAACTGACTTGAAAAGGTTGATGAATGGGGTGTACTCAGAAAACTTACCGCTAAATACTGGTACATCAATCGCAGGTAATTTTACATTACAAAGTTGTGGAACGTGACCCTGTTGCAACGGGATTTTCTCACGCGTTTTAATCTCTTCGTTTAAAACAGTCAACACTGCGAGATATTTCTCTTCGACCTCGCCGACATTTTCTTCGTCGTCGTTTACAAGAACTAAAATTTTTACGTTAAGAGCCTCATATTGCTGAAACACCTCGATTAACCGAAGCCTTCTAGATATTAATGCTTCAGTTTTCTCTGCTTTTACGTCTTTTGGTTGCGTAATAAAATTATGGAGGCGCGTGATCGCGGCCTTCTTATAACCACGCGCTGCAACGAGATCTGCCGCCGTTTCCATCGCGGCAGCTTATAACACTTTACACTGTTATAATGTAATTGCACCTTTACTACGCAATTAACAAAAAATATTTTCTATTGTAACACGACACGATGGCTTACTAAAAAATGGCTTCTATTTGCAATTTTGCTTGTGATGTGAACGCTTAAAATTGACAATTGAGTGAAATCTTCGAGCGAAAAAGGAATGAAGATGTCAAAACATTCACTCGTAGACGGCTAACCAACCAATGAGCGATCTTCGTGCCGCCCCGCGACCGTTCGTGAAGGTTCGTGAAGTAACTTCGTCGGTGCCGCCGTACCTTCCGCGCCCGCAATTCGTTGATTCCGTTTGCCGGAACACAAATTTAAATACTGGCGCGCGCAGAATCCACCAATAATAATGCGGGAAATGCAACTCACTCAAAATGGCAGCAAACAAAGTGTAAGATGAATTCGCAATTTCCTGACTTGATGATGACGTCACACCTGATTTTGCGACTCGAACAAATCCTTGATTTCTTGATAATATTCCAAATATTCCTCTTGATTAGAAGTGTAGTTATTGCAGAGTGAGGGCCGATATTCACACCTGTAGATATTGCGCCTCCCGGCAGAGAATGTAGCTGACGAGGTGGCGTGGTGTAACAACGATACCTATCGCGTCAAAATGACGAATCTTCTCTGTATCTTGCACTTCTCTCTTTGCTCGACGGACCAATGACGAAATGTAGACTGTAGTAGGAAGAAAAACCAGTTCTTGCTTGAGGAAATATTCTTATATTATCAATTTATCAGGAACACACGTATGGTTGTAACAGACAGTTATAGAAGAAGAGACGTCAAATATGACAGGTGTTTGACACTAATAGTTTTTATAATGTGGCATTGCGACACAATCACGCCAACCCACAGAGTACATCAATCCAACCCAATCATAGACTAAAAATAATACAATCCAATCACTGAATCCAACCCTCAAACCTACCACTCATCTTTATGTCAAGCCCACTGATCAGTGGCGCCCTCGTCATTTTCCGAGGTGATAAATAAACTTAGTATAACGCTACTCCCAAAGTTTGTTCTATCGCAGAACGCTGCGATACTTGCTGCTCATAAAGATCTTGAAACCTATATCAATTTTTGCATTTTTCTCTAAATTTGTGGACATAATAAGACAAAAAAAAATTAAAAACCAGAGACGAAGCTGATAGAAATAGTTTTCAGAAACAGTTGCATCAAATGACTGAATGAGACGTAGAATAAAAACAGGAGATGAAGCTTTTGGAATTCGTTAATAGTAACGGCATTAAAAAAGCATTACTTTTGACTTTAATTTGTAGACCATCCTACCGCAATAATTTGATAAAAATAACAAAACGTGTACGATGCTATTAATAATATTTTCCCGTATAAAAACACCGATAACCACGATAAATGAAAATAAAGGTTAACAAATTCAGTCAACCTCAGGAAACGTCGACCCAGTAACGGCGTTTCACTGAGAAACCAATCAAAAATAGTAGTCATTGGCTTCACATGAACAAACTCAACCCTAACGTTACACGTGATTTTATCATCAGAGAGCCTTTAAAGATGGTTAACAACAGCTAAATAGCGAATATAAGAGGAATAATCTAAAAGCACCAGTGGTTCATAAGACCGGTTGAGAAAAAGACTGAAAGAATCACATTAATAACTCAGTCTAAAATGCTTTAAATAGAAATAGAAAAAATTTATGGAAAATTTACAGTAAATTAGAAGTTTATCCTTGGTTTCATAAATAGAACGAAACATTTACTATTAAAAGGTCCACACCATCATGACACAAACCTCTTTTTTAACTATGTCCCTTATTTCTTGCGAAAAAAAACTTTCTCTAACTATCTGTGGAAGGAGATTTTCTTGAATAAAGGCGACAAGATGACGTTTTATGGTAGCATTACTGCGCATGAACTCAGGTCCTCCAAAATTGCTGCAAAACAGTAGTTTTAAATCGCCGCAACTAATGACAGATCTACCAAACCAGCATTCAGTGTTTATTACACCAGAATACGGGCAAGAGCCCTTCTCAAAATTAGGTAATTGTTGATGATACTGAAAACAACGTTCCAGAACCAAAGTCAATGATTGAAACAAACAGAGAACATCCATGTTCATGGGAAACACATGACCCCATCATCAAAGATTCTATAGAAAAGGTTGATAATTGGTTGAACAACCCAGATAAGAAAGCCAAAGCAAAAACTCCAGGGCTTTACACACGTTGAAAAAAAGAGAATCAATTAACCCTCTGAAGTAATAAAAAACTTAACATAACGCTACTCCCAAAGTTTAAACATAAAAATTTTGAAGCCCTTGTCAATAGTGAGGAAGAAAAACGGAAAAGACTGCTTCCTACTCTCAATTTGTGGACAAAATTATACGTAGAAAAAAAAAAAAAGATACAAAAGCAGAGATAAGCTATTAGAAATAGATTCTAGAAAGAGATTTACAATTACATCAAGCATGTTTGATTTAATTTGTAGAAGAATAAAAACTGAGACAATGCTATTAGATATCGTTATTAGGAACGGCATTATAAAAAATAATCACTTTTGACTATAATCTGTAGACCATCATACCGCAAAAAAATTTCAAAAATAAAAAACGACTCCAAATGTCTTTTTTTTTCCAATGTAACGCACACATTAAAATAATATCAAATATACTCATATTTTATGTTCATTCATGTGGCTGTTTAAAGATGATGTAAATGCTCTAATCACAGACCAAAAATCTCGCGCGTAGGCGTTTCGGCGCCCACCTGTGGCATATATGTTAGTGAAAATGGAAATAAAAACACGATGAATAAAAATATAATTATCGAAGTTAGTACCGAGCTATATCTTTTTAGGTTAACAATTTCAGTCAACCTCAGGTAAAGTCAACCAGATTAATTTTATTTTATATCTCTTTAAAAATATTCTCCATTATATTGAAAACACTTTTTCTTCCGTTCGAACCATTTTTAAAACATCAGGACCATTGGTTTGAAGGCGTGTGCTCGTAGAAAGCTACCACTGTGTTTTTGGCTAAATAAATGTTATCTCTCTCATCAAATCTTTGATTTTGAGAATTATTAAGAAATCACATGGTGCTAGGTCTGGACTGTGTGGAGAATGTGTCACAAGCTC
The DNA here is from genome assembly GCA_027580185.1 of Tuta absoluta. Classification (NCBI taxonomy): domain Eukaryota; kingdom Metazoa; phylum Arthropoda; class Insecta; order Lepidoptera; family Gelechiidae; genus Tuta; species Tuta absoluta. Next base: position 586,256 of record JAQAHW010000045.1, read on the forward strand.
CAAAATTTACATTGTTCATTTTGCTGTGTGTGTTGAAACATTGTCTTAAGATCAATTTTTAACTATGTCTCTTTTTTCTTGCGAATAAAACATCTTCTCACTTGAACAATATGACAAGAGCGCTCCTCAAAAGTAATAAAATGCAATCTGTAATAATAAAATGACACTGCGTTGACTGTTTTTGGTCTCACGTGACGTTTCTATTTTTTCTTGAATTGAGAAAATCAAGTATTAATTTAGAGGAATTTCAGTCTAAAATATTTACGATGGAAATAAAAACATAACTGAGAAATCAATCGTATAGTAAGAAGTTAGGCCATGGCTACATAAATATAACAATTCAACTACTATTTTAAATATTAACAATGATATAGGACAAGCACCAACAGTAAATAAAAGAGTAATCAACTTTTTTAACTACTCCACTTAATTCTTGCAAAATAAACACCCTCTTACCAGAGGCAAAATAAACGAATATCAAGAAAGGCAAAAATTGACAGCGCTTCTCAAACGCAAAATAATTCAATCCGTGCAAGAAGGTTCTCTTGGGAAAAGGCGAAAGGAGAACGTTTTCATGGCAACATTACTGCGCATGAACTCAGGAGCTCTAAATGCTTTAAAGTAGTCGTTTTAAATTGTCGCATTTAAAAACATACCCACCAAACCAGCATTTAGTCTTTTTATATCAGATTCCATTACAAGCACAAGCTGTACTTAAAAAGAAATATTCGCTGATGATAATAAAACAACGTTCCTGAAACAAAGTCAATGATCAAAACAAACAAAGAACATCCAAGTTCATGGGAACCACGTATCCCCATCATCAAAATTCTATATAAATGTTGATAATTGGTTGAATAGCCCAGATAAGAAAGCCAAAGCAAAAGTTCCGGTGCTTTACACAGGTTCTGTAACTTTTAAGAAAAAAGAATCAATTAGCCCTAAGTCTCCATGTTCCAAAGAAATAAAAAAACTTAGCATTTTTGGGCTTATTTCTCGGACGTTGTCCGCTAAAAATTGGCGTGTCCCCTGACTTCAGACATATTTTCTAACGAACTGTTGCTTCATTACGTATTTCTCTATTATTGATCATTGAAATTAGTAAATATACTACCCATTAAAAATAAAATAAATAAAGTTGGGCTTAATATTAAATCTTTGAAAAAAATAGGTAATTATGTTAAAAATCATCAAAATTTCGCGTGTCCTATGCCTACCGTAACGCATTTGTTGTGTATTTTTTACGTAACTGACACCTTTTCCATAAGTGGTATTTGTTTTACTTATAGGCTATATATCCTAGTTTTAAAATATTTATCATTAAGGATACGATTTCATATAAAAATTATTAAATAAATTAAAAGTTTTGTTGTCCTTAGAATTACGTTAGGTGGAAATTCCACTACCCGTAACGGAGTATTTTTTCCCAGTTAAGATGTGAAATTCTACCATGCATTACTTTATTTTGATAAATGGCAAGAATTTCACACTATGCGCGGCCGCAAAATTCTATTTTTCACAACATTCTTGTCAAAAACATGGTTTGAAGTGATGGTGCGCATCGTGGTCCAAATTTTTGTTCCACTACAAACGGTTGTTTTCAAAGGGAAGATCCCTGTTTCTTATTGAGTCTGTTATGTTATCTATTTCCGTATGTTTTCTTTTGATTGGTAGTACTAGTTAATTGTATTCATTTGCATTAATTTACTCAATATTTGCATTTTATTTCCGATGGATCAAATTACGTTGCTTCTATACGTGACGTGATGTACAAGGGAACCAAAAGTTGTAACGTATGGAATTCTTAGGCTGGGTTCACGAGGAATAAAATTGGGATTTCTTTTAATGTATTTTCGTGATCTGGTACGATTCGAATTTTCTTTATAGGTATTCTTAAATAATACTAGTTTTTTTGTGGTTTTTTAATTGGTTGGTTTTAATGTTCCTTTAAATATTACATAAATACGAAATATTTAGCTTCTAAAATTGACCCATTTTTTGTAATGTGACCAGTGCCTTATTTCCTTTACGTCACATCACTTTCCATTCGTGACGTGTCTCATTGTGGTTGAGATTTAAAAAATTTATAATTTAATAAGTATTACTATAATCTTTGGAACATAAAGACTAATAAAAAGACTATAGAACGTAGTATATATTTTTATAGAAATATTTCACTATATGTCGTTTTAAACAGTATAACTGATATTGTTATAAGGTGTTTTGTACACAAACGTAACGTAATGTCATATTTGTGATTCTGTGCCATTTATGTGAAGAAAATATCAGGAATGTGATATTTGTTTTTATTACTATTCTCCTTAGTTATCTAACATACATACTGATTTTGCAATTAAGTGAGTAGTTTTACTTTAATAACACCTCAATTTCGTAACGTAATGGAACTGATAATTGACTGACTACATTTTTCATTTCATTTCATGCGAAATCTAATGAATATTTATAGAAATAATTATACTTTTCAAGTACTATATTTAAAAAATATTTAATATAGACACACATTTTGGGAAAATAAACATGTTCAAAATTGAGGAATTCCATTACGTGACAGACAACGTCCGAGAAATACGCCAGCCCAGATAAGAAAGCCAAAGCAAAAGTTCCGGTGCTTTACACAGGTTCTGTAACTTTTAAGAAAAAAGAATCAATTAGCCCTAAGTCTCCATGTTCCAAAGAAATAAAAAAACTTAGCATAACCCTTTTTTTAAATTGGTTCCATCACAGAACGCCGCAATATTTGCAAAGATTTTGAAGCCAATGTCAAAACTGAGAAAGAAAAACATAAAAGATTGCAATCTCTTCGATATATTTTTTGGTCAAAATTAGACGTGCAACACCCTGCACTTATATTATTTAGTACCGCCGTTTTGCTAAAGGTGTCGCTGTACGAGTGTTGCAAAATATTACACTGCTGTTTTGAGTAGTCGTATGAGAAATTATATGTACCCCGGTCTTCTACGATTTTGTTAACTCCGAAGTAAACCTTAAGGTTCATCGGGTATTCGAAAGACTCAAAAAGAAGAAAGAAGAATCTGAAATCCGCTTGCGTGTGCACTTGGCTGCTACGTGCCAACGGCAATGGTAGACCTAGACCTCACTTACAGGACGATTGGTTTTGTATCATCTGACTCTGAACCCAATCCTGAAATGGTGTTCAAATACGTACTTTTCTTTTAAAAATTTACGTTGGTTATATAAAACGACTCTAAAGAAACTCCTCCTTCCTTCAGATCGCCGTGTCGCCAAGCAAAACCTTTTAACAAACTTAGAACCACGTCGAGTTTTAAGAATTTGAAATAGTTTCTATAAATAATTTGATAAAGGAATCAAGCATTATATGACTTTTTAAGACGAAGATACAAAAACAGAGACAATGCTTTTAGAAATCGTTTTAATTTCGAAATTAAGTAAATTGTCGTAGCAATTCGGAAGCTTTATCTTTTCAAACTCCGATAACCTCGACCCAGGGATGGCGATTCATAGAAAAAACAAATAAAAACAGAAAAGAATATCAAATCATATCAATTTTCAAACACCTCCCGTGTTAGATATATACAATTTTTGAAAACTAGCAAAATTTGCATACTTATGGCGACGACGGTATCTTAATGCAACTAATACCTGCAGTAGCCCACATGAAAGAGGCGTCGCCACTAGTAATGTCGAAAGACGCAGGATTAAATCCTGCCTGCATAAATACTTAATTTGTTATCGCATTGTAGCTTGACCGCGCCCTGGCCGTCCGCACTTCATCAACGAGGCCCAGAAGAGGGAAATCGTTAAAACTTATCAAATTTATGTCTTCTTATAAACGAACATCTTTGCTGTGGAGTTTGAACTTACTAACATACTTCCGCTAGAACCGGACGTCGAATTCTACACAAGCAAAACTACCCAGCTCATCGGCGCATAAATTAAACAGACTAGTATTAATTTCAGAGCAATATTTTAGATTTTGACTGAGAAAACAATTTTTACAGATTAATCAACTTTTTTGTTATAAAAACATAGCCGAAAACATGTATACAGAAAAATGGGACACGATTTGAAGGACAAAATGTTCTTGCTAACACGGAGTCGGGTCGTATCACTTTAAATTTATGGGGTTGGATGTCAGCAACTGGACCTGGTGAGCTAGTAGCACGCACCAAAATGCGTGATCGTGCAAATGCTGCTAATTATGTGCATGTTTTGAGAAAGAATATATTACTGACTGTGTTTACCCGGCTGAAGACGTGCCAAATTGTACGTTTGTTCAAGAGAACTGCCCTGTCAATCGTGCTCAGATTGTAGTAAGTGAAAATCCAAAAATATGTGTTATAAACTGGCCAGCTGAATTCCCAGACTTAAATCCCATAGAAAACTTATTCTCAAGCGGTATGAAGTTTGAGGGGAACTAACATTATTTTCCGAAATTATTGCTTCAATGCCAGGGCAGTTATCAATGTTGGAAATGCAAATAGTGGTTATGTAAAAAATTTGGTAGGTACTGTAATTTAAAGTACTTATAATTTTACCTTTACTATTGTCGATATGTCGTCAACTAAATTTTATTCGAAACAAAAGTGTATACGAATTTAAAATAAATTTACTACTATTGTTAATTTGAAATTCAGGTTCAATATCTTTATGTGTCAAAAACGAATCCTTAAGCTGAACTTCGGGACAAATTTGGCCTCATATTGTATCAGATCTGTGTAGAAGTCAATAAAAATCTCAGAGAAACTGAGAAAGAATCTCAGAGGAACTCAAATCCACTAAAAGTGTTGCCACGCATGACCGATTGCCGCGAACTCCAGCCATATTTCGTCCCGTATTGAATCAGCTTAGATCCATATTACGTTGCCGTTCCGTTCCTGTATTGAATTTAAAAAAATATGTCAGAAAGGGTGTAACAATCCATAAGGAGGTCAAGGTCCATATGGGAAACTTTCTTATGAACTTATATAAATTTGATATGTCAGCTGTCTGTTATCATCATCGTCATTACAATGATTATTATTTTATCGACGGCCGATGTGACGCAGTGGTAGAGCGAGTGCCCGCGGCGCAAAGATTCCGGGTTTGGTTCCCAACAGGATACTCACAAAATTGATATTATTTTTCCAGTCTGGTTTTTACATAGCAGGCTGTACCACCAGATTGTCCGTAAGAAAAATGGTTACGTGCTTAGGAAGGCACATTTTTCCATTGCTCCTAGTTGTAGATGATCATTTAGTCGGCGATCGTTATATAACCATCTCAGAGGCCTACTACTATTAGAAGTAGGCGGTAAAAAAACTCTGACACTAGGGTTCATCAGGTTCGTCGACTCACCTAGTCGACGAACCCAACACGAAAAGAAGAATCATCTTATAAAACAAAAAATGCGTTAATATAAAAAACTATGATGCTACATGATCAGTGAAATCGGCTTACCACTTTGAGAAAGTGGGAAGCCGTGATTTCAGATGAGTGATAAAACATTATTTTTTTTTAGACACTTTGCATGCTTTTGGTGACTGATAGAAGATGCTATTTTACGGTTTAATATTTCTTTGTCCCGTGGAATTTTCAGCGATATGAATGAAATAAATGATTATAACGTACGAAACTTATGATTTTTTGTGATACAAATTGGCCTTAATTCGGAAACTGAATTCTGTAAACTTACCTAAAATTATCGTTGAAATTTATCGTTAATTACGTTTAAAAGATAATGAGAAATATCTTAGTTATGTCATGTCTTATAATTTCACTCAAAATACGTGTTGTCTGTCAATATTAAGCGACGATGAAAACAATGGCCTCAATTCGAGATATAAATTCTCTTCACTTACATTTAATTAGTGCTGGAATGGGGGCTATTTTAGTCATGTCTTATAATTTGACGCAAAATATGTGTTTATCTGTCAAATGAGGCGACGATGAAAACAATGGCGACTAAATTGACTAGAAATTGCGAAGACCCCATTGACATTTTTAAACATGACAGGACTTAGATATCTCTTACCCTTTCCTAAACTGTTTGACAAAAAGTGGCAGCATTAGTTGAATATAAGAGAATTTATATCCCGAATTGGGGGCAATGGCGACTTAATTAAATAGCGAATAACCCAAATTTAGGACTGTATTTATTTAAATCCGCATTAATCGTGGTTATCACCCAACACTTTAATTCAGGTATAGGTGTGAATTGTTGTTTTTTAGAATGTTAGTATTACTTATTACTATTTTCTTTGTTCCATGTACAACTTAGATTTACCGTTGCAGTGAGATTTAGGTTTTATTTTCTTAATCAATTGGTTTATGTATTCTCTTAGTAGTATTTCTAGTAGCTAAAATTAGCCTATTTATTTGCAAAATCTAACTTAATTGTAATTTTTTACACTCACTTTTCATCTAGGTATATTTCTAACTTATTAATATGCAGTAGTATACAGATTATAATTTTCGTTTAATTACTTTTAGTTATTTCACAGCACTTAAAGCAAATTCAGAACTTCCCTTGTATTATTAATTTAGTCAAGCTACTGGGTTAAATTCAAGGTTGACTTCAAGGTTTCACCTCCTAACATGGTAAACGAAGAGGACACCAAAGATGTTGAGAAAAATAAGGAAAAAGAGTTAAACCGTTCCAGAGGAACTTTAAAATTACATCGTCCAATACTGAGGTAAGAGAGTTACAGCTGCGTTTATTTTAAACTGAACTTTTGAGTCTTTGACTTTTATTGACCAGTTTTAGGAAGCTCAGTCATAATTAGAGTCTGTTTCTGAAAACTTTAAAAGTCTTAAGAATGAGTGAGTAGATTCCAAGAATTGTTGTTACAACTAAATTTCTACAGCTCAAGAGACATTAGTATCTTCATTTTAAAATTGTAAAGATGATTCAGTTTCTGACGGCAGTGCACATACTGCAAAATCCTTCAGACAATTCAATTGCCCTAATTCTCAGGTTTCTATAATTAATTGGTTGGAGTTTAGAAATACTTTTGCCAGTCTTATCCACAAAAACGCTGATTATGACGAAATAAGCAAAATTTTATCATTCACTCTAGAAGGCACGGCTGCTGAGGTTATCTAAAAGGTAGACTTTTGTGCAATAACTTATACTGCATTGCATGGGAATTATTATTGGATCTCTGTGATATCGTTCGATTATCGACACAAAATCATGAAGCCGTGTTGTTTAATCTTAAATTTATCCCAAAAGACCCTTCACCTACCCTCATAAACATGATAGATGAGAATAATAAAAATTTCGTTAGATGAGCCGACGGAAACTGGGAAACACTTCTTATTTACTTAGGTACACAAAAACTCGATTCGATCATTTTTCAAAAATGGGAAGAACACAAAAGCCAGTCAGATAAGTTAACGAAAATCACTTTAGAAATTTTCATGACTTTAATTTGGCAACTCGCACATTTTCTCGAAACTTTAGAGTAATCACACGAAAAATCACTTGAAACTCAGTCGTACAAAACACAATCACAGACGAGGCCTAAAGCGTGTGTTGCGTTACAAAGTAACTTGTCTATGAATGCTAGTTCATCTAGTTCGAGTACTACCGCAAAGTCTTGTCCTATGCGCAAAAGTATTCAACACAATTTGAACACTTGTCCTGCGTTTCTGGCACTGAGCGTCGAAGAACATATCAAATTTTAACCGAATTTTAAATTTTGCTTTTGTTGTTTACAGACTTCTTCTCATTCTGCTAACAGATGCAACAGAAATAAAGCGAGTTACAAGCGATGTAGGCGCCGGCACCACACCATTATTTGTACTAAGCACAATGAAAACGCATCGAAAAATCAAGGACAGGTTCCTTCCGCTCCCGCGCAGCCTACCGTCGCCCGCACCCCGCCGCATTCCCATGAAGAGCAAAACAACTTAACTTTATCGGATAATATTTCTGATTTTGTACACAATGGGGGACTTTTAGCTACCGCATTAGTTAAAATATACGACGCAAACAATTGCGAGTCTATCGCAAGTCCTTTGTGCATTTCATCTGACAGGAAGTAGAACATATTAAACTTACGTACGTAAGGTCTTAGGTCGTTTGCCTGTCCAATAAAAAAAACGGGTATAAAATACTATCTGGGTGTTCAATATAAGTTGCTACCAAACTGTTATAGATGTATTAGTAGTAAGAACATCATACAGTTTTTTATGGGCGAATCATTTTGTACTACTGTTAGTTCTGTTTGGTAAGTAGTATTCCAATAGAAAGTTCTAATATTAATATTTCTTCTTTATACAAATTTGATTGTCCCGATGGTGTAGCGGATAGTACCCCTGCTTGCTACGCCGAAGGTCGTGGGTTTTTTCCTCACAAGGATCAAATATTTGTTAAGTCATTTTCAGATATTTTTAAGTAAACTATGTATTTATTAACAAAAAATAAATAAATATTACTATCAGCTATCAAGTTCCCATAGTACAAGCTTTGATTAGTTTGGGGCTAGATGGTGCTGTGTGAATCGTACAGTTTTCTTTTTAAATTAATTTATTTTAATAGAATATTATTAGCAATAAACGCGCCGCATTGTTTTTGTCGCGCCGCATTGGTTGATGCATGATTTTCCATCAGATCTTCCAATCTGTGCCCATGTCATGAAGTTAGGTTGTTGGCTGCTTGACGCGGTCTAGTTTGACTAGTAAAAAAATATATCTCGGTATTGCCAATGGTAAAAAATAACGGTACCATGGAAGAGGGTGCGGAGTGTGGAGCGAAACGTGGTCGTGAGCCAAATGCACCCGGACCGTTTTATATTGTCACCAGTGTAGGCCGAGCGTGCACTGAATAAAATATAATTGTGGCTTGAATTCCGTATGCCGGATCAAACATTTTTATGGCTTTTTTTTTGAAAATATTGGTCATTTTAGGATACTTATTTCAATATTTCGTAACACCACCATAAAAAAAATTATGTTTTGTCACCAAAGTAGTATCTATTGTTCAGGCAGTTCACAAAAAAATTGAAATGAAAAACAAAATGTTATTTACGATGTATTTTTTTCTAATGGCGAAGGCATTTATTAATATTCAAGTACAAATGCGCTTTACGGTTAAGACATTTTATGCAATGTCTTAGTATTAATATACTTTCTCATTGTTATTTTAAGTAGATATTGTAGATGTGATATAAATAAGGAAATGCTAAATTGAGAAAAAAGACAGAAGGTAGGTAGTACAATATTCTACTCTTCCGGATCATCTGGAAAAACTGCTATTTCATCAATGCACAATATGCACATCAACAGGACATTGCAACCATCGTTATAGTTAAGATAAAAAAAAAACTTTAAAAAGAAAAAAGTTTTTTTTTTTACTTCATATTTATTTTTAAGTTCGAATAGTAGTAGATCGCAACCGTTTTAATGAGACAGACTATTTCCCAAAAGTTGTACTACGAGTATTAATCGTTGGCTAAAGAAAAGTTATGCCGTGTGATGCCGGCTTAGAATAGCGTTACCCCATTTTTTACCTGACTGACAACCTGTCACTATAGTGATACACAGTCATCTGATTGACCCTCAAACTTTTGTCAGACGTGGTGATGATATCCGTTTTACGGCCGTTAACGCTTTGCCTACCCCGTAAGGGATATAGGCGTGATTTATGTATGTATATTACAAAAGTAACACAAAAATCATAACAAACTTAGTTCTCTCAATATCCTGCAGTAAACATCCGATTAAAATTTCTATACTTGAAGAACTTACTCCTTAAATTATCATAAATTTTTATTCAGCACTTGAATTTGTAACAAAGTGTGAATTAAAATTTTATTCGTATGTTATAGAGTGTGAACTCCCCCAGAACGGCTATAATAATAGCTGTTCTCTTTAATTGGGTCACCGAACTGCGAACGACCTCCAAACACTGCACATTACTTTTTACGATAGCAGTCGCGCTCATTCACTGCCATTTCCCGAATTTTGCGCCTAGAATACCTGCCTATGCACTTTGCATGTAAAAGTTCTTGTTTTAGTTTTTAACTAGCGGCCTGTCCAGCGGTTTCAGTCGCTGCTAACTGTTTTCCCGTAGGAATAAGAAATTTTAATATAGCCTATGTTTATCAGGGATAATGTAGAATTCTAATGGTAAAAGGTTTAGTTTCGCAGCCTATTTATTTCAAACTAACGTGTAGATGTTGACTAGGAACCCGCCCCTGCTACTTACCCGATTTGTCAACAAGTGTAAATTCAATTCTATGACGTAAATTATTACGTACCTATAAGCTAACCTGACTGTGACCATATTATCAGTATTAAAAATCTTTTAAGTAGTACGATTCATCCCGTTTGGAAATATATTTTGGTTACTTACTTTTCCTCAAATTAAATTAATGGTATCTTACGTATATCTACACGCGAACAACTTTGACTCGAATCACGCATCGTGGAACTTGAATTAGGTTCCTAATTTAAATGGCTTGCAATTTAGATAGGTTCGGGGATACATTTAGATAAGAGCAAACTTTTGCCTTTCATTGTGTATGTATGTGTGTTTTACTTTATACGCCCGATTGCTATATCAGCTATAATGCTGCCTTATTGTACTATTTCTATGCTTACACCCAATTTAAACTATTGAATATCTTGTAGTAATTACACATAAATATACTTCTTCAGGGTGAGTATCATCATCAATTGATCACTCACTTTGAAGACAAGGTTTGGCGAGTGCAGTAATATTTAGAAATACTGTTGCCTATTTGCTATCTGAAGTCGCCTATAGGAGTCTGTTTTTTGTATCACGTACGCGCATTGATTTAAAAAGTTCTGTACATTCGAAAACTTTATTATATAATTGAGAAAAAAATGCACAGTTATTAACACCAATGAGGTCAAAAAAATCAAGGTCAATCAACGTAAAAATGTATAACCAGAATACAAAATCAAAGATGAAATGAGCTCTCAACTAGTGCAAACAAATGTGAGCACACACGTTCGATGTTTTCAATCAACAAACAAACAACACAACAAACATTGCAATGCTTTTAATGCGCTGCTCCCGACGGGCTCCGAACCTTCACAGTTAAAATAGGAAGCAGTATGACAGGGCCGCTGTTCCGCTGTTTGAAAAGCATCGCAGTCATGTCTGTGTCAGTTAGATGGTTTAGGTCGTTTTCTGTTCCGCAAATAGGATTAGGCAAAAGTGTCACAGTGGCAACAGAATGTTACATAGTTGTGTCTGACTAAAATTGCGGGGGAAAAGAATAAGAGAATAGAATATAATAAACTAATGACATTTACAGATGGTGGTGGCGTAAAGCTACATGCCGTGTGATTATTATGGTCAGCCCCGAGGCAGTGCCTTTATTTTTACTTGTTTAACCCGCCCCAGCCGGTTTTCCATTAGGACAATACAACATTGTCATGAAAATAAGGACATTGTGTTACACACAATTTTTTTTAAATGACGGATCATGACGTCTATAAGCGGTAATACTATCCTACATTGAATAAACTAATTTCATTATCTTTTTTAGCTAAATCACACGTTCACTACCAGGGTTGAAGGATGGCAGTGATGAAGAAACAAGGAGTAGAGGACTAGTACCATCACATTGGAGTGACACAATAAAGGACGCTACTCACACCACCTTACAAGCAGCTTTACATACGACACATGACAGAGGAGTTTGGAGGAAGTTGGAGACAAATATTGCCCTGTGTAGTCACCTCGGTGACGGCCGATGTGGCGCAGTGGTAGTGCCACTGCCTGCGACGCAAAGGTTCCGGGTTCGATTCTCGGCGGAGTACTCACAAAGTTGATATTTGTGAATTTGTTTGTCCGAAAAGAATAATGTTCCGTGTTTCGGATGGCACGCTCATCCGTCGGTCTCGGTTGATTGCTGCTAAGATTACTTAGACGGAGGACGTTACACAACCATGTGAAATGCCTTCTTAGAAGTAGTAGGCGGTTGAAAAACTTTGACACAAGGGACGACTCGGTGTCCCACACTAAAAGAAGAAGAAAAAAAAGTAGTCACGTCCCTCAGTCATGAGGATGCGATCAAGAAGAAGATGAGGGTTGCCGACCAGTTGACTAGACAGATATACATTCGAAACATTTCCACTCTTTTGGTTTTAAATGAAAATGAAAATATTTATTTGCAAAAGTATCCACTATCGATACCACTTCGAATCACCCACACTTATCGTAGTGGACAGTATCTGACCCTAAATAAAGTAAATCGAAGTGTGTCGTATTGTTTAATTGCCGTGACGTTTTGCTATTTTGAAACTTTTGCTACTTGTGAGAGCGAATAATGAAGGCATTTTGCTGCTTATTTTTCTCTACTGTGTCTGAACTCGAGACCACCCAACAAATAGTAAAGTTCGATTAATACGAAAACCAAACATTGTCTGGAAGGTTTTTATTATACCTTTTAGAAAAATGAGAGCACTCTTACTAAATGTTTTTACAGTACTTATTGTTCTTACACATTACATTAGCCACAACAGTGTTCTGCTGGACACGCGACACCCCATTTCAGGGGCCGTCCTCACCACGCTTGGTAGGTGGATTGGCGAGCGCAGTTCAATGATGCATAGTAGATGTCAAAATCTGAACTTCATTTAATCATAAAGTATATATCAAAAACCTGGAATATCTAGATTTATATCAAAAGGCAGGACTTGTTCAGGTTTATGTTAAAGTTATAGCCAAAAACATGAGTTGGTTTTGGTAAGCACCGCACCACCACAAAATGTGCATGACAGCTGGTGACAGCTGCAATTTCATGCGGCGACGATAGCTATGTTATGATACAGCATTTTCTAGGATCCAGCAATATATCGCAAAATCATAAGGTGCGGGTATTTCTCGGCTATGATCGGGAATACAACCATAGTGTATAAGTACAAAAATGCATCCGGTATTGGGTGAGGGGTACTCAGATACTGAACATGTCAGTTGGATGGTGACGGCGGATGAGGCGCAGTGGTAGTGCAACTGCTTGCGACGCAAAGGTTCCGGGTTCCATTCTCAGTGGGGCACTCACAAAGTTGATATTTATCACTCTGTGCATTTGTTCCCAGTTTGATTTATACATTGCAGGCTTCACCACATGATCATAGTATAAAGAAGGGGGGAAGTAGGCCAACTCCGGCCCAATCCACGCTATAATTACCTACTCTCTCAGGGTTGTCACTTTCAACAAAATTTCAATTCAGTGCCTAGGATTTGGCAAGCGGGGAGCTGTTGCATTTTAAATTGTTTTAGTCCAACCCTTGGGTCCAACCAAGGCGTCTGAGGTCAGTTTTATCTAACCACAGGATGATGAAATAAAGAATCTTGTTTGGGAAACATGAGGCAATGAGTGGCATCTGGTTGCACGACCAGCAGACGTGCGGGGCGGAGTTGGTTGAGCATGTCATCTCTGTAAAATATAACTAATTCAATGATGATTGATCATTCATCCATCAATGATCGCTCTTTGCTTTTGCACGCGGCGTCCTTTGTTTGGGAGGCGGCATCCTTTGACAAATGCCGGAACGCGCAATCGCATCTGAGCGAACCGACTTTACAAAGTTAATTTACGTTGTCGGCTTGAAACTCTGACAACAGGGTTCATCGGGTCGTTCACGGCTCGGTGCCCCTTCACAAGACAAGAAAGGATTAACATTACCCAATGTGAGCAACTGGCAGACTCAATTTGCAGATTAAAAGCACCTATACCTACTAGGAAGAACACCAATAATTACACCAAATAGACAAATAAATACAACTAATAAATCGCATCATCGAGTTTAACATAGTAAAATTATCTATCATATTAAAACAAATGAATTACTTAGATACCTATCCTGGTCAGTAGGTAATTTGAAAAGAGACAAATCAGGAATTGATGAATAATTTAGACACAGAAATACTTTCTTTTGCTACAATCAACCATTTTACAATATCGTGGTTTCGCGGTACTAGTAAGCCGTGACGCGTGACTCATCGTGCGGTGTCGACTAGCGGCCCCGACGAAGCGCAGTGCGAAACCACCCGAGATATGTCCACGTGTGCGTGCGACGACGCGTAGATACTATCGCGCACACATACAAGCCGCGCGCGGTGCGTTTGTATGAAGATAACGTACTTCCTTGCTTATACTATGACATGATTGTCCGAAAAGCAGAAGGATCCGTGCTTTAAAGGGCATGTTAATCCGTCAGTCCCGGTTGCTGGCAATGATTACTTAGACGGCGGTCGTTACACAACTATGTCAGAGTCCTACTACTAGTAGTAGGCGGTAGAAAAACTCTGACACCAGGGTTTATTGGGTCGTTGGACGACTCGGTGTACCACAGGAAAAAGAAGAAGTTGGTTTATTCATAGTGTGTGAACATAATGACACACATTTGATCGGCAACATCATAATAAAAATTCTTAATCGAATTGTAGGTATAGACAACTTATCATATTAGGTACCTACTCTTGTTGTATTAAACGGTTCGTTGCAAGTAGGTGAATGGCGGAGAGAATTATTTACGCGATGATAGTGAGTGATGTAAGGTACCAAAATATAAGTACCTTCTTCTTTCTTTATTCGTGTGTTTTGAGTTGAACGTTTTGTGTTCTACGTATTCATTCTATATCTTAAATACTTTAGGAGAAAACTTGTCAATGGCCCAGTTGTTTATCTGTCGTACTATTCTTGTGTTGGCTGTAAGTTTTTCTGTAAATAAAAAAATACAAATAGACCGCCCATGGCACCTCTATGATAGTATCCCGTCAAACTATTTAACGGGAATTAGAGTGAATTAATCTTTTACCTAACCCGATGCTGAAAACCGCAGAGACTACTTCTTTGAGAGCAATAAAATCTTCAATTAGTGTCCATCGGTTGTGGTATTGCAGCTCAGCTCCATCACTTACCACGAGAGTGCTGTTGGTTTACAGCTACTTGTTTAAGCGAAGTAATATGGCAGAAATAGGAATTCGAGTGATATAGCTAAACTTTAGACTTCCATCTACAATCGTAAGAAACAAATCCAGAATTTCGGCTTAATTCCTGGGCCGTGTGATGCCGGTTTGGAATAGCATCACCCCATTTCTTACCTATGGGTGTTGTAAGGGACTCTAGGGTTGTGATGTGTATTGCAATTTTAGGCTGTTAAATTATGGGCTGATAACCTGTCACTATGGTGATACACTGACTGACCCTCAAACTTTTGTCAGACGTGGTGTTAATATCCGTTTTACGGCCTTTAACACTCTGCCCACCTAAATCTGATAAAGGCGTGATTTATGTTCGTGTGTACCTATGTATGTTCCTGATTTTGCAATTTTACTACGACATAATAATATAGGGTGAAATTCCACTAGTGACCGATAACGAAAACTTAAGACGAGCTGGTGATAAGCAACAATTGTCCCCAAGGAACATAGGCCAAAATACGAAAAAAAATACCGACCAGCTGATTTGGGTTACCTACTATGGAAACTGAAAATATTTTTGTCATAATTCAAACTATGTTCATTGGGGAAAGTACCAGCCAGTCTTAAAATTTCGCTATCGGTCATTAATAAAATTCCACCGTATATAACATATGCTTCGGCTGATAGATAGGCTTTGATAACTTGCTTGTAAAAAACAGTACTTTATCCGTTTTCTCAAATCACGAAAGGGCGGCGCGCGCGACGTAGTTTCGTTGCACTCATTTTAATCTCACAGAAAAAAATTACTTCTTGTGAAATTATAAATGATTTAAAGAACTTGCCCCAGATAGTGCCTGTAACGTTTTCTAAATAATTATGCTTAGTACGCATTAGCATTACTAAAAGTACGGAACACTTGCATGCAATGCAACTGGCAGCTTTCAACGCCGATTCATTTTTAATTATTTACTTTCAATCGCAATCACCAGAGCAAACATAGCGAGTCCACAGGATCTGTACACGACACGTGCTTGTTTTAAACTTTTAACACTTTTAATGCGCGGTGATTGTTTTAACACTTTCAACACAGCGACAGAAAGTGTTGCGTTCACGGGAAATGCAAACAATGATGATTTTATCAATAACCATGGATTGAAGAGCGCGTGTGTATAGTATTATTCAGAATTTCAGAGAACCCGTTATAAAGTTTTGCTTTTTTACGCCAGTAGATGACGTTAAACATCTGGGGATTTTTCAAGTAGTCACGCGAGGTAATAAAATTTGTGTTCTAGTAGTAGTGTACTGTTTTATTCCTCGTGACCTTGCTGGCGTTTTTTTTTCGGACCCGTAGCTTTAGTACTCTTATTTAATCTTTTCCGTAGTTCTTATTCATTGTTACCGATATCAAAATACGCATGAATAAGCGTCACTACCACCGGAATTATTATCTCTAAACTTTCGATCAAACTCCAATTTATTAGCCATTTTAAAATCTAATCGCCATAGTAGGATTCAAAATCCAACTTTATTCGTAATTATAGTTTTGATAGATTTTAAAATCTGATTGTAAATACAGTTTAAAATGGATTTTGGTGGTAAATATTTTACCATTATCTTTTTAAAGGGAAAGAAGATCTTTTAAGCGCAACACTGTTATGCTTTTTCAAAAATAAAATGTTTTGTTAATATTCACTTTTTAAACCATTTCATTTAGCCATCTACTGCATCTTTTCAAAAATATTGATATTAATATTTAGCTCTAATTAAAGTTTATTAACATTAAAAGAAAATACTAAATTAACTAATATTTTTTTAAGAGCGCCTTTTACCTCAAATGCCGTTTTTCAAAACGATATTACTCAATAGAAAAGAGTCATAAAATTTTGAAAAAAATATATATTGCAGTTGAGGATCTAACAGATAAAAATTCGATCTCAACTACACAATCAGATGAAATTCGCTAGATAGAATAAAATGCCAAAGTTGCCTCTATTCAAAATTTCATTACGATATTATGCTTAAAGTATTAATCTTATTGAGATAATTTTTATACTACTCTTTAGATAAATCAATTATCTAGTAAAAATGGGCAAGTTCAATGTTGTAGTGCTACTTTATGAATTATGATGTCTAAATACCTACAAAAAGGCGAGAGGCGCGGCTCCGCGGGCTTCGTCAGTCGCGCGGTGGCGCTTACGGAGGTTGGACCTGTGCTGGTGCTCTGCTCGACGTGCGACGTGATTTGATTTTTCGATTTATTTGTTACCATTTAGTGCCACAGTATAATTAATGCAGTATAACAACGGAAAGAAAAAGTAAGGCCGGCTACTAGATATTCTAACTTTTTTAAAAGGGTCTTGTAATATTTGGATATTAACAACATCAACAACTACAACGGTCCACTGCTGGACATGGGCCTCCTGGTATTAGAGAGTGTTTTCCATGCTCACCGCACGCTTGGTAGGCGGGTTGGTGAGTGCAGTGGAATGTGTTGTATTATATGTAGCAGAGAAATATTGAAATCCCACCAGATGTCGAAATGATTGATTATTATTACATCTTATTACAAAATAATAATAATTTTATACTTAAAATCTATCTACTGAAATTACGCCATCCAGGGCCAAACACAGGAAGTTCAACAAAATTCAAAACTCCGGTCACCCATAGTCCTTTATAAAAGACTTTTGCTGAAAAGTTCTTGGGGCCAGATAGTCTGGACGAAGGACTCGATTTTGAGAAAAGTCGTCGTCAACTCATACGCGATAGCTATAACACGTTCCGTTTGATTCATCATAATCTCCTAATGATGGATCAGACTGTTTTGGTACACTAGGTATCTGTGACGTCCGCATAGATGGCGTCTTTACTATTTAGTTTTATGCAATAATACCGTTTGCCGTGTGATGCCGGCTTAGAATAGCATCACTCCATTTCTTTCCCGTGGGAGTCGTGTGAGGCGACTAAGGGATTCGAGGGTGTATATTGCAATTTTAGGCGATGGGCTGACAACCTGTCACTATGGCGATACACAATTTTCCGAATGACCCTCAGGTATTTGTCAGACGTGGCGTAAATGTCCGTTTTTTTGCGGCTGTTTACGCTCTGCCTACCCCGCAAGGGACTATAGGCGTGATATGTGTATGTATGTATGTATACCGTTAGCCGTGTGATGCCGGCTTAAGGTGCTGTTCCGAACCACCTTTTCCGACGGCCGATGGCACATGCCGCGGCTATCGGCCGTCGGCAGTCGGCCGTCGGCCGCCGCGGCAGATGTAATTCCGAAGGCAGCGGCCGACGGCCGACAGCACATGTCAGAGTATAGTTTTCAGGACTTAGTTATTATGTTTATAAGGTTATTATGGTTCATCGGGTTATGATGGTTCATAGGGTCGTTGGGTTCATCTTGTCGTTAAGGTTCATCATGTGGCCAGAGTTCATCGGCTTGCTAGGTTGGTCGGGTCATCATGGTTCATCGGGATATTATTTTTCATACATACATACATACATAAATCACGCCTATATCCCTTACGGGGTAGGCAGAGCATTAACGGCCGTAAAACGGATATTAACACCACTTCTGACAAAAGTTTGTGGGTCAATCAGATAACTGTGTATCACTATAGTGACAGGTTGTCAGCCCATCGCCTAAAATTGCAATACACATCTAACCCTCGAGTCCCTTAGTCGCCTCTTACGACACCCATGGGTAAGAAATGGGGTGATGCTATTCTAAGCCGGCATCACACGGTATTATTTTTCATCGGTATATTATGGTTCATAGGGTCGTTGGGTTCATCTTGTCGTTAAGATTCATCATGTGGCCAGAGTTCATCGGTTCACTAGCTTCATCGGCTTATCATGGTTCATCGGGTTATCATGGTTCATCTGGTCGTTAGGTTCATCTTTTCGTTAGGGTTCATCATGTGTCCAGAGTTCATCGGTTCACTAGCTTCATCGGCTTATCATGGTTCATCGAGTTATCTTGGTTCATAGGGTCGTTGGGTTCATCTTGTCGTTAGGGTTCATCATGTGGCCAGAGTTCAACGGTTCGCTAGGTTCATCGGGTTGCTGGGTTCATCGAGTCCTTAGGGTTCATCATATCGTTAGGGTTAGGGTTGGATGTAATTTCAATTGTTTAAAGTAAATATTTTAGAAGTTAAAACTGGTAGATTTATCTACTTCAATTTTTACAAAAAAAAAAATATGTAGCCATTTTTGGTCTATACATATTTTTTTACTTACAGAATTAGCTAGGGTAGCTTAGGGGCTAGTAAGATTGTTAATTTAGAGTAGGAGCACTTCTGGGCAGGTTTTTTGGTGGGTTTTTCCTGTTCAGGAGGTCCGATTAATTATACGCATGTAAACTACACGCTTTAAAAATCTTGACTTCAATTTGAAACAAATATCGTTTTCAGATGGTGGTGGCGTAAAGTTACATGCCGTGTGATTAACCTGGCCAGCCCCGTGGCAGTGCTTTGATTTTTATTTTTTTCTCCCGCCCGAGCCGGTTTTCTATTAGGACATTACAAAATTGTTATAAAAAAAAGAAAATTGTGTGATACAAATTTCTTTTTTTTACAATGACGGTTCATGACGTCAATAAGTGATATGATAATACTATCCTACATTGAATAAAGAATTTCAATTTCAATTTCAAGTTCATCATGGTTCATCGGGTCGTTATTGTTCATCGAGTCGCCAGAGTTCATCGGTTCGCTAGGTTCATCGGGTTATCGTGGTTCATCGGGTTATCATGGTTCATAGGGTCGTTGGGTTCATCTTGTCGTTAGGGTTCATCATGTGGCCAGAGTTCAACGGTTCGCTAGGTTCATCGGGTTGTTGGGTTCATCGGGTCCTTAGGGTTCATCGTGTCGTTAGGGTTCATCATGTGGCCAGAGTTCATCGGGTCGTTATTGTTCATCGAGTCGCCAGAGTTCATCGGTTCGCTAGGTTCATCGGGTTATCGTGGTTCATTGGGTCGTTGGGTTCATCTTGTCGTTAGGGTTCATCATGTGGCCAGAGTTTAACGGTTCGCTAGGTTCATCGGGTTGTTGGGTTCATCGAGTCCTTAGGGTTCATCGTGTCGTTAGGGTTCATCATGTGGCCAGAGTTCATCGGGTCGTTATTGTTCATGGAGTCGCCAGAGTTCATCGGTTCGGTAGGTTCATCGGGTTATCTTGGTTCATTGGGTTATATTCAAATTAGTTTACTTAACTGTCCTTCCAATATCCTAACACACATAATAAAATAACTAACTAACCAACACAATGACCAACTTAGTTTGCCTACTGCATAATTTTATACTGTGGCGTTATCGCCCGCCGCGTAAGGTCAGCGGAGTTCAATTCAAAACGGCCCGCGCGTAAAGCAGAGGCGGGTCGCCTTGGCGCGTAAAATACCTAAAGCTCCCGAAGAACGCGCCCTTAACTCTGACAGGTTACTTTATCAACGCGGCCTACCGTACGGAACAAGACTGAAGACCACGTTACTCGAAGACAGGTTAGGTTTATCAAGTAATATACGTGGAATGTTTGCGTGTTCTCTATCGATGGCTCCAGGCCCAGCTAAAACCATTTAGAATATTTACTATCTTCGCAGCCCTCGAGACTGAGAAAACTTGGAAATAGTCTGACTGCAAGATATCTCGCTAACCAGGCTCAAACTTGTTGGTGCTTATCGATACGAATCATAATGAAGCAGTTCGGGCCAGACTCCGAGCACTGGGAAGCACAGTCCGCTGCCAAATGTACAATCGGAAAGAACCCGAGTTGATCTTCTCGTGGATCGACATACAGAGTGTAAGGGACAGCCCTCCGGATACTTATAGGGTGCATTCAGACCTATTCCCATGGAAAAGTATTTCAGGAAACGCCAAAAAAGTTTGGACTTGCCATAATAATTGCAGGTAGCTGATCTTGATTTTGTATTAAAGGAATTTTTTTTGTCGTAACCTGATATATGTTCCATGGGGAAAGTTGTTCAGTTTCATGGTCTGCATGCATCTTATCAGTGTGGAGGGCTGTCACTTACACCCCGTATACTGGTTCTCCATACAGGCATTATGACGATTAACCAGCAACGATGACGGCCGATGTGGCGCAGTGTTAGTGTAACTGCTTGCGCCGCAAAGATTCTGGGTTCGATTCCCGGTGGGGCACCCACTAAGTTGATATTATCACTTTATGAATTTGTTTCTAGTCTGGTTAGGACATTGCAGGCTGAACCACCTGATTGTCTGTAAGAAAGACGGGTCCGTGTTTCGGCGGGAACGTCAAGTCGGCGGTCGTAACACAAACGTGTCAGAGGCCTAATAGTAGTAATAGGTGGTTAAGAACTCTGACACCAGGGTTCATCGGGTCGTTAGTCGACTCGTTATCCCGCACAAAAAGAAGAAGCAACGTTGATTTGTTGTGTGGACAGCTCGCAGTGTTGCCAAGTACACAATATTAATATCCAAGTCGGTGTCGCTCCTCGCGGCAACTCCGGTGATAAATTCTCGCGTCTTCTTATTCGCGCGACGCGGTTTCAAATTATTTTATCAAGTTAAAAATCTTGAGCGCCCACGAGACTTTCAATCTGCTATTGATGATGATTGATGAAAGGCAATCACGATTAAAGACTTGGCCAAAACAAATAAAAGTTCAATACATTCATCCATTTCCAATTTTGACTGCCGCAAGGCTAGGATTATAAAGTTGTGTGGTAGATTATAAATATCGTTAAAAGTCAATAAAAAAGAGTTGCATTTTAAGGCCCTTAGTATCGTGAAATACTTCAAATCGCGTTAATTTAAGTCAAATTTAAGAAAAAAACTAGTTATTGAATCAGTAAAGAAAAAATAAAGTGTTATAAATAGATTTTCAATAACTTTTTTGGTTGAAAGGGATTGTATTTTTTAAATTGTGTTCACCTATTAAAAAAACTAAATTAACCTGATTTCGGTCATTAATAAGAAAATGTTTTCCAAAACGGTTGTAATTATTTAGTTTGTTTTTATACACAATATAAGATAATCAATGTGAAAATTTTGTTTTGACAGTTTTAATTTATCTCGCACGTGAAAAGTATTGAAAGTAACAGTTGCTTCACCCTATTATTATCTACTTAAAAGATTCGTATAATTTTGGTATAACCCTATATATATATATATATAACCCTAAGCGTCTGACAGCTGATCCTTGAATCAATAAGCCCTTTGAGTCTGGTTACTTATTTGTAAACTACTAGCGGTCTGCCCAGCGGTTTCACTCGCTGGTAAATTACCCGATATTCTGTGGGAATTACAACTTTTCCCGTAGTAAAAAGTCGATTACTACTCGTATGTACTAGCTGAGCAGAAGTGGCTTATCATCCTTAAAAAAATAGTTGCACTTTTGGTGTTCTACATCAGGCCCTCAAGTGCCGACAAAAAGTAGTTCATGTTTGTCTTTGATATGCTAGCAATATCGGAGCTTAATTTCACGATAATCGGTTTAGTGGTCTGGCCGCAAAAGAGTGATACGGCGGCTAGCCGAACGGTTTCCCCGCTGTTAACCGTTTTCTAGAAGGAATAACATACTTTCCCGTAGTAAAAGTAGCCTCTGTTACTCAGAAATGTTTAATGCGCGTCACACCACCAAGCCAAGTGAACGCGTGACACCTATTTATCATTGACTGGTTATTACGGACTGACATCTACAGACGAAAACATCGGCAATACCCAATTTCATTAGGATAACCGGGAACTCCGAGTCTCCCACTTCGACAGTTTACGTAGTATAAAGGCTCGTTTCCCAAGCTTGTACACGGAGCACATGACGGATTGATGAATGAGTCAAGCATGATTGTTACCAAAACCTGATTGATCATGTCGCCGGCGCTTAACAATTTTTCCTTGGCAGTAACATCATGTGTGTTTGTTTCTTCTTCTTTCTTTATATAAAGCGGCAAAATGAATCAGCAACGAACTGTCGTCCAAGACGAATTTATGTGCAACAGAACGGGATGCAAATTTGAAACGCAGCAGTTGAGATTGCTCGAGCAGGTTATGCAAGTTGAACCGGGAGTTAGAAATACACGCGAATGCCGTATTACTTGCGAGAAACTTCATCAGAACTTCGTTTCATAATTTCAAGTGGAAAGTTGAAATTGTTATTATGTCGTCAACATAGACAGCTTTGCGGTTTGATGTAGGTACAGTCGTCTTGCAGCTTTACATTGCATTTCCGGTATACTGAATAAACAGTAGGTAATTCTTTCAAAAACAACTTGGATGGGAGTTATAGGGTCCGAAAGAACGCCGAGATCGAAGACCCCGTGGCCGACCCCAACATAACCGTAGAAACCAAAGCCCACCGTCTCCGCTGGCTCGGGCACATAGAAAGAATGGAAGTATATCGTGTCGTTAAGAAATGGTACCTAGGAAAATCCAGCGGTCGACGATCAGTTGGTCGTCCTAGGTATCGCTGGAGCGATACCGTTCAGTCCGACTTGCGCGACCTTCAAGCGACAGACTGGCGTGAAGCGGCCCAGGATCGGGAGAAGTGGCGGAAACTCGTGTCGGAGGCCAAGAACCACTTTAGGTCCCTGAGCCACAGGAGTAAAGTAAGTGAGTTAATTCTTTCGAAATACTTTATGAGCATTCTGAAATTCTACAAAAAACCAAAATGTATATTATTTTATTAATTACTGGCTTCCATATGACCAACATTTATGGTACGTATATGATAGATAAGAAGTGTAGGTTAGGTATAGTATCGCATTTTTTTTACTTATTCTTTCTAATTTCATATCGATTTAAGTGACTGATGTTTATTCTTTATAGGGGTAGTATGTGAGACGAGATGTTCAAGTGGTTTACCGTGGGACGCGGCATTACAGTCTTTTCTGTGTTTAAAAATAACCGTAAGCAAATCTCTGGTTTCCAAAATATTCCCTCGTAGTAGCTTGCTGTGTGTCCGGTTGTGTGGAAAATCCAGTACCAATAACGGTTTTCAGTGCACTTGTTCCATCTTCAACTCAGTCTTTTAACCCTCAGATCTTGTTATAACTACAGTTTACCTATTTCTTTGTATACAAGCGCTCGTACAAAATGCCAGTCACGATACAGTGGCGGTTGTTGGCGCGCACTCTTTTAATCTGCATGTGGAAATACCGCCATAAATAACGCGCGAGTCGCCTCGCCGCGCCGCGCCGCGCGACGGGCGACCGGCGACCTGCCTGCCATTCTATGCTGCCAGTGTCTACCGATGCCACCAGCGATTTTTATTTCGGGGGAAGAAAAAACATTCAAAGTTGAAATATTTGTCGCTTAGACCGTGGAACCGTGCTGAGAGCCGTGAATTGTCGGCAATGCTACGCGAAATGCAGATTTGTTCGTAAATTAATGTTTAAAGAAAGCTTTGAGGGTAACTCAAGATTCCTAGTTGCAATACATACATAAACTTTCCAAAGTAAAAATATGTAACTTGATCACTAAATGCCTCAATGCCACTGGCATTTTCATACGATAGTGAAATCGAGAAATGATTCAAATCTCCTTTGAGTCCCTGTTAAAATTGTGTTGAACATCACCTCACAACTCTTTATTGAGATTGACTGACATCAAATTCGAATAACCATTACTCATTTAGTACTGTGTGAGGCCGTCTTAGAATAACATCACCCCATTTCTTTCCCGTGGGTGTCATAAGAATGCGACTAAGGGACTCGAGGATGTGTATTGCAATTATTAGACGATGATGGGTTGACTTATGGTGATACACAATTTTCCGAATGACCCTCAAATATTTGTCAGACGTGGCGTAAATGTCCGTTTTTTACGCCATATAATATAGGCGTGATATATGTATGTATGTATTACTCGTTTGGTAGATCGCCTGTGTCGCATACCGATATAATTGAGCTCAACCAAACTTTTCTGAACACCGGAAACGAAACCCGGAAATCATCACATAACATTTTCCTACCAACTCAACCAGGCACCGTCAATAAATGGAATAGGTTTTAGTAAGAATGTGTATACAAATCAGATTGAAGTGTCTCTCCTCTGGCCGCCTGCCAGCCCGAACAGGCGTATATCAGCGCGGCAAATGGTGATATATGGCCCGATCGCTTAATCGTATTGCTGGATACACACACCACTTATTCTTAGAGTAATTTTATTAGGGTTGAGAAAAATCGATGGAGACGGAAGTCGAAACCGAAATATTCATCGATAAGACTTTATCAATAGTATACATACAGACGTCTGATGCGTAGTGCGAATGCCTGCGACGCAAAGGTTCCGGGTTCGATTATCGGTGGGGCCACTAACAAAGTTGATATTTATTACTTTGTGAATTTGTTCCCAGTTTGGTTAGAACATTACAAGCTGAACAACCGGATTGTCCGAAAAGAAAGATGGTTCCGTGCTTCGGAGGCCACACAAGCCGTCGGTCCCGGTTGCTGTCTATGATCACAAACGCGGCGGTTAAAACAGAACACAAACCTAGCCGAAATAAGAGAATCAAAGCCCTAATAAAGAAGAACGGCTACGTTTGTATACCACCGGCAATTAATCACTTCAATATCTTTCTTTATGTATTTAGTTTCAATCCATAGGATTGACGTTTATAAAATCAACTAAATGTCGATAGTTTTAGGATGCTTCAGCTGCTACCGCTATCGATAGTCTCAGACTATTGAGCGGGAACACTATTTACTTGTACGCTTGCTCCTAGGTCCAGTGGAGTGTGCCAAATTCTTTCCAATGGGCGCGGCGTTTTGGAAACAAGTGCGCAGTTTATCTTAGTGGAGGTATACTGCCAGAGAGTCAATGCATAACTTTTTCAATTAAGTCTCAAGCGTAATGCACTTGTATCTAGTTACAATACATACTACATTAATGATCTGAATAGGGGTTGGAGACGTTAATAATTTTAAAAAAAAATGTAACTTATATAGTACATTTTGTTTGCCTGGCATCCAAACTAGGTTTCCCTGTGCTATATGGGAAGCCAGTCTTTCATCCTAGATGTAGCTGATATACAATTGAGTAAGTAACGAACGCAGACACTTAAATTTCTAAGAATTGTTTAACCACTTCAACAAACATAGTATAATTATTTTTTGCGAACACTAATTACTAATTATGAATGTATTTTTTTTATAAATTATATTGTGCCCTCTGCTAATTTGTGTCAATTAAGAGGGAAGAATACCTTCGCCATTTCAAAAAATTAGGTATTTAAGAAAACTCATTCTGTCGCTCGCGCGCTGAAGTCCCCGCGTAGTGCGCACAACACATACACAGAACCTCACGCACACAGACAAACGCTGCCACCAGCCCTGCGAGCGCAGCGACGACGACTGCGCAACGCGGGGTGCTATTTTGTTTTCTTAGATAGATCATTATGGCGTAACCGAAACTAAATTGAGGATTATTTTGATAAATCCAAGTAAGTATTTTACTACCTATGTTATGTAATGTGTATAAACTAAATATTTTTTGATGATTTAGCTTGAAAAAAGTAAGTACCTACACACAGAAAATTAATAAGTTACATGGGGATTCTTAAAATGAATTGAAATATAATAATTCCCAATAAAACATTCTTGTAGAGGAAGTTATTTTGTACCAGTCTTTTTTTTAGATTTTCAATATTTTTACATACATACATACATACATATATCACGCCTATAATCCCTTGCGGGGTAGGCAGAGCATAAACAGCCGCATAAAACGGACATTTACGCCACGTCTGACAAATATTTGAGGGTTATTTAGAAAATTGTGTATCGCCATAGTGACAGGTTGTCAGCCCATCGCCTAAAATTGCAATACACACCCTCAAGTCCCTAAGTCGCCTCTTACGACTCCCACGGGCAAGAAATGGGGTGATGCTATTCTCAGCCGGCAACACACGGCAATATTTAATTCAATATTTTTACTGGATATAAAAATATTTCGATTTGTTTGGAGTACCCCTGTGTAGCTTAATCATAATAGACTGTACCTAGGTAGTAGGTAGGTTGATATTTACGAAATATTATGATTTTTGACTTTGATTAGACTACAAAACTACTGCATTTGCTGCTATAATTATCTATCACATTACAACTAACTATAATGTTTTCAAGTACCAAATTTTTTTTCGGATTCGTGGTCTCATATCTAAAACTGAATAGGTATGTACCTAATGTAGGTATAACATTATTTTATAATTATTGCAGGTTCCGATTTATTAATAGTCACACGATAATGGCTATGACTATGTGCGCCTGAACTGTCTCCTGTGCTGACACGCTTGTTCCGCCTCTCTCTTAAAGAAAGAACGGTGCCAGGGGCCTGGAAGCTTGCTAATGTGCAACCAATTCCCAAAAAGGGCGACCGTGCTGACCCTGCCCATTACCGCCCAATTTCCATCACCTCCATCCTATGCAAGATAATGGAGAGGGTACTCAACAGTAAGTTGCTGACATACCTTGAAGACAATGATCTCAGTGACCGTCAATATAGCTTTCGCCGGGGGCGGTCTACTGGTGATCTTCTTGTGTATGTCACACACTGCTGGGGCGAAGCTATCGAGTAACACGGCGAAGCACTTGCCGTTTCACTCGATATCTCGAAGGCCTTTAACAGAGTCTGGCATGCAAGTCTGCTCAGCAAGCTTCCTGCTTATGGCATCCCAGCTGATTTTTGTACTTGGATTTCGGACTTCCTTAGTGAACGGCCCATCAAAGTAGTCGTTGATGGCTGCTCCTCTGACCTTACGGCCATTGAGGCCGGAGTTCCTCAGGGGTCTGTTCTCTCTGCAACTCTTTTCCTGCTGCACATCAATGACCTTCTTCAGCATGGTATTGTTGGATACGCAGATGATAGTACCGTTTCAGAGAGATACTTGACAGGTGCAGGGACCAGTGGGGATGAAATACGTTCGTTAAGAAAGGCCATGGTAGAGCGAACAGATCTGACCTTAAGCCTTGTCTCCCAATGGGGCGACGACAATCTGGTCTCATTCAACGCCACCAAAACACAGGCGTGTCTTTTCACTGCAAAAAAGAATCCTTTCGACTGGACACTTATTTTTCGGAGTACATCTGTCCCTGTCACTGACAGGCTTGAGCTTCTAAGCATGGAGTTGACATCAAATCTAAACTTCGGCGCGACCATCGAGTACAAAGCTCAAACGGCGGCTAAGAAGCTGGGCATCCTGAATAGAGTGAAGCAATACTTTACGCCTGGACAGCTTTTAACTCTTTACAAAGCACAAGTCTGTTTGTCGGTTTTTTACAGATTGTACTTTGGAGAGTGTGCTCAAGAGCTTCACGACCTTGTTCCACCAGCTCCCTTCTACCCTCGGACATCCAGACGCACCGCCGGATACCATCCATTCCTGGTTGCCATTCCACCAATTCGGACTAAGCGTTTCCAGTCATCATTTATAATGCGCACTGCTAAAGCGTGGAACTCACTACCTGCGTCTGTGTTTCCAACGCATACAACCCTAATCTCTTCAAAGTAAGAGTGAAAAGGCTTCTTCTGGGTGAGCTCGCTCCATCTTAGACTCTGTCTCTGTCTTATGACCTAGACTAGAGTCAAGAGCAAACCCATCCTTGATATAAAAAAATGGAGGAAAATTAGGAAAATACTTTTAGAAGGGGCAAAAAGAAACAAATACGTTTATTTGTCCGCAAGAAGAAATTTCACTTCAAGAGAAAGAATAATGTTTGGTTTGTATTTTGTTTACCTACCTACACCTCACTAAGTAGGTAGGTATACACATATTTTGAACATTTTGTAATCTATATACTATAACAACAATTAGGGAACAATTCAAGTTTCATCGAAATCTGTTAAGAAGTTTAAGACATAATAATAATAAATAAATAAATAATCAAAACTCATAAAACGTTTTCATTGTTTCGAATTTTCCCGTTGTCGGGAATCAGTTTTTTAAAAATATTTATTAAATTTTCAACTTTTCCGTTTTAAGAATTATGTAACTTTAGAACCACGCATTCTGCCAGCAGAAAGGGGTCATCACGTTAAACACTCGTTTACTATTACTAACATTTACAAGCTCGATTGAAAAATAAGTTAATAATTAGTACACTAAAATTGGTAGTTGTTGATTACTTTGCCTTGATCGTAATTTTCAATTTACCAAACTTGCATCGTAAAGTACTATACCATCTTTCTGGAGCAGTCCGATAACCTATTGTAATATGTATGTAAGTAGGAGCGAAATTTATCTTCTCCTTACATCTAGAAACAGAAATTGGTATTAAGGGATATCGATTCCTTTCTCATCTCTACTATCGACTTTTTCGTTAACATCTCTATAATACGTGAAACATTACTTCACCCCCCGACCCCCGATAGTGCGATAGAGAGCGTTGCCGCTCGCGACTGACTGTAGGTATTTTTAAGGTGAAATTTGCGTCTCGGGAGAAAACGTTTCCCACATACTAAATCACAACCAATAGTTTTGATTTTGGTGTCCATCGTTTCAGCATATTATATTCTAGGTTTATAGCTTTTTATTTTTTCTGAAAACTACTTTGTTTTTAAAATACAAACGTTTTACTTCAAGGAAGATTTTGTCATTAAAAAAGTGACTTTTAGACGCCTATAATTTTCAATCAATTGCAAAATTCGAAAAAAGGAAAAACTATAAACCTAGTTTTTTACTGTGTCAACAACATTCTAAAAAATCATTGAGATCGGATTACATTTAGGGGTAGGAAAACGTTTTCTCTTTTTGTATGGACGAGAGCTCGGTAGTCGATTCTCTTAAAATAAATACGTAAGGGCTGGTTCTACCTATGTTGACTACACCATAAGAATAGATAATAATACTGTACAACATAGTAGCAAGCAACCTGAATTCCTCACCGTTTGCTCTCAGAAAATTTATGCACTGCTGTTGTATGGTGTGTTGTTATATTGTGAATGAATGAATGAAAGTAATAAAGATATTTGTATTTGTATTTAGATATACAAAGTGTTTCAATATAGTATAATCTAGTATCTATATATTACCAGATTGGTATGCTAGTGCTACAACATGCCTACGTGAGTGTTTGTATGTATTGAATACAGGATTTGCAAGTCTCAATCAAGATAATACCCGGATAACGTTGCATATACCTACGTGTATTTGGTGAAACTACCACATACAAGAGTAGCAATAAGATTATGTACATTTACTTAATCTTGAACGAATAAAACATTATTCAACAACGGTGTAAAAATAAGCCTTGTTATAACTAAAAAAGTAAGACATGGTTTAAGCTGTGTGACAACGTCAAATCGCACAGAAAAATAGTTTTAAAACTGTCTAACATTTTTGTAATAACACCTTTAAATATTCAATTTGAAACTAGCAAACTTGAAGGATCTGCGAAAATAACAAACAGACTGCAATAGTTTCCAGAATTCTCTCACAAAGTATTTTTCGGACAAAAAGTATTCTAACGACCCGCAGAGCGCGCTCAGCGCTGCGATGCTCAACATCTTTCAAAATTCGCTGCAAAAGAGCGAAATTCCTGCCAGCGTCTGTTTCCAAGAGCACATAACCTTAAAGTAAGGTTCCGTAGTAAAGTTGAATTTTGTGGCACAGTTTGCTCCTTCTTTTATACTCAAATTCTACAATTTGAAGTATAATGCAGATCATTGTTTTGTGAAATAAGATACATGACAACATTTATTTGTTTTTTTAAACTTGCTCCCAACTTTAGTATACTACTATACTAAGCTTGGACTGTAGTCTAAGAGATGACAGAGCAGTCAAACATTGAATGAGAAAGTCGAAAATGGAGCGAGCTTTTCTAGAAGAAGCCTGGTTCCGAAGTCGTAATATAAATCGTTTCAGTTGTGTGTCAGTGGCTTGTCAGTAGGACAGTTTTGGTTATTTCGTATTCTGCTAACAGTTTGAAGTACAGAAAATCACAGTGGCATTATAATAATAGTGCAGTGTCGCTGGCATTGCAAGGGCTAACAAGCATAATATATATTTTTAGATACGACTGCTATAAGACTTAGCCTATGACACTTGGGATAATGTAAGGATTCTTCCGATACATGAACGCTAAAAACATTACACTCCTTTTTTGGTTGGGCAGTCGTGTAAAAAAATAAAAAAACTCGGGCTCAGATCGTTTACTTTTTGAACAGACTTTATGAATTCCAGAGTCGATGAATAGATTAATCCATTTACTTCATCAATCATCATCCGCCATCGGCAAAGTGAGTTATCTTGCGTCCGTCCGCGGCGGCAGCAATGGCGGCGCGATGTTGAGACGTCGCTCACATCAGTCGAGTCGTTTTCCAATCAGACCGGCTCATGAATTATTTACACACCCTCATGTGCCCCCACTACACCGCCTCCGATTAGTATAGGGAGGTTTTGACGTTGCAATATCTATGTATGTTAGTGTATTTTTATAGCATTTATGTAAATTTGTTTATCTATTCATGTAGGTTTATATATATTATTTGCATGCATGTTAAAATATTTTACAGAATTATTTATTCATTTATTTTGTTAAATTTATTTTGTATTGCCTATTTGCCCCAAAAATTTAAATTCTTTCACAAGACATGGGTCGGCTGGACTCGGCTAGAGATCTCTTCTTTAGAGATAAGCTCGCCTTTGCGACAAAAATTGTTTATATATTTTTCTGTGTATTTTTTGTGCAATAAAAAATATTATATATTGTCTGATACCGCGTGTCGTGCGTCGGCGACGGCAAACACTGAACAGTAAATAAATAAATATCGTGTACAATTGACACAGCGCCAACTAGCCTCAAACTAAGCAAAGCTTGCACTAGGTAACTGATATTAATAAATAGAAATAAAATAAAAACCAATTATTGCAGATTATAAAATCCCTAAAAAGTTATTTTTTACAAGAATGTAGGTGCGTATACATTAAGTGGTGTAAAATAACAAATACGTTTAATACGTTTATACTCTTTTTGTATTAATACATATTATACATAAAAACACCCTGACTAAACGCAAATATTTGTGTCTTGTGGGGATCGAACCCATGATCCTCGGCGTTGCAGGCAGGGGTACTATCCGCTACGCCGTCGGGACAGTCAACTTAACTACAGTATACGCGTGCTGTGCGCATGTTAGCACTAAAGTCATACTAGCAGTACACGCGTTCCACCCGCGTTGCTCCCGTGTCCATCAATGTGCTGATCAAGCGCGGGGGCATCGCGTGCTGCGCGCATGCATTAGTACTAAAGACATACGCGTAGTCCACGCGCTCCACCCGCGTTGCTCCCGTGTCCATCAATGTGCTGATCAAGCGCGGGGGCAACGCGGGTGCAACGATTCACAGGAAGACTTAGTACTACAGTCGGCATGCAGTAATGTCGGAGAATCGTGAGAGATCTCAACGAAAAGTCTATTGTTATCTCGTGGTCTGAGCATTAGTCCCAGGAACCAGAGATCTCTGGCTATTGAACTTTGTGTCAACCCCCTTAGAAATCGCCCTAATACCCATTATGACAATAATTACCTGTTTGATTACATTTTTTTTTTATATTCTTTATTGTGCATTAACAATACAATAATATTTGTTTAAAAAAGTAGTTCACAAAGGCGAGCTTATCTCTATAAAGAGATCTCTTCCAGCCAACCTGTTAAACTAAGTACGAAATAAATACGTGCGGGGACAAGATTGCACACAAAGTAAAAATAAAAATAAAAAAAATAAAACAACAATATGATAAATAATTATTTGATAATAGTCAAATAAATACACATAGCTAAACTAATTGAACTATAAATACAAAACCAATATATAAATATAAATACATAATATACAAATACAATACAAACAAATACATACGTAAATATCAAGGTAGTGAAAGGTAGTGCTCTTTCAACCTTCTTTTGAAAGAGGATAAAGAAGGACAGTCCTGGACTGCCTTAGGAAGATTGTTCCAAAGTTGTGTAGCTCGAACGGAAAAGGAGTTGAACAGGAACTTGGTATTGGCTCTAGGACACTCAAGTACCTTTGTGATACAAATGCGCCTAGGCCGGGAATCCGGAGGTAAAAAGTGAAAGCGGGAGCGGAGATACTCGGGTGTGGATGGATCATTGAGGATCTTGTAGAGGACAGACAGGATGTGCACATCACGACGAAGGCGGATAGGGAGCCATTTTAATTGAGCGCGGAATTCAGATACGTGATCATATTTGCGAAGTCCGAAAATAAACCGAATTGCAAGATTTTGCAGGCGCTCAAGTTTATTCAGCAGCTCCTCTGTCACATCCAAGTAACACACATCAGCATAGTCAAGAGTAGGGAGGAGGAGTGCTTGAGCAAGCATTACTTTAGTCTGAAAGGGAAGGAAGTACTGGAGACGTTTGAGAGAATGAAAAGAATAATGCATGCGCCTGCTAACCTCGTTAACCTGGGATGTCCAGGTAAGTGAGAGTCAAAGATAACCCCAAGATTTTTCGCTTTATCCGTGTATGGAATACAAACACCATCATAATAAATGTGATTATTAGCAACAATAAGCTTACTTTTAAGTCTACTGCTGCCAATGATCATGGCTTGTGACTTAGTGGGATTTACTAATAAACCAAAATTCTGAGCCCACGTCTGTATAGCAGAAAGATCTGCATTGATAGAATCAACAGCCTCGGATACTTCAGGAAGAGAAAAATGCCTGTAAATTTGCAAGTCATCTGCATACAGATGGAAGGGAGAAGAGATTACTCGAGAAATATTATTGATAAAAATAGAAAAAAGCAATGGAGAGAGAACGCCGCCTTGGGGAACACCAGCAGTAAGATCCAACCAGTCCGATGTTAAATTATCAGTCTTCACACACTGCCGGCGACCATGTAGATAAGACCAAAACCAGCCTATCACCGAGGGAGCAATGTTAAGAGAGCGGAGGGACCCAAGAAGGATATCAAAGTCAACCGAATTAAATGCGTTGCTGAAGTCAAGCAGAGTCATAACAGTAAGTTTAGTGTTATCCATCGCATGGCGAATATCCTCTGTGACATTCAGCAACGCACTAACCGTGCTATGAGAGGGACGGAAACCGGATTGGAAAGGACAAAGTAGGTTGTTGGAAATAAGAAAGGAGTATAGTTGTTTGTGAACAACACTTTCGAGAACCTTCGAAAGTACAGGAAGGATAGAAATGGGACGATATTGGGAAAGGGAAGTTGGATTAGAAGTTTTAGGGAGAGGAATAACGAAGGCCTTCTTCCACAGAGAAGGAAAAACATTAGCTGTAAGTGAAAAATTTATTATGTGAGAGATTATGTGAGTGATACATTTCTATTTCTTTATTATTATTTTGCCGTGTGATGCCGGCATAGAATAGCATCACCCCATTTCTTTCCCGTGGGAGTCGTAAGAGGCGACTAAAGGACATGATTGCAATTTTAGGCGACGGGCTGTCAACTTGTCACTATGGCGATACACAATTTCCCGAATGACCCTCAAATATATGTCAGACGTGGCGTAAATCTTCGTTTTTGCGGCCGTTTGCGCTCTGCCTACTCCGAAAAGGATAAAAGGCGTGATATGTGTATGTGTATGTATTATTATTTTGGAATTTTGTTAAATCTTGTTTAGTTTTACTATGAACGCAGTACAGAGTGTTGTGCACAAATCTCAGCCCTCCGCACTCGTGTGAAAACGAGCAACGTGTTGTTTCTCCAATGTCTTTCTTTTCCCCCCACTTTGGGAAGGTAAACCTCTTTATTTGTGGGGACGCGACCGCGGCTTGAGGGGGGGAGAGGAGAATACATAAGTACTGTGATTGTGGGTTAGTCTTGTCGTCGATGTGTTTGCTAATTAAAAGAAATTCTAGGTAAAGAAATTAAGGCCAGTGTGAAGTGGATAATCTTAGTGAATGTTGTGTTTCTGAGCGCCTTTCTAAGAAAGCAAAAATGTTATTTTACATGCACACATTATTACGCCCATAATCCCTTGCGGGGTAGACATAGTGTAAACGGCCGCAAAAAACGGACATTTACGCCACGTCTGACATATATTTGAGGGTCATTCGGAAAATCGTGTATCGCCATAGTGACAGGTTGTCAGCCCATCGCCTATAATCGACCAATACCCACCCTCGAGTCCCTTAGTCGCCTCTTACGACTCCCACAAGAAAGAAATGGGGTGATGCTATTCTAAGCCGGCATCACACGGCAAAAATGTTATTTTAGGTCAGGATTATTTTTAAAATGCCTATACTTAGTACAAACTAGGTGAGTTTAAACTATTCCTTTCAGATACAAAGTGACTGATGTGTGATGCCAGCTTAGAATAGCATCACCCAATTTCTTTCCCGTACGTGTCTTGAGGCGACTAAGAGAATCGAGGGTAACATGTGTATTCCAATTTTAGACGATGGACTGAAATCCTGTAACTATGATGATACACCATTATGAATGACCCTCAAATGTTGGTATCAGACGTGTCGTGAATTTCTATTTTTTATTGCCGTTTACGCTGTGTCTACCTCGCAAAGAATACAGGCCTGATATAGGTATGTAAGTATGTATGTACTTACCCATTTTCCCGTGGTGATTGGATCTTTGTCCGTAGTATAGTTTATTAGAAGTAGTCCATCACGCTTATAACCTTTAGCTAATAATCTATTTCAGTTTCTCATACAATTAAGCTAGACTCTTGGTGTTCCACGCCAGGAATATCACACCCTCAGCCAGTTCTGTGGCGATCGGCGTTTATGACGACCGCCTTGCATACGTCTTCTGTTTGCGAGCTGGCTACAGCCGCCATGGTTCAAACGTATCAAATGAACTATGATTTGATGATGCACTCGCAGTGCTAAATTATTTTCATCAATGAAAATAAGAAATTGAAAAAATTTCAGCGCCAGCCGGGACTTGAACCCGTGGGGTACCGTCCCACTGCTCTGCCACCTGAGCTACCGGCGCCCCGGGGTTTTTCAATATCTTATTTTCATTTACGATTCTAATGAGTTTCGTAAATGTTTGATCCGACAATCGGAGACGTTACATGTTTTCATACAGGGTTTACACCCTATAGGGACAGCCCTCCGAATACTTATAGGTTGCATTCAGACCATGACCATTAAAGAAAATATTTCAGGAAACGTTAAAATTTTGGACTTTCAATAGTGAATGTAGTCAGCTGATCGTGATTTTGTATGGGAGGCCGAATATTTTTTGTTGATTAGTATCATTGGTTTGCATGCACCCTATCAGTGTTCGGAGGGCTGTCCCTTGCACCCTGTATATTTATATAGCAGATCTTCTAAATTTCAATATTTAAAAGCAAAATTTAAACGTTCTCATGTTTGTTTTGATAGCAAACTTCACCAGCTACGTTCGTACCTATCTAAGTGCCATGAAAATCCGCACGATGAAAATCTTTTGGTATGGAGCCATGTATCAACCGGACTAAACTAAAATAAAAAAGAATGGTGCCAACTTCAAGCCTTATCATTTTTATCACGAACTACTTTTTCCGAAGGAACACGGGTTGGTAAGTAAAAAAAAACATACTTTATCTAATTTTAACCCATTGTCCTGTTAGTTTCAGGGATTCGCACATTTGCTCATCCTGCATACAAACTTTTCAAGAAGATCCATCTAACCGTCTAACGCTTATATCAACACACCGGCATCGCAAAACTTGCCAAAGAACACGAATATAGCAACTATTTTGCTGTGCGACCAAAACAAAAGTTTCCTAACAAACGCCTAAGTGAACACCAAGTTGCTCTTTCACAATAAACAAGCTAGAATGTTCTTTTGAAAATTTAATGACGCGAGTTTCTGTGCTGACCCGGCCGATAGGGCAGGACAGCGGACGGGACAGTAAGGGTGACTGCACACATAGCTATTGATCCGAGATTGGATCAAAATTGTATCGCCTAAACGCCTAATCCACGCGCCGTCAATCCGTCCGTTCACGTAGACACCTACTACGTAAGAGGTTTGGTACCGAATATGCAAGCCGCGCTCCCCAGGAGTATTATATACTATATTTGTAGTTTTTCAGTTGTACAAAAAAGTTACTGAAATTGTACTTACCTACAAAATTTTCAAGTGCGGGCAGGATTGAAAATTTTCTAAGTTTTTAAAAATTGTTTACCCAAAACGGGAAGTGTTTTAAAATTTGGAATTCAAATTGTATTAAATTTGTACCTTGAAAATGTTTTTACTACTTTGGTTCACGAAGTACAAAGAAAAAGCTCTCAAGAGCGCGACTTGAATATGCCTAGAAATACGGTTAATGTAATTGTATCTACTTATTTGATAGGCAGGCATTCGAGCCTTTTGAATAATAACCAAAGTGTGAAAAAATCTGAGATGTTAAAATGCTCAAAGCAATAATTTAAATATTATTTAACTAAGTTTTATTATTATCAAGGTGAGATGTACCCCTGCAAAAGGTTGTACTACTTATAAGTCAATAGTATGGATTTTGCTTTATTTAGTCTTACAACATTAATTATTGTCATTCATAAATTCATCACAGAGTTTTATGGTAGGTAAACGAATAGCCAAACTGATTATTATGCATTGTTTTTTACAACAAATAAATGGACTTTGTAGAAAGGTTATCAAAATCATCATGAAGTGCCAGCATTAATGAACAAATGTTATACGTAGGTAATACAAATTAATGCTTTGCATTTAAGCATCGTCGATCAATTTCTGTCGATATGCGACAACCTTTACGGTAGAAAGGAGAATAGTGCGGGACTGCGGGGCTAGTGGACTGTATGGGGACGAGAGACACATATTGACAGCTCACTAGCTACAGGGTGAGGATGCGGTATGCGGAGTAGATGCGGCAGTCGAAGATACTTACAACTAAACATTACATACATATAGCACGCCTATATGCGGACGGTTCAAATAGATATTTACGCCACGTCGGACCGGCATTTGAGGGTCATTCAGAAAATTGTGTATCACTATAGTATTAGCCTATCGCCTAAATTGGCAATACACATAATTATAACCTTTGAGACCCTTAGTCACCTCTTACGACACCCACAGGAAAGCAATGGGGTGATGCTTTTCGAAGCGGGCATCACACAGTTTAATTAAACATTCCTACACGATATGTAAATTCAACCTTCTGCCAAAAAACTCGTGCACGAGGTGTCAGTGCGCCTCAATGAGACCACTGGTGACCGGAGAGCTGGTAGTTTTCTCGGCCAACGGCTAAGCTTGGCCATCCAAAGGGGGAACGCTGCCTACTTACTTGGTACCCATGTCTTTTGGGGGCGCACTAGACGACTTTATTTTAGCTTAAATTTAGGTTACTCACTAGGTACTTTATTTAATTTTAGTCTAGTTTAGCTTAGTATTAATTGTTACTTGTCCCATTGTTAACATTAATAAAGTAAACCTTTCTCAACACTAACGTATCAATATCGGACCAAGAATTTTGCGTAATAGTAGTACGAGAATTAATACATCATCTGGACTCCTGTATACATAATATTAATTGTCAATATCATACGGTATCCAACCAAATTAAATATTTACTTACATCATTTCGTATTAGCCGTAAGGGCTTCGTTACAGAATGATTTATATCAATTGGAAGATTATGGTGACTCTATAGCAATAAGTCGACAAAAATAGTGACTGATAGATATAAGATACTTATATTTTTCATTCATAATAATGATTCATGGCACAATTTGTTCAACCCGGCTAGGAACTTGTAGAATAAGGTAACAACTAGAAGCAGGTTGGGTCATATTGACACGGAATGATACCACCGTATAACTTAAGATAAGAACAATATTTATTGACAAAAAAACACGCAAGCACAACAATAAACAACATATACTTCAAACGCTTCAAACTAACGAGGTACCAAATTTTATATATTTTATAATGGAAATGTAATTAAAATAACATAAATAAAAAATATTTTATACAGAAATACTGTTTCTCCTGGACGTCAGATACCTGTCTACTAATGATGAACTAATTTGTAAATGAAAGTTTTTCTGTGGTCGATTTTTCACTTTGTTTTTATCTGTCATTTTCTTTTACAATCTTCTATGGCCTCTTCAAAATTTTACTGGCCAAACTTTAAATAAAATCTTTCTTTTCTGTGGCTGCTTCAAAGATACGCTGGCCAAGTTTGTCTGCCGACTGACCATGTGGCTGCAGCAACTCTCAGCGCTGCTGATAAAGCTGGCTCGTGACCACCATCCCACCGAGGTCTGGCGCCAAGTAGCTTGCTGCGTTCCGTCAGTGTGTGGGAGTGCCAGTGCCTTAACGGGCTTCTTCTGGGTGAGCTCGCTCCATCTTAGACTCTGTCTCTGTCCTATGACCTAGACTAGAGTCAAGAGCAAACCCATCATTAATAAAAAAAATGCAAACCACGGTCAGCTAAACATCAGCTGATTCTGTTGCTGGGTGGGTCGCAGCGTTGCTAAAAATAAACGGGAAAATGCCAGGGCCCCAGCAGCCGCTCTTGCCCGCCAACCGGCTAGTCCTGTAAGCTCCCAGCTCAATATACTGCTGTGATTCTTCTATAAGCTCTGGCGCCATCTTCTGTTCATTACGAATTTTGAGAAAAGATCTATTAGAAGTACAATTTTAATAGGTATTACTAACATTTCGACCTTGTTCCACCAGCTCCCTTCTACCATCGGACATCCAGACGCACCGCCGGATACCATCCGTACCTGGTTGCCATTCCACTAATTCGGACTAAGCGCTTCCAGTCATCATTTATAATGCGCACTGCTAAAGAGTGGAACTCACTACCTGCGTCTGTGTTTCCAAATGCATACAACCCTAATCTCTTCAAAGTAAGAGTGAACAGGCTTCTTCTGGGTGAGCTCGCTCCATCTTAGACTCTATTTCTGTCCTATGACCTAGACTAGAGTCAGGAGCAAACCCATCATTAATAAAAAAAAAATCACCAAAGAGGGAAGGTAAAAAAGTTTGGGTCAAATTCCACCCTTTTTTTCCTACGTTATCTAACGTAGTTTTGTGTGCATCTGCACACTAAGAAATAAACTATGGCTGGCCTTAATGAATGCAGCAATTTTATTATTATTGATGCGTTAAACAATATATAACTATCCGCATACTTATCAAAAAAGGCAGGGTCATAATGACCATGAATGAATGAAGTCATCAGCAACTTCGCATTAAGTTTATCAAATGTGTGAAGAAAATGTGGCCGAAATAACCAATATTATTTCTGAGTTCGTTGCTCCTGTCAAATTGGAAGCCATATCTGGTGAGCGCCCAAAGTCTCATGTGCTCGGTTCAGCGGGCAGTGCGACATGATCTGACCGGACTGTTCCTTACTCCGACCATCCTCACAGGATATGAGATATCAACAACAAATTACTCCACTACTGCTTATTAGTATCATCTTATACGGGGTGACAGGAAATTCGATACATTCTCTGCTGGGGGTGAGAAGGGAATCCATTATCCAACATAATATGTTAATTTTATTATTGCATATAACTATGGTTCAAATATCATTAGTAGTTAATTATGCAAACCTTTTTTATTTTTTACACTTTTTTATTGTTCTTATTTATGTCGTTAAAGGTGGTTTTCCCTCTTGTCGATCATTTCGTATTTTTAACGCACCGCCAAGACTTGACAGATGCATCCTTTAACGTACCGTAGTTGTATTTGAATGGACTTAAGATCGGCATTTGCATTTTCCTTTCTTCTGACAGACGCATGCATTACAGAGCGTTATAAATCAGCGAGTCCGCAGGGAAGACCAAGAAATGGAAGAACCACCAAAAACGTTCATATTTACTTCGAAAACTGTATTTATACTCAAGCAAGAATGTAACGGGAAATCCTAATTCCTTATTCCATTGATACCTTTAAATATTCACGACGCTATTCAAGAAAAATAAACGTTACTTCGTATTCAAGAAAACAGTCAGGTAAGCTGTTTGTGTTCATTCATAAACGTTATCTATGCGTGAGTCAAAAGGCACGGTACTATCAATAAGTTCCAATCTGGATATTCACTCAACAGTCCCCTTGTGAATGGTAATCGGTTCCAAACCGCTGTCTAAGCAAACCTTGCGTCCTTGCCATCCCCTACATTTATTCCATTTCGCCTTACATCGCCTCGTTTCTTAAATCTCTTTGGGTTCGATGGCACTGAAGCAGAAACGAATCCGAGCTTTTGGGAAATGTTCGTGAACCTTGATGCCATCTTTGAAGACATAACCCTCCCCTGTGTTTGGGCGGTTGGGGTGACGACATTCAATAGACAAAGTTTAGAAAATCGTCGTTTTGGTACTTGAGAGAGAACGGAGATTTTGCTTAAATGCGAGGGCGAGTTCTTTTATTTGGGGATAAGTGATTCAGTATTTACTTTAGTTAAAATAAAAAATGCAAATTGCATACGATATATTTTGTGTTTTATGATAAGTTACTATTCGTTCGTCGAGTGTCCAAAAGTAAGTCACGAAATCAAAACAGCTTTTAATTTTTCTGTTATTCATTAAAATAATATCTGATAGAATTCAGTACAAAGAATCCTTCGATTCGTTTTCGAGCTGATAATGGCCAGTTTCCAATAATACAGTTTATTCGTTCATTCACATTTCGTTCAATTTTTCCCGGAACATCTCCTCTATTGGAATGTCTTTTGGAGTTACTGTGGCGGTTTACACTCCACTGGTTCTGCCAATGCCCAGCTCTGAAGCTAGTAAGCTCGTAATGGCGGTTTTCCTTTACGTTGATGACTTTATTGTGTATTGGGAGAGACACAATTCATTTCAGGAAAGATTTTCATTTATAAAAATAAAAGGTTTACGGGGTAGGACTTTCCAATGTTGGTCCACTAATTAGGAAGACGGTATCATGGTTCGGAAAAGCCTCTTACGTACCTATTGGCTTTCACGAGCGAAAACAATATAAATTTGAAAACATTTCAAAACAGATTGTTGCAAAAATATAATAGTTCCCGCATAAAAGACGAGAACACGGTTTTTATAGTACCCACGAAGTAAGGATCTGACTTTATTCTGTAACTATTACCTAACAAACGTACTTCTATTATTAATCCGGTGCTAATATCTGACAAAAACGATGAAGTCTTGAGTTAATCTTACTTGTTTACCAGGTGGTTTCTGAAAATATTTTCATTAAACTGTGAAAATCACAGGACAAAAATATGTTATGTGGGTATATTAATGATGTTAATGAACTATTAACTATTTAAGCGTATTTTTGGGTCGAAAGCCGAATGTCAACCGATAAACTAAAGAGGCAGTTCAATTTACTGCAGAAGACAGCAAGTACATTCGTTGTTTTCTTATCATCCAAAAGTCTGGCATAGATGAATTAAGTCTAAAACTTCCAATACTGGATCAATGGAATTCGTTTCTGAAATAAAATCACAAACGAATTTCACCGCAATAGAGCATAATGAACCCCAAAAGCCAGAAAAGGTCGCCGAAATATCTAAAGTTTACTTCAAAACGGAGAAAATCTGTTTGATTTATTCATTTTGCGACCTTTCTTATAAAACTGGGTAACAAGATAATAGCGAAACGGAATGTACCGCAGTAGTGCGGAGTGCGGTAGTGCGGTAACGAGGCAAAGGAAATACCGTAGTTAGGCATGTCGCCAGTCCAATATTCCAGATTTATGGACAATTTCATTAGAGGACTCGGGTTATGGTTGCCGTGTACACCGAGAAAGAAGTGAAAGACAATATTCTTCAAGAAATCTAAGTTTTTTTAAATAGATTACTGTGACTAATGAAATTAATCAAAGAAACGGAAGCCTTATAGAAAATTTAGTCCTGATGAAAATGCAAAAGCCTTTTAGAGAACATCCTTCGTATGCAGAAATCTATGACTGAATAAATTGCTTTGTTTCATATTCGTTTTGTATCGTTTAGCCACGTCTTACAAAGGATTGAGGGTTTATTACAAATCATGTCAGTATGTATTAAATTTCCCTGTTGTATACATGGTTGTAACACATGAAAAATTATCGTTTACAGCCAATTCTCTAGTTCTGAAGTATTATTACCCCATTTTTTCACTTTGTGTTTGTATTCTTAGTAATAAAACATTTTTTTACACTAGTTTTATTACATTTTAAATTTTAAATATAAAAGCGACCGGTTTCGTTACTTCATCGTCAGGCAACAATTTTAGAAATCCAATCGTTTTGAGTATTACTTAGAATATTATTGACCCTTCTAATCAATAGGGTAATTCGATTCTTAGCCAGCTTTTACTGACTATGAAACGGAAGTGTTTATGTAATGTGTAAACTGTGTACTGTGTGCACGGCGGCCGAGGCCCCGCGGCATCACGATGCATAATGCATGGCGGTATATTTTACTGTTAGCATAGTTTTGTCGAGTGCTGCGGACGCGCACCAATCACTTAGCGGTAACTTACTTGGGGTAAATATTACCGCTCTATTGAGACTGGCGTAACTAGCCGTCCTTTGCCGCGCTTTGGTGGAGATGCTGGGAAATACTTCTTTGGAGTTTTTTTCATTTCTTGAAGTTTTTGCCACTTGTTTCGTTATGTGCAACAAAATTTTATCAATGTTCATGAAAGTCTACATTATTGCTATTTAATACTATTGACCAAAAGTGATGTGATGATCTGTGTGTCCAAATATAAATCAGTTGAATCATGCAATTTGCCTTTTATTCAAACATCAAGATCATCTCTTTTAAACAAATAATCTAGTGTCCTTGTTATGCCTACCATGAAAGTGAATACATCAAAATTATGCTTCTTTGTCTTTTCCTCTTGCGATACAATCCCTCATGGAAATTACATATTTATTCATACACTACAAGTATTTACATGTATACAACATGCAATGTCCGACTGGGCCCCATATGGCGAACGGAGCGTTATTCAGACATCCCCCCCTCTTCACCCTTCCTCCCCCCCATCTGCAGCCACAAAGCGGAGGCTATGGGCAATTTCGTATAGTGCTAAAGTTCTGTAGAACGAGAAAATATTAATGTCTATGGACAAGTTGGGCATAGAGGAAGGCGTGATAGAGGTTTGGGCTAGCAACTCAGTGTGTTGGTACTGGAGATAAGTTCACATCGGTGCTATACTTATAAGTTACATATATACATACATAAATCACGCCTTTATCCCTTACGGGGTAGGCAGAGCGTTAACGACCGTAAAACGGATATTAACACCACATCTGA
The DNA here is from genome assembly GCA_027580185.1 of Tuta absoluta. Lineage (NCBI taxonomy): Eukaryota > Metazoa > Arthropoda > Insecta > Lepidoptera > Gelechiidae > Tuta > Tuta absoluta. The sequence continues at coordinate 630,326 of JAQAHW010000045.1, forward strand.
CAAAAGTTTGAGGGTCAATCAGATAGCTGTGTATCACTATACCTAGTGACATGTGGTCAGCCCATCACCTAAAATTGCAATACACATCTAACCCTCGAGTCCCTTAGTCGCCTCTTACGACACCCATGGGTAAGAAATGGGGTAATGCTATTCTAAGTCGGCATCACACGGCTAACTTATAAGTTACGCTGAATATATTAATATTCATTTTAATAGCTATGTTAGGCAACTACATGTTACCTTATCTTGTGTACCTTTACCTACGTTACTCATTTTAAGTAACGTTCAACGTAAGATACACGCAAAATTATCGTCAATTACATACCGATCAGGCATAAAGCCACGGCGACAGGCAATTCAAAAACATTGGACGTTATTTGTTCTATCTCTTGCAGTGCAATCGATAGCTTTTCAGAATTCAAAGGATTGCTCGGAAATATTTTCAACAACTGTCATGGAGTTAAAAACACACGAAAAGGCTTTGAAATATTCGTTGCCTTCCAAAAAAATACCGCCGCAAAAAGCGAGTTATTCTACCCGCACCACACACACTCGCTGAAGTTCCGGGAAATAGTGCCACCAGAAATTCTGTCGATAGTAGTTGGAAAGACTAGGAGGGTAATTATGTAGTACAAAGGGGAATTTTAAATGTTTGTTCGCAACACAAATTTACTTAGGTAATGTAACTATCAATAAATCTCTAATTTAAAGCGTAATGCAATAATGTTAATAAATGCAATCAATTGCTGTAGTTTTATACCAACATTTCTCCAACTATTGGCATTATTATCACACGGCATTCAGATAATGACAACTCCGTGTGATGGTGGTTTAGAATAGCATCACCTCATTTCTTTTCCGTGGATGTCATAAGAGGCGGCTAAAGGAATCAAGGGCTACATGTTTATTGTAATTTTTTGGGCAATGGGCTGACAAACTGTCACTATGGCGATACACAAATTTCTGAATGACTCTCAAACGTGGCAGAATAGCCGTTTTTACGGCGTTTTACGCTCTTACTACCCCGCAAGGGAAAGAGGCGTGATATATATACGTATTCTCCAACTTTTTACCAGAACACAATAGCTAGACTACTGAAACTACTCATTCGTTAAACTCTGATGACGTTTCACGTTAGAATAACTTCATCATTACATACGGTGGTATGTACAGTTAAGTACCTACGGTATAAAGAATTATATCTATCATTTATACAACACTAGACTAAAGTATCTCGTCAAAAATTCACCGGCGATTCTTTGTTATAGTTGCTACTATGGTTGCCATCAATTATTCTGGAGTCCGCCGGGCATCCAGGGTGTTTTAGCAATTCAGGAGCCGGGCCGTTTCCTGGTAACTAGTTAATGTTGCACGACCAACCGTGATTTCGTTCAACAATAGAGCGCGGGTTTCACCAAACTTCCCGAGTTTCATAATCTTGTTCCGCGTGCGAACCTAATACAATATTTAGTTTACTTTCAAAGTTTGCTACCGTGAGTTTGTGAGTGACAGGGATACTTTTGTATTTTTTCTTACTTGATATTTTTGTATAATTTTACTATCTAGCAGAATCATTTTAGTAATGGGAAATTTTGTAGCCAATCTTTAAAATGTACATAGATAGCGCTAAACTAAAAATGTAAGTGGATGATGAAAAGAAGGTATTTATGACTCAAATTACCAAAATTCAACTGAATATAACGCCATCTGGTTTTCTACACTAATATTATAAAGAGGAAAGATTTGATTGTTTGTTTGTTTGTTTGTTTGTTTGTTTGTTTGCATCGAATAGGCTCCGAAACTACTGGCCCGATTTTAAAAATTCTTTCACCATTAGAATCGTACATTATTCCTGATGAACATAGGCTATATTTTATACCAGAAAAAAATAGGGATCCGCGTGAAAATTTCGATAATGTAACCCAACATGTGAAAAATATACCAAAAAAATATCTTATATCGCGTACGCTGTGGAAATTATTGACAATAGAGCAAAGTGATGTACTACAGTTTTATAGAATACATCAATATCTATAATAATGTCTGCGATACTATATGTCTAACTATTACAGTTAAGCCACAATAACAACTTTTTCGTTTAAAAATGTACAAATGTACCAAAAAAATATCTTATATCGGGTACGCTGTGGAAATTATTGACTATAGAACAAAGTAATGTACTACAGTTTTATAGAAGACATCAATATCTATAATAATGTTTGCAATACCATAAGTCTAACTATTACAGTTAAGCCACAATAACTACTTTTTCGTTAAAAAATTTACAAATGTACCAAAATAATATCTTATATCGGGTACGCTGTGGTAATTATTGACAATAGAGCAAAGTGATGTACTACAGTTTTATAGAGGACATTAATATCTATAATAATGTCTACGATACTATATGTCTAACTATTATAGTTATGCCACAATAACTACTTTTTCATTTAAAAATGTACAAACTACGCCACATTATTCGTACCAGTGTAATGATTACATTTAATCATTACTGTATTAAAGGGTGTAAGGGATAGCCCTCCGAATACTGATAGGGTACATGCAGACCATGAAACTGAACAACTTTCCCCAAGGAACATATTTCAGGAAACGTAAAAAAACTGACTTTCCATAGAGAATGCAGTCAGCTGATTGTGATTTTGTATTGAAGGTAATTTTTTTGGCGTTTCCTGACATATGTTTCTAGGGGAAAGTTGTCCAGTTTTATGTTGCATGCACCCTATCAGTATTGTTTCATGCACACTTTCCCTTACTCGGTAAAAAAAAAGACGACAAAAAACATTGAATAATGCATTAAAAAAATCTACACCAAAATAATACATACATACACATATCACGCCTATTATCCCTTGCGGGGTAGGCAGGGCGTAAACGACCGCAAAAACGGACGCCACGTCTGACATATGTTTGAGGGTAATTCGGAAAATTGTGTATCGCCATAGTGACAGGTTGTCAGCCCATCGCCTAAAACTGCAATACACACCCTCAAGTCCCTAAGTCGCCTCCTAAGACACCCACAGGAAAGAAATCGGGTGATGCTATTCTAATCCGTCATCACACTTAAATAATAATAATATAATTTACACTAATATTAGAAACAGGATTTTTTTATTATTTGTTTGAATTGAATAGGCTCCGAAACTACTGAACCGATTTCAAAAATTCTTTTACCGTTAATTGACATTGAAATTCTTTATTCAATGTAGGATAGTATTATCACTCATTGACATCATGAGTCGGTATTCTAAAAGAAGAAATTTGTATCACACAATTTTTTTTTTAATTACAATTTTGTTATGACCTAATAGAAAACCGGCTCGGGAGGGATAAAAATTAATAAATAAAGGCACTGCAATGGGGCTGGGCAGGTTAATCACACGGCATGTAACTTTACGCCATCACCATCTGAAAACGATATTTGTTTCAAATTCAAGTCAAGATTTTGGAATCCTACATTATCCCTGATGAACATAGGCTATATTTAACTGTCTTTTTCCCGGGGGGAAATTGTTAGCGGCGGGTGAAACCGCTGGGCGGGCTGCTAGTAAATTATAAATTAGCTCGAGGACTTTTAGATAGAGAAGCCCCCTTTAAATCTGCTGACTTTACTTCCAAAAAGTCTGTTTATTTACCTGTTATTGTACTGTGCTGTATAGTATACTTAAGTCTATGCGTAATAGTATCATTTGGTAGTACGCATTATCTAGGCAAGCATGAACCATCATCGTCTGCATCATCACTTTCTATCAGGTGAGATAGCAGACAAATGCGAACCTATTTTAAATTAAAAAATAGTAGTTCGAAAAAAAAATGTGTTGCACGTAAGCAACTAAGTAATGAGTTGCAACGCATTCTCCCGAAATACCACATTCCGTTCCTATTTCACACATAGTTGTTTCCATGTTAGATTTATGTTCGTTCGTTGGTAGCGAAGGCCGCGGCCCCGCTACATGAGATAGATCGTAGTTTTATTGTGATTAATAATGTATAGGTTCATATTTCGTCATTTTCCGGCTCGTGTGAACGATGGGCCCGATCAACTTTTGCTTCAAAGTCATCCAGAATACAATGCTGGCAAACTTCGGCAAGTATCTTACAGGCTTGTAGCAATGCAGAAATGTACATTATAAAAACGACTGAGAATAGTTGAAGGCGCGCCGGAAAAGGAAGGGAGTAACGTGCGGCGGGCAATAGGCAGAGTGGAAATACATCATAGTACGATAAGACTGGCGACGCCGCGACACAGTCTACTTTGTTATTGATGTGCATTTTGTAAACCTCATTGCTTATTAAATTGCTAGTAAGTAGCGCTGATCAAATATACATAAGCAAATTCAGAGGCGGTTCACCCACTTGCCGTCCGTCGTTGCGTATTCTCTATGCACCGTGTCCGTAATTGTATGGGAAAATTGGGAAATAAGATCGGAATCTGCAATTTACTTTCGCCTGACAGACGCACGCGTTATTCGGATAACAAGTGTAAGAACCGCCATAATATCATCCCTCACACCCAATCAGAGTAAACAAACGTTTACCAATGCATCTATTGTTATATGACTGAGTATCACAATTAAAAACGGACGTAATTATGTATGTCCGAATGCCCTGCCCACATCGTATGCATAATTCAAGCGAATGTTTTGACAAAATAAAGCATGAACAACACATTAGCATGACGTTTGCATGCCACTAGCCCCTAGTCAGCAGGGCGTGCCGACTGTGCCGTGGACGCGACTGAACATGACCTACATAAGCGCCAAACGCTGCGCCGAGCGGGCTGCACCCGCGGGCCTACGGGAAAATACAAGAGCAACGCTGCGTGGCGCGGGCGTGGTCCAGGCGTGCTGCCCGCTTAAGGCGAGTAGTGCCGTCGAACTTGCGCCACTTCACGAAAAAGAACACATTGTTTCATAAAGACAATACCTGTCCTTTGCCCAAGTTATTGCTGTTATTTTGAAACAAACGGATATAAACACCACGTCTGACAAAAGTTTGAGGGTCAATCAGATAACCGCGTATCAATATAGTGACAGGTTGTCAGTCCATCGCCTAAAATTGCAACACATCTAACTCTCGAGTCCCGTAGTCGCCTTTTACGACACCCATGGGTAAGAAATGGGGTGATGCTATTCTAAGCCGGCATCATACGGCAAAAATCTAAAATTCAATAAAATGGAAGTGCAGCTAATTACGACTGAACGCAATGCGATACGTTGATTTGAAGCAAGATTTGCTTAATGAGCATTATACTGGAAGCTTTGCCTACGGACAAACACGCTCGAATTACCAATTAGTAGTAGCGCAACTTAAGTAACAAGTTATTTATTTCGATTCCACGTTACTGACTTAAACGGCTTATTAAAATAGCACTGTCACTTTCCCTTATATACCTTTAATAAAGGATAGTAAATGTCATAAACTATCTAAGTCATTTGGCTTGACCGATTTAGATGAAATTCGGAACACAGGTAAAGTATACTAAGTATGTATATAAAACCTGGAATAACACATAGGCCACTTTTTACCGCAGGAAAACAACTATTACCACGGGAAAATGAGTGGCAGCGGGTGAAACCGCTGGGCAGAAACCTAGTATATATTTTGTAAAACGAGCGCCTTATGCTACGCAGTATTCTCTACCAGCCAACCATAGGGTAAACAGAGATTCTTCTGTATGCATACTTAAAGTTTATAGCCTGTAGAATAGGAACAATCTCCTTCAGACATCCTTTGTTCATCTAATTATTCAGTCTAAACAATTACGCAGTGAATAGTCATACAAAAAACGAAGGTATAAGCTAATATTTTATCAAATAAAATGTACTTTTTTATCATTTATCCAAGAAATGTTCCCAAAACCACGTTAAGTCAGACATTTACAAAAGAAAATATTAATTCTAGTTATAAGACAGGTAACTGACGTCAGAGCTAGGCATATTTTATTAAACTGTTGGTATCATTCTGTAGATATCCCACGGGATCACCAAAAACCTCACAAGAAATAATTGAAATGCTCAGACCGAGTGAAAAGTAAAGAAACAGCACTGTAAATAATGAAATGAGGCCGGTCTCTCATGATGACCTTTCTACAGTGATGGTGTACAGAGACAAACAAGAGTAAGTATATGGACCTTCTATATCAACCTCCATGTCACAAAAATATTTACAAGCGAGATGTTTTTAATTTGTGCATTGTTTTATTTAATTGTTTGCCGGACGACTTTAAGCTCCTAGACACAAATACTCTTAAGAAAAAATTTACTAATTGGCTACTGTTAGATACATTGTTTTTATAATATTGATGAATTTATTAACCATAAGAGTGCAACATGTGATGTATGTAACTGCTGAAAATTTAACATTTTACTTGATTATGTATAAATAATAATATAATAATAATATACTTACCTATAAAATATTTGCATGCCTGCTTGCAGGCTGAGTACACAGGGACATTTTAGATTTAAGACATTTTATATACTGTATTCTAGCTAATAAATAATTCTTATTCTTATTCAGTAAAAGAATGCCTGAAAATGTACAGTACATTTCCTGAGCGTCGGTCTTATTTCGTTGTTCACACAGCACGTTCGATCCTACGAAGATAATGGGAGTTTTTCTATTGACAGTTCTCTTGATAGTTCAGAATGTCAAACCAGAGGGCGCTGCGCTAAACTGAAATTTTGACGTTTCAATATGGCTGGCGTCAGCCATAGTTTTGTCACAGGTTCCGTTTCACGTTGTGTTCGTTACAAATTAATTATGTTAGTTTGATTTACTACAAAATAAACTTATCGCCTTGCTATAATATTTTGAGTGTCATACGTATTAGTTAACAAATAACCAATAATAAATTTAGAACAAGTCAATAAACACAAAATAAAGAATAATTTATAAAGTGGTACAGTTTTTGTGTAAAGAAACGTTATTTCAATTAAGCTCAGCGCCCTCTACATGACACCCGAGAATCCCTAGAAAATTTCCCATTTAAAGCTCGTTAATGGCGCTGGTGCAAGGCGGCGCGGCGGCAAGGCGATGCCCCGCCGGGCTGGCGCGTCGCCGCCGTCAAGTAAAAACTAAGACAAAACGCCGAATCGCAGAGTTTTATTTTTATCACCAAAACTTCCCCAGTTGGAGACGTAACGCGCTGCTGCGAGAAAAGTTGCGACCATTCCAGCCTTAACTAAATTGGCCACGCTTAAATTCGTATGAGGCAAGGGCTAAAAGTACCTATTTAGTTGCGTTTACGTTAAACTAGTTATAATAAATAATAATAAAAATCATTATTTCTTTCAACATAATGTTACAGAGCTAAAGCTTATATTAAAAAATTTTGTGTATGTAAAACTTAATGTACCTTTGTGGGAGACTGGAGTTTGTACTAGGAGGTACCTGCATTACATACCTACCTCTATGGATTTTAACTTTCGGTCACAAAATCTTTGATATACCACCCATAGATATAACGCATATTTAAATGTCCATCTTGTTGCCAACTTATTTTATTTTCGTATGTTTTGTAACCAGACCAATAACCTACGTATTACTACTACCAATTGTAAGATTGTGTTTATAGGTAGACGGATTGTCAGTTTTTTTATAGCGGCCCACAACACTATTCTTAAGATTAAATTTATAAAAATAGCTTTCGCATTAAGCGACACCAGCGCCGCTCAGTAAAATAATAACGTCCTGAATACGAAATTGATCAGGAAACCAAAGTATGTACCTAATACCCATTCACTTAACTAGTCTCAAAGATTATTTAAAATCATTAACACCTGATTACGACTGTGCGCTTTAGTTAATTAAGCGGATATTTCTAAACGTGTCAACTTTTAGCATTATTGGCATATTTTGAGCAGTCTTTCCGTTGAATTGATTTTAATTAATAAAACATATTTACATCAAGAACTAAGTCTAGCTATTAGGTGTATCTGAAATCTCTATGTAAAAATAGAACACCATGTTATAAATATTGAGCATGCCCAATTTCCTCGCATAACTGTGTTCAGGTTAAATGGGGCGTCGGTTATTTAAGGCGCGTTTTAGAGAATTTAAAATATTCTATTACGACGTCAGGGGTTGGACGGAAGCCTGCATACATTCTCGTGTTGAAGATATTTTTGTTATTGAAACACAGCACAACAACTGTACACAAGTGTGTGATGTAATAGAGGGGATCAGCCTTACCACACTGCATGACGGTCTAACTGGCGCGTGCAATACAAATAAAGTTACATGCCGTGTGATTAACCTGGCCAGTCCCGTGGCAGTGCCTTAATTTTTATTTTTATTATTTTTATCCCGCCCGAGCCGGTTCTATTAGGACATTACAAAATTGTTTAAAAAAAAGAAAATTGTGTGATACAATTTTTTTGTTTCACATAGACGGTTCATGGCGTCAATAAGTGGTATGATAATACTATCCTAAATCGAATAAAGAATTTCAGTTTCAAAAAAATTTCAATTTTAATTTCAAAATGCTAGCTTCTATGATCATTGAAGAAAATTTCGTTTTGAATTTCTTTCAGCCCTTGACTAAATAAAAGCTAAGTGTAATATGAAAATGTATTTTAAAGCGCACATACATTAACAGCCACAACAGCCCAATACTGGTTATGGGACTCCCCTTTATTTATTTAATTATTAAACTTTATTGCACAGAAAGTACAAAGGGCGGGCCTAATGCCACGCTGCATTCTCTACCGGCCAACCAAAAGATAAACAGAAAGAGTCAAAGCGGTCCCTTTAAACGCACGCTTACCTACTCAGACTATTTCTAGTTTATTTCGTAGTAAACCCCAAGTCTGAAGGTCTGAGATATGCACTTGTCTTCGGTTGAATCTCATCTTCCTTTTTGCATACGATAAGTCCGACTTCCATGCCTATCTTAGTTCAGCTGGTGCGATGTTCTTCAAAAAACAAAGCCGAACCCGCAAAATTTTCGCTTTTCTTTACTACTTATCTACGTTTACGATAAAGCGTTCTTAAACTACAGGTGTACCGTGTACCAGTAGAAAAAGCTTGGAGTACATTAGCTTCCGACGTCGCAGATACCTCCTCCGGCCCGGTTCCTCATAATGACCGCCCGGTTTTTGCCGTCATTAGCTACCACGTCGCAAGAAAGAATGAAAGAAGAAAGAACTTTGTTGCCTGCGCTACAATAGGACGGTTCTACTGTGGTCTAATCTCGTTTCTGTCAGTTTCTATTGATTGTTTTATATTTTTAATTTGTATAAATTCTTTAATATCTTTGAAAGAAAGAAAGTAAGTTCTGTGTTTTATCTTGTGTGCAATAAATAAAGAAAGAAATAAAATAGATTTATTTCGGTCCACACGAGATTGTTGTTTATTATGCAGGAAGTAGGTAACAAGTAGGCGAATGAGCAACAGACCAAAGAACTCGCGCGCCAACAGCGCATGACGTTTCGGTGCTCTGTAGAATAAGCCTATGACCGTATAATGATATGATTTATGTAATGATAAAAATTAATTCCAGTAAATTTTTTGTACAATAGCACTTACTACTTAGGTATGGCGTACAGTAAAAAACTAATAATAATATTATTTTATGGCATTGGATGAAATTAGAGGTCGCATTCCTGAAAAGCTATCTCCATACAACAAACATTAGTTATAATGTGGGTGTACGCGACTGACTTCTTAATAATTTGGTAGAGAGAATACAACAATAAAATTTAATCTTAAGTAGTGTGAATTGAAGACCAAAAACAATTATATTATGTGCGTATTCGTAATTTTTTTTGTCTAGTAATGTGTTCATCGGATCGGAAGAAGTGGAAGACCACGAGGGAGGCGCTTGCCCAGCAGGATTTAGTAGGTTAGGTATAATAATAATAATAAAAATGTGTCGTTACGTGCAGGCATGAATTCTGGAGCACAGTAAAGCTACCCTGCGATACACATTGTTGTTTTTATTACCTCTTAAATGAGCTGGCTGGTTTGTTACACGGTAATAGGGCTATTAATAATATTCTAGGCTAAGTAATGGGGTGGTTTCATATAATGGTGTGTATGAGAAAAAAAACTGTAGGCCGGATGGGACAAGGGATAATAACTTCGAGTTTATCACTTTTCTTAAATACACATGCATACATATATCACACCTATAATCCCTTACGGGGTAGGCAGAGCGTAAACGGCTATAAAAAACGGACATTTATGCCACGTCTGACCAACATTTGGAATATTGTGTATCACTATAGTGATACACAATACAATACACACCCTCGAAACCCTTAGTCGCCTCTTACGACACCCATGGGTAAGAAATGGGGTGATGCTATTCTAAGCCGGCATCACACGGCAATGCTATTCTAAGCCGGCATCACACGGCAACCTGTCACTATAGTGAGACACAGTTATCTGATTGACCCTCAAACTTTTGTCAGACGTGGTGTTAATATCCGTTGAACGGCCTTTAACGCTCTGCCTACCCCGTAAGGGATATAGGCGTGATTTATGTATGTATGTACTATAGTGATATACGTTGTCAGCCCATCGCCTAAATTTGCAATACACTCCCTCGAGTCCCTTAGTCGCTTCTTACGACGCCCACGGGAAAGAAATGGGGTGATGCTATTCTTATCTGGCATCACACGACCTATAAATATAAGTAAAATAAATCGGGTATTTTATTTACTTACACTCTAAAGTAAATAATAAGTATACAGTTGATAGTGCAAACATGTAAAAAAAACTTTTATTTCATTAAAAAGTGTGAGTTGAAAAGTATAAAAAAGGAAAAGGACTAAGCGTCCGCTGTGAATGCACCATGCGTTCCCCAATCCGCCTGCCAAGCATGGCGAGTGTGGCAATTACCCCCAATAAGGGGAGGCCAATGTCCTACTAGATACGTGTAACGAAACGAAAACTAAATGATAATCCTTTTTTATAATGTATGTTTTAGGAATTCCAAATAAGGGTCCGTTCACAAATGGCACTGCTTCATCATTGCGCCGATTTCGTCTTAATCTTAGGCCATACCTAAGCATGTTGATAAATTAATTAGATATAATTATAATAGAAAGTTACTGACGACAACTCAAAGTTCTGAACCACAACACATCGTAAGAACGCTTGACACATTTAGGTACAAATTGTCCATTCCCAAAATGTCCAGTGCTAAAAAAATATCAATGAAACAAGTTTCCATACTTTCCGATTCCCAAAATGTCCAATTCCCAAAATGAAACCTGTTCACACACTGTTTGACTACGAAATTCTGAACATTCATGCCACTCCACCAATTCGGACTAAGCGCTTCCAGTCATCATTTATAATGCGCACTGCTAAAGAGTGCAACTCACTACCTGCGTCTGTGTTTCCAAACGCATACAACCCTAATCTCTTTAAAGTAAGAGTGAACAGGCTTCTTCTGGGTGAGCTCGCTCTATCTAAGACTCTGTCTCTGTCCTATGACCTAGACTAGAGTCAAGAGCAAACCCATCATTAATTTTAAAAAATATTCAAGTATCCCTGAAGAAATAAAAATTAAAAATCCATGTTAAACAGAACTGAACTTGCACTTGAACAGGATTGGTTATTTTGGGCATTAGTCAACTTGGAATTGGACATTGTGGTCGGTCATTGATCATTTTTAAGCACTTACGGGGTTATTAGGAAAAAGGTTACACAGTGTCTTAGTCGTTTGACAACGTCAAATCGTATGGAAAATAATTGTAACAGTTAACAGCGTTCAGTTTATTTCGGAACAATATACATTGTGTTGAAACGTAATAAATTAATCACTAATGTACAATATCACAAATATTATGACATACAAAATAATTCATAAATAAGTAAAAAGTTCAAACTTAAGATGATAGGTACATTATACAAAATATTATTAATTTATTCGAGTTTTTAAGTTTAAAACGCAATCTTAACAGATATGTAAATAGTAAAAATATTATGTTCTATAATAAAACATTCAAGGTAATTGAAAAGGTATAAAATTATTTATACCAGTCAAAATGCGCGTTCCAAATTGTACATTTGCGGAATATATTAAAAACAAGAAATTTAATTGAACATGTGAACGCACCGTAACACAGTGTCTGCCAGAGCGAAAACTTTGCAAAGATAAATATTAGAGTATTTCGTATATTTGTTCAATTTAATGGATATCGCTTACTGTTGACTTTTAACTCAGTTAATTAAAGCCGAACATTTATACAAAGTGATGAACACAGTTTCAACAGTTTCAATTATAATAAGAGCAATCGCAGAATAACAGAAATGGTGAAGACATTTTAAAATTAATGACGGTTACTTTCATGATATTTGAGATGAAGAATCATAATGTTAGTTTTACACTTTTGTACGAACAAAATGAATGTAGCCACCAAATATCTTTTGACACAGATTTATTAGCTCACTTCCTTTTACAATGTAGATTGTCTCAGCTGTCTTATTGTTTTTTTCTTTTGCTGCATCAATGATTGATCATGGTTTCCTTCTTTTCGTGTGGGACACCGAGTCGACGATCGCCCCGATTAACTCAAGTGTCAAAGTTTTTCAACCGCTTACTACTATTAGGCCTCTCATATGGTTGTGCAACGACTGCTGTCTAGGTAATCAAAGATAGCAACCGGGACCGACGACGGCTTAACGGTCCCCTTCGAAGCACTGAACCATCTTTCTTATAGAGAATCAGGTAGTTGGCCATAAGAAAGATCCAATGCAATGTCCTAACTAGACTGAAATTAAATTCACATAGTAATGATATCATCTTTGTGAGTGCCCCGCCGAGAATTAAACCCAGAACCTTTGCGCTGTAAGAAGTCGCACGACCACTGCGTCACATCGGCCGTCAATCCGTACTATATAATAATAATATCCTACTAATATTATAAATGCGACAGTTTGTATGTTTGTTTGTTTGTTACTTCTTCACACAAAAACTACTGAACTGATTGTAATGAAATCTGGCACACATACAGAAGGTAACATGGATTAACACATAGGACTGTTTTAAACACCACTTATGCTAGCAAGGCCGCGGGTAACAGTTAGTATTCTAGATGTATTATAAATCTGAGAGTTTGTGTTTGTTTATGTCTGTATGTATGTATGTGTGTTACCTCTTCACGCTCAAGCGGCTTGACCGATTTGGATGAAATTTGAAACACAAGTAACCTATATGACCTGGAATAACACATAGGCCCCTTTTTACTGCAGGAAAACAACTATTACCACGAGAAAATGATTGGCAGAGGGTGAAACCGCTGGGCGGAAATCTAGTTGATGATAAATTGAAAGTGGTATACTTTTAATTCTTTCTATCAAATTATAGAATACACTTTTATACCTTATATTAAGCGTGGGGCAGCAGAAGGAGGTACCTACGGCACTGCTTACCGCAAGGAAAAGCCGGCCAAGTGCGAGTTGGACTCACCTACCGAGAGTTCACTAACATGCACATCAAGCTTTATCATATGTTAATATGATACCCAACTTGAACTACTATACACAATTTTAAAATTTATTAATTTTTCGGCATACTAAAAAACGAATTTATGGATTTTTTCCTTAACTTGTACTGGCTACTTTAAAACAAAACGTCTTGCCAAATTTGGTAGTTCTAGGTCCACGTGAAGTATTCTATGATTATTTAATTTCCTTGAGAGGGTCAAAACACACTTTTTTACAGCATTAACCACCGTATCATGTTATAGCGATAAGTGAGGAGCTAGATTTTTTAACAACAGCAAGGGGCCGAAGACAACAAAATGAACTACCGAGCAACTAATGTAACGAAATTAGTAAGCTATCGTAGATTTGAGAATGGTTTTAGTTTCTAATCTCAATCTGTACGTACGCGTTTCCTAGATAAAGCGCGTGACAGACAGACGGGCGGACCGACAACAAAATGATCCTATGAGGGGTGCGTTTTTTCCTTTTGGGGCACGATACCCTAAAAACACATTCTCTTGATGAAATGGAACTTAACTTCATAAGTAATACACATATCACGCCTGTATCTCTAGCGGGATAGGCAAACATTTTAAAAGCCATAAAAACATTCGTTATTGCATAGAATGGCAAATATTTCAGGATTATTTCATAAAATAATGTATAAATAGGTATAACGACAGGTTGTCAGTCTATCGCCTCAAATATACATACATACACATATCACGCCTTTGTAGGCAGAGCGTAAACGGCCGCAGAAACGGGCATTTACACAACTTATATTTGAGGTCCATTCGGAAAATTGTGTATCGCCATAGTGCTAGGTTGTCAGCCCTTTGCCTAAAATTGCAATGCACACGCACGAGTCTCTTAGTTGCCACTTACGACACCCATGGGAAAGAAATGGGGTTATGGTATTCTAAGCCGGCATCACACGGCCTCAAACATGATACACATGAAATCCTAGAGTCCTTACACCCGTGGAAATAAAAGGTGATGCTATTCTAAGCCGGCATCACACAGAAAACGCCGAAAAGACACTCTGAAAAATCCTAATAGTTCTCGACACGTAAGAACAGCGGAATTTCAGAAGAATCGATGTCGGTCGACAGCTACCGCAAATCCGGCTACTGGCAACCAGTCGATATTATTAAGTGCCTTTCACACGCGAACGACGCAAGATACGGCCAGTAAAAGTCAGAAGAGTGGAATAATTTCAGGTGGCGCTGGGCGACGCGGTATCTACTAGTTTATGACAGTTTATGACTGATTCACGTCTCTCCACAAATCACTACCTTGAGAAAGGTGGGGTCGCATTTGTGGCGTCAAAACTTTTGCTTCTTAGGCTTTAATTTGAGATGTATCTATTTTGGAAAATCCTATTTGATTCGTTACCTTATTTTTGTTGATATAAGGTAACGAATCAAATAGGTAGGTTATCCCATTAATTTTCATGCATAACGAAGTTTTTAGAACGGGGGACGCTTTCAACTTTCAGAAAAAGGTTCGTCGTAAAGACATCATAATATGTTTTTGAGTTGCACAACCATTACTCATCACAATAAATCAATTTTAAACGGATTTAACTTGTCACAATAAAAAAAAATTAAACGGATTTAAGTTGTGCTTATTTTAGATTTTACAATTCCTACGTTTCGAGCTCTTTACAGAGCCCGTGGTCACGGATGACTAAGGTGTTAGACGTCATTATTTAGAATATAAATAATTTTTGTTCTACCTGCAAACTCAAGAAAATATTAGGGTTTAAGTTGGATTTTACAATTCCTACGTTTCGAGCTCTTTAAATTATCCTTAGATTAACTCGTAGGTACACTCAATGTATTTGGGCTTACAAAAGTTTAGCCCTGCATTAATGTATATTCTGGCTGATAGTTAAAGAATTTTCTGATCTTGAAGTACCTGAACTTACAATGAACTATGCCTCAACTTAAATAAAACTTTACTAATCAGACGCATTTCATCTAGGGATCGTAAATAATTTGGGTCGTTCGCCAGAAGTTACCAAGATTAATGGTTATTGCGTTGCACCTCAATAAAACTTTTAAAATTCTTCTGTTTTTTTTTCTTATACAGGGTTATTTTTTATTCACCCCGGGAGTTTTACAGGGTGATTCTACTCATGATTCTGCACAACTTTTATTATGGGGTCACTTGTAAAATCGCGAAAAAAAATACAGCTGCTCCATAGAAAAATTCATACGTACTCGAACAAAATGTATGGAACAACTGCTTTTTTTCGCGATTTCGCAGGTGACCCCATATTAAAAGTTGTTCAAAATCATGAGTAGAATCGCCCTGTAAAATTTCCGGGGTGAATAAAAAATAACCCTGTATAGCTGTGTAGGTCAATGCTTAAAGCTAACCACACTTGTTTGAGGTATTAATACGTTTCCAAGCTACAAAAGTAACTTAAGTTACCCAGTGAAAAATAACTTGTTGACCAAATAGGTAGGTAGTACCACGTAGTACTTAAGTATGGCAAATAAGTAAGACTAAGGCGAGTGTAGTCGCGAACGGCATTGACAGTGACAGTTACTCGTCATATATACAATTTATCATAACGTCTGTTGATCAAGTTTCAACCTTTGGTATTAATTGTCATAACTTTAATTACAGCGAATATTTCAATGAGTTTGCAGGTTCAAATTTTACCTAAGGATAATACTAAAAACTAAAGCGACCCACATAACGATAGATTGTTTGTCCATACAGAAAATATTTATTTTGTGATGTGATGCCACTGTCGAGGGCGTTCACGACTACACTTGCCTTAAATATTGACGCACTAATGCGATTCCAAATCGCACATCTCATACAGCGCTCTTATATAGTAAATAGTTGGAGATTCTGTGGATGAGGCTATTTTAAAACACACGGCCGCGCGGATAGAAAGAAAGAAAGATAACACATTTATTTAGTCTAGGATTAGGATCTAGTTTAGTAGGTGATAAAAACACGTCTTCGTCTTCCAACTGATATATTTCATCCGCAAAGTTCATCTATCAAAGTCCTAAAGTCAGTCACGTCTGTCTCTGTCCGCTGGCCAGCAGCAAGCCACCAGCCAGCGTCCGTAGAGGTCGTAACATCCCCACCTCCAGTATTGGCAAGCCAATACTAAAGGCAGGTCAGTTTAGTCAAGGTCAGGTCAGGTCCAGTCATTATCATTGTCAGTCTTGGTCATTAGCCAGTCGGGCAGTTAGTCATTAGCCAGTCGGGCAGTTAGTCATTGGCCAGTCGGGCAGTTAGTCATTGGCCTGTCGGGCCAGACGAGTTATTTAGTCCAAGCCACGTCGATATGTGGTCCTAGTCACGTTGAGTTTGTAAATGTTTTAGGTACTAGTCACGTCGAGTTTTGCTAGTTTCGTCACCGGTCGTCTGTAAGTCCCTGACGATGTCCTCACGTCCGCAACCCTGACCTGTCCGTCGCGACCCGTAAGGACCTCAATCACTATCCCCCGAAGCCAAAGGTTGCGGTCATGGTTGTTGTCACAAATGATGACCAAATCATCTTTCTTCAGCGGCTCTACAGCCCGGAACCACCTGGTTCGTCTCGTCAAGTCAGGTAAGTACTGTGAATGTCTCCATGAGTTTCTCAGCATGTCAGTGTCATCAAAGTTCCCAGTCGGGTATGTCACCACAGTCCTTACCCCAAATATAAAATCGTTAGGAGTCAGGGCTGGCTCATCGCTCGCGTCGAGCGATATGTGAGTTAATGGTCGTTGATTTACCATAAACTCTGTCTCCGTTAAAACCGTCTGTAAAATTTGTCCGGTTCGGGGTCCGGCCCTTCAATGTCAGTCGAAGAGCCGTCTTTACCGACCGGACCAATCTTTCCCAACACCCACCGTGGTGCGGGGCGTTGGGGCATATAAATTTCAATTCGATGTATTTCTGTGAGTAAAATTGTCTTAGTCTTGTTTCGTCTAAGTCGCGCACTGCATTTTTGAGTTCAGTCGCTGCTCCTCGAAATGTGGTCGCATTGTCTGACCAGATTTCTTGAGGAGCTCAACGTCTGTTTATAAAACGCCGTAAAGCCATTATAGCAGAGCTAGTCGTTAGGTCATCTACGATTTCTATATGGACAGCCCTAACCGTCATACAGGTAAAAAGGGCTCCGTACCGTTTCTCGATTCTACGTCCGATTCTGACAGACATTGGTCCGAAGTAATCGAGACCTGTCACTGAGAACACTTTACAGTTGCTTGTCAATCGAATATTTGGGATTTGGCCCATCAAAGGCGGGGCCGGCGTAGCGCGCCGATTCTTGCAGAACTGGCAGTCTTGCCATGCCGCTTTAACTGCCGACCGACCTCTTATGACCCAAAACCTTTGTCGCAAGCTACTTAAAACCTGTTCTCTACCAACGTGACTAGCTTCACGGTGGTATCGGTCAATAAGTAGTTTAGTAAAACGGTCCTTAGGGTGTAAAATTATGGGATATTTTACGTCATAGTCTGTGTCAGCAGAATCGAGTCTTCCTTTTATTCTGACTATGTTGTCAGAATCGACGAACGGGGTCAACTGGAGTAGTTCACTGTCAGATTCGAGTGCTCTAGACGCCTTTAAACGCCTAATATCACGTTTGAAGGTTCTAGCTTGACTTCTCCTTATAAGTAAAGTCTCGGCTTGGCGAATCTCACAAGGTAGCAACTCGCCATGTCGTCTGTCGCCGCTTTTAGTCAAATTATGTCGAAAACGAAGTATCCAAGCAGTCGCTCGAACTAACCGCCAGTAGTTAGAAAATCGGTTGTCATCAGGTAAAACGTCGCAAAGGTCGATTTCGTCAATGAGTAAATGAACTCGTTTTACCTCTGGGTCATCTATGTCTAAATCAGTCTGCGGGTTTATGTCGTCCTTGGGCCACGTATTTTCGTCACGGCGCAAGAAATCGGGACCCTGTAGCCAGCGCGGGTACACGTCATCGGGTAGATCTTCCCTGGTAGCAAAGTCAGCACTATTTAAATTAGTCGGAACAAACCTCCAGTCGGACGGCTCTGTTGCCTCGGCTATTTCAGAATTCAGAATTTCTCGTTTTGTAGGCCGCTTAGAACCAGACTTGAGGTCATCACTTACGTTGGCCATTTTCAAATTAAAGACAAAGTTGTCGTCTTCCGGGCTCCAATGAGTACCAAGTACTCTCTCAGGTTGATCCGTGACGTCCTGGAGGATCCTTTCGCCTGCTGCAGAGAGCTTGTCGGGAAAGCGCCGCAGCACTTCCTTTGAGTTACTTACTAGACTTGTCATATTAAAGCCGCCTGTCTTATGGATATGAATGACGTCTTCCACCAGCTGCACTGCTTGATCCTCGGAGTCTACCGAGTCTATGAAATCGTCCATATAATGGCGGTGAACGATGGCTTCTACTGCACGTGGATGTGACTGACTGTACCTCTCAGCATTCACATTCTTCGGGTCGGTCCCAGTATACCCATTGAGAATAACCATTAATGGTAATAGTGGCACTAAATTTCCCATAATTACCATTGCGTTTTTTTAAACGCGCTGGCATGCTGAGCGTTTATATTAAAAGCAGGAAAGATAAGTTAATATAATATAGTTAGAAAATATAACTAGGTTAGATAGGCCGGTAGGTACGTACGTAAAATATTAATTCAAAATATCTCATCTACATAAGATACTTACGTTTCGAAGACATTTTCTCAACTAAGTATATTTTGACAGAAAAATGTGTATCTAATGTCACACTGACAAAAGAAAGTATTATATTGTAACGGCTGGTGAGGAGAGGAGCTATTGGCTGGCGAGATGTGCAGTGTAAAGCGAAGTGGTGTGGAGCGATGTAATACAAAGAGGTGGGGTGCGGTGAGGTGCGGAGGTGAGGTGAGCATAGACATTTGTGTCTATGGAGGAGAGGAGGCGAGGAGAGCATAGAGACGAGACAGAAATGACGTTTTGATTCGAATTTGGAGTTCAGTGTGTGACAGCGGCGTTTTTACACACTTTTTCGTATAAATCAGAGAAATTGTTTTGCCTAATATTAATCCAATATAAAGCATTGTGATTCCAAGAAACTCTTTTATTCGCTAAAATATCCTGACGATAATAATATTGTGGTGGCCAGTATGCAGCAGCCTAGATATTAACGTAGGCTGTCATGCGTTTAATGAACGCCGCAAATGGTTTTTCTGGGACACGATCGTATGAAAAGTAATTCCCACTATTTCCGCCAGTCATCAGTGGGTATACTGGCACTGCTTTTAGAAAAAAAGTGAAGTCCCAGTATGACCACTGTAATGGGTAATGGGTATAGTGGGACCGACCCCATTCTTCACATACTGTGCAGAGGCAGGCGAACACACGGCTCCGAACACCATTACATTCATTCGGTACTCGTCATTACCCCAGAGAAAACGAAGCGCGTCTCTGTCTTCTTTTACCATCAGCACCTGGTGGAACATCTCTATTTTGTATGTCGCCTATTACTACTGATGGCATCTTAATTGTAGTAGAATACCTGGGAGTGAGTTCAGGTAGTCTGGCCCTGGATATAAAAAATCATTGAGTGACTTACCATTTGTCTTGGCAGCACAGTCTAAAACAAACCTTAGTTTATTTGGCTTGTTCGGGTTAAAAACCGCGAAGTGGGGCAGGTACCAGGTCCTGGGTGGTCTGCAACTCGCTTCCTCAGGTGACAGCTTCGAGGCGTAACCTTTCTTAATATAGTCATCTATTTTTTTCATTGTACTTGAGTGCAAAGTCTGCCATTTTAGTCATTTTACGTTTGATACCCTGTAGTCTAACGTAAGCTTGGTCGTAGCTAGGAGGTAGTCGGGCCGTATTTTCACGCCATAATAAGCTTGTCTCCCATCGCTCTCTATTCTCGAGATAGCGCGTGGTAGTCTTCATAATGTCAAGTGCTTTTAAGTCATCACGGGAGCGAGGTGTGTCAGACTGTGTCGGTTTTACCCCAAATGACTCAATTTTGTAAGACTCTCTTACCAAGTCGGTCAAAGTATCGCACGAACATAAATGAAAAATGTCACATGTGTGTAGAACGTCACGGTCGGTCGGCGTGAGGTTTGTCGTCAGTTTGCCGTGTATAACACGGCCAAGTTTTGTTTCAGATACAACGGGTCCGTTAGTAGGTCCAGTGTACACTTTTCGTGAAACTATCAAGTCCAAGTTGTCAAGTCCAAGTAACAATAACGGTCTCTCATTGTAAATGGGTGTTTCTATAAAATCTTTTAAAAAGGGGTACTTATTTACGTGCTTATGGAAATTTATAGATTGTACGGGCAGTGCTAAATTCTTCACCGACCGTACCTCTACTAACTTAAATATTTCATTTCCGTTGCGTGCGCGGATCTCCATCGATACGCGACCGCCCGAGTCGGTTTTCTATTAGGACAATACAAAATTGTTATAAAAAGAAGAAGATTGCGTTATGCAAATTTCTTTTTTTTACAATGACCGATCATGACGTCAATAAGTGATAATGCTATCCTACATTGAATAAAGTTATTTCATTTTCATTTTCATTTTCATTTTCATTTTTCATTTTACGGTCCTCGAGTCCGGCACCTTGGTGACCATTCCCCGCGCGCCGCGCAGGTAGAGCGGGCCGCAGGGGCCGGTGATGCCGGCGCGCTCCAGCACCGACGAGTCGACAAGGGACAGCGTGGCGCCCTCGTCCAGCAGCGCTAGTATGTCCACGTCGCCCTTGGGTCCTTGCACGACGACAGGTACTACCTTCAGCAGTCTGACGTTGCTGATGGGCATGTCTGGCACGGTGGTGGTCGTCGCGACGTCGTGTGGTTGCAGTGGTTCGGCATGAAGCAGCTTGTGGTGCGCGCGGGTGCACTCCTTGTCTTTGCAGGGTGTCCGCTTCCCGCACTCTCTAATCTGGTGCTTCGGAGAGAGGCAAGAGAAGCAGAGCTTTGCGTCTGTTACAAACTTCCAGCGCTCATCGACTGTGCTTTCAATGAAAATCGGGCACTTTTCGAGGTCGTGACTAGATTGGCACATCACACACTCAGGTTTGCTTATGCGAGTCGTCAAAACTGTCGCCTTCTTAATTTGCTGTGGTGTATGTCTGAAGGCCGGTGGTCGACGGTCTGTGTTCTGAAGTTTTCCAGTCGCGGCCTGTGTCGATGAAGACGGGATGGGGATGAATTCGGCTGTCGCCTTGGCCATATCCATCATCCAGTCCGACACGTCCTCCAACGATGCGGATGTAACGCCTCGTCGTATTTTTTCTAGTCCCCACTGGTATTTTAAAGTAGAAGGGAGCTTCGACAGGATTTCTTTCACAAGAGTTGGATTTCTAAGATGTTCATACTGTTCGGTCGAAAACATTATAGCCACAATGTTTTGGATTTCAGTGGCGTATTTTGTCAATTGACCTAAGTCATCGTGGTGTATATTGGGTTGACCTCTGAGTTTAGCAATCAGAGTTTCTATTATGATGTCGGGTCTGCCGAAACGTAGCTTAAGTGTGTCTACGTACATTTGAGGCACTCGTAAGCAATGCACTTACAGACTCTCGTGCTTTGCCCCGGAGACATTTAGCTAGTCGTGCAACGTTCTCACCGTCATTGTATTCACACAGGGCACTGCTCTCGATAAATTGGCTGTAGAATAGGGGCCAGTCTTGTGGTGCCCCTGAAAATGGCGGCAGGTCTTTTGCTGTTGTCTGTCTCGCCATAAAGGAGAATGGGCAAAAATGTATGGAACGTGGTACCCGCTCCAATGGATGTAATTTATGTGTCACTGGAAAGGTACAAATACGTAGAATGATAACAACCAGGGCGCCAGTCTCTATTTTTTGTCCCAACAGTTTTCTTTTTTATGTCTAAGTTGTGTTTGGTTTGTGTTATTTGTTAATCTATAGGTCTATTGTTATAGTACTCTATATCTAATAATTACTCGCGTTTAAGGTTGTAAAAATAATTCTTATTAGATAAATCCGTAGGATGCCCTCCGGCCAGATGATGGACCGACGACTTGAAAAAAGTGGCCGACAGTGACTGGATGGCAAAAACAGGAGATCGGGCCTTGTGGCGCACCTTGCTCCCCCAAAGTGCGCCATAAGGCCCGATCTCCTGTTTTTGTCCAGCAGTGGACTGCAATAGGCTGAAATTATGATGATGATGAGATAGATCCATTCTTACGAACCATTTGATGTGGATCAATCGTAAGATAGATTACCGACTTTCTCAGTCCTCGTGTCAGAGTTATTGAATAATCTATAACTGATATGCCTCTTCTAACGACTACTATTCTAGCAAACACTAACGGCTTAATGTGGCTTCCGCCGAATGGAATTATCTTGTCGTTGAAAAATCCAAAGAATATACTTTAAAGCCAGATGATTACAGCCTACAATGTCCTCACTAATAAAATATCTAGTAACAACAACACTAAGTTGTCCCCTGGAAGCATTGAACTCCTAGATTCCGGTTCAAGACCATGAATAAGTTATAACTTCTTTCAACTGACTAAAGTTAAGTTAAATGAAGTAAATGTGTCCTTACTTCTAAAACAGCATTTTCTTGAATATATCTTGTAAATGTCCCCTGATCTGCTTAAGATGACTTATTTGATATATATAATGTTGCTAGAATTAAAATCGTATAACTTCTCGTGAATAATGATATATTGTTAAAACGAAAAAGAAAAGAAAAAACTAAAAAGAGAGAGATCTTATTAGAGATAAGCAGTGCCTGTTGTGTCTGTATTCTTTATGTGTTTTTCTCTTTAATGTTCATGTGTACAATAAATCGTAAATAAATAAATAAATAAATAAAAAGAAAGTAAATGAATAATGATATATGGTTAAAACGAAAAAGAAAAGAATAAACTAAAAAAAAACACATGATATTTTTTATAAAATCTGCATTGTGTTTATCATAATATCACGAAAGGGACTAGGATTTGGGACAAGTCGCCATAGTAAATATTATTGGTCATAATAATAACTATTAATCGCCACCACAATTATTGCTATTGGAAGGGGTACCAAATCGCCCATTCTCCTTTGCACATGTTATGTTCTATATTATTCTTTGGGGTGGCAGCGGAGGCTTCGGGGCGGCGGTGCCGGTAGTCGTCATTGGCACTGCTCCCGCGTATGCTTGGCTGGTCGTGCAGTGTCGTGCACGATGCGGCCGTCTGCATGTGTAGCTGATCTCCGGACGTCATACTGCAGTCGCGCAGCGATTCTCTGTCAAGTTCTGCCTCCTGCTCAATGAGCCGTGTCTCTATTTCTAGTTTTTTTTCTTCTAATTCAATCTTACGCTTTTCGATGTCGGCAAGCTTTTTTAGGGTATTCCGGCGAGCTTCAATGTCTTGTCTTCGGCGGGTCGAGTCCGCCGAAGAAGTCGTTTTCACAGAGGTCCTGGATGGTGCCGCCGCCGGGCCGGTCTTGTCAAGGCCAGCGGCAGCACTTTTGCTTCTTGTAAGCATGCTGGAATTCACTTCGATAATAATATTAGTGGACTGATAAATCTATATTTTGGTTCAAAATAATTTTGCTAAAAAAGAACCACCATGATAAAAACACGTCTTCGTCTTCCAACTGATATATTTCATCCGCAAAGTTCATCTATCAAAGTCCTAAAGTCAGTCACGTCTGTCTCTGTCCGCTGGCCAGCAGTAAGCCACCAGCCAGCGTCCGTAGAGGTCGTAACAGTAGGCGATTGCGTGGGCTATGCAGTATGGAACTATGGCCCATATGCGGTGGCATGCCACGATCGCAGCTGGGCGGGATACAATGTCAGACAAAAATTACACCATCCGTGCAATACCGGTGTCGCGAGCAAGTGTGAAATGGCTCTAAGGGCTGCCGCTAAAGATCAGTTTTTGCGAGCGACAGCTTGAGCACTTTTCACTAGAAATTCGAAATGCAACTGTATAGTAATTTAAATAAAGGTGACATCGGCTAGAATGACAAACAGCTCTTACCGTCGCCCGGCGGCAACCGGCGGCGTTTGTCATTCTAGGCAATGTCTCCATAATTTCAAATATGTACTGTACACATACACATATCACGCCTATATAACAGGGTAGGCAGAGCGTAAATGGCCACAAAAATCGGAAATTCACACCACGTCTGACAAATATTTGAGGGTCATTCGGAGAATTGTGTATCGACATAGTGACAGATTGTCAGCCCATCGGCTAAAATTGCAATACACACCCTCGAGTCTCTTAGTTGCCTCTTACGACTCCCACGGGAAGGAAATGGGGTGATGTTATTCTAAGCCGGCATCACACGGCAATAATTTATGTACTGTACGTTTTTTTATATCTCTATGAAAAGGGATACTGTCGTTTAGCATATTGTTTGAAGTTCCTAATATACTTTGCCATACCTCGGTTTTCATAAAATTCTTTGTCATACCTATTTGTTTGGCATAATGTTTGTATGTCATAAAATACTGCATTGAAAGTCATACTATTGTTTTGACTTAATTTATCAATGGAAACAGTTTTAAAGTAATAGGTTATGGTGCTGCGGGGGTGGCCCTTGGGCTTGAGTATGTTGCAGACATTATGACGTGTTAATTTATGCTACAAGAGTAATGCGTGTTGTTTTTATGACTTTGAGTAATTATCACTATATAACATATGCGTAATACAAATATGACTTAAAATGTAATGCAAACCGACCCCAAACCCTGTGAAAAGTGCTCGAGGTGTCGCTCGCTAAAACGTACGTTTGTTTCGAGACTCGCGGACAGTGCGACCCCAGACCGTGCTCAGATCCCATACTCGCATCTCACGTCGCACTGTCATACCGTATTCATGGGATTCGTGGAGATATGGCGGCGGTGGCGAGCGGCGGGGACGCACACGCCTTGTTATTTCACAGATTACAAGGCAACGTGGCAGGGCTGTTTTAACCGAGTTGTACAAGTTGAACATATATCACGCCTATATCCCGTGCGGGGGGGGGAAACGTAAAAACTCGTCTCAAATACATTTGAGAGTTAAATATGTATTGGACAATTCATCATACAGTCGCGGCAAGAACCCCGTTTTAGTATTTTGTATAATTTGAGGGTTATTTGGAAAAGTTGTGTATCACCCTAGCGATAGATTATGGGCTCATCGCCTAAAATTACAATATACATGCAACCCTCGAGTCAAATAAATACGTATGTATGTCCACGCAAATAATTCTGAAAACTTGTATTACGGAATTAAAGTTAAACATAATTTTAGGTACGTAACAAAGTAAGTAGGTACATACATCACATCACAGATTCACAAATCGCCGAAACTTCATGGGCTGCGGGCGCGCGCGACTTCTTTTCTCTATGAGGTTCGTGTACTTACGAAATATTATTTTTATCCAATCAAACATAAGTTTATGTTCATGATAATGATATAATGTAGCCATTCTAAGATAAGATAGCCGCGAACGACCCCGACAGTGTCGCCAATTTTCAAACAGAGTTCGTTCTTTATACAAACAATGTATCGTTATGTCCTTTGCCAAAGTTTTTAGTATTTTCTTTAAGTAAAATTAAACCTCTCAAAAGTTATAGCAATCTCTAAAAACGGCCATTTTTGGTATTTATTGCCATAACTATAATTACAGCGAATATTATATTGAGTTTGCAGGTTCTAATTTTACATAAGGATAACACAAAAAAATTAGGCAACGGATTCTGATAGATTGTTTGTATAAAGAGATATTTTTTGTGAAGTGTCGCCACTGTCGAGGTCGTTCACGAGTACACTCGCCTTAAAAGAAAACCTTGTATGTATTTGTTGAAATTTCACGAGTTCCGCCTCCCGGCTTATGAAACCCGCTGAACTTAATGAATGAACATAATCTTGGTATTATTTTGTCTTGCCACGTAAATTGTCCTGGGATCTTATAATTCAACCTTTAGCTCGGTCGGTAAAGGCGTTATTACTTTCCTAAAATACATTTACGGAAACAAATAAGGTTGCTTTCGTAAACCAAAAACAAAATGAGGAAAAAGAAACAAGATTTTTTCAAGGGTATCGCGGTTCTCTCACTTGTCGTCCTTGGCTACGTTTTTTGACGCACCGACGCGTGCATCTGTCAGACGACAGGAAATTGCGAAATCCGATTTTATTCCCATAAAAAAAACGGTTAGGGTGCGTTTCTCAAATCGCTTGACAGTCGCATCCGTAAACGCAGCATAAGGCACCGTAATTAAGTAAATTATAAATATCTTGGACATTTCACACAGCGCCATCTAGCCAAATCAAAGTACGGGAATAAGATCTGAATTTGCAATTTCCTTTCGTCTGACAAACGCATGCATTACGTTACGATGCGTTAAACAAGCATAATACATTTTAAAAATTAAGAATACTACTGCTATTGAGATAAAGCCTAGCCTATGACACTCGGAATAATGTAAGGATTCTTCCGATACAATTGCCATTCAAATCTGTTCGGTGGTTTACGAGTTTCAGTCCTTTAAAGAATCGCACTTATATACATACATACATGAACTCTAAAAACATTACACTCCTTCTTTGGTTGGGCAGTCGTGTAAAAACTCAGCGACGGATGACATGTGGGAGAACCGGCTAAGATGAAACGCCCCCCATACAAAAAAGATTAGCTTTTCGCTTTCTTTTTCTGGTTGCGCAGATTTCGTTTACATTATTATGGAGGAGTTTCTCAATCTGCCTGCCATCTCAATCGGAACAAAATTTGTAGGGTGATGTTTATGAGATCTACTTGTAACGGGCCTCCTAGCGGTGGACCCTGGGCTACGTAGGTCCTTCACAGGGAAGTTACACGTGCTTATAATGGTCAGGTCATAGTCAGCGGCTAGGTTGTTTCTCGAGAGATTACAAACACATGTTTCCAACGACTTATGCGAATGAACTGAGTAAATTAATGTATGGGGTGGTATGGGATCTACCTCCTAGCGGTCCACCCCGGGCAACGGCAACACAGGCTTGCCTGTGGATAAGTGATTCTTTGGCGGGCTTTTTAAGAGAAAGGCGCGATTTTCGATAGATTTAGATAAAAAATAATTATTATAATTATTTAACGTGTAAAATTTGTAAATAGATACTCTTTTTAACAGTGTTAGTACTTCACTTCCTGTATATAGCAGTGTTTCAGCAAAATGACTAGTTCTCAGGGGGTCCCTGATGACCCCCCTGAGACTGATGATAATAGACGAAAAAAACCCAAGACAGGTCCACAGGATCCATTGGATGGTGATACGGAGATTTATAAGCCGTACCTCAAACCCGGCTACAGGCGAGTATTCGCAGAAAATTCGGTGAGTGCGGAATATATGGTGTATGTTGAAAGCGTCAACTCTGTGGACAAACTAGGGAACAGAAATCCGATGCACCTGGCAGGTTTGATAAAAAATGAATTCAAGGGCTTAAACAATATCAAACGAGTTAACGCAAGTAAAGTTGGCGTCTCATTTAAACAAGCCATAGACGCAAATAATTTTCTCAAAAATGACGAATTCCTAATGAAGTACAACTTGAAGGCTTACATACCAGCTCGGGCGGTGGAGACTATTGGAGTCTTGCGATATGTCCCACTTAGCATGAGTAATGAAGAGATATTTAAAAAACTATCATCAAACTTTGATATCGTTGCTGTGCGCAGGTTTACCCGCAAAGTAAATGGAGAGGTTAAGCCCTTCGGCTCGGTGAGCGTCACCTTCCTCTCAAACTCTTTACCTGACTTTGTTCTAATAGACATAGTTCGTTTTAAAGTATACGAATATGTCGCACCACTTCTCCAGTGTTTTAAATGTTTTAAGTTTAACCATGGGGCTAAAATCTGTCGTTCAACTCAGAAATGCTCAATTTGTGCAGGGGAGCATCGTTTCTCTGAATGCGATAAAGCGCGAGATGAAGGAGCCATTAAGTGCATAAATTGCGGTGGTCCTCATCTAGCAGTTGCCAAAATCTGTCCGATAAAGCAAAGGAAGTTGGAAGAAAAAAATAATAGAGAGACCTATGCAAGGGCTCTGATAGGTTCTCGACAAAACTCCTCGTTAATGACTAATTATAATAATGAATTTCCTGGACTCAGACCTAAAACTTTCCAAAACTCTGGTAACAAAATGAATGTTGTACAGCCAAAATTAAACCAATATACCACACAAAACAAAAATGAAGAAAACCAATCAGTATCAAATGTTTCCAATTCCTCAGTCAACAATGAAACTACTCCTCCTACCAAAAAATCTACTGATATTGTCGACTTAGTTGAAGAAATTTTGAAAAATGATAGTGTTCTCAAAGGTTTGGTGGGAGCAGTGGTTGCATTGGGTAATTCTAACGAGCCAGTAAATATGAAACGGGCCAAGAAAGTGTTATTAGATATACTTAGAAATGGATAAGTCATTTATTAGAATAGCTCAATATAATGTTGATGGATTACTTAACAAAAAACCTTTACTATTACAATTTTTAGATGATAATGATATAGATATTTGTTTATTGAATGAGACATGGTTGAAAGAAAATACTAATTTTCGCGTTGCTAATTACCATTTCATAGGTCAGAATGGAGATAATGGACGCTGTGGTGTAGGTATTTTAATAAAAGACAATTTTAAATATACAGTTATCTCTACTCCATACTATGACTTTTTACAAACAGTAGCTATTAATTTAAAGACAAATGTGGGCAATATATCCATTGTGTGTGCATACGCCCCTCCTCCAAGGGAAGGTAGAGGATTCTTCAGAAGTAGAAGACTTAAAGAGATCATTAATGATATGCCAAAGCCAGTTATGCTAGCTGGAGATTTGAATGCTCATCACATAGCTTTTGGCTGCTTATCAAATAGCACTCGAGGTAATGAAGTATGTGACATCTTTGATCAATATGATTTGTGCATATTGAATACAGGTTCTCCAACAACAGTAGGTAGATCAAATGCTAATCCCTCTGCAATAGATGTTACATGTGTAAGCCCTGTAATTGCTCCTTTATGTGATTGGAAAGTATATGATGACCCTATGGGCAGTTATCATTACCCAACAATTACAGATTTATACACAACTGTTGAAAAGTTCATCGTAGGTGAACCTTCTGAAAAATATATGTACAATAAAGCAGATTGGAGTAAATATTTAGAGAAGTCTGAAGAAATGTTCAATTTTACTTTGATTCAGAATGACCCCTTGCTTTACTATGAAATGTTTTGTGAAAAAATTTATTATCTAAAAAATCTTTGTATACCTAAACTAAAACATTTATCTCAGCGTTTAATTCGAAGACCAGTCCCATGGTGGGATGATGAATGTAAAGATGCTGTCAAGAAAAGTAAAGAAGCACTTAATTTTTATAGAAGTAATCCATTATTAGAAAATTATATAGAATATAAAAGATTAGATGCCATAAAGAAGAGACTGATAAGAGAGAAAAAACGCTGTGGTTGGAGAAAATTATGTGAATCATTTAATAGGTATACTCCAGTTAGCATAATCTGGAATTACATAAGAAAGTTTAAGCGTGTAGGAGTACAGAATCGCCCACGTAATGATGAGTGGATCCCTTCCTTCTTTAACAAACTGGCTCCATTGTCTCCACCTGAAAAAGAAATAGATATTGATAAATTAAATTATTTTTTCGATAAAAATGGTACCGAGAATAGTGTTTTCTTAATACATCCATTTACATGGCAGGAGTTTTCAACTGCAATGAAATCCCGAAAAAACACCACACCTGGTTTAGATGACATTCCATACAAACTCATTCAAAATTTGCATATTAATGCACAAAAGAAATTACTTGAAATTTATAATTTGCTTTGGGACAACCAAATTATACCAAAATCTTGGAAAACACAATGTGTGATACCCATTTTGAAGCCTAACAAACCTAACAATGATTTTAATTCATATAGACCAATTTCTTTATCATCTTGCATTGGTAAAATATTTGAGTTTATGCTTAAAACTAGATTAGAATACTATGTAGAAAGCAACAAAATATTACCTGCAGAACAATTTGGGTTTCGGAAGGGGCGAAGTGCTATTGAAAGTTTTACTTCACTTATAGCTGACATCAAAAATTCCTTTCTTAGTCACTCATCCACTATTTGTGCATTCCTTGATGTACAGGGTGCTTTTGATAACGTAAATCCATCTATTCTTGTTCAAGTTTTATCAGAAGTTGGCATCCCAGGAAAACTCTGTAATTGGATATTTAATTTCTTGTTTGAAAGAGAAATGTACATTAAGTATAATAATGTTTTACATGGACCTAGACATGTATATAAGGGAACTATGCAAGGTGCAACAATTTCGCCACTGTTGTATAACTTATATACATGTCAGATTAACCAATATTTAAGAAACACTAAGGTTAAATATTTGCAATTTGCAGATGACCTTCTTGTGTATACTGTAAACAAAGATGTAAATATAGGTGTTAATCATTTAAATATTACTTTACAAAATTTGCAAAACTTGTACAGTAATAAACTTAAATTGCAAATTAGCCCTAGCAAAAGTGGTGCTATGATATTTTGTAAAAAGGATTTTGACTGTACAACTACTGTAAAATATAATGATGCTCCTTTGCCATGGGTAACTAACCAAAAATTTTTAGGTATATGTCTAGACCCCAAACTGAAATTTGATGCACATATAAATTATATTATAAGTAATGCTTCAAAAGCATTGAACATTCTGAGATCCTTAGCTGGCATACAGTGGGGATCTGATCCATGTATTCTTGCAATGCTATATAAAAGTATTGTCAGAAGTCACTTTGACTACAGTACATTGGCATACCTTAATGCAAACATAACTAGTCTAAGAAAACTAGACATTGTCCAAAATAAAGCATTACGAATAATATCAGGAGCAATGTGCTCAACACCTTTAATAGCTATGCAATGTGAAACTGGTGTATTACCTTTGACTTTCAGACGGCTACAATTAGCAGAAAGATTTTGTCTGAAGTTGATATCTTCTGATAATCATATTGTTCTTGATAGAATTTTACCTCAGCATGCAATCAATATGGAAGCCGGTCCCTATGTCAGTGCCAGTCAGATGATGTCTGGGCATATACCTGAAATGATGAGAATAGTATTACACATACATAAATACACCCAAAATATGTACAAAGATAGTATATGGGCTGTATACAAAGTAGAATATGATGCTCTTTTAAAGTATACTGTAAATATAGACACTGAAAAAGTTAGCAACCAAGCTGAATTATCAAGCTACATGGAAACACACCAGTTGTACAGATTGTACACTGATGGTTCTAAGTCAGAAAATGGCGTGACTTCTGCATTTTATGACCCTCAAAAGAAAGTTACAAAATGTTTTAAAATTAATGATAAATGTAGTATTTTTACTGCTGAATGTTACGCCATTTATAGAGCACTAATGTATATAAAAAATATTGACCATACACAATATTTAGTTTTATCTGATGCCAAGAGTGTGTTATCTGCTGTAAATAATAATTCTTTGAGATATGACTTAAACTACATAGTGTATAATATTAAGCAACTATTGAAGACTCTAGATGATGAAGGCAAAAGTGTGAAATTTATGTGGGTTCCTTCACACAGCGGAATCAATGGTAATGAAGAAGCTGATCAAGCAACCCGAGCTGGATATGATGAGGATCACTCTTCCATATTAAGAGTGCCCTATACAGACTATCATGCGCACTTAAACGAAGCCCTAAGAAAAATATGGAGTGAATATTACGCCCTGAGTACAACAGAAAAAGCTAAATGGTATGCATATATCCAACGTACCCCGCCCGCCCAACCGTGGTACTATAAACATAAAGACGCCAATAGCCGCAAATTTATATCAACTATAAACAGGATAAGATTCGGACATGGCAGAGTGCGCACTCACCTGAATCGATTGAAGATAGTAGACGACAGATTATGCTCGCATTGCCAAGAAGATGAAGATTTGGACCACATTGTATTTAAATGTAGAAAGTATGGTCTGCAAAGACTAACACTAGTCGCAGAGCTTCAAGAAGTATATGGGAATTCAGATATACCACAGAGGGTGCAAGAATTGATGAAGAATACAAATACTTTCAAGCACTTGTTCAGTTTCATTTGTGCAACGGTCAATGAACTTTGAAAAGTGACAGCAAAGAGAATCTAAATAGTAAAATAGTGATGTGTACGGCTAAAAGGACTTGTATCCAGGCCAGAAAACCCCCTAACAAAAAAAAAAAAAATGTGGATAAGTCTGGCTGAACGATCCCACTAAGCGGTGGAAGGCTCCGTAAGGGGCCGCCTGGCTCGCGACTACCATCCCACCGAAGTCTGGCGCCATGTAGCTTGCTGCGTTCCGTCAGTGTGTGGGAGTGCCAGTGCCTTAACAGGCTTTTTCTGGGTGAGCTCGCTCCATCTTAGACCTTCAAGAGCAATCCCATCATAAATAAAAAAAAATAGTGCACAGTATAATTCGTTGCATAAATTTATTCTTCATTCGTTTCAGCGCCGCAGCGGCCGAACCGCTTATTATAATCCGACCCTAAGGGTGTTTAAAAACTCGGGTGACCACAAGAGTGGCAATCTCAGAGCCTTTAAATATGCTATGCAATTAAATATGGCAGAACTGGTACCGTCACTAACGTGGCCTACTTAGGGTTGAATGGATGATCATTTGGCACTATGAACTAAACTAGACGTCTAATATATGCATCCCAATTGTCTTTTTCAAACACAAACGCATCTATTTTTCCGATCGGCATTCTTAAAAATCACTTGCGCACGCGTTTGACAACTAGATATAGGTAGGTACACAGGCCACGTCGCCAGTGTTGTATAGGGACGTCAATGAGACACGACGATTCAATACGAACTAGTTTATTAAAACTACCGATACAATGCATAACAGTGACCATAGAGCTCTCAAACGTCATGCGCTGTCACCCCTCGCGCGACTTTATTTTCTCTATGAGTGACCCTCTCTAAGACGTGGCTTTTAAAAAGTGGCGGCCAATCAATTATTCACTTGTTTTGTATTCGGCGCCAAACTGTTGTCTTCCGTCGTTCGTCGTCGTCGTCGAAATTCAATTCGTTCAATTCAGTGTCAGGTCGCTCCATAATCGACTCTGTCGTAACCACATTGACCCCAAAATTATGAGGCAAAACAAACCTTTGAAAACTAAGAAAAAAACAGCCAAGTGCGAGTTGGACTTGCCCACCGAGGGTTCTGTAACATGCACATCAAACCCTGTTATATGATAACCCACTTGAAATAATAGCCTCAATTTTTAATTTTTGTTTTATTAAAGGCTCCCTAGAAAACCATACTCATTGATGAAGTTTAATTTTTTTTATATAAACTTTTCTTCCTAAACAAGTACTTTAAAACAATGCTTCTTGTCAAGTTTCATAGTTTTTGGTCCTCGGGTCTATGAATTTGAGTTCCTTTGAGAGGGTTAAAAACATGCGCTTTTTATTTCCATTCGCATATCAGCCGTATCTTAGGAGCTGGATGTTTTTTCAACTGCAAGCGGCTATAGACAACAAAATAATACTATAAAGGTGTTTTATTTTCCTTTTGAGGAACGATACTCAAAAAAATTTAGGTATATCTTGTACGAGTAACGAAATCGACGAGATACTGTCGTGTATCAATGTATCAAAAACTATACATTACGGTATGATATTCCAGCAACATAAATTTAGCTTTGATTTCACTCACATGATCCGTGCCGTGATATACAACATGTTACTCTCATAAATAAATAGAAGTTCCATTAGAGGGCCTTTCAAATGAGTAAAAATATGCAGTATGTATAAAATACAAATGGAGCGTCTCAAATAGTGCTGTGTACAGTGTGAGTGTCGATAGATTTACGATGTTGGATTAACATGAAGAAACATAAATGTTTTTCATTGACTTCTCCTTTTTCGTGTGGGTCACCAAGTCGTTCAAGGACCCTATGAACCCTGGTTTTTAACCGCCAACTACTAGTCACTATTACCAGTAGACGGAGCTGCTGATTCTGACATGGTTCTGTAGCGACGACTGTTATCATAAACTTCGTATTTAATTATATAAAAAAAGTATTGGTGTGATGCCGGCTTCGCCGTGTGATGCCGGCCTAGAAAAGCATCACCCCATTTCTTGCCCATGGGTTTCGTAAGAGGCGACGAAGGGACTCGAGGGTTAGATGTGTAATGCAATTTTAGACGATGGACTGACAACCTGTCGCTATAGTGATACACAGTTATCTGATTGACCCTCAAACTTTTGTTAGACGTGGTGTTAATATTCGTTTTACTGCCGTTAACGCTCTGCCTACCCCGTAAGGGACACAGGTGTGATTTATGTATGTAGTATTTAGGTAGTATATTATTTATTATGTATGAACATTTATTTATGTATTTGTTTGTAGCAAACAGCAAACAAAGTCCGAATCATATACGATTACACACTTCTCCCGCTGCTCCATAATCAATTTCCTGTACTTAAATTGCATGTAGGAGATTGCCCATTAGTAAAAAAGCTACCTAAATTGTGAGCTAATCGGGTGATTTCTTCAGGTGAATAAAATGAATACATAAGTTCACTAAACATACTAAACTAAGTTTGATTTGATTGTTTCTATCTTGGTGCCCAAAGAAAAGAAGGAGAAGATGAATTCTATGTAAAATTTTTGATTTCGTGTGCATGTATAGTACCTACCTACTGTAGGTATATTTTATCTTATCTACTTACCTACTACGAGCACTTGTCGATCGGAGAACGGTCCAGTTCTCGTGAAAACGATACAATGGATACACAATTACGCCTTTATCCCTCGCAGAGAAGGTAAAATGTCGGCTGTTGTAAAATTGGGTAATTTTGCCATAACATAAGTTGCGTATATACCAAATTATACAACGTAAAACAAAACTAAATCCTAAAGCTGCAGCTCCTGTCGGCCTTAACCGGCAATTACTAATGAATTTATCAACAATCGATAAATCTATTCAAAAACTATCGATAGTTCCCAACACTGATATAGCGTCTCGCAAATATTTGCAATGCGATATCTCGCCGGTCGCATTCG
This sequence comes from Tuta absoluta, assembly GCA_027580185.1. Taxonomy (NCBI): domain Eukaryota; kingdom Metazoa; phylum Arthropoda; class Insecta; order Lepidoptera; family Gelechiidae; genus Tuta; species Tuta absoluta. The sequence continues at coordinate 665,814 of JAQAHW010000045.1, forward strand.
GCCGGGAACCGGGGCGGGCGCGGCGCGGGGCGCAAGCGGGGCGCGAGCGGGGCGCGGACGGGACACGCGAGTGAAATCCAATTCTCGATCGGCTGCTGCTTCCAGGGCCAACAAAAGCGGAAAAATCAGGCACAGATGCGAGTATTCCTAGAGACGAACAAAAAGAATATAGTGATATTTTTAGAATGCATAAAGCAAGAAAAAATCTAACTTCAAATGTTCACAAACTCTTCGAACTTAAATCTTTATTTCTGATTCTATTCTACCTGCACTTCTAAAAATTTTAATGTTTCCTTTTATCGTCTAAACCGCTGCCCAAACTTGAAACCCACAATCATATTGCAATACTACACAATTGAAATTTAAATATACTTTATTCAATGTAGGATATTATTATCACTTATTATGGACGTCATGATCCGTCATCGTAAAAAAAATTGAAAAAAAAAGCCACTGCTTCTGGGCTGCCCAGGTTAATTACATTGCATATAACTTTACGCCACCACCATTTGACAACGACATTTGTTTCAAATTGATGTCACGATTTTCAAAGCGTGTTGTTAACAGACATCTAAACTTATTTTCTAGTTCAGCTTTAGATATTTCAACTAGATATTCCTGTCATGTTTACATCGGCTTCATAACTTTGCTGTAGCATAAATCATAAGTAGTATAGTAACACTCGATTCCTTGCAAGAGAAACCAACGTGCAACCAACTCAACCAAAACTACAGCCGAAACTATTCTAAGTCAACGTTCTCACATATTGATGAACGGAAACTCCTCTTTCGAACACAGGCTCTTGTCAAAGCATCATAAATTTGAGCTCAGCGTCTGAACCGACGTCGGGAAACAATGTGGGATATTGTTATATTGAAACAACAGACAAGTTGTGAGTTGCTAACTCCGGTGGTTTGATTCCATTGTGCCAGTTACAAGTTGGCGAGATCGCAGCTAGTGTTGTGACATCGTTTCGCGCATCCGCGGATGCGGGACGCTCACAAGGAACCCTGATTTACACTTCCGCTTCCGCATCCAGGTGTTCTAAAGTTGGTTTTAGAGACTCGTTGTGACATCGTTTCGCGCATCCGCGGATGCGGGACGCTCACAAGGAACCCTGATTTACACTTCCGCTTCCGCATCCAGGTGTTCTAAAGTTGGTTTTAGGAGCGCTGTGTGATGCCGGCTTAGAATAGCATCACGCATTTTCATTCTCACGGGTGAGTTTCACAATTTTAAGCAACAGGCTGGCTTTCATTTTAGTTAAAAACATTATCTTAGCAAGCATGTATCACCATCGTCTGCATTGTCACTTACCATCTGGTGAGATAACAGACAAATGCGGGCCTATTTTATGTAAAAAAGTAAAATAATAACACGATTTTTTTAAATGGCACTCAATTAATTACGGTCATTTACGCTCTGCCTACCCCACAAGGGATAAAGGCGTGATATGTGTATGCATGTACGTGTATTGTAAAGGAATTATTAGGTACAACAAAACATCTAAACTTTTCTCCATAGACATTGGCATTATCATGCATGCATTGCATGCTCAACCTTCTTATTTTCAGCAAATGCCAAATACTCTGTACCTATTAATATCAATGAAGTAGACAAACCTGAAATTAACATATATATTTTCAGAATTTTATGGCTGTAATTGTCCAAATAAAACTGGTTCAAAAATCTTGCTCGCGCTATAACCCCGCCTTAACCTCCACGTTTTGTATCTTGCGTCCGCCAAGCAAGATGGCTGCTCCGTCCCAACACTAATCTTAACCACGTCGAGAGAAGAGGGTATCGACATATCGCTGCAGGCGGTTCACAACTACGATGCAATTACGGGCGGTAATTAAAATGTTACAGCCACAACTTTGAATTACAAAGAAAGAGTATCGGATTTACATACTTATCTCTATAAAATAGACATTAAAAAAAGTTAGATCTGAGGCCGTATTCCGCTATTTGAAAAACTTCTCAATTGTGTTTCAAGATTGTCCGTTAGATGGTTTACACTAAGAGTTTGAAGTATATAAAATCATAATAAAAATATAATTCGAAGGCATTACAATGAGAAAATTATATGGAAATCAGACCCCTATTCCTAATTTGTTTGTTATGATATATCAAGGCAAATTAAAAAATAATAATAACTAAACCGCTATTGCTTATTCTATATAATCTTCATCCTATTGTTAAAAATATCAAACGTATAAATCCGTCTCGACTGACGAGCTGAATGCATCCTGCTGTGAATGAGAGGAGAGTGCACCTGTGTGTTCTCACTTGGCAGGCGCGTCAAGACAGATGGACCGCTACAAGGAAACGTGTCAATACGCTCACGCACACATCTACATGCCGCTTACGAGAGAAATGGACCCAAATCGAACACCCGACAGGTCGAATGTCAACAGCGCTCAGTACAAACATTTAACGACATATTGCAAATGAAAATACGTTTGCAGTGTGCTTGGTTGTCTAAATACAATTAAAGATTGTGCTTTAATTTTTTTTAATATCCCAGGTCATACATACATACATGCATTAACAGCCATAACAGTCCACTACTGGACATAGGCCTCCCCGTACTGGGGGTATTGCCATACACACCAAGCTTGGCACGCGGATTGGTGAGCGCAGTGCAAGATGTTGGATTCACAGGAAACGCTGCTGTCCATTTTTTAGAATTTAATTAGAATTTATTTCATAGTCGCTTTTTTTACGACACCCATGGATAGAGTTTAGGTGATGCTTTTCTAAACAGGTGTCACAAAGCAATATACTTAATTATATTGCTGAATCTAAAGAATAAGGCTATCTAGATACTTATCCATAGTCTTTAGTACCTTATTTATTGAAGGCCAAAAATAATACATACCCGAGTCTAACTTTTGTTTTGCAGTATACCATGGTAGGTGCCAGGCAACGTTCTAAGCGCTGAAATAAAAGAAGTTGTTGGATTCGTTTCTAAAGTGTGTGAAATTTCGTTATATTTTTCATGAATATTTACTTATTTATCCAACATTGACATTTTGTCACTGCCGGGCCGGATATAGGTTCATTTAAAAAGTTATATAACTATTAAGATATTTTTTTAAATCGTAAATAAACACAGCCCCTGTTTACCCATTTAACCTTATCACCCTGTATCTAGTTACTAGATTTTTCCGGATCATATTGAAAAGTAAAAATAATATAAAAAGTAAATGCAATTCATTAGAGTGCAAAATACAGTTTAAATCGTAGGTACTACTTTGTTTCATAAAACATTTTATTTCATTTCAAAAACAGAAAACAATTGAAGGGTTCCTTTTTCAATTGCTTTTATATATTTTTCGCTCACTAGACAGGTTCCGATTGCAATTTATCTCAGGTATTAACAAAAAAGAACTTGTCTTTGCTCGATACAATATCATGTGGTGTATTGTAAGTAGTGTAACTGTAATTCAGTAATAATAGATAGTTCTCCCATTAGTCGTTGTACTGCGTATTTTTAACACGTCACAACCGATGTGTCTGTCAAAAGACTTGACAGACGCATCCGATACGCACCTTAGCCGTATTTGTATTAGAATAAAATGTCCTTTTGTCTGACAGACGCATGCGTTACGGTGCGTTCAAAATACGCAGCTACGAACGATAAGTGGGAGAACCGCCAAACAGTAGCAACCCTAGCAGAGTAGGTACCAAACTTCGTGAGGAGAGAGAGCAGTCCTTCTGTAACTTCTCTATTCTGTAGCGGTGTGATGAAGCGTCAAAGGAGGGTTTCAATGCTTTGGGGCACACGGCACGTGGCTAAGCTGTGTATGATTCAACTGTTTCAGTTGTGATATTATTTTACTACTCTGGAATAAAATAATATAATTAGATAGAGAAATAATCCAGGTGGTTTTGAATGGTCCCCGTGCAAGGGCGTAATTTTATTTGGCAGTCTCCGGTGCATCTTGTGAGAGGCCGTCTTACGCTGCTCTAAGAATTTTTACAGTAAATCTGAAACTCACCTGCAATGGCTAACCTTGACAAAGCAGAAGTGATTAAATATTTTGCGAAGAAAACCACAAAAATCTGTGTATATTTTATTTGTCTTCGTGATCGCAAGAGCTGTTTGTGGTGGAAGTACCACATATCACATATCACGTAGATATCTTGTCTTGGTTGAAGAAAGCCCAGTCTTTAGGTGATAGTTCGTTGCTGGCACCAAAAGCTGCACTCAAATCATAACCTATCAGAAAATCTATTAAAAGGAAACGTATGATTCAAACATTTTGATAAAGGGGTTATGTAAACGGTGGGTTAAGGCAAGTGTGCTCGTGAACGACCTCGACAGTGGCGCCACTTCACAATAAATATTTTCGCTTTATACAAATAATCTATCAGATTGACCGTTGCCCAAGCTTTTAGTATTATCTATAAGTAAAATTAGAACCTGAAAACTCAATGAAATATTCGCCGTACTTAAAGTTACATACATACATACATACATATATCACGCCTTTATCCCTTGCGGGGTAGGCAGAGCGTCGAACGACCGAAAAAACGGCCACTTACGCCACGTCTGACAAACGTTTGAGGGTCATTCGGAAAATTGTGTATCGCCATAGTGACAGGTTGTCAGCCCATCGCCTAAAATTGCTATACACACCCTCGAGTCCCTTCGTCGCCTCTTACGACTCCCACGGGTAAGAAATGGAGTGATGCTATTCTAAGCCGGCATCACACGGCATCACTTAAAGTTATGTCAATTAATTAAAAAAATATACCAAAAGTGACTGTTTTGAGGCACTTTTGGTCATTACTTTAATGACAGCAAATATTTCATTGAGATTGTAGGTTCTAATTTGACTTAAGGGTAATATTAAAAACTTGGGCAACGGACATTCTGATAGGTTATTTGTATAAAGAGAAAATATTTTTTCTTTCTGATAGATTGTTTGTATAAAGATTATTTTTTTGTGCAGTGGCGCCACTGGCGAGGTCGTTCACGGGTACACTCGCCTTAATATTGGTAATGAGTGTGCAGCGCGCTTATGGCGAGAGGGGTTGCAAGTTGAATCAAAGGTGAATAGTTAGAAGTTGCGAAAGCTGATTGAAATCCCAGGTATTAGCTCTCAACTGCGGTTTTTTGAGTCCATTTCCAATAGCCAGCAGAGATGGAAATGTGGGAGGAAATAGAAGAGATACTTAAATGTAATACAGCGAGTCGACCTTTGTTCGACTAAAAGATGATTCTAAAATTAAAATTATTGTCGTAAAATTACTGAGGCATTGGACAGAGATACTGCCAGTTTTATAGCAGGCAACCTTATTATAATTAATGGCATGCCTATAAGGGCTATCGATCTGCACTAATTTCATTGGGTAGCCAGGTGAGGTAAATAATTCCATGTGGCTGACCATGTAAACTGCCAGGGGTGCAGCTGGCAACCTTAGTTGCTTTCCCTCTCCAAAAGCTTATCTTTAGACGGATAAACGTTCGAATGGTAGAGCCATGAGGTGAAATGTTTGGAAACTAAAATAGTTTTTCAACTCGATGAAAAATTAACTGCCAGGATATTTGAAGTACTACGTATAATATTTACCGTATTTGCCTGTTGTCTTAAACATTATCCATCGATACAATATACGTTCGATGAGTAGCCTTATGAGGTAAGGTAAGATTGTCAATCGGCGCGGCGCTTATTTTAATACGAATCTCGTTAAGCTATGTGCCACAGTGAATCAACTAGCAGAACTTTTCAAAAAAAGCTATATAATAGCTACATAATATATTGAAATGAAATGAAATAACTTTATTCAATGTAGGATAGTATTTTCACTTATTGACGACGGATTTTATATTGTCCTAATAGAAAACCGGCTTATATATGTGATAGAAACCTGACTTTCATTGCAGAATGGCCATTCATAATATGTAGCTTATATTCTTCTAAGCGTCACCCAAACATGATTGTAGCTCCGCGTAGGACTGTCTAGACGTAATGTAAATACATGTACACGTCTATTTGTCCCTTCTAATCATATATTCGCGATTGTTCGCGACACTGTAGCTGTTTTATGCATAGAAAGTGTCATATTAGCAACACCAATACCGATATAGAGCGATTAAACGCTAAATTGAAGACAGTTGCTGCATAATAAAACAATTTGTATAGAGTCAATGGTTTAGTGCGTATTGGATGGATTTAAACAATAACTAAAACATCAAACGTAAATAATTTAAATAAATAATTAGTTTTGATCATAATTTATACACACTTAGATTGACGGACATAAATGAAGTTATCATAGACGTCTATGAAAACCCCAAATAGAGCTACAAGTTTCCTTAAGGCGAGTGTAGCTGTGAACGACCTCGACAGTGGCGCTACTTCACAAAAAATATTGTCTTTTTATTCAAAGAATCTATCAGAATATCTGTTGCCCAAGATTTTAATATTATCCTTTAGTAAAATTAGAACCTGCAAACTCAATGAAATATTCGCTGTGTGACACACGCGTCTGTAACACACCTTAAACCCACCGTAGCCGTATTTTTATGGAAATAAGATTGAAATTTGCAATTTTATTTCGTCTGACAGACGCATGCGTTACGTTGCGTTAAAAAAAGGAACGACGGACGACAAGTTAGTTAGTTCGACAACCGCCTTACACATATATCACCATTTTCCTAGCTTGCTAACTTAGCTCTCATTTGTGAGTTTGATATAGATCTATTAAATCCATTCCTGGTAGGTAATTCTTAGTCGAGGCTGTAGGTAAAATCTAATAAAACGAGTCGCCCCTTGTTCTTCTCAAATGGGTTTGGGTCTAATGAATCGATGGAATAAAGAAAGCAATCTTTTTATTTATTACCTATCCAGGTTTGTTTTTTTACTAGCTCAGGTACGGTAAACTTTCTGGTGATTCTACTTCTCATTTTATTATGATCTATTTTTACTTGTGAAATCACAAAATTAATAATTGTTCCTTATGCTTTGGTCGAGTATTGAGTATTTATAATCTGCAAACATAAATATTATTATCACACCTAGAGGTATATTGCTTGCGGGTAGGCAGAGCGTAATCAGCCGAATAAAAACATAACATAAACGCAACCTATGACTGGCATTTGAGGGTCATTCGGAAAATTGTGGTCAAGGGTTTAACAAGTACCTACTCCTACGTCGGTTTATACTAGTTCCATGATTGAGTATTACCATAGTGACAGGTTCTCAGCCCATCCTTCGCCATATATTACAATAATGGCGAAGGGTGGGAATGTAACCCTCAAGTCCCTTAGCCGCCTCTTATGATACCCACGGGAAAGAAATGGGGTGATGCTATTTTAAACCGACTTCACACAAGAGGATTATATTTTAAGCTTACAGTTCTTGGACCATTGGCCAAATCCATTTAGGATAAAAATGACTCAAACTGAGTTTTCACACTGAAAAAACTGTGACACGGAGAGTATGATGGATCTGTTTCCGGAACATTATAACTTGGGCCTTTTCAAGGCAAGAGTGAATAGGCATTATCTAGGCAAGCATGTCCCATCATCGTCTGCATCGTCACTTACCACAAAGTAAGTATAAGCGGTGGCGCGATTCTCTATTTGCACTTTACCATCAGACAAACGCAGGCCTATATTATTACATAAAATAATATTGGTGTATTTTTACACGACTGCCCAATCAATAAGGAGTAATGTTTTTAGAGTACATGTATATGTATGCACATATTTTATGTGCGATTCTTAAAAGGACTGAATCTTGCTTACCACTGAATAGATTCGAATGGGAACTGTATCGGAAGAATCCTTGCATTATCCCGAGTGTCATATGCTAGGCTTTTTCTCAGAAAGCAGTTGTGTTTTTAAATTTTTAAATTCTTGACGCTTGTTTATTATAATTATTAATTTAATTATCGACACTTAAAATTAGTAAATGACCACTATACCTAACATTGAATAGAAAATTCATGCAAGCGTAAGATAATAATACATAATGTTGTCTGTGCTTTACAGACACACGTAACGCAATCGTACAAAAAGTAAAAAACATTAGAATTTTTGAAAGTTATGCCCTCAAACAATGCCAGCCTCGGACTATAAGGAGAAACGACAATTCCTAATTAATTTATATAAACGAATGCAAATATTTTACTCAAAAACATAACAAACCCTGTGAAACCAAACATCAGGACAATACCCTTAACCCCCTGTGCAAATTCGAGTGTACAATATTTAAATTATCAAAAATTTACTCGGAACCCGTTCACACTTAGCAGGAAAATGAAAAACACCAAACGAAACTACCTTCACAATGTAAATGAGGAAACGAGTGGATGTGAAAATAACAAGCAAATAACGAGCACGATAGCAATCTATAAACCAAACAAAATAAAAAATATTTTTTACTTACTAACTCAAACAAAACTTTACTCAAATAACAAAATCGGTGATATAAAAAGACATTCGGTGTTATAACAAAAAGAAATGGACGCGCGTTGAGACAGTGTTAAAAATATTTTTCCAAGTTGTCAAACGGATTAAACTATGTCTAAATTTATTTGTAATAACTCGGATTATATTTTAAAAGTGGCAATTTCTGATTGATAAATGAGAAAAGTTGTAAGTAATGCAATTTTATAGTATAATCGAAAAGTATATTTGTGGAAACACTACTTAAATCGGTTTTAAAGTGAGCAGCCCGAATAATGAGTTAAAAATTAGTCCCAAGATATTATTTGAATCACGACATTAATACTTATTACTGACACTGTCTCCCAAAAATAGTTCTACGGATCCATTAGTTACACTAATAAAATACCGAACGAGTTGATGTCAACAGTAACTCGTACATTGGTGGTTATTTACGAGCAGCGCGCGCCGCGGCCAGCGCCGAGAGAGGATGGATGTGAATTTTTCACGACCGTCTGACAGCCTTTTAATGCAACGGGGTCGAGGATGCACCGACTACCGAAACCATTATTTTCGAATTTTATTTGCCCGAATAAATTGCCATTTGGTGTCATATTGATTTCATTATACGGGGTGTAAGGGACGGTGTACCGAAAACTTTGCAGGCATAATCAGGCCTTAAAACTGAACAACTTTTTCTATGGAAGATATGTTGGTAAACGAGAAAAAAATGTCGACCTCCCATACAAAATTCCCGATCAGCTGACTGACTTTCTATGGAAACTCGAAAAAAATATTTCGTTTCCCAACATAGGCTCCATAATGAAAGTTGTTCAGTTTCATGGTCTGATCATGCCTGCAAAGTTTTCGGTACACCGTCCCTTACACCCTGTATAGCTATTCAAAAGTATAAGTAAAATTATTAAAGTTATTTGCGAATTTAAAAACACAAATTGTGTGAAGTAGTAGAAGGCAAATGTCAAAGGGAAAGCTTATTTTGGAGGCCAAGATTCGTTTACCGTATCCGTTGTAAGTAACGACGCCATGTATTCCAATGTGTGCATGACGTCCCAATTATTGGGGGTTTGGCGATGCGTCTCGAATGGCACATGATCGGGACGCTATTTTTTATATATATTTTTTAATATTTAAATGTCCCGATAAATCAACATTACGCTCCAAAACCACTATTTCATCAACTTAAAAGCCTGAAGGTCTCAACACCTGACAACAATACTGGTGTAACAACATCACAAAGGTTAAAAACAACTGCTTCGATAGTATGAGCAGTTGCAAAATGCTATTTCAATAAACTGTGAATAAAAAAGTTACTTGTTTTTTGTTTGTCCCGATTTATAACAAATCGGACCAAACAACAATATTTGTAAATAATATTAATTTTGAATATGCAATAGACCTAGTTGTTGAAATTGAGGACCTATCACGGCGTGTTGTTTGTCGCTCATTTTTGAGGCCTTCGAGATAACATCAATAATGATACATAATATTATGTGTTTTAAATTACAATATCGACTTACTTTTAATATTGTACTTATTTATATTTTGTCAACAATGTAGCTTAGACGGTGAGTGACTCTTGATTGTTTGATAAAAAAAAGTGTATAAAGCAACACAATTACTTACGTTTTTCGGGCAACTGAAATTCGGTGAAGAGTATTTTTAAACAGTATAGGTACTAGCATGGTCGTAGTGGTATAAATTGTCGCTGAACTCCGACAATGACCGTCGATCAAAAATGCACGTATATTTTTCTCTTTGTACGGGATATTATTCTGATGTATCTGGAACCTCTCTTGGTTCACAAAGTGATCCTTGTGGTACACTTATTTAACGAGCTGTAGTCCGTTTTTATCTGCGCTTACTGAGCATCTAGTCTTGTGTAACATACCTACAATCATTACTGGATATGGTCCTCTCCTTATAGCGGGTATTGCAATACATACCACGGTTGGCAGGCGGATTGGCGGGCGCAGTATAAGTTGTTGCATTACAGGGAACGCGCTGCCCATTCCTGTAGTCAATTTTACCTCACCCACAGGTAGATTTGGGATGATACTATTCTAGGTATCGCATGGCAACAACCCCCATCTAAACAGTCATAAAGACAGTAATCAGAAGCCGGACCGACTTGCTAAAGTGTCAAGGACAAGCCAGGTGTACCTTTTCCAGGAACAAACCAGGGACATCCGGATTCTGAGATATACCGGACTTCGGAGAAACCATTAGGCCCGGGCTATAATTCCAACGTATTCGGAAACTAATATCCGGTTCATACCGGTACTGGTTCACAAACACAAGCCGATGCGGAGCGGTCGAGATTGCTCGCAAAGAAATTCTTTATTTCTAGCTAAGAGAGCTTGGCTGTGACACTGTCTTATAGAAGAACTAAAAGGTTTATTCTCTTCAAGTAAAATCTCAAATACTTTTGGAGAATTTTGAATGGCGCCTCATAAACTAAATATGAATAAATGGTTTTGCGATAGTCAGAAAAAAACATGAAAACTGCCGTTTGTCTTGGTTAACTTTTTCTTTGTGCAGGCATTTAAACACTTTACCAACAGTTGTGATGTCATGTCCTTAAAACTTTAGAGAAATATTATAAATATAAATAAATAATATTATTTCGAAATAATGAACTTTCAACTAATTTAAAAAAAGACCTTTTTTTAAAACAAACCATAAAAATAAATTAAACAGCATACCCAATTTATGAATAAAGCAATTAAATAAATTAAAGAGTAAATCTTTATTATTTTATTTGAATGGAGGAATCATTACTATGGAGTTATTTTTCAAAGTACAAAAAATAATTTTGGCAAGGAAGTACAAGCCGAACTGTTTGGTTACGCATATTTTACTAATTTATTTCTCATAAATATCTAGTTTCCACTGGTAATACTGGTTTTACAATAATTATGCAATAGAAAGCTAATATCCTGATGCAAACAAAGCAAACGCAAACTTTCTTATAATTTCATTTTATTGTTTAGAATTTCTTTTTTTCAAAATGTCTCAAAATCTGGTTTCAAAATGCGTCGCGCAACACTTAACAAAATAAAGCAATAGAATAATATCGTACATTTTAACGGAAAAAATCCACGGAAATTGAAACAGAGGAACTAATTTAATCATGAAAACTATATTCAATCAATCAATCAATCAATTTATTTATCAATTTCAAAATACAATATAACAAGAGTTTAATGCACCTTAAAGCAAACTTAACTTAAATTAGAAACACATGGTTTATTTTTTTCTACCCACACTAGGTAATCCTGTGTCGATATTAACTATCATTATCAAAGATTTTAATGAGGTCGGAACTTTTTTTAACGGCTTACCGAGGAGAGCAAATTTAAAACGAAAAAGACTCATTGTTCAGCACTTTTGTCTCGTTCAATACTCAAACAATGACTAGAACCTCTTTCCTTATTAAATAAACATCTGTTTAGCAAAGCTAAGCAATAAGCAATGAGACTTTATAATTAAACTAGCTTTTACCCGCGACTTCGTCCACGATAGATAGTTTTTTAGGTACAGGTTCAAAAGTAGATATGTATATTCATAGTAAGTATGATAGTGATATTAGAACAGTTCTATATCGAAAAGAAGCAGCCCATCATACTGAACAACTTTTGTTTTAGAACCATGCCTGTATCTCTAATAGTTTAGCTGGGCTCCTGGGGGTACACCTGGTGGTCTACATAATGTACTCTAGATCCTCAATGTCCTTGTGAAAAGAAGCGGCCCATCATACTGAACAACTTTCGTTTTAGAACCATGCCTGTATCTCTAATAGTTTAGGTGGGCTCCTGATGGTACACCTGGTGGTCTATATCTGTACTCCAGACCCTCGAATGGTGATAAAAAGTAGCCTATGTCCGTTCTCGGTATGCTAGCAATCTCTGTTCCAAGTTTCATGAAGATCGGTTCAACGGTTTGGCCGTGAAAGCGTAGCAGACATACAGACAGAGTTACTTTCGCATTTATAATATTAGTGTGGATAACTTAGAGGCTTTGATGCAAGTGGTGCAAGCACAATAGTTCGAGCATCCCTACTTTTGTCACAGAATAACCAAAAGTATGTAGTATATATTATACATACATAACGGACACTCACCTCCCCGCACCCCAGCTCCCGACCCGCCCTCATCCGAGAAATGTCAAAATACAAGTGGAGCATTAAGTAGAAACTAGCGCTAGGCTTGTTACATCCTCTTTGGTAGTTACTGTATGTATTGATTTGGTATTGATCAGGTTAGGTATAAAAATCAACCTGCATGCCAACCCTGCACTCACACATTTGTGATCACCCACACATGTAGAAATGACAGTTGTCTATAAAGAGTCTGCTGTATGGAGTGTCCGAGGTGTGCTTTTGTGGCATGATCTTTTAAAATAGTCTAGAGTAGAAATGATAGTCTACACTTAGCGATGCCCGAGCCTGACATCCTCTTAGCTGGATATTTTAAATCCTCTCATGTGCAGCGTGCAAACATGATAAGCGGAATATGAGAGGAGAACAATAGCGGTGAAATCCTTTAAGGCGAGTGTAGTCGTGAACGGCCTCGACGGTGGCGCCACATTTGAAAAAAAAAAACTCTCTTTATACAAACAATCGAATGTCCGGTGCTCAAGTTTTCAGTATTATCCAAGTGAAATTAGAACCCGCAAACTCAATGAAATATTCGCTATAATTAAGTAATGGCAAAAAGTGTCTTAAAACATCTTTTTGGTATTAATTACCATAACTTTAATTCTTCTTCTTCGGGCGCCATCTCCCTACCGGAGGTTGGCGATCATTATAGCAATTTTCACTTTGTCTACAACATTCGGATAGATTGTTTGTATAAAGCTAAACTTATTTTTTGTAAAGTGGCGCGACTGTCGAGGCCGTTCAGGACTACACTCGCCTTAATAACACTCGTCCGTCTGCACATTATGTACAGATTAGTCAGACGACAGGAAGAGGGCATTCCACCTCGCTGCAAATCTATTGTCCCCAGCTACGACGGGCGGTGGCAATCAAAATGTTGTTAAATCCATTTCATTGTCCAGCAATGTGCGCGCAATTATGTACACAGACAGACAGATGACAGCAGAAGCATTTGTTCTAATGTGCTAGTAAAATACTAGTTACTTTTTATTTGCAATATGTACCCAAAGTCGTCCTTTAAAATTCAGCTTTCCGTTTTGAAAATATTATTATCTGTGTTGTTGGCTTAATGGCAACCAAAATATCAGAAATAATAAACCCGTGTACTGCCTGCTACAAGCAGAATAAAAAAAGAACTAAAAGCGAGTTGGACTCGCCCGAGGGTTTTGTAATATGCACAAGCCCTTTCATATGATACCCTATTTGAACTACTACCCTCAATTTTAATATTTTGAACTTATTCGCCCCCCTACAAAACAATATGAACAAAAATATAGGATTTCCCCCTAAATTTGTACTTCAAAATGAATCTACTTGACAAATTTCATTATTCCAGATTCATGTAATTTAGATTCACTTCACACGACACAAGAAAATTTGTTAGCTACCTAATGAATGATTATTGTCCCATACGTATAACCCAAATTAATAAATTTTCTTGTGTCATGCGGGACATTAATTCCACGAACGACCCAATGAACTGTTGTGTCGGAGTTTTTCAATGGCTTCCTTGGTTTCTAGTAGGTAATGATCATAAATGTTACTAGCGTACCCTAGTAGGCTTCTAAATTATATGGTTGTATACCGCCGACCTCCGTGTTAGTACTCATAGCCAGCGACCGGACGAGAACGATGGGTTGACGTGCTCTCCAAAGCATAGATCTTCATCTAAAATTCAATTTTCAATACATGTTTCAACTATTTTGATCACATTCCGTTATTTTAAAGTTTAAAACTTATACCTAATGGGAATATTTCCAGAGTTCCTTTCTCGGGGTTGTATTTAAGGATACATTATTATTATTAGGTATATTATCAAGTAATGATTCAACCGTTTCATATCTAAAGAAGCCCCAACTAAGTATGTCATATAATTTTTGATTATTTGAATTGTAAACAATTAAGTTAATTATTAATAATAATGTGATATATTTCACGGATTGGCTTAAAAAGCCCTACTATCTTATGATAATAAGATACCGGATACGATTGTTGATGAACTACGGGATTACGGGTAAAGCTAATAATTTTTGCCTAGAGATCAATCGTGCAAATTTTCCTTTCGTTCCGTAGGCGTAGGTACTGCTGATCGGCACTTCCGGTAGTGTAATGGGAGATTTCTCTTCCTATGCAATTTTTTTTCTTCCAAAATGGGACAATTATTTGTGCTAATGTGAATTAAGTTTTTGACTTTCTCATTTCTAAGGTTTTTGTCAGAGAAAATGTGTGAGGTCTACAAAATATTACTTACACCACTAAGACAACCTGCTTTAAACCAGACTCTTTACTTCTATCGTTGTAGATGTAAGATTTTTAATTAAAAGATTTATATAAATGAGTAAGTAAGTTTAAACGCTTTGGTGCACAAAAATAATCAATACAAGTAACACGAACATCTTAAGCTAGAATGCGCAAGGCGGCCTTATCGCCAATAGATATTCCAGGCAATCATGGATGGAGGAAATATAAATAGAAAACAGAGCAGTGCGAAAGCTAAGGATAACAGGAACAGAAATTAAAAATAATGTACAAAATAATAATACATAATAAATATTGAATAATATTTAACGAACATTTATGACTAATTTTGCACAGCCATTCCATTAAGAGCGCTATAGAATTACCCGTTAAGAGGACGTAATAACGTGAACTGTTTAGCGGTTTACAATTTCAAATTGTCGCAAGTTCAATATTTCAAAAGTGCACCGACTGAGGAGTATTAAAAAAACCGCAGCCGTCACGCGAATGTAAGTGTGGGCACATTAAACCAGGGAGCAGTAGAACTTGGTAAAATTGCTTCGTTATTAACTTAAAAGGTTTTCTCATTTGCGCTGGTCAATCACAAAACCAAAATTTTCTATCAAACCGAAACTCGAAATTTTCTATTTTCTAAAAAACCTAAGATTATATTTCATATAGGATAACATATCCTGTAGTGAGAACTTTAATTACTTGTTTTTTTGTTTGTTTTGCTTTTACTCTTTCTGTTTATCTTTTGATTGGCCGGTAGAGAATGCCGCATGGCATTAGGCCCGCCCTATGTACTTTTGCTGTGCAATAAAGTTTATTAAATATAAAAATTAATGGAAATTAATTATGATGTAAGAAGTTACCAGTAGTTTTCGTCAACTTCCATGTTATTTGCTCCAACTATGAAAACGTTAAGTAAATTGTTAGAAAAGTCATTGCCTTTTCAAACTTTCTGATGTATTCCTTCGCATTTAAAGTTAGCATTATAACATTTTAGTTCAATTGTTTTATTCAATCTTCAAAAATTAAGTGGTTGTGTGCAAAACATGTGCTGAGCTCATGGTAATTTTATGTTGTAGAATAATTTATAATTCAAAACTTCACAAGATTGGCCGGAAACCGTGTAATTTTATCGTAACAAAATAATCATGTAACACGGTGATAGACAAATTACCTATAAATAATTACTCTCTCCCACTTACTGCAATCCTTGCATACTTCTTTCGCCTCCTTTACAATCATCAATCTCTTCGTGCACGCTCGTCGGAGGCAGTTGGCTGTAACCGTGCTAAATCCAGAGCACGGTTTCGCGGAAGCTATTATGGCGGATGTAACGACGTCATCGTACAACTAGGATAAGCCAGTGCTGGTTTGGTTTACGCACCGTTTATGCTAAACCGTGTGTTAAACCACTGTTAAACAAACCGGCTTTCACTGGGGCTTTACCTACAAACACACAAAGTTGAAACATGTCAATTTAGAGCTGTCTATAGTTTATACTTGCAATTGTCGGCACTTGGTGAAACTCCATTTTTATGATTTTGATTCAAACACTTGTACTCGTTTCACTTAATTTATTTTCGTTTTTACATTAACGATTATTGCACTATCATCAAATGTATCGAGCTGTTTTCGATGTATTTTAATTGTTTATTTTAGTACGTAAAGTGTAATTGCCCCCTGAAGATGCTTATTCAAGCGAAACCGGTTGGGACGAAAATAAATTAAGTGAAATGAGTACAAGTGTTTGAATCAAAATCATTAGAGCTGTCTAGCTGTGCATGTTTAAAAATAGTAAGTTGTTTAGTTTTGGCTTATAGTGTCAGGACAATATAGGCCGAACCTATTTTAATATTTTGTGTCATTTTAAGTATAAAGATACTTTCATTTGCAGTGGATGAACAGGGCGCAAACTGGGTTTTTACCAAGGATTTTACAAGTACTTCTACGAAGGCATACATACACTAGTTCCATGGTTTTTACACTGTGTAATCTGTCACTTAAAAAATGCCCTTTAGGACCATATTTTCTCATATTAATTTCATTAGAGACACTATCTAATTGAATCGCAAGCATAAAAAATTTAACAAATTAAAATATTTTATTTTATTCAAATAGGTACAGTTACAGAAAACAGACTAAATTGCTTAAATATAACCAGTCTAAAAGAACATTTTTAAATCTGATTTCCAATTATAACTATACACAGCTATATAGCTTTACAGGTGCACGTAACACAATCTTACGAAAAAATTGCGTCTCAAGAATTTAGTTAATTAATAATTATGCCCTCAACTGATGCCAGCCATACCGGACTAATTTAGCGCATTGTGAGGTTTGATGACAGTTTTAGTTTCGAATTGCTGGTTGAACCAAGACCAACCAATTGTCTTGAACCTTTGTTTGTTCAGGTAGTGGGTTTGCAGGCAGTTCATAAACTTGAGCATCAGGGTTCATCGGGTCGTTGAAGGGAATCTAAACGTTTCGAACGTTAAGTAATGAAAATAGTGCAGCTTTTTCATTTAATACCGAGCTTACGGTTGCTGTCATTGGCTCTTGTGGAAGTTTTAATAAGTCCTAAGCGCTCTTCGAGGCGTTGTTCACATGCAGTGCACTCGTGAAAGCTACAGCTAGCGACGCTTGGTTCATTGCTGGCGAGAAATAGTTTTTTGTACACAATGCTCTTGCAACAAACATGATATTTCCTTAGAAAAGGCTCAATGCTCCGCCCGCCGTGCTGCCCGCGCGTCTTCGCAATATTATCCGTCCGGATTGACAAATAAAAGTGGCGTTTGGTTTGTAAATTCTGTGATAGGCGGAACTAGAGTATTTTAGCCTATTGCTTGGTAAATTTTGCGTGGTGGGACGAAACAGTTGTGTCATAAACGAAACACAAATACAGCCGCAGATCTCTTTTATGAATTGTGACATTAAATATTATGTACATGTCATATCTATGTCCAGTGCCATGTCCCTTTTATTCAACTCGAATCCCTAGTGCAACATTTACTACATTCAAGCTAGGTTAGATAGTTTGGACATTAAACTGTTCTTATGCTATGCACATAAGACTGACATTGGTCTCAGTTCAGGAAATATATTTCCATAAATAAGCACTGTCACTGTCCATCAAATAGGTTAAGACAAAGATAGGAGATATCTAAGTCATGTCATATAATTTGACGCAAAGTGTTATCTGTCAAAATAGGGCGACGATGAAAACAATGGCGACTAAATGAACTAGCAATTGCGAAGAACCCATTGTAATTTTTGAACATGATTTGAATTTGAACAGAACTAAGATATCTCCTATCCTTTTCTATAACTACTTGACGTAAAGTGACAGGACTTATAAATAGTAAGTTATTGGCGGTTCCAGTGGCTAAAACAATCAATGTACTGCAAAAAACCGTCGTCGTCTCTTGAGTATGGATACATGTCTTCCGATAGTTCGACACTGAAAGCTGAAAACTATAGAAACTTTAAGACGCACGTGCCGGCGCCATTAAGTACCTGTAACTCTATTTTTCTACTACGGGTCACCTCCTCGCCGCCGCAAAGTCGATTGTTACATACATGAGAGTTTATTGAACAAACTACTAAAGTCACTTTAAAAGCGTTAGTTATACAGGGTGTAAGGGACAGCCCTCAGCCCATTCAGGCCATGAAACTGAACAACTTCCCATGAGACGGGATGTCATATTTTTTTGCCGTTTCATGTACTGGTTCGCCCCTTAAAATATTTTCAGCTAAGTTTTTTGCACCATACAAATTAACACGGCCGGGTAAAACACTCAGTATGGGAGGGACATCATTTTCTTTCATATTATTCTGACCTTTGTTCCTTGGGGAAAGTTGTGCAGTTTCACGAACTGGTTAACCCCGTAAAATATTCGTAGCAATTTTTTTTACATCTAATACTATAACGATGACTCACACAAAAAGTCCTTATCCCCGTATTCAGAAAGGAAGGATAAGGGTAGTCAGGAAACCAGACCTTTTGGCATTTTGATAGCAGATTATTTGAGGAGTTATGACTTATTTAAAATTAAAAGTACTTCAGATGAGATAATGTTTCCACCATGAGATAGTGAGCGTTCCCATTTGAAATGAGCTTTCGTCTAAATGTCTAGACGAGTCTGTTTAATATTTCACACTTATATTGCCTCTCTCACAGACCGTATTCATTTCAATTAAGTGTTTATGACTGTGCAACATAGACCTATCATCTCATAGACAACACAACGAAAACAATATACAAATACTAAGGCGGTTCTTTTACTTGTCGTCATTCCGTTCCGTATTTTTATCGCAACCTAACGCATGCGTCTGTCAGACAAACGGAAATTGCGAAGTTAAACGATTGGCAGACGCCTCCGTCACGCAGCGTAAACGCACCGTGACAACGCCTTAGCCGTATTTGTACGGGAATTTCCTTTCGGCTGACAGACGCACGCGTTACGTCGCGTTAAAAAATTGAACAACACGACGACAATGAGATAACCACCTTACTCTTTAGAGTGAAGTGCCGTGAATGTCAGCTTAGAATGGCATCACCATATTTCTTCCCCATGGGTGTCGTAAGAGGCAAATAAGGATACCATCCATACCTGGTTGCCATTCCACCAATTTGGACTAAGCGCTTTTAGTCATCATTTATAATGCATCACTGCTAAAGAGTGGAACTCACTACCTACGTCTGTGTTTCCAAACGCATACAACCCTAATTTCTTCAAAGTATGAGAGAACAGGCTTCTTCTGGGTGAGCTCGCTCCATCTTAGACTCTGTCTCTGTCCTATGACCTAGACTTGAGTCAAGAGCAAACCCATCATTAATAAAATAAAAAAAAGTGACTCGAAGGTGACATGTGTATTGCAATTTTAGGCGATGGCTTAAAGATTGAAACGATCTCCATCTCAGCTCTGTTTAACATTATCACTTACATTATACTTATTTTATAGGAAAGTGAGTCTTTGTTCGAAATGGTCTTTGTTTCGACATATTGACTTTCTGTGTATTCTGAATTGTTAATAAAACCCCAATTTCATCTGTTCCCAGTTATCACTTTTAAAACCGTTTTATTTATTTAGGTATAGAATCGTTTCAAGTGTTTGTTTTAATTAAAATGTATATATATTTTTTCAATCGTTATCGATGTCATGTTTATTTTTCATTAGGTTTATCAGAATACAAAATGTTTAAAAATAAACTGAGTTGGAATTGATAAAGTATATACTTAGGTATCTGTCTACAGATCAATCTATGGTTCAGACGCTTAATTTGTACCTATATATGAATCAGTCACAAAAAATTACATTGTTCTCAAAACATACATACATATATCACGCCTGCATTCTTCGAGGGGTAGACAGAAAGTAGACGCCTGTAAAAAATCTGACAAAAATGTAAGGTAATTCAGAAAATTATAGTATATTAGCCCATCGCCTAAAATTGCAATACACATGTAACCCTCGAGTCCCTTACTCGACTTTTCCGACATCGTTGATGCTTTTTTAAGCCGATATCACAGCGAAATTCGACGGCGTCTCATCACATAGTTAATATAAATCACTAAAAATTTCATTACTCCCAAAACATAGTTTGTATTAATAGTTAGAAAGAGCCCCGACACGCAAATTACACAGGTTTTGTTGACGTGTGATATACGCCCTGCTCGTACACGAGTAACCTCATCAGGCCATAATAAACAGCCACCGTATGCACGCTTGCAATTAGCTACCCCCCCCGCGGGTCGAGAGGTTGCGACCCCCCACTAACGCGCAAATGAGCCCCCCTGCCGCTAATAAGGAACACTACTTGTCTAGCTTACTTATCGTTCACACTATGTATTTAATCTACGTTAGATTGAAAATGATTTATCTTATTGATGACCGATGGCGTAGCGGATAGTACCCCTGCCTGCTACGCCAAGTGACGTGAGTTCGATCTACACAAGACACAAATATTTGTTAAGTCAATTTCAGATATTTGTGTCTAGTCTGGGTGTTTCTATGTATTTATTTACAGCAAATAAAAGTATATAAGTATTCACATCAGCTATCTAGTTCCCATAGTAAAAGCTTCGCTTAGTTTGGGACTAGATGGCGCAGTGTAAATTGTCCAGTATTGATAGAAAGTAATTTTTATTATGATGCTAAGGTGTCGATGTCTATTCTTCCACAGATTATTGCAGGCAATTTCAGAATAAAGAGTATATGCTAAAATATTAATATGATGCAGACACATGTGGATAAAAATACAGCAGACTGTCTGACCCCTGACTCGACGGTTCTTCATTTTAAAAAATAAACACGACAAATGTATTCTTGAAAATTTATTTCCTCCAGCTATACCCTACCAAAAATAGTACAGTCAAGCTCACGTGCGGTTAGACACAAACTGCCAATGTAAGTCTTATGCGCGCGGCATAAGAAGGGTCCAAACTCCAATCATCTTGACTGTACAAAATGATACACTTATTAAAAATTTGCATATCGTGATATAATTATAGATAATTGGTAAGTGAAAGTTGACACCAGGGTTCATCGTGTCATTGGACGACTAGGTGTCCCACAAGAAAGAGAGTAATAGTTGTGCCAAATCAAAGAAACGTTAGAAGGTCTACATTTACGCCTATATCCCTTGCGACTTGCGGGGTAGGCAGAGTGTAAACGGCCGTAAAAAACGAACAAGGCCCCGATCGATTCTCTTATTTGTCATTGTAATACGATCAAAACTCAATCGTCATTCTATTGCCATTGTGATATACTTCAAATTGCAACCGAATACGCAACGGCTAAAACCATACAACTGACAATGCATTAAACCACAACTGAGACGTTTTTCAAATAGCAGAATACGGGGTACATAGGTAAGTTTATAAATTTTACAAATCTTGTGAAATAGTTACAAACATACACCACGCCTTTATCCCTCGCGTGTTAGGCAAAGCGTATTTGGCCGTAAAAAATTAATATAACCATCAATTACCAGGTGATAGCTGAAAATCAGTGTTTGCCAAAAATCCCACTGAGCTATGACCTGATTTCTAAAGTATAAATCTAGCTGAAATTTATAAATTGTAGTCAGTTGTTGTTGTTTTGCAAATAATGTTTTTTCTGCATGTAAACTAGATGTGTATTTTTGAAATAAACGATTTATCTATCTATTTACGCCTCGTTTACAAACATCACTGAGGATCATCCAAAAAACTGTGTATCGCCATAGTGACAGGTTGAATATTGCAATCTCCTAAAATTGCAATATTCAAGTAACCCTCGAGTCCCTGAGGCGCCTCTTACGACACCAATGGGAAAGAAATGGGGTAATGTTATTCTAAGCCGGCATCACACATTTACAATAAAATTCCTATTGTGTTTAAATTCAGTTTTAGATTGTTCAAACGTCCGATGCATTTCATATATCATTTCTGTAAAAAAAATGCATCAAATGTTTTTTAGACGCGACGTCGCATCAATTTCAATATCGTTTATTCGGGAACAACACAATTGTGTTTCAAATGCCACAATTTACGCAGTCAAAACGTATCAACTAAAATATATTTATCAATTATCACTTAACATTATCAAATTATGCAGAGTCAATCATACAAACATAATTTCAATATTAGAAATGTCAAAGTTCAAAAATTTATTTAATTACATGATAAAATAAAATAATACATTCATCAATAGAATAAATAATTTTTTAAATAAGAGGGCTTTTAATTTTTGAACACTTATTTTTTGTATCTGTTTCAATTAAATACACAACCTGTTAAATAGTTTTACTGCTTGGAAGCAAGGGGAGTGGTAAACAATTTTCAGGTGAGGAACAATCACGTTATTTAAGGCGAGTGTAGCCGTCAACGACGCTGTCGAGGTCGTTGACTGTAATGAAAGATATGGCAATTAATACCAAAAGTAGCCGATTTTCGGTTTATTTTTGTCCATAACTTTAATGCAGCGCATATTTCATTGAGTTTGCAGATTCTCATTTTACTTTAGGGTAGTACTAAAAAGTTGGGCAACGGATATTCTGATAGATTGTTTGTATGAAGAAATATTTTTTTTTGTGAAGTGGCGCCACTGTTGTCTGCTGACGACAACACTCGTCTTTAGTTTTTCATTCTAGTCTGTTCTCTACTTTCCATTTCTGCAACTGTTTAAAAAAATATCGTCTTTTTAACACGCTAGTTAATAAATAATACATAGATTGCAGAGATGGCAGGCAACGTTCGTCAGTAGTCAGAATCATCGCATTCATTATGTGGACAGCCTCAAGGCGAAGATCTAACGCGAGAAAGATTTTTAAAACAGTTTTATTTAGACAATTGCAACCACAAAAAAATGTGATTGTCCAGGATGTAACAGATAACGGCAACCTATCAAAATATTTATACAATTTGTCAAACTTTACTCTATATATTCGAATATTTTTTTCAATAATTTGTCTAAATTTAAAGTTATTACAAAAAAATAAATGCTATAATTTAGATACATACCTTTTCTAGCACGAATACTTAAATGAGACATTGTAACGGTATTTCTGTAGTTTCTATATTGGAAAAACCATGAAACCTTGCGAAAATTTGAGCGAAAAATGATTGTCTGTTTCTCTCTGGCGCAGCGCGAATAAAAAGGACAAACTTTTTAGATGAATCAGTGCCTTAATAAATGAAACTTTCTTGCGGCTACGCGAATGGTTGGTACGTATATTTTCATATCAGCTAAATATACCCATACCCACGTCAGTAATAAATATATTAATTATCTGCGAGACTTTCACGCTGTAATTATCTTTAATTTCAAAATGAACAGTCAGTTTTATTATTGAGTGTCGCAACAATACCTTTTGTTTGCGGACTCCAATTTAAATGAAACTCCTTTCCAACTTATTGGAATAGTGAAAGAAAGTCGGAGGAATAATTGTGAAGTGTAAGGAAAACGCGAAACAAAGGAGCGTGAAACGAATCGCTACAAAGAATACAGTCTGGCCAAAAGATGCGGCCATTTCAATGCTTTTTTGTTTTGTCGTAGCTGCCATTAAAACAATTTTTTTAATGAGACTTTTTTCCAATGACAGTTAATATAGATATACCTATCCAAAATTACGTTTAAACAGTCGCGTCATCATAATATTTTATTAAGTTTGCACAACTATTTACTCATCACAATGAAACAAATTTGAAACAGATTTAAGTTGTGTTTAATTTGTTTTTTTTTTGGACCACGAGCTCTGTAAAGAGGTCGAAACGTAGGAATTGCAAAATCCAAAATAAAATTGTTTTATTGTCAGTCGCATATCATTTAGGGGTCAAAACAAAAATCTAATGCCATTTTAAAGCGTTTACAAAAAATCTGACATTAAACTTAATTTTATATGTAACTATTTTATTACTTACATTGTGTAAATATATCCAAATTTACGAGTTTTTTACAAATGTGAGAATAATGAAGGTCAAAATGTGCACAACGGCTTTTGTGCTCTCTGTATAGAGGAGGCAGCGAGCAGCGACCCTTTGAGAGAGCAAGTTTATAATATGCCCGAATGAAACTGCACTCCAGACTGGAAGTATGGAAATCAAAACTTATTATTAAATTTCCTACTTATAGGTCGTCCAGGCCAGCTGGACTCGGGGTGCTATGAATTAACTGAAGAAACTTGCTCTGAAGTTGGCGTTGCTCTTATTTTAAACTACTCAGAAGAAATCCAATATATTTTTTTCATGAAAAATTAAAAGTTGTTATCTGCTTACTGTTATGTTGATGAAAGTTTTACAGATATCTTTCGTGTAACGTATACAATATAAATAACTGAAAATTGTAATATAAATTGCAAAGTGAACCACTTAGTCTAATAGGTATTATTTTTCAATCTAAAACGATTGTTGTGCGATGTCGGCTTAAAATAGCATCACTCCATTTCTTTCTCGTGGGTACTATGTTCAATCAAATATGAACATTAGATAATAAATTTAGTAACTTATGTTTATAATTTTCTAATATGGCAACACATTCCGAATAAATATATCTTGCAAGGTGGCAAAATGTTAAATTTTTGTATTTTTTTTTATTTTTAAATTTAACTGAATTTAAAATTACGAATAAATTTTATTTATATACATTCTGGAGTAAGATACGATTAGGGGCTTCGAGGGTTACATGTGTATTGCAATTTTAGGCAATGAGCTTCTTCTTCTGTCACTTTGGCGATACACAATTTTCCGAATGACTCTCTCTTTTACAGCCGTTCACGCTCTGCCTACCAAGTAAGGGATAGAAGTGTAATGTAACTATTGCGCAAAGTTTTGTGAAATTTAATAACTTACCTACACCTTAATAACAGCTCACTATTAAAGTGTATCTAGGTAACAAAGTGCTCGCTGATCCGAAGTTAAGTGGTGTGGTGTGGTTATATACTCTTCAGACGAAATATGTAGATTAATCTACTTCAATTTTTTATTTATTTCATGTAGCAATTATTGGGCTATACATAATTATTTCTTTTGATTTTCAAAATTAGCTTAGGGCCAAAAAGATTGTAAATTTAGAGTAGGAGCACTTCTGGGCCAGTTTCTAGGAGGTTTTTCCTGTTCAGGGGGTTCGGTTAATTAGACGCATGTTAGCAACACGCTTTGAAAATCTTGACTTTAATTTGAAACTAACGTCATTACCAGGTGGTGGTGGCGTTAAGTTACATGACGTGTGATTAACCTGGCCAGCCCCGAGGCAGTGCTTTTTTTTTTTGGGGCGGGATCGCCCGAGTTGGTTTGGTGTTAGGACAATACAAAATTGTAGGCAGCGATTTTTACGACAAGCGTAGCGTTTGACGTCCTCCGCCAGCTGATGGACCGATGACTTAAAAAAGGCGGCTGGTAGCGACTTGGGTAACGAAAACGAGAGATGGTGCCCTATGTCGTACCCTGGCCTACGCCCAGCAGTGATAGGCTGGTGTACGTATACGACTTGTTGACTACAGTTACCCGTTGACGTCAGTCCTAATACTCAGTCTATATCAAAATCCTAAACTGTGGTAATTACTCGCCGGAAGTCCTGTTGACATTCTCACTTCGTCTTATTGGCGAAACACACAAACCGAGTAAATGCTGGTACAAGTTGGGAGCAACTTCGGCGCCTTGTCGCGAACGGCGCCGAATTCCAGCAACACTCCGTCAACAAATCTAACCCCTCCTGCTCACCTCGCCACGCCACAAGTCACTTGATATAGTCCAGTCAATAATTAAAAAAAAACTATTTAATTGCCTAAAAAAAATTAACATTAAACACACACACAGAATGAGGCTTTGACCAATAACAGTTATAAAAATAATTATTCTAAAAATGCTTCTAGCAGAAAAGTATCGCTTTATATTTTGAGACTAAGCTAGAAAATCTTATATTATTTCAAGTATGTAATTAGTTCATTGTACAAACTTTACTTGTAGATTGTTTTATTCTTTAAAATTCTTCGAGTTATGGCAACTTTAAGTTCGTGCATTGAACATTAAGGCGATTTAAGAAAATCAAAAATGTTCCCAATCGCCTTAAAATATTGCCAATAAAAACTGCAACTATTGGGCCCTGAGCGGCCTAGACATCTGTGCCAGGGTTTTTGAATACCTGAGCTATTTAGATACTGATGTATCGGGTCCGATTTTTCTAAATACCCGGGTATAGCCGAATACAAATGGTTCTAATACACACATTTGAAAAAAGATCCTTTTTGTGTCGGCTCATCATCATCATTGGCCTCACACGTCTGTGACAGAAGATTTAATCAGTGTCTGAGGCAAGACTTTTCATGGCTGTATAAAGCCGATACGGGAGCGGCATAATTTTCCGCACGCTCTACAAGTGAAGGTGGAATTCGGTGTCGGCTACCACTCAGTTAATACACGAGCTTAGTATTCATGTACGTCAAAAAAGTAGAAATTATTAAGTAACTTAACACAAATAAAATACACAAATACAATTACAATACAATACAATTCTTTATTGGTAATAAATATTACATGTCATGGTTACAAATTCAATCACATTTTTATGATAATAATATTAATTAAAAATTTTGATAAGAAACAAGTATACAATTTTTGAAAACTTGCAAAAATCCTATTCGCGCTTGAAAATTCAGCTAGTTTTCATAAGTTGTTTGTTATGTTTTGGTTATGTTTAAATGTAACTTATATATTTTAACTGAGCTTAAATTTATTTGTTTTTCTAAGCTGCTTAATATCAATTTTAATTTCAAAGCCGTTTACTGCCGAACATAAAATCATTATGCATGCATCATTAAGTACTTAAAATAAATTTAAAAGAGCTGCTAAATAAGAGAGATGAATTATTAGATATTTTACTTCTGACTTCGTCCTGATATTAAATTTTAGGCAAATTTATTTATTGCTTTATCTTGTTACTGACTGGACTAACATAAAAACTTATGTAAATAAAAACTAATACACTTGCCAAGTTGTCGCCAAAAATCAGCAAATGAAAAAAGTTGTCGGCCAATGAATTTGTCACCGCATACGACCGCGTTAATCCGCCGTCCGAAGTTCTTGACTATGCTGGCTTCCGTCGCGCCACAGTAGACACGTAAGCAGCAGTAAGTCATCTCACCTCGGTCAATGTGGTGCAGCAGTAGTACGACTGCATGCGGCAAAGAGAAAGATGAGGAGGAAAGATTCCATGCTTTGGAGGGCACGCTAAGTTGTCGGTCCCAGTTGCTGTCTATGATAACATAGATGACAGTCGTTACAAAGTCATGTTAGAGACCAACTAGTAGTGGTAGGCAATTGAAAAACTCGAATACGCATAGGTTTTCTGTTGTGCTTCTTGAAGGTCAGCCAATTTTTTTTCAATTATGTTGTCATGGCCGTGCGATGCCGGCTTAAAATAGCAGTACCCCGTTTCTTTCCCGCAAGTGTCGTAAGAGGCGACTAAAAACTCGAGGCTTTCATGTGTATTACATTTTTTCTACTAAAATGCTACATGATTTTCTTGAAGCAGCCCAAAAATATTTGTCGGGCGTGGCAAAATTCTGTACTTTTTAGCCATAATGCCATCGACATTAAACCATCATTCTATTGACATTGTGATTTTTTATACTTCAAACTGTTAGCGGAATAAGAAACGTTCAAAACTATTCAACGGACACTCTATTGAAAAACAACTGAGTAGTTTTTCAAAAAGCGGATTACGGCCCCTAAATAAATACACAACATCCCGGCGTTATCTTTTTCGGTCTGCGAAATAAGTAATTTTATTGACGTTGTCTAATATTAGCAATATCTACTAGATATTTTGCAACAGTATTCTTGAAGTAGAGTCATATATCCGAGTCTCAATTTATAAATTCAATTTTTCATTTTTATCTACTGTGGTTTTGCTGTTCGCTTTCACTAATTGCAATACGGCAATGAGTTCGCCCGACTTAATATGGAAGCCGTTCCGTGAAGCCTCGGGAATGAGTTCAAATGAGTTGTATAGAGTTGTTGTGAGGTATTATGAGTTCATGAACGGTCCCGCTGACGGATTACTTTCCACAATATGTCTGCATGTGACCCGGTCTCGCTGCGAACTTGTTTTAATTAGTGGATAACGAGAAATGAGTGTTTTGTTATGTGATGACGGCTTAGAATAGCATCACCCCATTTCTCTTCTCTCTTTTTCGTGTGGGACACTGAATCGTCAACGACCCGATGAACCCTGGTGTCAGAGTTTTTCAACCGCCGACTACTAGTAGTAGGCCTCTGACATGTTTGTGTAACGACCGCCGCCCGTCTAAGTAATGATAGACAGCAACCGGTACCGACGGCTTAATGTGCCCTCCGAACCACGGAACCATTTCTTTTCGGACAATCAGGTGGTTCAGCCTGCAATGTCGTTACCAGACCGGGAACAAATTCACAAATTGATAAATATCAACTTTATGAGTGTCCCGCCGAGAATCGAACCCGGAACCTTTGCGTCGCAGGCAGTCACACTACCACTGCGCCACATCGGCCGACCCCATTTCTTACCTGTGAATCGAAATAGGTAACTAAGGGGCTCGAGGGTGTGTATTGCAATTTTAGGCGATGGGCTGACAACCTGGCGATATGGCGATACACATTTTTCTAAATGACAGACAGACGTGGCGTTTGCGGCCGTTCACGCTCTGCCTACCCCGCAAGGGATTATTTGCGTGATATGTAAAATGATGATGATATGATATGCTGGCTTATAATAGCATCATCCTATTCCTACTAATGGGTGTCGTGTAATGCGACTATAATGGCAGCAGCGTTTACTGTGTGCATCTTGCGCTTGCTAATCCGTCTGCCAAACGTGGTGAGTGGCAATATCCCCCAATAGGGCCCGTGTCCAGCAGTGGACTAATCTAGTTAAATTCGAAATATTGAGTAAACTGTCAAATTGTGTGAATGACTGGTATTTTATATCTGTTACAATAACATTTTTCAGAATTTTAAGGCTGTAATAGTCTAAATAAAACTGGTTTAAAAATCTTGCTCACTCTATATCTTTGCCTTAACTCTTAGAATAGAATATCTTTATTTGCTTAAAACATGGTATAAAAAGGTGGTACAATGAATCATTATTACAGAATCACATGTTTTGCCTCAATTGAATGGGCATGCAAAGCACATAATAGGTTTTTTTGTTGTAAAATTTGTCACTTTCTAGAAATTCCTTAATACTATAAAAATTATGACTACTAATCCATGAATACAATGCTTTCTTAAATGGTTTGTTACACAATAATTTAATGTCTTTTGGAATCTAATTGTATATACGAATAAACATTACAGAACAATTTTTAGAATATTGGTGTGTCCTAGGGTTTTGGCTATAAACAAGTCTGCGTAGATCCCTTCTATTTCGTGAATTAATACTACCAGCGTCAGTAAACATATGTATGTTATTATTCACAAAAACAGAAACCTCGTATATGTATAATGAGGGCAAAGGCAATATCGAAAGATCTTTAAAAAACGGTTTACATGATTCCATGGGTGGTATACCACAAATAGCTCTAATGCACTTCTTCTGGGAGACAAAGACTCTACCAATACAAGAACTACTGCCCCAAAAAATCAATCCATATCTTAAAACCGATTGCACATACGCATGATATGCAGTAACAGCTGTCTTCTTATTAGTAACTTTTCTTAGGCGTTTAAGAGCGTATACAAACCTATTTACTCTGCTACATATTTCGTCAACCTGATTTGTCCATTTTATTTGTTTATCTAACGTAATACCTAGAAATTTTGCATTTTGTACATTTTCAATTTTTATATCAGTATAAAATATATCAAAACTCAAGTCAACATTTTTGAAATTATTTAATTGCATATATTTAGTTTTTGTGAAATTTATTTTAAAATTATTATTATCAAGCCATGTAACTATTGAATTAATGGTACTGTTTATCTCACATTGATGTTCTAAAATAGTACTATTTTTCTTATCTGACGTTACTACGACTGATATATCGTCCGCATTTTGGATTTGGATTTGCCTTACACAACGGACCTTACCACAGAAAGATAAACGTATTGAACGCGTGTTTCAATGAAAAAATCCATACAAAACAACAACAAATAACGTTAGATACGCGTTCAACACATGTCTACCTTTACCTACGTGTTGGTTTACAGTAGGCGACAGAAGTGTTGAAGAATTTCAAATATAAACTTCCAGGAAGTAATAATTCAAAGGCTCATAGTTTTCTGACTGAAGCAGAGATTTATGAACGCGTTCAAAGATTTTCATAAGTTTTGCTATAAAATATAGTGACGATTCAAACTGTGAAACAATGAGTGTTTATTTTTATTTTATTTTTTTTATTTATGATGCGTTTGCTCTTAACTCTAGTCTAGTTCATAGGACAGAGACAAAAGTCTAAGATGCAGCGAGCTCACCCAGAAGAAGCCTGTTCACTCTTACTTTGAAGAGATTAGGATTGTATGCGTTTGGAAACACAGACGCAGGTAGTGAGTTCCACTCTTTAGCAGTGCGCATTATAAATGATGACTGGAAGCGCTTAGTCAGAATTGGTGGAATGGCAAGCAGGTACGGATGGTATCCGGCGGTGCGTCTGGATGTCCGATGGTTGAAGGGAGCTGGTGGAACAAGGTCGTGAAGCTCTTGAGCACACTCTCCGAAGTACAATCTATTATTCTACCTAGTGAGCGGCAACCGTACGCAACGTTTGCAAACCCGCGTGATGCTGGCTTAGAATAGCATCACCCCATTTTTTTCCCGTGGGTGTCATAAGAGGCAATGAAGGGACTCGAGGGTGTATATTGCAAGTTTAGACGATGGGCTGACAACCTGTCACTATGACGATACACAATTTTCCGAATGACCCTCAAATATCCGTTTTTTTGCGGTCGTTTACGCTCTGCCTACCCGCTCAACTGGGGAAAAGCCAAGACTTGGTTGCCGCCATTTTGCGCCGAACTGGGGAGCAGCCATAATATGGTCGCAGTTGGTCTGTCAAGCTGAGAGCTCACATTTCGCGCCTTTTATAAATATTTACAGCACGCAGTTGTGATTGAATGAATGAAATACAGTGTTAGAAGGTTTTAGAATATAATAATAGCAACACCAAGCGGAACCATAGAGTTTTATCAAACAAAACCATCCAATCTTTGTGTGCGTTTCGGAATCTGTGCCGCGCGGGTGTCAGATTTTTTATCGTGTTTTTTGTATCAACTTTAAGTGGTTTTGGAAGTGTTTACGAAGTGTTTGGGCACTGTTCAACTATGAACAGGGTAAGTTACGATCGTTTTTGTGTAATTTATTGCCGATCTAACATGGTTTTAAGTCAACATTTTCCTAACAACTTGCACGCTACCGCGTCTCGTTGTGTCGCGCCCATGTACCTCCTGTCAAATTATTTTGCAAGAATTTTGCAATAAAAAGATAATGTTACTTTAATAAAACTTTGTGAAAAGCTAATTAATGATGTGTTAAAAGTAATGAATAGCAAATTGAATTGTATTTATGTTTTAAGCATCCTTAAAAATAGCCCTAAAATTGTCATATTTTTTTGACAGATAATGTCAGTTTTTGGCGTATTGTGTGCATGCTCTTCCTATGAAAAATATATATCGGGTGGGGATATTTTATGCTTTATTTTAGTAAATAGATGTACAGTAATGTAAAATATAAAGATATTTCTAACAAACATTGTTTAATTCACAAGTTCTTTGGCGGTAAACATAAAAAGCCGGGTATTTAAAAAAACTACCACTTCAGCTAGAGATCGACAGAAATACAATATCCAAAATGTTTAGATTATTCAACAACAAGGTAGCTTGTTTCACGACGAACTCGGCGATATAACATACCATGCTTATCGCTTAATCGTTTCTGAGAAATCTTTGTTTATGTAACCGGAGTCAGTGAAGTGGTTCCCTCCCGCGGGCGGGCCCCCCAGTCATCGCCATTTTGATATTTCAAGTGAACCCCGGAGAAGCGGCTACCTCGCAAGAGATAAAGGCGTGAGATATGTATGTATGTAACGTTTGCAAAATTTTAAAATTGTTTAAATATGCTTAATTTTGCATATTTTACTCATGTCGTGCAAAATAGTGCCGTGTGGTGCCGGCTTAGAATAGCATCACTCGTGGGTGTCGCAAAAAACGCCCAAGGGATAATAATCCAGGGAATGGGCAGCAGCGTTCCCTGTGAATGCAACATCTTGATGTGTATGGCATGTCCAGCACTGAACTGTTGTGGCTTTTAATGTTAATGAATGTGAAAAATTATGGGTTTAGCATTTTCTGTATAATTTGTACACGTATTTCATTCTGCGACAAGACTTAAGTATAATAAAATTACAACGACAGAATGTTACAAGGAACAATGACCATACAATATTCATGTTCCAACTATGTTCTAACGGCGATACTCGTATTACGACGACTAATGCCCTTACGAGGTAGTTCGTAGCTGGCTGCTACGCCGTAGTAGATGCTACGGCAAAGCTCTAATGCTACGAGATTTACTACTTAAGGCGCTAGTGCACTGCAGGTACAAGATGAATACAGGGTATTAAAACAAAGGTTCTCTTAAAATATTCTTTGTTCGATGTGGGTTGTAGTAAATTAAAAGTTTTAAAAACAGAAGTATATACATAATATATCATCTTGCAGGGTAGGCAGAGCTTATACGTTTGTAAAAAAACGAGCTGTGACGACAAATATCAGAGGGATATTTAAAAAGAGTCGTGAAACGTGTATCACTAGAGTGACAGGTTGTCAGCCTGTGAACTAAAATAATACACGTGAAACCCTGAGTCTCCTTTTTGCTTCTTACAATAACAACACCCGCGGGAAGAAAATAGGCGGATGCTATTTTAAGCCGGTATCACACGGAACAGATCTATTTAAATTCATAACTAACTATTTTATAGGAAAAACATAGTATGAACCTACAATTCACGTTAATTTTCATATTTAAAATCCGCTTTATTTGTCTTTTAATTCACATGTAAATAGCAGACAGAGCAACAGAAACACTTTATTGCTTACTTTAATTGTTTATTACTTTATATTGAAAATAAAAATGAATACCTATACAAGAACAAAAACAAATAACACAATCCAAGCATAGGCGGCCTTATAGTTTTAAGCGATCTTTTTCAGTTGATCCTGCACAATAAGAGAAAACATACAAATACACTGTAACTAGCAGTAAAAAATCATTAATTTTAAAAATCTTAACAATTTAACAAAGCAAATAAAACCTTTCAAAATAACCTTTGAACTTTAGATGCGTCTGAAATATCGACTAAAGCCCAAAATTACGAATGTTTTGTAATCATCTCAGAGACTAGTAGGCATTATTGGTTGTTCAAAACCTCTGTCACCAGCGTTTTGATGACCTGAATGATAAATATACAGGTCATCATTCATAGGACGTCCACTGCTGGACATTGAGTACCCCAAGACTTTGGGATGACTTTATCCAATGGTTGCCTACAACCTTCACAACTTTCAAGGTCATCGTTTACTTGATGAAGAACCGTCCTACGTTGCACTTTCCAGCGCAAACCATCCAATATTTTGATCATACTTTATTGAAAAAACACTCTACTCTCATCACACGGAATAACACCCGGTATACACAACTGCTGAATCTGTTATAACGCGTTTGTACATAAGTAATTCCAAACTAATCGCGAGCTGGAAGCTCAAATTGCTCGTAAGGTGAATACAGTCACAAAGACAAGTGGTAATTAATGTACTTGTATATTCATAAGCGTACGTAAGTAATTATTGTTATACGAACGTGTAGAGGTTTGAAAATAATTGTATGTATGTATTAAGTTTATTGTACTACAAAATAAATTAACATTATCAGTAAAGGATAAACCGACGAGCATGCATGAATACATTGATGAATGTAAAGGAAGCGAAAGAAGTATGTCAGGATCGTAGTAAGTGGAATGAGAAGTCTCTGCCTACCCCTCCGAGGAAGAGGCGTGATTTATATATGTATGTATGTAGTAAAGGATGGAATAAAACAAGAGGCACAAAGGCGGACTTATCCCACATAGAGATCTCATTCATTCAGTCAACCTTTGAGAGACTCAGATGATATGTAATTTGCGGTAAACTACAGTACTTTAGAATGGTAATATTAAGAAATAATACTGTGTGCTCTACAAATTGTCCATATCACTAATTGTTTGCAATTTTCCAATGATAAATAGAGTGTGTGGGTCATTTGCAAATTGCTCGCTATAATGATCACGTTTTTTTGTACGTTAAAATTCGTCGCCCTTGTAACAAATTTTAAGTTATCACCTCTTGGTTTAATGTGTACAATATTGAATTAATCTTCTTCTTCTTCTTCTTTGCGTGTGGGACATCGAGTCATCCAACGACCCGATGAACCCTGGTGTCAGAGTTTTTAAACCGCCTACTACCACTAGTAGGCCTCTGACATGGTTGTGTTACGACCGCCGTCTAAGTAATCATAGACAGCAACCGGGACCGACGGCTTAACGTGCCCTCCGAAGCACGGAACCATTTCTTTTCGGACAATCAGGTGGTTCACCCAGCAATGTCCTAAGAATTAATTATACCTCTACAGCTCTTTTTCTATTACCTATATTCTTGTTTAATTTCCAAATGTTCCTTTGTAATGTTCTTGTTGCTGTTATGTCTTGAAGACAAACAGTAAGTCTGGGCCCGAAGTCTGCTAAATGAAAATCGTTTAAGGCGAGATAACCGGTGAACGACCTCAACAGATGCGGCACTTTACAAAAAAAAACTTTTCTTACCAACAATCTTACAGAATATCCGTTGCCCAAGTATTTAATATTATCCTTAAGCAATAACCTAACCTAACCTAACATAGACTTAAGAACTATACTAACAATAATGGATATTAACTGTCTCAAAATAAATAAATTATTATTATTTTTATTAAGTAAAACAAAACCTGCAAACTCAATGAAATATTCGCTGTAAATAAAGTTATGGCAATTAATACCAAAAGGGGCCGTTTTAGGCACGTTTTTCCATAACTTTAATTGCAACGAATATTTCATTGAGTTTGCAGATTCTAATTTTACTTATGGATATAACTAGGTAAAAACTTGGACAACGATTATTCTGATAGATTGTATAAAGATAAAACTTTATTCTTGTGAAGTGGCGCCACTATCGAGGTCGTTGAGGGCTACACTCGCCTTAAGTTGTATGTAATTGCGTGTCAGCGGCATTGTTTTAGGCGTTTTGTGTTCTGCTAACAGTTTTCAACCACTTGATACTAGACTTAAAGCGACGTACAAGCGATATCTAGTGTAAGTTATTTTAACTAATACTATGGTTAGTCCTCAGTAAGTATTTGAGTTATAGTTTATTTTGCACTCACAGTGCTATATTTATCTATCTATATTATAGATTGGCTTATGTATTTATGTTATGGTTTGTTTTGCACTCACAATGCGACATTATTTTCATAAATTAAAATAATAAGTTGAAAAGAATTTATAGCGTCGGCCGGGCATAATAATAGTTCACGATCCAATTATTATACAAAAAAATAAAAGTAAATACAGAGTTAAGAGTAATTAGTAGTACGTGATTGTTAGTCGCTTTCTTCTCTGCGGGGTTGGCAGGTGGCAGCAGCATCCGGCGACTAAATAATTAATGATTTCGCGCTGTGCGGGTGGAGCCACAAAATATTGAACAAGTAAATAAAATGGAATAAAAAAATGATAGAGTGTGATGCCGGCTAAGAATAGCATCACCGCATTTCTTACCTATGGGTATCGTAATAGGCAACTTAGGGACTCGAGGGTTAGATGTGTATTGCAATTTCAGGCGATAGGCTGACAACCTGTCACTAAAGTGTTACACAGTTATCTGATTGACCCTAAAACTTTTGTAAGACGTGGTGTTAATATCCGTTTTACGGCTGTTAACGCTCTGCTTACCCTGTAAGGGATATAGGCGTGATTGATTAATGTATGTGTAAATATTAATAATTTGGCATATTATCGTAATGAACCCGGTTTAAAAATAACTGTAAAAGTGAGGCGGTTCTTCTAATTGTCTTTCTAACGTACTGTTACGCATGCGTCTGCGTTTTTTTAAACGCACTGTAACGCATGCGTCTGTCAAACGAAAGTAAATTGCGAAATCCGATCTTATAGACAAACAAATTCGGCTACGGTGCGTTTGCGGACACGTCTGTCAAGTTGTGTGTGTGTTTACGGATGGCTAGTGGGAAAATCGCCTTATCGCCAGTGTTCAAAAAGTTATATAAGTCATTCTTCAACAGAAGTCTGCTAAATAAAAATCGTTTCAGTTGTGTGTCAATGGCCTGACAGTGTGTCAGTTTTGATCATTTCGTATTCAGCTAACAGTTTCAAGTATAGAAAATCGCAGTGACATTATAATGACAGTGGAGTTTCGCTGGCATTGCAACGGAAGAAAGTTATGATAATCCGGGCCCTATGTGATCTCAATATTGGATCAACATCGATGTATTTTTATTTTGATGCTTTTTTTTCTGTAAACAATTTGTCATACATACATACACATATCACGCACTAATCCCTTGCGGGGTAGGCAGAGCGTAAACGGCCGCAAAAACGAACATTTACGCCACGTCTAACAAATATTTGAGGGTCATTCGGAAAATTGTGTATCGCCATAGTGACAAGTTGTCAGCCCATCGCCTAAAATACAATACACACCCTTGAGTCCCTTAGTACTCTTACGACTCCCAAGGGAAGAAATGGGGTGATGCTATTCTACGCCATACATCACACGGCTATTTGTCATACATTGTCTGATATCAGTTGAAATCACTTCAGAGGCGAGATCCCGATGCCTGAGTTCAAAGAAGTATTCTATAGTTACCCGCGCGACGTGAGCCGTTATCGAGTTTGACGTTTCCACACCAACCAGGTTTTTCACAGTTCCAACTAAAATCGGGGAAATCTGCGGGCGGCTTTGTGGTGTGACGATAACGTCATCAACACTGTCGTCACCAGAATTTCTATCTTATTCAGGGTTTCGTTCCGTGCTAGGTATAAAATTTTAGAAAACTTGCAAAATTTTCTGCCGTGAGGTGGATTTGAACCTGCGACTTTCGCCATCTGGGCTACCGCGGCTTACCCTTTGCTCGCGACTTTGCAAACGTATCTACATACATACATACATCACGCCTATATCCCTGGCGGGGTAGGCAGAGCATAAACGGCCGTAAAAAACGTACATTTACGCCGCGTCTGACAAACATTTGAGGGTCATTCGCAAAATTGTGTATCGCCATAGTGACAGGCTGTCAGCCCATCGCCTATAATTGCAATGCACACCCTCGAGTCCCTTAGTCGCCTCTTAGGACACCCACGGGTAAGATATGGGGTGATGCTACTCTAAGCCGGCATCACACGGCGAAGCAAACGTATCTTAATGCCAATAACGCGTGGCAACGGTTCCAGCCTTAGTTTGTATTTGTAACTATACAAGGAAGTAAAATAAAGAGTATAACAAGTCCAAATGATGTCAAGGTACGAATGTAACTAAAACATCTTTACCCAATAAAAATAAATATATTGGATCTGCCTCACAAAATGGCCGTTGAGGTTAATTACTACGGGAAGTCCATGGGGAAAGTTGTTCAGTTAGATGAGTACCTTGACCTCTTTTGACCTTGTGAAACCATTTCTGTTATTCCCTGTTTAATATGAAATTTGATTAGTGATCGCTACTAAAAGCAGAGTAATGGACAACAAAGTGATCCTTTAAGGATTCTGTTTTTTTTTTCTGTTTTGGTGTATCAAACCTGTTAAGGTGAATGATCTTTAGGATTAGGTTTAATTAATATTTTATCTACACTCGTCTCATAATGTTCGAATTATGAATTCGAAAACAGATGCATAATGACCTACTTTATGCATTCTGCCTATAAAAACTAGGGTTTACTATAACTTACAGAAGCGTAATGACTTAATGATGAAACTCTTAATACGATAAAGTTGAGAAATGAAACGAAGTTTTTTTTTGCCAATACTCAAATCGCTATCTTCCGCCGCACGTGACAGTTGTTGTTGTACGGAAATTTTTCGGATGTTGTTCAGTTGTTTTAATAGGTTTTTGTTCTGTTGTTGTTGAGATGTTGTTCAGTTTGTTCAGATGTTGATTAGTTGTTGTTCAGATGTTATTCTGATGTTGTTCAGTGTTGTTCAGTTGTTGTTTATTTGTTTTTCAGTTGTTCTTCATTTTTGTTCAGTTGTTTAGTTATTTGCTGTTGAGACTCAACATCTAAACAACTGTTAGTAAAGAATCTACAAAAATTCATATCAAGCCATATTACGTTCTCGTATTGAATTTGACCATGTATCGGGCCTTGCAATCGCCGCCGGTGCGGACGTTTGGAAAAGTGTTCAACTGAGTTAATTTTTTAGAGTGTAGATAAAATAGTGTATGCAACTGCATATAATTAGGCATTAGAATGCTCGTGTCAATCTATTATCACACTCGGCTACGCCTCGTGTGATAAACAGACACTCGCATTCTAATGACCCCCATTTTATGACAGTTGCATAAACTACTATAATGACCTCGAAACTCTATATTTGGACGTGTACGACCAGCTCCTGGCAGGTTCGTTTTGTTTCTAGTTTCGATGCGAATTTTTGTTTGTGTTTAATTCTTGGAGAATACAACGCACATATAAGTTTCATCGAATTATTAACAGAGCAGGTTCTTACAATAAAAAAACACTTCCCGTGTTAGGTATGGAAGAGGCGTCGCCACTAGTAATGCGAAAGTCGCAGGTTCAAATCCTGCCCGCGCTTGACAATTTTGCAAGTATTCAAAAATACTGTCTGAATCTGAGTTTCGTGGCCTGACCGTGGCTATTATTTGTGATTGTTTTTTTAAACTGGTCCTTTGTCCGTCCCCTGCCAGGCGCAGGTGACCGGCCGCCGCAAGGCCGACGTCACGCCTCACGCCTTGTCACAAACAGGACATCACACGAGCTTAAATTATTATAAAATATATTTTCCTGATGGATGGATGAAAAGCTTTGTTTTGCTTCCAGCCTATTATCGTTCATCCTACTGATATTATAAATGCTAAAGTTGGTGTGTTTGTTTGTTTGTTACTTCTACATGCTAAAACTACTGAACCGATTGTAATGAATTTGGCACACATATAGAAGGTAACATGGATTACTTTCAATACTTTCAACTCTCAGATTTTGTGTTATGGCATCAGTCCCAAAAACCAAACTTTTTTTATTTTTGCTGCGTTAGAAAGAAACAGACAATGACGGCTCAAATCCGGAAAATCTAATATTTGTTTGATTATTACAATAATATGTAAACAAATATTACAAAAATAAGCCCATAAATCCATTACTCATTTAATGAAGAAGAAAAGGACGCAAATGTAGAACATGAAAATAATGATGGATAACAATCAAACCGTTGAGATTTTAAGTCTAAAAATGAGCCGAAAACGGAAAATTAGAGCTTACTTTACGGTTTTTTTCCGTAGAGGCAATTTCAATAAATGGTATTTTTAGCCCCATAGTTTTGTAGCATATATCTCGAAGTAATAATACGAAAAATATATTCTCATAAATTAGAGATTTCAAGTTATGGGATATCAAATTCAGAACACTATCAAAACATACGCTATTAATTTCTAAGCCCATTTCACCTAAAGTTGAAATCAAACCCGGAGCTTTCAGATTGTAAACACTAGGCTATTGTTATGAGGATGCAGCCATATTTGATACAGGGGTTACAACCTAAGTCAGTGCAGGGTGGTGTTTCCAGGCCACATAATTCAGGATATCCAGGTGCCCTATTTTATGTGACAGACTCAATTTCCTAGGCAACCTAACTCGGGTGGGTGACGGGCGGTTGGAGCCACCAGGTGCATAACTGTAGATATGTACGAGTATACTAACCAAACCTTGTTACTGTAGTGTAAAAGTAGAAATATAAGGAGAAATTTTACTCACCGTGCCGATTCTTACTATACCGTGCGATGTCGGCTTAGAATAGCATCACCCCATTTCTTTCCCGTGGGAGTCGTAAGAAGCGACTAAGGGACTCGAGGTTGTGTGTTGCAAATTTAGGCGATGGGCTGACAACCTGTCACTATGGTGATACACAATATTCCATCCAAATTACCCTCAAATGTTTGTCAGATGTGGCGTAAATGTCCGTTTTTACAGCGGTTTACGCTCTGCCTACGCCGTAAGGGATTATAGGTGTGATATATGTATGGATGTATGTAAATTTTACTCGCTCGCTAGATAAATCGCTAGTGACTGACTAGTTTATGACTGGACAGCGGTCATAAACACGAGTACGACAGAATTATAATCATTTTTAAATGCCATGCCCGCATTGCCCCGGCCCCGCAGACCCCAATAAAGACAAGCTTTTCACGGCAAGGGGTCTCAAGCTACACATACGAAGTAAACATAAAGATATCCAAGCCACCGCAAACAGTAGTACCCAACAGTCTACCTTCCTACCGTCCCCAGCAGCCGGAACAAGCATGGGCCTCGACAGCCTCTCCAGCCTAAAGACAAACGTGCGTGTACTCAAACACATTCCGAAAGGAGCTCGTTACGCGGCCGCGGGAAAACTTTGTGCTGTTATCGATAACTGCATCCTATTAAACAGTGAAGATGCCTGGTTTTCCCTGCTGTCCTTTCCATTCTTTGGCTTAAAAATACCGGAAAGAAATGATACACGAACCCTAACATCTAAAGTTAAAGACAACGTGGACCGCCTATGCCCGTTCTTACCCCCACCGGAAAACACGCAACCCCTCTCCTTTTTCAAGCGCATCGAGGGAAAGGTTCATGAGGGAGACCTCAGAGGTGCAGTGCGCTTGCTAGTGTCCGACGACAGCATCGCGCCCACAGACGACAGCACTTTGTCAACGCTCAAGGATAAGCACCCATGCCCCTCCCGTCAACTCCTACTCCCAGCTGAGCCTGATGGTACCTCGCCCTTCCTGACCGTGAAAAGCGATGACGTGGCTTCAGCAATCGCCTCGTTTTACAACAGCTCCGCTTCGGGCCTCGACGGGCTGCGACCTCAACACCTGAAGGAACTCACCTCCTCTGCTGCCGGTGATAACGGTGGACGCCTCCTGGAGAGCCTGACACGCCTGTGCAACTTTCTGCTCAAGGGCATGGTTAACCCACGAGTCTGCCCCTACGTCTATGGAGCGTCACTTATCGCACTGAAAAAAAAAGATGGCGGACTACGGCCCATAGCCATCGGGAATACGATCCGCCGACTTACAGCCAAACTGTGCTGCCGCGCAGTGAAAGACCAGATGGCTTCTTTTCTCCAGCCCCACCAGCTAGGGTTTGGGACAGCCTTGGGGTGCGAAGGAGCCATACATGCCACCAGAACCTTCGCGTTGGACACCTCTAATTCCGACAAGATCGTCGTAAAACTAGACATCAAAAACGCATTCAACAGCGTCGAAAGAGACGTCATACTCACAGAGGTCAAGAACAAAATCCCCATTCTGTTTCCCTTCATGTTCCAATGCTACGCATCACCTTCCAACCTCTTCCATTCAAACTCTCTGATCCCCTCACAAGTCGGAGCCCAACAGGGTGACCCCTTAGGTCCCCTTATTTTCAGCCTTGCCATCCATAGTGCTATTGTCTCACTAAAGTCACCCCTGAACATTTGGTATTTAGACGATGGAACAATAGGAGGAACCGCCGATGAAGTAGAGGACGACATTCAGAACCTTTTCCCTAAACTCAAAGATATGGGCCTCACAGTAAATTTTGAAAAGTGCGAGGTCTTCCCTTGTAGTGCAGCTGCCCCTGCAAAATGCAAGAGGTTCGAAACTCTTATCCCGGGGATAAAGATTCTGAATAGAGACACCTTCTCCCTGCTGGGCTCCCCTATCCACCCGGATGGAATCCCCATGTTCCTCCAATCAAAGAAAACCACCCTCTGCAAAGCCCACGATCGCCTAAAGGGCCTCTCAAGCCACGTAGCCCTCACCCTACTCAGGAACTGCCTGTCTTTACCAAAACTAACCTATGCAATCAGAACATGCCCCACATGGTTGTTTCCTCAACAGGTGACAGAGCTTGACGATGTCCTGAAGAACACCCTCGAGGACATCCTAAACATCAACCTTGGCGAGCGGGAATGGCAGCAGGCCAGCCTACCCATCCGCCACGGTGGCCTTGGGGTGCGACGCGTACAGGACACGGGCCCGTCAGCGTTCCTAGCTTCCGCAAACGGAGTCTTGAAATTAGCCGCTCTTATCCTGTCTTCACAAGGCGGCTGTCTCGAGATTCCTTTCGCGAAGGAGGCGCTGGCGGCGTGGACTGCAGCCTGCCCTAATTTGTTCCCCCCAGCCAAACCACATATCCAACGAGCATGGGATGACCTTTGGGCAAAGTCGGTGATCAACGCCCTCACGGAGACTGCCACCGGAGCAGACTTGGCCCGGCTCAAAGCCATCTCCTGCCGCGAAACTGGGGCATGGCTCCATGCACTGCCATCACCACATATCGGGACGCTACTAGATAATAATTCTGTGAGGACCGCCGTGGCCCTGCGCCTGGGCTGCAAAATCTGCGAACCACACATTTGCCGCTGCGGCGTGCAAGTGGACGCGACTGGCCGGCATGGTCTCAGCTGCAGGCTCAGCGCTGGCAG
This sequence comes from Tuta absoluta, assembly GCA_027580185.1. Lineage (NCBI taxonomy): Eukaryota > Metazoa > Arthropoda > Insecta > Lepidoptera > Gelechiidae > Tuta > Tuta absoluta. Next base: position 708,855 of record JAQAHW010000045.1, read on the forward strand.
ACACTCGAGGCACCACGCCATCAACGACTTGATCCGCCGCGACTTATCTACAGTAAACGTCCCGTGCGTCCTCGAGCCTCCAGGCCTGTCACGCGCCGACGGTAAGAGACCAGATGGCCTCACTTTAATCCCATGGGCGAGAGGCCGCTGCCTCCTATGGGACGCCACTTGCGCTTGCACGTTCGCTGCCTCCCACCTGCCCAAAACCACACGCACGGCCGGCTCGGCAGCTGAGCACCTTGCCACTCTTAAGCTGGAGAAGTACTCTGATCTCCAGCTGAACTACGAGTTCGTCCCTTTCGCTGTCGAGACCACGGGCGTGTGGTGCACTGCAGCCAAGGCATTCATACGCGACATACAAAAACGCCTAAGGGCCCGCGGCGGCTGTGACCCCCGTTCTGGATCGTACCTGGTCCAACAAATATCCCTCGCAATACAGCGGGGCAACGCAGTGAGCGCCATGGGCACCTTCGGAACAGGCACGGTACAGACAGGGCTCCACCTCTAGTTTATATTATCTGCTTTTATTGATAGTTTATTTTATTTAAGTTATCTATAATTTATTTCTATTTTATATTAAGCCTATGTAATTATGCTATCCAAATAAATTCCTCACCCATGCGCTTCATTTTTGTGCCGTTCTTTTTAAATACTACACACACACACACACACATATATCACGCATTTAATCCCTTGCGGGGTAGGCAGAGCGTAAACATTTACGTCATTACTGACAATTATTTGAGGGTTATTCGAAGCCATAGCCATAGTGACTAGTTTTAATACCGTAATAATAAAAATCTCTGAAATGGGATGCTGATGTAAAAGTGGTAATCTGGTTATTAGATAAAACAAAATTATCAAAATGTTAAGACTCTAGAGCAGTAGGAATTGCACAAAAAGTACCTGGTGGGACAACGTACTGAAAAACTATGCGCGCATGAACAGACCATGAAACTGAACAACTTTTTCTATTCAGCCTTATGGAGACATGATGAAAACCGATTATTGTATTCGACCTCCTCACAAAATTAACGGTGAGCTGTATCTTAACACACACACACACATATCACGCCTATAATTCCTTGCGGGGTAGGCAGAGCGTAAACAGCCGAAAAAAACAGCCATTAACACCACGTCTGACAACTGTTTGAGGGTCATTCGAAAATTGTGTATCGCTATAGTGGCAGGTTGTCAGCCCATCGCCTAAAATTGTAATATACACATCCTCGAATCCCTTAGTCGCCTCTTACGACTCCCACGGGAAAGAAATGGGGTGATGCTATTCTAAGCCGGCATCACCTCGTTTAATTAGCAAAGAATAATTAAGTAATAGTATTTCGTTATTATTTAAAAGCTTTCCGGCCCTTAATTTTATAAGTAACAAGTTTATTGACCTTAAGAGAGAAATAAAACAAGCGAACAGAATTCAATCACTTTTTAAATTTCTAAAAACAAGCGCCTTCTTGGAACGCTCCAAAATAAACGATGGCGCGTGGAAAAAATAAAATATCTCAGCATTAATAGGTACTTCCAATATTGTTTCCTGGCTCGGGATATTTCCCGCGGGAACCTCCCCCCTCCTACCTCACTTCCATCTCTTCACCGCTAAATTAAAATCTTCTCCATAGTAATAACGATCATTGCATTCCCTGGACACACGCCATTTTGCGGTTCCCTGCTCGGAGTAGGAAGCGTATCAAAATGTTTATTATTTAATGGTTCTTTATGCCTTCTGAGCGGAATGGTGTTTTAAACGATTATGAAGTTAAAAATCGCTTAGGTTTAGTATAACGGTATTAGTAATTGACTTCAAAACTGGGGTTTTAAATAAGAACATTCTGTTGGTTCTTTAAAGTTTTTGAGTAAATTGGCGTATAAGAGAATGTTGTGTATGTTTCTGATTTTGGCAAAATATTCGTGATCCTTCCTTTTCATTGATTTAGATATTGCGTAACCTTTTTCATCCGAACTTGTAATTTACGTGAAGCAGTTTTACACTGTGGAGTCAATATGTTATGGTGATAGTTTGAATTGCTACCATCATCATGATCATCATTCATTTTATACCCAGGCGGACCTCGTAGTTCATACAAAATAAAAAAGTACGGAACCAACAAGTTCATTACGACTTATTCGTACCTTAACACTTATATTTTCTCATTAAAATTGCCCTGTTGCTTTAAAGGGATTCTCATTTATCGCAGAATTATTGGCTGCCACTTTCATTAATGCGGATAATTTTAAAAGGTTTATTAGCTGGGTAATCTAAAAATACATGTACCTAAGCAAGTATTCGCTGTGTGAAACCGGCTTGTTTAGAATAGCATCACCCCAATTCTACTCGTGGATGTCATAAAGAAACGTAAAAAAACTACTACGAGAAAAAAATCTATTATGTATGACAGTCCGACAATTGAATAGTTCAAAAAACTTCTAGCTTGACAAATATCTATTCGAAAAAGGTGACAAGTTTGTCAAATTTATAAAAACTATACGTGTGTCAGTGAAAAATCGACGATTCTTAGATAATTTTCAAAAAAACTTTTAAGAAACTTATAGACGTATCTGCATGGCCATGAAGATCGGCCATATCTACAAATCTAGTAGGTCTCTTCAATAAAATACCATTTCGAGATCACAAGTAGGTATCCTCGAAATAATAGCAGAGACAGGTAAAGAATATCACAGTTCGTCTGTTTAAAACGCTTTTAAGGGCGGGGCACACCGGCTCCGTATCCAGCTCTCGTCCGTAGTCACGCACGTGATCACGTCCGTACACCCCTGCCACACCGGGTTACGGACACGATACGGACGTGGTTACGCAGGTTACGGCGTACCTACGGACGAGAGCTGCAAGGGGTCTGTTGCGTGCCCAGCCGACGCCATATTGCTTTTCATGCTTATTTCTCGAATCGAAAACTTACGCGATGTCTCGAGAAGATTGTGAGGACGGCCTAAGTAGTTCTTCGGAAGACCGAAGAAGAAGCATTGTTGCTTATATTGTGCCAAAATTGTGGTAGTTCGTAGTCCGTACCTCGTCCGTACTACGCGCAGGACAGAGCTGTGCGTGTCCGGACGTGTTTGGTGTGACGTCCAATAGGGAATCTCATAGAATACAACGTCATCACTGCACGCAGAGTACGCAAACGGTTTGTCTTTTGGAAGCTGTACGGCGTAACTACGGCGTAACCCTACAGTGCGTGCAGCACGGAACGGATACGCAACGCAAGCGGTGTGCCGTATCTCATACAGTCTCATACATTACAACGGTATAAGTTCGTGCGTGACTACGGACGAGAGCTGGATACGGAACGCATACGGAGCCGGTCTGCCCCGCCCTTTAACATGAAACAGTGCGAGATTACGCGGAACTAGGGAGATTCGTCGCCACGAATAATACGCGGATTGTCTTATCTGAAAAAACCTTGACAGCGCTCAGAAGACTTGACGCTTCTCCAGATTGATGAAGTCCTCAATCTTATCCCGTCGATTGTCTTCAAAAATAGCAAAGAACGTCAAACACGTACTTGTCAATATTTGAGTATAAAGTGTTGTCAGAGCTATGTCAGAATTAAATATTAAGTGACAAGTTATTTTAAATGTTTTTTACTTGTACTATTAATTTTTTTAGCTTAACTGTAAAATTTCTGGTAAATCAAACTGTTGAATATTGTAGAACTGATCAAAATAATAGTTGTAACGAAAGTTAATACACGGTGTTATTTTAATTTTAAGAACTGTTGTAAACTGTACTTTTGCAAATAAATGATTGAATTGATGAACGTTTTGTTTGACAATATTCCGTCTTTCGTGACAGAATATAACTTATCATTTCAAGTTACTACCATCACTTTTGATGCGTAGATGTATGTTGAACTTGTACGCAAAGATAGCTTCTAATTCTTTAAGGTTTTCCGACAGGATCTCTAAAAATTACAGCTTTTATTTTTTAATTCTTCTTCTTCAAATTTAAGAGTCAAACTCTTGTCGGTGGAGTAATTTTTAATTAGGTAGATAAAATATTCTACAATTAAATTAAGCTGATCTTAATTTTCCCCAACTTAGACATTGGAAGAATAGTCCTATGCTGACAGAGAATTTATAAAAAGAATTGAATTGAATTTAATTGATCTTGGTTTTGGTTTGGTTGTGGGAGGTCAATTTTTTTTTGCCGTATCCTGATATATGTTCCTAGAGGAAAGTTGTACAGCAGGTTCATGGTGTGCATGCACCCTATCAGTGATCGGAGGGATGTCCCTTACACCCAGTATATATTTTTTAATGTACCAGCCTTGACCCTTTCGACATGCCCTAGGATAGACTGGCAGATAACGACTTTGGCGTTGAGTCCGCTCGTGTACATTTCTCTGCAAAAAGTGAAATTAATAAATATAGTCAGGCCTAATATTTTATTGAGTTTGCACAACTATTACTCATCACAATTAAACAATTTTAAACCGATTTAAATAAGCAATGACGTCTTACCCCTTAGTCATCCGTGACCAAGTGCTCTGTGAAGAGCTCGAAACGTAGAAATTGTAAGATCCAAAATAAACACGACTTAAATCCGTTTAACATTGTTTTATTGTATAGTCAAGCAGTTCATTTACTTCGAGTATTTAGCTTTCCACCTAGCATGAGACACCCGCGTTGATCGGTCTCCCATGCATAAACAACTATGTCACACCGACTCACGTTCTGCAAGAATAAACACACGCTACTGCTACACAAATAGTTGCAAACTTGTTACTCGAGAACTCCTCACAGGTTAAATTCTAAACTAAACACCAGTCCGCCATCTTGAAATTCACTTACTCCCACATTTTCTGAAACAATGATGGATGCTCTGCGCTCTAGAGCTATTGTCCTGGGGCATTCCTAGGGTCGAATGGTCTTTTTCGTAGCGTTGTCAAAAGCCTGTTTTATATGAAGTTGTCAAATTCGTCAACGATCTACTTTCGCATCGGCAAGATGTAATAAAGTGTGTATTACTTTGGTATATAGGGTGAACTTTTACTAGTAACCGCTAGCGAAAACTCAAGACGAGTTGGTTAGTGATAATGAAGAACTTTTCAGAACATAGTTCAGATTATAAAAAATGGACCTCTTATACAAAATTACCAATAAGCTGATTTAAGTTACTACGGAAACTCATATTTTTGTCAAATTTGACCCTATATATGCTGACCCGGATTTTCCTTGACCTCTTATTGTGAGATTGTTAAGCACAATATGTTGTAAAATGGCTGAATCGCATGGTTACGTTAACATTTTCTTATTCATAGACCTTTGATTAAACCTGCAAATTTCCACATCTTTCTGATTCAGCCTACGGAATAGATTATTTCACCCATAAATAAAATTTCCTATACATGGTGTAAGGGTCTGAATTCTGAATATTAAATAGGTTGCATTCACACCATGGAATTCAACAACTTCCCATGAGAAAAATCAGGAAACGTCAAAAAATATTTTGACGTCTCATAGTAATTGCTGTCAGCTGATCGTGATTTTGCTTGGGACACAAAGTAAGTATTCGCGGCTGCGCGCCCAACTTGGGAGGTCAATTTCTTTTTGGCGTTTCCGGTTTAAGTTTCTAGGGGGGAAGGTGTTCAGTTTCAAGGTCTTCATCATTATTCGTAGGGCTGTCCCTTACACCCCGTATCTAGTGATAATAATAGGTAAATATCATTATTATCAAACACATACAAATATAACGTTTTTATCCCTTGCGTGGCAGGCAGAGCGTTACGGGCCGTAAAAACACGGCCGCTATCGACTAATATTTGAGGGCTGTTTCTGGAAAATTGTGTATAACTATAGTGACAGGTTGTCAGCCAGTCGTCTAAAATTGTAACACACATGAAACTCCCGAGTCCTTTAGTCGCTTCTTACGACACGCGCGAGAATGAGATGTGATGATGCTAATCTAAGCCGGCATCACACGACACTTTAAAATATCAGATTAAATGGATCACACAGTAATCTGCATCAAAAGCTCTTAGCCACTAAATCACTGTGAAACCCCTGAGGCAGTAAGATCTCCTCATTGTCGAGTCCAGAAACACGGCCGCCGTATATTCATCCAGTGTCAAATCACGACAGAACGCTTACATAAATAAAAGGAGAGGAAGACGTTGGGGCCCCCCGAAAGCCTCCAAGGCCCCCCCGAGGGCCCCCTCTAAATAAATCATAGGTCATGTGCCGGGGCATACGAAGTAGTGGTGCGGCGAAAACGCTTGGAAAACACTCGCGCACACGCCCGCCGAATGTAGATCGAGTGAAGAAGTGGCGACACACGAACTCAGTTTTTGTGCGGAGAACGTTTCATCAGCCATTTTGTTTGATTTGGTTTTTGGACTTTGTTGTTAGAAAAAAAGTTTTGAAATACTCCTGTAGGACCATTAGAACCACCGAGTATAACCACCTGTGGTTTATTGCTATATCAATAGATGTTCTTAAAATAAGTAAACATGAGTAAATTAGATGTCAAATGAGCCATCATACTCCCGACATTTTGAGCCTTTATTCAACTCACTGAGTGAACTAGCTATTTATTTTTTTATGATATGGTAAATATTTCAAAATACTTAAACCAAAAATAAGTAAATACTCACAAAATGGTGCTGTGTGTAAGACCATTCCCAAATCGCCATGCCACGGCGAAATGCCAGCCAGCCAAACCATGTCTCAGCTCCACCTGCTAGCCTAGCCAAGCCACGCCATCGTTGCCCGTAGCCTTAAAACCTTTGGTGGAGTTGTAGACAAGCCGTATACTCCCACATTTTCTGAAACAATGATGGATGCTCTGCGCTCTAGAGCTCCCTATTGTCCTGGGGCATTCCTGGGGTCGAATGGTCTCTTTCGTAGCGTTGTCAAATAGTAAAGCCTTACTCTGTATGCCAAGCCAGCCAGCCAGCCAATTTGTAGTTTAGAAAAAGATATTGCATTTGGACAAACAAGTGACGGTGATGTTTTCTTGCACTTCCGGTATAAAATGGCAACACAGGCTTGCCTGTGGATAAGTCCGGCTGAACGATCCCACTAAGCGGTGGAAGGCTCCGTAAGGGACCGCCTGGCTCGCGACCACCATCCCACCGAAGTCTGGCGCCAAGTAGCGTTCTGCGTTCCGTCAGTGAGGGGAGTGCCAGTGCCTTAACAGGCTTCTTCTGGGTGAGCTCGCTCCATCTTAGATTCTGTCTCTGTCCTATGACCTAGACTAGAGTCAAGAGCAAACCCATCATTAAAAAATAAATAAAAAAAAATTGAAATAAAGAAGTTATTGTCCAGCACAAAAATGTTTTATTTTCAGCGTTTTAATATGTGTTAAAAAATAAATCATGAAACTTATCTAATTTCTTGACGACCCACGCACGTTAGACCCTTACATAATGCCAACAATTTTGCTGGAACTATCGCGTTTCCCCCCCGTGTGTCCCCGCCGCTATCCCAGCCCGGCGCAAGGACGCGCGGAGGTCTGAATATGTGAATGGTGATGTGTAATAGGAAAAATCAACTGCTGATCGCCTCAGTGTTTGTGTAGCAAGTGTGCGCACCCAAATTGTCTTCCCGCAGCGTTTGCCGATTGATATTCACAATTCTTATTCAGATGAAGGCTGTTTAGGGAAATAGATCGACTTCAGAATGGAAACTTTGAAAGTTCGAGCCACTTGATGATAGAAATGGTCGCTGCTGATCGACAAAATAATTATTTTGTCCCGATGGCGTAGTGGACAGTACCACTGCTTGCTACGTCGAGAGTCGTGTGTTCGATCTCCACGCAGCACAAGTATTTGCAAGTTACTTTTCAAATATGTGTTTTAAGTCTGGATGTTTTCATGCATAATGCCAAAACGTCGGTTTGTCATAGGTTTGTCTATTCAATAATACTCTACATATTATATTGGCGGACTGACGGAAATGCAAAGCGAGACGGCGGCTCACAAAACTAATCGAATTGGAAACCACTTCGTATTTTTAAAGTCGGTTTAAATTGCTTCTCATATTCCTGTCAGGTCTTTGTGTTTACGTTGACGCATAATAATTCGTATGTGTTTTCCCATCATTTCCCTATTTCTCTACTAGGTAAACTTATAAATTCGTCTTTGGTACGTTGGTAGATAAGGATTGAGCTTCCTTTTTCTGAACCCTAACATCTAACTAGTTTTTTGAGATTTCAATACTATATCAGCGTACAAAAGCACTTGGTTTGCAGGTGGGTTGGCAAGAGCAGTGCAAAGCGTTGTATAACATGAAACGCTATGTAGAAATGGGGTCATGCTATTCTGAGCTGACATCACACCACCAAAAGAGCATATACGCTGTAAGATCTGGAAAAAAGCTTTGAAACAACTTTATATACTAGATATAATTTATGGGAATTTAAACAATTTATCACTGTTTGTGTAGAAAACTGTACGACACCTTTAGATTTGTTTATTGAAAGCTTTACCTGTGATGAAAAAAAAAATGGGAATACATATGAGTTTAAAATGTGTAATGCGTGCAACGGACGTTAAACGCTGGCGAAAATGAGCTGAATACTTAACGTATCTCAAAGCCCTAAGACATCTGTTTGTCATTTCCCAAACGACCTTGCGACATTCGCAAACACCCGCGGGCGCGTTTCGGCTCAAGTCGGCCTATTTATTTGATTTATGCCTGCAGGGGCCGTTTAAAAAAACCGCAAAACAGCCGTTAGCCAACTTTGCGGACATTCAATATGTACCACCTGGGCGGCGGCGGCGCGAACGGAACGGCAACTTTGTGCTGATCATATTTCAGACCCTTCAGGTGTTTTTATTAATAAAACTCTGGGTTGGGATTTCTGGATTGTGAAAATATTTTCTAAGAAGCCTGAGTTACTCTATGTTCAACCTTTCTCCTGGATACGACGGTTGTAGAGCGAACTTCTACTCGGGCGTTTGTGTTATTGGCTCGGCCGACACAATGAAAACCTTTAGCACAATTCACAATAAAGCAATTTTAAACGGATTTAAGTTAAGTTTATTTTAGATTTTTCAATTTCTACACTTTGAGCTTTGCTCACCGGTAACAAGGTGTTAGACGCAATTATACACACATACATAATAATATCACGCCTATAATAAACGGCCGCAAAAAACGGTAATTTACGCAACGTCTGACAAATATGTATTTAAGGGTCATTCGGAAAATTGTGTATCGCCATAGAGACAAGTTGTCAGCCCCTCGCCTAAAATTGCAATTAACACCCTTTAGTCTTTAGTCGCCTCTTACGACTCCTACGAGAAAGAAATTGGGTGATGCTATTCTAAGCCGCCATCACACAGCCTCTGAACCTGCATCACACAGACTTCGTAAAAACAGGTCCTTTTGACGTAGTCTGTTAACATTAAAATTGTTCACACAATCGATCGTGAGCCCATCTAGGAACTTGGTGTGTGTGGTAGCGTCTTTATGCATGCCTTGAACTACGGCTACAACAGCCGCAAAATGCATGTCTAATACCAAGAAATTAGTTTCTAATCCCCCCGCGAGCAACCGCGCAAACTTTCGTTGAGCCAGCGGCTCTCAACATTCTTGACATTACAAAGCCCGCGGCGTTCGTTGTTCACCTCCACGAGATTTTGTTATTAATAAGCGTGGAAATTAAATTACAGCGTTCGGTCATAGGTAGACAAATGTCTATGCGCTGGGAATAATCAAGTTTAAGACGTGTTTAAAAGCAAATGGCGGCCGATATCGGCTCAGAATATCATCATCTAAATTCTACGCGTCGGTGTCGTAAAAAGCGATTTAGGGAAAAAATCATGTAGAGAATTGTGTGAATGTAACATCTTGCACTGCGCTGGCCCATCCGCTTGCCGAATGTGGTGAGTATGGCAATCCTCCCAATACGGAACACCAGATAATAAACGCCATCTTTTGGCGTAAAAAATCGTAACTTTTTAAATTTGTATATAACAACTTATTAGGTATGTAAATTATTTATCATCTTTCAAAAAATATTTTTTCCTGGAGTAAGTAAGTATATTTAATTTAAATATTGGATATCTTGCTTGTTATACTAAAATACCATAAAATTATACCAATGGATGAAAGGTTAAGCCCTCACCTACCCTAATACAGCTTGTGTAAAAGTCATTTTGAATCTTACTCACCTTTGTTAAAGTTCAAAACCTATAAAAAACATAACAATAATGGGTATACTAGGGGTTAAAGCTGCGAAATATTTAGTTCGCTACGGAAGGACTGGGTTATACTACACAGTCATACTTATTGTATCATCATCTGCCAGCCATTATCCCAATTTATTTGGGTTCGGCGCAACATGTTTTTTTCTTCCATTCATCTCTATCAGCTGTCAAATCTTCGTTTATTCCCTTTTGCTTCATATCACCTTTTATACAATCCATCCAAACTGTTTTAGGCCTTCCTCTCCTTTTGCATCCATCCACATTCATATTCAATACTCTTTTTGTCACATGATTTTCATCCCTCCTCATAACATGCCCATACCACGATAAACGACTACTTCTCATATTTTCTGTAACTGGCGCTACTTTTAAACTTCTTCTAATATACTCATTCCTTATTTTATCTTTTCTTGTCACACCGCACATCCACCTAAGCATTCTCATTTCAGTCAAACTTATTGCATACGAATCAAAAATGTCGTCGCGTGGTTTTACGGAGGTGTGTCAAGTTTTCGACATTATATTAAGTACTTATAAATTTTCATCATGCTTCATGAACGTAGTTTTTTACAAGAAGTATTTTTTCAAGTGATAAGGTAAGCTAATTTATCTAGACCTTACCTAACAGCTCTTTATGCAAAAGGACTTGAGCTCATTTATTATGAAAAAATCTCGCGACGTACCTAAGCGTTATTTTTCAAAGAAACTAGAAGGACTTTGCTAGTTTGGTTGTAAGTTGGTATTATTATTACTTATCGATAAAAAGTATAAATTAAGTCGCTTCCCGTGACCCTGTGACCATTTATGTATGCTAAAGGTACGCGACGGATTTATATTCGGTTTTCTTTAATAGATTATTTGAAGATTTTTATGTATAAGTCATGTTTAAAACATTGTTTTCCCGCGGGCTGCTAGTTTTAGATAAGTCAGAATCTTGAATAATACAAGTACCTACTTTTTATTAGATTGTTGAAGTACCTATTTAGCTAAAATCAATTTGTTTTGGGCAGCCTAAGGCAGATAAACTAACTTTAATGAGACAAAAATAATTATGTATTCTTGGAGGTAAATTGATTGATGATTTCACATTCACCAGATTGCGATGAGTTGTGTTACTATGAAAGGATTCGAGTGGTAGAAAATGTGATACTCGCCGCAGTCTGACAAATGCGCAATCGGATTTATATACAATACAATATACTATAATGCATAAAAGAAACAAATAATTACAAAAACGTGAAATAACAAAACTGAGCAATTAGCGGTATTGCTCAGGTAGCAGTATCTTCTAGGCAACCAGTTAGTAATAAATAAGCTCGATTGTTTCGATTTTATACAGAACATTGCTATTTGTTGTTTTTATAGAGGCAGTGCGGTGACATGTCGTATCCAGTCTCTAGCGAGCGGCACGTTGGCGTACACCCCGGGCTGTCCCGGCGCCGCGCACCCCACGCCGAAAGACACTGACCCAACCAGGTAGCCGTTCAACACCGCTCCTCCACCTGAGTCACCCTGAAAATTAAATAAAATTGATAGCACCAGCACCAAATGCTGCGTCCGAGCTTTCTATGTACTTTATCCTGGAAGTTGTAGGTTTACGCGACTTACTTCTTTATGATTTGGTAAAGAAGCCCTCTACGTTCAGCTGGTTAAGACACAACTCTGCTGACGGGCGGACGTATGTGATCTGCTGACAATCGTGAAGAAACCTTAACCAGCCGAAACGTAGAGGGCTTAACTCTCTACCAAATTATAAACAAGTAAGTCGTGTAAACCTACATCATGTCATGAGTGATAGTTGTTCGTCTAATAATAATAAAAACTTTAAGGCGGCTTTTTACAGAAGCTAAGAGTTTATAAATTATAAAGAGTTCTGGCATGTGATTGTTCGCACTGACTTTCCTACGTAAACTTATTTTAAACAGCCTCCCAGGTGAAATCATATTTTGCAATTTAGTGCCAGCCAACAGTTTCCAACGGCTGTCCGTAATCTTTACAAGTTTGTTGGTTTATCTAACGGAGATACTACACTTTTATTTACGCCAAATGACAGTCAAACTAGTGTTCAAATACGCGGTGGTAGATTTACACTTTCTATTTAATATTAAATATTTCTATTGTCTGATAACGAAAACTCAAGACTTGCTAGTAATAAGAAACAACTTTTCCCAAGAAACCTAGGCCAACATACGAAAAAATTACCCCTATTAAAAAAACCGATCAGCTAACTTCAGTTACATTGTTGTTGTTTTTTTTTTCAATATATTTAACCTATTTTATTTGGGAAGAGTTGTTCCTTATCACCAGTCTATCTTAAGATTTCACTGTTGGTCACTAGCAAAGTTTCACCCAAATATAATACTATAAAATAAAAATCTGATCCAAAGATTACCTGACACGAATCCTTAGAGCCATTCGCAAACCCTCCACAGAACATCCTAGGCGTGAGTCGACGGTATTCCTCCCTTGGTGAATTCTGGCACTCGTCAAAGTCCATGATTGGGACGAATACTCGACGGAGGAATTCTTGCATTCTTTCCTAATAATGTATGATCTTTAAAAATAGGGGAAATGGGGAAGGTTATACTTAAGCACAATATGGAATGTAAGAAAAAGGCATAATTTACAGAAATAAGTGCTTTAAAATACATACATATATCATGCCTATATATATCTTGAGGGAGTTGGGGGTAGGCAAAAACTTAAACGCTCATAAAAACTGTTATTAACGCCACGTCTGATAGATTTGAGGGTCATTCAGATAATTGTGTATCACTATGGTGACAGGTTGTAAGCCCGTCGCATAAATTGCAATACATATGTAACTGTCAATTACCAAACCGATATCCACGGGAAAGATATGGGGTGATGCTATTCTAAGATTCTTACAGAATAAAATTATGATATAAACGTCGTCAGAACGCAATTTCGAACACTTTTTAAAACTCTACTGGCACCTTCAGAATACGAGACCCTGCCGAGACCTGTTCCACTCTTTGCTGTTTCTTACCACAGAAAGTTCATAGTGTATCTTGAATACTCACTCCTTTCTGAAATGCAAATAACAATGTTAGTTGGATGATGCAAATATAATATTTAAACCTATCAAGAATAAAAAATTAAAAATATCATCAAAATATCAATGGTGTTTTAAGTATTTCTCTGTCTCTTTGCTTCTGTAACTACTAGTTAATCTTTTCTATTTGTCTCTCTTTTAATGTTATTGTTGTTGTTATCTGAAAGTAATCGCTGTAAGCGATAAGGCCGCCTTTGTTTACTTTTAGTTTTTAGTTTTCTGTTTTTCTAAACTAATATTATAAAGAGGAAAGATTGGATGTTTTGTTTTTTTTTAATTGATTGCTACGAAACTACGGGACTGATTAAATACATATTTTACCATTTCTGTCCCTGACGAACATAGGAACCTTCATTATCTCTGATAGGCTATATTTAAATTTCTAATTCCCGCGGGTAAACGGTTAGCAGCGGATGAAACCGCTAGGCAGGCCGCCCAGCAAGTGTTCGTCTATCTATCTACCTACACAATAAAACAATCTACCTATTTATCTAAGAAAAAGATTAACTCTCAAGAACCACGAGGCCCGCCTTTTGAACGATGTGCAATAAAGTATGAAATAAATAAACCAACCTTGTGCTGTATGTGTCCCCACCCACTAACAGACACCATAAGGCCGGTTTGTATATCGCTCGGGCTGCCAATGGCTATCGGTCTCGACTGCGGAGTCACTGGAATTGGAGTCTCTAGCAGAACCAGCTGGTAGTCGTAGTCATGGCTGGGGAGTGTGAATATCATCAATTATTTTGTCCCTGTTAAGGTTCTTGTTTTATGGTTCTAGTTACTTGAAGAAGTGTTAGTTCTAAGAGTTGCTAAGAGATGGCGCTGTTCATAATCTGTGTTAATTTCTACAACGCGGTATTGAGATGTTGTCTACGAATCATGACCTTACTGCTAAAATTTGGTTCAATAAATTCAGCCTTATTGGAAACGATTTCTTTAGATTTCTTTGGGCTTCCTGCGGGTTTTTCGGGACATAAACATTGGTCCTTTGTGCCGGAACGGAACACGGCGCAAAGTAGACTGGTGCATCAACGGCATCGACCAAGTGGCGGATTGCTGCTTATGGTGCCGAGTCTGCAGCGTCTACGGAGCAGCGGACAGCGGGGGGAGCACCCCCTGGGACGCCTACCATTCAAGGAGGACGGTACGGCGCATCGCGGCGAGGGGAGCGGCCCCTGGGACTCCCCACCCTTGAAGACGGTGATCGTGAGGCGCCTACAGTGACCCCTCCAGGACATCGGCGCGACAGAAGCGCCCCCTAACGGCCAATGCAAGTGAGTGAGTGTGTGAAGCAAAACTGTGAGTACAATTTTGACCCTTAATGATAGCAGCGTAGAAAAAACTTTAAAAATTTACTAGTGTTGCAGTGTTTTGGACTTAGAAAATTTCGATTAAGTGTTACTAGTGCATGGACTTAGAATAATTCGCGAAAAAAGTGAACTGACGGGGAATCCATGCCGGTTTTCGGTTACATTTGGTGAAGTTTAAAAGACTTAGAATATTTTCGGTGTTTGTGCTTCGGACTGTAGAATACAAGGATGGCGGAGAATTACTTTAAGTTGCTTGTGGACATTTCGGGAAAGATAGAAAAAGCGTACGATAATTTTAAGAAGTCTCCTAAGATCGTATTAAACTGTCCTACTTAGAAGTTCGGTTGGAGTTTTTAGAGTAGCAATGGAATTTATTTTCTACCAATCATCGCAAACTTGTATTCGAGATGCCACAAGAACAGTTCGTAACATCTGATTATAGTAGAAACGGAACGTACGATGCAACGGAAGAGGTGTTTTACGCATATAAAGCGGATTTAAAAGAAAAATTGTCCGTTTTCAAAAGTACAAACCCTGAACCTAAAAAAGGAGAGAGCAAAGGAAATGAGCATTCACACTTGAAATTACCCACTATTGAGATACCCAAGATTTCGGGCAAATATTCGGAATGGGTAGGCTTTCGAAATTTGCTCATTTCCATTGTTCATGAAAACTCGACTATACCTGATGTACAAAAATTGCACTATCTTAAGGGGTATTTAACTGGGGAAGCTGAGCAGCTGTTAAGGCACTTGCCAATTACTAGTGATAATTATAAGATATGTTGGTCTCAGCTAGAAGGCAGATATAATAACAAAAAATATTTGTCAACATGTATTCTAAAGCGTTTAACAGGCCAAAAGGCTATTGTATCTGAATCTGCGAGCGCTATAAAACAATTGTTAGACACAACGATAGAATGTTTACATGCTCTTGGAAATATAGGTGTCAATACCAGTACTTGGGATGTTATGGTTATATTTTTAGTCAGTCAAAAATTGGACCCCGAGTCTCGTAAACAATGGGAACAGAAGTTAACTGAAGCATCCCAGGAACTCCCTACGTTGCAATTGTTTGAAGGTTTTTAGACCCGAAGGTACAAAAGTCAAGTTTTGTTCATGTTGCTACAACCAACACCACTACACTTTCTTGTGTTTATTGTAATGAAAACCACAAGTTATGTAACTGCAAAAAGTTTGGTAGGTGTGATGTCGACGCACGCCGAGAGTTTGTTCAAACGCAGCGGCTATGTCTCAACTGTATGAATTACGGCCATTCAGTATATCAATGCACCATGTCTACTAAGTGTCGTCTTTGTAGAAAAAAGCACAATACGATGCTTCACCCCAAAAAACCCATGTCAGATAATTCAAGGACAGATCAGCCTGCGGATGATAATGTTGTTGCCGCCGTGGCGGGAACATCTGTACCACAGGCCCCTAGCGATGACTCTGCTGAGGTCGCAGCCACTTGCTCAGAAAATCATAGTCAGGTTCTATTGGCCACAGCGCTCGTGAACACGCGGTCAACTAGAAACCAGACCCTCGTTACACTGAGGTCCTTTATCGATCCAGGATCTCAGTTGACGTTAGTTACTGAAGCGACGGTGCAAATGTTGGGTCTTAAGAAAATTCCTGAGACCAGAGTAGTTTCAGGTTTAGGCGGCGACCAGCCATCGAATAAAGTCTCGAAGGCTTATGTTGAATTAAAATTACAGTCTCGCCTGGACCCCAGCTTTGCTTTCACGGTAAAGGCTCATGTTTTGGAGAAATTGACTTCCTTTTTGCCATGCAGAAAGATTTCAACTAAGGTTTTACCAGCACTTTCGTCTTTGGCCCTAGCAGATCCGAAGTTTCATATACCAAACACGGTGGATCTGCTTCTTAGTGCGGATGTTTACGCCCAGATTGTATTGGACGGTTTAATCAAGGGTTTGCCCGGTACGTTTGCTCTTGCGCAAAATACCACACTAGGTTGGATCCTCTTTGGGCGTACTCCAACACAACACAGCTCAGACGAAACGTGTCATAGTATAGTATTGGCCCACTTAAAAGATGGCATCTAACCCAAAAAATGTTGCAGGAATTTTGGCGTAGATGGTCATCAGAATACCTTACGCAGTTGCAACAACGTCATAAGTGGACTGATCAGATTTCCGAACCTAAGATAGGCGATGTTGTTCTGGTTAAGGAACCTGATCTACCTCCTGCAAGATGGCTTTTTGGCCTGGTCATTGATAAACATCCTGGTTTGGACAAACTCACTCGCGTTGTTTCTTTAAAGTACAAAGGCAACGTTATTAAGAGACCTATTAGTAAACTGATAGTATTACCTGTTGCTGAGGATGAATAGTGTTAAGTTTTTTTTAAGAAGTTTCCTTACGATTTTGTTAAATTTAGGGTATTCCCTGAAGGTTAGCTGTAAGTTGTAAGTATTGGTTTCCTTGACTCTATGTATAACTGTGTAAATGATTATTCGGTTTTCTTTTGTATGATGCCCGCAACTTCTTTTTTGATTTATGGACTTGGTCCATGGCGGGCGGAATGTTAAGGTTCTTGTTTTATGGTTCTAGTTACTTGAAGAAGTGTTAGTTCTAAGAGTTGCTAAGAGATGGCGCTGTTCATAATCTGTGTTAATTTCTACAACGCGGTATTGAGATGTTGTCTACGAATCATGACCTTACTGCTATAATTTGGTTCAATAAATTCAGCCTTATTGGAAACGATTTCTTTAGTTTTCTTTGGGCTTCCTGCGGGTTTTTCGGGACATAAACAGTCCCCAATGTGAGATTAGTGGAATACGTACATACAAAATTTGCTGTTAGAATTTTAAAGGGTGAACCAGTTCGTGAAACTGAACAACTTTCCCCAAATATCACAGGTGGTCAGACTATCGCCTAAAATTGCAACACACATCCAACCCTCGAGTTCCTTAGTCGCCTCTTACGACATGGGTAAGAAATGGGGTGAAGCTATTATAAGCCGGCATCACACGGCAAAGATTTGATTTTTTGTATCTGAATTAATTTTCAAATAGGCCTGTAGTTAAATGGCATGGAAGAACCCGGTACCTGTTGAACTCGGGGTTCCATAAAGGATGGAGGTAGTGGGCGCATATCAGGTATGGCTTGGCAAGGCTGCGCTGTGTGGAACCGGCGTGGACGTATTTCTGACTGGTTCTGAAAGTTATGTCATAAAATACATTTGATTAATCGAAAATAATAGTATTGTATTTCAAAAACAACGTCCACCTTGTAGACCAAACAAATCTAATGTTTATTGATACCGTAGAAAAATAATTGCGTTGATGTCGTGGGA
Organism: Tuta absoluta; assembly: GCA_027580185.1. Taxonomy (NCBI): domain Eukaryota; kingdom Metazoa; phylum Arthropoda; class Insecta; order Lepidoptera; family Gelechiidae; genus Tuta; species Tuta absoluta. The sequence continues at coordinate 726,742 of JAQAHW010000045.1, forward strand.
AAAAATATCCAAACATACATACATATATCGCGCCTTGCGGGGTAGGCAAAGCGTAAACGGCCGCAAAAAACGGTCATTTACGCCACGTCTGACACACGTTTGAGGGTCATTCCGATAATTGTGTATCGCTATAGCGACAGGTTGTCAGCCCATCGCCTCTAATTGCAATACACACTCTCGAGTCCCTTAGTCGCCTCTTACGACACCCACGGGAAAGATATGGGGTGATGCTGTTTTAAGCCGGCATCACACGGCAAGAAATTTATATTGTTTTCAAAATATTTTGTTTATTAATTATTTATTGTTTATTAATTATTGTTTTTGAATATAATATTGTTTATCAAAACAACGTCCACCTTGTAGACCAAACAAATCTAATATTATATTGATACCGTAGAAAAATAATTGCGTTGATGTTGTGGGAAAAAACAGTTCTTAAAAAAGAAAAAGGAATTTTGAGAAAAACGTAATTCACCGCAGTGTGTTGCGGTTTCTTGCAAATGACAACCTAGCCGCGATTCGATACGGCAACTAGTGCTATGATAATAAAATCATTACATGTTTTCGTCAATTTACACTAGCAAGTTATGTAGTCCGTGTAAATACTGGCAGTGTTCGTGTAATTCTTGGCAGGTTTTTTGGGGGTTTTCCTGTTCAGGAGGCCCAGTTAATTATACGCATGTAGACTACACGCTTTAAAAATCTTGACTTGAATTTGAAACAAATATCGTTTTCAGTTGGTGTGATTAACCTGGCCACCCCCGTGGCAGTGCCTTTAATTTTATTTTTTTATCCCGCCCGAGCCGGTTTTCTATTAGGACATTACAAAATTGTATTGAAAATTGTTATATAAAAAAAAATATTGTGTGATATACATTTCTTTTTTACAATGACGACGGTTCATGACGTCAATAAGTGATAAATGAAATGAAAAATGAAATTACTTTATTCAATGTGGGATAGGAGTTTCCTACTTGAAACCTAATGCCATTTGATCAAACGTTAATTTGCTCGAAAGCCTATGCTCGATTATCTACGAGACCTACAAATCGCGAGCTCGATAGTTTACCACATCGATGCATCAAAATCTCTAAAAACGTAAATTCTAACGATCTAAAAACGTAAACGTAAATACTCGAAAGATCATCAAATGGAATCGTTATTATAATTACTAAAACCGTGAAATCTAACAATTAAAAAAGGTAAGAACGTGATTTCTCCAAATATCATCAGGTTCAATCGTTATAAAAATTACTATGATTTTAATTTCTAAACTTCTGTCAAAGATTTACGGCTACTCCCCTATCCTGGACCCTAAGTTGGTATTATCACTTATTCCTGTTGACGTCATGATCGGTCATTGTAAAGAAAAAGAAATTTGCATAACGCAATTTTCTTTTTTTTATAACAATTTTGTATTGTCCTAATAGAAAACCGGCTCGGGTAATACTATCTTACATTAAATTAAGAATTTCAATTTTTATACCACCTTTAATAATGTAAAGACGGTATAGAGTGAAGGACTAACTTGCAATGCGCGGCTGTGATGACCCACTCGGGCGCTATGATGCTCCCTCCGCAGTACATTCCGTACAGCACTGCATACGGAGCGTCTTCAATGCGGACCTGCTGCCCGCCCACGATACGGAAACTCATCTGCGGTAGAGATTACTCACTTAAGGTAGCCTTTCAAACTAAGCGTCAGTGACGCCGCGTCAGAGCCACAGATAGCTGATTGGCTGACGTTGACGCATGTGACGTCACGGACGTGGCATTGGCCAATCAGCTATCTGTCGTTCTGACGCGGCGTCACTGACGCTCAGTACGAAAGTCCAGCTTTAGGTATGCATAGTATTATTATGTTGGTACGTTTCCGAATCTCGGGCCCACAGGGACCCGGTCCTTTAAGGCATGAGTGGGGCCGAAGCCAACAGCACAGGCCTTTTTGCACCGAATTTGTGTTGTGATGTGTTATTATTAACGCCGTGTGATGCCGGCTCAGAATAGCATCACCCCATGGGTGTCGTAAGAGCCGACTAAGGGACTCGAGGGATGTGTATTGCAATTTTAGGCGATGGGCTGACAACTCGTCTCTATAGTGATAGTGATACACAGTTATCTGATTGACCCGCAAGCTTTTGTCTGACGTGGTGTTAATATCCGTTTTACGGCCGTTAACGCTCTGCCTACCCCATAAGGTATATAGGCGTGATTTATGTATGTATTAATGTATTATTATTAGACGGCCAATGTGGCGCAGTGGTAGTGCGACTGCCAGCGACGCAAAGGTTCCGGGTTCGATTCTCGGTGGGACACTCACAAAGTTGATATTTATCACTTTCTGTATATATTTATTTGTTCGGTCTGGTTAGGACATTGCAGGCTGAACCACCTGATTGTCCAAAAAGAAATGGTTCCGTGCTTCGGAGGGTACGTTGAGCCGTCGTACCCGGTTGCTGTCTATGATTACTTACATGGCGCGCGGTCGTAACACAACCATGTCGGAGGCCTACTAGTGGTAGTAGGCGGTTGAAAAACACTGACACCAGGGACGACTCGGTGTCCCACACGAAAAGAGAGAGATTGTTATACACTCATATCACGCCTATAATCCCTTGCGGTGTAGGCAGAGCGCAAAACAGCCGCAAATAACGGACATTTACGCCACGTTTGACAAATACCGTGTGATGCCGGCTTCGAATAGCATCACCCCATTTCTTGTCATAGCAACCTACTATTTTTCCCATACTGAGCACTGAGCCATGTGATGTCGGCTTAGAATAGCATCAACCCATTTCTTACCCGTGGCAGTCGTAAGAGGCGACTAAGGGACTCGAGGGTGTGTATTGCAATTTTAGGCGATGGGCTGACAACCTGTCACTATGGCAATACACAATTTTCAGAATGTCCCTGAAATATTTGTCAGACGTGGCGTAAATGTCCGTTTTTGCGGCCATTTACGGTCTGCCTATCCCGCAAGGAATTATAGGCGTGATATATGTATGTATGTAGGCGCTGAGCAGTACGTAAAACTAATCCGTACTAATATTATAAATCCAAGAGTTTGTGTGTGAGTTTGTTACCTCTTCACACTCAAACGACTTGACCGATATAGATGAAATTTGGAACACAGGTAGAATATAACCTGGAAGAACACATAGGCCACTTTTTACCGCGGGAAAACAACTATTACCACGTGAAAATGAGTGATAGCGGGTAAATCATAGGGCGGAAATCTAGTAATGTTATAAAACGAAAGATAATGTAGGACACATGACACACGTCTTACTATTGACACTTCCCCCGGCTCCCCGCACCGCACCTCAGCAGAGGCGGCTTCAATTTCCTTGTCTATTCTCTTTCCGAGCAGATACTTTTTTGCATTTAGCGCTGAGTTGTAGTTTTATTATGCACATGAGTGCATAATCCATAGTACCTACGTGTAAGACGTGTAAGACAAATCCCACACTATGACCGGCTAACATATACGTCTGTCAAACACGTTGGTTAAATTCCTTGCGTTACAGCACGCCATGGTATCCGATTTTTGCACGGGAATTTGAAATTTCCTTACGTGTAACAAACGGGTGCGTAAAAAATACGTCCGTCTGTCCAACATAGCGGGAGAACCGCCTTAAAAAATATTACGCATTCTTCAAGATCTGAAGCAAACGCAGCCAACGAAACTGAATCTAGGTGGAAATATGAAAAAAAATGAACAATGTGAAATGATGGAATACAAAATGACTCGATCAGTAAATACATTCTGTATGGGAGGTCCAAATTATAGACCAACCATGAGTCATATCTAGTAAACTAATAATAACCTGTCTACCTTCGATAACGTTTTTGTATTAACTACGTTGATATTCCAAAAAAATAAACAGCGTCCAAGTCGTTTGACAACGTCATACGGTATGGAAAAATCGTGAGAAAAATACATAGTTGAAAAAGCGTCTAACGCACGTCTAACTTTTTTAATTACAGTGCTTAGCTTCATGGTCCAGTTCCCCCTTTGAAATATTTGCAGTTAACTTTGTGAAATACTTACTTACATAGAATTTTGCTCTTTTCAGTCAGTCTACAAAAGATAGTAAGTTACAATGCAATGAGCGCTGGTAGCATTGAAGCTTGCAACACTGTGCATTATCCAAAGCTGACTTCAAAAGAAGAGGTTTTCAGAAATTTTGCTCGTGACCGATAGCTAAAACTCAGGATCGGGTCGTGATGAGGAACAATTTTCGTCAAGGAATATCACAATGAAAAAAAAAAGTTGAATCCGCTATACAGATTAATCTGCTGGTGAAGTTTGTACGGAGGGCTTTTTATATATTTACACTTATGTTCTTTGGGGGAAGTTGTTTCTTATCACCAGCCAGTACAGGGTTTATGGTATCAGTCACTAGTCTTAATACTAGTAATGTCATATGTTCTTAAGTACAAAAATTGCAAAATGTATTATTGCAAAAAATACAATTTTACAAAAGTTTTACTTTTGATCCCATAGTAGGCACAGCATGTAAAAATATTATGATTATTATTTATTTGTAAGCTTTTAAGCAAGTGTATGAAATCGGAGAAATGTATAATAATATTTATATTTGACTTCGTCTATCGAACCTAAAAACAGGTTCATATTTTTTTCTAGATTTAGTATCTATTTGGTATCCTCATTTAATAAAAAGTTGGTCAACAAAATAATTAATTGGGCTGCAATAATATTATATTGAGCGGCAAAATTATTATTTGGGCAACAAGGTTTTACATTGTGGCTTCAGAAAATTATTTCTGTTAGCAGCTTAGGTATATGTATGGAGTTCATTATTAAAATTATGATTTATAACACAAATAGTTAGATAACGTAGGTGGCCAAGGCCTTGTACCATATACCATGTATCAAGTACTATGAAGGGGTGTTTTCTATGTATTTATTTGCATAAAAAAGAATATAAGTATTGATATCAGCTATCTAAATCCCAAAGTACAAGTTTTGCTTAATTTAGGGCTAGATGGCGCTGGGTGAATTGTCCAGGATATGTATTTATCATTATAATTTAATGTAAACAGTGATCTTTCCGACCGATTTCGGCCATGGCGACCACTTCAACTCCTAATCAAAGAGGCGTTGATGCGCTCGGAGATGGCTACTATAGCCAATTTTTGCTAAAAAGTCTCGTGTGCAATGCGGGCAGGTGAGCTTGCCGTTCACATAATTGTAGTTAATGGCTGCAGGTGGACGGTCTTTCAGCTCATCGCGCTTAGCGTCGAGGACTGCTTTGCGCTGCTCCTCAAACTCGCGTATTCGCCTTTTTACCATCCCGCGCCATTCTGGGCGCTGTGCTGCCAGACCCTCCCATTGAGTGGGCTCGATGTTGCAACGTTTCATGTGGCGCTTTTGAACATCTTTATATCTGAGGAGTTGTCCACCCTGCTTTCGCTTGCCCTCCTCTAGTTCAGAATAAAAGATGCGCTTCGCCACTCTCTCCTCCGCCATCCGGGATACGTGACCGCACCATCGAAGTTGCCGACGCATTAGATAGGCTTCAATGCCACCGACATTGGCTCGTCTCAGAACTTCGGTGTTACGCACTCGGTCGGACCATCTGATTTTCATGATGGTGCGAAGGCATTTAAGGTGGAAACGATCCAGAGTACGTATGTGGTGGCGGTAGACACACCAGGTCTCGGAGAAGTACAGAAGGTTTGGCAGCACAATCGCCATGTAGACAGATATTTTTGTGGCTAACTTTAGGTCGTGCGAGCAGAAAACCTTGGAACGCAGCTTTCCAAATGCTGCAGCTGCAGCACTGATTCGGCTGTTGATCTCGGCATCAAGGTCACACTTAGATGTTACAGTGTTCCCAAGATAACGGAACTTATCAACTTGTTTCAGCATAAATCCTCACCAAGCTTAATGGCCAGTGTCTCGCGACCATGTGTGTCTAGAGACATTACTTCCGTCTTTTTGACACTGATCTTCAGGCCGAATTTGCAGCATGCTTGGTGAAAAACGGACATCAGCTGTTGCAAGCCGTCTGGGGATTCCACAAGAAAGCACAAGTCATCAGCATACATGATCTCTGTAATAAGTGCATACGAAACCTTAGTGCGCGCCCTAAGTCTAGCCAAGTTGAAAAGACTGCCATCTGTGCGGAATCGGATGCGGACTCCTTCGGATACAGTATTCAAGACCTCCTTGACTACTACTGCAAAGTATTAGGCGAACAGTGTAGGCGCTAGAACACACCCTTGTTTCACCCCACAGGTGACGGGGAAGATATCGGACTGTTCACCGTCTACAGAGATACAGCACTGCATATTGTCATGCAGGAGTCTTAGAAGTCGAACAAACTTATCCGTGCACCCTAGTTTTTCCAGCACCATCCAGAGAGCTTCGCGAGGCACACTGTCGAATGCTTTCTCCAAGTCAACAAAGCAGAGGTACAACTGACGCCCTTGTTCTCTGCTTTTTTCCTGCAGTTGACGCACTGAGAAAATAGCTTCACATGTGCCTCGGTCAGGTCGGAAGCCAAACTGAGTTTCGGGCAGAATCTTTTCGGACAGGTCTTTCAGGCGGTTCAATAAAACTCTTGCAAAAGCCTTTCCAGGGACCGACAGTAATGAAATACCACGATACGAGTTGCAGTCGGAACGGTCACCCTTGTTCTTGTAGAGAGCACTTATGCGAGAAACTTTGAAATCATCCGGGACTCGCTCCTCTTCCCACATTTGAACAAATAGCTTCCATACCGACGTGTGCAGCTCCATACCACCGTACTTCAGTAGCTCACCCGGTATAAGGTCAATGCCGACCGCCCGCTTATTGTGCTGCTGTCTTATGGCAGTAACAACCTCATCGTACGACAGGGGCTTGTCCAGCTCAGTGTTTAATGGGAGTTGAGGCAGTAAACTGATATGATGCAGATCAGCTGAACGATCTACGTTAAGCAAGCTTTTGAAGTGTTCAGCCCAACGTTTAAGTACATCCTCCTTGCTGGTCAGGAGTTGCATACCGTCTAAAGACCTCAAAGGCACTTTTGCTCGGTAGGACGCACCAATCAGTTCAGTCAATGTAAACAGTAACAATACACAGACCATAATTATAAAAAAAAACACTAAACAGCAATAATTAGTCTGTGAGGACAACGTCAAACGCTAGGTTAGGTTGAAATCTTCTAGGTAGGACACCAACTATTTGGGCCAAGGACACCAACTATTTGGGCCAACTATTCATTGCTGTTCGGAATTATATAAATTGCAGACTGATTTAAAATATTTGCTGATCACGAGCTACAACTACTCTTTTTTGCTCAACAAAATAAATAACTTTCTGGCCACAAGTTGCTGCTCAATTTGCAATTTCAGCTTACCAAATACATTTCATGTGCTAACCAAAATACAAATTCTTTGCTTACCGCTTAAATAGCCCCCTTTCTTTAAGCTTAATTGTCCAACTAAGCGACCATCAAGTGGTTCTTCAATCTGGTAAGCATGTTGGTACTTACATCAACGTCCCCTTGTGGGTTCAGGAGGTACTCGTGGTAGTACTGATAGGTTCTCGGTGGGACGTACTTTGTGACGGACATCCGAGTGTAATGCGCCACACATTTCTCAGAGTATTCACAAGTCTTCGTCTGTACATCTGTAAGATAGACAGAAATAACTATTTCGAATTTCGAACAAATTATTATAATAACTACTACTACTACAGCTTTAACTGTTTAATAAACCGACCCAATATTTTACTGACATATATACATACATATATCACGCCTTTAATCGCTTTCCGGGTAGGCAGAAAATAAACGGCCGTGAAAAACTGTTTGTTACGCTAGGTCTGACAAACATTTGAAGGTCACTCGGAAAATTGTGTATCGCCATAGAGACAGATTTTCAGTCCATTGCCTAAAATTGTAATACACACTCTCGAGTCCCTTAGTCTTTTTTTACGACACCCACGGGAAAGAAATGGGGTGATACTATTCTAAGCCGGCATCACACGGGATTTTACTAGCATTAGGGATACTATTCAAACTCGCGTACCTATATTATTATTGGTATAATTTTATTGTATGGGTACGTATATGTATAACGGACAGTCCTCTGATTACTCGGTAACTCATTTATTTGGACCATAAAACTGAACAACTACCCATAAAACAATATTACAAGAAACGTCATAAAAATTTGACTTCCCGTAGTAAATGCAGTCATATTGTGATTTTGTATGCGAGGTCGATATTTTTTTGTCGTTTCCTTACATTATGTTCCTAGGGGAAAGTTGTTCAGTTACATAGTCTGCTGCATATCAGTATTCGGAGGGCTGTCTCTTACACCCTGTTTATAAGATAAAAAAAAACCGTGATGTCACACATACACCACGAACGTCTTGAACCCATTTCCGTAAATATCATAGTAGATGAACTGTCAAATAAATCGAAAAAATAAACAGGTAGCCATTTTTTCTGCCTTGGTTAATTAAACATGTATGACGTCAAAGTCAAATGAAAAATGCAGTTACAGGTCAATCCAAACAGAATGTAACTCAGTTTTACACGAGTAGGTATAGATAAAGTAGATAACCATTCTATAATTAATAGAATTAATTCAAAATTTTGTTATAAATGCATTTATAAGCATTCAAAATGGTTTACTCGTAAAAGAATAATATTAGGTTTTTTCTAATAAAATAAATTAAAATAAGAATGTCACATCAACTATGTCAGCTCTGTTCAAAGGTAAGTAAAATGAAATGGCTCTACAACGATATGAAAACAAATATGTATGACATTGTGATCATTAGTATTGCAACGATACCTCCGCCGACCAAGCTCAAAGATGATTGGCACTGAATAAAAAGTATTCAGCACGATACATTAAAATCACAAAACAACATAATATGTAGAATATGCTTGATATTTAAGATCAAGTTTAAAACAGTCTTCCATTTTTTCTTCATCTTTTCGGACTAAGACTACGTCAGTGACTAGCAACACCTTGTTTTTTCCCATATAATATACATTTACAGCCACAACAGTCGATTGCTGGACATGGGCCTCCCCCTATTGAGGGGTATTTCCATCCTCACACTTTTCAGGCAAATTGGCGAGCCCTTTTTTTTTATTAATGATGGGTTTGCTCTTGACTCTAGTCTAGGTCATAGGACAGAGACAGAGTCTAAGATGGAGCGAGCTCACAAAGAAGAAGCCTGTTCACTCTTACTTTGAAGAGATTAGGGTTGTATGCGTTTGGAAACACAGACGCAGGTAGTGAGTTCCACTCTTTAGCAGTGCACATTATAAATGATGACTGGAAGCGCTTAGTCCGAAATGGTGGCATGGCAATTTTTGTCCTGTGCAAAATGATCCATTCAAAAGGAACGCTGCTGTCCAAACCTTGGATGAATTTATTGGATAGTCGTTTTTTACGACAGCCACGGCTAGAATTGGGGTGCGTCAGTATCATTTTGATTGGTTAAGCATTTCGTTGACCGCTCCTTATTTCCTTGTTGTGTTTAAAATATTCTGTGTGTTATTAAAATCTTACCGTCTTCATCGTTTTGTCGATTCAACGATGATCTCGTCGAATTTAGCGTGCCCTGAGTCCGACCACTCAAACAGTCGAATTCACCTGACACTATCACAGTCCAAGCACCAAGTACGCAAAGAGCTACGAACATCATTGCCTCAGTTTACTACACACATGCATCTACACTGTGAAATACTTAAAAGAAAATGTCAAAGCCAATTTTAGTTCAATACTGAAACTGATCAATTAGTCGTGCTACGGATGTGATTGTTCATTGTGCATTTACTTATCGAGATTCATTTGTGGTTTACTGTACAGCTGATTATGTCTAAGTGACCGTAGAAATTATTTCGACCCGTGCAGATGCACTAGATTACATTTCTATTGAAGCAAGTTCATTTTCTTTATTAATGCAAAAAAATAACTTTATTTAAGTATATACGGTGAAACTTTACGGTCGATAGCGAAATCTCAAGACGGGCTGGTGATAAGGAAAAACTTTTCCAAGGAACATACGTTGAAATATGACAAAACTCTTTTGAGATTCCATGGTAACTCAGCTGATCGGCAATTTTGTTTTTTTTCGTATTTCGATCTTTGTATATTGGAGAAAGTTGTTCTTTGTGGTGACAAAGAACAACTTTCCCCAATATACATAGGCCTGCTGGTGCCCGTCTTGAGATTCGCTATCGGTTACTAGCAAAATTTCCTCCTTTATAGATTTAGCGATAATCCCAATCACGTATTTTACTCTGACTGGACCCTAGCTCCCTACCAAATAGTCAGATACCCCGGAGCTAAAATTGCAGAGTCCAATCTAAAATAAATTAAAATAAATCACGTATCGCCACGGAATTGGCGATAATTACTAACATCAGCTTTATAAAAATACACGGTGTAAGGGACAGCCCCCGAACACTGATAGGGTGCATTCAGACCATAGAACTGTTCAACTTCCCATTAATAAATATTTCGGGAAATGTCAAAAAAGTGATTTTGTATGAGAGGTCGATATATTTTTTGTCGTTTACTGACATTTGTTTCTATGGGAAAGTGGTTCAGCTTTATGGTCTGCATGCACCCTATTAGTATTCGAAAGCTGTCTCTAACACACCGTATACTTTTTTATATGGAAATGAGTTTGTTCTAATACAAACCTTAACGGAGTGCTAGATAGAGCTAAAACGATACATTACATTAACAGACACAATTCTGCATATGGGCCTCCCCCTATAAGGAGGTACTGCCATACTCACTACGCTTGGCAAGCTTATTGGCGAGTTCAGTGCAAGATGTTGTTATTCATAGGGATCGCTTCTACCCATTCCCTGAATGAATTTATATCACAGCCGCTTTTTACGACACCAACGGCTGATCATCACCCAATGCAACAATGGGGTGATGGTTTGCAATGGAAATTAGCGATTAAAGTAATTTTTTATATAAGCATTTATTACCATACAAATAATATTATTATCCTTATAATTATTTATCCTTTACGCTCTTGCGGAAATCACCTTTTTTATTAATATTCAGAATAAAATAACTAGAGCGATACACAATTTTCCGAATGACCCTCAAATATTTGTCAGACGTGGTGTAAATGGCCGTTTTTTGCGGCTGTTTACGCTATGCCTACCCCGCAAAGGATTATAGGCGTGATATGTGTATGTATCTGTATTTATAAAATAACTTCAAACTGCATGGTTAACTTCGCAACACCATGATATGACTAACATGACAACAGCTGTGACTAAAGGTAACTGATTATTGACATATTTTAGTCTCTCTAGTTAGTGACATTTCTTTTAAAAAAGATCGGGAAAGCAATGGGGTGATGCGTTATAAGTTAGCACCACACGTTGGAGAATAGGGCAGTTCTATTTCTAGCCAGCATCACACAGCAAATGTGTATACTTTAAGTGGTTTTAGTCTAAACTATCCACATCCTGTCCAATTTAGTTATACGCGTGAATAATTTAGCCTATCATTTAGTACCAGTGTTTTTGCCGTGTGATGCCGGTTTAGAATCGCATCACCCCATTTCTTTCCCGCGGGAGTCGTAAGAGGCGACTAAGGGACTAGAGAGTGTGTATTGCAATTTTAGGCGATGGGCTGACAACCTGTCACTATAGCGATACACAATATTCCGAATAACCCTCAAACATTTGTCAGACGTGGTGTAAATGGCCGTTTTTTGCGGTTGTTTACGCTCTGCCTACCACGCAAGGGATTATAGGCTTGATATGTGTATGTGTATGTGTTTAGTACTAGACCGTCAGTTCCAAGTTCCATGTAAAAAGTCGTTAACAGGACTAATCAAAGCACTAAAAACTAAGCAAGATAAACCGTCGAATTTATGTGTTTGTTTGTTCCAAAAGAAACCACAAAATATCAACGCAAACACGAAAGAACAAATGGAAATTGATACGAAAACAGACCGAGACGCTCCACCGCAATAGTCAAATCAGTGAAAATACGAGGGAAATAAACGGGAATAAAGAAAATTCCCCGCGATTCCTAAACTGAAGAATCAATTTCCGTTTCCCCAGCGAAAACTACATGAAGTGGTAGTAAAACGTCGGCGGGAGGGCCGGGGCGGTGCGGGCGGCGGGGGAGGGCCCGAGAGGGACCCTTATGTACAGATAAGCGTAGTTTCCGGCGGACCGTAAAGTGTACCGCACTTCACAGGACAAAACGCCGAAAAACTATAATATGTTAATTTGGGTGTGTGTCCATTGTTGTGCAAGGCGACAAGTCATAATTTGTCGGACGTACAGGTATAAGTAGCACCACGACGAGTTACCATTTAAGGCATTTACACACTTTTATAATTTTACAGCGACAGTTAAAATTCATAGATCAGTTATTCAAAGTGTTGTTGATAGTACAGTCAAGCTCAGGCTGGGTTAGACTTTGGACCGTTCTTATTCCGCGCGCATAAGATTCATCTTGGCGGTCCGAGTGCCCAACCAAATGCGAACTTGACTGTACCTATACATATAGGTACCTATCATAGGTCGGCCTTCACATGATGTATTTGGGATATTTTTAGCTCTACCAACGACAACGACATTCTTTCGGATAATGCACACACGCATCTTTTCCTCCAATAGCGCGCTACCAGCTTACTGCTAAAATTATGCAACATTCAGTTCACAATCAGACAGATCTGCAGATAGTTTTCTTCAGGGTTATGTATTGCACGCATTATGTTGCCAGCTTAGAATAGCAGTACCCCAATTCTACGCGTGGGTGCCGTATAGAGCAACTACGGGATAATAATCCAGGAAATGGGTAGTAGCGTTCCCTGTAAATGCAACTTCTTGCCTATCCGCCTACCAAGCGTGGTAAAGTATGGCAATACCCCCAGGTGGGATAGGCCTATGTCTAGCAGTGGCTAGTTGTGCCTTATTATGTGTGTATTGTTTTTGTCGGTTTGTATCTCCAGTGACGACATTCTCTCGGAGAATGGACACACGCACCATTTCCTCCAATAGCGCGCTACCAGCTTATTGCTAAAGTTATGCAACATTCAGTTCACAATCAGACAGATCTGCAGAGTTTATACATACACACGGTTATTATTTTGCCAGAGGGCTAACTTTCCGAGACCCGTTAAATAATAATGAACACGTTTTACCTCCTATGGAACCAATTTTAAAATGTCCAAAAGAAAAATTATCAGTTCCATGCATTTTGATCAATATTAGTTTTTAGGGATTTCGTAGTCAATATGAACTCTTATAATTTTGTCAACTCTGTCCGTCAGGTTGCCTATCTGTTTGTTTGTCCGTATGCCCCGTCTTAATAACTCCGTCAGTTGTGCAGTAAAGCACTTTTTAACATAAAATTTATTTAGAAAGTTAATCGTATTGAAGCATGACAAATAAAAAAAACATTTTTTTTAGACAACGTGGTGAAACGCCCTTTTCCAAATGAAAATTTTATCTACCTATCTATATTGAGTAGGATAGCGTTAAATAAGATATCATCATCACTAAGACAAGGTTTCTTTGGATCAAAATTATTTTAGTGTTCCTGTCTTGCCTCGACATACCTACCTATTTTCATTTGAAAAGGACATTTTAAAGCCCTAATGCGTTCCAACTGTTATTTGAAAAAAGTATGGAATAAAGTTCTAACAATGTATTTGTCATGAAAACTTTGTCAATGCCCTCAATTCGGGATATAAATTCTCTTACTTACCTTAAATTAGTGCTATCACTTTATGTCAAAAAGGTTTAGATAAGGATAGACGATAATACTTAATTTGAAGTAAGATACTTGTTATCTGTCAAAATAAGGTGACGATGAAAACAATGGCGACTAAATTGACTAGAAATTGCAAAGAACCCATTGTTATTTTTAAATATGATAGGACTTAAATATCTCCTATTCTTTTCTAAATATACTTAACGGAAAGTGATAGCACTAATTTAAGGTATGATAAGATAATTTTTATCTCGAATTGAGGCCAATATCTAACAGAAATAAGGAGAAATCCTTTTTTTTATAATATAACTAACCGTAACCCTATATTTAGTTTGCCTTGGCCGTTTCTTTTATATCGAACAGTTAATTTTCACAGCCCTATAATGGAAAATAAATATGAAGGAATCATCTTGGAAAGCGTATCTATTACTAAATAAAAAAATTAACTTCTATGTATACTACTGTTAACGATAGATTCTTTGGTGGCGAATTCAGCCAGGGGCAACCACTCTGTCAATGACAGCCTGTCTCTTGGTTGTCATGTTTTTTTGTTTTTTATTTTGTCTTGTCGCCTTTTTGATGAAACCACGATTTCACAAATTAATATATGCACGATTTATGTGAAATTTAGAGTTTTTTAATACAATTCTTATTACGAATCCTGACTTCTTGTTTTCATTAGTAACGACCCAGAACCAAAGTTTTTATTTCATAATTCGCAACGGTAAGTAAATCTTACAGGGCTCCTATTTTCAATTTTTTGTCATTGTAATGCCATCGAAACTCAATCATATCACTCAACTAACACTCTATCGAATAATCACTCGAATACGAAACGGCCAAAACCATTCAACTGACACTCTATCGAACCACAACCGAGCTGCTTTTCTGATCAATCATATATTTCTTCATCCACAACTAAATAAATTGAAAATAATATATAGAAACCACTTTCACGCGAACAGAATTTGATCCGTCGACTTTAGTGAAATCCTTGCGCGGCAACCGTGAAATATTTGGTTTCAACATATTTCCATGTTCCAAATACACTTTGCGAGCAATATTTGCAAACAGTAAAGTAAGGACCTGCATTAAGCATTAGTATTATGTAGGTACATTTAATGTACCGTATGATGCCGGCTTAGAATAGCATCACCCCATTTCTTTCCCGTGGGAGTCGTAAGAGGCGACTAAGGGATGTGAGGTCGTGTATTGCAATTTTAGGCGATGGGCTGTCACTATGGCGATACACAACTTTACGAATGACCCTCAAATATATGTCAGACGTGGCGTAAATGTTCGTTATTTGCGGCCGTTTGTGCTCGACCTACCCCACAAAGGACAATAGGCGTGATACATGTATGTAAATAAGTTCGTAATTCTAATTACTTTAGGTTTTATATTTTGCCATGTGATTTTGGCTTAGTATAGCATAACCCCATTTTTTCCCGTGGGTGTAGTAAAAGGCGACTAAGGGACTCGAGGGTTACAAGTGTATTGCAATATTAGGCATTGGGCTGACAACCTGTGACTATGGCGAGACATCATTTTTGGATTACCCTAAATGTTTTGGGGTAGTGGTTAAAGGTGGCGTAAATGTTCGTGTTTCTTAAAGTAAGCGTGAGATATGTAGGTATGTGTGTGTACATTTTGAAAATTTATTAATAAATACGAAACAGAATACTTCTATGGAAATAAACAAATTTATTTGATTTCTCAAAATAGGTTAAAAAAAAAACACTTTATATCAGTAATTAAAAACCACAGTAATGAATGTTTCAGGCAAACAAAAGACCAAATCCGAAACGAGTCCGGTTGAGATAAGGCGACATTTTTCAATTTTGTTGGGTAAATCCCTTCGTTTATTTAGAAAAAAGCCTGTTTAATGTCGTGACAGTGCCGTGGGGGGGGGGGGGGGGGGGCTGCGGGGCTGCCCCTCCCGCTGTCCGCAGGCCCTACTACGACACGATGGCTTATTAAGTTGCTTGCATACAAAGAAAGTGGCGTGACGTCATATGTAGAAAAATCAGAGAGTGTAGGCTAAAGAGCAGTAGTTGAACTCGATCGCCTTTCCGTTCCGTACCTCTACATACATTAGCAGGTTACCAACAAATTGGTTTTTTGAACCCGAATTTAAGTTCGTTTCATTTAAGTTAACGGACTAAGTACAGCAAAGAGTACTACAGAAGAGTTGAAAAAATATCTATGCCTATTGTCTCCCTTATTTGTGGTCAAGTCATCAATCACTCATCAGAAACACTCAGAATCGTCATACACAACACACGTACACATATCACGCCTATAATCCCTTGCGGGGTAGGCAGAGCGTAAACGGACATTTATGCCACGTCTGACAAATAATTGAGGGTTATTTGGAAAAATGTGTATCGCCATAGTGACAGGTTGTCAGCCCATCGCCTAAAATTGTACTACACACCCTCGAGTCCCTTAGTCGCCTCTTACGACTCTCACGAAAAAGAAATGGGGTGATGCTATTCTAAGCCGGCATCACACGGCATATCGTCATGCCAAATGAAATTCGAGGACCAATGGTAGTCCGCAGGATTGGTACAGGAGATCTTATCTTTTAGTTCTGGACCTATTGTTCTTTCAAACAAAGACAGTTCATTAAAGTTAATTCGTTAAAATAGCAACGGATGCTTCGCGTAGTGTTAGTCAAACACCAGCTTTGTCGCAAGTATTTTTAATTAACAAAGATAGACAGCTATTTTTTCATTCCAAGGGTTCTCATCTGCGTATCTATTATGAAGTAGTCGCTCAATTTTAGGGTACGGAATGACAAGTTGGATGCAAAAGCTTTTGATATAATTTCGGGTGAAATTTATCGTGCCGTGTGATGCCGGATTAGGACAGCATCACCCCATTTCTTTCCCGTGGGAGTCGTAAGAGGCCACTAAGGGACTTGAGGGTGTGTATTGCAATTTTGGGCGATGGGCTGACAACCTGTCTCTATGGCGATACACAATTCTCCGAAAGACCCTCAAATATATGTCTGACGGCCGCAAAACGGACGTTCACGCTCTACCTACCCGGCAAGGGATAAAAGGCGTGATATGTGTGGGTTTGTGAAATTTACTTGTGAGTCACAAGTTGTAACCAATACTTTAATATCTCTTTGATTTAAAACGAATGATGATTAAAACCATAACATCATGGAGCATGGGATGCCTTAGATGCTTCAGTTAGTGTTTTTCTAAACATATCATTAAAGACTGCTTCCCTTGAAGCTCAAATTGTAGATTTTTATTATTTTACGTGAGGCTAACGCAAAACAATGTAAATATGACTTACTCTGAGATATTGCGTCAACCTTAGTGCAAAACCACAAATAAAAGTAAAGCGTTAAAGCCGTGATAGGTTCATGAGCAAATGGCTCTTCAAACTAATAACAGTTCTGAAGACGTTATATATTCAACATCCAAAATTCCAAAGTTATGTTTTTATGCTGAACAAATTTTACATTTCACCTTAAATCTTCAGCTATAACAACATTGTTGAGTAAAGTATATTTTTCGAATATAAGCCCTTATAAAGTGCACCCTACTTTTTTGTCAACCCTGTATCTCTATAATTTCCTCGTTCGTAGCATACCTAGTTGAACACAATTGTTACCAAGCATGGGTAGGCAGACTTGAATAGGTAGAAGTTTAATAAAAAAAAAGGTTGGAAACAAATCGAATTATATAAGTATTTAGACATCGAAAATATTATTTTAATTGGTTTGGCGTAAATAATCTTTTGATAAAATACAATGATTTTCCACGCATGCATGAAGTCAGTTCTGTTCCTACGATTTAACAGATTATTTACTTCACGCCATTGTGAGGAATTTAAGAGAAACTAATACTGAGAGTAGATATGAAATAACAACAGTGGCCTCAATTCTGGCCAATTTCACATTTTATGTTAACCTCCCCAATTTAAATATTATGCGGAGATATTAGAAAATGCTAAATTGACGACAAATTCCAACAAAGGAGCCTTCTTATTAAATTACAAGCGTTTCTCTTTGCTTCTATCAAATCAACTGTCATTCGACCTATGCTTCCATTGGAAAAGCTGAAAATAATCGCAGCAGTTTTTTTACACACTCGGTTTGAGAAAGAAAGTCTTTTCGAAAGTATAATATATTCACAGAATGTTAGAATAAGCGGGCGTTTGCTGAATCGAAGCCCGTATCTCCCTTGAGACACTGTTACAGTTCGTTAGTAGGAAAAATGGGTTTCATTAGGCGAATACAGACTTCGAGAGGCATAAAAGGATACTCGTAAAACTGAGGTCCTTTATGAATCGGCAACAGTATTTGCTCAGAGAATGGCAGATAAGGGCTTTGAGCTTTTTTGTCCATTTAGTATAATATCCTGAAAGCTGGAGAGACCGAAAGACGCCAGCGCCAGATTAAGGGCGATTAATGGATGAAATGTTTAGAATTTTAAGTCGTTTCAGTGGAGAGTGGACTTACATTTAAATTGAAATTACATCCAGCTCCGGTCGGTGACGTTCCGTTAGAGTAATGAAAGAGTTTGCGAAAGCTTTAAAGATTTCCATTTTATGAGAGACTTTAATATTGGAGTAATCGTAAGTACCTACGTATACGTATTCAACTAGAAAATAATCTTGAAAAGTAATTTAGGTATTTGAAAATATATTCAACATTTTTATTAGTCTCGATAAATCTCTAAATACGTTGAAACTTTAAGCTCTGAATCAATTTTCATCAACGGTAATAAGGTAGGTACCGACAGAATTAACTAAAGACTGAGTACAGTAGAAATTTAATGAAGGCAGCGAAGCAGTGCTCGAGCTTAATCTTAAATAATAATGTCACATTATCACTTATTCAAATTTGAGCTTGAACATCAACTTATTACTGAATCTTCTAGGGTTCCCTTGCACTGAATTCGTATTATGAAACAGACTTTAAAAACTATGTATTACACGGTATTACCAATTTATTACAAAAACTTAGATGCGCTTTTAGGCAGTTTTTTAAATATTATTCTATATACGATTTGACGCCGTCAGCATTTGACGGTTATTCAGATAATTGTGTACCGCCGTGCCTTGGATTAAAATTAAAATACATAAATGTAACCCTCGAGTCCATTAGTCGCATCTTACGACACCCACTGCAAAGAAATGGGGTGACGACTATTCTAAGACGACATCAAACAGCAATTTTTTAACCTAGTACGGTATTATACATTCTTCTTCGAGACAATTGGATGCTCCTTTAATCATAATGGGTACTCCGGCTTGGTATTCAAAAAATGTATATCTAACACGAGAAGTGTTTAAAAAATTTGTATTAAATTTATCGCGGGTTTTCATCGCTTATTAGTTGCAAAACTAACCCGGTAGATGGAGCCGTGCCACGCGTTACTGGTATTAAGGTACACTTGCATTCGCATTCGCGGGCAAAGGACGAGCTGCGGTAGCCCGGATGAAAGAGGCGTCGCCACTAGTAATGGCGAAAGTCACAGGTTCCTTGATAATTTTGCAAGTTGAAAAAAATTGGTACTCCTCTTAACACCCTGTATAGTGAGGGACCCTCGTAATAGGGATTATGCAATATTAACCGACTACGTCAAAAACTCTTTTCACTCGGCGGGAGTGCCACTCGGCTGTTTGCTCTGTAAATTGGCCGGGTTATTTGAGTTTGAAATTAGGTGCTCCGTACCTTTGTGATGGTTTTTTTTAAATCCCAGTGGAGTTGAGCCCGCTCCTTTATTCATCCTTTGCGCTTTATTCTTTGAGCCCTGAGGATCACTGATTGTCAAGTTTAGGG
This sequence comes from Tuta absoluta, assembly GCA_027580185.1. Lineage (NCBI taxonomy): Eukaryota > Metazoa > Arthropoda > Insecta > Lepidoptera > Gelechiidae > Tuta > Tuta absoluta. The sequence goes on from JAQAHW010000045.1 coordinate 746,294, forward strand.
AATTTTAGGGTCGAAACTAACCTGCGTAATTTAGATTGTGTGGGAAATGACCAGCGCGGAAAATATTGACGTCATAATTATCCAAACAATCTCTTTTCTCGAATGTAGCGCCGTTATTCTTAGTAGTTCCTTTGCTAGTTCCTAAAAAGGATAGTTCCTTTAAATCATTATATTTGTTTGTCAAAATCGTTATGTTCCATTTTATTTTTAGAGGTACCATAAATGCATTTCTTTTTTACTGTCGTTTATTGTCAAAAAATTCGTAGATTACCAACAGATTTTACAGTAAACTATTCAGTGGTTCGCTCATTTGAGGTAAAGGTGCTACTGATACTATTTACCAGTTCTTGTACCGAATACAAAAACAGATTAATTATATTTCATATTTTATTTTATATAAAGATAGGTACTTTCAAATTAATTTGGATTTGTATACATAAAAATACAGCACTCCAAAATTTGTGGTTGACAAGGGCGCAATAAAAGCGTTAAGCGTTTTGTAAATTTCTTAACTCGTCCACTATTCTGAATCGTCAATTTCTCTAACTCGACCACGATTCCTAATTCGTAACTTTCCTATGTCTTCCACTTGCCTCTACTCGTGTTCGCTACGAGTATATATTGCTCACGTCAAGCGCCATCATCAGCGAGCATGCTTGAGTTTCGAGTAAGTTGTAGTTTTTGCATGATTTATATTTTAAGTGACAGCTGTCAAACTAAAATGTCGATAATCTCGGTAAGTATTAGTTTTATATCCAGCAATGAAAAAATAAAATTAGGTAGAGGCTAATCCCGCTTGAACATATTCAAAATGAGCCCTCATTAGGTATTTTATTATCCTTGGTCTATTTTCATAGAATTCCAATGATCCGTTTAACATTCAAGTTTAGCAAAGCCATTTATCACTCTGTCAGACCCCCAATGACCTTCCGAAGGCTAGACAATGGGCCGAAATACCTTGCAGTTATATAAACGTCCAATTTAATTTATCACCACCTTACTGATCCTATAAGCAGCAGTGAGTGAACCGACCTAAAGACGTAGCTCATAGTAGGGCTACTCGACGGCCGATGTGGCGCAGTGGTAGTGCGACTGCCTGCGACGCAAAGGTTCTGGGTTCGATTCTCGGTGGGGCACGCAACAGAATTTGAATTGAACGTGAATTTGTTCCCAGTGTGGTAAGGACATTGCAGGGTGAACCACCTGATTGTCAGAGTTATGGTTACGTGCTTGGGAGGGCACGTTAACCCGTCGAGCCCGGTTGCTGTCTATGATTATTACTTAGATGGCGGCCCGTTACACAACCATTGCAGAGGCGTACTAATAGTAGTAAGTGGTTGAAAAACTCGAAATCAGAGTTCACCGGGTCATTGGACAATTCGACGTCCCACCCGAAAATAAGAAGATTGTGCTGCTAATAGAACGAGTGTAACCATCAGTCAGTGCAGGAAAAAAAAGAGTATAAGCGATAAGCCAAGGTAATTACTTACTCAGAGAATTTAAACGTAACCTAGCACCACTTATGTTACGAACGAAATTCTCGCGTAAGTGACACAATGTCTTTTATAAGAATAAATAAATAATCTTTAAACCTAATTATTTATTTGATAAATTTGCTATGCATCAAAAATTAAATATGCATCTGATAAAAAAAGTTAAGCAATAATCAGACTCTATAATCATTTAACTTAGTCTGCAAGTGGTGTTGAGGGATTGATGCAAAATAGTACGAGCATCCATACTTTTGTGGGTATGATCTAACTAGCAACTAGCGCCCTCATTGCTTAAAAGATAACTCGATGAAATCGTAACTTATTGGAAATCCGCTTCTGTCAGATTGAAGTACATAATGCTGAAGCTTTTTTCAGAATGTTGTATTTAACCATAGTAGTGTCGCAGTAGTTTTAGATTATAGTTACACTCGGTCAGTAGTAAAATTTCACCCTATACTTAGGAGTAATGTACCTAAGTATAAGTTGACAGAGACGGATTTTTGCATTTATAAGTGATGGATGAGGATGCCAGTTACGCTCCGGGATTTCCTTAACGTTGTGACTTTGTTTGTGATCATTACGGTTCACACATAGACATGCAGTCGACTGTTATTCGACAAGATCCAGCTGATGTGAATTCTAAGATTTCTACGGTTTTACAGCAATAAACAATACTCGTACCATGTTATATGCGTCAATAATACCTTAGTATTTTTTTGGGAACCTTCCAAATTGAACTTCATTTACCTACTACAGTGAACCTGGCAATCAATAGAACCCGAATCAAAGAAAGCGTTTTAAACGAGGACTGTCTGTAGCGCGGGCTGCGCGAGGCAAGCAACGCGAGTGTAGGGCTGCTGTTCTAGAAAATGAGAAATTAAATAAAATTAAATTTACTTTGTTCAATGTACTAACGTAATGATCCGTCATTGTTAAAAAAGTTATTGTACAACACAATTTTCTTCCCTTTTATTTTGATTTCGTATTGACCTGGTAGAAAACCGGCTCAGATGGAATAAAAAATTAAAATAATTGGCACTGCCTCGGGAAGGTTAAAGGTTACACGACCAAAGTAAGAGTGAACAGGCTTCTTCTGGGTGAGCGCGCTCCATCTTAGACTCTGTCTCTGTCCTATGACCTAGACTAGAGTCAAGAGCAAACCCATCATTAATAAAAAAAAACACGACACTTTACGCCACCAACACCAGCAAACGACATTTGTTTCAGATTGAAATCAATGTTTTCAAAAGGCGTTATTTTCCACAAGGGCCCCCAGTGTAGCTTCAATTTAAAACATGAGACTACAATTATCGTGGTATGGGCATGTTATGTGGAGGGATTAAAATCAAGTGACAAAAAATGTGTTGAATATTAATGTGGATGGATGCAGAAGGAGAGGAAAGCCTTAAAAAAGTTTTGATGGATTGTATAAAAGATGATATGAAGCAAAATAATAGTAAACGAAGATTTGTCACCTGATAGAGATGAATGGAAGCAAAAAAATATGTTGCGCCGACCCCAAATAAATTGGGATAAGGGCAGGCAAATGATATGACTACAAGTATATATTGCGTAGCCGAATAATAGCATTGTGTCTTGATGGCTATTTGGCTGCGTAATGTACTTACAAAAATACAATTATGTCAAATTTGAAACTTATGGGGACTTTTGCACCCGAAACGATAGGAGGCGGGCTGTTTGATTAGGTTTAGATAAGTTTTTCAGTGTTTGACTATATTGCATTGTACCTAACAGCTATATTTTAAACATAATACTAATAAATTTAAACTAGTTAATGTCGAATTAAAAATACAATAGGAAAATTTGTACGGGACTTAAAGTCAAGTGTATAAAAATAATAACAAAACTAAATAAGTAGGTAAATATGGGTGACAATAAAAAAATATTAAAATGTGTAAACATGTGCCAGCCCTAACCGTGATCAAATTAGCACCTTCGAGCCGGATAGGGGCATCAGGGCCGAGTTAGCGAGCAGACGCAGAACAACGAGCAAAGTGTTTGATCCGCTGAAAATAATTCTCTGCGACACTTGAGTTACCTACTGCGTGAGAGCCGCCATCTTGTCCTTGCGAGCTGATATTTCATTGGTATTGCAGAAAATTCTATCTAATTAAAGATCAAAAGCAGACATTTCTAAGAGACCCTGTCGGAATACCTCTGAGAATTAGTGGCATGCACCTTTGCGTACAAATCAAAATTGGGACTTTAGACCGTTCTTATACCGTGCGCATAAGACTTGAATTGACGGTTCGAGTGTATAACCGCTCGTGAGTTTGACTGTACAACAGAGGTACAATATTTCTTTTTCATATTACAAATATACAAACTATGCTTCTTGAGGAAAGTTGTTCAGTTTCACTCACTGTAAAAATATAAAATATAAAAATATTAGCCGCAAATATTTTAAGAGGTGAACTGAACCAGTCCATGAAACTTTTGCCAAGGAACATAGGTAATAAAATAGGCTTACCTAACTTAACATTTTGCAAGAAAGGACCTTTATTACTACATTACTTTTGCTTATTTCGACCTATGTTTCTTACGGAAATGTTCAAGTAACATGGACTGGTTTACCCATTGAAATACATACAGTATTTTTTCACCCTTTTATAGGTTCTAAAGGGTGTAAGGGATAGTGTACTGAATATTTTGTAGGTATGAGCAGACCATCAAATTGATCAATTTTTAGTATGGAGCCTACGTTGGGAGCCTATTTATTTTTCGAGTATCCATAGAAAGTCATTCAGCTGATCGGCAATTCTTTATAGGAGGTCAAAAAAATCTCGTTTACCAACATAGCCTCCATAGAAAAAGTTCTTCAGCTTCATGGTCTGATCATGCCTGCAAAGTTTTTGGTAAACCGTCCCTCCCTTACACCCTGTATATTCCAACTTTATTTTAAATCCCTCGGGTACAGATAAATAACTTATAAGGTAATGCGGATATTATTTAACCTAGAAATAAACACGCTACAGATTGGGGTACAGACAGTAACAATGACACAAGTAACATAACTATTAGAAACACCTAAGTAAATTCGTACCACCCGTAGACGACTACGTTCCAACTGTCGAATTATGTTAACCCTTGGGTGGAGTCACTACGCTATGTAGAGTGATGCCATATTATAAAAAAAACACACATACACGTCTGACTTATATTTGAAGGCCGGTACAGAAAAATCACACATATCACGCCTTTATCCCTTGCGGAGTCGGCACAGCGTTAAGGACCGTAAAAACGGTCGCTATCATAACGTCGGACAAATATTTCAGGGCCGTTGTAGAAAAACCGTGTATCACTATAGAGACAGTTTGCCAGCCTGTCGCCATAAGTTGTAATACACATTAAATCCTTGAGTTCCTTAGCTGCTTTTTATGACATCCGCAAGAAAGACATAGGGTAATGCTTTTCTAAGCCGGCATTAGACGGGACCGGTGTGAAAAAAAATCCTCATGCCATTCAATTATTTTACTCACAGTGCCGTGTGATGTCGGCTTGGAATAGCATCACCCTATTTCTCGCACGTTGGTGTCGTAACAGGTGACTAAGGAACTCGAGGGTTACATGTGTAGTGTAATATTAGGTGATGGGCTGACTACCAGTCATTATGGCGATAGAGAATTTTCTGAAGGACCCTCGAATTTTTCAGATGTGGCGTAATTGATCGTTTATACAGCTGATCCGCTATGCCTACTCCGCAAGGAGTATAGGCGTGATGTATGTATGTATATAGAATAATTTTATTTATCTCTTTCAACAGCCATTTTCCAATCATAGCGCGTGTATAAAAAACTACTGTCTCGTACAAGGAGTAACAAAATTGGTATAACAAGCCGAAAGGAGGTTAAGGTACTCTTGAACCTGAACATTTTTTCCAAAGGCACTAAATGAAAAAAAATTAATTAGAAATTGAATTTGCTAAGGGGCTAGTAAATTAATCAACTGATCGGCAGTTTTGTTTTGGAAATCAACATTTTTTTAAATATTTTAGATCCATGTTCCATGGGAAAAGTGGTTCAGTGTCATGAGTACCTCAACCTCCTTTCAGCTTGTTGTACCTTTTTGGTTATTCCCTATAAATATTTTTTTTTATGAGAATGCAGCGCCACTTAGCTCCAGGGGACACCGGAGACGAACTGATTACACAACTTAAACAAATAATCCAATATTTGATTTCAGTAATGTATGCTTTAATTAATTGATCAAACGTTCCGTTAATTATATTTGCATACGTCTTCGCTAACGGTTCGATTTACATCCATCTTAGTGGTTCTCAAAATGTAGGGCTATTTAATTTTTTGTGTTGTTATTGTCACCTTTAAAAGCATTAAATTTGTTATTTATTATGTTTTTTTTTTATTATTATTAATGATGGGTTTGCTCTTGACTCTAGTCTAGGTCATAGGACAGAGACAGAGTCTAAGATGGAGCGAGCTCACCCAGAAGAAGCCTGTTCACTCTTACTTTGAAGACATTAGGGTTGTATGCGTTTGGAAACACAGACGCAGGAAGTGAGTTCCACTCTTTAGCAGTGCGCATTATAAATGATGACTGGAAGCGCTTAGTCCGAATTGGCGGAATGGCAACCAGGTACGGATGGTATCCGGCGGTGCGTCTGGATGTCCGATGGTAGAAGGGAGCTGGTGGAACAAGGTCGTGAAGCTCTTGAGCACACTCTCCGAAGTACAATCTATAAAAAACCGACAAGCAGGCAACCTTGCGGCGATGTGCCAGGCTATGTAGCTTGGTGTCCACCAGTTTTATGTTGCCTATGAGCCTCTTGGCCTTGCGTTCCACCGAGTCAAGAGCGGCAAGTTGGTATTTGGCTGAGCCATCCCAAAGGTGACTGCAATACTCCATGCAGGATCGGACTTGTGCTTTGTAAAGAGTTAAAAGCTGTCCAGGCGTAAAGTATCGCTTCACTCTATTCAGGACGCCCAGTTTTTAGCCGCCGTCTGAGCCTTGTACTCGATAGTCGCGCCGAAGTTTAGATTTGATGTCAACTCTATGCCTAGAAGCTCAAGCCTGTCAGTGACTGGGACAGATGTACCCCGAAAAGTAGGTGTCCAGTCGAAAGGACTCCTTTTTGCAGTGAAAAGACACGCCTGTGTTTTGGTGGCATTGAATGAGACCAGATTGTCGTCGCCCCATGTTATGTTTATGTTATTTAAGATATATGTAAATAGTCAGAGCTTTAAATCTTTATATAATGGAGACTTTTTTATTCAGTATAGTACTGCATTGTTTCTATCTTCAATATAAGTAATTTTATATTATCTTACCATAAATCTTACACCTATTTAATTAAGCCTTTACATCAGCCTATTGGAGTCCACTGCTGGACGTAGGCCTCCCCCAGGGTATGCCATAGGGCACGATCTCCCGTTTTCGCGATCCAGTCGCTACCAGCTTCTCTTTTAAGTCATCGGTCCATCTGGTCGGAGGTCGTCCAACACTACGCTTGCCGAGGCGTGGCCTCCACTCGAAAACCCGTTTACTCCACCGTCCGCGGTTCTACGACAGATGTGCCCAGCCCACTGTCACTTCAGTTTGTACTAAGTATGTAGTTATCACCAAATACTATATCGCTGACCGTGTCTCTATTTTATCACATCCCTATGTATACTAAAATCTATAGAAGTACGCAACAGATTTTGACGCGGTTTTCTTGAAAGGATAGAGTATACGGGTGTAAGGGACGGTGTACCGAAAGCTTTGCAGGCATGATCAGACCATGAAACTGAACAACTTTTTATATGGAGCCTATGTTGGGAACAGTTTTATTTTTTGAGTTTCCATAGTAAGTCTATGATCTTATGATCGGGAATTTTGTATGGGAGGTCGATTTTTTTTTCTCGTTTACCAACATATCTTCCATAGAAAAAGTTATCCAGTTTCATGGTCTGATCATGCCGGTAAAGTTTTCGGTACACCGCCCCTTACACCCCGTATAATTTGTGCCGTGAAAAGGTAATTTTCTGCTTTTTTCGCTAGGCGAGCCGCTAGTATTTTTTTAATTTATTTTTTATTAATGATGCGTTTGCTCTTGACTCTAGTCTAGGTTATAGGACAGAGACAGAGTCTAAGATGGAGCGAGCTCATCCAGAAGAAGCCTGTTCACCCTAACTTTGAAGAGATTAGAGTTTTTATTTTTTAATAAGTAGAATCACCACACAGACAATTTTGGGAATCACTGCCCTGACGAATTTACCGCTTGTCCCGATTAGCGGTCGTCATCAAGCCGTTTATGATTCAAATTCTCGCTTATGATTCAAATCACTCAAATTTCGTTACGTGTGATTCGTATGTGACGCGATGACGTAATGTGTTTTGCTGATTCCAATCAAGTTAGTTGACGAGTGTGAAATCGCGATATTGTTCGTTAGTTGTGCAAATATGGTGATGCTGATGATGATGCTTTGTCAAGATAATTTCAACTGTCCTAAACAATGGTTCTGGTTCTATTACATTAGAAACATTTATCTGAGGTAGTGAAGGTCAATGCTGATTACATACATACATACATACATACAAACATACATACACATATCACACCTATAATCCCTTGCGGGGTTGGCAGAGCGTAAACAGCCGCAAAAAACGGCCATTTACACCACGTCTGACAAATGTTTGAGGGTTATTTGGAATATTGTGTATCGCTATTGACAGGTTGTTTACATTATTATGTTAATAGGTTTATGTTTATTGTGCACCCCTCCCGCATAAGGTTGCCTGGAAGAAATCGCTACTTAAGCGATTAGGCCGCCTTGTGTACACTTGTTTTAATTTATATCTTGTTTTTACTGTATTTCCTGTGTAGATTAAAGTATTTTTGAATTGAATTGAAATAAGAATATTTTTGTATTAATAAACTCATCATTACTTTCAAATTATCGTGGTAAACATAATGGTATACGAATTGTTTATTTTTCACAATAATACAAAAGGTGAAAACTTGAAATTAGTTACAAGGGCGAGCTTATTTGTATAAGAAATCTCTTCCATTCAACCCAATATAGAAGAAAGAGGAGAAAAGGCCTGTTAACGATAGACGCTTTGGTGGCGAATTCAGCCAGGGGCAACCAGTCTGTCAATGACCATGTCTCTTGGTTGTCATATCGTTTTCTGTTTTTTGTCTTGTCATCGCCCTTTGATAAAAACCACTATAAGATCTATCTAAATAAATGTAAAATTTGGTAATTTTTCGTTTTTCTTCCTGTTCCACATATCCCTACTGGCCTATCCCCCCTAGGAGGGAAAACACATATACACATATTACGCCTATAATCCCTTGCGGGGTAGGCAGAGCGTAAACGGCCGCATAGAACGGACATTTACGTCACGTCTGACAAACATTTGAGGGTCATCCGGAAAATTGTGTATCGCCATAGTGACAGGTTGTCAGCCCATCGCCTAAAATTGCAATACACACCCTCGAGTCCCTTGACGCTTCTTACGACTCCCACGGGCAAGAAATGGGGTGATGCTATTCTAAGCCGGCATCACACGGCACAAGGAGGGAAAAGGAGGGAAAAGTGGAATTTTATTCCTTATTTAATTTTACATCTTCCACATAGTTTCACCATAATATAATAAGGTATAGTCCAAAAGAAAAGTATTAAAGAATTATGAAACTAGCCCCTAATTTTTCAAAATAATTTTTATTTACGTATCCTGACTTCTTGTTTCTATCGCCAACAAGGCCTCAATTTAGAAAAATAAATATTTTCCGTAAATAAGCGCTGTTATTCTAGGTTATGAAATGGATACGAGATATTATCCGAGTCATATTTGACAGATAACACAAAATACGCGTTATCTGTCAAAATAGAGCGACAATTTAGTATACAGGGTGTAAGAGACAGCCCTCCGAATACTGATAGGGTGCATTCAGACCATGAAACTGAACAACTTCCCATAAATAAATATTTTAGGAAACGTCAAAATTTTTCTTCTTCCGATAGTAAATGCAGTCAGTTGATTGTGGTTTTGTCTGGGACGTCGATATATTTATGTCTTCTCCTGACATATGTTTCTAGGTATATGTAAGTCAGTGGCGATGATGAGAACAATGGCGACTAAATTGACTAGAACTAGCGAAAAACCCATTGTACATTTTAATAAACATGACAGGACCGAGAAATTGAAATTGAAATTTTTTATTCAATGTAGGATTGTATTATCACTTATTGACGTCATGATCCGTCATTGTAAAAAAAAGAAATTTGTATCTTAATTTTTTTTTATAACAATTTTGTAATGTCCTAATAGAAAACCGGCTCTGGCAACTCCTATAAACATGGAAAGTATACATACATAGTAATGATCCATACTTACATACTTCTTGCGCTTATTTTCTCCCTAAATTTTATTTCACGGACACGTAAGGACCACCGAGCTCATAAAACAATAAATTACACAAAGCCGCTAAACGCCTGAACAACCAAAAATCTGCTTTCTAAAATATTTTCCTTTGCAAAGCTAATAAACTTTTTTAATCAGAATTATTTGTTCTTCAGACCTACTAAATCAACAAGTCGCTCAAATGAGATGCGTAAAAAGAAACGTTGGACAAACGAGCGACCTTATTTAAGGCATCAACGGAAGCTAACCTAAAGAGACGGGACAAATCTTCAAAATATTTACTTGAAAAATTTCACAGGAATATAATTTTACTTATTGTTCTACTGTTTAGCGACAAAGAGTAAGTCACTGCTACAAATCAGATGGGACATGTATCAAGTACATGCCTAGTGTTGATGACTCTTTAGAAAGAGTTAATAAAGATTAGTAGTAGTTTTTATTTCGATAAAGGATTAACAATGGCTGGATCTTTACCCTACTTAAAACCACATTTGAACATAAATAAAATAAATGAAAAAATATATTCTGGGCAATTCACACAGAGCCACCTAGCCCCAAACGAAGCAAAGCTTGTACTATGAGACCTAGATAGCTTATATTAATACTTACATACATTTTTTGTAAATAAATATATATTATACATAGTAACACCCCGACTCAACACAAATATCTGGGATCTAACCTATGACCCTCGGCGTAGTAGACAGGGGTACTATCCGCTGCGCCATCGGGTCAGTTTAATTATCAAGATAAAATATCATTATAAATACATTCATGAATCCAGAAATTACCATTCAGAGAATTCCTTTAAGCAGGTAAAGTGGCATGTTTTCTAAAGTTTGAAACTCAGACTTATCCATTAAAGCTGGCACCTAGGTAGTTAGTTAGGTACCCATCTACTTCAAAACTCGTCTGATTGAACGAAATGTGAATTCAAAATTCGAAGGTTGGTTTGGTAATGATTCAGACTTAGTGACTTTCGGACTTCCTACATAGGCAGAACTTTAGAGACTAAATTTGGTGTTTAAGTTCAGGTATAGATGGATTGTCGGTTTATTTGGTTAAAAGCATTCTTTGTTCTATTTGCTTTGGTTTTGTTTTCCTAAACTATAAGTTATTTAAGCTTTATGCTTGATGTGTGTTGTGTAGAACAAAATGGTGTCGTGTTGTCTTTTTTCAAGCTTACCCTATTGTCTACTGGTGAAAACCTTTTTTTTTTTTAATTAATAATTTCTAAACTTAATCTACTGTCCATTTCAAGACCATTGGAGAAAAGCACTCGATCAACCATCACTTATCTTAGGGTGTTTTTAATCTTATAGCAGCCCAAAAAAGCGTAAAGCTTAAGCTCGGGCTAACTATTAAAAACGACAAAAAGAAGAAACATTATTTTCGTTGACATTCTATTATATTATTGGCTTTCTGTTCTTATGTATATTGTGTCAATAGCTGTTGGTTTTCCAAAATAAATTAAATTAAACCTACTGTGGAGTTATATGCGTTAATTGCGACATACAAATCTGTACTGCGATCTATATCTAATCAATCTATCTAACCGGGGTAAATGGATTACAATGGGGTTACCGACTCAAAGACTATCTTCCCACTAACAACTGGCAATACCAATTAGTTTGCAATATTCCCTCGATTGGTTACCACACCACAGAGGTTGATTTAGTTTTAGATTTATTTATTTCACATTATCAAATTCATAACTACAGTAGGTACGTACAATATATTACAATATAAAAATGTCAGAGGATAATGTGATCGTCAAAAATATTAAATATATAAAAAAACAACATGTCAACATTTTTCAAAAAAATAACCCTCAAATATGTCAGACGTTGCGTTAATGTCCGTTTTTGCGGCCGTTTACGCTCTGCCTACCCCTCAAGGGATAATTGGCGTGATATGTGTATGTATGTATGTATTTTTAAAGTGAATTAATAAATTCAGAACACGACTGATTTCTGAGACAAATCTAAACACTCGGGATAACTGATTAACAAAGAAACATAAATCCACACTAATATTATAAATGCGAAAGTAACTCTGTCTGTCTGTCTGTCTGTCTGTCTGTCTGCTACGCTTTCACGGCCAAACCGCTGAACCGATTTTCATGAAACTTGGCACAGAGATTGCTAGCATACCGAGAACGGACATAGACTACTTTTTATCACCATTCGAGGGTCAGGAGTATAGATGTAGACCACCAGGTGTACCACCAGGAGCCTAGCTAAACTATTAGAGATACAGGCATGGTTCCAAAACAAAAGTTGTTCAGTATGATGGGCCGCTTCTTTTCACAAGGACATTGAAGATCTGGAGTACCCTATGTAGACCACCAGGTCTACCATCAGCAGCCCACCTAAACTATTGGAGATACAGAAATGATTCCAAAACAAAAGTTGTTCAGTATGATGGGCCAATTCTTTTCACAAGGACATTGGGGCTCTGGAGTACCTTATGTAGACCACCAGGTGTACCACCAGGAGCCCAGCTAAACTATTAGAGATACAGGCATGGTTCCAAAACAAAAGTTGTTCAGTATGATGGGCCGCTTCTTTTCACAAGGACATTGGGGATCTGGAGTACCTTACGTAGACCACCAAGAGCCCAGCTAAACTATTAGAGATACAGGCATGGTTCCAAAACAAAAGTTGTTCAATATGATGGGCCGTTTCTTTGCACAAGGACATTGGGGATCTGGAGTACCTTATGTAGACCACCAGGAGCCCAGCTAAACTATTAGAGATACAGGCATCGTTCCAATACAAAAGTTGTTCAGTATGATGGGCCGCTTCTTTTAACAAGGACATTGAGGATCTGGAGCACCTTATGTAGAACACCAGGTCTACCATCAGGAGCCCACCTAAACTATTCGAGATACAGAAATGGTTCCAGAACAAAAGTTGTTCAGTATGATGGGAATAAGTTGAGAAAGGACATTGCCTTATTTACCGAGGACAGAAAAACAAAAAATGTGGTATAGAGGTATAAAAATGTATTACAGTAACTTAAATTACCTTTTTATCTGTCTTATCTACTTATGCTGACTATTTAAGTGTGCTCAAATCGGCACCTCTGGAGTAAGTACTCTGTTAGCTACTGACTTTTGTATTCAATGGTTATAAATATTGATCTCTCAGGCTGGATAGCAAATTTTGAATTGTCCCTTTAACAACAGAAGTAAGCAAGTCATCTTTAAACAGTAGAGATAAGAACCGTTCTAATATCACTGTCACACTTACTATGAATACACATACCTACTTTAGAACTTCTATCTAAAAAACTATCTAACGCGGACGAAGTCGCGGGTAAAAGCTAGTATATACATAAATGAACTCTAAAAACATTACACTCCATTTCTCCATTACTGCTAGTCGTGTAACAAGCATAATAAATAGAAAATATTAAAACATGACTGCTTTCTGAGATAAAGCCTAGCCTATAACACTCGGGATAATGTAAGGATTCTTCCGATACAATTTCCATTCGAATCTGTTCAGTATTTAACGAGTTGCAGCACTTTAAAGAATCGTACATATATACATACATTCAATGAAATCTAAAAACATTACACTCCATTTTTGGTTTAGCAGTCGTGTAACAAGCATAATAAATTAAAAAAATTTAAACACGACTGCTTTCTAAGATAAAGCTTAGACTATAACACTCGGGATAATGTAAGGATTCTTCCGATACAATTTCCATTCGAATCTGTTCAGTGGTAATCGAGTTGCATAGTATGTATGTATATATGTGCGAAAGCAGTGTAATGTTTTTAAAGTTGATGTCATGAACTCTGAAAACATTACACTGCTTTTTTGATTGAGCAGTCGTGTAAAAATAGGTGGAAACACCCAGTGTCACTTCTGCGAAAATGCCATCAGTTTTTATCTCGGCTCGGACAAAAGTTGTGACTCTAACGAGGTCCGGGCAAATGCGAAGGGTTATTTGAACAACATTTCCTTGATTTCGCCGGAAAATACGTTCCTTTCCAACTTTTTCTCTGTGCTTTTGTTTTTATCAAAGAATCACTGTGTGGAACGCAATTCGTTGAAAATAAACTTGTTAAGCCCACATTCGAAGTTTTATATCCATTTATATCTATATATTAGTATTAACCTACGGCTCAATTCAGGATACCAGTGAAAGAGCTAAAAATAAACTTTATAATAAACCGGGAGTAACTTTCCCCATTGAACACAGGTTGATATATAAAAAATATTGGACCTGCGATTCATAATTGCCGATCAGCAAGTAATTCACTTCATGGAGGCCCAATATATTTTTTTTTATATTGCGACCTATTTTTTACGGGAAAAGTTGTTCAGTTTCATGAGCACCTTGTTTTACCCCTTTTTGTTACTCCTTGTATAACTTATTTGTCTAACGAGGCAACATCATGAAATCGTGTTCTTAGAATCTAGGGTAACTACATAACTAAACTACTGAATCCATAATGTTGATTATTTTAGTTCCAAAATCAATAGTGAAGTGACAAACATATTACATGCAATGGTAGAAACTAATTTGACGACGTCCTGCGGTTTCAAGAAAACTCAAGTATTTAGGTGGTGCTCCCACTTTCCGTCAATCCGTCTGTCAGACGAAAATATATTTAAAAAACCGGCTAAGTGCGAGTCGGACTAGCGCACCATACCATATAAAGACGTGTTTTGTATGGCAGCCCCCATAAATATTTATTTACTTGAATTTTTTAGTATTCGTTGTTATAGCAGCAACAGAAATACAACATCTGTAAAAATTTCAACTGTCTAGGTAACGGTTCAGGAGATACAGCCTCGTAACTGTAGGACGGACGGACAGCCGAGCCTCAGTAATAGTACGCTAGTACTATTTATTATACTGTGGTAATAAGGTTTCCGTTATTACCCTTTGGGTACGGAACCTTAAAAATGGATACCATGGTAGGTACACTGCGTCGCCTCCAATTTAACCACGGTGTTTTAGTTTAAATAACTTTATTCTCATAAAAGACTACAGATAAGTCACATAACATGAGAACTGATATTCTAAATAAAATTATACAATAAAAATGACCGTACTAACAAACAGCAGTAAGTGCTTATAAAAATAATAATGATATTTTTTTTGGTTGTGTGTTCCAAGCATGCAACGACGTCACTACGCAAACACAACAAGTAATCGAGGCCAGTTAAGTAGACACCGCGTACTTAGATATGTGCATGGCTTAAGATGTCCAGTCAACTGGCAGGATTAGTACAGAGCGAACATTATACGAGATGCTTATTTTGGTGCAGAGCGTTTGACATTAGTGTCCGTCATTCTCTGGGATTCGCCTTAGAGGTTTTGGATCGTGTCATGCAGAATCGAGTCCATAACCTACCTTCCAAATTGGGTAAAATAAATAGGAGGAAATATTTGGATATTGGGTAACATAAAAGTTTGTTGTTCGCTTATGATGAAATTGAGGAATGTTCATATCAGATTCCTGTGTTACATTACGACCCGCTCGCATATTTTCGGTATTATTGGCATGGTGGAAAGATTTGACCCTTGCTGAAAATAACTATACACGATGCAAAAAAAAAAGCTTTGCCATGAACCAGCATATATACTACATCGTAACATTGCCCAAACACGTTAAGAGAGAGACCAAAATAGAGAATGGAATATAACTATTCTATCTATAAATCAAAATAAGAAAGAGAAAAAAAATTGCGACGGCTGGGAATTGAACACGGGACTTGTGGAGTACCGTCCTACCGCTCTGCCACCTGAGCTTCCGGCGCCCCGACCGAACACTTCAAATTTTCAACCTCTTGGTACTCATCTTGAAGCGACTTATAAGCGACATCTAGTGTATTTAATGTTTATTTTATTTGTATTTTTTTAAGGTGAGTTCTAATCATGAAACTAAACGACCTTCCCTTAGTAAAATAGGACTAGAAAAAAAATTCGGACCTCTATATACAGGCGAATCATTATTTGATTATTTTTGTATGGAAGATCCATTTTTCATGTCGTATTTCGACCTAATATTGCTTAGAAAAAGATGCTCAGTTACACGAGTAGAAATCACCCTGAAAATATTTGCACTGAATTTAATAGGACCTTACACAAGAAGTAACAAATAGGGTGTAACAAGCCGAAAAGAGATCAAGGTACTCTTGAACTTGTTTGTCATATTTCGACCCATGTTCAATGGGGAAACTTGGGTACAAATTACCATATAACCTTGACAGGTTTTTCTTGCGTTCTATTGTAATAGTTGGTTTTCTTTTTTGTAAATGCATTAATAAATAAAACTAAAAATGTTGTTCACTTTTTGTTACTCCCTGTATAGACGAATTGGCAGAAATTTTAAACTTTTGTCGCTAGTTACTAGTTATTATTCTGTGCTTTTGTTTAAAATGAATGTCACAATGTCAGCGTCTGTCTAACGAACGCAGGTCTAAGCTCAAACCGCATACTGTACCAATAATAATTTATATTTGAACATTTTCATAGAAGCAGAAAAATAATAAAGCGGTTTTCCAATTCCAACGATTTAAAATAACTTAGCTTATTGGTTTTCTTAAAAACTTCAAAAAGCCCCCGATATAAAATAACCCAACCAGGTTCAAAGGCTTTTATTCTAATTGAGTCTTTATGCAAATTTTAATCAATAGCTCCGTCGCAGACAGATTATTTCTAAGAGATACAACTATTTAGGTACAGTTGGTTAAAAAAGTGGTTCACCTTCAGGGCCCGAAGTCTGCTAAATTAAAATCGTTACTGTTGTGTGTCAATGGCCTGTCAGTGGGTCAGTTTTGATTATTTTGTTTTCTGCGAACTGTATAACTCTATAGAATAGAAAATGACAGTGACATTATAATGACAATTTACATTCGATGGCGTTACAATGTCAAAAAAATAAGAGTATCGGGGCCCTGACAGATATTATAATTCACTGAGTCTTGTCCAACATTCAAACGAGATCGATCAATTGCCAGTTTCGATCTTTTTCCCTTTTTAAAGTTGTAACGTGTATCCCCCAACTTAGACATTGGCAGAATTGTCCTTTGCTGAGGCCATTTATTAAAAAGAATTGAATTGAAACGAGTTCGGACTTCTAAAAGAAAATAAAGATTAACCTAGTAGCCACTCAGCATCCTGTAAATTCTATTTACTGACTGCGATTATTTTACCAGTGAACTACAAAAATAAAGTGACTGAGAATAAAACTTGTGAGTTAGCGACACGAGTGACGCTCAGTGAGAAACAAGTGAAAAATATTTACTGACTGAATACACAATGGGGACTTTTCTATTTGACAGTTCTCGAGTTTCTTTTTTTATAATGTTTGTTAAAAATGTGCGCTTTACGCTTTACGTATGCCAATAATAAATTAATAAAATAATAGTGGCCACTTCTAGCAATATCGGCTTAGTTAATCATAATAATATATATTATGAATAACTAAGTTACTAGTTAATCATGGATTTTATTTGATTTGATAATTATAGAAACTCAAAATATTTTTGACGTATTTCAACCATTGTTGAAAGTCACAAGTAAATTCACCATTATATTAGCGGTTGCCGTATGATGCCGGCTAAGGCAAACCCCAATTCTACCCGTGTGGGAGTCGTAAAAAGCTACTACGGCATTACGATCCAGGGAATGGGTAGCAGCGTTCCCTGTGAATGTAACATCTTGCACTACGCTCCCCAAGCGTGGTGAGTATGACAATACCCGGGGCCCCATGTCCAGCAGTGGTAGTGCGACTGCCTGCGACGCAAAGGTTCCGGGTTCGATTATCGGCGGGACACTCATAAAGTTGATAATAATATTTATCACTGTGTGAATTTGTTCCCGGTCTTGTTAGGACATTGCAGGCTGAACCACCTGATTGTCCGAAAAGAGAGATGGTTCCTTGCTTCGGAGGGCACGTTAAGCCGTCGGTCCCGGTTGCTGTCTATGATTACTTAGACGGCGGTCGTCACACAACCATTTCAGAGGCCTACTACTAGTAGTAGGCGGTTGAAAAACTCTGACTCCAGGGTCCATCGGGTCGTTGATGATTCGGTGTCCCACACGAAAAAGTAAGAAGAATGTCCAGCAGTGAATTGTTGTGACTGTTAATGTAATGTACCTAATGTGTTGCGGTTTCAGTTATGTACAGAAACATGACAAGTACGTATATGGTGACAAGGGTTGTAATAAACTTAATGCAGAGCGAACCAAATAGGTAGTAAGAGACGAGAGACGATCACAACTAAACATCCCAACTGTATAACAAAGCGAAGAATTCACAAATACAGTGGCATTCAAACTGTACGCGATAAACTGTTGGATAAAACACACATACATACATACATATAGGGAAAAATTGTACTAGTGACTACTAGCGAAAACTCATGACGGGCTGGAGATAAGGATTATTTGGACCTCCCATGCTTTATATTTTTGACATGTTTTGGCCTATGTTCCAAGTTGTCCCTTATCACCGACCCGTCTTCATTTTTCGGTATTGGTCACTTGTAAAATTTCACCCTATATAATATTGCGAGAATTATCTTGTTTTATAATAATACATTTCTCGGACATTATACACAGCGCCATCTAGCTCCAAACTAAGCAAAGCTTTTACTATGGG
This sequence comes from Tuta absoluta, assembly GCA_027580185.1. Lineage (NCBI taxonomy): Eukaryota > Metazoa > Arthropoda > Insecta > Lepidoptera > Gelechiidae > Tuta > Tuta absoluta. Next base: position 764,807 of record JAQAHW010000045.1, read on the forward strand.
AATTAGATAGCTAATATAATACATAAATACTGCTTTTTGTAAATAAATACATAATACAATACTTAGAAAACACCCATACTCTACATAAATATTTAATAAGTAAATAACAAATACTTGTGCCGTGTCGTCGGCAAAGCAGGCAGAGGTACTATTCACTACGCCAGCGCCATCGGACTAGTCACAACATACATACATCATGCCCTTGCAGGGTAGGCAGAGCGTAAGCTGCCGTAAAAGCTACCACCTACGCCACGTCCGTTTTTTTAATGGCCATTTAGAAAACTGTATATCGCTATAGTGACCGATTGTCAGCCCATCGCCTAAAATGTCACCCTCGAGGGGGTCGTTACATTATTACCTATTTATTTATTTTGTTAAATTCATCCCTTAGTCGCTATTACGACATCTACTTGTAGCAGTGGGTTGGTGCTATTCTAAGCCTGTATGTATGTATACGAATGACCGAAACGAATTATCATCACATCTTTTAATATTATCAGAGCCCCTATGTGAGTGAACTAACCTAGAAGGTAGAAAGGTTGGAAACCACTTGTACAACACTTACATAGTCATTGTCGACAGTATTTGTCGCTGCGAATTTTTACGCACCGTAGCGCATGCAACTGTCAGACGAAAGGAAATTGCGAATTTATATCTTATTCCCATACAAATACTGCTACGGTGCATTTACGGAGGCGACTGTTGAACAACGCACTGTAGTCGTATTTTTATGTGAATAAGATCTGAATTTGCAATTTTCTGTCGTCTGACAGACGCACACGGCACGTTAAAAAACGCAGCAACGGACGACAAGTGAGAGTAGGCACCGTTAAAATATGTTCACAGTTTCACTCTACAAGATTGCAAAGGATTCACAAACATACAGCGGCGTGGTAATCAAAGACTAACCTAAACGGAGATGACAATGACACCCAAGAATTTTATGGTTCATGAAAGCTTTTATTACAAAAGAAGGGAAAGTGCTAAGAAAGTTTGGAAAGCTCCACTCTACTCGCAACATTATGTAAATGCGCTCAACTGCCCTCCCCCCGCCTCTTTAATATCATGACATGACTTTATCCTTCATATTCGCGATAAAGGGGGTGTCAGTCAAGTCGGGATCCGTGTCTGCCTTTTCGCTTTCTTTCCAACGTATTATTGTGCCGACGCTCCCTTTTTCGATTGTTCGAGAAAAGACGGGATACGCTTAATGTTATGTTTACTGGGATCAGAACGACGTGGAAATATCTCGAAAAGAATTCAGGCGTTGCGGGCATATTGTGTGGGACGAATTAAAGTAAACATTTTAGGTCTCTAAATTTGTGAATTCTTATGGCACGGGCTATGACGGCCGATGTGGTGCAGTGGTAGTACGACTGCCTGCGACGCAAAGGTTCCGGGTTCGATTCTCGGTGGGACACTCACAAAGTTGATATTTATCACTTTGTGAATTTGTTCCTGGTCTGGTTAGGACATTGCAGGGTGAACCACCTGATTGTCCGAAAAAGACATGGTTCCGTGCTTCGGAGGGCATGTTAAGCCGTCGCGTCGGTCCCGGTTGCTGTCTATGATTACTTAGACAGCGGTCGTGACACAACCATGTCAGAGGCCTACTACTAGTAGTATGCGGTTTAGTTCAAAAACTCTGACACCAGGGTTCATCGTGTCGTTGGACGACTCGGTGTCCCACACGAAGAGAGAGAGACGGGTAAGTAAGTATTACGCGCCATAGTCACATATTAGTCTTAGTGCTATGTTACAGACTAATATCTCTAACTAAACAGATCAGCAAGTAATTCACTTCATGGAGGCCCAATATATTTTTTTTTATATTGCGACCTATTTTTTACGGGAAAAGTTGTTCAGTTTCATGAGCACCTTGTTTTACCCCTTTTTGTTACTCCTTGTATAACTTATTTGTCTAACGAGGCAACATCATGAAATCGTGTTCTTAGAATCTAGGGTAACTACATAACTAAACTACTGAATCCATAATGTTGATTATTTTAGTTCCAAAATCAATAGTGAAGTGACAAACATATTACATGCAATGGTAGAAACTAATTTGACGACGTCCTGCGGTTTCAAGAAAACTCAAGTATTTAGGTGGTGCTCCCACTTTCCGTCAATCCGTCTGTCAGACGAAAATATATTTAAAAAACCGGCTAAGTGCGAGTCGGACTAGCGCACCATACCATATAAAGACGTGTTTTGTATGGCAGCCCCCATAAATATTTATTTACTTGAATTTTTTAGTATTCGTTGTTATAGCAGCAACAGAAATACAACATCTGTAAAAATTTCAACTGTCTAGGTAACGGTTCAGGAGATACAGCCTCGTAACTGTAGGACGGACGGACAGCCGAGCCTCAGTAATAGTACGCTAGTACTATTTATTATACTGTGGTAATAAGGTTTCCGTTATTACCCTTTGGGTACGGAACCTTAAAAATGGATACCATGGTAGGTACACTGCGTCGCCTCCAATTTAACCACGGTGTTTTAGTTTAAATAACTTTATTCTCATAAAAGACTACAGATAAGTCACATAACATGAGAACTGATATTCTAAATAAAATTATACAATAAAAATGACCGTACTAACAAACAGCAGTAAGTGCTTATAAAAATAATAATGATATTTTTTTTGGTTGTGTGTTCCAAGCATGCAACGACGTCACTACGCAAACACAACAAGTAATCGAGGCCAGTTAAGTAGACACCGCGTACTTAGATATGTGCATGGCTTAAGATGTCCAGTCAACTGGCAGGATTAGTACAGAGCGAACATTATACGAGATGCTTATTTTGGTGCAGAGCGTTTGACATTAGTGTCCGTCATTCTCTGGGATTCGCCTTAGAGGTTTTGGATCGTGTCATGCAGAATCGAGTCCATAACCTACCTTCCAAATTGGGTAAAATAAATAGGAGGAAATATTTGGATATTGGGTAACATAAAAGTTTGTTGTTCGCTTATGATGAAATTGAGGAATGTTCATATCAGATTCCTGTGTTACATTACGACCCGCTCGCATATTTTCGGTATTATTGGCATGGTGGAAAGATTTGACCCTTGCTGAAAATAACTATACACGATGCAAAAAAAAAAGCTTTGCCATGAACCAGCATATATACTACATCGTAACATTGCCCAAACACGTTAAGAGAGAGACCAAAATAGAGAATGGAATATAACTATTCTATCTATAAATCAAAATAAGAAAGAGAAAAAAAATTGCGACGGCTGGGAATTGAACACGGGACTTGTGGAGTACCGTCCTACCGCTCTGCCACCTGAGCTTCCGGCGCCCCGACCGAACACTTCAAATTTTCAACCTCTTGGTACTCATCTTGAAGCGACTTATAAGCGACATCTAGTGTATTTAATGTTTATTTTATTTGTATTTTTTTAAGGTGAGTTCTAATCATGAAACTAAACGACCTTCCCTTAGTAAAATAGGACTAGAAAAAAAATTCGGACCTCTATATACAGGCGAATCATTATTTGATTATTTTTGTATGGAAGATCCATTTTTCATGTCGTATTTCGACCTAATATTGCTTAGAAAAAGATGCTCAGTTACACGAGTAGAAATCACCCTGAAAATATTTGCACTGAATTTAATAGGACCTTACACAAGAAGTAACAAATAGGGTGTAACAAGCCGAAAAGAGATCAAGGTACTCTTGAACTTGTTTGTCATATTTCGACCCATGTTCAATGGGGAAACTTGGGTACAAATTACCATATAACCTTGACAGGTTTTTCTTGCGTTCTATTGTAATAGTTGGTTTTCTTTTTTGTAAATGCATTAATAAATAAAACTAAAAATGTTGTTCACTTTTTGTTACTCCCTGTATAGACGAATTGGCAGAAATTTTAAACTTTTGTCGCTAGTTACTAGTTATTATTCTGTGCTTTTGTTTAAAATGAATGTCACAATGTCAGCGTCTGTCTAACGAACGCAGGTCTAAGCTCAAACCGCATACTGTACCAATAATAATTTATATTTGAACATTTTCATAGAAGCAGAAAAATAATAAAGCGGTTTTCCAATTCCAACGATTTAAAATAACTTAGCTTATTGGTTTTCTTAAAAACTTCAAAAAGCCCCCGATATAAAATAACCCAACCAGGTTCAAAGGCTTTTATTCTAATTGAGTCTTTATGCAAATTTTAATCAATAGCTCCGTCGCAGACAGATTATTTCTAAGAGATACAACTATTTAGGTACAGTTGGTTAAAAAAGTGGTTCACCTTCAGGGCCCGAAGTCTGCTAAATTAAAATCGTTACTGTTGTGTGTCAATGGCCTGTCAGTGGGTCAGTTTTGATTATTTTGTTTTCTGCGAACTGTATAACTCTATAGAATAGAAAATGACAGTGACATTATAATGACAATTTACATTCGATGGCGTTACAATGTCAAAAAAATAAGAGTATCGGGGCCCTGACAGATATTATAATTCACTGAGTCTTGTCCAACATTCAAACGAGATCGATCAATTGCCAGTTTCGATCTTTTTCCCTTTTTAAAGTTGTAACGTGTATCCCCCAACTTAGACATTGGCAGAATTGTCCTTTGCTGAGGCCATTTATTAAAAAGAATTGAATTGAAACGAGTTCGGACTTCTAAAAGAAAATAAAGATTAACCTAGTAGCCACTCAGCATCCTGTAAATTCTATTTACTGACTGCGATTATTTTACCAGTGAACTACAAAAATAAAGTGACTGAGAATAAAACTTGTGAGTTAGCGACACGAGTGACGCTCAGTGAGAAACAAGTGAAAAATATTTACTGACTGAATACACAATGGGGACTTTTCTATTTGACAGTTCTCGAGTTTCTTTTTTTATAATGTTTGTTAAAAATGTGCGCTTTACGCTTTACGTATGCCAATAATAAATTAATAAAATAATAGTGGCCACTTCTAGCAATATCGGCTTAGTTAATCATAATAATATATATTATGAATAACTAAGTTACTAGTTAATCATGGATTTTATTTGATTTGATAATTATAGAAACTCAAAATATTTTTGACGTATTTCAACCATTGTTGAAAGTCACAAGTAAATTCACCATTATATTAGCGGTTGCCGTATGATGCCGGCTAAGGCAAACCCCAATTCTACCCGTGTGGGAGTCGTAAAAAGCTACTACGGCATTACGATCCAGGGAATGGGTAGCAGCGTTCCCTGTGAATGTAACATCTTGCACTACGCTCCCCAAGCGTGGTGAGTATGACAATACCCGGGGCCCCATGTCCAGCAGTGGTAGTGCGACTGCCTGCGACGCAAAGGTTCCGGGTTCGATTATCGGCGGGACACTCATAAAGTTGATAATAATATTTATCACTGTGTGAATTTGTTCCCGGTCTTGTTAGGACATTGCAGGCTGAACCACCTGATTGTCCGAAAAGAGAGATGGTTCCTTGCTTCGGAGGGCACGTTAAGCCGTCGGTCCCGGTTGCTGTCTATGATTACTTAGACGGCGGTCGTCACACAACCATTTCAGAGGCCTACTACTAGTAGTAGGCGGTTGAAAAACTCTGACTCCAGGGTCCATCGGGTCGTTGATGATTCGGTGTCCCACACGAAAAAGTAAGAAGAATGTCCAGCAGTGAATTGTTGTGACTGTTAATGTAATGTACCTAATGTGTTGCGGTTTCAGTTATGTACAGAAACATGACAAGTACGTATATGGTGACAAGGGTTGTAATAAACTTAATGCAGAGCGAACCAAATAGGTAGTAAGAGACGAGAGACGATCACAACTAAACATCCCAACTGTATAACAAAGCGAAGAATTCACAAATACAGTGGCATTCAAACTGTACGCGATAAACTGTTGGATAAAACACACATACATACATACATATAGGGAAAAATTGTACTAGTGACTACTAGCGAAAACTCATGACGGGCTGGAGATAAGGATTATTTGGACCTCCCATGCTTTATATTTTTGACATGTTTTGGCCTATGTTCCAAGTTGTCCCTTATCACCGACCCGTCTTCATTTTTCGGTATTGGTCACTTGTAAAATTTCACCCTATATAATATTGCGAGAATTATCTTGTTTTATAATAATACATTTCTCGGACATTATACACAGCGCCATCTAGCTCCAAACTAAGCAAAGCTTTTACTATGGGAATTAGATAGCTAATATAATACATAAATACTGCTTTTTGTAAATAAATACATAATACAATACTTAGAAAACACCCATACTCTACATAAATATTTAATAAGTAAATAACAAATACTTGTGCCGTGTCGTCGGCAAAGCAGGCAGAGGTACTATTCACTACGCCAGCGCCATCGGACTAGTCACAACATACATACATCATGCCCTTGCAGGGTAGGCAGAGCGTAAGCTGCCGTAAAAGCTACCACCTACGCCACGTCCGTTTTTTTAATGGCCATTTAGAAAACTGTATATCGCTATAGTGACCGATTGTCAGCCCATCGCCTAAAATGTCACCCTCGAGGGGGTCGTTACATTATTACCTATTTATTTATTTTGTTAAATTCATCCCTTAGTCGCTATTACGACATCTACTTGTAGCAGTGGGTTGGTGCTATTCTAAGCCTGTATGTATGTATACGAATGACCGAAACGAATTATCATCACATCTTTTAATATTATCAGAGCCCCTATGTGAGTGAACTAACCTAGAAGGTAGAAAGGTTGGAAACCACTTGTACAACACTTACATAGTCATTGTCGACAGTATTTGTCGCTGCGAATTTTTACGCACCGTAGCGCATGCAACTGTCAGACGAAAGGAAATTGCGAATTTATATCTTATTCCCATACAAATACTGCTACGGTGCATTTACGGAGGCGACTGTTGAACAACGCACTGTAGTCGTATTTTTATGTGAATAAGATCTGAATTTGCAATTTTCTGTCGTCTGACAGACGCACACGGCACGTTAAAAAACGCAGCAACGGACGACAAGTGAGAGTAGGCACCGTTAAAATATGTTCACAGTTTCACTCTACAAGATTGCAAAGGATTCACAAACATACAGCGGCGTGGTAATCAAAGACTAACCTAAACGGAGATGACAATGACACCCAAGAATTTTATGGTTCATGAAAGCTTTTATTACAAAAGAAGGGAAAGTGCTAAGAAAGTTTGGAAAGCTCCACTCTACTCGCAACATTATGTAAATGCGCTCAACTGCCCTCCCCCCGCCTCTTTAATATCATGACATGACTTTATCCTTCATATTCGCGATAAAGGGGGTGTCAGTCAAGTCGGGATCCGTGTCTGCCTTTTCGCTTTCTTTCCAACGTATTATTGTGCCGACGCTCCCTTTTTCGATTGTTCGAGAAAAGACGGGATACGCTTAATGTTATGTTTACTGGGATCAGAACGACGTGGAAATATCTCGAAAAGAATTCAGGCGTTGCGGGCATATTGTGTGGGACGAATTAAAGTAAACATTTTAGGTCTCTAAATTTGTGAATTCTTATGGCACGGGCTATGACGGCCGATGTGGTGCAGTGGTAGTACGACTGCCTGCGACGCAAAGGTTCCGGGTTCGATTCTCGGTGGGACACTCACAAAGTTGATATTTATCACTTTGTGAATTTGTTCCTGGTCTGGTTAGGACATTGCAGGGTGAACCACCTGATTGTCCGAAAAAGACATGGTTCCGTGCTTCGGAGGGCATGTTAAGCCGTCGCGTCGGTCCCGGTTGCTGTCTATGATTACTTAGACAGCGGTCGTGACACAACCATGTCAGAGGCCTACTACTAGTAGTATGCGGTTTAGTTCAAAAACTCTGACACCAGGGTTCATCGTGTCGTTGGACGACTCGGTGTCCCACACGAAGAGAGAGAGACGGGTAAGTAAGTATTACGCGCCATAGTCACATATTAGTCTTAGTGCTATGTTACAGACTAATATCTCTAACTAAACATAGCACTGTCACTTTCATTCAAATAGGCTTACACAAGGATAGAAGATGATCGCCTCTTAAGTTGTCTATGATTTTACTTATTTTACGCGGTATCTGTCAAAATTTAGCGGCGAAAAATAAAGCGTTAAACATACAAAGGGGTGGTATGGGATCTACCTCCTAGCGGTCCACCCCGGGCAACGGCAACACAGGCTTGCCTGTGGATAAGTCCGGCTGAACGATCCCACCAAGCGGTGGAAGGCTCCGTAAGGGGCCGCCTGGCTCGCGACCACCATCCCACCGAAGTCTGGCGCCAAGTAGCTTGCTGCGTTCCGTCAGTGTGTGGGAGTGCCAGTGCCTTAACAGGCTTCTTCTGGGTGAGCTCGCTCCATCTTAGACTCTGTCTCTGTCCTATGACCTAGACTAGAGTCAAGAGCAAACCCATCATTAATAAAAAAAAAATGGCTTTTTAATTGTCTATGTTTTAAGAATTTTACGCAGTGTCTGTAAAAATTAAGCGACGATTAAAAAATTGTCTATACAAAAAAATCTGCGAACTTGCGCCGATTATCATAGACTTTTTAAGACATTACTTGACTAAAATTGACTATGATATCTGCTTTCCTTTTGTAAACTTATGTAACAGAAAGTGACAGTGCTATTTTCAACGAGCCGTTTTAGTCGGTAACGTACAAATGGCCTCAATTCGAAAAATACTTTTTTTATCTTACCTTAAGCTGTCACGTTGAGCAAAGTTGTGGCATTTCTCTGATTTTATTTATTTATTAAAAAGATATTTTCATATACATCATGATGAATGATGTTGACAGCCACGCGTAAAGTGTCATGATGACTACTCATGACGCTCATGACTAATATTGGTCCCGATTTGTCTCCTACGTAAAGATGACACTGGAAGAACTTGATGGATGGAGTGAATCACAGAACTCTATATACTCCTTGGAGTGAATTGTGTGGTTTCCTACGTTTCCTGAAACTTGGACATTGGCAGAATTGTCCAATGTAGATAGAGGCCATTTAAAAAAAGAAACCAGTTTTCTACGTTTGTGACCAAGCTTGCGACAGTAGGTTTATCTTCTCGTATTACTTCAGCAAGCTTTTACCATGGGTACTCTTTCTGCTTGACGTTCTGAACCTCTCCTGTTGTACCAAAAACTGGTTAAAATTTAATTTTTAAACTACAAACCTATTATTTTACCGAAAGCTTACTGGCCACTGACACCAAAGAGAATACGGGGTGTAAGGGACGGTGTACCGGAAACTTTGCAGGCATGATCAGACCATGAAACTGAACAACTTTTTCTATGGAAGCTATGTTATGTCTCTACATACAAAATTTATGTTACTTTGTAAAACTGTACCCGATGTACTTTCGAAAGCTCTCGGAAACTCAGACTAGACAATTAAGATCAAAATACTTAAACGATCTTTATCAGCCCCGCGGACGTACTTATGTACGTAATAATAATGTATTTCACATGTGTATAGTAATATTTAATAAACTACCTGACGGTTTAAAGAAAATATATAACATTGTAGTATTTAAGAAAAAATTAACAAATTGGTTATTAGAAAAATGTTTTATTCTGTAAAAGAATTTTTAGATTATAAATTGACATTGTAAAATTTGCATACCTGTATAAACAGGTTGGATACAAGAACATTCACAACTATTGTAAAATCTTAATTATTACTGTATTCGTGCAAATAAATTATTATTATTATTTGGTATTTTGGATTCTTTTCCTTCTCGGCTTAGTAAAGCCGGTTTTCCGATGCTACGGGCCTAAGCCAAGTGAACATCGTTTTGGACGCTTTCGGGTTCATTTGAGAACGTAGCGTCGACCTGTAAGAATTTTCTGACTATTCGGCAAGTGTTGAGAATTACTGCTTTTTGTAAGTTGAAATATATTGATTTAGGCAGATCTAGTGTTTTTATTGATTTATGTAGTTGTGTTGGTACGACACCTACAGAAGACAGGACTATAGGGATAATTGTTACATTTTGTAGGTGCCACATGCGTGTTAACTCGTCTTTATTATTATTATTATGGTAAACGAGAATTTTTTTTCGACCTAAATTACTAAATTCCCGATCAGCTGACTGACATTCTAAGAAAAACTCGAAAAAAAAAATTCGTTTAACAACATAGGCTTCATAGTAAATGTTGTTCAGTTTCATGGTCTGATCATGCCTGCAAAGTTTTCGGTACATCGTCCCTTACACCCTGTATAATAGAACTACCGTTACTGACACCTATATTAAGTTTTACTGGCAGAATTTATACCGCTTTGGCCAGTGACACTAGGGAGCATGGTTATTATTCCAATTGAATGCATGATAACAATGAATAATTCCATCCAAAGCTGGGATCCAAAGCAATAAAAAGTATCAACTGGATTTCAACATGGCGGATTTCAGTTTTAGTGTATGGAACAAAAAAAACTGTAACCTATCGTGTAGGGTATTGAATGAAAGAACTTAGACAATATCAACATATTATATTGCATTAATACATTCTAGCTAACTGTGCAACAGAATATCACATAGTAGCAAATTTTAGTCTTGTTTAGAAACTTGTCAGGAAGTCTTTCCTTAAACTATAATCGACAACATTTTAGAGAAATATTGGGGTGTCGTTCGAGGCAAAAAACTTGGATTATTCCAAAATCACCCACTAGTGATTTAACCATCGATATTTTTAAAGATTTAACGCATACAATTTCTGTATTAAATTACTGAATTATTAAGGAAACTTTACTTTTATATCTTTCAGCGGAATTGGGATAAGTTACGTATCTATTATTGAGTCATGAAATTTGAAATTATATACTTCTTGAAAAAAGTTGAAATGTGCCTAGACCAGTGTGTAGGCAGATAATGCAGATTAAAGTTCGGTTTACCAATCATAAAATTACCAACTCTATATTCTTATGGGGAACAACATCAGCACTTGTAGACAAGTAAATATTAAATAAACAATTCATCTTACTTATCAGTAAAGTAGCTTACTACAGTGTAGGTAGGTACCTACCATGAGCGGTGTTAAGAACTTTATCCGTGCTGTTTTTCATCGTTAACCGAATGCGCTCGTAAATCTGAAAAGGATCAAAATGATCGCCATAGCCTGTCATATAAATAATACTCACAGCCACTGACACAGGTAATCAACACAAACGCTTGACCGCTTCCGGGTCACTTCACATCTCGACTATTTACGTCAAGATCCATGCAGTTTCAGATACAGCAGTCCAAGATCGCGATGGGTTTCAATCAGTCCAGTAGTGCGTTTTGAATCTTCGACTTTGTGCTTTATCAAGTGCAGGCAAGACTGAATCAGTCTCCTGCCAGAAATCCATGAATTGAGGAAAAGACTGATGAAGTCTCGTTAGCTATGGATTAGCTGTTGGCTTTGCAGTTTGCTATATTTTTTTATTAAACTTAACGCTAATCTAAAAGAAATCTTTGATAGGTACTCATTTTATTATTGAGAAAACAAAATCAGCCTGGGCGTGTTAATATTATAGGGCTTTGGCTTATGCTGTAAACTATGATATGATGCAATAAATTGAAATACATGTCGAGTTTTAAAGCAGCCTTGGCTTACTTCGTAATATTCCATCACTAGTTTCCAACATACGCGTCGCGTGCCTGTGTGAACTGACCCTTACTCATTATTATTTTGATCTGCAACAAAAGCAGACCTAATCCCGTATTAGCATTTTAAAACGTTACGCGTTGGCCCAGTAATCTAGTGGAAAGTCCTGCGTCAGCCCGTTTTTACGTCAATTAGACTGGCGTAAACAAAACGGGGGGTCAAAACCTCCCTGGGGGGTCTGCGGGGATGTGCCCCACATGTGGACATTATGTTAATCAAATTAGTTTGGAATGGGCAGCTAAAAACAGTTCGTTAGGGACGCGGGCAGATGGTACGCTGTCTGTGTAGGGTTTAATTATGCTATTTGCTGGTTTTATTGTCCGTCTGAAATGAAACGTAACGTACGGTTCTTTTAACTTAGATGTGCAAGATAGGTTTTTTTTCTTGGAGTCTCTGTTGCAGTGTAGAATGGATTTGTAAGGGACAGTGTTCTATTGAGTTTGCAGGTTCTAATCTTACTGATGGATAATACAAAAAACTTGGGCAACAGACATTCTGATAGATTGTTTGTATGAAGAGAAAATATTTTTGTGAAGTGGCGCCACTGTCGAGGTCGTTCACGGGTACACTCGCCTTAAGATTTTTCCTAGTTTCCTCAGTGAAGCACACCAATTTATTCTGCACACCGATTATGCTGGTTGGTGCTATCTTTATAACAGGGACAGCGTTAAGTAATACGTCCTTGGTAATACTAAAGTACCTACCTACCGCCGTTCCAATAAGTTGTATTTGATCAGATTCGTGATAATACTATGGCAGAGGGTCCATTATCCTTTGTTGACATCTCTTTTAGTATGGAGATGACAGCTGTTAAAAACGACTTATTGGAACGGTGGTACTTTAGTAATGTGTCATTGTCCCTGTGATGTTTCTAAATTACATTACATGAGAAGACTGCATAAAGAGTATGGCGTGGCATATAAGGAGGCTTCATTACACATTGTTATAAGCGAACAAGCTACTTTTCTCAATAATTTAATAGGTGCAGTGGTATAGTGTGGCTACCTGCTACGCAAAAATCCCCTTCGTGCACTTTCGTAACCAGAATTTGGTAACTAGCTACGAAAAAACACTTTTAAGTCACTGTTTCGTAACCGGTTACGAATGAACACAATTTTTTCCACGTTCGTAAATTTTCGTAACTAGCTACCAAATGACACTATTAAATCACTATTTCGTAACTACTAACCGTGGATGCTAGACTATTTGCTTGTTTGGGAAAGTTGCATGGCTTGACGAGCCCTACATTTTAGATGACAGCTGACAAACTAAAAAACCGTTTATCTCGTAAACCTTGCATGCTAGACTATTAGTTTTTTTGGGAAACTTGCATGGCTTGACGAGCCCTATATTTTAGATGACAGCTGAAAACTTCCCCAAAGAAACTAGTAGTCTAGCAAGCATAGTTTCCGAGATAAACAGGTATTGAGTTTGACAGCTGTCACTAAAAATGTGGCAAGATCTAGACCTACAACTTCCCTAAAGAAACAAAAAGTCTAGCATGCGTAGCTTCCGAGATAAACAGGTATTAAGTTTGACAGCTGTCACTAAAAATGTGGCAAGATCTAGACCTACAACTTCCCCAAAGAAACAAATAGTCTAGCATGCGTAGCTTCCGAGATAAACAGGTATTGAGTTTGACAGCTGTCACTAAAAATGTGGCAAGATTTAGACCTACAACTTCCCCAAAGAAACAAATAGTCTAGCATGCGTAGCTTCCGAGATAAACGACTTTTTAGTTTGACAGCTGTCATCTGTCATGTAGATTTCGTGGAGGCCTACAACTTCCGGACCATAAAGTTGAATTTTAGTTTACGAGATAAACGAGCTACACGTTTGACAGCTGTCACTTAAAATGTGAACAAAGGGATCTCACACACTTAAACTCTAAGTAAGATTTAAAAAACAAATAGTTTGTTAAGTAGCATTATCAATGTACAGCGAACACGAGTGGTGGCTGGGAATTTTTGTCCCATTCGTCACTAGTGGCCATCAAAAAGGAGACAAATGGGAACACAAGTTCTATTGGTACGGTCGCGTTCTAAAGTGGAGTCATAGTTAACACAAACCTCAGAAAACAAGTCGCTCGCACCCGCGGCGACACTCACACAATGACACAAATGACGTATAACATACTATAATTTGACGAACTACCATTGTATAATAGGCTGAGTAGTATTGACTATTTCACTACATGAGTCATTAGCTTTGATAGCTTGGTCAGTAGCGCGGTCAAGCTAATTCTTGACCGTTATTGTGGAGACAATGGTTCGAATCCCGACATCTTCGTTGTAGTTTTTATTTTATCAAATGAAGCAAAATTTTGTAAATTTTGAATTACATTTTAGTTGTTGCTAGATCGTTTACGAGATAGTGCGTGTGCTAAGTTATTTTTTTAACCTAAGTTTATTTATTAAACTTCAGTGTTTATTTCTTCGAAATGCATACTAATATCAGTTTGCAGGATAGGCAGCGTATTGTTGCGCTGCAATTATCTGTGGCGCTGCATGATATTGGATTTAATTTAACTCAAATTGCTTATCAGACTGGTCTGGCCGTAAGTATAGTTTTATTTCATTACAATTGTATTTTAAATATTAAAAACTTTGACTCATAGTATGTTGGTAGCTGTGAACCGATTAGTATAAACTTTTTTATTAATAATGCTACTTTGTTTTAGTGGAAGACTGTTAAACGTTGGGTTACACGTTTTGAAGAGGAAGGTAGCGTAAAAACTCGACTCGTCTTATTAATGACTAGCAGCCCGCCCAGCGGTTTCACCCGCTGCTAACAATTTCCCCCCGGTTATAAGACAGTTTAATATAGCCTATGTTCATCAGGGATAATGTAGGATTCTAAAAATCTTGACTTCAATTTGAAACAAATATCGTGTTCAGATGGTGGTGGCGTAAAGTTACATGCCGTGTGATTAACTTGGCCAGCCCCGAGGCAGTGCCTAAATTTTTATTTTTTATACCGTCCGAGCCTATTTTCTATTAGGTCATAACAAAATTGTAATAAAAAAAGAAAATTGTGTGATACAAATTTCTTTTTTTAGAATGACGGTCATGACGTCAATAGTTTCGGAGCCTATCCAATTCAAACAAACAATTAAAAAAATCCTGTTTCTAATATTAGTGTAGATTATATTATTATTATTTTAGTGTAATGCCGGCTTAGAATAGCATCACCCGATTTCTTTCCCGTGGGAGTCGTAGGAGGTGACTAAGGGACTTGAGGGTGTACATACATACATACATATATCACGCCTATAGTCCCTTGCGGGGTAGGCAGAGCATAAATGGCCGTGAAAAACGGCAATTTACGCCACGTCTGACAAAAGTTCGAGGGTCAATCAGATAACTGTGTATCACTTGAGGGTGTGTATTGCAATTTTAGGCGATGGGCTGACAACCTGTCACTATGGCGATACACAATTTTCCGAATGACCCTCAAACATTATGTCAGACGTGGCGTAAATGTCCGTTTTTGCGGCCGTTTACGCTCTGCCTACCCCACAAGGGATAATAGGCGTGATATGTGTATGTATGTATTATTTCAGTGTAGATTTTTTTAATGCATTATTTTATGTTTTTTGTCGTCTTTTTTTATACCGAGTAGAGACAGCCCTTGAAATACTGATAGGGTGCATGAAACATAAAACTGGACAACTTTCCATACATACATACACATATCACGCCTATAATCCCCTGCGGGGTAGGCAGAGCGTAAACAGCCGCAAAAACGGACATTTACGCCACGTCTGACAAACATTTGAGGGTAATTCGGAAAAATGTGTATCGCCATAGTGACAGGTTGTCAGCCCATCGCCTAAAATTGCAATACAAACCCTCGAGTCCCTTAGTCGCCCCCTACGACTCCCACTGGAAATATATGGGGTGATGCTATTCTAAGCCGGCATCACACGGCATAGATATGGGGTGATGCTATTCTAAGCCGGCATCACACGACAACTTTCCCCTAGAAACATATGTCAGGAAACGCCAAGAAAATGACCTTCCATACAAAATCACAATCAGCTGACTGCATTCACTATGGGAAGTCAGTTTTTTTACGTTTCCTGAAATTTGTTCCTAGGGAAAAGTTGTTCAGTTTCATGGTCTGCATGTACCCTATCAGTATTCGGAGGGCTATCCCTTACACCCTTTAATACAGTAATGATTAAATGTAATCATTACACTGGTACGAATAATGTGGCGTAGATTGTAAAATATTAAATGAAAAAGTAGTTATTGTGGCATAACTGTAATAGTTAGACATATGGTATCGCGGACATTATTGTAGATATTGATCTCCTCTGTAAAACTGTAGTACATTTTTTTGCTCTATTGTCAATAATTTCCACAGCGTACGCGATATAAGATATTTTTTTGGTACATTTTCACACGTTGGGTTACATTATCGAAATTTTCACGCGGATCCCTATTTTTTTCTCGTATAAAATATAGCCTATGTTCATCAGGATTAATGTAGGATTCTAATGGTGAAAGAATTTTTAAAATCGGGCCAGTAGTTTCGGAGCCTATTTGATGCAAACAAACAAACAAACAAACAAACAAACAAACAAACAATCAAATCTTTCCTCTTTATAATATTAGTGTAGATTCACAGCGGAGGATGATGGTGTAACAATATGAAGAAAATGGTTCTGCCGCTGGTCCAGGCGAATTAGTAGCACAAGAAACAGGGCGTGCAACTGCCGCTAATTATGTTGATATGCTACAGGAAAGCATGCTACCGACGACGGTGCGAAATGTTTAACTGTTTATCCTGATAGTGAAGTTCCTCGTTTTGCATTTGTCCAGGATAAATTGTCCAGTGCATCGAGCTGCCGTGGTGTATATTGGTTTAGCTAGCACCCAGATATCCAAGTTATTCGTTGTCCAGCAAAATCTCCGGACTTAAATCCCATAGAGAATTTATGGGGTTTAATGGTGCAAAGGTGGGACATGCGCAATGAAAGAACTACAGAAGCTTTAGAGGCTCACTGCCTGGGAGTGTGGGAGAGTACCAGAGGAACAGATATATGCACTTATTTGATCGAGTCTATTAAGTGTTTATTAAGTGTTGTTGAAAACAGCGGAGGTAACACCAAATACTAATTATGTAAGCGGCGATTTTTACTTAAGATTCCAATCAGACCCGATCTAGCATACATTGCTGATTATCTTGTGTATTTCATTATAATATATGAATATACACAAAATAATCAGCAATGTATGCCGAAGCGGGCCTGATAAATCGTTGCTCACTCAACCTCTGTTTACCTGCTTACCCGCCTACTATTGCAGTAGGTATTTGTGGAGCATTACATTAGCAATTAAATTATGCTAAAACATCGATTTATATTTATATAAGATTGATAATTATTAGTCAGTTATCTTAAGGCCTTGCTTCAATATCTTTTCATTACGAAAACGAGTACTTAAGCTAAAACCTTGAGATGTAGGCAAATAACTGATTTATTATTATTACAATTACCTACTTTTACTTCCGAGGAAAGTGCATCATCGTTAAACATAGAACAATAAAATAATTACTAACGAAATTATTACTTAAATAACTTTATTGAAAGATTCAATCCAAGATTTGGATCATTCCTATGATCTTATAAATAATTACCTATCGATGTTTCAGCTAATGAACACTTAATATCATTTTACATAATATTGTGTTTTATCATTCAAACAAAACTATTAACTATGTATTACGACAGCAAGTATTTTATGTAGTTTTACATACTCGTATCTTATGGTTACCAAAAGTTCTCATTCATGTCATTATGTTATTTACATAAAGTGATACCATACCTACCAATAAAATAATTTCTTACCTTACTTTTTGTTTTATTACAATATTATAGGTTTATGTTTTTAGATATAATATTTTGATACATAATTTACAATAAACATTTATAGATATAATACATAGATGAATATATAGAACAATATTATATAAAATAATTATTACTGGAGAAAATATGGTAAAAACATTTAAAAAAACATTATTCAACATACAGATATCGGATGAGAACCCGGTTCCGTTCTGATTAGAAGGTAAGAACTATTACCGCTAAGCTACGGTAGCTTGTGATCAATACGACGAAATAAAGATATGTAATCTATTGCTTTACTACAAGTGAACGAATAAGGATAACTATAATACGGTTTTAGACAAACCAGTGTGATGTATACTTTGTGGTGATGTGGTGGCGAATAGGCTATCACCAGGCCTGCGACACTCGCCTATACCTACGGAGTTAAGTACCTACGCCGTCGTGTACCGCGACGGTACACTTGGCCAGAGCCGGATCGCGCTCGCTAGTAGCGCGCATCGATGCGGTGACGTCATTTCACTTGTGACGCGTTCTTTAACGAGACAGTCGTGCAGGTAGTGGAATTAATTTTTTGTGCTGTGCTTCTTTACGAAATTTAAAACCAATCAATTTATTATGATGATGGGACAAAATAGGACTAGGTGTTCTGTGGACGGATGTCTTAAAAAAAAGAGTGATTCCAAGTTGTCTTTTTTACATTACCAAAGTTCCCCCTGAAAGCTTTACGAATTACGTGAAGGAGCTGGAAACATTGTTTTTAAATAATTTTGAAGGAATTATGATGAGAAATCCAGCTAACTCGTTATTATCGCTGCTGGAAAAAGTTCCATTTCATACACAATGCTCATGTTTTCCGGCACAATACCTTTTGGTATTATTTGTAAGATTTTGTATTTTCGCGACACTTAAGTTTAATAATGTATACTTTCGAGACGGCAAGAAATACATACAACATTATATTAAAGTAAGACAATTGTAATTGTAAATTATATTTTTATTTGTAATTTTGTATTATGACTAAGAATATTCACGACTTTTTGAAAAATATTGTAAATACTTACAATAAACACTAAAATATATTCTGTGTAAATAGCTAATATACCTACCAAATCAGTTTAGGATTTTATTTTTCATAGTTATATACTGAATCCGACCCTGGCGTTTGAGCTCCCGTGTAGGTAGTCAGAGAACGCAAAGGATTCGTGATCTTATGCGCGTGCATTTGAGTTTAATTTAGATAGCGCACGGTGTCTTGGATGTTACAAAAAAAAGTGTAGGTTAATAAAACGGCGGCTTTCTTCAACATCAAAGGAGTGTCGCTTCTGTAGGTACTACTATTATCTATTCTGTGCTATCACCGAGTAATTATTTCAAAGATTACATAGATGTCGCTTATAGGTGGTAATCTGTTTAAGTTTTAATGCTACGCCTTAAGGTGGACTTTTCTACTTACAGTCGATAATCTTACGTGTGTGCGTAAGTTAGTAAAGTAAGTACAGAGGATAATAACCCGTATTGCAATCTGTCAAGTGGTCTAACTATGACTCCACTTATGAATCCGACCGTACATAGCTAAACAGTTATTTTTTAGATAAAATTGTGAAAAATAGTGTTTATTCGTAACCAGTTACGAAACAGTGACTAAAAATTGTTTTTTCGTAGCTAGTTACCAAATTCTGGTTACGAAAGTGCACGAAGGGCAAAAATCCCGGGTTCGGTTTCTGGCCAGATATGAAAATATATATTCTCGTGTTTTGGTGTGTTTCTGTGTAACTTGATGAAGGATATCCTAAGTCGTCTTGACATTATTATCTATCCGAATTTAGAAGGCGCATTAGCTGTAATACGACAAGGTATCGTCGTGTTTGGACGGGCTGTACATATCGCGCCCGCGCCGCGTGAAGGCGGTCCCGCGACACACAGCGCTGCGCTTGTATTTTGCCAAATCTAGCACGCGCGCGGGCGGCCCGCTCTACACAGCATTGGCGCTAATAGGGACTGTTTAAAGCCAGCACACATCTAGCGCTATTTGACGCGAACCGAAAACGAACGGTATCTTAACGTTGGTAAGTAACTGGCGAGTCTAATAGAGTTAGATGTAAGTTGGCCTTAAGGGTAATAACGTAACTTAAATAAACCAAAACTAACAAGTTGATTAAAGATAGTTTTATTTACTTTAAGATGATAAAATATCGAATTGGGACGACATAACATTCATTTTTTCAAAGCACCAATTATTTTTAACTGAAGTTTTAAACCCCAGTTCAAAAGGCAAGTTTGACATTAAATTTCATCCTTGGCGTCAATTCGGGAAATTTATTCTCAAAAGTTACCTTAAGTTAACGCTGTCACTTACCGTCAAAAAGGTTTATCAAAGGATAGAAGATATTTTAGTCATGTCATGTCTTATAATTTGACGCAAAATACGCGATAAAAACAATGACGACTAAATTGTCTAGAAATGGCGAAGATCTCATTGGTATACCTCTATTTAAACATCACATGATTTATACTCTGTAAATTATAGGATGATTCTCTTGACATCAGTGCTACAGGCTACAGTCTACTGGTTACAGTCTACTGGTGAAATTCATAGTACATTGCTTAGTCAGTTAGCCATTATTATATGGAATATTAACCGGCTACGCAATGTACTAAGAATTTCACCTGTAGACTTGTAGCCTGTAGATTCATAACATAGGCACCTGGTAGATATGAAACCAAGTGAACGTGAAACGGACAAAATATTTTTTTTATGAATCAGACTTCTGTCACAGAACTCGAGCTATATTTTAAGTACTAAAGATATCTCCTATCTTTTACTAAACCTATTTAAGGCGAGTGTAGCCATCAACAACCTCGACAGTGACGCCACTTCACATAAAATAAGTTTTCTCTTTATACAAACAATCTATCAGAATATCCGTTGCTCAAGTTTTTAGTATTATCCTTAAGTAAAATTAGGACCTGCAAACTCAAATGAAATATTCGCTACAAAATAAAAAAAGCCTATATAGTGCCTAAAAACGACCACTTTTGGTATTAATTTCCATAACTGTAATCACAGCGAATATTTCAATGAGTTTGTTGGTTCTAATTTTACATATAAGAATATTACAAAAAAACTTGGGCAACGGACATTCTAATAGATTGTTTGTATAAAGAAAAAAATATTTTTTGTGATGTGGCGCCACTGTCGAGGTCGTTCACGAGTACTCTCGCCTTAAATCCTAAAGATATCTCCTATATTTTCCTAAACCAATTTGACGGAAAGTGACAACTCTAATTAAACAAAAGTTAAGAGAATTAAATTCCCGAATTGAGGCTCACATAAAATTAAATTCCAATAGTGACCGACACTGAAACGGAGGACTAAGTTCTGATAGATAAGCAACAACCTTCCTTAACGATCATATTTTTATATAATATTTTGAATAAAGATATTTTTTAACAAACATAATTGTATACAATATTTACAGCTGATATGAGTTGAGGATTTTTTGTTGCATATGTCGACCTTTGGGTAAACTTGTTTCTTATTTATTTATTAATCATAATTTTCTATCATCACCGACCTGTCCTCAGATTTCAGTTTCGGTTTCAAATAATATTTAAACATTATTTTCTAATTATTCAACGTTTCATCCGAACAATCTTATACTTAACCTACTATAAAAATTATAAAAAATACTAGAGAAAGGACTAGGAACTATTTTTGATAAAATATATCTGTCTTTATTGATTTTTTTTTCAGTGTGTTCAAATTGTTTGTTCAATTCATTACTTTTTAGTTTAGCGCACACCTATCCCTTATATGCGCCATATACTGTTCTGAATTCAAAATAATCTGTATCGTTATTAAAATAAAGTCGATATTAAAAGAAAATAAGTATTAATAACACCTATCTAGTTTCCATAGTACGAGCTTTGCTTAGTTTGGGGCTAGATGGCGCTGTGTGAATTCTCCAGGATATTTGTTTATTTTATTATTAGTCTGGTTACGGCATTGCTCGCCAGCGAATATCGACTTCATTTCAATTGTTATACAAATCATATTTAATCTGTCACTGTGAACGGCGCCAAATTAGGGTACATTTGCGTTAGACCGCAGACCTAATTAGCGCGCACATTTTTAAGTATAGTAGGTAGAAATTTTTATATATGTTTTCTCGCCACAGCATCTATTATTAATAAGGTCATATTTCTTTAAAAAAATAAACTAGAAAAGTTGTTCAGTTTCTCGAGTAGAACTGACAGTGACTTAATTGAAAATGTCTTTATTACAGTCAGTTATCGAAATTTGATGGCCGTACAGTTAGAACCGTTTTTGCGAACACTTTTCACTAAATATCTGAAAAGGAACTCAATCGCAATTAAAATAAAGGTGACATTGGCTAAAATTACAAACGTCTCTCGCAGTCGCCCAGCGACAAGTGGCGGGTGTCTGTCAGTTTAACCAACGTCACCTTTATTTCAATTGCGTACGGTTCATTTTCGTATTTGTATGAAATGTGCTCTTGGTGTTGCTCGCATAAACGTACAATTAGTCTGCGGCAGCCCTATAACATTGAATGATTCATTTATTGAAAGATGATAAACACGTAGGTACTCATCACAATTATGATTCTATTTTGTTTTATTATAACTAACATTTGTATTATTTGCCATGAGATGCCGGCTTAGAATAGCATCACCCCATTTCTTTCCCGAGGGAGTCGTAAGAGGCGACTAAGGGACTTGAGGGTGTGTATTGCAATTTTAGGTGGCTTCACTATGGCAATACACACTTTTCTGAATGACCCTCAAGTATTTGTCAGACGTGGCGTAAATGTCCGTTTTGCGGCCTTTTACGCTCGGCCTACCCCGCATGGGATAATAGGCGTGATATGTGTGTGTGTGTGTTTGTGTGTGTGTGTGTGTAAGTGTGTGTGTGTAACATTTGTGTTATTATTTTATTACTCAAAATAGAAATTCACCTTGTGCCGTAGGTTTAATTTTATTTGACCACTGAAAGTGTGCGCATATGCGAAAGCTAGGTGTGCGCTGAGCCTAAGCATTAAATTACAAAACAGTTTTAAAAATAACTTATAATGTATATCTAATCTAAAACTAAATAAAAATTTAACTTCCTGAGAGCGAATCACAGATTAATACATAGTTATACATTTTATTGTCATAAAATATACTTCTGGATAATCACTTACAAATGATATCATTAGGTTTTTATATCTAGGAGGCATTTATAGTTTAATTATATAAACCTATATCTATAGTTTATAAGGATAATTCTGGTAGATGGAGCCGTGCCACGCGTTACTGGCATTAAAATACACTTGCAAAATTGGCGGGCAAGGAACGAGCTGCGGTAGCCCAGATGGAAGAGGCGTCGCCACTAGTAATGCGAAAGTCGCAGGTTCAAATCTTGCCCGCGCTTGAACATTTTGCAAGTTTTCAATAATTATAATTCAGGTGTTATACCGTATTTTTACTCTAAACTAGGTTTATTTCAAGACGTATACAGAGGTCACAGGTGCCATACTTAAGAAACAGGCCGTCGACACTGCCTTCGTTTAAGAATTTATAGGGAATTATGAACGTATCTGATAACAACACAACGAACAAAATATTCTTACCAAATTAAAATGTGTTCTGATAGCTCTAAGAACTGAATGCCATATCAACAACTAACTTTAGACGCATTATACATATGGTTCTGTTGGTAGCCTTGTTGGGTTTTACTTTAATCTGTGGTTTCATACTCCCGACATTTTGTCTTGTCTTGGTTTTGCCGTGCGATATTTGCGATAAATTATATATTGTTTTATCATGTTTGGGCATTGTGTTTACCCCCCCCGGTAAATCTTTACGGAAATGTGAAGTTTGTGGTGTTAGAAGAAGAAGTTCGGACATATTTTTGGCCTAATTCCCACTGGACCCCGACAGGTAAAAATATCGTTATGATCTCAATATTTGCTTATTAATGAGTTTGCAGCAGTTATAACATATTGTTCTAGTTGATTTTATGTCTGGTTGTTCATATTTTCTGTTAATATACTGTATTCTTTTTTTTTATATTCAATAACCTCATAGCAAATAGTGATGTGCTTAATTTTATCGACAAACGTTATTGCAGTTCAGATGTCGGATATGGATGAAGTTACGGGAAATGAGGACTAGGCGTATTTACCCATAGAGAGATGAAATGAAAACAAATTCATCTGTGGAAAGCTTAAAGAAGAGAAAAAAGGTCATTTCATATTGAATTGGACAGTGATGTATGTTTTTATCTTCTAAATATGATCTATTCTTCAAAATATTCTTGAATTTCAGTATCCTAATAAATTATATCTTTTTTCAGTAACAAAGTATGATGTACGACGGTTCACCTATAGTTCCATGTGTACGACGGATGTATTTGGTAGTTTAAAGAAGAAAGAAAGTCATATCAGATGAAACTAGATATTTTTGTTAAATAGAAGTCTAGAAAAAGTAAATTGCATTGCATTAAAGATAAACGAATACTAATGTGTATATTTATTGATTTATATAAAATTACAATTACCTGTCTAATTTCGATGGTTCAGTGTGTCCAAGCGAGCGTAATCGCAAATTTATCGATATCGATAGAATTTTATCATATAGCGTGTCAATCCCTATCCCTTATGTCAAAATGTGTGACAGTTGATTCTTTATGTTGGTAGTAGATTATCGGAAAGTTGGTAATAAATACGTTCATAATTCGGTTCACTAGCTATAAGGAAAGTGCCAACTCTTAGAACGTAAGTGGTTATATGCTCTTTGTTAAGAAAGACAACCATGTCCGACAGTATGACTATGTGTAATCTAATCACACAACGTATTAATATAGGCTGAAATTATGATGTCGATGATAGCGAAAATGGGCTAAACAAAATAAAAATGGCCTCTCATACTAAATGGCTTATCAGCTGATTCGCGCTACTATGGAAACTCAAATAATTTTGAAATGTTCTTCGGGGAAAGTTGTTCCTTATCACCAGCCCGTCTTGAGATTTTCCTATCGGTCACGAGTCAAATTTCAGCCTACATTCGGACTGACATATATGTGTGAGCTTTCAATGTTTTGTGATCGAACTTGATACAAAAACTGTTTTTTTTAGTCTGTACACACTTTGCAGAGCTATTTTTACGTTTAATTAAAAACAACTTTTACTGTAATGAAATGAAATAAGCTTAATTCAATGTAGAATAGTACTATTATTATTGACGTCATGATTTGTAATAGAAACAGAAAAAAAATGTATTTTTATTAACACAATTTTTATTTTTTTTAACAATTTTGTGAGTCTAGATAGAATACCGGCTTGGGCGGGATATAAAAAATGTTAAGGCACTGCTTCGCTTGGCCAAGTTTATCACACGGCATGTAACGCATACCTGCTCAGTTTTATTAACAAACTACAGGCTATAACTTTAAACTAAATTTTAATCTTTCGCGGTTGTTTACATTATTCATAGTTAATTCGCATTAAAAATAATTCGTCGGTAAGAACCTGTTTAACATTATAACTTTGAATAGTACAACTTTACAGGTAACATTTAACGTTCATTGCGTAGTCGGTTAGTCATTATGATACCAAGAATATTAACCGGCTAAGCAATATTACTAAGAATGTCACCAGTAGATCTTGTAGCCTGTAGTTTTATAACACAGGGCACAGTAAGCGACATTTATACACAAGGCCATCTACGGAACCACAAAAAATAAATCATCTTTTCTATTAATTTTGGCCGAGTACTATCCAATTTCCAATGTTTGTTACATTATAAATTGTTACACTGTTAATTTTTTTGCCATTTTGGATATGGCTTCAAGATAAAAGTTTTTGTAGTTTGAAAAATCAAACCTGTAAAAAAATTGCTTGATACTATTTTTTTTTAATATAAATTATTTAATAACTTGATAAGTAACAAACTAGCTTTAGCGTCGAAGTTTATAAAAGAAATAATAAATAAATCGCTTCCACCTGTTCGCTCATTGTTTTTTTAACTTCAATTGATTACGTGTTTACATAATAATCTCAATAACCTGCCTATTTATATAATGAACATTATAATTTGATTTTAGTGTGTTATTTTTACAGTAAGGCTGATCACGTTGGTTTTTTAACGTGTTTATTCAGACCAATATAGGATGAAATTTAACTAGTGACGGATAGCGATAACTCAAGACGTGCTGGTGATAAGAAACAACTTTCCCCAAGCAACGTAAACCGAACTACGAAAAAAAATTTGACCTCCAATCTCCATACAAAATTACCGATCAGCGGATTTGAGTAAGGGAACTCAAAATATTTTTGTCATAATTCAACCTATGTTTCTTCGGAAAAGTTGTTCCTTATCACCAGCCCGTCTTGAGATTTCGCTATCGGTCACTAGTAAAAAATTTAAGGAACAGCCCTCCGAATACTGATAGTATGCATTCAGACCATGAAATTCAACAACTGACCATGAAAAAATATTTTAGAAAAAAAATACTTCCCATAGTAGGTAATTGCAGTCAGCTGATCTTGAATTTGTTTGGAAGGTCAATTTTTTTTTGTATGTAGGAGAAAGTTGTTCATTTACATGGTCTGCATGCACCCTATCAGTATTCGGAGGGCCGTCCCTTACACTCTATATACATAAATATAAAGCTGAGTTTCACAATTTATCCGATTCCGATTCCGTCTCAGATTGGTCTGATAGCGAGTCTTCTCGCAGACCTATTTCCAGTTTGCGGTAGTACTTGGCGTCCCTTACGTACGCTACGGCTTTGCGGGCGTAGTGTCCCGTGGGCGCTTCGGCGGTCGCGGGCGCTTCGTCCCTCAAGGCCTGCTCGAGGATCCCCTCCAACTTCGGCTGGATGTCCCCCAGCAGCGCGCGATGCGACGGCTCCGAGCGCCAGCAGGCCTGCATTATGTCCCAGCACTCGTCCGTGAAGTGGGGCAAGCGCTCGGGGCGGAGCCCTGCCGGGAAATTACATGTAGTTCACAGTCTGAATTGGGGATTTAAGGGAAAGGTCAAAACCATTTCAAAGTTTATATTTTATCTACAATATCTA
Organism: Tuta absoluta; assembly: GCA_027580185.1. NCBI lineage: Eukaryota > Metazoa > Arthropoda > Insecta > Lepidoptera > Gelechiidae > Tuta > Tuta absoluta. The sequence continues at coordinate 791,346 of JAQAHW010000045.1, forward strand.
AAATAAGAAAGTGTATTATTATTAAGATATTGAATAAATAACTTTACTATCGATGTTCTTTGTATGACGCCTATGAATAATTGTATTTGCCATTAAAAAAAAAAACATGTTTTTCGTGCAGGCAAAGGCATTTTAAGACTTTACCAACAATTGTGATGTCACTTCCTCAAAACATAGGAAAAATATTAAAAATAAAAAAATAAAGCAAACGATATCAAAATAAAGATTCGTTTCTTTAAATTACCTTTTTTATTAATGATGGGTTTGGTCTTGACTCTAGTCTAGGTCATAGGACAGAGACAGAGTCTAAGATGGAGCGAGCTCACCCAGAAGTAAGTAAAAGTAAGTAAAAACTCTTTATTACACACAAATACAGGATAATTAAAAAACAGAAAATCTTAATCTAAAGTGCGCAAAGGCGGTCTTATCGCTGAAAGCGATCTCTTCCAGAAGAAGCCTGTTCACTCTTTGAAGACCCACCAGTGAGACTTAACCGATTTTAAAAGTTATTGCAAATCCTAGGTCAAACAATTACTGAACCACTGAACCAATAACTTTATAAATGACACTGTCAAGTACCGAAACTACCGATTTGACTGATTTTAAGACGTTTAATGCTTTTTATACCCCCTTAGTCGTAAAGGCGTGATTTCGTGTTACGTTCTCGTTACGTACCTCTTTTGACTTTGCTCCACAGTTGTTCCTTGTTTTGGAACATTTCGAATACGGACGGCAGTTTTATGTTTCCGGCACACACGTACCTGTGAACAAATAATAAAGTTAAATCTATAATAATGTTTGACTTTTGTTGTGTGTAGAAGGATGTGACCTACATAAGTAATATACTATGGTTAACTATGCACTCACAGTGCAATGTTAATCTTTTATCATTTATGAAAATAAGTAGTATATACGGTGTATAAGAGACAGCGCTCCGAATACCGAATACTGGTACAGGCAAACCACGAAACTGAACAACTTTCCTCCAGGAAAATATAAAAAACGGCCTCCTATACAAAATCACAATCAGCTAATTGCATTTACTATAAAGTCATGTTTCTACGTTTCGTGTAATATTTATTTATTTATGGAAAATTTATCACTTTCATGGTCTGAAAGCACCCTATCAGTATTAGTAGGGCTGTCCCTTACACCCTGTAGGTATATATTTTAATTTACTAGCCCAAGACTTTATAATATTGTAATACTTTAAAGTGAATTAAAGTAAATTTTAATTTTATAGTCGTATTTTATTTTACATTTTATTAATCAGAACAGTTATGTTGGTAAACTGTTTACCTAAGACACAGGAATTTTTCTTTTTTATTTTCTATTTTTAGTTTAGGTAATAAGCCTCATAATTGTTTTTGTATAGTTTTACCTATTAGTTATTATGTTTATTAAATAAATAATTTGTATTTGTATGTTATGATAAAAATTCACCAAATAACTAAAATGCTTCCTAACCAGCTAAAATTTTAGTGACTTTGTATTTTATGGCGAGTTAGTATGTGTGTAAGCTCTGCACATGGTTTAAGAAAAAAACTGCCTCTCAGAAAGTACCAGGAGCCCATAACAAGTCAGGAGAAATCACTCACCAGAACAGAATGCCAAAGGCGTAAACATCGACAGCCGCGTCATACTCCCCGGCCAATAGTTCCGGGGCCATGTGGACGGGGGTGCCGACCACGGACCCGGAGATCAGAGCCTCGGCGGCGCAGAAACCGAGGTCAGAGAGTGCGGCTCTGTCGCGGTTGTCAAGCAGCACGTTCTTCATTTTGATATCGCGGTGGACCAGCCCTAGCGAGTGGAGGTAGCGGATACCTGTTGAAGATAACTATTCTGTTAAAGGTTCAACCATGTTACATGCAGTGAGGTTGCCCTGGCTGGCCTCGAGGCACAGATTAGGTAATAATTACTAACGAATTGAACGTGATTGTCCGAAAAAAATTATGGTTCCGTGCATTCACGTTAAGGAGTCGGTCCCGGCTAGTGTTTATGATTACTTAGACGGCGGTTGTTACTCAACCATGTCAGAGGCCTACTAATAGCAGTATGCGGTTGAAAAACTCTGACACCCGGGTTGATCGGATCGTGTACCACACACGAGAATTTATTTAATTTATTTTAACATACATACATACATAAATCACGCCTATATCCCTTACGGGGTAGGCAGAGCACTAACGGCCGTAACACGGATATTAACACCACGTCTGACAAAATTTTGAAGGTCAATCAGATAACTGTGTATCCCTCTAGTGACAGGTTGTCAGCCTATCGCCTAAAATTGCAATACACACCCTCGAGTCCCTAAGTCGTCTCTTACGACCCCCACAGGAAAGCAATGAGGTGATGCTATTCAATGCCGGCATCACACGGCAATTTATTTTTAAAAGAAGACAAAAAAGAAAAGAAGACTTATTGAGCTAAGATATGTTATGAATCTGTCTGAAGGATGTTACAAATATTGTTGCAACTAGTGTGGATGGGAACGTTGGAAGGGGAAGACCAAGACGCACGTACTTGGATCAGATCGGGGACGTTCTAGAGAAAGGTCATGTCAAGAGTGCCCCAAACCGACGAGCATGTATGAAAAGATTAAGGCATGTTGAAGAAGCGAAAGAGGTGTGTCAGGATCGTAGCAAGTGGAAAGATGTAGTCTCTGCCTACCCCTATGGGAAAGAGGCGTGATTATATGTATGTATGTATGAAGTTAATTTCGATGGCGTTCACCTTCGACGATGTCAGCGCTGATGCGCATCCGCTTGGCGAAGCTGAGGCCCGCCCTGACAGCCGCGTGCAGGTCCCGCTCCTTCCGCTCGGAGACCAGCAGCACGCAGGGCCCGGAGCTGCTGTGGCGCTGCACTATCGAGCCGTGCAGCCGGACTATACGAGGGTGCTGGGGTATGCTTCTGTCATAAGCATTGTGTAGTGTGTAGTCACCTTCGACGATGTCAGCGCTGATGCGCATCCGCTTGGCGAAGCTGAGGCCCGCCCTGACAGCCGCGTGCAGGTCCCGCTCCTTCCGCTCGGAGACCAGCAGCACGCAGGGCCCGGAGCTGCTGTGGCGCTGCACTATCGAGCCGTGCAGCCGGACTATACGAGGGTGGTGGGGTATGCTTCTGTCATAAGCATTGTGTAGTGTGTAGTCACCTTCGACGATGTCAGCGCTGATGCGCATCCGCTTGGCGAAGCTGAGGCCCGCCCTGACAGCCGCGTGCAGGTCCCGCTCCTTCCGCTCGGAGACCAGCAGCACGCAGGGCCCGGAGCTGCTGTGGCGCTGCACTATCGAGCCGTGCAGCCGGACTATACGAGGGTGGTGGGGTATGCTTCTGTCCTAAGCATTGTGTAGTGTGTAGTTACCTTCGACGATGTCAGCGCTAATGCGCATCCGCTTGGCGAAGCTGAGGCCCGCCCTGACAGCCGCGTGCAGGTCCCGCTCCTTCCGCTCGGAGACCAGCAGCACGCAGGGCCCGGAGCTGCTGTGGCGCTGCACTATCGAGCCGTGCAGCCGGACTATACGAGGGTGCTGGGGTATGCTTCTGTCCAACAAATGATAGAAAAGATTGGAATATTTAGCTTAGACTACATTCAATCTGTAAAGATATGATTAGTCGTCGGGTATTCGTTGCAAAACTTAATATTTTCTTGAGTTTGCACAACTATTGCTCATCACAATAAAACAATTTTAAACGGATTTGAGTTTTGTTTATTTTACAAACATACATACACATATCAAATTATCCCTTGTGGGGTAGGCAGAGCGTAAACGGCCGCAAAAACAGACATTTACGCCTAGTCTGACATATATCTGAGGGCCATTCGGAAAATTGTGTATCGCCATAGTGATAGGTTGTCAGGCCATCGCCTTAAATTGCAATACACACTCTCGAGTACCTTAGTCGCCTTTTACAACTCCCACGGGAAAGAAATGGGGTGATGCTATTCTAAGCCGACATCGTACGGCGGTGTTTATTTTGGATTTAAAATTCCTACGTTTCGGGCTCTTTACAAAGCCCGTGGTCACGGAGGACTAAGGTGTTAGACGTCATTATTTAGAATAATGAATTATTTTTGTTCTACCGCCATCTATTTCTTAATTGCCTAGCGTAACGTCCGGAGTCTTTTATGTGATGAGTAATAGTTGTGCAAACTCAAGAAAATATTGCCAAATTTTAGCTTGGACTACATTCAATCTGTAAAGATAGAATTGTTTCGTAATTGTCAAAAACGACACTACGGCTTTAATTTGTTTTCAAAAGATTATTTTCAAGGTACCCTTTCGGCTTTATTTGTTACTCGTATTCTGTAGCACGCGGTTAATTTTTATCACATCGAGGGCAAGTGTAGTAGGTACACTATGTTGTGCGTAAGCAAACAAAATGTTAGCAATAGTGTCTGGTTGGTTCGCGGTTATGCCTCTCCTGTATTATACTACTAGATTTCCGCCCAGCTGTTTTACCCGCTGCCACTCATTTTCCCGTGGTAATAGTTGTTTTACTACAGTAAAAAGTGGCCTATGTGTTATTCCAGGTTATACTCTGCCTGTGTTCCAAATTTCATCCAAATCGGTCAAGCAGTTTGAGCGTGTAGAGGTGAAAAACATACATACACACAAACTCTCAGATTTATAATATTAGTAGATTATCTGTGGTCTCGTTAACTCACCTAGTGTAGTAGAACTCCATGGTCAACTCGTGATAATGCCTCTCGTGTAAATTATCTGTGCTCTCGTCACCTTGAATAGCAGCTGGCAACACTGACCTGGTGTAGAAGAACTCCATGGCCAGCTCGTGGTAGTGCCTCTCGTCGGCTGGCAACACTGACTTGACGGCTGCCGGCGACCGCCCCCCCCAGCCACCCCGCACCGAGTACACCACACCGTACTGACCGCGACCTGACGGAGACACATTGTAAGATCCTATTAAATTTGGTGCAAATATATTTAAGGTGGATTTTACTCGTAAAACTGAATAAATTTCCTCATGAAACAGTATGGCTACCTATAAATGTTAAAAAAAATATACTAAGGTTGTTAATTTTTGGCTTTTAGTTTTTGAACACACAACGCAAGCCTTTAAAAAAATAAGCACTTAAGAACTTTTGTAAGTTAAGCTCTCAAATTATGCCAACGGACTAAGAAGAACGACATAATATGAATATATTTTTTTGACCAGCCATACAAAAAAACACTTTTTTTAAATTTTGTAATATAAAAATATATTTCGATCTATGTTTAATGGGGTCAATTGTTTAGTTTCACAAGTAGAACTTATCCTGAAATATTTGCACAAAATTTAATAGGACTTAGTAGGAATATAATAGTACCTTATATTACTTTTCAAGCTAGCTGATCGTGATTTTGCACAATACACACATTTCACGCCTATAATCCCTTGCGGGGTAGGTAGAGCGTAAACAGCCGCAAAAAGCGAACATTTACGCCACGTCTGTCATTGGGAAAATTGTGTATCGCTTCAGTAACAGGTTGTCAGCCCATAGCCTAAAACTGCAATACACACCCTCGAGTCCCTTAGGCGCCTCTTACGACTCCCACGGGAAAGAAATGGGGTGATGCTATTTTAAGCCGGCATCACACGGCAATTTTGTATTAGGTCCTATAAAATTCAGTGGAACTGAACAACTGTCTTATATTTGTGTATGCATTTTTTTATACAGGGCGACAGCCCTCCGAATACTGATAGGTGCATTCAAACCATGAAAGTGAACAACATTCCAAAAAAAATATTTCAGAGAACGTCAAAAAATTGTGAACTTTCCATAGTAAATGTAGTCAACTGATCGTGATTTTGTATGGGAAGTCGAATAATTTTTGTCGTTTCCTGACATAATGTTCCTAGGGGAAAGTTGTCCAGTTAATATAATTTATGAAAGTAAACCTGAGTATATGCAACCTTGATTGCATGTCCCAGCTTCGATTCCCGGCGTAGATATTTGAATGAGAAGTAGGGTTGTGTCTTGAATAATTAATAAAATACGAGACTATGATGTTTAAAACAGTTCTCATTATCAGTGTTCAAAAGTAGAACAGTTCTCATTAATCAGTTTTCCAAATGTGTAAGATTATATTCATTGAAATATTTTCACTCTATAGCACTAAGTACAATACAATACAAAACAAATAATTTATTTTCCATCACAAAATACATACAGAAATAAAAAAATATGAGCACAACATTCAAATATTAAACCAAGGTACACAAAAGTAAGTATAGCATGGAAAAAAGGTATGGGCACAGCGCAGTGCTGATTTTTAAACCCAACATTAGTAAATTAAAATTTTAAAAAGTACCTATTTCTCTCCCCAGTTCCGGTGTCCCGTACATGAGTAGGTCACACATCGAAGTACTCTCGAGACACAATCGAGCGAACGACGGGGCGAACCTGACAAACAAAAGGTCATTTAGATAAGGTAAATTATACCATTGTATAAAAAGAACTTTTCTGTGTCCACTTAACTAGAGACCGATAGCGAAATCTCAAGACGGGTTACCCAAGATGGGTCAAAATACGAAAATTAAAATTGGAAGTCACATACAAAAATGGCCGGTCAGCTGATTGAGTTACTATGGAAACTCAAAATATTGTTCGTCTTATTTCAACCTATGTTCCTTGGGGAAAGTTGTTCCCTATCACCAGCTTGTCTTGAGATTTCGCTATGGGACACTAAAATTTCACCCTATATATACTTAAAACTACGCGTCGGAATTAGAGGCGCTTTTTTACTAGATAGAATGCTTCTAGATAAAGATTTATTACGTATAATGGTAAAATATATAATATAAGTCGTGTGAACGCGGCTTAGAATAGCATCACCCCATTTCTTTCCCATGGGTGTCGTAAAAGGCGACGATATGGACGTTTATTGTAATTTTAGGCGATTGGCTGACAACCTGATTTGATTACTTGTTTATTTGGTGAGAAATTTCCAAAAGAGTGAAAAATGGTCTAAATATGGCGATTCCGCTCTGTTTTCACCACGGAGCAGAAAGGTTTTCACACACAAGATTTGTCACTAGTAGGTAGGAACGTTTAAAAGTTTGAGGAAGGAACTTAAATATACTTTTTCTCCATATAAGGGGGCTCACTTTAGTAAAGCGGAACGTGTCTCTAATATTCTAGCAGTTTCTGAAGATTGACTCATAAGTGCATGATGTGAGTGCCGTTAAAGGCATTTAAAAAAAAATTCAGAGAGAATGGAAGATTTGGCTGCATAGACTTATAGCGTTTGCTTTGTACGAAATAACTTCAAAAGATAAATACTCTCACGTGCAAAATTACTTTGGATTTTTCGTGGTATCAATTTTAGGTTTATTGTAATAGTTTTACACTCCAATTGCTCTTTTTTATTCTCGTAGGTGTCTAGTAGTATCAATCAATACATCAATTGTGTCTTGTAGTAGTAGCAGTCATTTGTCAATTCGTGCAGCGCTGGGCTCCATATCGTCTCAATGGCGGCGCATCCTTACTCGTGTGTATTGACGCCCTCAAACTATACCCTCATTAGTTATCAGTATATCTCTTCCCGCGTATTAATAGTACATTGTTGTCGAGGTATGGAAAATAAGACTTTGCTGGACGAGTATAAGTCAAGCAAAGTAATTTTCCCCGAGGCTTACATAGTGCTTTTCTCAAAAAAAGGCTAGGAAATGAAAGATTGTACTTCTTTTAAAAGTTAGCTAGCGACGTAGCGACCACAACACAACGAAACAAATAAAAATTTACAATTTTCCCACCAATTGTAATTTTTTAAAATAAATTCGCCTGTAAGGCACAGTATTACGTAATATTCAGCCATACTAAATGTTTAGTTCATTCTTTTCTTTTTTAATTCTGGACAGGCAAAGGTCTTCACATCATACAGCCTCGTCTTTAGTTACCTGTTTCATACAAAATTACGTTCCGTTTCTATTAGAGTCATCGAGTCGAGTAATTTTGAAATTAAATTATGTGGGTTTAGCGTATAACGAATTTATCTTAATGGACACCAGCAAAGGATTTCCATACAACTTTGCTGGCGTGATCTGAGACGTGACAAACAATGTGAAACTTCGCGGTTTCTTTTTTTGAAAAAAAAAAAATGAACACATTTCCTAGCATGTTTGAGAAAATATACTTTTTCTCCATATAATGGTGCTTACTTCTTCCTAATGGCCAACTTGACGTCTTCCGTGTGATGCAGGCGGCCTGCGAGCGCCGTCTCCAGCGACGCCAGCGCCGACTGGTAGCGCTCGTGAGCCACCGACAACCGCTCAAGGATCTGGACACATTATAGACACTAGTTGAGGCGAGTGTAGCCGTGAACGACCTTTACAGTGGCATCACTTGACAATAAAAAAAAAATCTCTTTATATAAACAATATATCAGAATGTCCGATGCCTTAACTTTGCCATAACTTTAATTACAGCGAATATTTCATTGTGTTTGCAGGTTCTAATTTAACTAAAGTATAACACTAAAAACTTGGTCAACGGACATTCTGATAGATAGTTTGTATGAAGAAAAAACTTGTTTTTGTGAAGTGGTGCCACTGTAAAGGTCGTTGGGCATCGACCTCGACGGTGGCGCCACTTCACAAAAACAAGTTTTCTCTCTATATTTGTATAGAATCTATCTATCAGAATGTCCGTTGACCAAGTTTTTAGTATTATACTTTAGTTAAATTAGAACCTGCAAATCCAATGAAATATTCGCTTTTATTAAAGTTATGGGAAAAATAACCTAAAACCGGCCACTTTTAGTATTAATTCCCATAACATTGATTACAGCAAATATTTCATTGAGTTTTTAGGTTCTAATTTTACTTAAAGATAATACAAAAAACTTGGGCAACGGACATTCTAATATAATTGTTTGTATAAAGAGATTTTTTTCGTGAAGTGGTGCCACTGTCGAGGTCGTTCACGTGTACACTCGCTATAAACACATACCATACAAAATCTCGAGGATTCTTCTATTTAGCATAGCTTCTACTTGATTCTTGGGCAAAGTTGTGTCTTATTACTTTTGGGTTATTATAGTCTTATTGTAATGCTACGTTTACCCACTTCTGTTCCTGCCGCTGCCGCGAATATTGCCCGTAATACTTTGATGCAAGTATCGATGCAACTGAGTGTTCACACACTGCCGTTGTGAAAACGAATGAGCGAGATAGCAATACATTCCATTCGCGCTCGTGCTGCCGTTCTTTACACTCGCGCACGAAAAACCGACAGTTGTAGGCATGAGAAGTGGCAGCAGCATGACAAGTAGCAGCGCGAGTAACCTGTTTACATACTCGCGCTGCCCACTTCCCTCACTATGTCCCTGCTCATTTCTCGAGCCATTATAATCAAAATTATTGTAGTTAAATTTTTATTTTGATTATTATGGAATATTCTAAATTCTGGAGGCGGTGGCCTGGTTTCCTATAGCACAGGGTTTTGCTTGTTTAGGTACCAACCTCTGCAAACAATGTCTGTTACACTACGTAATATATTCCTGTCTGTACTGTATCTAGTTTTTTGAGAAAAATAAATGTTTTATTATTACAATTTTAAAGACATTTTATTATATAATTTTAATTATTTTTAGATTATGATTCACTATGAACGATGTCTGAAATAAAAGAATTGTATTTTATATAATGTGAGTTGACCTGCGTGGAGATGACTCGCGCGACTCGCTGCGGCGTGAGCGACTGCGCGGTTTGCGACGCCACGTGACGCCTCCACACGGGGCTTAGCACGCAACACGCCTCCTCGCCACCGCCGGTTACTATTCGCAGTCTGTGGACAAAGGGAAATTATGATTGAGTATTATTGGAAGAAAATAAAAGGACTTTTATTCGGAAAAAATTAACAATTTTTGAATACAAATACTTACTACATATATCACGCCTATATTCCTTGCGCAGTAGGCAGAGCGTAAACGGCCGCAAAAAACGGACAATTACACCACGTCATACAAATATTTGAGGACCATTCGGAAAATCGTGTATCGCCATAGGTTGTCAGCCCATCGCCTAACATTGCAATACACACCCTCAAGTCCCTTAGTCGCCTCTTGCGACTCCCATGGGAAAGAAATGAGGTGATGCTATTCTAAGCCGGCATCACACGGCATTCACGGCAAATACTTACTTACACATAATAATAGTAAAATACAAAAACAATGTTGCCATCAAATAGGCGATAACGTTAGCTTAGTTGTTTTTCAGTCATCTCCTAGTAGTAAATATCATATTCGCACAATGCCGTGTAACAAAAACTTTGCAGACATGATAAGACCATAAAACTGAACAACTTTTTCTATGAAGTCAATGTTGGAGAACGAAAAAAAACAACGCCGCAAACAAAATTCCCAATCAGATGACTGACTTCTATGGAAACCCGTTAAATAATCGTTTACCAACATGTCCGATCATACACATACCATACATACACATTGCACGCCTATATTTCCTTGCAGAGTAGGCAGAGCTTAAATAGCCGCAAAACAGACATTTACACCACGTCTGACAAATATTTGAAGGTCATTAGAAAAATACATTTTTTTCAATACTACGGTCTATTTTACAAACTTACTTGTTAAATAATCTCCTCAGCGAGTCAAACAGCGAGCGTATGAGCGAGAAGGAAGCGCATGGTTGCAGGTCCACGGTGCGTGCGACAGAGACGAGAGATCGCATCGCTTCACTCGCAGGCCGCCCGCCCAGCTCAGCGCGACAACTTGCTTCTAGAGATTCTAAGCATCTGGAAATATAAAGATTCTAAGCCTTTGGCATTCTATAGATTCTAAGCATTTGGCATTCTATAGATTCTAAGTATTTGGAAATATATAGATTCTAAGCATTTGGAAATATATAGATTCTAAGTAGTTGGAAATATATAGATTCTAAGCATTTGGAAATATATAGATTCTAAGCATTTGGAAATATAAAGATTCTAAGCATCTGGAAACATATAGGGAGAAATGTGACTAGTGACCGATAGCGAAATCTCAAGACAGGCTGGTGATAAGGCACAACTTTCTCCAAGAAACGTAAGTTGAAACTTGTCAAAAATATTTTATATTTTGATTATTTTTCGTGTGGGACACCGAGTCGACGAACGATCAGCTGATCAGCTATTTTGTATGGGAGATGTTTTTTTCGGATCTTGATCTATGTGCCTTAGGGAAAGATGTTCCTTATCACCAGCTCGTCTTGAGTTTTCGATAACGGTCACTAGTAAAATTTTACCATATAGAAGGTTCTAAGGTTCATACCGAGAGAAGTGGAAAAAGAGGAGAGAGGCCTTTGCCCTGCAGTGGGACAACCTGGGCTCTTAAATAAATAAATAAATAATAGAAGGTTCTATTAAATTCGGTGCAAATATTTTTAGAGTTCAACTCGTGAAACTGAACAACATTCTTTAACGGACATAGGTTGAAATATGAAAAAAAGTGGGCCTGCCATTAAAAATTTGTTCACATACTGTGTCAGTTGTATGGGAGGTCCAATTTCTTTTTTAATATTTCGACCTAGGTTCTTTTGGGGAAAATTGTTTTGTTTCACAAGTAGAAATCATCCCAAAAAAATTTTCATTTTTCTTTTATCTCTTGCAGAGTAGGCAGACCGTAAACAGCCGTAAAAACGACATTTACGCCACTTCTGACAAACACTTGATGGTTATTTAAAATAATAAGTATCACCATAGAGACCGTTTGCCGTGTGTTGCCGGCTAAGAATAGCATCACCCCATTTCTTGCCCGTGGGTGTCGTAAGAGGCGACTTAGGGACTTGAGGGTGTGTATTGCAATTTTAGGCGATGGGCTGACAACCTGTCACTATAGCGATACACAACTTTCCGAATGACCCTCAAATATTTGTCAGACGTGGCGTAAATGTCCGTTTTATGCGGCAGTTTACGCTCTGCCTACCCCGCAAGGGATTATAGGCGTGATATATGTATGTATTTATGTATAGAGACAGGTTGTCAGCCCATCGCCTAATATTTCAATACACATGTAACCTTTGAGTGCCGTAGTCGACTTTTATGACACCCACGGAAAAGAAATGAGGTGATGCTATTTTAAGAAACACTCCTGTATTTTAATTACGAAAGCTTGTTAAACCACAAAAAATATTGGGTAGTAAGGTATTAATATTGTTACCTTTGCAATGTTCCAAAGTAAGTTTCATTGAGACAATCCACAAACTTGACTAGTTTCAGACTTATTTTTCGACTGAGTTTTGAGAGAACTGTAAAGAAACGAAAAAATTATGTAACATAAGAAAATATGGGTTGCATTTTACTGGCGACCGATAGCAAACCTCAAGATGGACTAGTGATAAGGAACGACTATCCCCAAGATAAATAGGTTGAATATGACAAAAATATTTTCAGAGTTCATAGTAATTTAAATCAGCTTATCGTCAATTTTGTATGGGAAGTACAAATTCCATTTCGATTTTCGACCTATGTTCCTCGCGGAAAGATGTTCCTTATCACCAGCCCGTTTTGACTTTTCGCTATCGGTCACTACTATAATATCACCCTATATACATATATATTTGGTACAAAACAGCAAGACACCAAAATGGTTCGTTTCCTTTATAGTTGTTAAATAATTTGTGACGTTTCAGACCCCGAAACTAAACAACTGTCTCCCAGGGAACAAATGTTAGAAAACGACAAAATAAACAACTTTCCAATTCTATACAAAGTCAGTCAGCTGATCATGAATTTCTTATGGGAGATCAATTAATTATTCTCGATTCCCACCCTTACCTGCCATGTGGAAAGTTGTTCAGTTTCATGGTCAGATCATTCCTGTAATGTTTCGGTACACTGGTATACAATGGCCTCAATTTGGGACATAAATTCTCCTTACTTGCCTTAAATTAGTGCTGTCTCATTCTGTCAAATAGGTTTAGACAAGGATAGAAGATATCTTAGTTACGTCATGTCTTATAATTTGAGGGAACAAACGTGTTATCTGTCAGAATAAGGCGACGATAAAAACAGTGGCGACTAAATTGACTAGAAAATGCGAAGAACCCATTGATATTTTTAAACATGACAAGACTAAAATATGTCCTATACTTTTCTGAACCTATTTGACGGAATGTGACAGCACTAATTTAAGGCAAGAAAGGATTGTGATTGATGAGGGCAATGTGTGGCCCACAACAGAAACATGAAAGTGATCAACTTTTACCATGGAACATAAGTCGAATTTTTAAAAAGAAACTGAAACTCGCATACAAACTGACTCGGTCGGCTGCTACATTTTGTATGGGAGATAAAATTATTTCTTATTTCGCACTATTATACCTCTACATGGAAAGTTAGTGTTCAACATGGTCTGATTGGGATTCCGTCGTTTTGCATATTGTTGAAGTTCCTAACATACTTTGGCATATCTCGGTTTGCATAAAATTCTTTGTCATACTATTTGTTTGGCATTATGTGTATATGTCATACTGCATTGAAAGTCGTACTATTATTTTCACCTATTTTATTTTAGACTAGTTTTGAGTCGCATATTTGTTATTTTTCATAATGTTTTTCTTCATAATAGGTTATGGTGCGGCGGGGGTGGACTTTGGGCCACCCTCAAGCCGCGAACATGTTTTTAAAATAATGCCAACGAATAACATACCTAGTTATTTTTATGCTAATGAATAATATACCTAGTTATCTCTATGCTTATAGACATTATGACTTGGTAATTGATGCTACAAGGGTTATGCGTGTTGTTTTTATGACTTTGAATAATTATGACTATATAACATATGCGTCATACAAATATGACTTTAAATTTTATGCAAACCGACCCCAAACCGATCTGATCACTTCTGCAAAGTTTCGGTACACCGTCCCTTACACCTGTATAGACTAAAGAGTATACTCTCATATATGCTCACCAGTTTGTTGCACATCCAGCGAAGCCTGCTTCACGGATATGTTGACGCTGTTGGTGCAGTATGTGGCGTCCGTGGCGAGTGTGTCGGTCCGCCAGCGGCTGCTCCATAGCGAGAACATCTCGGATTCGTTCTCAACACGGATCGCGCCAGCCGCAGACGATAGGGACGTTGTGTCCTCGGCTTTAGGCTGGAAAAAATTACATGCATACAAACAAAACCTCACACACACACACACACACATATATCACGCATATTATCCCTTGCGGGGTAGACAGAGCGTAAACGGACATATACGCCACGTCTGACAAATATTTGAGAGTGATGCAGAGAATTTTGTATCGCCATAGTGAAACTTTTGTGGAACGTTGACATGTAACAAATGTAACGAAGACGATAGCGACTTTGTGTCCTCGGCTTTAGGCTGGAAAAATTACATGCATACATATAGATTGTTCGAGAGTGTGCTCAAGAGCTTTACAACGAAAAAACAAAACTTATAAATTAATAAAAAGACGCGAAAAACGAGAATAGATAAAAAAAAAACAATAACTTTTTTATATCTTTGTGTGCTCAAGAGCTTCACGACCTTGTTCCACCAGCTCCCGTCTACCATCGGACATCCAGACGCACCGCCGGATACCATCCGTACCTGGTTGTCATTCCACCAATTCGGACTAAGCGCTTCCAGTCATCATTTATAATGCGCACTGCTAAAGAGTGGAACTCACTACCTGCGTCTGTGTTTCCAAACGCATACAACCCTAATCTCTTCAAAGTAAGAGTGAACAGGCTTCTTCTGGATGAGCTCGCTCCATCTTAGACTCTGTCTCTGTCCTATGACCTAGACTCAAGTCAAGAGCAAATCCATCATTTATAACAAGAAAAAAAAATGCATACAAACAACACCTCACACACACACATATATCACGCATATTATCCCTTGCGGGGTAAGCAGAGCGTAAACGGCCGCAAAAAATGAACATATCCGCCACGTCTGACAAATATTTGCGAGTGATTCGGAAAATTTTGTATCGCCCCTAAAATGCAATACACACCCTTAAGTCCCTTAGTCGCCTCTTACGACTCCCAAGGGAAAGAAATAGGGTGATGCTATTCTAAGCCGGCATCACACGGCACCAACAAAACCTTTAATGAACCTTAATTAACTTGTAACACCTTTTTTTTTCTAGAATGCGGTTATTTTTGTTTGGTAGTATTTTGTGCACTTGACACTGGCCGATTTGCGTTCTGCGCGGCCATATTTTTGAAGAAAGTGGAACCAGCTGTTTTTTTTTGTTAGCCGGTCGGGTCAACAGTTTAAGAGGACCGATATTTTTACTTCAAATTATTTTGGTGTAGTCGCCAAGGTGAGTTTTGTTGTTGGATTGCTTTGTGGTTCTTTTATCGTTATCTTTCTTGTTTATTTATTATTCTTCTTCTTCTTCGAGAAGATGATTTATTAGTAACATTTTACTATTGTAATTTTATTGTATCTACTTTCAATCTACTTTTGTGGAACGTTGACATTGTTATTTTTCTATTTAATATTTTTGACGATCACATTATCCTCTGACATTTTTATTTGGTTTTAGTGTTGTAATTATGAATTTAATAATGTGAAATGAATTAATCTAAATAGAATATTTTGTCAGTTCCATCTTTTACTTCCTACAGGAGAAAATGATTTGAATGGATTATTCCTTCCCGCTTATCTGAAACGTAAACAATGACACGTATCCTTTATGTTTGAAAAAGCTATAGGGCACGTTCTATGTAAGTGTAGTACAAAAGTATGTTCTAGAAAAACGTCAACGTACCTTCTTCTTGAAACTGTCCATCGCGCTCAAACTTTCGTCATTGGAATGTATGATGTCGTAGTCATCAAAATTGTAGCTATCATACGACACGGCCTCTTCGCCGTCTGAAGGCGTTTGGTCGGCCGACTGACTGGCCGATTGGTCGCCCGATCGATCGCCCGAATGGTCGCCGGTGTGGTTGAAAGAACTTCGATTGGTCTGGCTCGATATCTGTAGTGAGATCTTATCTGGGCTGCTTCGTGATGAAGAGTAGAAGATTGAGTTGGATATGACGAGGCGACGGTCTTGGTGCCAGGGGTGGTCTGAAAATTAAAAAAAAGAATAAACAATTGATTTTTTTAAATATTAGTGCATAGTTGTCGCGGCCAGGGATATAAGGCATTCAATGCCCTCAAATTGGGATACAAATTATCTTAACTTACATTTATTTAGTGCTGTCACTTTCCACCAAATAGGTTAAGATAAGGATAGGCGATATCTAAGTCCTGACATGTTTATAAAATATTAATGGTTTCTTCGCAGTTATGAATCAATTTAGTCGCCTTATTTTGACAGATAACGTGTATTTTTCGTCAAATGATAAGACGTGACGTGACTAAGATATGTCCTTACTTCTTCTAAACCCATTTAACGGAAAGTGACAGTAATAATTGAAGGTAAGTTAAGATAATTTATATCCCGTATTTAGGCCATTGTTAGACGTTACGTACCGAAATAGTAGTTTATGCAACTGTCGTATAATGGGGGTCATTAGAATGCGAGTGTCTGTTTATCACACGAGGCGCAGCCGAGTGTGATAATAGTTTGACACGAGCATTCTAATGCCTAATTATAGCAGTTGCATACACTATTTTATCTACACTCTCCAAAAAATTACTCAAAAACACTTTTCTAAACGTACGTACCATTGCAAGGCCCGATACAAGGTCAAATTCAATACGAGAACGTAATATGGCTTGGTATGAATTTTTGAAAATTCTGTACTTTAGCAGTTGTTTAGATGTGGAGTCTTAACAATAACTTAACTAAACAACTGAACAACATCTGGACAACATCTGAACAACAACTGAACAAAATCTGAACAACATCTGGACAAAATCTGATCAACAACTGAACAAAATCTGAACAACATCGAAAAAACATCTGTACAACAACTGAACAACATCTGAACAACAACTGAACAACATCGGAATAACAACTGAACAATATCTAAACAACTGCTCAACATCTGAACAACATCTCAACAACAACAGAAAAAAAACCTATTAAAACAACTGAACAACATCCGAAAAATTTCCGTACAACAACAACTGTCAGGTGCGACGGAAGATAGCGATTTGAGTATTGGCAAAAAAAACTTCATTTCATTTCTCAACTTTATCGTATTAAGAGTTTTCTCATTAAGTCATTACGCTTCTGTAATTTATAGTAAACCCTAGTTTTTATAGGCAGAATGCATCATTCGAACATTATGAGACGAGTGTATATAAAAATATACACTCGTCTCATAATGTTCGAATTATGAATTCGAAAACAGATGCATAATGACCTACTTTATGCATTCTGCCTATAAAAACTAGGGTTTACTATAAATTACAGAAGCGTAATGACTTAATGAGAAAACTCTTAATACGATAAAGTTGAGAAATGAAACGAAGTTTTTTTTTCCAATACTCAAATCGCCATCTTCCGCCGCACCTGACAGTTGTTGTTGTACGGTAATTTTTCGGATGTTGTTCAGTTGTTTTAATAGGTTTTTGTTCTGTTGTTGTTCAGATGTTGATTAGTTGTGGTTCAGATGTTATTCCGATGTTGTTCAGTTGTTGTTCAGTTTTTATACAGATGTTGTTCAGATGTTGTTCAGTTGTTGTACAGATGTTGTTTCGATGTTGTTCAGTTGTTGTTCAGTTGTTGTTCAGATGTTGTTCAGATGTTGTTCAGTTGTTTAGTTAAGTTATTGTTAAGACTCCACATCTAAACAACTGCTAAAGTATAGATTTTTAAAAATTCATATCAAGCCATATTACGTTCTCGTATTGAATTTGTCCTTGTATCGGGCCTTGCAATGGAAAAGTGTTTCTGAATTTTTTTTGAGAGTGTAGATAAAATAGTGTATGCAACTGCTATAATTAGGCATTAGAATGCTCGTGTCAAACTATTATCACACTCGGCTGCGCCTCGTGTGATAAACAGACACTCGCATTCTAATGACCCCCATTATACGACAGTTGCATAAACTACTATTATAATACGACTACGAAGAGTGTACACTACACCAGAAATAGGTCTAAAAAACTATTATTTACATCACACATCACATCAACCAGTAGTAGGCCTCCCCTTTTCAAAGGGGGCTTTTTCAAATACCATTACAGTACGACCATCCCAATAAGCCATATTTGACAGCTGCCAGATTCGTAAATGTCCGTTTTTTACGTCCGTTTACGCGCTCTGCCCAACCCGCAAGGGATTATAGGCGTGATATGTGCATAATTTTTTTTATTGATACTGGTAAGTGGTTAAAAATTTTTTTTATTGATACTGGTAAGTGGTTAAAATTTTTAATATGAAGCGTAAATAATGTTACATATATCAGATACACTAATACACATGTCATATTGGTAGTTTGGTCTTTAATTCCGCTCTGCGTCAGATTTTTTATGAAAATATTGGTTGTCATGTTTTAAAAATTAACATTATATTGACAACTCTTTTAGTATGGAACTGACAGCCGTGAAATATGTCTAATTAGAACGGCCTAACTTTAGTCATAGGAGTATGCATGTCATACCATCGACGCTCCAATCCATATTGTCAATCTCGCTGCGCATCTCCTCAAGCACTTCCTGCATTATTTGCAACAATTCCTGCTTCTTATCACCCTCGGAGAACTTCTCGTTTATCGTCTGGAATAAATATACGGTCGATTTAAACATTGAATACCAAATTTTAAAACACTTCCCGCGTTAGGTATACAATTTTTGAAAACTTGGAAAATATTTAAGCGCGGGCAGGATTTGAACCTGCGATTTACGAGTGACGACGCCTCTTCCGTCTGGGCTACCGCAGCTCGTTCCTTGCCCGCCAATTTTGCAAGTGTATTTTAATGCCAGTAACGCGTGGCACGGCTCCATCTACCGGGTTAGTTCTGCACATTAGGATTACGATTTAAACATGTTTGTTTTATCCTATCACGGTAGGGTTATAGGCAAACCAGTGCCATGTATTATCATTGTACAGGTACAGGTCCACATTTACAGGCGAAAATCTGCCTGTAGCACACTTGTAGTTACTACAGATTACAGGCGTTTTATGAAGACACTTGTAAAGCTACCATAGTAAGTACCGCTCCAAATCTCGACTACAGGTAAATTTTACAAGTCGATGTACAACACTATCGATTCATTCATTTCATTAACTCAAATTCAACGTCAATGCTATAGCACAGATAAAATAATGTAAAAATATGTATACACTTTGCTAAATATATAAGACATTACACTGAAAATTATTATTTTAATAAAAAGGAAATTACAAAAATGAAATCTAGGTCAGACGACCTGTAAAATTATTCACAAGTTGTAAGTTTTTACAGTTGTAGTTTACAAGTCTTTTGATGAACACCTGTAAAAACTTGCTCGATTGTGTTTTTAAAAGCAAAATCTACCCTATGGTTTGTCGATGGAAATCTACAGGTGCCTGTAGCTGTGACTTGTAAAATTGTAGACCTGTAACTTCGAAAAACGCCTGTAGTTGTAATTTTCATCAGTGTTGCTATTTAAATATTAATTTTGGCGCGATGTTGCCACTTTTTCGCCTGTAGAATTGTAGTTGTTCAATGATAGCACAGGCCACAGATGTGACGCTCGCGGGGCAAGAAGTAGGTGGGCTGTCAAACCGTCGACATCTCGGTCTACGACTGCCGGCGTTGTGTTGGCAGCGACGCTTTGTAAGTAGCCTTATTAATTTAATTATTTATTTGTTTTATACTTTATTGCACATGGTACAAAATGCGGGCCCAATGCCACGCGACATTCTCTACCGGCCAACCAGAAGGTAAACAGAATTAATTAGAACAATGTAATGAACCCCAAGTCTAAACGATTTATCTCTTGCCGGTTTCATCGATTATTACTAGAGTAGCAGATATTTTACGGTTTGACAGGTGGCCCAAAACTTATGTAATTGTGTGTAGAATTAAGTGTTATGAACTTTCGTGGTCTCGATTAATGACTCAAAATATTAAAATGTGCAAAAATAGTGATCGTCGAAATATTAAGTAAGAACGCCATTTTAGTATCTTGAGTAATTATGAGTCAATTCTGCAAAGTTTGCGCACTGGTTAATATATACACACACATATCACGCCTGCAATCCTTTGCGGGTTAGACAGAGTGTAAATAACCGCGAAATACGGACATTTACGCCACGTCAGACTATGAGGGGCATTCGGAAAAATGTGTATCGCCATAGTGACAGATAGACAGTCCTGTCCAACCTGTCTCTATGGCGATACACAATTTTCCGAATGACCCTCAAATGCTTGTTAGACGTGGCGTAAATGTCCGTTTTTAGATTCCAGATGACTACCGATAGTCCAGCTACTTTTTTTCTTGTTAGGGTGGTGTGTAATGTATAACGCGCCTTCCTATATTAAGCTTACCTTAGCATAATTTAGGCTATAAGATTCATTATATTATTTGAATAAGAGCAGTCAATATATCCCGTTATGTATGTAAACATTTAAAAGTGTAACAAACATTGTCTTTACATTTAAGTATGTGCCTTGTCACAATATTTGAATAAATGATTTTTCTTTCTTTCTTTCTTTCAATATACAGACGTTCTCGAAGCTTGTTGTTTGTTTCCATCGCTACCGGGTCGCCTCCTTACAGGTGTATTGTTTACCTCGTACAGCTGTTGCTCCTGCCTGGCGACGTACTGTATGCGTTTGGGCACCAGCTGGAGCTCGCGCGCCATGTCGAACGACGCCAGGATCAGCTGCTGCAACAATCGCACCTGGATCTGCAATCACACAACAATACAATTCATTCTTATTCAAATCATCATTGGCCTCACACGTCTGTGACAGACGATTTAAACAGTGTCTGAGGCAGACACTGCGTTGCCTGGGACGCAATTATGGAAAACGCAGGGCTGCCCAGGACCTGCGCCACCCTCTCGGCCTTCCTGGCTGGATCCGCAGGAACGACTAGTCGATACGTGCGGAGCCAGGTCGGCTGCAGGAGTCTGCCGCGCGGTAGATCTCTGTCACACGCGCCCCCAGGAGACCCCGTTCCGGGTTTCATTGTGGAGTTGGCCTCTCCAGGACCGTTGTGTTGGGTCGGATTTATCCCTCGGTCGCTTCTTACGACCCCCACGGGAAGAGATGGGGTGGTGCTATTCTACTCTGCCGGCACCACACGGCTAATTATTCAAATAAACATAACATTACAGGTTGGCCGTGTGATGCCGGCTTAGAATAGTATCACCCCATTTCTTACCCATGGGTGTCGTAAGAGGCGACTAAGGGTCTCAAGGGTTAGATGAGAATTGCAATTTTAGGCGAGGGGCTGGCAACCTGTCACTATGGTGATACACAGTTGTTGACCCTCAAACTTTTGTCAGACGTGGTGTTAATATCCGTTTTACGGCCGTTAACGCTCTGCCTACCCCGTAAGGGATACAGGTGTGATTTATGTATGTATGTATGTTACAGGTTAGCCCAAAGAGTTACATTTGACAATACAAAAGCCTATTATTACCATAAAACAATTTTAAACGGATTTAAGTTGTGTTTATTTTGGATTTTACAATTCATACGTTTTGAGCTCTTTACAGAGCCCGTGGTCACGGATGACTAAGGTGTTAGACGTCATTATTCAAAATATAAATTATTGTTGTTCTACCGCCATCTATTTCTTAATTGCCTAGCGTAACGTCCGGGTTCCACGCAAAATGCTGAAACCGTATTTTGTGTAGAAGGTCTTACAGTATGTTGGATCTGGTTCTTCTTTTATTGTGATGAGTAATAGTTGTTGACCATCAAAGCTGGGAGAAGCTTGCTGAGGGAGGATAGGGACGAATGGCGTAAGCGTGTGTTTGATGGGCGTAAAACACACGATAATGCCTGGTTTTCTGGTCTCGCTAACAAAAGGCAAAAACGTCATCTAAACATGCATGTGCCAGTCTCAAATTCCACCTTTACTTGTAGAGCGTGCGGAAAATTATGCCGCTCCCGTATCGGCTTATAAAGCCATGAAACACTTGCCTCAGACACTGATTAAATCGTCTGTCACAGACGTGTGAGGCCAATGATGAATAGTTGTGCAAACTCAAGAAAATATTATTATAATGCCGTGTGATGTCGACTTGGAATTGCATCACCCCATTTGTTGAGAAATACATACACAAACATACATTCATATATCACGCCTATAATCTCTTGCGGGGTAGGTAGAGCGCAAAACAGCAGCAAAAACGGACGTATGATAATCATAATCTTTATTGCGAATCATATGATACATATAGGTGGTAGGTAGCGTTTGACAAATAGTTGAGGGTAATTTGGAATATTGTGTATCGCCATAGTGACAGGTTGTCAGCCCATCGCTAAAAATTGCAATACACACCCTCGAGTCCCGTTAATAAATATAAAAAAATATCTTGGACATCTCACACAGAGCTATCTAGCCCCAGACTAAGCAAAGCTAACACTATGGGAACAAGATAGCTGATATAATACTCATTTTTTTACACTTGTGCTATGTGGGGATCGAACCCACGACCCTCGGCTTAGCAGGCAGAGTTACTATCCACTACGCCATCGGGCCAGTTGCTTTCCCGTGTGTCGTAAGAAGCGCCTAAAGGACTCGAGGGTTCCATGTGTATTGCAATTATAGGCGATGGGCTGACAACCTGTATCTATTTATACACTATCTTCTGAATAACCCTCGAATATTTTTCGGACGTGGCGTAAATTACCGTTTTTACATTAAGGCAGAGCTACTTCGCAAGGGATTAAGGCGTAATATATGTATGTATGCAAAAAATAATAATTTATAAAACCTACAATGTTTCTACAGCAGGCAGGATTTGAACCTGCGACTTTTGCTATAAGTACAAGCGATGCCTTCGAAATTATGCAATTGTATCTTGCAGATGTATGTTGTATGTTGTAGATGGTGCCATGCTACGCGTTATTGATCTACCGGGATAGTTTTGCAACTAATTCATAGCGACTAACAACCAAAACGAGAAGTGTTTTAAATGTATATATTTAAATAACGTTTACTTTACACCTTAAAATAATTGATTTGCTTCGTAAAAGTTTTTTAAGAGGAAGGTTTTTATGTATAATTCATGCCGGGAAAAGGTCTTTCCCGCAGGAAAATTACTTTTTTTAATTATCTCACCTCACTCAACCTCGTAGAATACTCCAGCATATAACTGTGGCAGCACTCCGTCGCAAACTTCACGACTTGACTGAGCAGCGCGCCACGGTTCACCACCCGCCTGTCGTCGTCCCGCTTCCTCGCGCCGTTGCCGGCCTCCTGCGAGAGCGAGACAGCTGGCTTGTGCTCGGCTGTGCGCACGATCTGTTCGTCGTCTATGATCGACCATTGGGAGCGGGCGTAGTGCTTCTGCGGTGGACTGGCTGGAAATAGATTATAAAAATAAATACATACATACATATATCACGCCTTTATCCCTTGCGGGGTAGGCAGAGCGTACACAGCCGCAAAAAACGGACATTTACGCCACGTCTGACAAACATTTGAGGGTCATTCGGATAATTGTGTATCGCCATAGTGACAGGTTGTCAGCCCATCGCCTAAAATTGCAATACACACCCTCGAGTCCCTTAGTCGCCTCTTACGAGACCCACAGGAAAGAAATGGGGAGATGCTATTCTAAACCGACATCACACGGGTTAGATTAAAAATAGAAGATTTTAACATTACATACATACGTATATCACGCCTATATTCATTGCGGGATAGACCGTCTTCTTTTTCTTTTCTTGTGGGACACCGAGCGACTCGATGAACCCTGGTGTCAGAGTTTTTCAACCTCCTACTACTAGTAGGCCTCTGACATGATTGTGTGACGACCACCGTCTAATTTATCATAGACAGCAACCGGGACCAATGGCTTAACGTGCCCTTCGAAGCACAGGACCAGATTTTTTACGGACAATCAGGTGATTCAGCCTGCAATGTTCTAACCAGACCGGACACAAATTCACAAAGTGATAATATCAACTTTGTAAGTGCCCCACCGGGATTCGAACCAGCAAGGTAGTCGCACTACTACTGCGTTGTCAAAAGTCCGTAAAAAAGGACTTATACGCCACGCCTGACAAACATTTGAGGGTCATTCAGAAAATTGTGTATCACCATAATGACAGGTATCACCATTGCAATTTTAGCCTATCGCCTAAAATTGCAATACACATGTAACCTTCAAGTCCCTTAGTCGCCTCTAACGACACACTGGAATGATACGTGATTCAAAAGTAGTATCCTAAGTTCAGTTAGGGATTAAAAATCACGAGTTTTATATAAATTTTCACATCTACCATTCCACCAATTCGGACTTAGCGCTTCCAGTCATCATTTATAATGCGCACTGCTAAAGAGTGGAACTCACTACCTGCGTCTGAGTTTCCAAACGCATACAACCCTAATCTCTTCAAAGTAAGAGTGAACAGGCTTCTTCTGGGTGAGCTCGCTCCATCTTAGACTCTGTCTCTGTCCTATGACCTAGACTAGAGTCAAGAGCAAACCCATCACTAATAAAAAAAAACTACTAGTGAGAAAATTGTGCTGCTGTCAAGTTTGGAAAATTGGCTGTATAGGTCGACAAAATAAAAATTCCCGCCATATAAACTTTCCAAAGGTGCGTTCGAAATGTCAATTATGTTCAAGTACAAAACGTTAACAAAAAAAACTGGTTGAAATAATAATGCTATTAAACCCGGAATCACCCCACAGAATACTGCAACAAACACTCACACATGAGTTCCCACTGGTCGAGTAGATCGTTCATGAAAGCTATTTGTTCCTCGTGCAATCTTCGCTCGTCTTGTTTTAATTCTTCCTGAGATTCTTGCGTGTGTCTAAAAATTGAAAAAAAATATTGTTAATGAAAGCAATGGTTTTTGAGAAAGAGGAAAATATGACAGAGTGTAAAATTATGATAGAAGAAGAGAGGGTGGAACAAGTGAAAGAGTTTGTGTATTTGGGCTCCATGTTCACATCAGATGGAAAGTGTGAAAGTGACATCGAAAGAAGGGTGAATGCCGGCAACATGGTGAATGGAGCGTTGCACGCTTTTATGAACAGCCAGAAAGTCTCTGATAAGGCTCGTCTGGCTGTGCATAGAGGGGTGTTAGTTCCGACACTTATGTATGGGAGTGAAAGTTGGGTATGGCAGAAAAAGCATGAAAGTAGAATAAATGCAGTACAAATGAGAGCGTTAAGAAGTATGGTTGACGTAAAATTGAGTGACAGGATAAGGAATAGCGTGATAAGGGAACGTTGTGGTATAAAAGAAGACGTAGTGACTGGTGTAGAAAAGGGTATGCTTAAATGGTTTGGTCATGTAGAGAGGATGAACGAAAGAAGATTAACGAAACAGGTGTATATGGCAAGTGTGGATGGGAACGTCGGAAGGGGAAGACCTCGACGAACGTACCTCGATCAAATCGGGGACGTGCTAAAGAAAGGTCAGGTCAAGAGTACCCTAAACCGACGAGCGTGCATGAAGAGATTGATGAATGTGGAGGAGGCGAAAGAAGTATGCCAGGATCGTAGTAAGTGGAAGGAAGTAGTCTCTGCCTACCCCTCCGGGAAAGAGGCGTGATTTATGTATGTATGTATGTAGAATATTGTTAATATATTATTTTTGGAAAAAGAACATTATAAGTATATGCGTTTTGTAAAAAATAATATTGTAAGTACACGGGGTGTAAGGGACAGCCCTGGGAATACTGATAGGATACATATAGACCATGAAACTGAACAACTTTCCCCTAGGTACATAACAGGAAACGACAATAGATATATTTGACCTCCCATACAAAATTACGACCAGCTGACTGTCTTCACTATGAGAAGTTCACATTTTTTGACGTTTTCTGAAACATTCTCTTGAAATTGAAGTTAAAATGAAATTGAAATTCTTTATTCAATGTAGGATAGTATTATCATATCACTCATAGACGCCATGAACCGTCATTGTAAAAAAAAGAAATTTGCATTACACAATTTTCTTTTTTTATAACAATTTTGTAATGTCCTAATAGGAAACCGGCTCGGGCGGGGTAAAAAAAATAAAAATCAAGGCACTTCCACGGGGCTGGCCAGGTTAATCACACGGCATGTAACTTTACGCCACCACCATCTGAAAACTTGTGTAAAGTTGTTCAGTTTCGTAGTCTGAATGTACCCTATCAGTATTCGGAGGACTGTCTCTTACACCCTGGTATATATATCATTCAGTTTAAACTTTTTTGGAAACGACTTAATGAGTGATTATAAAATACTATATACGGCTTAACATCTTTAATACCGACAATCATTGCCGTATGTTATGAAACTACAGGCTACAAAACTACACATATGCAATTCTTAGTACATTGCATAGCCGGTTAATATTCCTGGTATCATAATGGCTAACCGACTACGCAATGAACATCGAATTTCACCTGTCAAATCATAGCCTGTAGTTTGATAATGGCCTCAATTCGGGATATAAATTCTCTTATCGTATCTTAAATTAGTGCTATCACTTTCCGTCAAATAGGTTTAGAAAAGGATAGGAGACATTTTAGTCGTGTCGTGTCTTATAATTTGATGCAAAATACGTGTAGATTAAGGCGACGATGAAAACAATGGCGACTAAATTTACTAGAAAAGGCGAAGAAACCATTGACGTTTTTAAACATGGTAGGACTTCGATATCTCCTATCCTTTTCTAAACCTTTTTGACGGAAAGTGACAGCACTAATTTAAGTTAAGTTATGAGAATTTATATCCTGAATTGAGGCCAATATCGAACAAGTTGGTTCAGCCTGCAATGCGTAATAATTCCTTAAGGAAATATCGTACAAACCTTAACACCGTTCCTTGATCGGACTCCGGCAACTCCTCAGTCCGAAACACAGTATCCTCGGTCGACTCTGTCGCCTCCTGCTGGGTCAGAGTCACTCTGTCTCTGCTCTCTGCCTTCTCCAAGCACTGACTGTTCGAGAACAGGACGAAGAACACCTGGGACTTAGGGTTGATCTCCTTGATTTGGTGAAGGTCCAGGCAGTTCTGGAATGTACATACATGGACGATATTTTATGTGGGACGAAAACTCAAACCATATTGTAGATGGCAGCAGGCGCGACTTTGTCTAAACGCGCCAATAAGAAGTAAGTGAACATCGACATAGACACATTTTCTACCAATCACAGAACAAAGGCACAGTCGAGAGTGGCGGCATTAGTCCCCACGTTTGCTACCTCATTAAGGGCAAACCTGTTTTGACAACACGCAATGATCAATATGCTGAAATATTTAAAAATACATACAGACGGATTTTCTATGATAAACATGTACAAAAAATATGAATTTAAATATGCAATAAAATTTAACGGCCGTGTACGCTCTGCCTACCCCTCAAGGGATAAAGGCGTCGTTTGTGTATGTTTTTGTATTTTATACATACATACACATATCACGCCTAGTGTCCCTTGCGGGGTAGGCAAAGCGTAAACGGCCGTAAAAAAACGGCCATTTACGCCACATCTGTCAAATGTTTGAGGGTTATTCGTAAAATTGTGTATCGCCATAGTGACAGGTTGTCAGCCCATCGTCTAAAATTGCAACACCCACCCACGAGTCTCTTAGTCGCCTCTTACGACTCCCACGGGAAATAAATCGGGTGATGCTATTCTAAGCCGGCATCACACCGACACGGTGTTTGAATTTATTTGTTTATTTGAGCTTTTATTATACCTATGGGTGTCGTAAGAGGCGACTAAGGGATTCGAGGGTTACGTGTATTACAATTTAAGGAGATGGGCTGACAACCTGTCACTTTAGTGATACACAGTCTGATTGACCCTTTTGTCAGACGTAGTGTTAATATCCGTTTTACGCTCTGCCTACCCCGTAAGGGATATAGGCGTGATTTATGCATGCATGTATGTATGTATAGGTAAGTTTGAAAGTCTCACCTCTGACGAGAACACACTGGGCTCCGTGCTAGCTTCCCTCCACCTGTCTTCTCTCCTCAACTCCACACTCTCCTTACCCCCACTGTCCACGCCCCCTTTCGCCATATTATACAGATTGAACATCGTCCAAAAATCCTCCTCACTCTGAGAACTCACTATACCACTACCTATGTTTTCACTGAACACACTTTTACTTATCCTATCGACAGCGTACAAATAAACTGGATTGAAGTTTTTCAAGATCACATCCCGTTTGGCATATAGTTCTGAGTGGATCTCTTTGAGTTTGGAATATGTGAGGTCTGCGGGGGCGCACTCGAGGTCGGGCGGGACGATGATTTTGAGGCCGTCTTTTAGGAAATTGTTGTTCAGTTCGATTTCTAACACGGTGGCGAGGTCCGTCTCGTCTTGCCGGACCAGATCCTGAAAATGTTAAACAACATGATTGTCGTTATATTTAATACTTATTTTTATACAATATGTTGAAGCCTTTCTCCGAGACTGGCATTTGGAGGCCCAAGACCGAGACTCGTGGCATGAAAGAGGGGAGGCCTATGCCCTGCAGAGGGAAACAGATCAGGCTAATTAAATATATATATATTGTATACAAATCAATGTTTGAGCGCTTCTTCTTTTCGTGTGGGACACAATGAACACTGGTGTGACAGTTTTTCAACCACCTTCTACTACTAGTAGGCCTCTGACCGCCTAAGTAATCATAGACAGCAACCGGGACCGACGGCTTAACGTGGCATTTGAAGCACGAAACCATCTTTCTTATGGACAATCAGGTGGTTCGGTCTGTACTGTAATATTCTATAACCAGACTGGAAACAAATTCACAAAGTGATAATATAAATTTTGTGAGTGTCCCACCGGAAACCGAACCGGGACCCTTTGCGCCGCAAGCTATCGCACTACCACTGCGCCACATCGGCCATGAGCGCTGCCGTATTGCTGCGCCATTTCGGTGTTGTTCAGCTGAATATCTAACACGTAACGTAACATAACACTTATTCAAATAAATATTAGCACAGCAACTTGACGTAGGTGGTATTTCATACAGGTCAAAAAGGTGCAAAAAAATGGCAAGCGCAGCAAGAGTCAAATTTAAAATGAAAAAATTATTACACACGCGACTCACATGAGCATTGAACATTGCATTGACGCTAGCAGCAGTCACAGAGCAGCGAGCACAGATAATATTAGGACAAGTAGTAGTTTAGCAAAAATAAATCGACTAAAATGTTTTAAACTTTCGCAGTCACACACATATTAATCCAAATTCTAAAATAGGGTAATACCAGGGCAAACAACGAGTATCGCGGTGACAACCCCGTTTCAGTATTTTTCTTTATTAATGATGGGTGTGCTCTTGACTCTAGCCACTTCGCTCAGGTCGAATTTTGCAACAATAGATTTGTATTGTACTTCAAGCACACAGGTGTGCTGTTACGAGCTGAGTAGCTAGTCTAGGTATAGGACAGAGACAAGAGTCTAAGATGGAGCGAGCTCACCCAGAAGAAGCCTGTTCACTCTTACTTTAAAGAGATTAGGGTTGTATGCGTTTGGAAACACAGACGCAGGTAGTGAGTTCCACTCTTTAGCAGTGCGCATTATAAATGATGACTGGAAGCGCTTAGTCCGAATTGGTGGAATGGATTTATTTACAAACATATTGTGTAATACATTTGGAGTCAATAAAAAGGACTTAACAGAGAAGAAGCATTTCACAGACTGATTCTTAAAAAGTAAAAGGATATTCAGTCAAATGTATTACCTACGAATGAAAGTTAATCTATTGCGAAACAACTTACAAAAATTTGTATCGGAATAGGTGCAGGTTGTATCGGTTAGTTTTCGAGATATGTAAGGACAACATACACTTTACTTACTTTCAACTTTTGTGCATTTGCCCCAACATACAACGAGTAACAAAAACGGAATAAACCAAATGGAGGTTAAGGTATTCGTGAAATTGAACAACTTTCCCCATGGAACATAGGTCGAAATATAAGAAATATATATCTTCCATAGTGAATTGACCAGACGGTCGGCAAATTATATGGGATAGGTCCACAGACAGAGAGAGAAAGTTTATTTGAGGGCCTGCCTCGAACTTTCAAACGTCCCTTTCCCACTAATAGCAAATTCTGTGTGTGAGAACAGAGCGGAATCCCCATATTTAGACGACTTTTCACTGTTTTGGAAATTTCTCGCCAAGTAAACAAGTAATTAAAAAACTGTACGACAAGATTCTAGTAATGTACAAGACGTATCGTATTCACAAAAAGTAATGTGTTATGTTCATAAGTTCTATACACTACGCAAAAAAGTGTAAAAAAATACCAAACTTTGAAAAATTAATCTATCGAGCCAACATTCTTAAATCGTGTTTTCCTGCGACAAAAGACTAGATAATATAATGAAAAATTATTATACATAAAAATAAGGTGTTTATCGTAATCACCAACAACAGTGCTTGCATTCAAAAATACCCATTTTTCCCGCGGCTCGCCCTTAATGACAAAGTTTCGTTCCCAACCCGTCCTACAGGACCAGGGTTCGTGGTTCATCGGGTCGTTACCTCGAGCGGGAGGGTATCCCAAGGCCGCTTGCTGCATTCCAACTCCTCGACCAACTCGAACTCCGAGTTGCCGAGAGTGAGGTGCACCTGCGTGCTGCTGCCGTACTGGATACGCAACTGAAACAACATTTACAAAACATTATATAGGGGCAATGGGATTGTCGCAATTATACAGTTAAATTTTACTCATGACCGATATAGCGAAAACTGGGGCTGGTAATAAGGAACCACTTCTTCTTCTTCGTCGAGTCGAAATGGTAACTAAATGAGATTGGACCAGTGTTTGGCCACAGCGACAGCTGTTGGGTTCGCCTCTTTTAGGTCCTGGTAAGAGCAAGGCTGAGGACAGTTGGGGCAGCATAGAAGGTGGTCCATGGTTTGGACGTCGCCACAATCGCACTTATCGTCGGATGAAAAACCCCACTTTACTCTGTTAGCGTGGCACCACTTTCTCCAAGGAACATTTAGGTGAAGATAAAAATAAATTAAGCTTCAATACAAAATTGCCGATCAGCTGATTTGAGTCACTATGGAAACGCTAATATTTATGTCATTATTTCAACTTACGTTCCTATGGGAATGTTGTTCCTTATCACCAGCTCATCTTGAGTTTAGGCTATCGGTCACGAGATTGACAGAAGCTGAGTGCATGGTGTTGTAATCTTAAAGAACACCGCTGCCCATTACCTGGATACATTAGTCGCCTTATACGATACTAACGGGTATAAACGGGTGATGCTAATTTAAACCGGCACCACGCGGAATCGTGACTTTGTAAACATCATTTTAATCGCCGAACTCGACGTCTCCTTCTCCTTTTTGAGTGGAGTCGTCAAACCCTGGTGAGTTTAAAACCACCTGACTGTGTAATGACGAATAAATAAACGTGCTCTCTGAAGCACGTCACCATCTTTCATTTTGGACAATCAGGTGGTTCAACCTGCACATCCTGAAATGATCTATGACTGGGAACAAATTCACAAAATGATAAATATAAACTTTGTGAGTGCCCCACCGAGAATCGAACTCGGAATCTTTGCGTCGCAGACAGTCGTTCTTCCATTGCGCCAAATGGGCCGTCATAAAATGTAAAAGTGTCCATAGGATGTCAAACTAAACTGACACTGGCGGCGCCGCTTACGGTATGCCAGTATATGTGAAATTAGCCTTACCCAGCGTATGCCCCTTGGCAGTGAATCGGGTAACAGCTGACGTCCAAGCAGGCAATGCAGCAGCCGCGCCCTGGCGTTGCCATTGCAGCCCAACACGACCAGCGCCGTGCAGCGAGACGACTGGTGGCCGATCTCTTGCACCGCTGTAGAGATCTCTTGCTCTGCAAACGAAATGAAACCGAAACATTGGTTGAAATACAACACGACCAGCGCCGTGCAGCGAGACGACTGGTGGCCGATCTCTTTCAGCGCTGTTGAGATCTCTTGCTCTGCAAACGAAATGAAACCGAAACATTGGTTGAAATACAACACGACCAGCGCCGTGCAGCGAGACGACTGGTGGCCGATCTCTTTCAGCGCTGTTGAGATCTCTTGCTCTGCAAACGAAATGAAACCGAAACATTGGTTGAAATACAACACGACCAGCGCCGTGCAGCGAGACGACTGGTGGCCGATCTCTTTCAGCGCTGTTGAGATCTCTTGCTCTGCAAACGAAATGAAACCGAAACATTGGTTGAAATACAACACGACCAGCGCCGTGCAGCGAGACGACTGGTAGCCGATCTCTTTCAGCGCTGTTGAGATCTCTTGCTCTGCAAACGAAATGAAACCGAAACATTGGTTGAAATACAACACGACCAGCGCCGTGCAGCGAGACGACTGGTGGCCGATCTCTTTCAGCGCTGTTGAGATCTCTTGCTCTGCAAACGAAATGAAACCGAAACATTGGTTGAAATACAACACGACCAGCGCCGTGCAGCGAGACGACTGGTGGCCGATCTCTTTCAGCGCTGTTGAGATCTCTTGCTCTGCAAACGAAATGAAACCGAAACATTGGTTGAAATACAACACGACCAGCGCCATGCAGCGAGACGACTGGAGGCCGGAGGCACCAAATCAGCTCAACAGATCTCTTGCTCTGCAAGCGAAATGAAACCGAAACTAATAAAAACCGAAACTAAATACAATACTAATAATCATTGGTCAATATAGAAAAGTTACGATTATACAGGTTGTAAGGGACGGGACGGTGTACCGAAAACTTTGCACGAATTATCATGATCCACGGAACTGATGTTTTTTCGGTACACTGTCCCTCACACCCTGTAATGCATGCCGTTAAAATTCAAGAGTATATGTGCAACAACCACGATAGTTAAGGTGGTAGGATTCAATAGTGTACAAAACATGTTTCGCCAACAAATATTATCACGCTGGTCAGCGGTCATATGCCATTCATGTTAAACAGGAAAACATAGATGATAGCTTTTCATCAAAAACTCTCTGGATTAGTGGCTCTAAGCGACCAGCATAGAATCGCGATCCACTGGTGCTACCTACATACTTTAACATTACATACGTTACGACCGAATGGAACAGTGGATCTATCGCCATAGAAATTTTATTAACAAAAACTTACTTTTGAGCCCAAATCAGCATCATCTTTATTTTACAACATCAACAACAATCTACTCCTCATCAGCGGCCATTTCCCGAATGGAATACATGCAGAACGAATATGAGCAGTTGTAATGTTGATTCTTGTTGCTTACCGAATTGCAATATGCTGGCGACGTCGTTCAGTGCGACCTGCGTGTCGCGCACGAGGCCGCGCAGCGTGCGCTGGCGCACGGCGACGCGACGCGACCACGCGCACCCGCCCGCCATCGCGGTACTTGTCGCCCACGCGTGCGGACCATGCGACAATATCTGCAACAGAATACACACTAGTAAGCGGTTGAAAAACTCCGCCACTAGGGTTCGTTGACTCTTTAGACGAATCGGTGTCCCACACGAAAAGAAGGACATATACGCAAACATGCGCACTATTGCGCACACGCCCGTCATCGCGGTTCTTGTCGCCCACGCGCGGGGACCATACGATGGTATTTGCAGAACAATATTATCAATTAACTATGCACTCAATTTAGGAAACAGAAGCCTCTTCATTTACCTTAAATTAGTGCTGTCAATTTCCGTCAAATAGGTTTAGAATAGGATAGGAGATAACTAAGTCCATATTTCAAAATGACAATGGATTCTTCGCAATTTCTCGTTAATTTAGTCAATTTTGTTTTCTTCGTCGCCTTATTTTGTCAGATATTGGCCACAATTCGGGATGTACATTCTCCTTACTTGCCTTAAATAAGTGCTGTCATTTTCCGTTAAATAGGTTTAGAAAAGGATAGGAGGTATTTTAGTCGTGTCATGTCTTATAATTTATGCAAAATACGTGTTATCTGTCAAAATAAGGCGACAATCAATACAATGGCGACTAAATTGACTAGGAAAAGCGAAAAAACCCTTGACGTTTTTAAAAATGACAGGACTTAGATATCTTCTATCCTTTTCTAAACCTATTTGACGGAAAGTGACAGCACTAATTTAAGGCAAGTAAGGAAAATTGAAATCCCGAATTGACCTCATTTAGTATCTTGCGTCAAATTATAAGGCATGACGTGACTAAGATATCTCCTATCCTAAACCTATTTGATAGAAAGTGACAGCACTAATTTTAGGTAAGTTAAGAGAATTTATATCCCGAATTGAGGCCAATGTCTCCATTGCACGTTACTGAATAAAATTGATACCTACTTAAAAACAGCACTATCACTTTCCGTTAAATAAGTTTAAAAAAGGATAGAAAATGTCATAGACTATTTTAGCATTTAGGTACATAATGTCCAATTCCTAAAATGTCCAATGCTTTAAATTAAAACTGTCCAATGCCTACAATGTCCAATGCCTACAATGTCCAATGCCCACAATGTCCTCTCATTGTATGTTTACCCGTCATATTTTTAATGGCCGCCACGTTTTGACAGATACTGCGTAAAATGCGTAAAGTAGACAATTTAAGAGGCCTCGTCCTCGGCCTTTGTATCCTTGTCTAAGCTTATTTAACAAAAAGTGACAGTGATATTTTTCATTACAGACTTTAGTCGATAACATGGCATATTGTCCATTTAGAAAAGTGATACGCTAAATATACAAGGTGGCCGAATAGTGATGTTCAAGGACAAAATTTGAATGTCTTTGATTCGGATACGCTTCAATATACGAGGCGTGCCTTTCAGGTTTTGTCGTTTGAAGGAAAAATAAACAACTGGAACATAAAATCTATTTTATTGATTTTCAACGTATTCACAACGATATTTTGTGCAATTTTTCATAAGCTCCACTTTTTAAAGAAATCATTCTACTCCGAAGTAGGTGAATTCAAAACCGCCTCTTTGTAAGGTTCGACTGCCTACTCACTCGACTGGAACCGTTGACCCCGAAGGTTTTTTTAATTTTGGGAAACGTATAAAAATCGTTGGGGCTTAAGTAGGGACTGTACGGAGGCAGGTCCAATATTTCCACATTTTGCTCTTTGAAATACTATATTGTTAGGGCGGCGGTGTGCGAGCTAGCGTTGTCATGATGCAGGATGATGCGTCGGTAAACAATTGCATGAATTACACATATTTCTATTGTTATCAGCTTACATACATTTTCAAAGATTCGAACGCTGTACGGTTCAAAATACAAAAGTACCTTTAAATACGGCAAGATGTCTTCGTGTTCTTACGTGTTGTACTAGCCGCGGCCGCGCCGCGTGTTGGCGGACCTGCGGCGCGGGCCAGACGACGCGCATCACATAGCGCTTCTCTTGTATTTTTCCAAATAAGGCAAGCACGCGACAAGCCCGCGCATGCTGCCCGCTGGACACTAAGTCATACAAATGTTGTTTTTGGTCGTCACTATTCAGGCCACCCTGTATCCACTATCACCATCATCAACGACAAAAGTCCACTACTGATCTTCCGCCTCCCCCTTTTCGGGCGTATTGGCTTCTTTCTTTGTAAACTACTTGAACAAAATCTGTTCATAGAAATATTGACCGACAGTTTTTTTACGCTGGCTGCCTATAACACACCTTCTACTTTACATAAATACGAGTAATTATTCATTTTTAATAAGGCATATAAATATACCATATAATCCCTAGGTAGGTATTCGTTACGAGTTAAATTTCTATTCAAAAGTCAATGCCAAGTTAATTGTTGCGAATGCGTATTACGAGAATTTCCTAGTTATAACTTTGGAATGTTAGCAACGTTGAGTTTGTCTTACCGCTATGATATCATTTTCTAACAAGTTTATTCTGATTGAGACAAAAGATGAATTAGTTTGCGTGTAAGCGAGCTAGTTGCCTATAAATTACAAATAAGTATTTATAATAAATAAATCTTAATATATAAAATAATATAATTACAATAAAACAATCAATCATCTGAATTTAAATAAACTTCCAACATAGTGCCGTGTGATGCCGGCTTAGAATAGCATCACCCCATTTCTTGCCCGTGGGAGTCGTAAGAGGCGACTAAGGGACTCGAGGGTGTGTATTGCAATTTTAGGCGATGGGCTGACAACCTGTCACTATGGCGATACACAATTTTCCGAATGTCCCTCAAATATTTGTCAGACGTGGCGTTAATGTCCATTTACGCTCTGCCTACCCCGCAAGGGATTATAGGCGTGATATGCGTGTATGTGTTCAACATATTCCAGCAAGGCATAATATCCAAATGGCTGGCAAAATTTTATCTTTGTATGAAAATACACATTTCTTCATTGTAGCCAATCGTTAACTATGTGTATCATTTTTCCATAGAATCAATGCGGCCGATGTGACGCAGTGGTAGTTTGACTGCCCAGCCGTGCAAAGGTTCCGGGTTCGATTCCCGGCACTCACAAAGTTGATATTATCACCTTTGAGATTTTTTCTCAGTCTGGTTGGAACATTGCAGATTGGACCACTTGATTGTCCGTAAGAGAGATGGTTCTGTGCTTCGGAGGGTACGTTAAGCCGTAGGTATCTTGTGGCTGTCTATGGTTACTTAGACGCTTGCCGTCACTCAACCATGACGCCTACTAGTAGTAGACGGTCGAAAATCTCTGTCACCAGGGTTCATCGGATTGTGTCCTACACGAAAAGAAAGAAAGAAAGGTGGAATCAAACCCACAACCACCGTAGCAAGAGCCGAACGCACAAACCGCAACACGGGCGACCCACCGTGAGAAATGCGTAATACTGTCCAATGTGTCGGTAAAGCCCCTTCTCTTATTCATCTAGTTATTTTGGGTTAAACCGCATAGTGTTAATTAATAGCATTGATAAGTTCCTAGCTAGCGGTGGGTCATTAATACCGCAGCCCGCAAACGGCAACAGCTTTGTTTCCTGTTACGTCACAATCTATGATTGTCACAATCGTGATTAACCTGGCCAGCCCAGTGGCAGTGCCTTTATTTTTTTTATCTCGCCCGAGCCCGTTTTCTATTAGGACATTACAAAATTGTTATAAAAAAAAGAAAATTGTGTGACACAATTATTATTTTTTACAATGACGGTTCATGACGTCAATAAGTGATAATACTATCCTAAATAGAATAAAGAATTTCAATTTCATATCGCAGTACACTCGATTCACAGTGTGTGAACGACTAAACCACATCACTTTCATTTAAAAAAGTTAAGTGATATACAAGGTGTAAGGGACAGCATTCTGAATACTGATAGGATGCATGCAGACCATGAAACTGATCAACTTTCTCCTAGGAACATATGTCAGGAAACGACAAAAAAAACGATTTCCCGTACAGAATCACGATCAGCTGCCTGCATTTAGTATGGGAGGTCCAAATTTTTTTTTGCATTTCATGTATTATGCTGTCTAATAATGATTTTACAGCTTCACAACTAAGCAATGTAAGGAATAACGATACTAAGTATATTCTTTTTATTTCTCGAAGTTGAAAGGGTTCATCGGGTTGTTGGACGAGTCGGGGTCCCGCACGAAAAAGATTTCTTAAAGTAGAAAGAGAGAGAAATATTTTTTAGATACCGATTATAGTATGTAGAATTATATTATCTGTGATGTAGTGTTCTGCAAAATACGTTTGTGTTGTACTATTACTATTACTACTACTACTGTACTATTTTCATATTTGTACCTTTATTCTTATTTAATGCTACATTCACACTATGCCTCTGCTCCTGTTCCTGCCGCTTCAGAGAATATTGCTCGAAATACTTCCACGGAAGTATCAACGCGAGTGAGTATACAGACACTGCCGTCATATTTAGACAGCAAACGAGTGAGCGAGAGCAATACATTCCACTCGCGCTCGTGCTGCCGTTCCATTGACTCGCGCACGAAAAACTGACACTCGCTGTAGCACGGGAAGTGGCAGCGGCATGACTAGTAGCAACGCGAGCAACCGTTTACATGCTCACGCTGCCCATTTACTTTACTATTTCTACAATATACTAAGGAGCAGTAGTTTAACTCTAGCATCTTTTCGCCTGAAGCTACCTACATCAGCAGGTATGTCAACTAATTGCGGTAACCCGTATTCGAAGGCAAGATCCCTGGCAAAAGAGCACAAGGCGGACCCAAGAGGAAGTGGATTAGATGACATCCGAGATTGGACCGGACTTCGGTACTACCAGTTGAAAAGGGCGGCGCAAGACCGCGAGGGTTTCTACATGCTGACCTCCGAACTTCAATTTGAAGATGGCACCCCATGATGATGTATTTAAGTGATGTCACACTTGGTTACCATACTGCTAAGTTACAATTAAAACAATGACTGCTATTATAATTGAATAAGTAGTTACTTTTTTAGGTATTATTTATTAGTATTCAATTCCAGATTTCCCAATACTCAAACAAAACGCGCGGCGACAGTGCGGTTCGCTGTAACACGAGCCGCTCTACTCGTAAATTATATGTAGTAGTCGTGTACGTATAGGTCAGTCGGGCGTGTGTATGTGTGAGAACGCAATACGGGCGTTAGTAAGGGGTTAAACTACTGCCCCTTGGTATATTTTATAGAGGCATAGTGTGTACGTGGCATAAAATATTAGGAATACACACACGTACCACAGGTCCATACAATGTGTATGTGATTTGACTAAATTTTACGACCGGCACGGCCGAACGGCCGCCTGTCTGACGTCAGCCCTATTTAGGAAAATTATCGTAGGTAGTTGGGTTCACCGAAATACGAATGGTGATGGATAACATATGAGATAAAACTCTAGGTACTAGGTACTAGTGATGTAACGAATTACACTCTTAGAACATTCGCGAAAACAAGGGCGAATATTTGCTATCGAGCAGTCTAGAGTCGAACACGAATTCGTTAGCTTGGGGT
This sequence comes from Tuta absoluta, assembly GCA_027580185.1. Classification (NCBI taxonomy): domain Eukaryota; kingdom Metazoa; phylum Arthropoda; class Insecta; order Lepidoptera; family Gelechiidae; genus Tuta; species Tuta absoluta. The sequence goes on from JAQAHW010000045.1 coordinate 830,273, forward strand.
GCAATCCGTTTGCATCTTAATCCAAGTATTACCGTCTAAATCCGAAATAAATCTGAACTAAATCCGATGTGTCACACCACATTGGTCTGCTGGTAAATAAAATGAGTGATTATAAGGTTAGTCTGATTTATGAACATGGGAGAATAAATTATAGCCGAGCCGGTTTTCTATTAGGACAATGCAAAATTGTTATAGAAAAAAAAATGTGTTGCACTAAATTCTTTTTTTTTTTCAATAACGAAATAACCTACATTGAGAGAAGTAATGTCATTTTTATTTATACTTGTTTGTTTCTAACTTTATCAACCTTATACGGGGTGTAAGGGACAGCCCTCCGAATACTGGGCTGCACCCTGCATGCAGACCATACAACTGACCAACTGCCCTAGGAACATTATGTCAGGAAACGAAAAAACATATTTGATCTCCAATACAAAATCACGATCAGCAGACTGCATATACTATAAGAAATCAAAAAAAATTGACGTTACCTGAAATATTTTCTTATGGAAATTTGTTCAGTGCCAGGTCTGTCTAATAAGTATTGGGAGGGCTGTCCCTTACACCCTGTATAGTCTTCAAATTGAATGTTTTGTTCTGGTGTTCATATTCGCAAAATATTTGCACAAACTTTGCGATTGCGAATATCCAAAAATATGCGAATATTCTCGAATGCTAATGCGAATATTCGTAACGTCACTCATACAAACATATTAACATTACTTAGACACAGAAAAGGTACGAAGCACCATAAATGCAGAAGAAGAGAATTTATATTTGTAATGTGCAGTTATACAGGATGTAAAAATATTAGCTGCAAATATATTATGGCGTGAACCAGCCCATGAAACTGAACAACTTTCCCCAGGGACCGTAGGTCAGCTCTGCCTAACCCGCAAGGGATATAGGAGTGATATAATGTATGTATGACTCAGCCAAGACTGGCCATTCTAACTCTCAAAACAAACTAACGTGGGTAATTAACCGTATAAATGCGTCATATTATTACGTATCATACGAACAGCGATAAGTTGTTCAATTATTCAAATATTCTAGTAGAAATATGTTTGAGTAAAGTATTTGAGTAATTGACACAAAAGAAGAAGAATTCAACACAAAAAAACAATTTAAACGAATTTGGAGTTGTGTTTTTTCATTTTATTTTACACGTCCTACGTTTCGAGATCTTCACAGAGCTCACGAATTACTAAGATGTTAGACGTAATTATTTAGAATTTAAATTATTTTCGTTCTACCGTAATTAAAATCACAATAACTCACAATAAACTACCTAGAACATAAGCAATAGTAACAGTAACACGGAACTAGGGCAAGTTAATTGTTCCTGTATTGAGTTTCGATAAATATATAGATATTTCGCTCAAATTAGGAATTCCGGTATCGGTTAGTTATAATAAACGTAGTAAAAAATGCCTTTCGGATCAATATTTTTCAAATTTCAGGAAGTTTTCGCGGGAGTACCTACTACCTACTCGTAAACATTCCAGAAATCCAGTTTTGGTTAAGCTATAGATAAATGAACGTTGTAATAATATTGGATCAAAATTTTTCTGATTTCAGAAAGTTTTTGCGGGAGTCGTGAACAGTTCTTAGGTGTTTGCGGGACAAAATGCTTGCAAACAGGGTGCAGGTGGTAGCATACTTTAATATTTTCAACAGTTATGCCCCAAAAATGTAGGGAAAACATGAAAATACCTACTACTATAAAACTATGAAAAGCGGAATCGAAACATGGGAAAAATCGTTTCGATATTTCGGTTCATCGAAATTTCTACTATACTCTCTTTTCGTGTAGGACACCGAGTTGTCTTCCGATCCGATGAACCCTGGTGTAAATGTTTTTAACCGCCTACTACCACTAGCAGGCCTCTAACATGGTTGTGTTACGACCGCCATCTAAGTAAAGGGCGGGGCACACCGGCTCCGCATCCGTTCCGTATCCAGCTCTCGTCCGTAGTCACGCACGAACTTATGACGTTGTAATGTATGGGACTGTATGAGATACGGCACACCGCTTGCGTGCAGCACGGAACAGATACGCAACGGATACGCAACGCAAGCGGTGTGCCGTATCTCATACAGTCCCATATATTACAACGTCATAAGTTCGTGCGTGACTACGGACGAGAGCTGGATACGGAGCCGGTGTGCCCCGCTCTTAATCATAGACAGCAACCGGGACCGACGGCTTAACGTGCCCTCCGAAGCACGGAACCATTTCTTTTCGGACAATCAGTTGGTTCACCCTGCAATCTCTACTATACTATAAAGCTATGAAAAGGGGAATCGAAACATAGGAAAATAGTTTCGATATTTCGGTTTCACGCAACCATCATAATAGGATCGTAGGGAATCCCCTATTTCCTGGTTCTGGATCTCCTTAACACTTTGCCAGCCGAAGCTATACTCTAATGCCACACCGCGACAGCGGATCACGAGCTCCACTCGTGATGTTGTTATGCCTAAGTACGCCGCGTAGTTTTTAAAGCGTCTTCTATGGTTCGCCGTCGTTTTTCGGCAATATTGCAAGATTTTTTAAAAAATGATGAGTTTTTATAAAGGAGTAAATCTTTTGTATTTGGAAGATTATTTCATATTTTATATGGATAAAAATAAAATAATGTGTTTATGTCTTAATTCGTATTATAAAGTAATTATATACGAACCAGATATTTTGAAAAAAAGAAAAACTCTAACATATCTTTATTATTGATTTTATATGGTGTAATCTTTTTGTGTGTGAATTTTTTTGAAACAGGGATAATGACATTAAGGGTACTGCACAATCAGGACAATAAAAAATGGTTTCCAGCCATTTTACACGAAAATTTCTCAAATTATCGGCCACGTCGCTGGCCGGCGGCGCACTGGCAAGGCAGCGCGGGCGAAGCATCGTTACGCCACCCCTGATCACTTACAGTAATGAATTATATGTGTGCGTGTAGCTAAATCATTACTCTATATGTTGCTATCAAGCAGATCACGAATTGTGTTCGGTATTTTAATACAAACAGCATGAAATCTGATCACGAGTACTACTCGTCATCCGCGACTCTAAGAAAAAAAGTGTGACGAGTGGTACTCGTGATCGGCGATTTACGCATGCCAGTTATTTAAATGGCCGGCGAAAAGGGGGCAAAACTACAAACCGAGTGGTTCTCGTGATCCGCGTGCAAAGTGTTAATACCGGCACATATAGAACCATTGACGCAATTCAGTGGCAAATTAAAATTAACTGTATCGTCAGCAAATTAAGGTCTAGGTAGTGGATAGCATGAGTCATGAGAAATAGCATAGCAAATGAAATGAAACTTACTTAATGCTATGTAGGATAGTACTATCAGTTATTGACGTCATTGTAAAAAAAGAAATATGAAGAACACAATTTTCTTCTTTTATATCAATATTGTATTGTCCTGCCTGATAGAAAACCGGTTCGGGCGAAATACAAAATAAAAATAAATGCACTGCCTCGGGGCTGGCCACGTTAATCACACGGCATAATGTAACTTCCGCCACCAATTTAGGTACATAATGTCCAATGCCCAAAATGTCCAATGCTTTAAAACTGTCCAATGCCCATAATGTCTAATTCCCAAAATGTCCAATCAAGTTTGGTTCAGTTCATCAGACTGAACTTTTCCTTTGGAACATATGTTGACGGATATAAAAAATATATAAATTTCTATTTCTATTATTTATCAGCATGCCGAAATACCACACGTACCTACTAAAGTTCGCATTAGCCATGTCGTCAAATATAATGACTGCGGTGTAATTGGCGTACATAAATGCAATTGGTGTAATGCAATGTGTCAGGTCACCGGTTATCAATCTAACACATGAATGAATCAACTGTGAGAAGGTCGTTTCATCTATCTACAATCTCACACATAAAGTACAGTTCGAAGTTCATTGCGTATACAGACAGTTGTAACAGGGAGATTTCTTTTTCAGAATGTTTAGTATTCCAAGAACTATGTAGATGGCGTTGAACTGACTACGTTACTAGATGCCACAGCCAAAAGGCATGAAAAATAAGTCAAGTGTTTATCGAATCTCTCCTCGTTTTTCTCTGCGCTTTGTTATTAATAAATATTCTGATTTGTTTGTATGTCGGTTTCGTTGTGGTTATCGTTAATACACAGGGTAACCCATGCAAGTAAATATTTTTGTGATGCGAGTGATCTCTCTTTTCGTGTGGGACACCGACTCTGAACGACCCGATGAACCCTGTGATGCGAGTGATGTAACAATGATACGTTACGTTTTGTAGAAGTAGGCCTCTGACATGGTTGTGTAACGACCGCCGTCTAAGTAATCATAGACATCAACCGGGACTGACGGCTTAACGTGCCCTCCGGAGCACGGAACCATCTTTCTTTTCGGACAATCAGGTGGTTCAGCAATGTCCTTACCAGACTCGAAACCAATTCAGAAAATGCTAAATATCGGCTTTTTGTGTGTCCTACCGAGAATCGAACGCGGAACCTTTGCGACGCAAAGACGTGTCGTTAACGATAATATTTTACGGCCGTTCAGCTCTGCCTTTTCCGCAAGGCTATAATGGAGTAGTATTTGTACAGTCAAACTCAGGCTAGGTTAGACAGTTTGGACCGCGTGAATAAGGTTACATCGGCGGTTTGAGTGTCTAACCGGAAACCGGACGTAGGCTCGACTGTACCTAATTAATTGTACATTTGTGAAATGATTCACAGATGATTTCTATTACCCATTTGTTGCGCAATTGCTATCATGGTCATTCAGAGTCTGGCGCAGCGTTGCTGCTGCGAAAATGGCTTGTTTGATAGCCTCACCGATAGATACATACATACATACACATATCACGCCTATAATCCCTTGCGGGGTAGGCAGAGCGTAAACAGCCGCAAAAAACGGCTATTTACACCACGTCTGCTAAATGTTTGAGGGTTATTCGGAATATTGTGTATCGCTATAGTGACAGGTTGTCAGCCCATCGCCTAAAATTGCAATACACACCCTCGAGTCCCTTAGTCGCCTCTTACGATTCCCACGGGAAAGAAATGGGGTGATGCTATTCTAAATTCTAAGCCAGCATCACACGGCATACACCGATAGATCTACACTAATAATCCTACAATATTATAAATGCCAAAGGTTGTATGTTTGTTTGTTAGTTATTTGCGCAAAAACTACTGAACCGTTTGTAATTAAATTTTGCAAACAAATAGAAGGTAACATGGATTAACACATATGATAGTTTTTATGAGTGAGCCGCGGGTAACAGCTAGCAATATTATAAAGAGGAAAGATTTGATTGTTTGTTTGAATTGAATAGGCTCCGAAATCATTTATTTCTATTTGAAAAATCTTTTTTAGAATGCTTCTTTATATCTGATGAATATAGGCTATATAAAAATGTCTTATTCCCGCGGGAAAACGGTTAGCAGCGGGTGAAGCCGATAGATAGATAAATAATTTATTCATTTAAAATACAGTACATGGTCACAAGTAGGAGAAACTCATAAGAACGCCAGTACATAAATTAAGCATTTATACCGGTACGGCTAGCATTATTTGAGGGCATAATTTTCAAAAATTCTAATGTCGCTTATTATTTGTACGATTGCGTAATGTGTGTCTGTAAAATGCATATCACATTTTGTGTAATTTAATACGCTTGCGTAAATTTATGATTCAATGTATGGCAGAATAGTAGCTCATTAATTAAATCTTTAAGTATATATAATTAAATTAATATTAAAGAATATATCAGCACTGTCTATGTGACAGTTAACACGGTTTAAAAACCCAGTTTAAGTCATTTTTATCCACTGCAAACGAAAGTATGTTAGCATATACTTAAAATGACACAAAATAAATAATAGGGTTCAGCCAATGATCCAGAAACTACAATAAAAAATAAACGTTTTTTATACTTTTGAATCATAAAAACCTTTTAAGGTATTAAGAGGCGAATAAAGAGATAAAAGCACTGCATGTGTCAGTGAAAAGGTTAAATCAAATCATTTATTTCTGAGTAGGAAATTACAAGCTTCTCTTTTACAAAGTCAATTCTGCATAACATAATACTTAAAAAAAGTATTGTAAAACATATGTGAAGAACAAATACATGTAGGTATGTCAAATTTGTTAAACCTATCTATTAAATTCTTCATGTTTAAATATCTTAAAGTACTAAGGCAGCATGTTGTCACAGCATGCTGTGACGCTGGTTATTCTGCTAGAACCTTTTGATAGTGGGTAGACGCAATCGAGACAGAGAGGGCAAATTAGATGTTCATTGCCCGACTGTAGCTCAGTTGTAAGTTATTCATTCATATCATGTAGGTCAACGAGTCGACGAATGATTCGATGAACTCACTGTGAGACTGTGAAGCAGTAACTATTAAGCCTCTGACTTAGCGTTGTAAGGACCGTGGGAATAACGACTCTCAGTACTTATATCACGTATTTATAATTTAAATTTTGTCATATTTTTTCGTTATTTTATTGCATGTTCCTAAGAATAAACACACAATACAATTGTAACATCTCCTATGTTATGTAGGTAAAGTGCGCTCATCAAAATGTAAAAATGGAAATTGATATTACTCGGATTCCCGCGGTACAGGATCTTTCTAGTGCGGGATCCAAAGGTTAATTGTAATAGGCTTAAGATTATTGTTAAATAAAATAACTTTATATCTTTATTGAACTCGTAACGCCCAGGCCTTTGCTCAAGCTTCTTACAGATAGCAGCCCTGATTCCTTTATGGGTTCTTACCACTGTGGAGCCACATACCTACCCTTTAAAAGGTATCTGGGCGTTACGAGGATAACACTGTCACAGATCGCTGTCTGTTCATATAACGCCTTTTTGGGAAGCCTGTATATAGGCTGAAATTTTAATAGTGACTGATAGCAAAAACTCAAAACGGGCTGGTGATAAGGAACCACTTTCTCCAAGGTCGAACACAAAAAAATATTGGATCTCCCATAGAAAATTGCCGATCACCTGATTTTAGTTACTATGGCTCAACATCTTTTTGTGCTATTTCAACCTATGTTCCTTCGGGAAACTTGGTCCTTATCACCAGCTCGTCTTGAGATTTCGCTATCGGTCACTAGTAAAATTTCACCCTGAATACGTAACAGAACCCAACATAATTACGCTATTATATTTTTTGTTGTTGATTGTGCACGCTAATTTCAGAAACTCCGAACCAATTCGATGAGGTTTTCAGTAAATTATTTTGGTAACCTTGACTTAGCAAAATATAGACATTTTCTTGTTTTTAGTATTTTGGTAACTACTGTTTTTAGTATACGAAGTCTTCAGAATAGGTTCTTATTTGGTTAAAGAACAACTTTAGGGTCAATACTCTACCATTTTTAACTATAATACATACTCGTATTTATTTAAATTAGTTTCCCAACGTGGTGATAGCGACCGTATCTTACGGCCGTTAACACTCTGTCTACGTGATAAATGTATGTTATCTATAAGTTTAAAAATTATATATTTTAAACAGATCAAAGTATATAGGGTAAAATTTTACTAGTAACTGATAGCGAAAACTCAAGAAGGGCTGGTGATCGAGATCAACTTTTCCCAAGAAACCTAAGTTGAAATATGACGAAAATATTTTAAGCTTCCATAGTTACTCAGATATCGGCAAATTTTGTACTGTAGGTACAAAATTTTTATTCATATTTTGACCTGTGTTCCTTGGAAAAAGTTGTTCCTTATCAACATCCCATACTGAGATTTCGCAAAAAGTTCAGTGACGAACTTGAACAGTGAATAGGATGCAGCCAGTATCAGTTGTTTCAACTGCCTGCCTGTTCAAATAAATAATACATACATACATAAATCACGCCTGTATCGCTTACGGGGTAGGCAGGTAGTGTTTACGGCCGTTAAACGGATATATTAACACCACGTCTGACAAAAGCTTGAGGGTCAACTAGATAACTGTGTATGACAATAGTGACAGGTTGTCAGCCCATCGCCTAAAATTGCAATACACATCCCTCGAGTCAAAAGTCGGCTCTTACGACACCCATGAGTTAAAAGTGGGGTGATGCTATTCTAAGCCGGCATCACACGGCATATAAATAATAATAATATTCAGTGTACAATAAGGCCGCCTAAATTGTACCGATCGTTTTTCATTTTTTGTATCTGTTTGTTTTTGTGTGTTTTGTACAAATAAAGAATATTGTATTGTATTGTACGCTGCGTGAACCAAGTCGCGAGCACTAACTGGCCGAGACACGGGGCCTTACGTGGTCTTGACCTTAGATATCCTATGACCTAGACTAGAGTCAAGAGCAAACCCATCATTAATAAAAAAAAAAAAGATAATTCTTGGATATCCCTATTACTTTCTCAAGCAAAAACATGGACATAAAATCAACAGTGGTGACATTTTGCTTATTGACGTGCAGTTCAATTCCATTCAAAAGGGATAAGTAATTAAAGACTGCAGGCTACACTAACATTATAAAGACAAAAGAAAATTGACTGCTTGTTTGAATTGAATAGGCTCCGAAACTACTGAACTACCGATTTAAAAAGAATTAAACAGACATAAACTAAAAGCTATCCTGTATCTTATATAGGTTATTTTAAGTGACTTTAATAGATAGCAATAAGCAAAAAAGAGGTGCCGTGTGATGCCAGCTTAGAATAGCATCAAACCATTTCTTTCCCGTGGGTATCGTAAGAGGCGATTAAGGGACTCGGGGGTGACATGTATATTGCAATTTTAGGCGATGGGCTGACAACCTGTCACTACGCCTGTGACATCACCTTGTGATAGACAATTATCTTAATGACCCTCAAATGTTTGTCAGACGTGGCGTAAATGTCCTTATTTTACGGCCGTTTATGCTCTGCCTACCCCGCAAGGGATATAGGCGTATGTGTATGTATGTATAAAGAGGTCCTGTCAGGATGTATAAGGTTCAATTAAATTCAGTGCAATTATTTTTAAGGACCCAAAGGATGTCGTCCACAGAAGAGACAATTGGCCATCATTAGCATTACACCAAAAAGAGTGACAATCTTAAATCGTCATCATTATTCTTAGGGTGATTTCTACTAGTGAAACTGAACAACTATTTGGAAGGAACAAAAGTTGGACCTGCCGTACCAAGTGCCACATCTTTTTTAAATAATTGTAAGTATGGGAGGTATTTTTTTTTTAGCTGTATAGATTTGGACTGGTTCACCCCTTGCAATACATGGTGTAAAAAATTAGCTGAGAATATTTTAAGGGGTGAACCAGTACGTGAAACTGAACAACTTTCCCACATAGGACGAAATATGAAAAAAAAAATTGGCCTTCCCATACAAATTATCCGGGCCGGGTAACACACTTAAGTATGGGAGGGACAAATTATTTTTCCATATTTCGACCTATGTTCCTTCGGGAAAGTTTTTCAGTTTCACGTACTGATTCACCCCTTAAAATATTCTCAGCTAATTTTTTTACACCTTATATTTTCACTTAATTTAATAGGATCTTATTATATATTTTCAAACTACATGCTTTCATCAATATTGTTTATAAGTAAGTATAAGTAGTACAATTTCTTATTGCAGTACTATCTTATCATTATGACTGAGTCTCAGCACTGACTAAGACAATCACAGCAAAACGATTCATTAATAATGAAAACAATCATACCTTAATTGCTACAGACAAACAATAATTCATTTGTGTTTATGTTTTCTGATAATATACGTATAAAACTACTGACCTATTTATTTTGTTTTAAAAAACAATCACCTTTTTTTATCTCCAAAGCTATTATTTGAATTTAATTCGGATTCAAATTCACTTTCCTGTGCCCTAAGGTTGCCTGGGAGGAATTGCTTTTGAGTAATAAGGTTGCCTATTTCTAAATTTCTTTTTAATTTTGTTTATTTTCTGTTTGCAACTTTTCTGTGTAATTAGGTATATTCTTATCTTATCCTGTCTTGGCTTTTTTAATCAGATGTCTATCAAGCTAGCACAGAAAAGTAAAGTAAATAATAGTAGTGCATTTTATTAATTGAGTAAGTTTGTTAAATGATGATATAGATATATACATATATATATATATATATATAGATGATATAATAACCTACACTGTAATTTTGAAATAATTTTGAATGATCAGGATCACATTATATTAGTACTTACCTACACATGAAGAAGTACATAATTTACTCAGATATTACTAAAAAAAACTATTATTCAGGGGAAATGAATGAAATCAAGTATTAAATTTACAAAAGACTACAACATGTTGGTTATACAATTTTGGGAGATTTTCAAAGCAGGATTTGAACAAACGAATTTCGCTATCACTAGTAAAAGCGTTGCTACTAGTAATAGCCGAAGGCAGATTTATTAAATCATTGATATTACAATTCATTTTAGTTTTGTAGCACAAGAGATGATTTACGTATAAGCCAATACCTTTAGAATTCTTATACATTTACATTCACAGTTCACTGTGCCAACAGCAAGATTGTAACCGCATAGAGACAGTTGTAACAAACAGCAGGTCAATGCGGCTATTGATAACCCATTGCTTGCAGGCACATTGCAGGACAACTACCTTCGCACTACGTAAACAACACCCGTATCTCCAGTTGTTGTTCTATAGGCACCGTCCATCTGTCTGATGCACTTTCACGTATCTGGCCTTGGAGAGATAGTTCGCTATTTACTGCCAATGTTACGAATATAGATTTCAGTATTGAAATAAACCACTTTTTGATGTCTCAGTGTAAAAGTATTTCTTTATGATTTTCAAGCTTTGTACACATTTTTTTTTAAAGTGCATTTATACATACAAACATACATGTGTCACGCCTATATCTCTTGCAGGGTAGGCAGAGCGAAAACAGCCATTAAAAACAGACATTTACGTAGTGTCTATCAAACATATTAAGAATCATTAAGAAAATTGTGTATTTCTACAGTGGTTGTTAGCCCATCATCTGAAATTGCAATACTATGTCAGCCTCCAGTTGAAGTGATGCAGATATAGTTATTATTTGCATCTCAATTTAATGTTTAAGTATCATTATTGGTGACTGCCTAAGTCAGATTATACTTTAGACTATATTCAACTGCTGAACTCATTAAACAAATAATATTGTTAAATTCCATAAATCTAGGAATTGAATTGAACAAAAAATTCATTCATAAATTAAAGGAATTAATGGCAGGTAAAGGAGGAATGCTATTTTAGATCTGTACATTTAGTTCCATCTACAAGTAGGTGCAGTTTGAGTCCTTATCATAATTGCCAAATATTTACAGTTGCATTAACAAGAACAAATAGTCAATAAAATAAAACATGCCAGTATTTATATCCCAAATACTATATATCTTCAAAGACTGTCATCACAGGGAGTGTCTTTTCAATTCGCAATCCAGCATAAAATGTTCTCATTGTACCTACCTTTAAACTCATGCAATAACACCCACATAAGTACTCATCAACAAAAGCAGTATGCAGGCATGTATGTTTGGATGCAGTTGGGATTATGCAAGCGGCACCGACCGCCGGAAAACCGGTTACAGGCTTCCATTTGCGTTTATAACACAACGGATACTCACTTAGGCCCAGCTCACTGTTTTATTTAGAGGGTATGCTCACAAAACTGCGTCAACACTTTCACACATTTACGAGGAACTTTAACGAACTTCCCGCGATGAAGGTTCATATTTTACTCGGGAAGCTTGTGTAAACACTATCGGCGCGTAACTGGGTCGAATAGTACAAGTAAAACACTTACCCAGATTATTTATTTACGGTCGAGTAGTAATCCAATTTGCGAGTAGGTTTGCTTGTGTTTTCTTTGCGTTTGTTCGCAAGATTAATTCCTAAGACGAGATTCTTCCTGTGCACGGTTTCCAGGACCAGAATTTATCGCTATCACAAAGTAAAATAAGAGAAATTAGCACAAGGAAACAATAAAAAGCGATAAACCGACCAAGCAAAACACAATACGCGTTTGGTTTGACATTGACATTTGCCAAGATGAGTGTTGCCATATTTGTAGTAATAATTACCACTACAATTTTTTTAATTGCTTTCCTTTCGAGCAATAAAACTCTAGGAATAAAATTATTGAAAATATTTGTTTTCTCGTATGCAGATTCTATGGAATACAATATATTGAATGTCACATGATTACTAAATATTTTTGGGGCTATGTATTAGTTTTAGGAATAGGTACTATATTGATTGATTAATAAATAAATTTATTTATTACCAAAGATTACTAACTATAACTATCTATCCGTATTACTAATCCAAAACATTAAGGGGAGTTCCTTAAATTTTTTGGTTAAAAATACATTTAGACAAAATGGTTATACCTACTGTTAAACTTATGTAGAATCTATGGAAAGCAAATATATTGAATGACGTAAAGTTACTTAGTATTGCCAAAGATTACTAATTATAAAAAAATTCCCGTATGGGAGTTTTTCTATTGACAGTTCTCTTGATAGTTCTGAATGTCAAACCAGAGAGCGCTGTGCTAAACTGAAATTTTGACGTTTCAATATGGCTGGCGGCAGCCATAGTTTTGTCACAGGTTCAGTTTCACGTTGTGATCGTTACAAATTAATTATGTTTGTTTGATTTAATACAAAATAAACTTATCGCCTTACTATTATATTGAGTATCATTTGTGTAAGTAAAGAAATAACCAATAATACATCACATCACATACAAAATAAAGTATAATTTATAAAGTGGTACAGTTTTTGTGTAAAGAAACGTTATTTCGATTAAGCTTGGCGCCCTCTACATGGCACTCGAGAATCCTTAGAAAAATTCCCATTACTAACCCAAATAAATTAAAGGACTACCTTGGGGTCAACATGTAAGTTCGCCGAAACTTTGAAAGAAAAAACTACTTAAGTGACAAAGTCGAAAGTTACACCTTTGAAGTAGGTGAAGTTATATTTAGTAAAAAGATAATAGAAATAAAAATATTACTTAGGTAAAATGAATTTAAATCATTCTATTTTTAAGTTACACTCTCTTTCTTGATTGTTCATTTATTTTTAGTTCAACATTCATTTGCATTATATTACCCACAATATTAGGTAAAGACGATTAAATAGAAACACTTTATGATAGACTTGCTTTTAAGGGATAACTACACGATTATTGACTTACGCTCGACTTTACATAAATGTATAATATAAAATATTTTTATGAAAAAGCTATGATGTTATGATATTGTAGAAAAGATTTACAAAAAGAATATAATGCGTTGTTTTAATATTGGAGCACAGTATCAAATTGATTACTTTTGTTACGTTTTTGAAATGCTCGTCGTTAGACTTCAATGTGCCTTACCCTTCAAGGTAACTTCGCTGTATATTTTGAATTTGTACTTTTTAAACGACTATTATAGTAGCACTAGCACGTTCACACCATGCACCTGCTCCTGCTCCTGCCGCTACTGTCGCAAATATTGCTCGAAATACTTCCGCGGAAGTGCGAAAGTATCATCGCGAATGAGTGTTTACACACTACCGTCATACTCTTCTCGCACCAATGTATATGTGAGCGAGATAGCAATACATTGCACTAGCGCTCGTGCCGCACTTTTTCCATAACTTTAATTGCAACGAATATTTCAATGAGTTTGCAGTTTAAAATTTTAATAAGTAGATATATGATTTAAAATAATATATATAATAGATTTCTGATAGATTTTTTGTATAAAGAGAAAACTTTATTTTTGTGAAGTGGCGCCACCGTCGAGGTCGTTGACGGTTACACTCGTCTTAACTGTTGACGCACGTAGCCTTAAATAGGGACCGGATTATTAGCAACACAAAAAGCCTGATAAATGTATGCAATTTTTTTATGTTAGCAAAAACTGCCCCACTGCTGGGCAAAGGCCTCCCCTTTCTCTTTCCTAACGTTGCGGTTCATGGCTTTTTGCGACCAGTTCAGGTCGAAGTCGACCAGTACCCGATATAATCAAACTACAGACTACAATTTTATAGGTCAAATTCGATATTCATTGCGTAGTCGGTTAGACATTATGATACCAGGAATATGAACCGGCTACGCAATGTACAGTCGGTTGTAGCACATAAGGTACCAGGGGTACTCCAAAAGAACTTAATAATTTTGGTCCCCAGCAATTTTTTTTTCTTGACATGAATATGTATTAGTAGAAAATCACTTCTTTTACAAGAATAACTTTAATTTTTTATTATATATTAACTTGGGATAAAAATAATTTAGTTCTTTTGCAGTACCCCTGATACTTTAAGTGCTATTACCGACTGTACTAAGAATTTCACCTGTAGACTTGTAGCCTGTAGTTTAATAACATAGGCACCTGGTCATCCCGCCATCTTTTTCTAGGTCTCCCTCTACGCCAACTTTCTTGTGGGAAAAATCAGTGGCTAGTTTGGCCCGGGTGCATTCTGCATACGGCTGAAGTATCATAATATCTATACAAATATGCATTAGATATTCTTGAAATATGTGACGAAACCTGGCAAAATTCGCAAGATTAAATTACAAGTTTTAGATGTAAAATCAAAATAACCAACTTTTTTCTCACAAACTCGACAAATGTAGATTAATTTCGCCGTACCTAAATGATTCAGGATAGTCAGTTATCATTGAAAACTCAAAGATTTTTCGAAAGGTCAGGTCTGTTTACAAATTGGCTCGGATCAACACGCGTAATACGTAATAGACAGGATGAGAACAAACAACACACGCTGCGCTCCAAAAATTTTGATATTGTATCAACAATATGCATCCAAGATTTTAGAAGAAATTATGCTATTTGCCATGAAAATGGCTTTAATATGCAAATGCATATAATCCGGTCTCTACCTATAAATGCTTTACGATACTCTAAGAACCTCTACTGAGCCTCCCGATAGATGTTGAACTTGACTGATGAGCTTCTACGAGCGTCTACGAGCCTCTACGAAGCATTCAGCCAGTACTGAACCACCCGATTAATGTTGACCCTGACTGATGAGCTTCTACGAGCGTCTACGAGCCTCTAGGAAGCATTCAGCCAGTACTGAACCACCCGATTAATGTTGACCCTGACTAATGAGCCTCTACGAAGCATTCAGCCAGTACTGAACCACCCGATTAATGTTGACCCTGAATGATGGGCCTCTACGAAGCATTCAGCCAGTACTGAACCACCCGATTAATGTTGACCCTGACTATTGAGCCTCTACGAAGCATTCAGCCAGTACTGAACCACCCGATTAATGTTGACCCTGACTGATGGGCTTCTACGAGCGTCTACGAGCCTCTACGAAGCATTCAGCCAGTATTGAACCACCCGATTAATGTTGACCCTGCCTAATGGGCCTCTACGAGCCTCTACGAAGCATTCAGCCAGTACTACGGCCGATGTGGCGCAGTGGTAGTGCGACTGCCTGCGACGCAAAGGTTCCGGGTTCGATTCTCGGTGGGGCACTCACAAAGTTGATATTTATCACTTTGTGAATTTGTTACCGGTCTGGTTAGGACATTGCAGGGTGAACCAACTGATTGTCCGAAAAGAAATAATTCCGTGCTTCGGAGGGCACGATAAGCCGTCGGTCCCGGTTGCTGTCTATGATTACTTAGACGGCGGTCGTAACACAACCATGTCAGAGGCCTACTAGTGGTAGTAGGTGGTTGAAAAACTCTGACACCAGGGTTGATCGGGTCGTTGGACGACTCGGTGTCCCACACGAAAAAAATAATAATAACTGAACCACCCGATTAATGTTGACCCTGACTATTGAGCCTCTACGAAGCATTCAGCCAGTACTGAACCACCCGATTAATGTTGCCCCTGACCGATGAGCTTCTACGAGAGTCTTTGAGCCTCTACGAAGCATTCAGCCAGTACTGAACCACCCGATTAATGTTGACCCTGACTAATGGGCCTCTACGAGCGTCTACGAGCCTCTACGAAGCATTCAGCCAGTACTGAACCACCCGATTAATGTTGACCCTGACTGATGGGCGTCTACGAGCGTCTACGAGCCTCTACGAAGCATTCAGCCAGTACTGAACCACCCGATTAATGTTGACCCTGACTAATGGGCCTCTACGAGCGTCTACGAGCCTCTACGAAGCATTCAGCCAGTACTGAACCACCCGATTAATGTTGACCCTGACTGATGGGCGTCTACGAGCGTCTACGAGCCTCTACGAAGCATTCAGCCAGTACTGGTCCACCCGATTAATGTTGACCCTGACTGATGGGCCTCTACGAGCGTCTTCGAGCGTCTACGAAGCATTCAGCCAGTACTGAACCACCCGATTAATGTTGACCCTGACTAATGGGCCTCTACGAGCGTCTACGAGCCTCTACGAAGCATTCAGCCAGTACTGAACCACCCGATTAATGTTGACTCTGACTGATGGGCCTCTACGAGCCTCTACGAGCCTATACGAAGCATTCAGCCAGTACTGAACCACCCGATTAATGTTGACCCTGACTGATGAGCTTCTACGAGCGTCTACGAGCCTCTACGAAGCATTCAGCCAGTATTGAACCACCCGATTAATGTTGACCCTGACTGATGAGCTTCTACGAGCGTCTACGAGCCTCTAGGAAGCATTCAGCCAGTACTGAACCACCCGATTAATGTTGACCCTGACTGATGAGCTTCTACGAGCGTCTACGAGCCTCTACGAAGCATTCAGCCAGTACTGAACCACCCGATTAATGTTGACCCTGACTGGTGGGCAGTAAATAAATGACTAAATTAACTAATAGCTACCTATCTTTACAGGGTGTAAGGGAGGCCCTCCGAATACATAAAGGGTGCATTCAGACCATGGAACTAAACAACTACACATGAGAAAATATTTCAGGAAACGACAAAAATAATTACATATCATTTTTATGGGAAATTGTTTACTTTCATGGTTTGAATGCACCCCATCCGTATTCGTAGGGCTGTTACTTACACCTCGTATATACAGTTTGTAAGGAAAAGAACTGCGTTCCTTTCAAGGGATGAACCAGCCCATCAAACTGAAAAACTTTCCCCATAAAACAAAGGTCGAAATATTGATAAAAAAATACCTCCCATACAAAATGTAGCAGCCACCAAGTCTAGTTGTATGTGAGGTCATTTTATTTTTCATGTATAGGTCTATGTCTGAGGAAAGTTTTTCAGTTTCATGGGCTGGTTCATTCCTTAAAAGGAGCGCAGTACTTTGCCTTACACCCTGTATATACACTAACCTAGCAGCACATGCCTGTTCGTTCCCGGTCCGAAGGTACCCATTACGCTGGCTAGGTTGCCACGGTGAATGATGAGGGCAATCTGTTGAACCAGGTACGAACCGGTACGAGGTTTGCGGCCACAGTCCCTCAGGCGCTCTCCTATCTCTCGAACGAAAGCTCTTGCCGCCCCGCACCACACACCTGACGTCTCTCTTGTAGGTATTTAGAAAACAGTTTTCCCCATTTTCCAAATTTTCGGGAAATTGTTAAGTCGTGGTAAATAAAGATACGACTTTTTACTTTGAAAAGTCGAATTGATATGATATATTAGGAATAAGAAAAGTTTGTATAAGTTTTACGAAGTGTTACTATTTGATGCGCGCCACATGTTTCATTTCCTAAAGCTAAAACGTGTGAGTATGTAGTGTGAGGTCCAGCCCCCTTCGTAAAGCTGGCACCTTAAACCATTCACAATTTAAATTTTTCAGCTGTCGCCAGTACAGATCATTAAGACATTCTTGTGTAGGAGACCTTGTAGGAGACGGATTGTAAAAAGTAGTCATTTTGGTAAAATGGTATTTTTGGTGAAGTAGACTTTGTGTGACTAAAGGAAGAAAAGGAGCAACGTAATAAAATATATTTTCCCCCCAAAGTATGTTTCAGTTTAACGTAAAGCCTCCCCATACCGGCTAAAGTACACAGTATGATCTTAGTTTTCGTTATCGGTCACAGTCACAAGTAAAATTACACCCTATATTGTATTATTACTTGGTGGGGATTTTAAATGTATAAAATGGACCCTGCTGGGTCTACCCCATGCTAGCTATCATAGTTTGACTCTTTTGAAGCCAATATTTAAATCTTTATCAGAAAATACGTTGGCACCAAAACAAAACCAACGTACAAAATACAAACTTCGTACAATACAGGAAATTGTTACAAATTATCATAGTAAGTACAGGTTACGAAGTAAAAAAAACGTTCGAAAAAAATATTATTATTATTATTATTAAACCATTTATTGCACACAATAAAAACATAGGACACATACATATATGAAACGATTCACAACAGGTCTACTTATTTCTAAAAAGAAATCTCTTCCAGCAGACCTTGGGCAGAGAGATCTCATAAAGTGAGGCAGATAAGGCGTGCACTATCATTTAAAAATTTAGATAATAATTTTAATTTTCTTTAATATCAACTACATAAAATACCCCTCAATATCATACAACTACATAAACCTACATAAACTAATACTTGCAAAACTACGATACGATATAGTGGCGCCACCTACACTTAGCAAACTGGAACCGAATCGCAGCTCGGCAAGAGCGGCCGCGTTCAGATGACCTACTTCCCTCGCCCATTAAAAATAGCGGGCGACAATAGCTCAAACACTATTTTTAGTGCGTATCTTCGAAATCTCAAACCACATACTGTTATCTTTTCGTGTATCGCTTAGCAAACAGATCACACTGTGATCGTGGGCGCTAAGTTCGTGACAGTCCGGTCGGTGTAGCCCGCAGGCTCTGCGCAAGTCGCGACGCGTGCACCCCGCGCGCTCCAAATCGATACCCTCGCGAAATCACTCAGTTCCCCTTGTTCCCTCCTGAACATTAGTGCCCGTTTAGTTCAACTAGCGTTTTTAGTTTAGTAAACAAGGGAACATGTTTTAAAAACCAGCCAGTCACAGACTCAGACATGGAAGGCGGCATCAAGAGATATATTCGGAGTGAATCTGCGAGCTGTGCTCATATGGTCGAGGAGAGTGCCGCAAACAATAGAAAGAGTGCTGATCCTCATGAGAAATTGAAGGCGTTGTTGAACTCCCCCGAAGAAGACACAGACGACACCCTACCGCCTTCGGATGCCCCCAAATTCGGGACAGTGATCCATAACAGAATATTTGTTGGAGGATTCTCTTTGACGACAACGGATGAAGACCTGTGGAAGTTTTTCTCTGGTTTCGCGACGGTCACAGCTGCGAGGGTGATCTACGACCGAGCTGGCGTCTCCAAGTGTTACGGCTTCGTGACGTTTGCCAACCCCAGGGTCGCCAGGCTCATCGTGAAACAGGTAAGCGGAAATTCCTTTGTTGTCACCTGACATTTTACCTTTTCAATAGACGTGGGTCAACCTTTGAACAATCGCCCACGAAGTTTAAAAGGTTATAAGGTGCATAGCGTCCTGAAATGAAACAGCTAAAGCGATGTCTAAATGCAGATGGCTACGTATTATCATTAGAACAATAGACGCTATTGGATTTATTTAAAGATTTCATTGCGACAGTCAAACTGCACAACCCTGAACTTGTTTGGCGACATGTAAGCGAAGTATCCAATATTTTTATCTAAAATCTTCAGTTTGTTTTATCTCGCGATAAGAGATGTCCTCGGTCCCCGATTTTCAGTGACAGGTCTTTGGAGCGTTTATGAACATGACAAACTGTTTTCATGTGATAAATAAAATATACGAAAGACTTTAGAATAAATTAAATAAAAAAGTTTAAACAGTCATAAACCAGATGCAATCTACGGACCAATTTCTTCAAAACTATATTACCCTCGATATTTTACGGCAATATTTCTATATGTATTTATTATGCTTAGCAATGCTAATTACAGGCATTTGTTAATCACCTAATAACACTTATGTATTGATAAAAAGAAATATGTTTTTTAATTTCGGTTTAGTATGGAATAAACTGGTTTTGGCCTGCTTAATTGATCCTATGAATCGAACATAATTTTATCGTCAAAGGAAGAAGAGTACAACAGGCACCAACTTACAAAGAAGCTCTATTCGTTTCAACATTATGTTTCGTCTGACACCACAAAACAATGGATTTCATACGTTTTAGTGACGTACCTACCTACACAGTTTTTATTATTATCATTACACTACACTTGATCCCTCTGCTAGCCAAAGGGAGGCCTTTGGCCAAGGTTCTTTGTGTCCCCGGCAATCTTCCACTTATTACACTTTATTGAAAGAATTTAAAAACAATTGACATATAAAGTACCTACCTAGTTACTGACGGAAAAAAAATGCATAAACGGCACGAATTCTTTGTTATCTATCTTAATTACATTGTACGTCTGAAATGGACACACTGTTGTAACTTTTATACTCATAAGATCTTTTTGTTAACACAGTGAACAATAAATATAATTTCATTTGATTGGTAAACATATGATTGGATTGAATATAAATAATAACATATTTTCGATTGTATATAAATATATATTATATTCCCTGCGGTTGTACAAAAATAATGTTAGGAAGTAATTTTCGGTTTAAAATCCACAAACGTAGAATGCGACACTACTTACACAATATTTCTGCACGTAGAAAATAAAGATAAAGAAATATTAAGATAAATTTTAAAATAAATAAAAATAAAATCTATCAAACCTACTTTTTTTAAGGAACTGTAAGACGGTTCACCCACTTGTCGTCCGCTGCGTATTTTTAAGGTAGAGGTAAAAAAATATTATTTCCTATCTTATTCACTTACAAATACGGATACGGTGCGTTTACAGAAGCGTCTGTTAAATTATGTGACAGACGCATGCGTTACGGTACGTTAAAAAAGGCACCGATGAACGACCAAAAGGTGTACGGCCTTAATATGTCCATAACTTTTCCCTTAACTCAATTTACGTAAAATCAGCCACCGGTTTATCTTGTACAAATAACAAGCTACCTATCTAAATTAGGCAAGTTTGATATTTTGTTGTACTTTCGTCGCTGCATAATTCTGATTGATGTTCTTTATTATTAATTCAATTAGAATAGACGGTGGAAGGTACAGTCGATCAGGCTGGGTTAGACAGTTTGGACTTTGTACCGTTCTTATGCCGCGCGCATAAGACTTACATTGGCAGTTTGAGT
Source organism: Tuta absoluta (assembly GCA_027580185.1). Lineage (NCBI taxonomy): Eukaryota > Metazoa > Arthropoda > Insecta > Lepidoptera > Gelechiidae > Tuta > Tuta absoluta. Next base: position 851,427 of record JAQAHW010000045.1, read on the forward strand.
GTCTAACCGCACGTGAGCTTGACTGTACTATTTCCAATCTTAAAAGAGTGCCATCCCAAGTCCTACACAACTTCGTATTCAGGGAGTAACAAAAACGGTATAACAAGCCGAAATGAGGTCAAGGTATTCATAAAACTGAACTGAATTTTATTTTTTTTATTTTTATTTATTTTTATCTTGCCCCATGGAACATGAGAAAAAATTGGACCAACCGAACCATACAAAATTGCCGACCAGCTGGTTAATTTGCAATGGTAGGTCCAATCTTTTTATTAATATATCGACCTGTTTAATCGGGAAACTTGTTCAATTTCATGAGTACCTTCACATCATTTAGCTTGTTATACTTAATTTATTGTTATATCCTTTTTGTTACTCTTTGTAGTTTTCCGTTGCGGAATTTCAGATCGTTTGGATATGATATGACACTAAATATTTTCCGCGCTAGTCGGGATATTCCCATTGTTATCGTTGACCCTAGCAGAATTACGTCCGACCTTGATGGAAGCCAAATCTCGAAAAAATTAAGAATTTTACAAGTATTCTTTTGTCACAGACCACAGAACTGGAGTGACGGTGCATGACGTTCAGTGCTCTGTGGAGTACATACTAGTTCCATGCATCCATACTAATATTATAAATGCGAAAGTGTGTTTGTTTGTTTGTTTGTTTGTTTGTTTGTCTTTCTTTCACGTTACAACAGAGCGATATCATGCAGTGTTTTTTAGGTGTGCAGTTAGGTGAGAGGCTGGAGAGTGACATAGGCTACTTTTTATCCCGGAAAAACATATTTTTCCCATCGGAAAAGCGATTAATGTTTAGCAATAGAATACACCCATACTACGAACATAGATGAGTATCATGCAGCGATGTAAAGCATTTTTTTTTTTTGAGAGCAGCTAAATGAAAAGCTGGTGAGTGACATAGGTTATTTTTTATCCCGGAAAAACATATTTTTCCCTTCGGAAAACCGATTAATGTTTAGCAATAGAATACATCCATACTACATACATAAATGAGTATCATGCAGCGATGTAAAGCATTTTTTTTTGGAAAGCAGTTAGATGAAAAGCTGGTGAGTGTCATAGGTTACTTTTTATCTCGGAAAAACATATTTTTCCCATCGGAAAACTGATTATTGTGTAGCATAGAATACATCCATACCACATAAAAAAGATGTATATACAGGATGTAAGGGACAGCCCTCCGAATACTGATATTCCCATAGTAAATGCAGTGAGCTGATTGTGATTTTGTATGGGATATAGAAAAAAAGAATTTAATCTATGGCAGGTTGTTCAGTTTCATGGTTTGAATACACCCAATCAGTATTCGAAGGGCTGTCACTTACACCCTGTATAGCACTACTATGAGAATGTCTCTTGAATATGAGTTTTGGGATATGAATGTGGCTTTAAGGGTGATGTGGGTATGTACTTGAGATACTTCTTACCACAGTAGTAAAGTTAATTTCTACAGTTAAACATGATTTGAAAGTCCATTTCTATAATAATAACCATTTTTAGCACAGTAAGTTTGCCCTGCGTATACTTGCGAAGACACATAATAAACTTAAATTTTTTGGTACCATAGTCCTGAAAATTGAAGACTAGGCAAAATCATTATACTGCGTATTCATATTATTATAATTCCAATCCAAGAACATCCATCCCCAAGTTAATTTGGTTTGGAGCTAATATAGGTTTTCAAATCCTTGATTACATACCCACTCCTTTCTTTCATGTCTTCTTGGAGCATGTTTGTATGTAATAAAAATTTCAAAATAGCAGGAATATTAAAAAAAAATTAAAGCTATATAGCAATCTATACTTTCTTATTATTTATTAACCACCAATATAACACTAGGCAATATTCACAATATTCATAAGGTAGCTATACTCTATGGCGACATAGAGCGCTGAGTGTAATAGCTAGGCATAAATATAGGTGTATTGGTAGTTTAGTAGTATTGCTAGATGTAGCGCTGCATTGTGTAATAATGCAGGTTATGCCAAATTATATCAGCGATAACCATTACTACTATATTTGTATTATAATATTCGCGTAGGAGTTAAATAAGTGACCCATAAACGTAATTTTAATAGAGACGCAGTCACTAAACCGGAAAGTAATGACCTGTGTTGTGTGTGCTGTCGCCCTGTTTAGAATACACAACTAATTAATAAAACTCTATGAGTACGCGGGCGAAGCCGCGGGTAACAGCTAGTATCCTATACTGTCAAAGTTTTAAAAACTAATAGATACGCGTGACCATACTAATGGTGACTGTATGGCAGAATATCCTTTTTGGTCGTAATGGCACACCAACCGGACGATATTGCGGTTTATTGTATGCAACTTCGCAAACACCTTTGGAAACACAACCTGATCCGCCAAAACACCGGCAAATAATGCGGTGCGTGTGATAAACAATTGTAGATCATTGCCAAAAATATTAAGCTCCTATTAAATTCAGTGCAAATACTTTTGGGGTGAGTTCTACTCGTAAAACTAAACAACTTTTCCCAAGAAACATATGCCACCTATGTATGTCAATACTTAAAATGAGTGAAAGTGATCGCGAGTGCTTAAAAAGTTATAAATATCGTATCTCACACAAACATATCACTCCTATAATCCTTGGCGGGGTAGGCAGAGCGTAGGTAAACGGCCGCAAAAAAAGAGACATATATGTCAAAAATTTGAGGGTCATTCGGAAATTTGTATTTCGCCATGGTGACAGGTTGTCAGCCCCCTTGAGTCCCTTAGTCGCCTCTTTCGACTCCCACGGGAAAGAAATTGGGTGATGCTATTCTAAGCCGGCATCAAATATCGTATCTACTATCAAAATACGCACAGTTTTCCCCCAAAAGCCTCCATTAACGATATTGAATCGAAACCCCCCAGTTAGGTACTTTAAGTGATGAAACCCGGAGATTTATTTGACTAAAAAGGACGTTAGATTTACTACCAATAGATATGGATCGACATTAATTGAGTGATGTATACAGGGTGGCCCAAATAGTGACGTTCAAAGACTAAATTTGAATGCCTTATACTGAGCGGTTTCTGGATCACCCGCATGTAAGTTCCGCGATTTATTGTATGTAGTTTCCAAGTTATTCAACTTTTAAAATTATATGAGAAAAAATCGACTAGCAGATTTTTAGTACTTCAGAAAGTAAAATCATAAAGATAATGCTACAAAAATGACCGTTCAAAAAGCCTGGAAGTAATAAAAATGAAGTAAAGAGGCTTTTTTCCTTCATTTTTATTTTTATTATTTAATTATAATTTTTTCTGGCAAGACCAGTCGAATTTTATGTGAATTTTACCATTCAACTTGAAAAGCTGAATTTACTCGGAAACAAAAAATTTAACGCGGAACATATATGGGTGATTCGGATACCCGCAGTACTTATAGTTTCTTTTTTTTACAATTACGGATCATGACGTCAATAAGTGATAATACTATCCAACATTGAATAAAGTATTTTCATTTTCATTATAAGGCATTCGAATTTTGTCTTTAGACGTTATTATTCTGGCCACCATGTATTTTGATATCAATTTAGTAATGTATATTTTGTCCCATTTTATCTCCTAAAAGAAGCCATAATTTATTTTGTGGAAAATATAAATGGCCAGGATACTAAATATTTCGGCATCATTAGTGATTTCCTAATAGGGAGCTATCTTTTTATTTTTTTGACTATTCCTTAATCGCTGGATAGATGGCGCTGTACTTAGTACGTTAACGTAAAGAACGATACGTCACATACATTTTTGTTTCTTTTTACTTAGATTCATGAGATCGTGAAACGAAACTAAACTTACCATTGTAACATCACTCGCATCACATTAATATTTACATTCATGGGTTTCCCCGCATATTAACGAAAACGACAAAGACAACAACGTTTAATCAAAACAATTAAAAATTGAATTAATAACAAAACGCTAAAAACAAGGATAGATTCGGAATGAACTTTTGTTTTCCTGCCTTTTGGATTAGGCATTAAGTAAGATAGTCAGATCAACGCCATCTACAGAATTCTTGAAAACTAAGTTTTTTTTTAAAATTCTTAAATAGATAACTCCCTATTAGATTTGTTTTTAGATGCAAAATAAAATTTACTCGGGTTGGCGATGGTGATGATTATGAAATAAATATCTTAGACGATGGTCCTGTGGGGAATCCCACAGGACCATCTAGCCCCAAAGCTAAGCAAAGCTTGCACTATGGGATAACTGATATAGTGCATACCTAAATCTTTTTTTGTAGAATATAAAAACATAGACCCAAACTCAACACAAATATTAGAAAAGTAACTTACAAATACTTGTGCTGTGTAGGGATGAAACCCACGACCCTCGGCGTAGCAGGCAAGAGTACTATCCACTACGCCATCGGGTCAGTTGGACGGAAAGTACGAATTTAGTCTAATTCGTTATAGCGAAAACGAGAGATCGTGCCCTATGGCGTACCCTGGGGGAGGCCTACATCTATCTGTGGACTGCAATAGGCTGGGTTGTCTTTGATGTATGTATGTAGTAATGGGAGTTTTTCTGTTGATAGTTCTGAATTTCATATCAGAGGGTGCTGTGCTAAACTGAAATTTTGACGTGTTAATATGGCTGGCGGCAGCCATCGTTTTGTCACAGGTTCCGTTTCACGTTGTGATCGTTACAAATTAATTATGTTAGTTTGATTAAATACAAAATAAATTTATCGCCTTGCTATTATATTGAGTGTCATTCGTGTAAGTAAACATATAACCAATAATAAATTTTGAACAATTCAATAAACACTAAATAAAGAATAAATTATAAAGTGGTACAGTTTTTGTGCAAAAAAACGTTACTTCAATTAAGCTCAGCGCCCTCTACATGACACTCGAGAATCCCTAGAAAATTTCCCATTGCCAAAATAACAGATTTTATATTTCATTATCCTGATTTGTAATTCTGCGTTGTGATTCCTACAATTCAATATGCCTTTTGGCAGACAACGTTGCTGAGTCACCGTTTCAATATTGTCTGACTAGAACGTAGGTATAATGCCCTAGGAATCTTGTCTCTTCCTAGACTCAGGAATTTAATATCAGACGTACTAAAATATACTGACTACAAGACGGCATCGGTTGGCGTCAGCTGTCTTTATACCTGTGTCAATTTATTATTTAGATCTAATTTGACAGACTTAAATTTTTCCCTGTTTATTTACACCACAGACCTATATTCCCCTTTTTTTATGTAGCTATTTTGGGCTATACATATATTATTTGTTATTTCCAAAATTAGCTAGGCTAGCTTAGAGCCTAGAAAGATTGTCAATTTAGAGTAGGAGCACTTCTGGGCTGGTTTTTGGGGGGTTTTTCCTGTTCAGGGGGTCCGGTTAATTATGCGCATGTAAATAACATGCATTGAAAATTTCAATTTGAAACCAATGTCGTTTATAGATGGATGGTGATGGCATAAAGTTAAAAGCCGAGTAATTAACCTGGCCAACTCCGAGGCAGTGCCTTTATTTTTATTTTTTTATCCCGCCCGAGCCGGTTTTCTAGTAGGACAATACAAAATTGTTATAAAAAAAAGAAATTTTGTGTAATACAAGTTTCTTTTTTTACAATTACGGATCATGACGTCAATAAGTGATAATACTATCCTACATTGAATAAAGTAATTTCATTTTAATTTTCTATTTTTTATTTTCATTTTCATTTTCAATTTATTTTTTTAATTTTCATTTTTATATTCAATTTAATTTTTTATTTTCATTTTATTTTATTCATTCATTTTTTATTTTCAATTTCGAGGGATGACAGCGAATGACGTTTCGGTGCTCTGTGATTTAAACCATTTCTTAGCAGAAGTCAGTTCCTGTCAATCTGATTTGGTGAATATTAATTTGGGGGTTGTCCGCTTTTCGTCCGTCGCTGCATATTTTTAACAACCTGATTGTACGAAAATAAAGATGGTTCCGTGCTTTAGAGGGTATGTTAAGCTATCGTCCCCGATAACTGTCTATGATAACTTAGACAGTAGTCGTAACATAATCATATGTCAGAGGCCTACTAGTAGTACAAAAACTCTGACGCAAAAGTTCATCGGGACGATAGACAAGCAGTGTCCCAAACGAAAAGAAGAAAAAGGCTAATGTCGCCGTACTAAAGAGCGTAATCCTAAACACAGTCGTGCACGTCTCCGAGAGTGGAAGCCGCGTATCAGAGCCTAAAGTGGTGGGAAGAGGTGGGGGGGAACGTCTCAGTAGGAATTCTTCTGAAAGTGAAGCACCCTCGGCACTCGCGCCATTCGCGGTTCGAGAGCCGCACTCGTGTCGCCATAATACGGTTGCCAGATCCGTGAATTCAAATACCCACCGGACAAAAACAGAAATACTTATTTGAGATTTCCTGGTGTTTGATGTGATGATCATGCTCCTTGCAAATAGAAGAACTTGATAGTATGAGGACGGGGGAAATAAAAAAAGTATTTTTATCACAAAACAACTAATAATAGGAAAAGGGTTGGAAAGAAGTTTGGTAGGTAGATAAGGAAGGATTGCAAAATTGCACCGCAGGCTGGGTTTGAATCTGCGACTTTCGGTATAAGTGCTACCAGCTGGGCTTTCGCGGCTCACCTGGCGTCGGTGAAATTATGCAAATATATCTTATTTAATACTATATTTTAAAACACTTCCCGTGCTAGGTATAAAATTTTTGAAAACTTGCAAAATTTTTAAGCGCGGGCAATTTTTAAAATCGGGAAGTGTTTTTAAATTTGGTATTCAATTCACCGCGGGTTTTCATCGCTTAGACTACATTCAATCTGTAAAGATAGAATTAGTCGCCGGGTATTAGTTGCAAAACTAACCCGGTAGAAGGAGCCGTGCCACGCGTTACTGGCATTATAATACACTTGCAAAATTGGCGGGCAAGGTACGAGCTGCGGTAGCCCAGATGTAAATGGCGTCGCCACTAGTAATGCAAAAGCTGCAGGTTCTTGCCCGCGCTTGAAAATTTTGAAAGTAAAAAAAAAAACTTATTTAAATCCACCGATACACTGTGTAGCTGGCAGCCCCGGCTGAAGGGTACCCTCGCTACCGTGCACTCCGCCACCAGGAGAGCTCTCACGCGGCGGGACATCGTTATTTATTGTTGGCCGTTTGATGTTTTAATCCTTTTTACACAGCCCTCGATTGTTCGAGAAGAAAATAGGTCATCCGATGAACAAAATCAAAATAATTTAGGTGCAAAGATTGCGAAATAAATAAATTTTACTGAACTGTCAACACGCATGTGACGGGTATTGCATGATTAATAGATTGAGCGGTGAGTGCTAGCAATCCTACCTTTCAAAATAATAGAATATGCTAACTATCTACCAGTGGCGATGGGTCTATACAACACGATTCCCGTCGGCTTCGGTTTCTCAGATAGCAAACCATTCTCCATACATACATACATACACATATCACGCCTATAACCCGTAGCGGGGTAGGCAGAGCATAAAAGCCGCATAAAACGGATATTAACGCCACGTCTGACAACCATTCGGGGGACATCCGGAAAATTGTGTACCGCTATAGCGACAGGTTGTCATCCTATCGCCTAAAATAGCAATATACACCTTTACCTACTCTTATGACTCCCACGGGCAAGAAATGGGGTGATGCTATTATAAGCCGGCATCGCACACCATTCTCACCTAATTTTATTCAACCTACAATATCATTTGAATAAGCGAATTCCAACAAATCACCAGTTTTGATGTTTGTCCTCAACATAACGCGAAATGTAGGCGGGAATAAGCCGACCAACCACGAGCTTTTATGTCCGAAAATCAAGGAAAGATAACAATTTTATACTATTTCGTGACATTGAAATTTTACTACTACGGCTTATCTTTAGCTAAAAATCACCCTTCGCCAATGCTGTTTAAAAGTAAGTATCTCTAGTAACTTGAATTGGTCTCGGCCACCCTCGACCAATTAAAGTTACTCGTGGTCTTGTATCCGTAGATTAGTGTTGATGAAGATACCTCTTCCGCATACGTATAGCGCGATAGTTCCGCAATGTTTGCGGTTCCTCATCCGCTGTTGCTTCCACATAAAAGAGAGTTCAAGAATCTCCCCTTCCGCTTCTTTATTCGCGTAACACTAGCCGAAAACTGCCAATCCCTCACGCGTCCTGCACTTTCTGTTCTAATGATTGTTTGACACACACTCTTTATTTGCTTTTATAAAAGTTAGCATTTCTATTGTGATTACTCTTGCACTGCTCTGTTTTTCAATACTTTCTCCTCCACCCAAAAGTTGTCTGGAAGAGATCGCTTGTAGCGATAAGGCCGCCTTTGCGCATGATAGCTATGAATTTTCCTATTTTTTTTCATTTGTTATTTTGTGCAATAAAGTGTTTTTACTTACTTATTTAAGTACTCTTCCTAATGTGCATTTGCTTCCTCATTAATAAATCCTCATCCTCATCCGCGTCATCCAACGTTTAGCTTGTTGCTTCTTCTTCCGCTTCCCTTTCCGCTTCCTCTTCCTCATAGCAGTTTCCTAACCAACACTTCAACCGTAGATAGGAACCTTGTTCTATTTTGTAGGAAGGTAGCGTTGCTAGCACCCGCCACTCATACATACATATTATATCACGCCTATATCCCTTGCCTTTGCCTATAGGCAGAGCGTAAACGGCCAAAAAAAACGGTCACTTACGCCACGTTTGACAAACATTTGAGGGTCATTCAGATACTTGTGTAACACTATAGTGACAGGTTCTCAAACGATACCCACGGGAAAGAAATGGGGTGATGCTATTCGAAGCCGGCATCACACGGCCGCCACTCATACTATAAATAATTAGTTAGTTTATTAAATAAAACAATATTTTAAACTACAACATTTTCGAAAAAAAAAACTGTATTGTGTGTCAAGTGTAGTCGTTAGGCTAATATGCCTCAATGACAATGTATACCAATGGCAATGTGTATCGATGGTCATTTGACCCGATGAATAAAAAATCTACTTAAGGCGAGTGTACTCGTGAACAACCTCGACAGTGGCGCCACTTCACAAAAAAATATTTTCTCTTTATACAAACAATCTATCAGAATGTTCGTTGCCCAAGTTTTTAGCCCTTGTTCCACCTATACCTACTGGCCTATCCCCCCTAGGAGGGAAGAGCGGATTTTTTTTTCCTTTCTTCGCTACTAGGGGGGATACATCTCCCACATAGTTCAACCATAATAGGGTATAGTCCGAAAGAAAAGTATTCAGTTAAAAGAATTATGAAAGTAGTTTATTGGAAATTAGATCAAGAACAGTACTTCCCTGATATTATAGAGGGTGTAAGGTTGACAAAAGCTTTTAAGCACAATTTAACAGTCGCCGTGGGTATTTTCAAAATTAAGTAACAATTTTGTTTTTGTCCAATCTGTCCCTTATACCCTGTATACACTTAATTTATTATTTACACTATTATCTTCTCAATATTTCAAAAAAATGGCCTGTTGTGATTTCACCATTTATCAGTTGCATCTGTGTTTGTAAAATCACATTATCACGGATATTATAGCGATTTTCTCTCCTTTTAGGAGCATTGAGATTTAAGCAGTTCCAGATCGACTTCATTCGATTTTTTGAACTACGTATGTATGTATGTATTAACTTTATTGTACCACGAAACAAATTTACATGATCAGTAAAGGATGGAATAAAACAGGAGGCACAAAGGCGGACTTATCCCACAAAGGGATCTCTTCCAGTCAACCTTTTGATGCGATAATATTTTTAATAACGCGTAAAGACTGTTTTTTCGGTTGCTTTTATAATTTATTTTAAAGTCAGCAAACTTATTTATCATCAAAATTATTAGTAGGTACGGTGTTTTTTTCCAAAAACGCACCACTGTTTATGACTTACTTATAACTAATTCAGAGCAAAAAGTCATCTTCAAAAAAATTATGGAATTCATATTAGCATAACTTGAAAACTGCAAGTCTCATCAACCAAGACATTTATTAAACAAAATTTAATGCAAAATATTGTACTCCTCGAATGTTTTTGAGTAATATTAACAGTTTTTGAAAAAAGCAGAAAAACTGAAAGTAGGGACATAAAAAAGGGGGGAAGGGGGGGAAACAATAATTTGACAGCTTGTTCCCCCTTAAATTATTAATTACACTTACGAAAGCTACACGCATACCAAGTGTCAAGCTTGCTTCCGGATAGGACCATAGCTTCATACAAAGTCGGAGCTAACGAGCCGTACTATAAAGAGAAGTCGACAATAACAAAAAATTATCATACCTACCTAAACTTGAATTTGAGGAATTTACCAAATTAAGTCATTTGTTTTTATTTAAAAGATGACAGAACTTCAAAAATTATCATTGCCTAATTAAAGGAGTTTGCATCACAGATGAAGAAGTTTTAATGGAAGTTTACCATACTAATAAAAAACACACTTGAAGTAAGATTAATTTTCTAGCGTGTCTGTACTTATTTCCTGAATGATAAAAACGGTTGAACTATGTGGAAGATGTATCCCCCCTAGTAGCGAAGTTATGGCAAAAAGTGCCTAAAAACGGCCACTTTCGGAATTAATTGCTACAACTTTACAGCGAATATCAAATTGGGTTTTTAGTTTCTTATTTTACTTAAGGATGATAAAACTAAAAACTTGAGCAACGGAAATTCCGATAGATTGTTTGTATAAGGAGAAAATATTTTTTTCGTGAAGTGGTGCCACTGTCGAGGTTGTTCACGGGTACAGTCGCCTTAACATAAACACGACAAGCCGCTTTGAGTGGAATGTTCCGTCAAGGAGACTGCCGCTGGTGTGGCGTGATACTGAATTTCACTAGTAAAATAGCATAATTATTTCAGGATGCTGGCCGTGCCGCTGCCAAAACTTGCAGCGTAAATAAAAAGTTCACCATCCGATCCTGGCAGTAGTTTCGTGCTAGTTTCGTGCGCTGATATTAAATTCCTTCCATGCTAAAATGAGAACTAAAAAAATACCAGCTGCTTCGGCTGTTATGAGTATTTTGTCCAGTAAAAGTGTAAAACTTGTAGCTAAAAGTCCGAGAGACTAGCCTTGATTAGCTTATTTTTTTTATCTTTGTACTTAATGTCAATTGTCATTATAATGCCACTGTGGTTCTCTTCTTCAACTGTTAGCACACACACACAAACACACACACACATATCACGCCTATTATCCCTTGCGGGGTAGGCAGAGCGTAAACGACCGCAAAAACGGATATTTACGCCACGTCTGACATATATTTGAGGGTCATCGGAAAATTGTGTATCACCATAGTGACAGGTTGTCAGCCCATCTCCTAAAATTGCAATACACACCCTCGAGTCCCTTAGTCGCCTCTTACGACTCCCACTGGAAAGAAATAGGGTGATGCTATTCTAGGCCGGCATCACACAGCAAATTCACACAGCAAACTGTTAGCAGAGTAACAAAATGACCAAAACTGTCCCACTGACAGGCCATTGACACACAACTGAAACGGTTTTCATTTAGCAGTCTTCAGGCCATGTATATGTAGGTACTGGCAAGATTTCATCAAGATAGACGGCCCGTTTGAACTATTATTACTTAACTATATTCTATTAAACATAACAAAATAGTAAAAAAAAAAATGTGTGATACAAATTACTTTTCTTTACAATGACGGTTCATAACGTCAGTAAGTGATAATACTATCGTACATTGAATAAAGAATTTCAATTTCGAATTTCAATATTTGGCCGGTTGAGCTATTTGGCCGTTCGAACTATTTGCCAATATAAAGACGATCGCTAAGTAATTTAACTCAGTTTGCGTTCCACGAACAACCAAAGTAAATAACAGTAGCTGTACTAGTATGGTTCAATATATATTCACAAAACATGAACGAAATAGGTTAAAGGCGAAAAGCTTTATTCGATACGATTAGCTTCATTGTTGCAGTCGTAAAACACAATCTCAATAGTTGACCCAATTCCGAGGTATTTATTTGCACTTTATAACTTTCCAGTTTTATGATATAAGTGTTTTCAAATATTAGGGTGAATTCCAAGCTTCATAAGAAATGTTAGAAGTAATATTTTGTTTCAGTTCAAAATAGGAATCAGTTGGTAATAAGAGTAACTTTATTTAAATTTTTATTACAAATAATATAATAATAATCCATATTTTAATTCAAAGATACAATAAATACATTTATATTAAAATTGACATTCAAATAATTAAAATTACCAAAACTAACATTATTTGAATAAAGATTTTAAAATCAATATTAATAACATTTAAAATTCGAATGTTGTTGGACGTGCATGGACGACCAATGCCGGAGAATTGGGCTGTCCACCCTGTCCGCCGTTTTAAAAAGGTTAAATTTACTAGTGATCGATACCGAAATCTCTGTACGAGCTGGTGATTAGGAACAACTTTTCTCGGTCCAAATATAAAAAAATAAACAGCTGACCAATTTAATTTGTATGGCAGGTCCAAATATTTCTACCTATGTTCCTAGGGAAGAGTTGCTCCTTATCACAAGCCCGTACTAAGTTTTCGCTATCGGTTCATCATCGTTGGCCTCACACGTCTGTGACAGACGATTTAATCGGTGTCTGAGGCAAGACTTTTCATGGCATAGGTCTTCTATCTATCTTGTTATCGGTTAGTAGTAAAATTTCACCCTATATAATATAGGATTAGGTAGGTACATATTATAATTAAATTCTCTTTGGTAAGTTACTAGCACAGACAGTTAATGAAAATGAAAAAAATGAAAATGAAATAACTTTATTCAATGTAGGATAGCATTATCACTTATTGACGTCATGATCGGTCATTGTAAAAAAAAGAAATTTGCATAACGCAATCTTCTTCTTTTTATAACAATTTTGTATTGTCCTAATAGAAAACCGGCTCGGGCGGGATAAAAAAATAAAAATAAAAATAAAGGCACTGCCTCGGGGCTGGCCAGGTTAATCACACAGCACGTAACTTTACGCCACCACCATTTGTAAACGACATTTGTTTCAAATTTTAGTCAAGATTTCCAAAGCGTGTTATTAACATGCGTATAATTAACCGGACCCCCTGAACAGGAAAAACCCCCCAAAAAACCTGCCCAGAAGTGCTCCTACTCTAAATTAACAATCTTTCTAGGCCCTAAACTGCCCTAGCTAATTTTGGAAATAACGAATAATATATATGTATAGCCCAAAAATGGCTACATAAAAAAAAAAAAAAATTATAATAATAACAAAAAATTGCAGTAGATAAATCTACTTGTTTCGTCTAATAAAATATTTACTTTATACATTTGAATTAAACCCATGGAGATTTATCTTGCATATAGTCTGATATTTCATAATAGCCTTTCTTGTACAATTTTTGTTTAATTACTGGTTTAAATTTATTTAAGGGTAAGTCTTGAATATCTTTAGGAAGCTTGTTATAAAAGCGTATACAATTGCCCTTAAAAGTTTTGCTTACTTTACTAAGCCTGCTCATGTGCACAGCAAGTTGCTCCTTATTTCTAGTGTTAAAATTATGCCTGTCACAATTTTTCTTAAAAGAATCTATATTTATTTTTACGTACACTAGATTTTCGTATATGTACTGTGACACAAATGTCAATATGTTGATTTCTTTAAATTTCTGTCTCAAGGAGACTCGAGGTCCCAATTTATAAATTGAACGAACAGCCCGTTTCTGCAAAACAAATATATTGTTCACATCCGCAGCATGGCCCCATAATAGTAAGCCATAAGACATTAAGCTATGGAAGTAGCTAAAGTAAACTAGTCTTGCAGTGTCTACATCAGTGAGATGTCTTATTTTTTTAACTGCGTATGCTGCTGAACTCAGTCTCTTCGACAATTTCTCAATATGTGGCCCCCATTGGAGCGAGGCGTCCAAAGTTATGCCTAAAAATACAGTTGAGTCCGCAAGGTCCAACTTTTCATCCTTTACCTTAATAATTGTAGAGCTTGGTTTAACATTTGGTAATACAAATTTGATACATTTAGTTTTCTTTTCATTCAATAGTAGGTTATTTACTGTAAACCATTGCACTACATCGGTAATAGCTTTGTTCACGTCATCATAGTTGAGTTGTTGCCTCTTTACTCTGAAAAGTAGAGAGGTATCGTCCGCGAACAAAACTATATCATGTTTTTCTTTAACTAGATATGGTAGATCATTAATATATACAAGAAACAAAAAAGGACCAAGAATCGAACCCTGCGGAACGCCCATTCTTATCTTTGATCCAGATGATCTTTCACCGTTGACATCGACCTTTTGGATTCTATTGTTAAGATATGATTCCAAAAGACTAAGAGCGTGGTCTTTTACGCCGTAGTGATGTAGCTTCCTGACCAGAGTATCATGATGAACACAATCAAACGCCTTGGACAAATCACAAAACACACCTACTGCATCATGAGATTCCTCCCAGGCTTCGATTATATGATTGATGAGATCCACACCTGCATCAGTAGTAGAGCGACCACGTGTGAAACCAAATTGCTGCAGGTGCATTAAGTTATTACGATAAAAATGTCCTTGCAATTGATTTAAAATAACTTTTTCAAAAATTTTACTTAGTGTTGGTAGTATTGATATAGGTCTGAAATTAGTAGGGTCAGTAGTACTACCAGCTTTAAACAAGGGAATAACTTTACTATGCTTCATCAAGTCAGGAAACACGCCACTGTCTACACAGTCATTAAAAATACATGCTAGGTATGGAGAAATGCAATCGATTATGGAACTAATAATTTTAACAGAGAGGCCGTGGAGATCTGAAGTATTTTTCATTTGTAAACTTTTAAATACTTTTATTATTTCAATGTTACTAACGTGAGAAAATTTAAAATATTTATCACAATGGTTTACATTATCTTTTAGAATAGATTCAGCGAGAATAGGGCATGAGTTTAACGATTTGGTAGTCGAAACTGGAATATCAGTAAAAAATTGTTCAAAAGCGGAAGCTACTTCCAAATTAGTATTTTTAATTTCATCGTTTATCATAAGTTTATAATTTTCATTACGACGTTTAGAATTTCCAGTTTCATTATTTACAAATTTCCAAGTGGTTTTGATTACGTTTGTGCTATTCTTTATATTATTTTTGATGAAGTTAGATTTAGCTATTGCACAAACGTTTCTAAAAGTTTTAGAGTAACGTTTTACATAATCAGCAAAAGTTTTTGATTGATTATATGTTCTTTCTTCATACAGATCGTATAACTTCTGCCTGCTTCTATGAATTCCAACTGTGGCCCAGTCACTAAATGATAATTTTGTGTTAACTTTAATTTTCTTAGATTTAAATACATTGTCATATTCTTTTTTGGCAAGACTAAATACTGCGTTATATAATTTATTTGGATTTTCGTTATATGGCAATTCAGGTAATTTTTGCAAAATATTTTCTCTATATCGATTTAGCCTACTTTCATTTACCGGTACACACGTAATATCTTGTTTAGGTGCCTGCTCAATGTTAATTTTGAAAGAAGCTAATTGACCCGTATGGTCGGAGCTTAATTTATTTATGACAGCCGCATCTTCAGGTTTAATGTTGGTAAAGATATTATCTATGCACCTGGCTGAGGTAGGTGTGATTCTCGTTGGCACCGAAATAAGATTCACTAGGTTGTAACATAAAAAAAAATGATAGAAACCTATTACTGATATTAGAATTTTCAAGAATATTTATATTGAAATCTCCACATACAATAATCCCTTTATTGGATTTTGTTGCTTTATCTAAGGCTACATCCATAACTTTTTCAAAGGGTTCATATTTAGCATCAGGTGGGCTGTATACGCTCATTATAACAAGATCTTCGAGTTCTACGCAGGCTATTTCAATAGTTCGCTCAACTGAGAGGCTAACGATATCAGGCCGTTCTTTATATTTTAACTCGTTTTTAAGTAGTATCAACGATCCACCGCGTATTGCTGTTGATCTGTTGAACGAACTTGCCACCTGGTGATTACTAAAACTGAACATTAACTGATAATCTCTAAGCCAATGTTCAGTTATACATAGAATATCAATATTATTACAGTTCATGAAAAGTTCAATTTCTAACTCTTTGCTAATTATGCCTTGAATATTTTGGTGTACAATATTCAAAACACGGCTATTTTGAATTTTGGTTGTATTACAAATATTAATTTTATTGTTTATATTATGTTTTGGCAAGATAGAATCACTCAAGTTACTAAAAGACGGCGTTCTGCCAGAGTTACTCTCTGTTGTCTTAGAAATTAATTTAAAGAACTTGGAACCGATTCCAACGTTATAAGGTTTGTATGTATAATTGTATATTCTGCTCAATAGAAGCAGTTGTCTGGTTAGCCAACAAATTGGCTGAATTATTAAAAAAATAAGATAGTAACTCTGCTATCTGTCGTTTATAAACTTTAGATAGATAATATCTATCTTTCGTTACATTAAAATATTGTCCAATAAAAATATTTGTGTCGATAAAATGAAATTTGTCAGGATTGCGACATGTCAATGTATGTAAGTACTTGTTACACCAATGTCGAGTATTATTTTCTAGGTTAGTAAATTTTTGGCTGTAGGGAAAAGCAAACAAAATGACTTGTTTAACATTAACAATTGAATACAATTTGTTTGAATACAAAGCTAAGTCCTTTTTTGTTGCATTTCCCCTTCTGCCACTAAAAATAATAACAATGGTTTTTTTGGAAAATTGTGATGCCAACACTGTATTTATGAGTGTAGAATAATCGGCGCCAGGCATGCAATGATTAATTACTGCCTGACCCATGCAATGGCCAAGTTGTAAACCCATATTTTTACCAAGTTCATCACTAAACATAACAATGTCACACGGTCGCTTATCCTGTGTGGGTGGTAAAGGGACATCGTCATCACCCATAAGCGCGGGCTGCGTCGGCGCCGCCGGCACCGGCCGCGACACCGACCCGGCGGCGGCGGTGACGGCGGCGAGCGGGAGCGACACCGACAGCGCCCCGGTCAGCTGTGTACAGACGCGAGGTGACGCAGGCTCGGGACACACGGCTGGGACGGATAGCTCTGTTGAAGTTTTCTCACAATCGCATTGATTGTTTGTCAAAGATTGAGAATTGTCACCGTTATATTTACATGACTTCAACAAACTATTCATGGCCAGCACATGTTCCTTTATTTCTTTTCGCGCTGAGTTATACTTAATGGAAATGTGTTCTAATGACCGTTTTAACGCAGACATTTCCGACTGGAGGCGCTGTGTGTCACGCTCATAAATTTCCCTAGTTTGTTCTAATGATGAAGTGCAAAATTTAACTTCTTTAATTAATTCAGAACGTTCTATATTACAATTCGAGTTATTGCAAAACAGTATGTTACGCCTAATAAGAGATTGCGTTTTCTTTATGAAATTGTTAAGTTTTACAATTTTCTTTGTTTTTTTCTTGCTATAAGTGACTGAAGTTATGTGTGAGTTTCTAAATGGACTGTCACACGTAGTGAGATCGATGGTCTCGACTACCTGTTCCTCAGTAGTCTCGACCGATTGGTGCTGGGTGAGTGAGATGGTAGAAACCGCAACAGTAGGAGCGACCAGCTCCTCAAACAGCGACTGGGTGGTAAGTGCACTTTGTGATGACTTTAGGTCTTGGATAGTCTCATTCAAAAAGGAGATTTCTTTGTGTGCATCGCGCAATTCTCTTTCCAGGACAGTAATACGCCTCAAGGTGTCTTCAAACGCATTTCCGTCCCGGTCAAAGTTATCTACTATTCCTTGAAGCCGGTCCCTCTCACCTGTTACATCTACCAGCTGATGGTACATTTCTGCCATCTCACTCTTTAATTGGTGATTTTTATTATTAATTTCTAACATTTCCTGCTCACTTTCATCCTGTTCTCTTAGTAACTGCTCATTTGTGTTTTTACACTTTTTAAGTTCTAATAAAGTCGCCTTTAAGTTGTCTTCTAGTTGACGAATTGTTTGGGACCTTGTAGTATGCATTTTGAACGCAGAAAATAGGTAAGTAACTACCTTGTATGTTAAATGAGCGGTTACCAAGATTGAGGTTATGTTTCGTTAAAACAATTACGTAATTTCACAGAATTGTTTTGCACAAGCGTAGAAACACAAGTTTAACACTTATATAGGTTTTAATAATCGCTAAAAATACTCGAATTTAGTTATTTACGTTGTGATATTCAAATATTGAAGTAACTGTCACTAACGATTTTTTCCGTTACACTTTTTACGATAAAAACGTGTTTTCACGCACCTTAAGCACTAAATAACTTAAATTATTACTAATTACAACTAACTAATATATTATGAACTTGGTATGGGCCGTATATTATATAAAATTTAATAAATTTAGACGGAGCTCTTTTGTTTACAACTTGACCGTTCAGTGTTGCCACCACCACGTCCAATCCAATTATTCAAGTCTTAAAGATAATCCCTACCTGCCTGAATCGAATATGTCTTATGCTGACAGTGAATATCAGTTATAAGGGGCGATAGTGCCACACAGACTATAAGTCCGATACGGCTGGCATTATTTAAGGGCACAAAATTTATTCTAAAAAATCTAAAGCCGCTGATTATTTGTACGATTGCGTAATGTGTATCTGTAAAACACATACAAAATTTTGTGCCATTTTTAACGCTTATCATTATAAAATGTAAAAGTATTGTCAATCTGACAGTTAGTTCAGTGTAGAACCCAGTTTGAGTCGTTTATATCCACTGCAAACGAAAGTATAATAAATTGGGTTCTCCAGAAACTATAAGCCAAAAATAAACGACTTTAATACTTTTGAAACATGAAAAGCTAGCCATAACTACTTGGAGTTCTAATATTTTGGACAATCGGAAAATAATTTGAACATACAAGCGTAGTTTTAAAGATCTAAGCATAAAACAGTACAATACCCAACGGGACAGCGACTTCATTATACAGGTTCTAGGGACGGTGTAGCTAAAACCTTGCAGGCATGATCAGACCATGTAACTGACCAACCAGAATTTGGAGCCTTTTTTTCGAGTTAAACAGAAGCAGTGACAGTCAGCAGTTCGGAATTATGTAAGGGCTGTCGACATTTTTTCTCACTTACCAACATATCTTCCATAGAAAAAGTTGTTCAGTTTCATGGTCTGATCATGCCTGCAAAGTTTTCGGTACACCGTCTCTTACACCCCGTATTCTATGTAGTGATTAGGATCTCGGCTCCAAAGGATCATGCTTACTTTTAGATTCCAGATTTGTCTGCTTGATTGTTCTATAAAACAGTTTGGTCACGTTCTACTAAAAATTACGCTGAAATAAGTTTAGACATGTAAGTACACAGATAGAATTTTGATAAATTGTGTTAGTAATGTTCGGCTTTTAATGAAAAATAAAAATTGGTGGTAAATAAGTGTTTGGAAATAAAACGTTAAGAACTAACGAACTTTTTACGCCATTCTAGACGGACATTTCTTATTTAATTTTTTTTTTATTTAGTTGGGCGTTTTGGGTGCAATAAATCGATCCGGCTAGGTAGAATTTTTCAATCATATTTCATTTTATTGTTTCTTGTGTTTTTTACGAACAACGACGCACTGAGTAGGAAAAATATACCGAGGAATCCGCCTCATTCATTTTGATCCAGTCCTCCCTGCAACAGTTTTATAATGTACCTATATGATAATCTATCCCTCATCATCTCGTACGAGTCATAATTTCATGCTTGCCTGCATCGTGATACCCATAATTTTTCATCCACGTATAGTATGAAGGTTGTCGCACTTGCTGTCCGTCGCTGCGGATTTTTAACGCACCGTAACGCATGCGTCTGTCAGGAGAAAGAAAATTGTGATTTCCTAACTTATGTCTTTCTTATACTAGCGGCATGCACAGTGGTTAAACCTGCTGCTTACCGTTTTCCCGCGGAAATAAGCTATTTGGATATAGCCTATTATCATCAGGAAAAATAAAGAATACTAATGGAAACATATTTTAAATTGGTCCATTTCGGAGCCTATTCAATTTAAGCAAACAATCAAATCTTTCCTCTTTATAGTATCTGTGTAGAAAAGTACGGCTACGGTGCGTTTACTTTGACAGATGTACCTATCCGTTACATTACGCACCTAATAAGATCGAAATTAGCAATTCTTTTCGTCTGATAGACGCACGCGGTGCGTTAAAAATACGTAGCTACGGACGGCAAGTGGGAGACCCACCTATCTTGTAATATAACGCAAAGGTTGGCTGTAATGGCTGCTTCGGTTCAAGCGACGCAACTAGAATTGTAGACCAGACGCCCACGAAGAGTTCGTTGCCAAACGAAAACCTGCAAAACAACTACCTATAAAATTCAAGAATTTTATTTTTATGTAACAAGGGACTAGGATTATTGTTTATTAATTTAAACGAATGGAATTACACAGTGAGAGTCGGTATGCTAGCTTAATGACTACAAACGAATATCTAAATTCTTCACCGTTTGGGCTGTGTTCTCATCAGGGAAAAGCCAGTCTAGGAGTCTCCACGATACTTTCTTTTGGGGCAGTCGTAGATGATATGGTTCATTGTTTGAACTGGCGCACCACAATCGTAAGATGGAGAATCCCACCAACCACAGTCACCACAGAGTTCATCCTTCGTGCGCAGCCGATTTAATTTCATAGTTATAGGTCCTCGGGAAGTACACTGTGAATTTTGATTCCTTTGAGAGTGTACAAAAACACGTGTTTTACACACACACACACACACACACACTTGCGGGGTAGGCAAGGCGCTAACGGCCGCAAAAAACGGACAATTACGCCACGTCTGACATTCATTTGATGGTCATTCGGAAAATTGTGTACCGCCACAGTGACAAATTGTCAGACCATCGCCTTAAAATGCAATACACACCCTCGAGTCCATTAAAAAGCCGTATCTTTTAAAATATTTATAAAAGTATACTCGAGTACATTGTTTTAATTTCAACTCTATATCTCAAAGTATTCCCTAGATAAAGAGTCGTGACTGACGGACGGAGAACAAAGTGATTTTTCCTTTAAAGGAATGGAATTAACCCTAAAAACATTCTTTAGCCTGCTTTTCTCGATACCAATCATCCAATTTTGTAGTATACGTGTGTAACATCTTTCAAAATAATATGCCTCTGGCTTAGACCTTCTTCGTTCGAAGAGCATAGTGATGACAGATGCTGTGTTTTTTTAAAATAACCTTTTTGTTAACTCTCTTTTGTTGTAACATGTAAAAAAAATACGCACACCGCCCGGTCTACTCGATTCAGTGACCCTTGCGGCACGCGACAAAACAAATGGACTTTCCTTTATCGGGCCACATCTTAGATGGAGATGGCATAGGGTAGGGTAGGAAACAGTGACTCAGGCGGGTACTTTGACTCACGGCTTTATCTCCCGAATGGACAAAAGTATCTACCTGTCACCCTCACTCATCGGTAGTTCGCGACAGCCGAACGCGCATAAACCAGTCACCCGCCTGCTCCGGCGCCGTTCAGTAGTAAAAAAAGTGTGTGATAGTTTTTGTGCCCTCAAAACAAAATTACGAGGTAAGTTACACTTCGTTTTATTCATTGATAAATAAAGATTCGTACAATTGTCATTGTTTTGTTGGATAGTGGTGTTAATATGCTAGGCATGCGATAGATTTGCTGGCCGTACGGGAAGAATTGTAAGATGTGTCACCTATTGAATTCAAAATGGCGACGAAGCCTCACTGACTCAATTTTAGGAAGTACACAATGACTCGCGAGTCAGTGTGTACTTTTGTGAGTCAGTGTTAACTTTAGATGGTTAATACAATTAATTAGAAAAATATAGTCATACGAAGTATATATTATGTTAATTACATACTATGCGTAGGATATCAAAACGGGAAACTAATCTTTTTAACACATTAGTAACCTAAAAATGCTTACTTATTCTTTGTTTTACTGTCATGTTTCAAGATCGCTAGAATAAAAAATATAGGTATGACCATGACCATATGTTCAGAGGGTATCTTTAAAGTCATTCCAATACAAAAGTTTTCAATTCTAACAGATTATGTGGAAGCTTGAATTCTTAAAAAGTGTTATTAGTATTATCAATACGATAGATTTCACGAATTGTTTGTGATAGCCAATTTATAATATCCAATCATTTACTAAATATATTTGTTTTTATTTTATTTTAGAATGCTGCGTCGCAAAAGCGACACTGGACGGAAAGTTCGAAACCACACTGAGGATGTCAAACTAGCGTGCTGTCGAGATAGCGTTTGTCGAAATCTGTCGAAATACTGTGTGTCGTGATTATGTGCTGTCAATCTACCGTCATCTACTCCTACTTTGAGAACAAAAACAATCAGGACCTTTTTTTTTCAACATAAAAGTTAAATAAATGATTTGGTACATGAAAATGTGATTAATGTACCAAAGGCATAAGTTGTGATAATAAATATTATTTGACTGATTAGAAAATTGTTGTTTTATTAACGAGCCAGTGTGTACTACTGAAATGAAATAAGACTAGTACTGGTACACACTGGCTCATGTCATTGTTGAGCCAGTGTGTACTGCAAAAAAATGTTAGAGTCATTGTGTACTACAGGGTTGAGTCATAGTAGTCTGGTACCGGTACAGAGTGGCTCAATTCCCATTTTTTTTAAAACCGTGCCTGAAAACTTTACTGCAGTGTAAATCAAACAAGTGACAATGCGAGGAGAAAGGCAAATAATCAATGCATATAAGGTATGAATTTCAGTTTGCTACTTTAACGTTATCTATAAAATTTTACTCTTCGAAAAAATCCGAGTCACTGTTGCCGCCCTGACCCTACGCTAGGCTGCCAGCAGGGCTCGATTCCGCATACATTGCTGGTTATCTTGAGCTTATTGTGATGACAGCCATAACACAGCCAGCAACGTATACTGAATCTGGCGCTGAAATATCGACTGCTGTGATTTCACTGCTACAGGAACCGCTATTTATACCTGTTATTGTTGTATTAATTGGCGGGTGCATTTGAGTGGTTCGTGACGAAGGCTTTCCTGTCAAGGCTCAGGGAAAAATGAAAAGCTTTGCGGTCGAAGCATAAAATATTTTTGTGTTAGAGTGTTTCTCGTGGTTCACTTGACAGGTCAGCACTTTATGCTCTTAAGATATATTTTTTATTTTTTAAAGGAGGTAACTAACTGATAGAATACCAAAGTTTATGGTGGTACGAGAACTGTCATTCACTTGCAAAATGTTGAAACAATATTACACTTCGTAATTTCTTAGTTTAATGCTATCTTATTGGGTATTAATACAATTTAAAAAAAACTTGCACGAGGTGTCGCTGATTCAGAGAATGTCGCAGGTTCTAATCGTGTCTGCGGTAGAAAAACGTGTCGTTCCGTTTTTTTAACGCAACGTAACGCATGCGTCTGTCAGACTAAAGGGAATTACAAATTCCGATCTCATTTCCATACAAATACGGCGGCGGTGCGTAACGAAGTCGTTTGATACACGCGTCCGTTACGCACCGTAAAATCCACCGTAGCCGTATTTGTATGGGAAATTAGCAATTACCTTTCATCTGATAGACGCATATGTTACCTACGCAGCGACGGACGACAAGCGAAAGAACCGCCATAGTATTTGATTTAATTAAATACTCACCATGAATATTATATATGTTATACATGGTGTAAAAAAATTAGCTAAGAATATTTTAAGGGGTGAACCAGTACGTGAAACTGAACAACTTTCCCCAAGGAACATAGGTCGAAATATAAAAAAAAATTGGCCCTCCCATACAAATTATCCCGGCCGGGTAACGCACTAAGTATGGGAGGGTCAAATATTTTTTTCATATTTCGAGCTATATTCCTTGGGGAAAGTTGTTCAGTTTCACGTACTGGTTCACCCCTTAAAATATTCTTAGCTAATTTTTTTACACCTTATATAGTACATAATCATAAATATTTTAAAAAGATTGTAGAAAATTTGGGACAGCGATATATGATACATGTTTTTTTGTGTTTTATTGCTAACTCAAATGCGAAAAACTTATATCTTGTTTTTAACTGTCGAGTATAATGCTCCTGATATAATAAAAAAGCAAAATCTATGTCTTTGCGGTCAATATTTTGTTCCACTCTCGTTATAGAACAACGATTGCAAATAAATACCTACGGAATAATTAATTACTATGAATTTTCGATTAAAAATACGGAAAAATAATTTAAGTATTCTAATTTAAGTTGTTGTATTTTATGGCCGAAGCAAATGAGAAAACCTATATTTAACCTAACCTTACCTGACCTATTTGTATATAATGGATGATTCTACGATAATAAAAAAGCAAAATCCAAGTTTAAATATAGAATGACTTTTAAGGTTAAAATCTCCTCAGGCGACAGGTCTAATAATACTCATTAAAAACTGTGACTAATTCATCCTCCTACACGGATGACTCGAATAAAATAAAATATAAAATAAAAAGCACTGCCTAAGGGCCAACCCGATTTATCTCACGGGGAATAACATTGTTAATTAACACGCCCACTCACGCCCACAAGGTGACGTTGTCAATCTACATACAAGATGTAAGGGACAACCCTCCTAATACTGATGGAAGTTGTTTATTTCAGACTCTGAAATAAACAACTTCCTGTAAATAAATATTTCAGGAAACGTCAAAAATGTTTGACTTCCCATAGTAAAAGCAGTCAGCTGATTGTGATTTTGTATGAGAGTTCGATTTTGTTTGTCATTCCCTGAAATATGTTCATAGGGGAAAGTTGTTCAGTTTCATGATCTGAATGCTCAGGAATACTGATAGGGTTATCAGTATTCCTGAGAGCTATCCCTTACACCCCGTATATACATATATCACGCCTATATCCCTTCAAGGGTAGATAGAGCGTAAACGGCCGTAAAAGTGAATGTTGCAATGTCTTAACCAGACTGGAGACAAATTCGTAAAATTGTACAATACCAACATTGTGAGTGTCCCACCGTGAATCGAACCCGTAAAATTTGCGTCGCGGGCAATCGCACTACCGCAGCGCCACATCGGCTGTCATAGTTGCTTTCATTTCATAGAATGGTAGGTTTCATTTTACCTATCCATCGCGTTCGCAATCATGAAAAATACTAGAAGTACCTACTATACTAGACATCGTAGTTTTTGTGAAGAAAATAATTAACGTTGCCAGTTTTGTCCCGCAGCGCAAATAAAATGTTTTCTACAAAAAGATAAATAAAAATGTTCTCTCTATAAAAACAGAGTGGCTATTTAGCTCGTCCAGCCTTTTGACGGAAAAGAGTCACAAAATGAAAACTGTTTTGCAGCGGTCCCATTAAACAGGATACAAAAAATACTGAAAATAGAAAACCGTTTTCCAGCGGTCCTATTAAATGAACGCAAAAATGTTGAAAATATTTTTCACCTCTCAAAATTGAATTCAGTGATCAAAAGTCGTTTTTATCTACTGAATGGAGAAAAGTGATTTAAATTTCGAATATTTCATTTTATAAAATCATAATAATGGGCGTTCTGAAAATTATTTCAGCCTGTTATTTATTTCTTTTTGTAAGCGTTTTGTGCTAAGTATTTCTGAATATTG
This sequence comes from Tuta absoluta, assembly GCA_027580185.1. Lineage (NCBI taxonomy): Eukaryota > Metazoa > Arthropoda > Insecta > Lepidoptera > Gelechiidae > Tuta > Tuta absoluta. The sequence goes on from JAQAHW010000045.1 coordinate 877,076, forward strand.
AGCAATGATATTGAGACATATTATGTGATATTTTAAAACGCACCGTAAAAACAATATTTGGCGGAAAAAAGAAGGATTTTTTTATTTTCACTGAAGCTTTCGAGTTCTACTGACAATTTTCCAAACTTGACATTAGCGGAATTTTCTCACTAGTAGAGGTAAAAAGTTGTGTACCACACGAGAGCAGATTCTTTCAAAATCTCGTGCTTTTTAATTTCTCAATGAGCTCATGATAAAATTAACTTTGCTGTCTTGTTATACAAATTACAATAACGGTTGAACGAGCCAATTAATAGCACTTTTCATAAAACAAATCCTCAACCTTTAAGCCGTTACCATTTTACAGAATATTAGCTGCAAATATTTGAAGGGTAGAACCCTAGAAGACCAGCCCATGAAACTGAACAATTTGTCCCTAGGAACATAGGTCGAAATATGAAAAATACATTTAGACCTACCATACAAAAATGTTCCAGTTAACCGGGTCAATTTGTGCGGGAGGTCCAAATCATGGACTGGTTGACCCTTAAAATATTTTCAGTTAATAATTTTATATCCTGTATTCAAACACCATTGTAATTTTATTACACTACACAATGTTGCGGTTCCTGATAGCTATCATACAAATGATAGCCGCAATTTTATGCAGTGACGTGTGCAATTATATTCGGTTTTACTACACTATTTCCAATAATCCTTTCGTCAAATAAAACATGTTTCGTCAAAGCATCGGAAAACTGCGAGGCATTTGAAAACCAGTTTTCAAAATGGCGAATTCCGACTAAAGCGCCGTGCAACCTGAAACAAGCCGTAACATGAACGATACCCGTTCAAAGCACAAAGCTTATAGTTTTCCGGGCTTAAAGCAAACGGATTCCTGTAATCCGCTATTCGAAAACTATATTAATTTTAATCTGAGGATTAAAACGATGCTTACAACCACCAAGCTGATATTAAAATTCCTTCAGAATATGTTCCAAGCGCAATTTCAGTTAAGCTGCGACGACGGACTGTTTAATAAAATCTCACAAAGTGAATACGATAATTCCGGAAAAGCTGATATTAAAACTGAACAACCTTGTCCTCCCTTGCATGAAATGGAATTCGAGTCAGGAAGTTGTAGATTGTGCGAGAAACAATGACATATTTGAACAATTCAAATTTCTAGCCCTGTACGCAGATTGTTCTCGAATCCTAACTTATCCTTTGACCTTGTCAATCTTGTCATACAATGGCCACTATTCGGGATGTAAATTCTCTTAACTTACCTTAAATTAGTGCTGTCACTATCCGCCTAGGTTAAGAAAATGATAATATCTAAATCATGTCATGTCTTATAATTTAATGCAAAATAGGTCTTATCTGTCAAGATAAGGCAACAATTGACTAGAAATGATAGGACTTAGATATCTCCTAGCCCATTCTTAACCATTTGGACGGAAAGTGACAGCACTAATTTAAGGTAAGTTAAGAGAATTTACATCCCGAATTGAGGGCACTTGTGACTTTTTTACTGACAGTTCTTGAGTTTTTTTATAATGTCATTAGATGGCGTTGTTCCAAGTTGAAATTTTTGAGTCATAAATGCATTTCATCTATTTACATACGTTGCAATGGAACGAAACGTTTTCAGTTTAGCTCAGCGAAAAGTACACTTGAAGATAGACTAGAAAATTTCCCTTCAAAACAAAAAAATAGATACTCCGTCTAAACTAGTTTAAATATTTTCTGAAGCAATCAAAAGGATAATTTATTATTTGTAACAAAATAATGGAATCAAAACTTACAAAGCACCAACACTCTCGTGAACCCTCCGTTAATCCGGTATAATAACACCCAAATCTAGGGAATAACTAAGTTTGGGTCCAGTAATACTTCAGACTTTAGTCGTATACGAGGGGATAGACTTCAACAATAGTCGTAAAAACGACCTAGGACTACAGATAGTCCTCTTTGGTCTGGAATTAAAGTTATCGCATTCTGCCTTTTCCCAATTTGGTTGAGGCTGAATACAGTAAAATGTTAGGGTGTTACATGAACTTATTTTGTAAGATATTAAGACTCTACCAATTAAAGAGTACACAGAGTGTAAGGGACGGTTTACCAAAAGACCATGCAACTGAACAACTTTTACAATGGAGCCTATTTTGGGAAACGATTTTTATTCGTGTTTCCATAGTAAGTCAGTCAGCTGATAGATAATGTTGTATGGGAGGTCGTAAAAGTTTTCTCGTTTACCAACTTATCTACCATGAAAGAAGTTATTCAGTTTCATGGTCAGATCATGCCTACAAAGTTTTCGGTACACTAGCTGTCCCTTACATCCCGAATTACTTATAATAAAACCTCGTCCCACCTCTACAAAAACAAAACTATCTTTGAAAGCAAAATAGAATGATAAGTCAGACGGCTCATGCGGGTGTCCCACTTGTCAGACGAAAGAAATTGCAATTTCCAATCTTATTCCCATGCAAATACGGCTACGTTGCGTTTACGGGTGCGTTTGCCAAACGAATTGACAGGAATAAAATCGGTGTTCGGTTTTTTTTTGAGAATCATCATAGGTCTAAAAGCAGACGTGAGAAAGTAGCAAAACTTTCGATTTTCATGAAATATAAAAATTACCTACCTATCACAATAAAACAATTTAAAACGGATTTAAGTTGTGTTAATTTTGGAATTTACAATTCTTACGTTTCGAGCTCTTTCGTTATACCTACATCATATTCAAACAATCTGAAATTCCGCGACTGAATCGCACTGAACTAGAAGAAAGGAATACAACACAAGAGTCTCGATTGGGCTGGTTGTTTGAATTTGAACAACCACACAAACTTCTCCGGGTGAGCCCTAGCTCCTCACCAAATAGTCAGGTGTCGATTTTAAAGCCCCGGGGCTAAAATTTCAAAAACCAGACAAAAAAGTTGAATAATATATGAGAGAGAGACAGAAAATCATGACATGAATTATTGGGGTTACCCTCGACACGCAAATTTTTACCACGAAAAGAAAGTAACGTACACAAGTTACCAGAATATTGTAACACTACTTATTTGGTTTTTTAAGTTTCCTATAACTCCAACCACATTACGAAGGAAATTAGTAATCTGACGTGCAAAATTTACGAGATAAAGATTTTCTTTTTGTGATAATAATTATATTACTTGCAAAACTTGTGCCTATCATGATATTTTAAAACACGTAGAATTTACTTTTGCTTTTTCTACATTTTGTTCCAAAAATAAAACAGAAATGACGTCAGCATTGTTTATATGGAAAAAAATATATTTTTGTTCTAAAATATATCGTGGGCGGTATCTTAAAATGGGCTTATTAAGCCGATTCTGAACATAAATAATGTATTTTGGTCATTGGCCTAGAATTAAATTAGAAATCATTTTCAAAACATACTACGTTTGGGCTCCTGCAGATGTACATTAAGATGCACAACAGTCCACTGCTGGACATGGGCCTTCCCCTATTGGGAGGTATTGCCATACATACTCGCTTGGCAATCGAATTGGCGAGCGCAGTGCAAGATATTGCTTACACAGGGAACGCTACTGCCGATTCTCTCAGTCGCTTTTTAACACCCGCAGGTTGTATTGGGGTGGTGCAAATGCAGTTGAATAATTATTTGTGATATTCCTTAGATGATGTGAGATATCCTCAAAGCCTAAGAAAGCAATTATGTAAATATTAACATTACTTTTTTTTTCATATATCAAATGTAACAGTATGAAAAATCGAAGTTTTTAATGAGGTAAAACAAGTGTAATTTTTTCAATATTGCTATCATGCGTAAAAAAATGCTAAAATAGCTAGTATGAAATGGATCTTACATTTTTACGCGTTACTTCTACATTTACTATACGTAGATATAATTGCGTTACGCAGTGGATTTTTTAAATTTTACTTAGCTAGCTAAACAAACCAACCCCAGGGCGCAGTAAGAGACAGAAAACCAGATTTCAGTGTCCTTTTCTTTTATCCGCAATTCATATAAACCATCCTTGCATGTGTAAGTGAAACAAAGTATTTCAAGCAGTCTGAACAGAATAAAATTTGTTCTATATTTAAAATTACTTCCGCCTCCATCCTATTGAACACCCTGACAAAATCTATTTTGGTATCCATTACAATCGTGTCATGTCAACCTGTGGTTTGGTTTCCCGATTCAACCAGGTGACCAGAATAGGATTTATTATTATTCAGCTCTCGTAGAATGGACTTGACGTAATTGCATAATATTTTTAAATAAATTGAGGGTGAAATTGTAAGTATGCATCATAACAATAGCACAAATTCGTCACAAGTTCCTCATTGTGAAATTTAATCATGCTCAGAATAGACAGAAACTATGTTGCTTAATATTGCGAATAGTTAGAACTTGCTCCCTAGTGGAAACTGTAAATGAGAAATAGTATTAGATTATTAAAGATATATTGTTATAGGTATATATAACTAAAGATTTACATCAGGATAGTCATCAGCTGGACGAAACCTTGTGAATGTTGCTATACCTACCCATAGAGGTGACAAGAGTAATTCTGGTAGGCAGAATGGAGAGTTACAGGTAGTATCGGAAAAAGAGTAGCTAGGTTCTCTGGTCGGGTGTTATAGCTAGGGGACTGACTAGTCCACCTGGATAGAATTGGAAGTTGTATATATGCGATACACGGAAAACACTTTAATAGCGCGTTTCAGGCCCAATGTTCTCTGACAATCTTTCACGTGGCGCCATCTTGCGGATATGTTGTATTGCTTGTTTGTAATCCATTTGAGAGGAGTAGCTACATGTCTAAAACTTGCCCACAAAGTCAGGATTTCTAAAATGTGGCACAATTTAACAATTAACCAAGCCCAATAGACAGAAAACTGCACAACAACTGGCATGAGCTGAGTTCCGATAATAAAGTTTAATATTGAAACCAGTCTCTCGAAAGATCTAAAGCAATTTTACAAACTTTCAATTCTAAAGCCGGCAGAATTGAATCGTGAACGGAAAATAGACAGGTGACTGGCTTTTCTATATTGGTCGGAACTTGCGAAGTTGAGATTTTTCTCAATATCATTTCCAGCTAACATCGAGCTGACTTCGCGCGCCATTCGTATTGGGCTGCGGCTGCATTCAAGCGGGAGCGCAAGCGAGTTCTCGTGAAATAGTGTTTTATCAAAATCGACTGCAATACCAATAAAATTTAAAAATGGAACTTAACGGCCGATGTGACGCAGTGGTAGTGCGACTGCCTGTGGCCAAGGTACTGGGTTCAATTCCCTGTGAAGCACTCACAAAGTTGATATTTTTATGACTTTGGCAATTTCTGTCCAGTCTGGTTAGGACATTGTTTCTGAACCACCTGATTGTTCGTAAGAAAGATGGTTTCGTGCTTACGAGGGCACGTTGAGCCGTCGGTCCCGGTTGCTGTCCATAATTTTAATTACTAAGACGGTCGGACGGCAGTCCATGTCAGAGACCTTCTAGTAGTAGTAGGCGTTTGAATAACTCTGACTCCAGGGTTCATTGGGTCGTTCTTTGACTCGTTGTCCCACACAAAAAGAAAAAATAGAATCAAATATACCACCCTAGGTTACATGTTACATCAGCGGCGAAGGTGGGCCCATGACACTCGCTGCGTTGCCGCGTTAAATGGCGATGGACAACCTTTGCGCCAGGCAGGATCCAGAGCGGGCAACAAATCCTCGCGCACGAATTCTGATTCTGATTTCATTCGTCAACATCTATTTCCTAAGTAACGCGGGGGATTCCTAGCAAGCTATAAGATGTAAGCACCATAAAAAATTATACCTAATATCTTCCAACAGTTTTGCGAAAACTTTACCATGACCGTAGAAGTGCCCTATGGGAAAAACCGTTTATTTCAATCACAATGTACATCACCCTGGTCTTCCGTGAAACCAGACTTGAATATGCGCAGCAAAAGGTAAACTGCTATAGCGAACACTGAACTTCCTACGGTGGTCAACACATATGCCTCACAATTTTGCGTTATAAAGAACAGCTATACGCGACGGTGCTTCGTCGTATATGTGCTTCTACATGCGGTTTCATACATACAGCTCCTTTGATCATTGACACCGCAACGCAAATTTGGACAGCAAGTGTGATGACCAGATTGCTATTTTAGCGAATTCAGCTTGGCGATAATAAATATTTTCTTTCAGGTTTTCTTTTGGGCTTAATTTGACTACTAGTTGTCCGAGCCGTTTGATCAGCATTTGTAATGTTCACCATTGTCACCGTAGTAAATAACTTATTCTGGTATCGAAGTTCCGCGGGTGACGTAAGCGGCGACTAAGGGTCTCGAGGGTTACATGTGCTGGAAGTGTAGCAAACTGTTGTGGGCTGGGCAAATCTGTCATAAACCGACGGACGGTGGAGTTAGCGGGTTCTCGAGTGGAGGCCACACCTCGGCAAACGTAGCGTTGGACGACCTCCGGCCAGATGGACCGATTAAAAAAGGCGGCTGGTATCAACTGGATGGCAAAAACGAGAGATCGTGCCCTATGGCGTACTCTGGGGGAGGCCTACGTCCAGCAGTAGACTGCAATAGGCTGATGTATGTAAAAACTGTATGTATTTATGTAGGTGTTGAAACCCGCTCCCGCTTCCGCTGTTATCGTGGCAACAGCCTAAGTTTTTTTCTTAGCTTTTCACGAGAAGTCACGTCGCCAACTTCTAGGATAATCTCGGGGTTTAATATGACTTTTGTGCTTAAGTAGTGCATAAGACATTCTTAGGTAAGACTTGTTGGAATTAAAACTTGCATCCAGCTGTTGGCGGGTATTACGTAATTAAAGTGTTGGCCTCGTTTGCAAATCGCTTTCTTAGATAAGGAAAAAGGTTAACTACAGCTTAAGGTTTGAACTTTCCTGTGACTGATTTAATCGGGTCGTTGATCGACTCAGTGACTCACACGAGAAAAGAGTGAGAGTTGCGCGGAAATTTATCATCTTTAATAACTTTTATTAGAGAACTCCATTTGATGCCGGCTTGGTTGGAATCGCATCAGCCTATTTCAGTAAGGAAAGTCACATGTGTATTGCAATTTTAGGCGATGGGATGACAGCCTTTCACTATGGTGACATTTAATTTTCATTGACATGGTGTTAATGTCTTTTTTACGACTATTACGCTCTGCCTACCCCGCATGGAATATAGGCGTAATATTACGCTTGTGTGTATGTATATATAATAAGATGTGTTTCAGTACTTAGGCGTACCAAGAAGAAGTGAATGTGGACGGACCTAATATGGACGGACGGATAAAAAATTTAACTCTGTCATATCTGTTTATCACCAATTTTTATAATATTTCTGCTGTTACAATTTTGGCATTTTTATAACAGAATTTTTATAATATTTCTGCGGTTACAATGTCGCAAACTCAAACGAAGAAGCGTAAAGGAAGTCATCAGAAATTTGGCCGACCCTTGAAAATTGGGTCGCGCTCCCATCCATTGTATTGAGGAGTTATATTTTCTGTTCAAACAAATGGAAACGGGTTATTCTACGATACTCCAAAAATAAACGACCATAATAAAATAATTCATATTCACTAAACCAGCAAAGATAAATATTTTTAAGGTTATACTGCATTGGTATTGCGTCTGCCTGCTTCGCAGTCGCAGATATCCTGGGTTTGATTCCTGGCAGATAATTGAACCAGTTAGTACTTATTTATGAATGATACATAAAAAAAAATGGTTTCTTATCATCTCGGCTTCTGCGTTGCAAACTGCGAATTGTGATTATGTGTTTGTTGGTTATTTTGTACTTTGCAGAAAATATTCGGTCTATCCAATCCATCGAACCTAACTTACCCACTTGTCTTCCGTCGCTGCGTTTTTATAACGCACCGTATCACATGCATCTGTCAGGCGAAAGGAAACGGCGAATTTTGATCTTTTCCCAAACAAATACGGCTGCGGTGCGCGTCTGTCAAATGACTTGAAAGACGCATCTTTCGTATTTATATGGTAATAACATCGAAAATCGCATTTTTTTTACGTATGCGATACGAGACAAGCGGGTCAACCGCCTAAGCTAACAGTAACTGTTTTGTGTATCATATTTATATTACTATTATTAGCTTAGAATAGAATCACCCCATTTGTTTCTCGAGGGTGTCTTAACGAGACGACTTAGGGACTCGAGGGTTATACATGCATTGCAATTTGAGGCGATGAACTGACAACCTGTCACTACAGCAACACACAATTTTCTGAATGATCCTTAATGTTATATGCATGTATTATGTTTTTCAAACAGAAAATTCAATGGAATTAAGCATGATAGGCAGAGCAATTTACTAATGAAAGTAATTTTGGTGTAGAACTTATTAAAAGATAATAAAAGATAAAACGAATTTGCTCACAATAAAATCGAACAATTTTTTTGCAACAGCAGCTACATATTTTGGCAGAAAGTGCCGGATCAGTTTAGCAGGGAAATCTTATGTATTAAAAATATATTTTTTGTATTATTTTCCGACAATTTTATATAAACTCGAGACTCCCATCGAGTTTTTAATCAAACTTTTGTCTTCTTTAAAGACATAAGTCCATTTAACTTTTTTTATAAACGGTCAACGGGCAAACAACGGGATATAAAACTTGACAAAAACGGTGCTCTCCAAAGTATCACCGTGGAACAATCCAAATGAAGATGAACCTAACAAGGCGCAAGTCCGTTTTTAATCCCCGACCGACAAACCCGCGGGTGAAAAAACTGTAAACTTCAGACATATTGCGGATACTTTTTCCAGAGTTGAAACTTTATTTATTAGTGTTTGCTTTACCGATAATATCTTTTAGAGGTTCGAAACTATTTTTATTTTAAGTAATAATTGTATAGGGTGAAATTTCATAAGAAACAACTTTCCCAATGCGACATAGGTTGAAAAATATGAAAATATTTGGAAATCCCATACAAATTTGCCGATCAGCTGATTTGAGTTATATTGAAGGTATTTTTTTTGTCTTATTTCGGCTTATGTTCCTTGGAAGAAGTTGTTTCTTGTCTCCAGCCCGTACTTTGTTTTCAACATCGGTCACTAATTAATTTTTCACCCAATATATCGTGCAGATTAATTGCAAGGCAAGTTTTTAAATAAATATATGTGTTATTTATAAAAATACCTCTAGATTAACCAACTAAACACTGGCTAATTCCTGTAAATTTTAGGTACTAGTGACCGATAGCAAAATCTTATGACGGGCTGGAGATAAGCACTTTCCCTAAGGAACATAAGTCGAAATACAAATAAAAGGACCTCCAATACAAAATTGCAGATTAGCTAATTAGATTTACTATGGAAACTTAAAATATTTTTGTCTTTTTGGCGGTTCACTAACTTCTCGTTCGTCGTTCTGTCATTTTAACTCAACTTAACGCATGCGTATGTCAGACGAAAGGAAATTGCGAATTCTAATCCTTTTTCCATACAAATACGGCTACACGATGCGATACGGTGCGTGACGGACGCGTGTGTCAAACGACTTGACAGAACCGCCTTTGTCATATTACCATTTATTACAGCTTACGTTCCTTGGGTAAATCACCAGCCCGTCTCAAGATCTCGCTAACGGTTAAAAATTTCACCTACATATTTATAAAAATAACTACAATAACCATAACTAAGAAAAAACTATTTATGTAGTGGCCTAATCCTTACCAAATGCGAGAACCACACAGCTATATTAACAACACATTAAAAGTATGTAGGTATATAAATACATTATAATGGTTGATCGAAACGACACGCCCCGCGCGCCGCCACAATAGCCGCTGAAACACCCAGCATTTCGGTTCCATGCCCAGAGTGATTTTCCTTGTACGCCGCGTGGCGATGGAGGCGCCACTCTACCGTTCATTGCTTTACATGGCGGAAAGGTTTTATTCGGGACTATATTTTATTGGACGAATGTTTAGTCATCTAGCTTATTAAGGTTACTGGTACACGTCAAGTGGTGAACCAGTCTGTGAAAATAAACCACTTTCTCCAAAGTACATAAGACGGAATATTTAAAAAAATATGGCCAAGTGCGAGTCGGACTCGCCCACTGCTGGTTCCGTGACATGCACCTCAAGCCCTTTAATATGATATCCCACTTGAACTACTAGCATCAATTTTAAATGTTGTGTATAAAAATTATATTTAAAAAGCAAGCAGTAAGCCAGTGATGTATGATATGAAAGGGCTTGATGTGTCAGTCGGCGGGCCAGTCGAACTCGCACTTGGCCGGTTCTTACTTCTTTTTGAGGCACGAAACCTTCAAAACGGAATTAACGAATTTCCCAAATATTTACTAAGTAAGCAACATGTAAAATGAAAAAGGTGTCAATGTTTGAAAGCAATTTCGCAAACATAAACGTGCCGTACGCCGCAGCTTATGTTCCTTCGAGAATATATCCACAAAACCCTCCCTCCCACCTTTGACATACATACATATATCACGCCTATATTCCTTGAGGGGTCGGCAAAACGTAAACGTCCGTAGAAAATGGACATTTACGCCACATCTGACAAACATTTGAGGGTCATTCGGAAAATGGTGTATCACCATAGTGACACGCTCCGCCCATCGCCTAATATTCCATTACACATGTAACCTTTGAATCACATAGTCGCCCCTTACGACACCCACAAGGAAAGGGCGATGCTATTCCAAGCCAGCATCAAAGGGCACCTCCCTCCTTTAAGGCCCTGATACACCTGAAAAGTTTGTCAGTTTCATTCGCGCTGTGCCAGGGAGACAAAGACAATGAATTTGTGCTCATATTTTTGCGACATAGTACGGTTTGTCCAACATAAAAACTAGACAAATACCGTTACATTGAATTCAATTCGGGATATAAATCTCTTATGTTACCCTAAATTTGTGCTGTCACTTTCCGTCAAATACCTATGTTTAAAAAAGGATAGGAGATATCTAGTCCTGTCATGTTTAAAAACTTCAACGGGTTCTTCGCAATTTCTAGTGAATTATGTCGCCATTGTTTTCATAGATTACATGTATTTTGTGTAAAATTTTAAGACATTACAGACTACAATATCTCATATCCTTTTTTAAACTTATTTGACGGAACGTGGCAGCACAAATTTAAGATAAGTTAAGAGAATGTATAACACGAATTCAGGCCAATTTAGTTATTTGTACTAGAAAAGGTATGTATCTAAATTATAGCTTTTTTTGTAATAACTTAAAACTGCAGACATCATATTGAAAAAATAATTCAAATGAGGTTACTTTGTTTTGTTTTTAAATATCGAGTAAAGTTTGTCAATTTGTGTAACTGATAGGTATATGTTATCTGTTATATCCTCGACAACATGTTCTTTTTTCAGAATTTTATGGCTGCAATTGTCTAAATAAAACTTTATATAGTTCAGTTTTTACGCTAAATTGGTTTATAAATCTTGCTCGCGCAATATCTCCGCCTTAATATGAATAAATATCATCTTATAATTCTTGTTTATCTAACAGGTCGTGGTACCTACGTATCTACCGTATCTATCAGGAAAACCGCAGTATGTTGGAATTTACGTCTCAGGAATTCGATCACAACACAAATAGGCTAATGGTAAATGCCTACGATGTTTGCCAATAAATTGTTTCAGTAAAAGTGAATATTTAATTATCTACACTAATAATATTATGTAAAAGAGAAAAAACTGATTGTTTGTTTGAATTTGATTATGCAATAAAAACTTGAAACTTGAACTAAATAGGCTCAAAAACTACGGGCCAAAAAAATTATTTACCTTACATTATCCCTGATGAACATAGGCTATATAAAAATGGCAAAACCTACAGAAAATATAATGTTATTTTCTGTTATTCCGGCAAAACGGTTAACAGCGGGTGCAACCACTGGGCAGTGTTGTTATAAAAACAATTACCTACTTAGTTTTTACTAGTCTGATTTAAAAAGTACATCTAACGAAATCTTTGAAGTGAACTTTTAAGAAAACAATAACGGAACAAATACAATGGTATACATATTTAGATAGAATAAATATAGAGTTTTGAGCATCAGTTAACTCGTAGAATATGGTCAATCGCTGAGTACAACCATAGAACTTGGTATCACTAGGTAAGGCTGGTGATTCCAGCTTATATTATACCTCTATACTGGAAGGGTAGAATATACGAGATATAAAACATAAAAAAAACACTTAACAAATTTCACCAAGGAATAACAAAAATTTGGACCTCCCATTCAAATTGACCCGGTCGGCTGGAACTTTTTATATGGCAGGTCCAAATATTTTTGTCATATTCCGACCTAAGTTCCTTGGGGAAAGTTGTTCTTTATCAAAAGCCCGCACTCTGTTTTAAGTGTCGGTCTCTGGTGAAATTTTCTCCGATAAATTCATATTCAATTATGTTTATCGTTGCCAAACATTTTAAACAGGTATTTAGCCTAAAACGATAACTGCTGGGCCTCCCTCTATGGGGGGGTATTGCCATACTCACCACGCTTGGCAGGTGGATTGGCGAGCGCAGTGCAAGATGTTGCATTCATAGGAACGCTGCTGCCCATTCCCTTTGTCGTTTTTCACGTCACCCACAGGTAGAATTAGGTTAATGCTGTTCTAAGCCGGCACTACAGCCTATCTTAAGCAGCCGAAACATAGCAAAACTTTCTACCAAATAAAAAACAAGTAAATCACGTTAACCCACATCATTGTTACTACATGGTTATAAAGTGGAATAAGAAAAATAATAAGTATCAGGAAATAAAACAATCCGTACTAATATTATAAATATGCGAGTTTGTGTGTGTATGTATGTGTGTTGCCTCTTCACACCGATTTGGATGAAATTTGGAACACAAGTAGAGTAAACCTGGAATAACACTTATACCACTTTTTATCGCAAGAAAATAACTATTACCACGGGAAAATGAGTGGAAGTGGTCCGCTGAGCGGAAATCTAGTGAACTATATTTGCAAATAATTAGTTCAGCTATCATTCACGACCCCTGTCACCAACGGTACACACACTTTAATGCATTAATAAATAGTCGGGCATGACACACGGAATGCGCAATATGCTGTTGACAGTTCGCAATTAATGATGAAACGTGACAGTGATACGGATGACTCATTAACGGTTCAGGGTTTTCGGGGACAACATGCAGTTTTTTTAAATTGTTTTCAGCGGCAACGCTATTCACCAATTTAAGGCGGGGTTATAGAGCGAGCCAAATTTTTAAACCACCTTAAAATTCTGAAAAAAAGGTTGTTGCCGAGGATCTAACAGCTAACATGCCATTTACACAATTTGACATACTTTACTCAATAGAAAAAAAAGTTACCTCTATTTGATTCATTTTTTCAATATTATGTCTACAGTTTTAAAGATATTACAAAAAATGCTCTAATTTGACGTAAAATTGAGAAATGGCGTGATAAGGGAACGTTGTGGTATAAAAGAAGACGTAGTGACTGGTGTAGAAAAGGGTATGCTTAGATAGTTTGGTCATATAGAGAGGATGAATTAAAGAAGTTTACCGAAACAGGTGTATATACAAGTGTGGATGGGAACGTCGGAAGGGGAAGACCTTGACGAACGTACCTCGATCAAATCGGGGACGTGCTAAAGAAATGTCAGAACAAGAGTACCCTAAACCGACGAGCATGCGTGAAGAGATTGATGAATGTGGAGGAGCCGAAAGAAAAATGCCAGGATCGTAGTAAGTGGAAGGTTGTAGTCTCTGCCTTTTCTAGTACGAATACCTAACTTTAATATTCTATGTCAGAAAAACCGTAAAATATCGCGAAAATTTGAGCACAAAATGCGTGTCTGTTTCTCTCTGGCACAGCGAGAATGATAGGGACAAACTTTTCAGGCCTTAAAGGTTTAACATTTTTATATATTTTTCCAGTTTTTTTTTAAAACCAGTAAAGCTTGATCTTGGTTGGTTCTAGTTTTGCTGATCAGTGCCCTATGTTATGAAATGGCTACAAGTCTATGATATTCTTTGCACTTTGCGTAGCCGGTTAATATTCCTAGTATAATTAAGGCCAACCGATTACGCAATGAACACCCAATTTTACCAATAAAATTGTAGCCAGTAGTTTCATAATATCGGCACAGGCATAACTGTTAATATAAAGTGGTAGGTTAATATAACGCAGGAATATATCAGAATCAAGAATTCGACCGAATTATTAGGACTTGGTCCTAAAGCCGAAATGTGGAAAAATCATGACCTCATTCTGCCCTCGTCCTAAAAATAGACGGGGTTTTAGGACGGGGTGTCAATCAGAAAATTATGTATCGCCAAAGTGACAGGTTGTCAGCCCACCGCCAAAAATTGCAATACACACCCTCGAGTCCATTAGTCGCCTCGTACAACTGCGACGGGAAAGAAATGGGTTGATGCTATTCTAAGCCTGCTTCACGCGGCGCAAAATAAAAAAAAATTTTAAATAGTAAGCAATTCAGTACACAATTAAAAAGTTGGCTTCTCATTAAATTTTTCTCTACAGCCTAAATGAGTATTTTAGTAGTGTGCAAAGAGATACCTACTTAAATTTAAGTTTGCATGTTAAATATGGACAAGCTGTTGGAACCATTATGCTTATTTAAATTCTACAACACATAGTATGGCAATAAAGTTTTTTGTATTTATATCATCGCATCACACGGCAAAGGCGGTTACGGTTACGAAATTTAATAAACAAAACATTTATTTACCTAGCGCTAAAATAATTTGACGCATGAAATGAACACAAGTCGTGTATTTGAAATTAATTAACTTACACATTCGGGTTAAATTTCTTGCGCAGTGGTGGAGGTGAAATAGTTAATTAGGTATGCCGAATAAAAAAAATATGGTTTTGAAAATATTAATGTTAAAAAACTACGAGTAATGTAATTATGGCGATTATAATTTATAATAGATTTTTTCTTATGTTTGGAGGACGTGACGTCACATTATTTGGTAAAGTGTTAAATGCCTTTGCCTGCGCAAAGAAAAAGTTTATGATAGACAAGAAATGACAGCTACGTGTTTTTTTTTGTTAATATGGCAAAAGCGTTTATTCATTATACAGGTTAAAAGGCGTCATAAAAAGGTCATCAAGGTCAAAGATATTTTGTTTATTATGTAACCGAGTTAATACAAAAAAGTTTGATGTAGTTTAAGCCGTTTGACATTGTCAAATCGTAAGGGAACATATTTTGAGCTCTGTCTACTTGCGTGTCTTTTTTTTGTAATAGCACCGTTATTATTTATACACTTTTTATTCTGTAAATAAGATAATGTAAATAACGTATGATTCTCGAAATGTATAAGTGATAATACTATAAAGATAGTTTTATTTTAATTTTAAATGGTATTGAGGTTTTTTCTTGAGATCGACTACCTTGGCATACCAAATTAAGTTATAAATTTAGATTGTTAAGGCGGTCCGTTTTACATACAAACGAAAAACTGAAATTCAGTGGACTTGTACATACGATTAAGAGCAATTTTTTGCTTATGCGAAATGTTGAAGGCCCACGTAAATTTGGCGCAAAACTACTTTTGGTTAAAAGATAAAGAGTATTTCGTCCACTATAAAATCGACCAAATTTTTTGCAGCAGTAGCTACATCTATTTGCGTAAAGTGGCGAATCGGTTTTAACAAAGAAAACTTATATTCTACAATTTGTTTTTATTATTTTGCGAAAATGTTATATCAACAAGGGACTTCACATCGACTTTTTTAATTAGAATTTTGTCCCCTTTTAAAACGTAAGTTCATTTTACTTTTGTATGGAAAACGTCCCACCTTAAGCTTTTCTGTGTTCCATGCAGAACACAGACCAGTAGACTCCGCGCGCGCCCGGTCTTCTTTTCGTGTGGGACACCGAGTCGTCCAACGACCCGATGCACCCTGGTGTCAGAGTTTTTAAACCACCTGCTACTAGTAGTAGGCCTTTGACATGGTTGTGTAACGACCACCGTCTAAGTAAACATAGATAGCAACCGGGACCGACGGCTTAACGTGCCCTCCGAAGCACGGAACCATATTTCTTATCGGAAAATCAGGTGGTTCAGCCTGCAATGTCCTAACATGACTGGAAACAAATTCACAAAGTGATAAATATCAACATTTTCAATGCCCCACCGGGATTCGAACTCGGAGCCTTTGCGTCGCAGGCAGTCGCACTACCACTGTGCCACATCGGCTGCGCCCGGTGACAGCGAATAACGTTTCAGTGCTCTGTCATGCTGAAAGTTGTTAATTGAATATTTGTGAGTACAATAGTTCATTCCTATTTCTTGTTTTCAGAGCGGCGGTGTGATGTTCTCGCCCCTTGGCCGTCTGCGAGTGGCACAAGCGGTCAGGAAACAGGTAAAATGACATGTGTCACACTTTTGTAGCACATTTAGTTAATATACAGGGTGTAAGAGACAGCCCTCCGAATAATGATAGGGTGCATTCAAACGATGAAACTGAACAACTTCTCATAAAAAATTTACTTCCCATAGTAATGCAGTCAGCTGATTGTGATTTTGTATGGAACGTCAAATTTATTTTGTCGTTTCCTGACATATGTTTCTATGGGAAAGTTCTTCAGTTTCATGGTCTGTATGCCCGCTATCAGTATTCGGAGGGCTGTGCCATACACCCCGTATTTATTTTTTATCCAAAAATACAATTCATAGCATGACAGCCAAAGCCTGCAGTCTAAAACTTACTAGTTATATACAAATTAAAGGCAAAATGTTGTTAAGTCAATGCCAATGCAACAGAAATTAGATCGGAATTCGCAAATTTCCTTGCGTCTGACAGACGCATGCGTTACAGTGCGCATAATACGCAGACAAGACAAGTGGGAGAACCGTCTATCACTTATCGCTTGTCGCTGCGTTTTTTAACTCATCGTAACCGTATGCGTCTGGCAGACGAAAGAAAATTGGGATTACTGATCTTATTCCCATACAAATACGGCTATGGCGCGTAACGGATGCGTTTATCAAGTACTTAGGCTGACAGAGAAGTGGGTGAACCACCATCGGTCGAAAGGACGATCGATGAGAGTGTAAGGCTCTGGTGGAGCGGCTGAGAGTCTAAAATCAGCGTAGGACGATCCTTCTACCTATTTGAGGAGAAATTCGCTTGAACATTAACAGCCACAACAGTCCACTGCTGGACATGAGCCTCTCCCTATTGGGGGGTATTGCTGTATTCACCACGCTTGGCAGGCGGATTGGCGAGTGCAGTGCCAGATATTGCATTCACAGGGAACGCTGCTGCCCATTTCTCTGGATGATTATACCTTGGTCGCTTTACTGTTCTTAACGCAATGAAATCACATAAACAATCTTCTTGTAACGCAGTACAGATATATCCAGTTTCTTGCTGCAAATAAGAGTGAATTCACCAGAAATTTAACATGTTACATAAAACTCATTTCGAACATATGCAAGGCACAAGACTAACTTTGTTGTGAGCAAATTGGATAAAATTGTTTGTTAGTATAAAATGTTTATTACTTATAATGTAACCCAGAAATTCATAGAACTTATGTTTTTAGATCTTAGGTCTTGCAAGGCAATACATGGTAGGTTTCCAACAGGTCGACGATATCACTTATTCAAAGCCAATGCAGATGATGAGAGGAAGGATATACCCGTTTTGAGAATCATCGGGAAATAGGTCACCCATGAGGAAAAAGTTTTTAAAATAAATATATTAAAAGAAAATACTTTCCGTTGAAACCAATTCATTGGGAACACCATGTCAATTACATTTCGTCAGCTTCTAATTCAATTAAATTCTTTGCTTAAGTTATACCATTCAGTTCGTGTACCTAATAGGGATTCAATGGTGGGAGCGATTAAAAAGGTATCTACATATATTTCTAACTAATTTTCGCCCAGAGCGGTTTCATCCGCTGCCACTAATTTTCCCGTTGTAATAGTTGTTTTCTTGCGCTAAAAAGTGGCCTATGTGTTATTCCAGGTTATACTATACCTGTGTTCCAAATTTCATCTAAATCGGTTAAGCCGTTAGTGCGTGAAGAGGTAACAAACATACATACATACATACACGCACACAAACTCTCAGATTTATAATATTAGTACGGATAATCTAAAGCAAAAACCATAATAACAAAAACCCATGAATGGTCCTGTGTTTTGTCACATGAAAGTCAATATCAAATAAAGGGTGAAATTTTACTAGTGACCGATACTGAAAACAAAGAACGGGCTGGTGATAAGCATCAATAAAGGCGTGATATATGCATGTATGTATGTAAAAACCCGACTACGGCTCGAGAAAACTATTCAAAGTAATATTTTTTGTCTAATTTCCACCATTTTGAATTTATGGCATTTTAGTATCGATTGTGTCACTCACGCTACTGAGACAAATCTAAAAACGTTGAATATGGCAACATCCGTCTAGCAGTTTGGGCTGCTTATTTTTCAATAGTTTACTTGTCTACATACATACTTCCAAAAAACATCTCCTTCTGAGGCAATCGTTTGAAAAGATCGTCGTCTGCATTGGTTTGTAGTCCTGTATTTGTACCAGAACAACAAAAGATCGTCTTCATCCTTCCAGATGAGTCAGCTGCCCATGCTAGGGGCTGAGGCAGCTCCCCTGCAGGCCCCGCTGTGTTACCAGCTGCTGTGCCCCCCCCTCGCTCCGCTGCCCACCTGCGCCCCCTGCGAGCTCCCGCCGCCCCCAGCGCCCTACACTGCAGTCTACCCAATGCCGTATGATAGTGAGTATTGTTTCTTTTAGATCCATCCTCCCGGCCGTTTTCCGAGTGAACTCCTGCTCCCCACCAATCCAGGGTGAAATCGAAGAGACCAGTCTTTAAAAATAAGACCCAGGGTTCTTTTTCTTCTGGCATACAAGCACAGTAAACTGAAGTTGCAAAGCACTGGACACGCAGCTCGTGAAACCAACCGTGAAAGGGATCGGCAGGTTTTGGAATAGCAACGCATTAAAATGCACACCATAGCACGGCCTCTAACTAGTTAGGTGGACCGACGCTCTGGTGAAGCTTGCGAGCAGCCATTGGGGTTTATACAAGAGATAAAAAGGGTATAACAAGCCAAAAAGAGGTCAAGGTACTCATATAACTGAACAACTTTCCGCATAGGTTGAAATATGAGAAAATTGGATCTCCCATAGGAAATTAACCAGCTGATTGGAAATTTTGTATGGGAGATCCAAATGATTTTAATGCCTATTTTGACTCATGTTCTATGAAAAAGTTATTAAGTTTCATGAGTACAGTCAAGCTCACATGCGGTTAGACACTCAAACTGCCAATGAAAGTCTTATGCGCGCAGCATAAAAACCCAACCTGACCATGACAGTACCTTGAGGTCATTTGGGCTAGATAAACCCTTTTTACTCCCTGTAGAAGCGCCTGAGGGCGACTTCAGCTAATAATGAATCTGGGTTCGCTGAAATATGACGGCCGATGTGGTGCAGTGGTAGTGCGACTGCCTGCGACGCAAAGGTTCCGGGTTCGATTCTCGGTGGGACACTCACAAAAGTTGATATTTATTTCTTTGTGAATTTGTTCCCGGGTTGGTTAGGACATTGCCGGGTGAACCAACTGATTGTCCGAAAAAGAAATGGTTCCGTGCTTTGGAGGGCACGTCAAACCGTCGGTCCCGGTTGCTGTCTATGATTACTTAGACGGCGGCGTAACACAACCATGTCAGAGGCCTACTAGTGGTAGTAGGCGGTTGAAAAACTCTGACACCAGGGTTCATCGGGTCTTTGGATGACTCAGTGACCCACACGAAAAGAGAGAAAAGCTGAAATATCATACCTATTACTTTACCATCCTAAATCGAATTCAACACCTTACTTTAATCAACAATACTTTTTCAGCGACTCCAATGTATGCAGCCGCCCCGCCCACCCAATACGCCCTGGTGCCGGCCGGGTACGGGGCGCCGTGCTGCGAGCCGGCGTGCTGCGGCCCGCTGGACAAGACGCCCCGGGCCGCGCACCCGCCGCCCCTGCACCCGGCCGCCTTCATCTACTAGCCACGCGCGAGGCCGTCCGCGTCCTACCGTCTCGTTTAATTCACGTCTTGACAGTTCCGTAGCGCACGGCTGATGGAAAACATGAGTAAGCTACTTCATGTCACTCGATAAATTATTTTAGTCACAATTTGTTTGATCGTTGATGATTTTGTTTCTTTACGTTATTCAAAAAATGAAACAATAATTTGGGTAAATATTTTATATTATCGTTACTCGAATATTATGATGTCGTCCACATAAATTGTTATAAATAATGAAGATATACGAATGATTAAGATCTAGGATAGGAATGCGCGTTACGGAACATTATTTTAAGCAAATATCAAGTTTTAAATATTACCTACCTATTTTAGTTTAGTTTAGATAATTTTAGTGCATTGGCAATAACAAGAAAGAAAGAGATTGATGGTTACAAATTATTATATAGCACCAACCATTTTCACATTAAGTTTTTAAATTAATGTTATATTGACACTAGTGTTGCCGAAGCGAACTCAAGTGTATCGATAGGCTTGTCATAAGGTCAAAAATTTATGGTATCTTTATACATTACACGAAGATGAGTTCTGCTCGCAAAAATATTAGCCATCAATATTTAAGGATCTTGCAATTGCTCTAATCCATACTCTTCTTATGATTGTAAAACCGGTTACATACACGTACAAAAATACCACTTGTTTTAACCCTCCTACATTATCTTTATGTTGCTTCCCATATATTGGCCTATCGATAATGTTACTGATTTTCAAGTCAACACTAGAAAAAAACCATTCCTTTTGCTCAAGTCTTCCAGTAATCTCGTGCTCAAATCATTTCAGTCTATCCATTTTTCTTCCTCATCAACGTTTTTATTATAATCGTTTTTGACTCGTCACTGGGCTTGGAAAGTTGGGAACGTGAAATAGTGATGCAAGAAGTGTTCAGAATATTAGACTCTTGTCTATTCGAGTGTGTTTTTGACGATTTTGTCTCTAGCGTCTGATTGTATCTATCTCTTATTTATAGTTGTTAAGATATGTGTAGCTTCAAACAGGTGTAAGGGTGAGATCGTGGAATCGTGTGCTATCATTATTGTTATAGTTGTTAATATGTGGGTGTTCAATCACTTTGGCTTCGAAAATTTATCTCACAGATTCCTTGAAATGAATTATCAATTTATTCAAGAAAAGACTTGATGTGCTAGATTGTGAAAAATCTTTTTGGTGTATGCCGAAAAGATTTAGATGTGATGATGTAAGACGTATAAGCGTTGATAATATCAGTAATTAAACCATCTTGGTTAGTTTCTCCAATAACACAATCTATTGTCTCGTAAATGTTGTTTTATAAAGTCAACCTCAAATCTAACAAAATAAAATAAAATTTCATCATAATACAGTGATTGGACCCTACATACCTACCATTGTTAGTATTTAACGTGCATTATAAGCACAACGAATTATAGCACAAGAAGATAGGTTTGCTAGGGATTAGAAAAAGTTACCTCGTATTAAAGACAAATTTGTTGAGATTGCTTGTTATCCTTTAAAAGGAATTTAGTTCCCCTTTAGTGTAAGATTGGTTTCGATTGCCCTAAGACCTAGAACAAAAAAAAACTATTTTATAAATGTTTAAGTTTTTAACGTGTTACTGTTGTCACTTTTGAATAATTCTGGGGTCCAAGGTGTGATAGACGGGGGAGAAACTTTAAAATCTGCGTCATTATCTTATTCAACCATCGGTAGTGATAAAGCTTTGAAAACTATGAAGCAGATTTTCAAATTTCTTTGCCCAAATCCGTTGAATATTTGGAGTTCGTTGAAAGTAAAATTTCGGGTTTTTTGATTGCCCAGAATAGCACTCAATATATTAGTTTTCCTCTTAAATATTAAATTATTGTTGGACATAAATCAATGTAATAAATAAAACTTACCATTCAAAAAGATATGATACGTTAAGCTTCTTAGATTTTGGAGGTTAAAATATTTGTATCTGCTTTTACTTGGAATTTAAATAAGAAAGACAAACAATTTGTTAAATCGTCAATATTGTGATATGGGATAATTTTAGCAATAGCTTTATTTACATAGAAGATATCTATTGAATATATTACCTACACATAACTCTTTTTGAATTTCAAAGGTTTTCATAATTTCCTAAGTGCAATCCACTTTATTTTATTTTCATTTTAATCCTTCTTATTTTCAATCGTCTTTGGCTATTTTCGATTTCATTTTATACTTTAACACTCCTTTTACTTAAATTATACATAGGAAGTCAAGTATTTGAACTATTTATTAACTTTTTTCTGATATCTCGATGTTATCTAAATGTTAGAGTAAGTTGAGCTTGTGTGTCTGACCTTCGCCTTTGCCCACAGAGCTCGCGCCCATCATCATCTTATACTGGTAATTCTTAGTAAATGTATGAAAACAAGTATAAGTTGATACCTTAAATGGGTATGTTGACGACTTATCTGCCGGTCCAACACAAAGTTTTCTGTGACATTTTACAAAAGGTGTCAAAGGTCAATAAAGATATGTTATAACTTAGTCCTATTACAACCGCATCATTATTGCTCTTACCATATTGGAGGACCGATTGCACGCTGTGGGTAATGGCCGTGTATCTATAGCAATTATATGACAGAATTAGAAATTCATCCGAAATCCTAGAAATTTGGCCAAAAGCCGGAATATGGCAAAGTCGTGATTTCATTCTGTCATCGACCTAAACTGATCTAGGAATTTGGATGTTATAAAAGGATTTTCGCAGAATTCCTACCGTTGTTTAGGAAGATGGCAAAACGAGGTTCAAAAGGTACTAATATGCAATCAAGTGTCATCATGACTATTTTTGTGTTTACATAAGAAAATAAATCTTGCAAAGAAAATAAATGGTTGAATAAAATTTTATAAAGATTGTAACAAAATAAACTTCAAGTATTGGATTGATAAATAAATACAAAAAACAGATGTTTTAAAAGATTGTCTGGAATTCAACCCATCTGGAACCTTCTACAAAAGTGAACTCAAACAAAATCAAGACGACATTTGATTAGAAAAAACTAAAGTTTGATATTCGTTTTGCCATATCACTTATTTGGTTTAAAAATTAGACCATAATCTTGGAATTATGACCAATTTTCTAGGTCTGTTTAGGACGATGGTAAAATTAAGTCTGGGATTATGCCATATTGGTCAATTTCCTAGGATTTCGTTCGAACCAATTCTGCCTTATAATTGCGAGATCTCTTAATGCAAGCCTTCATTTCAATTACTACATCATATACGACTAGTGTAATTGCTGTCAATTGCTCCTCTTGGATTTTACAAAATATATATTGTTAGTATATAATATACTCACCTAAGTCTAGTTTTAATCAAATTCGCAGCTTCTTTACTTAAGTTATTACTTTATGCTTGAAACTTGAGTTCCTTACTTTGTGTTACCTCAAGTAGGTATCTATCTATAGGTATATATCTGTACTTAACTATGTGATGATTTGTCTGTGTTCTAAATCACGTGTACAAGAAAATATATCCAGGATAAAATAAATACAAATTTGTCATAGAATAAATATATCTATTTAAGCCGATCAACTAATTAGTTTACTGTGTAACGTACCGCACACCGCTTTTTGGTCACTGAAATTACGTGTGTGTATTAAGGCAGATTCACCTCACAAAATTTAGTTTCAATGTAGTAAGTCGATTACCAAGTTCTCTAGTACGAGTAGATCCAATGTTTTGGCTAGTTTTGGAATAGATAACATTGAATTCTTTAAGTATTTAACGGATCATAACTATACCAAAAATAAGATGGGCATAATTTTCAACCTTAGTACATACACATTATTGATGGGAAGGAGTGCTCACGTAATTGCATATATTGTAGGTTGATCATAAAATTGGGCATTATCATAATGTGTAGATCATGTCTTTATTTACACAAAACATTAATGTCGTTGTGCTTTTTTCTCTTTGTTTATCCTCTGGTTGGCCGGTAGAGAATGTCGCGTAGCATGAGATCTACCTTTTATGAGATGTGCAGTAATGTATAAAAATAAATATTGTTACGAGGCAAGCCAGAGGTGGTTTTCCGAAGTAGGATAGTAGCATTTTCTGCCATTGTTTGCAATAAATAATATAATGATAAAAATATCCAAACCTTTCTTAAAAAAGTTAACAAATTAATTCTTGGCATTAAAGAAATAAACTTTTCGGTTCGAAGCTTACAGCATACAAATCTCCCTGAATTACTACATACCTAGCAAACATAAGTTAATTATTTACATTAGATATTACTGATGCGTTGCGAATGCATTGCGAATATTGAATTTACGTTTACTTTAAAAACACAACTAAAGAAAATGTTCATATTAGACTCTCCCAAGGGAGCATGTTAAGTCCTTTTTTATATATTCTTTGCGAAATATGCTTTTCTCTCTTATTCAAAAGGTTTTCTTATTTATTTATTATGGATCAATACCAAAACATTTTACATTACGTTTTGCCTAATTTTACGATACATCTACGATACATAAATTAAAACGTGGCCTAGCAATTTTATTGCCTGACATATCGAATATAAAATCAGTATGCTATAGTATTTATTTTGATATACTTATCTATCGTATTTCTAACTCTCGCTAGAAAAGTATATAATATGTGAGATAAATGATGTAATTTAGACAATATTACTGTAATCAAAATGTAGACAGAATTAGTAATAAGTGATCTATATTCTATCTTTGTATGATGGCATAAGAAAGACATGTCTTTATATATTTAAAATTATTATATAAAATCGGCTTAGTAATGTTGTGATTTTAGAATTGGATTGCTTGATTCTAAATTAAGTATACTTATGTGTTGCTTGATTGTGTGAGTGAAGCTTAACTCAACATAATGTAAAAAGCATAAAAACTAAAACATTCTTCCTAAAATCTCGACGTTTTGTGAACACTTATCTTCTAGTCGTACTAATCAGCCCAAATTATGAGCAATCTGGATGGTTTGTTGAGGCTTAATCAAATGGAAAGTCGGGCATTCGAAGATTAGATCAACAAAGTCAAAGCTGAAAAATTATCTTGTCACCGTTACCATCTCGAGACACACCTTTACTCGTAAATAGTTTATCAACATGTAATTCCAAATTATCATAACGCTGGGATGCTTGAATATAGAAAATATCACTTATTAATACTCTGCGTAGGATAATAATGTCCGAAACAGGCTGTAATAACATTTGATTCCTTCTGGTGCATTGATTTCCCATGACGTCATCGGTTTCATAATTTATGATAGCTTGTGCGTTTAGATAGTATCGCGACCAGCGATGCCTGTGCGTGTATCGAGCTTAGGTTTGAATTGTATTGAGCGATTCGGCCGCCGTAGCGCTAAAGCGGCTAGGAGATTTGTCGCGAATTTACAAGATTTTTTTGCAACAAATTGTACTACGTATTATATATTTAAATATTCAATTCGTTCGTATAATTACTTGCAAACATGTCCTTGTAATCTTGCGAGAAACGTCTTAGATACGTTCGCGCCGCAGCGTCTTGGCCGCTCACTATGATCCGACGCTCAACGGCTTTAATGAAATCTACTCATGCAGTAGTCTGAAGCTCGACGACTTAGTTTGACGTAGCCTCAAAGACCAGTGGGTTGAACCTTGAACCTTCTTCAGTAGTGTAGTCAGTGAATCCGTCTCAGATCCATCATATACCATTAATGTATTGTACAGGGACGCAGACAATATTGTTATCCAGTTAGTTATTGTCCTCAGAGGATAAAGTGTGCAGTTATCAGATTATAGATACGACCATGTTCAAATTAATGTAATTAGGTCTCAGAGTTGCAAGTTTGAATTGACTGTTTGTCTAACGTAAGATATTGGTGAGGTCATTTAAGAAATATACGAGAATTTCAAAATAAGTATTGCTTAAACCGCTTTAACCGTATTGCTTATGGCATCAAAATCTTAAACCTCTGGGAGGTAGATTTGTCTTGAAATCTGAAATCTTTAGTTCTACGGTTTTAGGAAACCCATACAAAGCGGTCCAATCAGATATTTTGTATGAAGAACTACCACAATTTTTGAAATTTGCCTAAAGTCGTAGAACAAAAGTAGAGCAAAGCAAATCTACGGCCACTTTGCGTCAAATTTCTAGAGCACCATGATAATGGTAAATAATGCTAATTTTGCTAACTTAACCTCAAAAAAACAAAATATTGAGACTGGAAAGTTTCCAAATTAAATTAAAATGATGCGTTTCAAACTAAGACTAGAAATGAACTAACCAAGTATTTTTAGTAACAGTTTACAAAATTGTGACACTTGTTATAGTCGAGTCCAGGTTCCCGTGTTTCAGAAAGCCCGAGGATGTCTACATCTGCCCACAAGACAATTTTGATAAACCTTTACAAGTTTGTAGTCCAATTTTTTCCGTTATGGTTCTACCCCTTTTAGAAATATACTAATGTACATGACGCAAAATTATTATTTGTTGAATATCTATAGATGTATTTCATAGTCATATTTTTATTGTTGACTACTTTTAAGGATCCCTTTAGATTGCTATGCATCAAGAAAAGGCTTCAATCGACCACTTTTAGTCTTAATAATGTGGCACTAAATCAAAAATTATAAAAAATATATTTAAATAGTAAATGTAAAAGTATGAATCAAGCTATCTCTGTCTATCTGTAGTTGGATATATCTATTCTACGTAATCATCATAATAATTATACATGTGTTAGAATAATTCTACGAATATCTTATAGTTATAATTATAACTTTTGCTAATTATAAAAAATCGTAAATATCTTTAATGATATAAACTTAATATTATAAATCCAATAATATATGTGTAAGTGGAAAATCAATCAAAATTTAAAAAAAGACGTAAGAAATATCTATAGGAAACTAATAAAAATCTTCTTTAGATTAAAAATGCGCATAAAAGTGATCATGCGCACGCAATCTTTGCGCACATTTAATGATAATATACGAATTAACTTTAAGTGAAATATTTTCTGTAACTACACCATTGTATCATCGAATGTATGGTAATTGTTGATTGTTATTATTAATTAATAATTATTATTATCGTCTAGTTATTGTATGTGATATTGTTATTGGAATGATAGATTTTAATGCTAATAATAATTACTAATTCTATATCTTCCTTGTTGACTCGTGTGTGTTTAGGATAACACCAGTGGATACGAATTCACTGGTCATTTCTTCATAAGAACCTTTGAGAGAATAAGTAAATTTTAAAAGTACAGTCGTGGGCAAACGTCCATAGTTGTTTTTTAAAAACTTTGAATTGTTTTCCTTCCCCTTTTAAAACGGTTTTATTTGAAATCCAGTTTCCATCAAACGAGCTAAATGTTACCACTTATTTTGCATAACTCTAGGCCGGCCGCTAGTGGCAAAATTTAAAATCATTTTCTGACATATTATTGCTTTGCTACATCCAAACCTAAAATTTAGACGGACTTTTGACCACAACTGTACGTCATAATCATATTAAGGAGCTAATCTATTTCAACTGCTTCCATTCAACTTCGCTACTGCTTTCAAACTCAAATTGTAGCTGAACTGTTTTAGAGAGAGCTGTCGTAAACCGCTGTACTGTTGATAACATTACAAACATAATCTTCAGCGCCATGTTTAATTAGAAACTACCTAGCTTAGTGCATTATTTAGGTATTTTAGTGTTTTAGCATGGAAAATATTGGAGTAGAAGCAGTATGCCTACTTGATCGTTTTACCAACTATGATCTTGATCGTTTGGTAAGACAACTTTTGGTTCAAAAGAATAAAGTACTCTTATTTCGTAATTTATTTCTTCAATTTATTCTTCTATACTTAAAACATTATTATTTTGTATTAGAATTCTCTTAGCATAACCAGCACTTCAAAATAATAGAATCAAATGTTTTCAAAGTAGCATTATGTCAAATTTATCTAATTCCAACTGAAAATCAAAATGGCATACTAGTGGTTTTATTATCATTTGCATATATATGCATGACATATAATATTTAAAACCAAATGAAATCGAAATAGGTACCCACGTCAAATTGGTACTAGTGAGTTAATGTTATCGACTGTACTACGGTGTTTTATCCATATCTTCGCAACCGATCGGATCACTCTTTCTAGCACTAAGTACAATACATACCTAATGAATGAAGCAATAAACGAATACTGTATCGGTAATATAAGTCACGTATAATAAAGTAATTAATGAGTCTTCTTTGTTTCATTTCAGTTAACCCTACTAAGATCAATGTGTACATTGATATTATGATCAATTTACACCACAGACCAGTATGGTCCAGCCCTTTTCATCTATAGAGTATACTAGCGGCCCGCCCAGCGGTTTCACCCGCTGCTAACTGATTTCCCACGGCAAACAGACTTTCTCCCGACATAAATCATACATAAAAACCTTCCTCTCGAGTCACTCTATCTTTTAAGAAAACTTCATCCAGATCCGTTAAGTGGTTTTGAAGATACATACAAACAAACAAACAGACAGGGACAGACGTGGGCAGCGACTTTACTTTAAATTCCGTTTTTTTTTATCCCCCAAGAGATGAAAAGGGGGTTAAAAGTTTGTATGAAAGTTCGTTGTCTTAAGTGTGATCCGTTTCAAAATTAGTAATTAAACTTATGACTTAAAATAATTAAACACGTGTTTCAGCATATTTGAAATTTTCACCCTTAATGGGGTTAAACGGGGGTCAAAAGTTTGTATGAAACTTCGTTTTTTTAAATGAATGTGATCTGTTTCAAAATTTGTTGTTAGACTAATAACTAAAAATAAATAAACACGTGTTTCAGCATTTTTGAAATTTTAACCTTTAAATGGGTGAAAAGGGGGTTAAAAGTTTGTATGAAAGTTTTTTATCTTAAATGTGATCTGTTTCAAAATTTCTGATTAGACACATAACTTAAAATAATTAAATACGTGTTTCAGCATTTTTGAAATTTTAATCCTTAAAGGTGTCTGTAGCGACCTCTGGAAGCTACGACAAGAAGCTCACTCAAAGTGGTTCACAAGCAACAAGACGCAACAGAAGTTCCAACATATCTGCAAGATGGCGCCACGTGACAGAACAAAGAGCCTGAAACGCGGTATCGAAGTGTTTCACCGCGCAATGCATATATACAACTTCCAATTCTATCCAGGGGACCAGTCGGTCCCCTGGCCACAACACCCGGCCAGGCGGGTAGCTACCCTTTTCCCGACTCCACCTGGAACCCTCCATTCTGCCTATTGGCATCACTCCTGTCACCCGCCATATTGGTGACCCCGACGTGATATGAACACGCAACCTTCTGATGTCAAAAGGGGGTCAAAAGTTTACTACCAGTTGGGCTACCCGTTTTCCCATGGGAATGTGACAATTTCCCGGAATAAATTATACTTATAAACCTTCTTCTCAAGTTACTCTATCTAATAAAAAAAACCGCATCAAAATCCGTTGGGTACTTCTAAAGATATAAGGAGACACCAAACGGGAAGCGACTTTATTTTATACTATGTAGTGATTAAAGTCGTTTATTTTTGGCTTAATACTTTGTGGACCATAGGCCGAACCCAATTTATAATTTTGTGTCATTTTAGGCATATGCTAACATACTTTCGTTTGCAGTGGATATAAATTCTCAAACTGGGTTTCCACACTGTGTATCACATAAACAGTTTATTATATTAATTAAATGTTATACAGTTAAAAATTCCATTTGATAAAATTTACGCAAGTGTTAAAAAATGCACAAAATGTAATAATATGTGCTTTACAGACACACAACGCAATCGTACAAAAAATAAGCGACTTTAGTATTTTTGTAAGTTATGACCTCAAACAATGCCAGCCGTACCGGACTATTGGCCGCTGTCCAGATGACAACGAACTATGATCAGCTTTGCACTGAATCTGGAATTATGGTTCTACTTGATTCTTCTTGGTTTGTAAAAGTTAATCATTACTTTCCGTCTGGGTGGGACGCGAGCATTCCACGGCTCGTAGATGATTTGGCTGTTTTCCTTAAAAGTAGCTTTTCTTGACGTTTTGTCAATGTTAGCGGCAAAATTTCCTCTAGTCGTTACATTAGTTAGTGTGGATTTTATTGCCGAAAATCAAACTGCCGCATACTAAAAATGGGTGAAATGTCTTTAATAATGATTTGTGTTTTATAAAATCCTTGAAAATGCTCATGTGAGCGAAACCGGTCGGGTTACCCCGCAATAAAACTGTGAAACGAGTACAAGTGTTTTTTGTCAAAATTTATTAAACATGGAGTTTCACCAAGCGCCAACAATCGCAAGTATTAACTCAATTTGTTAATACTACGGCCACCGTCGCGAAACATCTTGAAACCATCCTCAATTTCTATCACATCGGGTAAGACTCACACAAATGAAATTAATCTACTGAGTGATACACTTTATTAAACAATTTCCTTATGGCGAGTGTAGCCGTCAACGATCTCGACGGTGGCGCCACTTCACAAAAAAAAAGTATTCTCTTTATACAAATAATGTACAAGAATGTCCGATGGGCATCGGATTCAATCAAATCAATTCGGCAATCAATATTTCATTGATTTTGCAGGTTCTTATTTTACTTTAGGATAATACTAAAAACTTGGGCATCGGACATTCTGATTGAGTGTTTGTATAGAGAGAAAACTCATTTTTGTGAAGTGGCGCCAGCGTCGAGGTCGTTGACGGCTACACTCGCCTTAACTTTTTCTTTGCTTAACGGAATGTAAACTCTATTGTTTCAATTGCAGTCGAAGAGCTAGCCACTTGAATGGTGTAGGTGGGTAATATACGAGCAAAGAATTCAATAGTTTAGTTTTTTTTATTTATCACACAGTGGAAATTACATTACAATATTTAATCAGTCTGATTATAAGTATTCATGATGTGTTCGTCAAATAAAAATATTAGATATTTAATCACTTACAAATAAATAAAACACAAATGTCATTTATTACAATTTTTTTTTGTGGAATTGTATTAAAATTCAAAGTAATTTAAATAAAAAAAAAATGTTGATAGTTTGTTCATAAAACACTTGTCGATATATATTTACAACCTTTTCAATGAGTTTGAATCCCAATATCTAAATGAATAAAAACTAATGATGAATAAAACTATTTTAATATAAATAATAATAAATAATTATAAATGTTGCCGTGTGGTGCCGGCTTAGAATAGCATCACCCCATTTCTTTCCTGTGGGAGTCGTAAGACGCAACTAAGGGACTCGTGGGTGTGTATTGCAATTTTAGGCGATGGGCTGACAACCTGTCACTATGGCGGTACAAAATCTTCCGGATGACCCTCAAACACTTGTCAGACGTGGCGTGAATGTCCGTTTTTTGCGGCCGTTCACGCACCCCGCAAGGGATTACAGGCGTGAAGTGTGTGTGTGTGTGTGTCTCAATGTAAATAAAGGCCAAGGATGCTTAACAATCTGTAGGAAAAGTCTTTTTAAAGAATATAATGAAAACTGATTCCATAGAAGCCCAAATCTAAAGACTATCAGGTTAAATCTTTTGCAAAAAACAACATGATTGAGTTCTAATGAATTGTTTTCCAATACAAGTCCTTCCAAAAGCACACAACTTTTTTTAAGATCCGGTAGTAAGTATCTAGCGATTTATTTCGCATTTTATCTGATTATATTATTGTTATATAATTAGGAAATCTTTTTTTACTTAGTACGCAAGTTTTGCAGGGTTATTTTACTCATGATTATGCTTAACTTCTACTTCTACTGTGGGGCTATCTCTGAAATCACAAAAAAATATCGTTCATAAATTTTGGTTGATTTAGAACTGAACTTTTTAAAGACTAGCTGGTTTGTTATCGGCACTTAGGAGCTATCCCAATACTAAAAGTTATTTATAATTTTATTGTCAGTAGAATCTGGCAGCTGCATACTGTTCGTTTGTGACGCCCTTTTCGTGGCTAGCTCTACAACTATACGAAATGTTAAAAAAACGGTACCACGACCACGGAAGCAGGACATGTCACTTTTGTTATTTTGTAATACTAATAGTTGTAAAAAATCAGTAAGTACTTGGTTGAGTTAATGCTTACAGCGGTTCCAATAACGGTCACTGATTTGTCTATTATCAGTAACTACTATGATAATTTAAGGTTGTGCCTCCATCGTGTCGGAGCTGTGCGGAGCGGAGCCCGGCGGTGCCTGAATTGACCAATCACAGACGCGTTGTGGAGCTTTTGAGGTTCATGATTGGTCAATTTGGTCAAAGGTAGCTGGTCTCCGCTCCGCACATCTACGACTCAATAGAGAGGCAAACCTTACAATTGTTGTAAAAAGCTCTTTCTAAACATTAATTTTAAAACTCTTGAAAACCAAAAAAGTTGCCGTTCACAACAAACTGCGAAAATCTTAAATTTTTCATAAAATGCCAGCTTCTGGTTAAGCCAATGTTTATCAAAAAACAAAATTAGTTTTAGCGATTTTTCAATTTTTTTCAAATTGAAACCCACGAGAAGTTTTCCGTTATTCCACCTGTGTAACACTTTTTGTTTTGATCTGTTATCGCGTCGAACAATACAACCCGCTCACTTTTCCAAAGCACTTTGGTCTGGAAATCAGTATCGACATTGAAATTAGTACTTAACGAGTAATAGCACGATCATAGCTATTATAAACCAAGGATTTTCTGTGTTGTGAATTAAGTGATCAACAAAACTACAATCAGGTTAGGATATACAAAATCCTCAAGAATGGCCAACAAAAGATTGTCAATGAAGCAAAAGGTAATCATTTTCCTGAATCTATCGAATGAGTAGTAAGGGGTTCACAAAATGCAGTTAAAAAAAATGCCCAAGACTGTATTCGATTATTACATACATACATACACATCACGCCTTTATCCCTTGCTCGCTCTGCCTACCGTTAAATACGATTGCTACTGTCACGTCTGACAAACAGTGGAAGACCGTTTCAGAAAAGTTGTATTTCACTATCAGGTTGTCAGCTTTACGCCTATATTGTAATACACATGTAACCCTCATGTTCCTCAGTGACCATTCTAAGCCGGCATCACTCAGCATACGATTATTAGCTACTAAAAAGTCTCTAAGCTCCTATGGCGGGTGACAGGAGTAATGCCAAGAGGCAGAATGGAGGGTTCCAGGTGGAGTCGGGAAAAGCTACCCTGCCTGGCCGGATGTTGTGATTCCACCTAGATAGAATTGGAAGTTGTATATATGCGTTGCGCAGTAAAATACTTCGATACCAAGTTTCAGGCTCTTTGTTTCTCTACACATCTGTCACGTGCAGATATTTTGGAACTTCTGTTGCGTCTTGCTTGCTCGTCAACCACTTTGAGTGAGCTTCTTGCAGTAGCTCCCAGAGGTCGCATCACTCCTTTCGGGAGCATCATGAGATATACAAGCTGTTTTCAAATGTAGACTGAGCTTAGATAAGTATTGGGCCGTATGAGTAATGAGGGTAGTAGAAAAATGATGGACATTGGTTTAATAACTTGAGAATTTTCAAATTATTTTCGCGATTTCGTTCGAATTTTGAAGTTAGTTTGATCTGCAGGTCAAAGGATCGTCAGTAATAATATAAATGCCTGTGTCTGTTGGTATTTAAGTGATTCATTGTAATTCTTATCAAAGTACATGCTATCTTGTGTTTTTGCATCTGAATTAGTACAATATATTGTAAAGTCAAGATCACGCTAGGTAACGCAGTTTGGACTATGGGCCGTTCTTATGCCGCGCGCATAAGACTAACATTATTGGTTCGAGTGTCTAAGCGGATATGAGCTTGACTGTAAAACCCACGACCTATATGAATCAAACAAACCTATAAGGCTCATATTTCAATATACCTATTAGATTTTTTTTTCTCTCTCTGTTTAACTTCTGGTTTGCCGGTAGAGAATGCCGCCATATGACTTAATATAACTTAATAAACATTGAGTATATTATGTTAACAAAAAGAAAACGCGAATAGCGCCACAACAAGCGAGTCCAGTGTTCAGACTGATTTTATATGCAATTGAGAAATTATTGGCTGATATTAATAGTAATAAGAATCACGGCCAATATTTTTATAATTTCTGCCAGATTTAGTCGTATTGCATCTTCATACATTTAGAACGATTATAAGAACATTCGCATTGTTTCAGGGCGGCAAAAGGTACTTCCGGAGGAACGTACCATCGATGCATAACAGTTCGCAATAAAATTAAATCGATAGAACGTGTGTTCGGGTGTTTTTATTTCGAAAATACTACTTTCTCAAAGAAGATTTTAACTTTAATTAACTTCGAATCCGGACCCTTATTATCATAACAGTTATGCAAATGCGATTAGAGAGAGTGACATAGAAAAAAAAACATGTCATTGTATAAAATGTTCAAAGTATTCAAAAGTATATAGTCGAACAAAAGGTGTAATATAAAAAAAATATGAGTCTTTAATTGGTTAACAAACATACATACATACATATAATCACGCCTCTTTCCCATAGGGGTAGGCAGAGACTACATCTTTCCACTTGCTACGATCCTGGCACACCTCTTTCGCTTCTTCAACATGCATCAATATTTTCATACTATTTCGTCGGTTTAGGGTACTCTTGACCTGACCTTTCTTTAGAACGTCCCCGATCTGATCCAAGTACGTGCGTCTTGGTCTTCCCCTTCCAACGTTCCCATCCACACTCGCCATATACCTATACCTGTTTCGTTAATCTTCTTTCATTCAGTCTCTCAATGTGACCAAAACATCTCAGCATTCCTTTTTCTATACCAGTCACTACGTCTTCTTCTATACCGCAACGTTCTCTAATCACTCGATTCCTTATCCTGTCACTCAATTTCACTCCAATCATACTTCTTAGCAATCTCATTTCTACCGCATTTATTCTTCTTTCATGCTTTTTCTGCCATACCCAACTTTCACTCCCATACATAAGTGTTGGAACTAACACCCCTCTATGCACAGCCAGACGTGCCTTATTAGACACTGTCTGGCTGTTCATTAAGGTATGCAACGCCCATTCACCATGTTGCCGGCATTTACCCTCCTTTCAATATCACTTTCACACTTACCATCTGATGTAAACTATGAATTTTTATTTCAGATACTGGTAATAGTAAATGTGATACTAGTGTGGCCGTCGCAATGTCAAAGAGATTTTTCGATAGAATTTCCAGACGAATATGGATTTTCTATTGAGACCCGCCGTGATGACCATTTCAATTTCATCTATGAAGGGATAAAGATGAAGGACTACTGCCCTAAGATGCCCTACTGCCCCGAAGGATCACATGTTCTGTGCTTGTATTTTATGGCGGTAAATTTAAAAATGTTTTTTTTATAATTTTTATTATTAATGATGGGTTTGCTCTTGACTCTAGTCTAGGTCATAGGACAGAGACAGAGTCTAAGTATTTTTCGTGTGTTTGTGTCCTAAACAAATATATTTACAAATAAGAAACTCCAAAGTATCAAACTTTGTCACTACAGGCTAACAACCTGTTACTACATTCTCAATGATTCACAATGTTTTAAAAGAGTAATCGAAAAAGTTGGAATTAGTACATTGAACCAAAAAATATATATTTTACGGCCAATATCGAAACATATTTACACTATTTTTATTTATTTATTTATTTATTTATTTATTTCAGGAAATCTCACAGCTTTTACATTTTATTATACATTGAAAGTAATACAGTGTGTTTGCCAATAACAGAGATTACACAAATTAACATCTGCTTCGCCAACAACAACTAAATAATTAAAGAACTTAACAATAAATAATTATTACAGAAAATAAAAATAAAAAAATATTGAAATAGGGAATCTCATATATATACATATATGCACACATACACACACATATATATATATATATATATATATATATATATACACATATTAAATATATACATATAAATATACATAAACATATATATAAATATATCAGATAAGTAATAACACTACCTACTAAATTATAGTATTTATAATAAATTAAAAAAAAAAAAATAATACAAAAATGCTTATATTTTAACCTAACGTATTTTATGAACAACATAAAGAAATGAATTAATAAGATGTCATTAAGCGCTGATGTGTGAAAATAAGTCTGTGTGTGTGTGGTGTGGGTGTGTGGTGTGTTTGTGTGCGGTGCATGGTTATGCTTTGCTCTCTAACCAGTGTCTTGATTTGCAGCCGCCACGCTATCGTCATGATCTTGGCAAGTCTTGTCCTTTGCGGCAGACATAAGAAGCCCCTTGTATCTATCCTCCGTAAGATGGAAGATATCTAACTCTTGAAATTTTTTATTATAGGTGTGTACGCATCTAGCCATGACACAATTCTGAGCGTAATTGGTGCGAGATCTAGGCTGATAGAAAAGATTGGTATGCCGTGTGCGTTTACCGGGAACACACAGTCCTACGCGAGCTACAAGGTCAGGGCAGTCGATCAAGTTGTTGATAATTTTATAAAGAAAACACATATCAGCTATTTGTCTTCTATCTTCAAGAGACATTATTCGATATCGCTTAAGCTGCTCATCATATCCGGAAGAAGTGTCACCGAAACGACGATTAAGAGTCCGCAAATATCGGCGCTGAATCCCCTCTATCCTGCCCACATGATTAGCGTAATTGGGACACCATATTGTAGAACAAAACTCTAGTATACTTCTTACATAAGCACAGTATAGAGTATTGATCGTTTGAACATGTTTAAAAGGTCTGGAGATGCGCATAATAAAACCCAACATTCGATATGCTTTTTGTACGATGTGTTCGTAATGAAATATGAAGGACATTTTGTCATCAAGGATCACCCCTAGGTCCCTTACATTTGTGTGCCTCGCAAGTAACGTACCATTGAGCGTGTAGTTAAAACTAATTTTATTGTTTTTCCTAGTGTAAGTGATGCAATGACACTTGTTTACGTTCAGGTCTAGGAGATTTGTCACACAATATTCACTCAAACGGCTCAGATCGCTTTGTATTTTCAAGCAGTCCTGCTCACTTTTAACGCTAGAATAAACTTTCATGTCGTCGGCATACATAGAGAACAACGAATGTCGGAAACATGTACTAATGTCGAAAACATAGACATTGAAGAGTAACGGGCCCAAGTGCGATCCTTGGGGTACACCTGAAGGAATTGTGTCATAATTAGAGACACATGCACCTATCTTGACTGCTTGGGACCTATTTTCTAAATATGATGAAAACCATCGGAGAAGATCTCCATGTATGCCCACAGACACCAGTTTTCTAATCAGGATATTATGATCCAGCCTGTCGAAACACTTTGAATAATCCGTGTAAATCGCATCAACTTGGCCTCCGCCATCCATTTGTGAAAGGACATAATCAGTAAACACAGCCAGATTAGATGGGACAGACCGCCTTCGCATAAAACCATGCTGCTCAGTCGGGATTGCAAGTTGCAAGAAAGGATATATATGGTCGTGGACAATGAGCTCTAATAGCTTGCTAAATACGGACAAAATGGATATAGGCCTATAATTGTCGAAATGTGCCCTGGACCCAGTTTTGTGGATTGGTACAACAAGGGCCTGCTTCCATCTGGATGGAAAGAATCCTTCAGACAGTGATCTATTAAAGATTATTGATAGGGGATGCGTAAGTTCTTTACAGCAGGTTCTGACGAATAATGGTGGGATTCAATTTCAATTTCAATTTCATTTATTTTGCATTCATGTACATACAGTAAAAAAGGTCTTAATATATTACATAAAAGTCACAGTACACGAACCCTTGTAAGAGGGCGTAGCAAATTAGGGATGTCAGGCTTGTGATTCGAAATAATAATAAAAATAATGTCTAATAATCTATAAAAAATCTTATGTATAAAATTGCACAATTATATTTATCAGCTAATCAATCATTTATAGTATTAAATAATGTCAAGACTTTAGGTATAATATGAGATTCAATTTATAAATAAGGTTAATGTCATGGTTAGTATTATTATTGTGTTAGTTTTATAGTTTATCGTTAAGGAATTCATTTGTCGAATAATAGCATTTAGTTAATAGAAAAGATTTGAGCTGCTTGAGAAAAGTTTTGTCATTTTCCTCTTCTTTTAATTGTTTTGGCAGTTTATTGTACATAGTGATTGCAGTGTAATGTGGTCCTGTTTTGAATATTTTCATTCCCCCTTTTGGTAGTTCTAATAAATGTTTTCTTCTAGCGCTTTCGATGTACTGGAATGAGGCAATATTTTTTCTTACGAAAGTGGCTGCTTCTAAAATAAAGATGCAAGGTAGCGGCAGTATTTGTTCTTTTAAAAAGTAGGGTCTACAGCTATCACGTGGTTTTATGTTAAAGAGGATACGTATGCATTTTTTTTGTAAGACAAATACGTCATGTGCCCCTGGACTATCAGCCCATAACACGGCTCCGTACCTCATCCAAGCGTAGGCATAAGCGTAGTAGGCAGTTAACGAGGCTTCGTGGTGAGTGTTAGCTCTGAGAATTGATAGTGCATAGGTAAATTGTGACAGTTTTGACTTAACGGTTTCGACATGTTTTTCCCACGTTAGATGCGTATCCACTGTGATCCCTAATAGTTTATATGCATTTGTTTCTTCGATATTTAGTTTATTTAGTACGGAATCTAGGTTGAGTTTTTGTTTTTGACATGGTTTGAATTGGACTAGTTTCGTTTTATTTAAGTTGGCTTCCAAGTTATGTACATTTAACCATTGCTTTAATACGTAAAAATTATCTATTATTTTTTTGCGACTTTCTGAGTCGTCTTTGCATTTAAATAGCAGCGAAACGTCATCAGCAAACAATATACAGGGGGAGTCGAGTACACACGGTAACTGGTTTATATATACTAGGAACAGAATACAAGATATTGCACTTCCTTGCGGTATAGACCAGTTTGTATAGGTAGTTTCTGAGTGGGCTTTGCATATTTCTCGTTTGACTTTATCAACGTATTCTATTTCGACAAATTGCTGTCGGTTTTGTAGATATGACCTGAGCCAACCGTGCGTCTTTCCTCGAATCCCTATGTCATACAGTTTTGTCAATAGAATTTTATGTGACACTTTGTCGTATGCTTTAGTCATGTCTAGTAGAATACTAACCGCGTAATGTTTGTCTTGTATGTATGTGACAGCTTCTTGTATATATTTAATGACGGCTTGGGACGTACTACGGTTTTGTCTAAATCCAAATTGATTATTATTTAGCAATTTATATTTTTCTAAAAATGTGTAAATTCGGTTTGCAATAATTTTTTCGATAACTTTTGATACAGTAGGTAGTAACGCTATTGGGCGGTATTGACTAACACAGTCTTTTTTTCCACCTTTTTTAAATATCGGTATTATTTTAGTATATTTTAATTTATCTGGAAACCGTTCTTCATCTATCGACTGATTAATTAGAATTTTAAATGGCAAGGTTAGTTCTTCAACACAGGTTTTAATCAGGGTGTTAGGTATCTCATCTACTCCGTAGCTATGTTTGTTTGGCAGCTGCAATATCACCCTACGTATCTCTCGTTCGGTAACCGGTAGTAGGTACATTGAGTTCTCGACTCGTGCGCAGTGAGGAGGGCAAGGTGTAAGCGGGACGCCGTTGCCTCCACCGGTAATCGTGGAGGGGGTGCGTACTACTGGCTGTGATTGTGTCGCTGATGATGATTCACCTATCGATGCAAAGTACCTATTGAATATGTTAGAAACTTTAATAGGGCATGTGGTTGTTACGTCGCCCTCCTTTAATATTATTGTTTCGCGTTTATATTGCTTTTTATAGTTAGTTATGTCATTTATTATGGACCACATAGTTTTTTGTTTATTATTTGAATTTTTTAATGCGGTGCTGTAGTTATTCTTTTTAGATATTTTTATGCATTTTTTTAGCATTTTTTGATATTTACTATGGTACGATTTTATTATTTTATTGTTAGAATGGTTGACTAATATTTTCAGTAGTCTTTTATTTTTACACGATTGTCTTAATCCTTTTGTAAGCCATTTAGCTCGCTTTTTAGGACCTAGTTTAGTTCGTTTTTTCGGTATGGTTTTATTTAATATGATTTGCATGTTTTCATGAAAGATATTATAGTTTCCGTTTATATTATTTTTATCGCTTAGTATAGTTTCCCAGTTTATTTTAGATAATTCGTTTTTAAATAGTAGCATGTTTGTTTTTGTAAAAATCCGTTTTTGTATGTAGTAATTTTGTGTTAGTGTGTCTCCGGTATTATTAGTCATATAGGTGCAGATTAGGCTGCTGTGGTCTGATAAGCCGTTGTCCGTTACTGTGGCGGAGGTAGCTTGATTATTAGTAAACAACAGATCAATGCATGTCTTAGATGTTTTTGTTATGCGGGTGGGTTTATGTATTATTTGGTGAAGGTTACACGTTAGCAGTTTATTACATAATTTGTCGTAAATGTTTCGTTTTCTTTTACGGTCAAGGTTAAAATCACCTGTAAATATTATATGTTTTTTATTACCTAATTGTTTTATGTAATAGATTATTTTATCGATTATTTGGAAGAATGTATCTATTTCGCGGTCTAGTCTATGTATGTTAATTATTATTAGTTTCAGTTCAGTTAGTTCTATGGCACAACATTCTGTGATGTATTCGATAGACAGGTTTCTGATGTATTCTATTTCTCTAGAGGCAATCCCTTCTCGCGTGAGGATTGCTACTCCGCCGCCCCTGTGATGACGTCGATTGAAAATTGTGGCAAACTTGTAATTGTTTATGTTAATACATTGCATCTTCTCGTCTTTAAGCCATGTTTCTGTTAGGCACATAACTTGATACTTATGTTCGTTTAAAAAGCTTTGTAGTATATCGACTTTGTTGTTTATGCTCTGAAGATTTTGAACTAATATTTGAAAATCTCTATTTACGAAAGGAATTCTTGCTATTTTCTTCACGTTGTCTTATTGTCTCAGGTTTATTATTTTTAGTTTTATCCGCGTAAGACTTTGGATCCTTATATATGGAGTCATTGTCTCTATTTACGTTTTCGCGTTCAGTATTGTCATGGTTTATGTTTATGTATTCTTTTCCGTCTACAAAAAGCTTGTTGTTTCGTATGATTGCATACCTTCCTTTTTTTCTCTCTTCTGTCAATATTTCGCGAATTATTTTCCTCTCTTGCAGAGCTTTTTGATCTAGGTATTCAGAAATAGCTAATCTGGTATTTTTTAAGCAGTTTTTGTTTTCTAATATGTATCTGGTCATTCGTTTGCTAAGTAGTTCTATAACAATCGGTCGCCTATACCCTTTCTTTCCAATTCTTGTAATATTTTCGATGTATCCTGTAATATTTGTGTTCATTGTTTCTCCTATAATTTGTATTATTCTATTGTGTAAGTCATTTTCAGTTTCTTTGTGGTGTTCTTCTAGTCCGTAGATGATAAATTTTTTGGTTCTCTCAAGATCTAGTTCGTGTGTCGGTTGCCTACTATTGTTGTTGCATAAGCTTTGCAGTTCAGTGATCTGTTTTTCCAAAAGTACTTTTTCGTTCTCTAGTTTATTTATTCTTTTTTCAAGTGTGGATATTTCTTTTTTTATGTTTATTTGTTCTGTTCTAATGTCATCAATGTGGCCAAGAATCTCTCGTTTAGATTCGTTAATGGCTTTTGTAATTTCCATTTGCATTGTTGCTTTAAGTAGATCCATTCTCTTTAATATGTGATTTGTGTTCTTTTCTAAAAGTTGCCCAATATTCTCGAGAGTGATGTTAGATGTCTTGGTGTTGTTTGTATATTGTGGTGATTGAGTGGGTTGTATTATGTTTGATGTACTGGGTGAGGTGGTTATCGTATCACCTGATATGCTTTGGTCAATTGTTGTGTCAACGGATATTGCTGTGTCATCAAGAAATGTTGTTTCCCCTATGGGCGTATCGTCCATTCTAGGTACTCGTCTGGTTACTCTAGAGCATTCCGGACAGACCCAGGTTCTCGTTAGCAAGTCTAGCTTTTCTTTGTATACAGCCTCTTCCATATATACGCAGGCATAATGAAATTGACCGTTACATTTAATGCATTTTAGAATTTCCGCTATATTAATGTGCTCGTTACACAAAGCGCAATTCCTCATTATTCCTTATTCTATTAACAAACACTAACCTCGTGTGCTTTCGTATCACGATCGTGTATCTCCGCTGCCGGTCTCCTGTTCGGTCAGCTGTGAGTCAGCTGGCTAGCCGACCGGTCAAGCGTTAATATAGCGCCCAAAAGGTCGTAAGAGCCGTGTATGAAGCGTCACTTACGCGTATTCTTCAAAAGCTTATGATGCTTTGTCCTTTTTCGAAAATGATCCGTTAAGTAAATTTTCTGAATATGTTTTTGGTTATTTCTTCGTAATTTTAGCAAATTTTTGCACTTGGGTTAATCCGTATTTTAACTTGATAACTCAGGTATATGTTTATCTAGTTCACTGGCGAATATAGTCACTTTAAACACAACTTTTGTAATTAAATCGCGGGAGTCAAGAATAACACGTCTATCTAGTTAGCAAGCAAGCCTAGCCCCGTAGTGATTCCATCACTACCCGGCCCCTCATTAACATTTGTAGTTTTAAGATATTTAAAAACTTGTTCTGTTGTCAATTGAATACTGCTATAGCTGGATGGAGCATTTAGATAAGGTAAGTCACGACAAGTAGAAACAGAGCCATGTCTATAAACTGAATTAAAATACTTCAAAAAACGTGATAAAATTTCCTGAGGGTCCGTAACAACAACAGAACCATCCTTCATCTGTTTGGGAATAGCTCCACAGTTTTTTAGATCCTTTGAAAGTTTCCAAAAGTACTTTGGGTTTCTAGTAAGTGATTTTTCGCACTTTTGGACATATCTGTTCCAACATTCATCATGTGCAACTTTCTGACGCTTACGTAGTAGTGAAAAGGAGTCATAATCTCGGGGGTTTTCAAACATTTTCCACTGTCTGTGGTAGTGCAATTTTTCTTTAACAATATGCATGAGACTACGGCTATACCACGAAGGAAATAGGTTATTGTGCGAAAAGATGAACGTTGAGACAAACATATCTATTAATTTAGCTAATACTCCGTAAAAACTTTCAACAGCCTCATCAATGCTGCAATTTGAGAGCATAGTATCCCAATCTGTGTCACTAAGTTGCGACCTAATTGCATCATAATCCCCCTTCCCGAAAACATAAACCTTTCGAGGTGGTTCAATCAAAGGTTTCACTGAGATGTCAGACAGTTCAAGTTCAAATGCAGGGTGATGAGGCATATCTTCACGAGTAAAGGGTGCATTACATCTTACAACGCTTACATATGTATTTCCAAATATCAGGTCCAGGAATGCATTGTTCCCGTTAGCTATATGATTATACTGATATAATTCTGACAATGACAATAATTCTATAAACTCCTGTATATGCCCTGAGATATTACCTACTGCCTCCAAATCATTATTCGAATCCACAACCCAACTTATACTGGTCATATTGAAATCACCCAAACACAAGAAGCTGTCATCTGGATATAATTCTATAATATTAGCTAGGTATTGAGTAAATTGACTTAACGTTGGGT
Organism: Tuta absoluta; assembly: GCA_027580185.1. Classification (NCBI taxonomy): domain Eukaryota; kingdom Metazoa; phylum Arthropoda; class Insecta; order Lepidoptera; family Gelechiidae; genus Tuta; species Tuta absoluta. The sequence goes on from JAQAHW010000045.1 coordinate 920,751, forward strand.
CTTGCGGCGTACGCGTTCCTGTCAAGTATGCGCAAATAATGTGTAGATCATTATCAGAATTCACAGTTCTAGCCGGGATGATAACGTGAATAACATCAAGTAAAGCATTAGCCGGTTTATTCAATTGTTAGTAGATTTTTATTCTCCTTTATATTGTTATTGTAATTTTATTGAAATAAAAATATTAAATTATAAAAATACAAACCAAAAGTGGCCTTTGATAAAATGTCGTAAGTAGTTAGTTTAATTTTTTTATTCATATCGATCAATACTTACTCTGATTAATGAAGTAAATAAAAATAATTTTCATGGGCATTGTTTGTTTGCGGGTATCAGCTAGTTCACAAATATTTTGCATTAACCATAACCAGTGTCAACTGTTCATCGGGTCGTTGGACGACTGGGTGTCCTACACGAAAAGAAGAAGAAGAAGAACTGAAAAACACTTATACAAATATCTAATATGTTATAATAATAATAATATATATCATTATAAATTGAACATTTTAACAGCACGACTGCTTTCTGAGATAAATAAAGCCTAGGCTATGACACTGGGGATAACGTAACGATTCTTCCGATACAATTCCCATTCGAATCTGTTCAGTGGTTAACGAGTTTCGGTCGTTTAAAGAATCGCACATATATACATACATACATGAAGTCTAAAACATTATATCCTTTTTTTGGTTGGGCAGTCGTGGAAAAATAGTTTTCTGGTGGTGTAATATGGAGGTATTACACGTCATTCTAGATATCATCTACAAATTTAATGATGTATCCTTTTGGGGTCTGTATGAGCCCGAATATTTGGAACATGATTTTATATGGTCCTTTGGCCAAACCAAATCTTTTATTTTGACATTTTAGGTATATTATATATCAAACTTTTAATTGTAAATACTTTGGAACTTAGTACGTAATCCGTGTAACTTGCTGAAGCCAATGTTACGCATCAAACTAGAAAAGTCGTGCTGACGTAATGTCACCTGTTATTATGCATTACATTTATATTTGGTCGCGTAACTGATCTGTCAAATTTGACAAGATAAGTATATATCTTTTGGCACCCAACCCATTTCGTCGGTTATAATATCCTACATGTGTAATAAATAGTGTAAAAAAATTATGGCAAATATTTTAAACAGTTCGTGAAACTGAACATGGGTCGTAGTATGAAAAAAAATTAGGTCTCCCTTACAAATTAACCCGGCCGGCTGACACTTTTAGTATGAGAGGACCAAATTTTTTTCCTTATTTATTTCGACCTATTTATTAAACTTTATTGCACAGAAAGCACAAAGAGCGGGCCTAATGCCCCGCGGCATTCTCTACCGGCCAACCAAAAGATAAACAGGAAGAGTCAAAGCGGGTGCCCAAATACACACACAAAAAAATAAATATAATCTATATATCGACCTATGTTTCTTGAGGAAAGTTGTTCAGTTTCATTTTATGAGCTGGTTTACCACTTGTTGTAGTATTTGCAGTTGATTTTTTACGCCTTTAATTTTTTATATTTATGGATAGTAAAGAATTTTCTGTTCATTTTCAGCATAAGGTCGAAAATCCTATGTGCATGAATTATCGCGGAATACCCATGGTCCAGGAGATGAGAGAAAATATACTTAGCTATGTTAATGAGTACGTATGAATCCATTTAAAAAAGTATTTTGCTACCATCACGAGGGTTTGATGAACGCATTTGTATTTTACAAATATTTAAATTTGCCGTGTGATGCCAGCTTAGAATGGCATCAACCCATTTCTTACCCATTGGTGTCGTAAGAGGCGACTAAGGGACTCGAGGGTTGGATGTGTGTTGCAATTTTAGGCAATAGGCTGACAACCTGTCACTAAAGTGTTACACAGTTATCTGATTGACCCTGAAACTTTTGTCAGACGTGGCGTTAATATCCGTTTTACGGCCGTTAACGCTCTGCCTACCCCGTAAGGGATAAAGGCGTGATGTATGTATGTATGTTTAAACTTCTTATGTAATAACTAGGTATGTAATACGATTTGTTTGAAGTATCTACTGTAACGCCCAAGTTATACCTACATTTTGACAGAGATTTTGATTTTGTCGTCTTGCCGTGTGATGCCGGCTTAGAATAGCATCACCCCATTTCTTTCCTGTGGGAGTTGTAACAAGCGACTAAGGGACTCGATGTATATTGCAATTTTAAGCGATATACTTACAACCTGTCACTATGGCAATACACAATTTTCCGAATGACCCTCAAATATTTGTCAGACTTGGCGTAAATGTCCCTTCTTTGCGGTTGTTTACGCTCTGCCTACCCCTCAAGGGATTATAGGCGTGATATGTGTATATATTTATATGGATTTTGTGAAACTTTCCTCTGAATGTCAACAGCAGTGGTTTTTGTACGTTATATATTTATATTTTTTTACAGAATTCGTGGCAAAGTAGCAAGAGGTGTGGAAACTCGGGGAAGAAAGAATGATTTTAAAGGTGTTCCTATGCCTAGGGGCTACGGATTGTTCAAATTGGTAAAGTTTTACTCAATATTTAAGAAAAAGTAATTTAAGAAATTTTCTCCGTTTTGCGTACCTGTACTTAATCAGGTTAATATTTTAGCAAAAGTTTTGCCCTGCAGTGGGACATATAATAAGATACAAGAAAAAGGAAATGTTAGGTTAACTTTGGGTCCACTTTATTGCTCGTCTAGTACTTCTTCTTCTTTACGTGTGGGACGCCGAATCGTCAAAGACATAACCCGACAACTAACACAAAAACAGCAGAGCGATTAAAAGTATTTTTATCTCCACTAATGTTCGAATTTAGAACTCGAAAACAGTTGTATAAAGACCTAATGCATTCTGCCTATAGAAATTACAGTTTCATAGAAGTTACAGAAGCGTATTGCCTTAATGAGAAGGCTCTTACTTCGATAAAGTTGAGAAATGAAACGAAGTTTTTTTTGCCAATACTCAAATCGCTTTCTTCCGCCGCATCTGTCAATTGTTGTTATACGGTAATTATTCGTTAATTGTTCAGTAGTGGTTCAAATGTTAATCAGTTGTTGTACCAATGTTGTTCAGATGTTGTTCAGATGTTGTTCAGCTGTTGTTCAGTTGTTATTCAGTTGTTGTTCAGTTGATGTTGTTGTTCTTCAGATATTGTTCAGTTGTTATTTCGATGTTGTTCCGATGTTGTTCAGATGTTTTTCAGTTGTTTAGTTAAGTTGTTGTTTATAGTTGCTGACTCGACATCTAAACAACTGCTTAAGTACAGAATTTTCAAAAATTCATATCAAGCCATAATTACGTTCTCATATTGAATTTGACCTTGTATCGGGCCTTGCAATGGCAGGTGCGGACATATTGAAGAGTGTATTACTGAGTATTTTTTCGAGAGTATAGATAAAATAGTGTATGCAACTGCATATAATTAGGCATTAGAATGCTCGTGTCAAACTATTAGGTACGCCTCGTGTGATAAACAGACACTCGAATTCTAATGACCCCCATTATACGACAGTTGCATAAACTACTATTAAAGTAATATGTTGTGTCAATATTTCATTTTATAGTATTTGTAACTGCAACTAGGATACAAACACATATCACGCCTATAATCCCTTATGGGGTAGGCAGATCGTAACGGCCGCATAAAACGGACATTTACGGCACGTCTGCCAAATATTTTAGGGTGTATCGCCATAGTGACAGGTTGTCAACCCATTGTCTTAAATTACAATATACACCCTGGAATCCCATAGTCGCCTCTTACGACTCCCTCGGGAAAGAAATGGTGTGATGCTATTCTAAGCCGACATCACACGGCAACTAGGATATTTTGGATTATTCATTAATAGGTAGAGTAAAGTAACCAAAATTTTTCAAAAATTCAAGTGTGTGTATTAAAACATACTTAATGTGGTTTGACACATACAAGTGTAGTTGTGTCTTTGTTGCATTGAAAATGATTAATTTTTTATTTGTTTACAGTTAAGTCACGTCCAGTACAGTTAGAACTTTCTAAAGCCAAACTGTCTGACCCGCCCTCAGAGACCTTGATTATTTCTAATATATAGTAGATATTATTTTATTTAGAAGTTTTCTAAACACATCCTCCGATGAGTTAAAATAGGGGATTAAAGTTATACGTTGTCGTAATGATCAAACCTCTAAAACTAGGAGCTTGAAATTCTTCGAAATGACGCTATGGAGCGCATAGCATGCAAAATTTCCGAGAATAATGACTTTTTTAGTTTTTATATGTCATTTGAAATGTTGATCTCTTCAAGGCTTCCAATTATCTCAAAGAAACTTATAGTATAGCATACATAGTTTCTGAGAGAAACACTTCTTTAGTTTGATAGCTATCGATGTTGATGTTGATGTATTTTATAATAGTAAATATAATATTTTATTTCAGAAATGGGACAGGGAATTGGCGACTATTGCACAGGTTATGGTCAACATGTGCAATATGAAAGTGCAGTACTGCAAAGCAACATGTAAGTAGTATCTATGTTTAATGTCTTTGTTGTACAATACATACAGTGTGTAAGCGACGGTGTACCGAAAAATTTTGCAAGCAAGAAATTGGACAACTCTTATAATGGAGCCTATGTTGGGAAAGTCAGTCAGCTGATCAGGAATTTAGTATGGAAGGTAGAAAGATTTTCTCGTTTACCAACATAGCTTCCATAGAAAAAACTGTTCAGTTTATTTATTTCATCTTGCCTGCAAAGTTTTCGCTACACCGACCCTTTCATTTCGTTATTATTTCAAAAACAACATATTATGAAACCTGCATAGTTGGACTTGTTCATTCATTCGTGTGGGACAGCCAGTCCTCCAACGACTACTCCATAAATGTATTACATGGGAGGGTAAGCCAGAATAATAGGAAGGTATGTTATACATACATACGTACATACACATATCACGCCTATTATCCCTTGCGGGGTAGGCAGAGCGTAAACGGCCGCAAAAACGGACACTTACGCCACGTCTGACAAATATTTGAGGGTCATTCGGAAAATTGTGTATCGCCATAGTGACAGGTTGTCAGCCCATTGCCTAAAATTGCAATACCACCCTCGAGTCCCTTAATGTAATGCCGTCCCAAGGCACAACATACCGGCCAAGAATAGCATCACTCCATTTTCTAGCCATGAATTTTGGAGTGTAATTTGGAGCCATTTTCGTATCTCGTATCTTATGGGGAACAACGAGCCTTCTATTAGGACATTACAAAATTGTTATAAAAAAAAGAAAAATTGTGTGATACCTACAAATTATTTTTTTTACAATGATGGATCATGATCATGACGTCAATAGGTGATAATACTATCCTACATTGAATAAATAATTTCAATTTCTCAACAAGATACGTAAATAGTATCACACAGCAAAAGATTTTTAGCGTAATCAACCGCTTCTTTTAGTAAATTGATAAACGCTGGTGCAAAAATAGAAATTCAAGAAAAAATTTGATTTCTGTGCTTCCTTCAACTTAAGTACCTAAACCAAGGTATATTGTCTCCGTTTCAATCTGGTTTTCGCGCTGGTCATAGCACAGTCACAGCACTTCTTAAAGTAATTGACGACATTCGACTTGCTATGGAGAACAAGTCTTTGACTATTCTTATCTTACTGGATTTTAGTAACGCCTTCAACTCTGTTGACTATGATGTTCTTCTTGCCATATTTCGCTCCCTTAACATTTCACCCTCGGCAATAGCTTGGTTCGATTCATATCTTCGGGGTCGCTCGCAGCGGATCCGCTCTGATGAGGTGTTCTCTGAATGGCGTGATCTCTCTGCGGGTGTTCCACAAGGTGGCGTCCTTTCACCTCTTCTCTTTTCTGTTTTCATTAACACAGTTACATCTGTGATCGCCTCTAGTTTTCATCTCTACGCAGACGATTTGCAGATATATCGTCATTTTATTTCTGACGATATCGTTAGTGCCACTGCAGCTATCAACGATGACTTGAGAAGGATTGCTACCTGGGCTGAAACTTTTGGTCTTGTAGTTAACCCCAAAAAGTCGCAAGCGATGTTGATAGGTAGCTCGTATATGTGTAGGCAATTCGATCAAACTAGTATCCCAACTGTCTCTTATAATGGAACTGTTTAATTTAGCGTTGCTATGCTGGGGTAAGTTAGGTATTAATGACGGTCTATGAATGCGCCGCGATTTCGCACGCATCGCTCTGGGCATATGTTGTCCCTTTATCGCTCGCGGGGCGAGGGTGGCGGCGTGCGCGCGGGTCGCCTGGTAGGCGCCAAGCGGTGATTTCTGCACCGCGGTCAGTCACTCAAAACCGTTCGGACGGGAGGGTATCGTATTGTGCGGATTTCCCGCCACGCGTTTTGTGATGCCGCGTGTAATGGACGATTCAATTTGAGATCGCGCGTGTTGATGCATCGTATTATTGCGTTTCTCCTGGGTTGTACTGGAATGCCAGGCTTAGTGATTGTTGGATGTCTCGACGTCTTCCACGTGAGCGTCGCGTTGAATAGGCATCAGGTGGCCATTTTGGCCCGCGTTTGTACGGCCCAAATTCGGGTTGGGTCACGCGTAATGACTAATATCAAGGTGAAATACGAACAGAAGCTGTGAGTGGTTTGAAGTGAATAACGCGCCAAGGCTGTAGTGGAATGTGTCGATATCTTTTCCACCCAGCCCTGTAAGTACCCACGGAATTCCTATTTGATCCATTCCCTGAACTTCCTTTCTCCGTTGGGTATTTTATGCATTTGGACCGGCATTAACTGTAAGTGATAAATCTAGTTGTTTTAGTATAAAACTGTTTATGGTGTGTTCCCTTTAGTCATATTTGTTGTACCATATCATTGTGACTCCTTAGTACGAATTGCGGAATTCGTGGGGTGATATAATTTGGAGGTACTTACTTATAATCTAGTGCTAATACGTGTGACGTAACGCCAGATCGGCAGACGGTATTTACTACCGACTTGAGTTATGTAAAGGTTGGAACACATCATTTGCCAATTTCACTCAACTTAGTTAATTAGGTTAAATAGATTTAGGTTCACGTTTAATTCATAGTATGCGCTGCTATATTGTGCAGCGTATGTTATTTAGCGCTGCGTAACGCGGCCATTGTCTGCCTCCAGTTGAACTCCTGGTATTTTGCTCGAAATTTATCTGTGTAAATCGCTTCCACTGCGGGAGTTTAGCTTGGAATTAGACAGAACACCAATTGCCTATACCAAGATTGCTAAGAACCTGGGTGTGCTACTGGACCACAACCTTAGTTGGACTGCTCAGGTAAATGACGTGAGTAGGAAAGTGTTCATTTCACTCGCTGAAGCGCCTCCAAAATTTCCTGCCTCTGAAAACTAAAATCACTCTCGCGCAAACACTTCTTTTCCCCCTTTTTGATTACGCTGACTCTTGTTGCCTGGATGCCACTGAAGAGTTGTTGAACAAACTCGAGCGTCTCCAAAACCTGTGCATTAGATTTATCTTCTGCTTACGCAAGTACGACCACGTCTCGCAGTTTCGTTCCCAACTCAAGTGGCTTCCTATCCGACTTCGCAGAAATGCTGATGTGCTTTCTTGTCTTTTTAATATTCTTCACAGCCCTACTTCTCCTCCCTCACACAGTACGTGACAGCCCTTCACTCTCAGTCTTCAAGAAAAGAGTAAAAGAGCATTACCTTTCACTGTCTAATTAGTTCGTATTAGTCGTATTTATATATATATATATATATATATGTATTATTAGTGTTAGGTATATATAATATAGATATATATTAGTATATTGAGTAAACTTTTATTTAACTACATTCATTAATTTAATTGTGCACGATTTATCAGCCTTACCTTATGCTATCTCTCTACCGTAGGACTGCTGGAAGAGATTTCTTTTTAGAAATAAGTAGTACCTGTTGTGTTGTTTTTCTTTAATGTAATTGTTCTGTGTTTTATCTTGTGTGCAATAAACAGTTAAATAAAAATAAAATAAATAAAAAAAATAAATAAATTGTGATAAGTTTTAGTCATGACTTGACCTATGAGGCTTTTTTATTGTTAATACATAATAGTTCTTGAAGTTCATTCGTAATACGTTCATTTCCAATAGGAACTTAAAAAATATATCCATGTAGGTATACCAAACTTTTATTTGATCCCACCATATAATTCTTGTGCTAAACCATGTATAGAGATGGGGTGATGCAAATCTAAGTCGGCACCACACCGAAATTTAATGATTGCGCCATTAGAGTATTTTTGGCTGCAAAAAAGGTATAGGTATTTCCAATGAAAGGATTAACTTCATCCTTACATTCTTATCATTAGTCTTGCTGCCGACGCCACACGGCACAAATTATTTGAAAAACTTTTTATTTCAGATAATTTTCCGAACCCTTGGGCTGTGGGTGCATTCATTAAATACTCGATTCCTGATTGGCAGCCAATTGACCATATGGGAAAAAGGTTCAGATCAAAGGGGTTCGATCGAGAGAAGATAAGTTATTGTCTCAGACAATGTTTCATGAATTTTTACTCTCAAAAGTTTTATGTGGCAGAAGATTATCTGGAGGGAAAAGGAATAGAAGACAGAATGTAAGTACCAATAACTTTTTAGTTTTAGTGGACCCTGTGATTTTAACCCCGGATCTATTAAAATCTACACCTGACTGTATGTTGGGGAGCAGGAGCTCACCCGGGGAAGTTTTGTGATTGTTCAAACAACCAGAGTTGTTTTGCGAAGAACGTATTGGACTGAATCTACCCGGCACGTGCCGGTAGTTCCCAAAATGGGGAACAAATGAGGGACCTCCGCGCCCCCGCCGGCGCGCGCGGGTGGGCTTAGGTTGCTTGAGGAGCTTGTAGTGATCTCAGGATAATAACCTTAGATTCCGGAACTCCGGGGATCACTAATTAATTACATTTTATCATTTATTTTATTCTAGTGATACAATTAACTAAAAGAAATATTTACAAAATATATATTTACATTTTATTTACAAATGTTACATATATCTAAAATACTTTACGACCTTGTATCAACTAGTCATGTGTGATAATACCTATTTACAAACTCATATTAACACTAAAATATATTTCCTAACTTTGAATAATTTATCTTACTTATAATTATGAATATGATAAAATATAATGTTACGAATAAATAAAATCTTAGGGAGCACATGGGCAAATTCCAGATATTTGGTAAAAGTCAAAAGTAGTTGTTTTACCGCTACATCGCCGGCTACTCTGCCCTCTGCCGGACCGGTCTATTGTGTGCCGCGTCCCGCGCGCGCGCCTTCGGCCCGCGGAGCCCCAGGCTCTGCAGGCGCTACGCCCGCTCGGGAACCGCAACAGTTCGATCTCAATACCGATGCGAAACGAATGTCCATTTGCTCCCTAACGACTCTGAAATCTAGCTACGTGTTTTCATTCATTCTTCCTTGCTTTCTTTTGCTACTATCACCCGCTTGCTTGCTTGGACCGTGACGCACCTTCTGTGAGAGAAAAGCTGAGTGAACACACCCATCCGCTTTAAGCTTGTGGAGTGGAGCTACTCGCAATGGCTGCAGCAGTGGCTACTGTGATTTCGTCATCCTCTTCCTAAAGTGTCTCGGACAGTGCCAATAACGAAGCGAAGCCTTCGGGCAACGCGGTCTTCTGTCTCGTTCTGAACCGGAAGTGAGGAGGCTTAGCAATTTTTTGCGGGGCGCGGGGGAGAGGAAAAATTAAATTAACTTTGAGGCGAGTGTAGCCGTCAACGACCTCGACGGTGGTGCCACTTCACAAAAATAAGGTTTTCTCTTTATAAAGCCAATATATCAGAATTTCCAAGTTTTAAGTATTATAAGGATAATAAAAATGTAAAATTAGACCCCGCAAAGTCAATAAAATATTCGCTGTAATTAAATTTATGGCAACTAATACCAAAAGTGGCCGTTTTTAGGCACTCTTTTCCATAACTTGAATTGCAGCGAACTCTCCTCAAATCGATGCTTGACTCATTCACCATATGGCCCTAGTGTCCGCGACTGCAAAGAACAGATCATACAAAACCCTGACCGCCATTGTGACCGGTTGTCAGCCCATCACCGAAAATAGCAATACACACCCTCGAGTACCTTAGTCGCCTCTTACGACTCCCATGGGAAAGAAATGGGTTGATGCTTTACTATGCCGGCGTCACACGGCATAACCTATTGCAGAAAATTTTATTTACAAACCTATTGCAGGAAATACCGTAGGATACCAATGGCTTACTTGGCACTTATAAACGATGATATTACGCATATTGGTTGCGGGATGTCTGCATTCACTGCTCCGGAGCCGAGGTCGAAGAAAATGAGTGCAAGCGGGAAGAACGGAACGGATTTTGCTACTTTGAATGTAAGTTCTTAATACATACATATCACGCCTATAATCCCTTGCGGGATAGGCAGAGCGTAAGCGGTCGCAAGAAAACGAACATTTACGCCACGTCAGACAAATATTTGAGGGTCATTGGGAAAATTGTGTATCGCTTTAGTGACAGGTTGTCAGCCCATCGCCTTGAACTGCAATACACACCCTCGAGTCCCTTAGTTGCCTCTTACGATTCTCATGTAAAAGAAATGGGGTGATGCTATTCTAAGCCGGCATCACACGGCAAAATTTCTTAATCTATACCAATAATATAAATTCGAAAGTAACTCTGTCTGTCTGTTACGTTTTCACGCCTAAACCACTAACCGATTTTGATTAAATTTGGCATAAACATAGACTGGAACCTAAGAAAGGGCACAGGCTGCTATTAACCGCAGGAAAATATATCAAACCCACGGGAAATCGTAATATTCACGCCGCGTGTACGAAGACGCCGGGCTACATCTAGTTCTCTATAAAACATATTACAGTGTGTTACAACAACCAGAGAAAGAAAGGAACTTTTATTAGCGGTCATTATAAAATTAAATATTTGCCGTGTTATATCAGTTACGAATACATTTGAATATCTTTCAGAAAATTGTGTATCACCATAGTTGCCTATCGCCTTATATTGCAATACACATGCAATGTAACACTCGAGTCCCTTAGTCACCTTTTACGACACCCGCGGGAAAGTAATGGGGTGATGCTAAGCGTTCCCGAGTTAAGGCGAGTGTAGTCGTAAACGGCCTCCGCCTAATACACAAACAATCTATCAGACAGACAGACATTCCGTTGATTAAGTGATTTACAAAAATTGCGTCTAATTCGATTTTTATACAAATTTTTGTATTTTTTATAATATTTTTTCATAGATAATCTGGCTGATTTGCAACGTGAACGCATCCCCGAGGGAGGGCAAACCAATATACAGAACGGATAAACCCTCTGTTGAGGAACTTTGTAAAGGAGACAAGGCTTGCGCGAAACGTTACGATTCCAAATGCGGATGTCCACCTGATATAGCCGAAGACGACAGGTGCCTTTGTACCGAGCCTAAAGTCTATCCCCCCCGTAAGCTGTTTTAATAGAACCTTCTTTTTATTTATTTTAACTCTCCTCTAGTAGCTAGATAGATGGCGCTGTACTGTACATAACGTGATTAATCTTAAAAATAAAAAAAAGTGAAAATAATATTTCCATACGTTAACCAGGATGTATGAGATCGTATAACAAAACGTAATAATCATTGTTACATCACTCGCATCACAAAAATATTAACTTTCATGGATTTCTCTGCATATTAACGCAAATCACAACGTAAAAACAAAACTTATTAATTAATAACAAAGCGCAAAAAACAAGAATTAATCGGAAAAAAAAAAAAACTTTTTTTATCTTTTGGGCTTGGCATCTAGTGATGTAGTCAGTTAGTCAACGCCATCTACATAGTTCTTGGAATACCAAATTATTTTAATTCTCAAAATGAAACCTCCCTATTGTTGGCACTTTTGTGTGATTATGAATTACGTCCTACAGTCTTTATCCAAAAGAAGAATAAGACGAGGCGTTGTTGTCAATTTATCATCGAGTGGTATAACATACGGGGTGTAAGAGACAGCCCTCCGAATACTGATAGGTCGCATTCAGACCATGTATCTGAACATTTTTCCATAATAATACTTCAGGAAACATCAAAAATGTTTGAACTACCCATAGTAAATGCAGTCAGCTGATCGTGTTTTTTTACATGAGGTCGAATGGTTTTTGTCGTTTCTTGGGGAAAATTTTTTCAGTTTCATGGTCTGCATACACCCTATCAATATTCGGAGGGCTGTCCCTTACATCCTGTATATTTCAAGAAAATGACAAAGTACAAAAAACGGAATTTGACAAAAAACTATTCGTAAGTTATTTTTCGTTGTAATGAAAGAAGGAATAATCATAAAAGTAAACAAAAAATATACACGATGACATTTAATGAAAAGAATATATATAATTAGAAAGTCGTTTTGCAATATTTCTATACAAGGATTAGGACATTACAAAATTGTTATAAAAAAAATTGTGTGATACAATTTTGGGGTGGTATGGGATCTACCTCCTAGCGGTCCACCCCGGGCAACGGCAACACAGGCTTGCCTGTGGATAAGTCCGGCTGAACGATCCCACCAAGCGGTGGAAGGCTCCGTAAGGGGCCGCCTGGCTCGCGACCACCATCCCACCGAAGTCTGGCGCCAAGTAGCTTGCTGCGTTCCGTCAGTGTGTGGGAGTGCCAGTGCCTTAACAGGCTTCTTCTGGGTGAGCTCGCTCCATCTTAGACTCTGTCTCTGTCCTATGACCTAGACTAGAGTCAAGAGCAAACCCATCATTAATAAAAAAAAAAAAAAAAAAAATACAAATTTCTTTTTTTACAATGACGGTTCATGACGTCAATAAGTGATATGATAATACTATTCTACATTGAATAAAGAATTTCAATTTCAATTTCGATTTCCATCCTCTTAGATCGCGAAAAGTAAAACCTAAATTGAATTATGGTTATTGTCTCTCGATTATTACCAGAGCTTCTGTAACACTATGTCTAGGTTACTACTTTCACGTTTACACACACACATTCACAGACATATTACATACTCGGTTAGGCACAGAACTGAAACACTTATTCCTTTTTTTAACATTTATTCTAAAGTTATAGTTTTATATTCCTTCACTAATAAATATTTTATTAAGATCATGTAATTTTTCTCACTTAATAATGAGATTGTGTAACTTTGGAAGAAGTAATAGCTGATTCCCGTAACACAGGTTAACCTAGCTCGGAAATCAGAGTCTTTATTTTGTAATGTAACCTTATGTGAATAGATAAATTTTAAAAAAATTGTGCATAGCCATAGTAATAGGTTGTCAGCCCATCGCCTAAAATTGCAATACACACCCTCGAGTCCCTTAGTCGCCTCTTACGACTCCCATGGGTAAGAAATGGGGTGATGCTATTCTAAGCCGGCATCACACGGCCGTGACTGTGCAACTGTTTATTTTGCAGTCTCGCGTTTTGCGTTTCTGTCTGTTACGGGCACCTAAAAGATTACGCAGCCTATCTCATCATCGTGAAATCATATCAGTCCACTGCTAGATACGCCATGAGTCTTGATCCCCCATTTTGTTCATCCCTATTCAAGTCATCGGCTTTGTTACTAAAGCCTATTTCTGGTGCTAAAACTCTTTTTTCTTTATTAGCTCCACCAAAATGCGGAGTTGACACGAACTGCAAACCAGCTGTGGTGTTGGTTCCAATAATCCAAGTGGAAGACGCTCCGCCGAAGAAGATATCACGGCATGGGTAAGATCATCAACAGCATCACAGAACCATAATGTTACAAGCACAGAGATGGTGACGAACAGATAAACAAATTAAAACTCCTAGCACCAAAAATGGAAATGTACAAATCTATTCCTTACTACCAAGCAATGACCATATTTAACGCATTACCGAAATACATCATAGTGGACACAAAACCAATATCGTTTAATAATAAATTTAAAAAGATCCGTTTTACCAAATGGATTAATAAAATAAAATAATTTATAAATGATAAAACTAAAATATTATAATATCAAATAAATAGTATGAATTTCTAAATAGTTTATTATAAAAATATAGAATAGGGTATTAATATTATCATGCGATCCGTTCTAATTTGCAATGTACTGACAGGGCTCATGTACCATTACCAACACAATGTAACCTACACCTATACCATGTATTTTGTATATGAAAGAAAATAAATTAATTGAATTGGATTGATATTGTGCAAATTGGTATTAAACCCAGCCTGCTGGTGATTAGTGCAGAAATCATGGATTCTCGTTGTTTGTTGACTTGGTGTTCAGTACAAGAAAATAATGTGTGAGAAAAACTGCAGGCGAACCCGTTAGTAGGTTAACGTAACTAAACACGTGTTCCAGCGTTTTCTAAATTTTAATCTCTAAAAGCGTAACAAAGGTTTTTTAAATTTTATACGGGGTGTAAGGGACGGTTTACCGAAATCATTGCAGGCTTGATCAGACCATGTAACTGAACAACCTTTTCTATGAAGGATATGTTGGTAAACGAGAAATATTTTTCGGTCTTTCATACGAAATTTCCGATCAACTAAGTTAACTTCTATTGAAACTCGCAAAAAAATACGTTTACGAACATTGGGCCCAAAGTAAAAGTTGATCAATTTCATGGTCTGATCATGTCTACAAAATTTTCAAAACACCGTCCCTATGTATAAAAAATCGTGGTTTTTAATGCGATCTGGTTCAAAATATTTGATAAGGAAGGATATAATAAATAAAAGAATTTTCTGAAACTGAAAGCTTGTGCGAAAATTCGGGTTCATCAGGTTGTTCATAGACTTAGTGCAACGCGCGACAAAAGCATGCAAGAGAACGCGGGCGAAACGCTTTTTAATAAATAAAATATCATTAAGAATATTTCATGCTAAAAAATTAACTTAATTTTTTTTTTCAGACTACCAGATAACACGACACTAATTGCAGACCTAGAAAGTTATACCCCAGAAGAAGAAGAAAATCAATATGCGTCCTTTGGGGAAAACGAAGCGAATCGCTTTCTGCCTCAGAGGGTAAGTTTCAAAACAATCCGTCCACTGTGCTATACATGGGTTTCCCTCTAATGGAGACTCTATACCTGGTAAACGGTTTGGTGAGTGTAGTTTAATAGCACGCTCACACGAAGCCAATATGGGCAGGGAAATAGTAAGGGAAGTGGGCAGCGCGAGCATGTGAACAGGTTACTCGCGCTGCTACTCGTCATGCCGCTGCCACTTTCCGTGCTCCCTCGATTGTCGGCTTTTCGTGCGCGAGTCAAAGGAACGGCAGCACCAGCGCTAGTGAAATGTATTGCTATCCCGCTCACTCATATTGATGCTATAAGAGTATAACGGCAGTGTGTGAAGTTTAAGGGCCGTTTCCAAAAAGTATCGTAATTCAGTTAAATAAATCGCGTATCACTATAGTGACAGGTTACTAGCTTGTCGCCTAAAATTGTAATAAACATGAAACCCTCAAGTTCCTTAGTTGCCTCTTAGGACACCCGCGGGAAGGTAATGGGGTGATGCTATCTTAAGCTGGCATTACACGGGGATGTCACACAGCCAGGCACTGCCGAGTTAGGAAAGTCCCTTGACCCTTGAAGAGTGTCGGTACAGACGATTCAAGAATTAATTCATCTACGAAATGGCTAGAAGCGTTCTCTATACATGATTGATTTTGCATTTATTACCAATACACCAGCCAAGTGAGGTAAATACGGCAATATTGACCCCTTTGTGGAACAAATGGGGGCTATGATCAGCTGTAGACTGTTGTGTGTGGCTGTTGGTGAAAGAGGTACATCTTTAACATTTTTGTTCATGTTAACTAAACCCTCTGAACCAATTGCTATATTGTACCTAAGGAGGTATTCCCACTTGTCGTCCGTCGCTGCGTATTTTTAACGCACCGTAACGCTTGCGTCTTTTAAACGACTTGACAGACGTTACGCATCGAAGCCGGGATCGGAATTCCCTTTCGTCTGACAGAAACATGCGTTACGGTGCATAAATAATACGCAGCGATGGATGACAAGTGGAAGAACAGCCTTAACTAATTATAATAATAAAAACCTTTTAGAGAAATCCATTAACATCGGCTGCGAAGAATAATGAACCAAGCATATTTTCAAAAGAACCCAAATTGCACAACGCAGTTTATAAGGATGTCGCTTCTAGAAGTGATATCTCCAAGAAAAAACAGGCTTTAAAGGAATATCTAAATAAAAGACGGAAAGAACCACGGCATTCCGCAGCTAAACATTATAGTTATGAAATTGATGATGACCCCAGAACCAAACCAAATTCTGTTGAACTTAAATTAGGACAAAATATTGACACTTCGATGATGTACACTAACATCAGTTTGATAAATCCTCAAATATCAACGCACCTCAAATCCCGTTACTATGATTATGATATAAATCACGATGCGACACACAAACATAACAAGAACAATGCTATCAAAAAATCTGATAGAAAACTTTTATCTTTATTAGATAGCCTTGAGCAAGAAGTCAAACACGTAGATTTTGACGGATCACAAAAAGAAATATTTGACGCAAAGTTGAAGAAAATTTACGGTACGGTCCTGAATAATCCTGAATATCCTGCTTCAAACCGAGACTTTAATAATCAGGATGACACATCTGGTTTTCTAGAAAATGAAAATTCTAAATTAGAAGAAGATGAGCAAACGGATATCAATAAATTAGGTAATTCATATTTACATGATGTAAATAAAATTAAAAAAGCTTCTAAATATTCTAACTTTAAGGAAAAATCGAGTTCTAATTATAAGTTTCGACATGATAAAATGCCTGAATTTAACAAATACATTAAAATTGAGGACCCGAAATATACTGATATTGACAAAAATCTTGAAATAACTGAAGACATAGTTGCTGATAAACATCCAGATGGTAGTGATGAGGTCATGCAAAGTTTATACGCAAGACCAGTACCAAGAGATCAAAGTTCTTTAAGACCTACCATGAAACAGACAAATTATGTTTACAGAAACACTCTGAATAACATTAAAACGCCAAGGATTGAACTCAGAGATTATCAAGAATTAAGAGACTCTGATTACAGTTTAAGTAAAGGAAGCAATTATAGAGTAAAAGACGATGTTAAAGTTCTACCGTATCATCTCCAGTATGGTAATGAAAGACATGATAAGTATAGCTTTTTAAATAATTACAATGCTCCAAGACATAAAGTAATAGATAAAAACGTAAAATCAGAATATTATGATAAGAACGATTTTGATGGAATTCACGACAAAACTTCTAGATATAAAGACGAGATAATGTATGACGCAAGTCAAAATAACAACAGAATGAATGAAAAACAATATGACGCAGACAACGAGGGATATAGAAAAATCACAGAACACCTGTTAAGTGATAATCGTAGAAATTTTTACCAGGAAAGGCTTCATGACTTGGAGAAAAGAAAACGCTTTAGAACCACAAAAGATTCCGTAAGTTCCGTAATTCAAATTCAATTTTATTTATTTAAGAAAACTCGCAACCACCATCCCACCGAAGTCTGGAGCCATGTAGCTTGCTGCGTTCCGTCAGTGTGTGGGAGTGCCAGTGCCTTAACAGGCTTCTTCTGGGTGAGCTCGCTCCATCTTAGACTCTGTCTCTGTCCTATGACCCAGACTAGAGTCAAGAGCAAACCCATCATTAATAAAAAAAAAAAAAAACTGAGTTCCATGTCATGCCTAAAACATATACGTATTCTAAACTAAAAAAAATAAAATATTTTTGTTAAAACCCTATGTTACACCTACAGGGTTCGATTAGAGGTGTCGTAAGCTGCTTTACGGGGGGTAATAATTTAGAGGGCGGAAGGTAGCGTAAAATACCCTGCTGACACCGAAAGCCTGGGTGGTGGTTGATAGCGTCAGACGCTGAAAAGGCGTAGAACACCCTGAAGGCGTTCGACGCCCTGGACAGCACAGAATAGATTTGGACACCCTGGAGGCGAGGAATAGCGTCGGTCACCGTTGAGGCGTCGGACACTCTGCATCAGACGACATTGAACGTAGGGGTTAGTAGTCTTGCAGGCGTCGAATGCCTAGCCCCGCCCTCCAGGTTTTCGATGCCTCCATGGTTCCAGACGCGTCTAAAGTACCCGACGCTACGCCCCGCCTTTTAAGGCGTCTGACGCAACCCTCTGCCTCCCGGGTGTATGGCGCCACGTCGCCAGGCATCCTACGCTACGCCCTCCCTCCAGGTCTTCAGACACCAACCCCGACTCCCAGGTTGTGTCCAAAGCCACCCCACGCCATCAAAGCCGTCAAACGCTATCTTTTGCTCTTTAGACCAACTACATTGAAGCTTTAAACATTTTGAATATGCAAAATTATTACAGACTAGGATTTGCCACTTTATCTTGAAATGTTTCTTACGTATTCATTTAAGGGTCAACCAATTCAGCATTATGGTAAACTAGTTTCCCCTATCGGCCTTAGTATACAAACTAATTCAGCCTAGTCTGTACTAATTTATCTAAACGCATTTATGCCAACAAAAAACATATTTTACAACTTTACGTAATTTGCAGGACATTGCGCGGCAAAGACGACCTTTTCAAAGAAAACATACATTGGGAAGTCGTAGAAATCAACACTCGCGGAATTATCATTCTGTAAATCGTGCATCGTACTATAACTATTAGCTTGAAGCCTTAATATAACAATGAGTCTCTTTTTGACAGCTGTTTAAATATAAAATCAGTACTAAAACATCTAGGGGTCATCTTTGGGGAGTTTGATTTCTTCGTGTGGGACACCGAGTCAGCGTATTTTGCAATTGCTAGCAATTAATAATTACTATGGGAATAAAAAGGAACGCCATCATGGTTACGAGGAAGAAAACAGTTCACAACCCCAGCTGTTTAACGACATCTATTGGCGTAAAGAGGTAAAAAATATATATTTATAAAGTATAAAAATACCTTATTTAAAACTTCCATACTAATGAAGAAAATAAGAAACCAATTTAACTAGGCGGGTAAATTAAAGTCCATCACTGCGTCGTGCATACCTTGACCCTCGCGTGGTTCACGTTCACTTCAGTTCAATCGGTTCATTGCGTTCATCGCCTTTTATAAAAGTAATAATTTTCTTTGTACAAGGTGTCCAAAAACATAAAAGATTAAAATACTGATAAATTTATTATCTCGCCAAGTTATGGTTCAAGCTACAAAAATACGGGTTTTTATTTACATTTTTTATGGAACTTCATTAAATCTTTTAATTTATACATTTGGTTAAATGATTGATAAAAATATGTTAAGTTTATTTGGCGTTCACAATCGGAATATTTACTTATTTTTGGGACTACTATCGAAACATCAAAACGAGTAAGTAAATGAAGAGAATGTATACGTCAAAACGTTTGCGATGAAAACGCGTTTCAACGTTCGAATCGAGCGTATAAAAAAATCACAATATCCGTATTAGATACAATTACAATACAAAAGTTTTAAGTATACTTAAAACTATTGCCAAAAATACACGTTTTTCAAAATATTTAAAATAGGAATTGTGAAACAGAACAATGATATAAAAGTTATGCATACATATATACATACATAAATCACGCCTATAATCCCTTGCGGGGTAGGCAGAGTGCAAATGGCCGCAAAAACGCACATTTTCGCCACGTATGACAAAATATTTGAGGGACATTCTGAAAATTGTGTATCGCCGAAGTGACAGGTTGTCAGCCCATCGCCTAAAATTGCAATACACACCCTCGAGTCCCTTAGTCGCCTCTTACGACTCCCACGGGTAAGAAATGGGGTGATGCTATTCTAAGCCGGCATCACACGGCTTAAAATAGCTTAAAATAGTAAAAGTTATGTGTTATGATTAAGACGCCAAAGAATACTATTCTCGCACTAGACGCCATCCAAAATAGTGTTAGACGACGTGACGTCATATTATTTAAATATTTTATTACAAAACAAGTGGCCTGCCTAGCGGTTGTACTAGATGCTAATCGTTTTTCCGTGGTAAAAAGACATTTTAATATAGCCTATGTTTATCTGGGATAATAGACCGATAGTGGAACGAGATTTTGACCGCAAAAGTTATAATTTTATTAAAGTTTGATTTTGCTTCTTTATTATCTTAGGAGCATTATTCTCGGCATATTTTAAAAATATTAGAAGTTTTTATCATTTGTGTTTTCCCTAAAATAGATATTTTCAATATCTTTGAATAACTAAGCAAATATATAATTTAAGTTTAATATTTTGAATGTAACTGACATACACACGTTTTTACTTTATTTTATATAAATATTAGAAAATTAAGATACCTGCGAATATGGAAAATAAAAAATAGCTTCTGATTTTGGTAATATTGAATTAGAGTTAATGAAATTCATAAAATATTTGTTAAATGTTCATATAAAGCTACCAACAAAAGATTAGAAATCTGAGAACTCAGCTTGGCTTAGTTAACGATGTTTGTTGTCGTAGTAAGAGTAATATTGAATTTAAGTGAGTAAGTCCGAATCCATTTCATTATACCAATAAACCAATCTATGATTCCAAATATTAGAAATTTAGGCCAAAAGCTTTAGAAAATATTAGGAACATTACAAATGCATGTTGTCTAGGGGGTGGCGGGCATGGTGGTGCCCCCGCCAAGACGAGCCAAGCGAAGCGCTACGGCACTACCTTTTATTTATTTAATTACAGTTTATTGCACACAACAAAAATACAGAAAAGGCATAAAACAAATCAATATGACACAACAGGTGAAGCTTTTCTCGAAGTGATTAATCGTTTTTTGAGCCGTCATAATACCAGATTGATCAAATTATCAGATATGATATAACCTAATAGTTATGTTATTATTACTAAACATTAGGATGGGAGGTGTTGTTATTGCAACTATCTGGTTAATCACAAGAAACTAAAATAATGCCGACTAAGTTTGACCTATCAGGGTCATCTACATATTTTATTAAAATTTTGTTTAGCAGTACTTAATTATGTCAGATGCTGAACAAAACAATAATCTAGGAAATCTTTTTTAAAGTGAGTTGCACAATAAATGAAAATAGGAAGTTGAAAAAAATGATTGCGTCCTAGCACTCTGCCACTGAGTTATCGGCGCCCCGACCATACCCTTAAAATTTGACAATCTCTTGATACTCGTCTTGTAGCGACGGTCCAGCGACATCTAGTGTAAGTCCGCAGAGTGCACATAGTATACATACATACATCAGCCTATTGAGGTCTACTGCTGGACGTAGGGCTCCCCTAGGGTACACTATAACATAACACGATACGATCTCTCGTTGTCTCTATCCAGTCGCTACCAGCCGCCTTTTCTAAGCCGTCGGTCTATCTGTCCGGAGGGCGTCCATCACTACACTTCCAAACTATGTCCAGACTTCATAAATTATTAAGCACTTATTATATGCATATAAAAAGGTAACAATAACATATCTTTCAAAGCAAATAAAAAACTAATTGTACATCTGAACTTAATTTGGATATTAAATTCTCGTAGTCTGAAAATCTTACCAAACTTGGCAATCTTTTCACATGTTTAGATACACGGCATGGGAACTACAGTACGGCCATCCCAATATGCCATATTTTACAGCTGTAAGTTACACACTAATCGAGATGTAGCAAAGGGAAATGGACCTTCTGTCATAGCATTAGCACGAATCTGATAGCTGTCAAATTTGACTTATTGGAATGGCCGTATCATTCTGTGGAATAGTTTTGATGGATGACTGACATTTTCACGATATGTTGTATGGATGGCAAAACAGTTCAATACTTAAATTGGACAATCCGGATAATCGGCAATAGTCGATTCTTACTAAATAGGTACTTAGTCTCTAAATTGGACTTAGGTAGGTGGATAGTGACAAAACGTTCAGAGTGTTTTACATGGAAAGAATTCGTCCTTATTATCATATCTTTCTATCGAAATATTTCAAAATCCTGCCTATTCTGATAATATCAATACAATACATATGAAAATCGTTTGCACCATTTTATGTGCTTATATAACGATAGTGGAGTCTAAAAATATAGTACAAGCAATTTTTGACATTATTGACATTTATAAATATATTATTTTAAAGATGTAGGAACATATCACATGGGTAAAAAAGGGCTGATGCTATTCTAAGCCACCACAATGCGGTTTACCGAATAATGCATTTTTTATTCAACCTTTCTTCTAACTTGTGTAAAAAGTACGTCTCACTAAGCAAATTGGCATCAATCTTATAAAATAATGATTCGCCGATTTTTTTTCCATCGTTACCTCTCATTTACATTCTATGTCTTGACAACGGAGTTTTCCAAACCAAAAATCGGTAGGCCCAGAGGCATTCGATAAGTTGATTCGGTAGATTTACATTATGACAAAAAAATGCTTATTTGAATGTTATTATTAAAGATGGACTACATCTGGTAAGTACTGCATTTTAAAACTCAGCAACAAACAAAGTTTTGAGTATACATCGCAAATACACATTATTGGCTAAAAAGTGTACATACGTAGACATAGACACTGCAATTTATAATTATAAGGCAAATTTTGTTTTGTTTTTAGTTACCAAAGGAATTTGGATTACAATCGGTAGATGAAGATCGAAATCGGTAGTACTACCGATTATTAGATAGCTCCGATGTGAACCCATGTGAACTTGTAGGAATTGCATTTATATTCAGTAAATTACAAAAAAAGTTCGTTAAAACTCTATGTTGCCGTAGAGATAAACTTCTGATATTTTGAATAGTTGTTTATTAGATTATTCTGAGAAAGTAGTATTAACTTTATATTATCTAATTCAATATTGGCACTTATATGAAAAAAAATGTTAGTTAATATTAAAGCATTAATCTTAGGCTTCTAAACTTTTATGGGCAAACTCAGTAAAAGCTAATAGAGTATTTAACTAATATTAGAGCAACTTAAATTTTATATAAGCCAAGGTATAAGCTTTTTTTCGTTTAGGTATGTACCAAGTACATTAGATTTCTAATAATTTAATAACAATAAGATATTGTTATTTCATTTTAGATGCAATTGTTTTTTTCTACTCTAATTCAATATTGACTGATAATGTTGATAAGTATGTAAATGTTTAAACAGTACCTAAAGCACGTATTTAAAATTTCTAACTTTTTAAACAATTGTCTAAAAATATGTCAGTAAACAGGTTTTAAAAATTGGAGAACTTTAATATTATCAAAACTCAATTATTTCCCACTACTGGGCTATAATGAAGAATCATAATGGTAAAATAATATTTTAAATCGGTCCCGTAGCTTCAGAATATACCTATTCAATTCCAACAAAGAATCAAATCATCCCTCAATCAAATTTTAAATGTTTCAAAATGTTATTTTTGACCTAAAAGAATAATAAAAATCGGTCCCGTAGTTTAGAACCTATTGAATTCAAACAAACAATCAAATTTTCTCTCAATCAAACTTTTTAATGTTTCAAAAAGTAATTCATTAGACCTGCTAGTCAAAACTTTTAGAACATAAACAGAAATAGGCAATTTAGTTAAGAAAACAACAGAAGTACTCTATCTTCTGAAAATTTATGTGTTCATGAACTTGAAACCCAATTTTTGTAGAAATCAATAACAAAATGATTAATAAAACTTTACATAATGTAAACAAAGTCCAGCAGCGCTTTACAAACTACTCGTAGTAAGAATCTTTCTAATGATAGCGACAAACACTTTTTTTTAGTTTAGGACTCGTCAGTTTTTTAGCCCCGAGCTATGAAATCCACGCCTGACTGTTTGGTGAGGAGCAGAAGCCGACCTAGAGAAGTAGCTGACTTGGTTAAGGAGACTTTTTGCGTACTTTATAGGCTGCTATTAATGTACTCGGCATGAGGCACTTAAATAATAACATGAAATATGACATCAAAAAGTACAGCTGATGAAGCATACGTTTTAATTCATGTCGCTGTCATATTTTTAACCGAGACGAAATTCTAGAAAAGTGTTTTGATTATTTTCACAGATTCGATTCCTATTTTTCATTATTTTTGGTAAAGGCTGACTCAAAAACGGTTGCATTGATCAACTTACTTTTAATCCCATTGCCCTTGCCCATAGACATACATAACTTAGCCTTGGGCAGTCTCTTGCCCCTTTCCGGATACATAAATTCTCTCACAAGACATGGGTTGGCTGGAAGAGATCTCTTCTTTAGAGATAAGCTCGCCATTGCGACAAAAATTGTACATTTTTTTTTTCTGTGTATTGTTTGTGCAATAAAGAATATTATTTATTTATTCAAAAAAAAAAAAAAAAAAAAAAAATACATTTTACAGCATGACAGCCGAAGCCTGCACTATAAAACTAACTAGTTACATACACATAACAAACAAAATAACACAAAAACTAAATAACATTAATTTACACATTTTCCGCATAAGAAAGACACATTCTATTGAGTTTTACAATGCGGTCTGCAAACAAGTCTGTTTGTGGCGATACATCCAAGAGCGAGTTAAGTAGACTAAGCGCAAGCACCAGTGGAGAATGGTAATGCTGATTTGTGCGCATTGATGGTACAGCGAGGAGACGGTGACTGCGGCCACGCAAGTAGTTATTAGGCACAAAGAAGCGGCACACTCGTGTAACTAGAGTTGGACACACGAGGTCACCACGTAGTAGTCTGCATGCTGTTGTGAGCAAAACATACGTGCGTCTAGTTTGTAGGGAGTTTAGGCCCAAAACACCAAGAAGGAAAAGAGATGGATATAAGAATGGATAGAAGCCATACATTTTCTTATAAATGAATCGCAGAAACGCTTTTTGTATTTTTTCTAACAATAAACAATAATTATCTTCATGAGGACTCCAGATAATAGCTGCCGTCTCCAACTTACTACGCACTAAGGCCGTATAAAGTAAGGTAATTGCTTTAGGGTCTTTGAAGTCTCGGCAGTTTCTCAGCACGAATCCAAGTCTACTGTAACTTTCTACAGCTAGCGACCGTATATGATCGTTGAAAGTGAGTTTGCAATCAAATAAAACTCCTAAATCCTTCATTCTATCAACGCGGGTAATTATTTCGGAAGCTAGAGTATATGAAATATGTAAAGGTTTTAGAGAACGAGTGAAAGTTAGTACGTTACATTTACTAGAATTGAAAAATAATTTGTTTTGAATGCTCCACAGGTACACTCTATCAATGTCATTCTGTAAAAGTCCTGTGTCTTCCTCTCGAGTGACGACGCGAATTAATTTGAGGTCGTCAGCATACAAAAGACATTCAGAATGTTGTACGGTATCTTCTAGGTCGTTTATCATCAAGGTAAATAATAATGGACCCAAGATTGAACCTTGACTAACCCCCGACCTGGTATGGTATGTCTGGGAGATGAATGAACCATACTTAACAAATTGCTGACGATCTTTTAAATAATGTGCGAAAAAATTTAGTAAAGCGGGACTAAATCCGATGGCGCACAATTTGTCAAGTAGGATATCATTATCCACTCGGTCGAAGGCTTTCTTAAAATCAAAATAGATGACGTCTACCTGTGAACCTTTATCTAAGTGACCAGAGACAGTATCAGTAAGCGTAAGGAGATTAGTGTTAACAGAACGCCCATGTCGGAATCCGTGTTGAGAATCTGAAAGAAAGGGTGCTACCTGTTTGGAAATTTTAGAATGAATAATAGTTTCGAACAGTTTGGGGAGAGCAGATAGGACCGCTATTGGTCTGTAATTTTCTACGCATGAATGGTCCTTTGTTTTAGGTATTGGGCTGACTCTAGACGTTTTCCAGATGGCAGGGTATTGACATGTTTTTAGAGCAAGATTAAATATGTGTTTAATAGGACCTACTAACTGATTTTTACAGGCTTTGAGGAGGTACGCAGGGACACAGTCGGGACCAACAGCACTTCGAGGTTTTAATTTATCTATAGCAATGTTTACATCTGAATCTGTAATTGAATCTATGTGGATGAAATTTGATGATAAGTTTGTACAATTTTTTATTGTTTTATTAGTGTCCAAAGTCGGAGAATTTGGCAGAAAAACACTTGAAAAGAAATCAGCAAATGCATTAGCCAATTCAGTTCCTTCAAAGAAGGTACCTTTGTATGTGATACGCGGTTCAAAACCACCAGAAGATTTTAGGCTATTAATGTGTTGCCAAAAAGCAAGAGGATTCTCACGGACTCTTAAAATAACGTTATCAACATACGAGTCATAAGCTAAGGCCAGTTTTTCCTTGAGGACAGATCTGAGATTACTAAATAACTTATATATAGACTTATCGTTACTGCGCTTCCATAAACGGTGAAGATTGGCTTTCCGGTCTATATCTTTAATAATGTCTGAAGTGTACCAAACTGGGTAACGCTTGAGCCGCTTCTTAGGCCTGACTTTCTTCGGAATACATACATCAAAGATATTGTATAAAATCATATAAAATTCTTTAACAGCATCGTCGGGATTAGGACTGTTGTTAACCGAGTCCCAAGTAACATAACAAAGTAATTGGTACAAAAGATAAAAATCGGCTTTTGCGAAATTCCAGTCTTTGCTATTCTTTATATTACTGGGGGGCAACTGTGGTCTATTTAGAAAGTTTGAATCTTTGACTATTGCAATTTCAACATCGAGAGGAGGATGGTAAGAATCCGCATGCGGAACCAGTCCGTCTCCCGACACTTTACGCACAGTGACAGGTTTAACTCGCTCTGGCAACAAAACGACATCTAGCCTACCTTCAAACGCATTAAATATGTTATTATGATCAACCATACCACACACATTTAAAAAGTAACAGAAATAACCACGAACGTCATCAGACGCACTATTTAAATTAAAATCACCTAAAATAATAACAGTTCCATTTAAGGTAGGTAATTTGGACTCCACTTTTAGAAACCAGTTCATATATGTACTATCTAGAGATTTTGGAGGGAAATATACAACACAAATATGAAAGTTAGTATTTAGAAATGAAAAGGAAGCCCACAAATCTTCTCCTTGGTCAGTTTCTAAATCCGCGCGTCGGCGCAAGGAGAGCGGTAAGCGTGCCGCTATCATCACGCCGCCCCCCGCGCGGCCTCGGTCTCGTCGAAGAACGCTCCAGTCACCGCAGGAAACCTCAGCGTCGGAGACAGATTTGTCCAAGTTCGATTCGGTAACAGCAACAATGTTATTCTCCAGTAAAAGTAAACTCTGCCTCCAATAAAGTAGTTTAGTTTTCAGTCCCCTAACGTTCTGATAAAATATGTCTAGTGTTTGTGTTGGTCTTTTTTCTGAGTCTAGAATATTGTGGTTAGTTACGTTTGCGCTGGGAGTTTTCTTTTCGTCCTCGAAAAAACTGCCATGGTTTGATTCTTGCGTTGATAGGCCAAACATCAGCAGATAGACATTTTTCATAGCATTCTTCTGGGACTGAGATTTTGTAAGATTTGTAACTACCACGCGATTTCAGCTCATCAACAGCAACACTTGAGTGCGATGGAAAAAGTGTCTTCAGGTATGTAACAACTTCTTCAAGTCCTGATGCCATGTTCCACAAGTGAATAAGTTTTCGGCTCTCTGCAGCTTTTAGTGGGGTAATATCTGGACCTGCGGTGCCTTGCAAAGAGTTTTGCTTTTTCTTCTTTTTATGTAGAACTTTTTTTCCAGGGACCGTGATTCTCATATTCAGCGGAAGTATCATCACTCGAATCACCTTCACTGTTCTGCAAATCCACCAGATCGGGTACGCTTTCAGAGGTGTTAGTACTACCTCCATTAGATGTTATGTGACGCCCTGTAGATAATTGGGAATCATGCGCAAGTAAACCTGTAGTAGAGGGATTTTCAGTTGCGGGTTTGTTTGCCTGAGGAGGGAGCGAGGGCTGACTGCTTTGACGTTTATATAATATAAATAGCAGCCCTATTATATAAATAGACAGACTATTATATAACAGACTATTATATAAATAGCAGCCCTCGTTGAAGCCAAATGTATTTGTAAATTACAAATTAAACATTTTCGGTCATTGGGTGTAGGGCTAACTCAAAAAAATAACTGGATCTGGATCAATCCATACTATAATTATAAATTCGAAAGTAACTCTGTCTGACCATTAAGTTTTCACGCCTAAACCACTAAAACGATTTTGATACAATTCAATTCAATTCATTTATTTGCTTTCATGTACAAAAGTATATGGTATAGGTGTTGGTGTTGGTTACATTTTGCAAGTAAAAGTACATGAGCCCCGTCAGGGCATTGCAAATTAGAACGGATCGCATGATAATATTAATAATTTATTCTATATTTTTATAATAAACTCTTAAGAAATTAATACTAATTATTTGATATTATTATATTTTAATTTTATCATTTAGAAATTCTTTTATTGTATAATATCCTTTTTGTAAAAGGATATTTTTCAATTTATTATTAAACGATGTTGATTTTGTGTCCTCTATTATGGATTTCGGTAATGCGTTAAATATGGTTATTGCTCGGTAGTAAGGACTAGATTTATACATTTCCATTTTCGGTGCTGGGAGTTTTAGTTGGTCTTTTCTTCTCGCTCTAGTGCAAAATTCGAATTTTGTGATATTTTTTCTTACAAAAGAAGCAGACTCGAGGATATATATTGATGGTAGGGTTAAAATTTTGTTTTTTATGAAGTACGGTTTGCAACTGGTGAGCGGATGTAGATTATAAATAATACGTATACACTTTTTTTGTTGTATGAAGATGTCATCTGAGTCGGTGCTACCTCCCCACAAAAGAATACCGTAGCGCATCCATGAATATGCGTATGCGTAATAAGCTGTTAGGGCAGAATCATTTTGAGTATTCTGTTTTATAATGGAAAGAGCGTAAATAAATTGTGATATCTTGGTTTTTACTTTTTCAACGTGACTTTTCCAGTTTAAGTTTGTGTCGATGTTTATTCCTAATAGGGTACATTCTTCTACTTCTTGGATATTTAATGAGTTAGATATTTCATTAAGATTGAGTTGTCGTTTTTGAAATGGTCTAAATTGGATGAGTTTTGTTTTATTGTTGTTTATTTCCAGACTGTGATTTGTTAACCAGGTTTTTATTTGGAGAAATGTTTGTTTAATTTTGTTGATACTTTGAGTATTTTCGTGAGTTTTAAACAATAATGATATATCATCTGCGAACAGAACACAAAGTGTATCAATAGATTCTGGCAAATCATTAATATAGGCTAAGAAGAGTACACAACAAGACACTTCCTTGAGGAATTGACCAATTTGTGGTGACTTTGTTTGAGTGTACTTTTCTTATCTCTCCAGTTTGCTCATCAAAGTGATGAGATGAGAGATACAATTTGGCATAAGCATAGACAGGAACCTAAGAAGGACATAGGCTACTTTTTACGCCAGAAAAATCTATCAATCCAAAACAAAGTAAATCATAAGAAACATAGCGCATAACGCCGAAGAAAATCATCAGACGAGGATTCGTTGTGTGGATTGCTTTGCTTTTTGTGTCAGGCACCTTATTTACAGGAACATTATACTATCTAATGCGGACGAAGTCGTGGGTAAAAGCTAGTATCCACATATATTATTAATCCACATAATAGAGTGAAATTTACCGATTTCACAAATCAACTTTCGCTCCTTTTTTACGATGATTATGGCCTGAATTGACTATTGAGTCAGGCAAAAATCAACGTTAAAAAGGCCTCAATATCGAGCGAAAGTTGTGATTTGTTCAATCGGTAAATTTCACACTACAAACACTGCTAGGCTGGAAATACAAAGGCTCCCTTGAGTTTTATTCTCCCTTCAAACACCTTAAGCGGTTTAACTGCAAATCAGTATTAAAGCGGTTTTGCCGCTGTTAACAGTATTCACATATTTTCCCATGGTAAAAAGTAGTTTATTTTATACAGGGATGTTGTTGCTTTTATTAGTGAATAGAATTATCGAAATTGTTCTAGTAGTATTGGAGGATATCGATCGAAAAAATAAACAAATCTTTCCTCTTGATAATTTACGTGCAAACTAGTTTACGCGTTGTCGTACGCGTGGCGTATTGATTTTACTACAGTAAAAGTTGACAAAATGTTTTCTTTAAACATAATTACTCGTACTAAAATATTCTCCGATAGTTTCATCATCGCTATTCGATCGAAGTTAACTCTTAGGGAATTTAGGTTTGATACCGTACTCCCTTTGCCAACTTTTTAAAGTACAAGCTAAACTAAAAGCATCGAAACAGATAATTTAGCGCTAAGTTAGCTGCGCGACAGCGTACAAGCGAGCGGGGGTAGGCCGGGGCCACAAAATATAGAATATACAGAAGGACGGTGCGCCCCGTTTCCAATCATTCATACCTACTCTGCTATGTTTGCTACTACAATTTCTTCTTCAATGTTTAAACAAAGAACCTTATGTTAAACATATTACTTTACACTTCATCATACAAGTATTTTGAAAGATTTTTTTTTATTGTTTGTATGTTTTTAATGCAAGTCTGAAACTAGGAACATAGCCTGGTTTTTCAAAATTATTTTACCATATAAAAGCATATTTTTACTGCGGGAATAAATACATTGTATTGTCACGGGAAAACGAGTAGCTCAGTGAGTTAAATAGCTAGGCTATAGATAGGTAGGTAGAGCCATGGCAATGGATTCTTTGGGACGTTCGACGAATCGGTGTGTTCCACGACAAACAAGAATACTTTTCTAAAAAAAAATCTAAAAAATATGTTCCGTTGTTGTGAATTATAATAGTTTATGGTAACAATATAACAGGCGGCCATTATGAAATAAAACGTGAGGACGTACGGTGATGAAAGACAAATTATGTATTTGGCCCTTTAATACATAATTTGTGTTTCATGATATCATGACGAACTGCTCTAAGTAAATGCAGGCAGAAAAGCTGTAGGTCATACGCGAGGTCGTCTATCGTCTTGGTCTTAAATTAATTATCTTTTTACATACGGCACAATTGTGTCATGTTATATTGTATTAAATGTAAGTAGGTAGACAAAACTAACTTTATATCTGCATTATGAACTAACTTCGATTAAAAAGATGACATTTATACCTACTCCTTTACTTTTTGTTTGTTTGTAACTTATACTGTAGCAAACAATTTTTAAAGAAATAATTATTCTTCAGACGATTTAAAAGTCAATTTTTATTTTTCCGTGTCCACCAAACACTTTACTACTCGCGATGCCAGGACCAACCGGTTTTCCCCAAAAAAGACGGCGTAGATGTGTGCGTGAGATATCGACGATTCCTTGTAGCAGTCCATCTGCCTTAGGGGCGCGGGCTCCAATACTTAATAAGTACCGTGGCTCGCATATGGGTTGAATATATGTTCTTCATGGTTAGACCGATTTGGATAGAATAATATAATCCGGGATAACAATAGTTTTTATTGCGGGAAAATAAAACTAATTATAGAACATCTATAGCTTAATTTTGAACTTTTGTGCCATTGAACACAACTAATCTCAGTTTGCTAGATCGCCGGCACGGTTTATCCAAGTCATGGGTTGAAGTGGGTCTTATTTTACAGACAAGTGATTTAACCTTGTTCGCCGATAAAATGAATGAATAAAATGTAAAAAATTATAAGTTATCTCAAAGAAAAATAGAACCTACAAGCCTACAAGCATTCTATCTAGTTTCCATAGCTTAGCCAGCGACATCTGCCGAAGCAACGCTGCACTAAATCTACTCCCCCCCTCCGACCGCTCCCGCCTCATACCCCTCTATCAATCAGGACCACAATCAGGACTGTAACACAAATGTGAAAAATGAAAAAAGAAAGTCTACGATGTAGACGGTTTGAAAAGAGACGGAAGATGTCACTGAGAGAAAAGAGAGGGACGCAAAGCGGATAGTCTAAATTATTATATTATACATAATAATACTCGGGACGTTACGTGTATATGTGTAATTTGAAGACAATAATTATGTATGATGGGGGGTGAGTGTAATGTTTTGATTTTAAAGGAAGGGGTAAGCATACATATTAAGGTAAGACAATTTACTTACAAAAACCGATTCGCTATTTTATATAAAAAATATAGAACTGCTGTTAAAGAATTGTTAGTCTTTTGGTGAACGAAATAATGTTTATCTTTTAACCATACGCAGTTTGCCTTGTCACGTGTGCCTTCATGATTACACAGCTTTTGCAAAAAAAAACTGCATCTCATATAAATCCCACACAAAAAGAAGAAGAAGAAGTCCATTTAATTTTACACCTTAAAAAATGAATCACTTTTTCTATGCTCAGATCTGTTTCATCAGATACATTTCCTGTACAGTTTCAAGTTTTCTCATAAATAACATTAATGCATAAACAGATATTCACATAATGTAGTTTAGTTCAGTTTTTACGCTGAACTGGTAGAGGAATACAAAGACGAAAAGTATATTTGCAAAATAAGTCGGCAACTGTTTCGCTTTCTATTCAGCTCATCAGGTAAGGTAATCTGCCTTACTACAGTTGGTATGAAACTGCGTCCATATGGACTACTGGTGCGAATCTGCGAGGCATCGGTCTCATGAGTGTCTTACGACAACTCGTGTATGAGTTTCGTCCTCTACGATAAGCTTCTTGTACCCGAGCGGGGCAATCGCTGAACTTTATGTAGTTTAGTTCAGTTTTTACGCTGAACTGGTAGAGGAATACAAAGACGAAAAGTATATTTGCAAAATAAGTCGGCAACTGTTTCGCTTTCTATTCAGCTCATCAGGTAAGGTAATCTGCCTTACTACAGTTGGTATGAAACTGCGTCCATATGGACTACTCAGTACCAGTAGTCCATATGGACGCAGTTTCATACCAACTGTAGTTCTAACTAACTGTAGTATATTTGCAAAATAAGTCGGCAACTGTTTCGCTTTCTATTCAGCTCATCAGGTAAGGTAATCTGCCTTACTACAGTTGGTATGAAACTGCGTCCATATGGACTACTCAGTACCAGTAGTCCATATGGACGCAGTTTCATACCAACTGTAGTAAGGCAGATTACCTTACCTGATGAGCTGAATAGAAAGCGAAACAGTTGCCGACTTATTTTGCAAATATACTTTTCGTCTTTGTATTCCTCTACCAGTTCAGCGTAAAAACTGAACTAAACTACATAAAGTTCAGCGATTGCCCCGCTCGGGTACAAGAAGCTTATCGTAGAGGACGAAACTCATACACGAGTTGTCGTAAGACACTCATGAGACCGATGCCTCGCAGATTCGCACCAGTAGTCCATATGGACGCAGTTTCATATTCACATAACATTACATTATAAGTTTTTAAGCTTTATTTAAAACACGAGCATCCTTAAGTTATCCATAACTTTCTTTTCAATAAGTAGGTATGTATACCTTAGACTCACAAAGTACTTCCTTGTAGAACAGTTTTGTATGCAAGTATTTCGTTTCTAAATTCCAAAACTATCTGCAAATTCTACATATACACAATACTATAATCGTATTGTCTCCATTTTCTTAGAGGACGCACTGAAACCACTACACACCCCTGCATCGCTTGAAACTACGCCACCAAACCCGAGCTTACCCCCTTGTACTAAAACTGAATTTGTCTTGTACCGTTATTATACTTAGGTCGTTTTACGTGAGCTATTTTGACGCCGAGACCCGACGGCGCGGTCCCGGAGGAAATCTCGCCACTTAATTTAGGGTTAAAATATAATACTTCACCCGGTTAGTGAGGGGCGGGAGGGGACCAAGGTCACCGGAAAGAGGTGTCCGTTCACTTCACGTCACAACTTCGGTGATAGTTGGGTGACAAGTTTAACTAGCGCACAAAATTGACTAGGGACTGGAAATGTCAGACCCATGCCTAAAGAAAGTTTAATAAAGAAAGTTAAATAATGTCATAAGTCATAACTTTGGTCTAACTTAACTGCAGTTTTCTGTTGACGGTTCTCAGTCGGCGACTTAATTTAAAATCAAAGGGCGTAGTGCTAAACTTGAAATTTGATGTGATACGAGCCAATGAACGAAATTCAGTATGGCTGGCGTGCCATCGTTTTTTTACAGGTTCTGTTTTACGTGGTGTACGTAACTAATTAATTACTGTCAGTTTGATTTGCTACAAAATAAACTTATCGTCTAGCTATTGTATTTAATTGAGTATAATTTATGTTAGTTAACAGAAAATCAATAAGATATTTGGAATAATACAATAAACACAAAATAAAGAATAATTATGAAGTTGTACAGAGAAAAAAAACAAAGCTCCTAACTTAACGTTTAAATGAGATAGTGATAGTTATAATGAGTGTGCTCAAGAGCTTCACGACCTTGTTCCACCAGCTCCCTTCTACCATCGGACATCCAGACGCACCGCCGGATACCATCCGTACCTGGTAGCCATTCCACCAATTCGGACTAAGCGCTTCCAGTCATCATTTATAATGCGCACTGCTAAAGAGTGGAACTCACTACCTGCGTTTGTGTTTCCAAACGCATACAATCCTAATCTATTCAAAGTAAGAGTAAACAGGCTTCTTCTGGGTGAGCTCGCTCCATCTTAGACTCTGTCTCTGTCCTATGACCTAGACTAGAGTCAAGAGCAAACCCATCATTAATAAAAAAAATAAAAAATAAAGATACAGCTGTTTTGTTTAAGCTTTAAAAACACGAGTTCCTTTCTTGAGAATCACATTTGATAGGGTACTTCTCGTTGACCTACATGTATGAAATTTGGGAAGAAGATTTATTTAAAATTACAAATTTAGGAAAACATATTATGTATTAAAATTTACAATATGGTTCTTTAGGGAGCCGAAAATAAACAATATAATTGAAGCTTGTTGTTCAAGTAGGGGAGGCCACATCTGACTGCAATAGGCTGATGTATGTAGGAATGTATTATGTATGTTCAATTGGGTTTCCATATGCAAGTTACGGAACCCTCGGTGGGCAAGAACGACTCGCACTTGGCTGGATTTTCAAACTTACATGATACAGTGTCCGATGGTAACTGATTGAGGGCTCTATTAAAATAGATTTTATAAATATGTATTTTATACTTTGGTAGTTCTGCTGTGCTAACTAAAACCCGCAGTAAAGTCAGTTGTCAGAGATAATTACGCCTGTATTTTTTTTAAAGGTATATTTCGCGTGTATTGAAAAACATTATATATATATATATATTATATTAGATAGAGGTATATAGGGTCTCGTGGCCGATAGCGAAATCTCAAGACGGGCTGGGATAAGGAATAACTTTCCCCAAGGAACATAGGTTGTAATATGTCAAAAATATTTTGTAATTCCATAGTAATTCAAATCTGCTAATCGACAATTTTGTATGGGTGGTCCATTATGTTTTTGTGTGTCGATCTATGTTCCTTAGTGAAAGTTAAATTCACCCTATATATTTTATGCTATGATGCAAATTTTCAAAGAAAATCATCAAACTTGATTTAAGTCTTATACATCATCATCATTGGCCTCACACGTCTGTGACAGACGATTTAATCAGTGTCTGAGGCAAGACTTTTCATGGCTGTATAAGCCGATACGGGAGCGGCATAGTTTTCCGCACGCTCTACAAGTGAAGGTGGAATTTGAGACTGGCACATGCATGTTTAGATGACGTTTTTGCCTTTTGTTAACGAGACCAGAAAACCAGGCATTATCGTGTGTTTTACGCCCATCAAACACACGCTTACGCCATTTGTCCCTATCCTCAGCAAGCTTCTCCCAGCTTTGATGGTCAATGTTAAACGCAGCCATGTCCCGCTTGGCGCAATCTTTGAAACACAACGTTTTTAGCAAATTGGTGACGGAGACCAGCTTCATTTTTTTCGTGTGGTCATCGAGTCGCCCAACAACCCGATGCTTTGCGAGCTATAACCACAGGAATCTTGACCATAATAATAATCTTGTAATAAAACTAAAAAATATATAATTTGGGCGACAACGTATAGGATGTAAGGTGTAAGGGACAGACCTTGAATACTATTAGAGTGGATTCAGACCATTAAACTTAACAACTTTCCATAAAAAATGTTTCAGGAAAACTCAAAAAAATTTGGACTTCCCATAGTAAATGCAGTCAACTGATCGTAATTTTATATGGTAGGGCAAATATTTTTTTCATGAAAGTTGTTAAGTTTTATAGCCTGCATGCATCCTATCAGTATTCGGAGAGCTGTCCCTTACACCCCGTATATTAGTTGTAAATATTTTAAAGAGGTGAACTAGTCCATGGAACTGAACAACTTTTTCCACGAAACATAGGTCAAAATATGAAATAAATGGATCTGCCATACAAAATGTTCTAGCCGACCGGGTCAATTTGTATGGGGGTGCTACACATTTTTATCTTTATATTTTGACTTACGGGAAAGTTGATTATTTTCGTGGGCTGGTTGATAGACACGAAACAAAAACTTGAAAATTCATAATTCAATGAAAACGTAATTTTTCGAAAATCAATTTTTGTCTGGGCAGGTTTTTTGGTTCTTTTTTTTTGTTCAGGAGGTCCGATTAATTATACACATGTAAACTACACGCTTTAAAAATCTTGACTTCAATTTGAAACAAATATCATTTTCAGATGGTGGTGGCGTAAAGTTACATGCCGTGTGATTAACCTGGCCAGCCCCTTGGCAGTACCTTGATTTTTATTTTTTTATCCCGCCCGAGCCGGTTTTCTATTAGGAGTCCTACAAGGAGTTTTACAATGACGGTTCATGACGTCAATAAGTGATGTGATAATACTATCCTATATTGAATAAAGAATTTCAATTTCAATTTCAAATTCAAATTTCAATTTCTAATTTAAGTACTGATGCTAAAGCTTATTTACAAAATGTTTTATAAACAAAAGTTGTTTCGCTGTTTTAGATAAAGAAATTGCTATTATTGGCCACTTTTTGCACTTCTGCTATATGTTACTATCTTGATATTCTTTTACAAATAAGACAGTCTGTAAATATATGTACGTACTTTAATATGACTGAATCGGATTTTTGATAAATAACGTGTACATCGACTTATCATTTTGCTGGTTGCAGCACCTAGCCCATGTAATCATTTTAAGCTCTTGAAGATATATAATGCTGTTTTTCTTTTTCCATTATATGAAAATTATAAAATTTTGAGATATAGATCCTATGTACGGTATGTTGACCCATCGTCTTGGGGTCTCTGTTTCTCGTTTTGTTTAATGTTGAATTTAGCTGGATTTCGGATAAAATCCTAGTATTTCGTCAGAATTCCTGATTATGCTATTCTACTGCACCATATAATATTATGTACTTAATATTATGTTTGGGTATCAGGTAGTTTTAAATATGATATTTTTCTTTTCATTAATTGTATTTATTTAGTAGAATTATTTTATAATATAACCATCCTCTAAGAAAGGGTTTTTAGAATTGTTTGAAAAGGGACAATCTTTTGTATGAAATGTATGAGCCTATGAGGCAATCTCTTTTTAATTTTCGGATAAAACTAAGGAGCTAAAGACAATCTTTTGTATGAAATGTATGAGCCTATGAGGCAATCTCTTTTTAATTTTCGGATAAAACTAAGGAGCTAAAGTTATCAAATTCGTAACTAGAACATTTCCAAAATTGCATAAAGAAGTATAAAAGGAGAAAAGTTTGTATGGACATGATTGGAAGGTTTTTATAAATCTATGAAGATGGAATTATAAAGTACGTAGGTATTTGAAAGTTATAAATAGGTTTGTTGAATTGTTCGTTGACTCGGTGTACGAAAAAAGAATGCGCGAGTGAAACCGCGGGCGGAAACGCCAGTATTAAAATATTTTCGTGATAATTTGAAAGATAAGTATGTAAAATACAAAGTTAAAATATTTTCGCCACATCAGTATTTATATAGATGGATAAAACAAAAAAAACAACATTATTTTCTTTTATTCAAACTTGGTGTTTTCAGGGTTCTGTACCTCGAATTGAAAATAACAGAATCCTTAAAGGATCACTTTGTATAGCATAGTACATACTACATATATACGATCTAAACAGTAAAGAAACTCGACCCAGTTCTGGGGATAACTGCCAACTGTCAATAGAATCGTAAGGGTTGTCACTTTCGGTAATTGTAAACTTGAACTAGCTTTTAAAATTAAAATGAAAAATTAAATTATAATTAAATTAGTAAAAAAAAGAAATTTATATAACACAATTTTATTTTTTATAAATACCTTGTATTGTACTAATAGAAAACCGGCTCGGGCGGGATAAAATAAATAAAATAAAGGCACAAGAAATCTTTACCCGTTAAACAGCATTATCTCTGAGTAACGAAGAATGGGAAAACACCTTATTCCTACGGAAATACGGGAAACATTAGATGCAATCGCTGAAGTAAGGCCATGCCATTAAGCCATATTTGACAGCTGTCAGTTCCATACTAAATGAGATGTCAACAAAGAAAAATGGACCCTCTGTCATAGCATTAGCACGAATCTGGCAGCTATCAAATATGGCTTATTGAGATGGATTTACTGTAGGTGGACTACTAATAATCGATTATGCATATACTCGTAGGTATATAACAAATTTTTAGAGACTATCAGTTTAAGTGGGATATGCTTTGAAAGAGCTTGATTTGCATGCTACTAAACCCTCGGTGGGTGACTCTGACTCGCACGTTTTATGATATACGAACCTATTCATATTGTTACAAAATTGTTATAAAAAAAAGATAATTGTGTGATACAAATTTCTTTTTTTCACAATGACGGTTCATGACGTCAATAAGTGATATGATAAATACTATCCTACATTGAATAGAGAATTTCAATTTCACGATCCAAACCTACAAGTGAAAAATGAGCAATTTGTCCAAATTTTACTGAGGCCCATTAAGTTTTCTAAATTTTCAAATAAATCCTATAACATGTTATTACAAAAAAAACTAGACGCGCTTTTAGGCAGTGTTTAAAATATTTTTCTATACAATTTGATGCTGTCAAAAACTTTTAGCCACGTCTTACTTTTTTGTAATTAGACCGATCATATTTAATTAGTGCAACGGTATAAATATTTAAAATTTGAATAATATTAGTAAAAGTAGTAATGTTTTAAAATATTATTATAAGCTTTCGTCATGAGCCTTTTTGAAAACACTATATTTAATTTAATACAAAACACAGTTTTTAGTACTTATGTCATTCGGAGGTCGTACATGCAAAATAAATTATTATTTGATCCAACAGTATGTCGTGTGGTGCCGGCTTAGAATAGCATCACCTCATATCTTGCCCGTGGGAGTCGTAAGAGGCGACTGAGGGACTCGAGGGTGTGTAATACACAATTTTCCGGATGACCCTCAAATATTTGTCAAACGTGGTGTAAATGTGAATTTTATGCGGCCGTTCATGCTCTGCCTACCCCGCAAGGGATTATAGGATCATATATATATATATATATATATATGTTTGTATGTGTATGATCCAACAGTAAATTATCTGGGCTATTTGTCAGACGTGGCGATAGCGACCGTACGTTTATTGTGCTCTGCTTACCCCACAAGTGATAAAAGCGTGATATTTTCAGTTTGATATTTTTGTATGATAACCCTTTAATTTTACATATAATATTGTTGAAGATACGGGGTGTCACGGACAGTCCTCCTTATACTGATAGGGTGCAAGCAGACCACGAAACTGAACAACTTTCCCCTAGAAACATATTTCATGAAACGAAAAAAAAAACGACCTCGCATACGAAATCACAATTAGCTGACTGCATTTACTACGAGAAGTAAAGAAATTTGTGACGTTTCCTGAAATATTTATTTTTGGGAAGTTGTTCAGTTTCGTCGTCTGAATGCACCCTTATTCGGAGGGCTGTCCCTTACACCCTGTATTTAGTTGTATATAAAATGCGTTTGGAAAAGGAATGTTCGGGAAAAAAATTAAGGTAGTGCGTGCATAGTGATTGGTTGTCAGACCATCGCCTAAAATGGCAATACACATGTAAACCTCGAGTCCCTTAGTCCCCTTTTTAACACTCACGGGGTGATTGTACCTATAATGGAATGGTACAAATGTGCTATTTTATTGTGCTTTCTTGATGGAATTGTAACGAAACACTTTATCACTAGTTTCACTATTATTTTTATTACCAAAAATGTTATTAAAGCGACCGGTTTCGTTACTTCATCGTCAGGCAACAAATTTAAAGAAATCAATACAAAACAATCGCAAGACAATGTAGATAGTGCAATATTTATATGTCGCAGAGCAATGAAAAGTTAAAAGTTGTTCAGTTGCATGCTCTGATCACGCCTGCAAAGTTTTCTGTACACCGCCCTCACGCCCTGTATGAGTTAACATTTCAAACTTACTGCTCAAAAAGCTTACACTTTTGTCTAGGTACCTACTTGCTTAATGCCAACCTCTGCGAGGCAAGTAGAAAATATTTAAAGAAATTCTGTCAAAGAATTCAAGATTCTGAATATCTCACTCTCTGTAAATGAAAGCAAAGGCAATGAAGCAGAATAAACTATTGACTATTTCGACATTTTATTCCAGCTCATAATAATTTACAAGAAAGCAATTCGCGTCAAATGTTTCCATCTATATATTCATAGTCAATAGTTGTCTAAAATACGAGGCGACAGAAACAAGAAAAAACCTAAACATTCATCCGAAGACAGGACTGCGTTGGAAATAACGACGGCAGCGGGTTCAAGAGCCAGGCCAATGAGGGCTGATGAAATTACCGCCAGACTCATGGCCAAAAAAGAACACTATGCGGCGTCCCAATTGCAACTGTATGTTGTATTTTCTCCCGATTATCAGGGACCGTTTGAAGGATGCAGCGGGGGCTGCGAGACGTGCAGGGGGGGCGGAGGGGGCACCCGCGCCGCCTCAGTCAAGCCGCGGGCGCCGCGAGGGACGCACATGTTTCAATGCCATAACCTAACCTTACCAAATGTGGACTCCGCGGCATCAGAATTCGCGTTCCTACCATAGTATTAAAGAACTACATCGCTGTTGACTGTGCGCCTTATTTTTTTACTCGGTAGCATAAGACTATCTCGGATTGTTCCCGTCTGTGGTTAATGTGAGTTGAGAAGCGGCCGCGTGTCTGCGGATCGCGCGCCCTAGATTTGGGGAGCTGTTCAGCCGTCGCTGGCTCGCTGGACCATCCCGATGCTACATTTTTGCATTTATTTACAACCAGGCAATGCTTCAGTAGACAGTAGTGCGTGTAGTGCTTAGTTTATAGTGAGATATATAACTATGGTTAGCATCTGTCATTAAATTTTACTGTCATCTCATAAAATTGTTATGTCACGTATTGTCCGCATGCGATTCGACAAGGCTAAAGCGATTTGTGTTTTGTTTCATGTACTGCAAGCGATTATTGTTAACATTTATCTTCCAATAAAACATTATACGAACTGTTAAAAACTGCATCTATTCGAGCAATCCCCACAGTACTACCCGAACCACAGTCCGACTAGCGTGATGTACATTTGTTGGAGACAGTAGTTGCCAGACTAGACTTTATCACCGCGGCTTAGAGTACAAGTTCTAAAGCTGAGTCGCCAGTAGAAACATTAAACCCGAATGTCTGTAAATTCACCATCTTATTTCTTCATTTTTAGTTAGCTCCTCCGCAATGCTTCGCTAGAGCTTTATATTTTTGTAGAAGATTATAGAACAGCGTAGCGAAACTTGTTTAATTTTGGATTTTCTATTTTATCCTTAAGTAAATAATGGTCTTGACGTGGGAGCGATAGTATAAATGACAATGATAGCAATAGGTAGCAGTGTTGCCGGTGTGGCCGGTGTTGCCGCAGCGGTGGCAACGCACGTGGCGCACCTGAAGGTAAATAATTGCTCCCACGTGGGCCACAGCTCAATTAACTTCCCAGCGAGGGGTCGGACGCATGCTCCCGCTGATGGAAAACCTTTACAACCTGATGCTGCTGTAAATATAAACCCTATTCCATTCTATTATGACGCAACTTTGGATTGTGCTAAATACGTGGATGATTTCCTGAAACAATATTTGACCTTTTTAGGATTATGAGCGATTTCTAAAAGTTCTAATTATATTCTTTGGCAAAAAAAAAAAGTAGTTGATTTGAAGAGGCATATCGAAATATGGCGAGGGCCGTAGCCAATAATTTCCCGTATCAATGACTATCCGTTTTCTGTACGTAGACAACTTAATATTCGGGACGGATCATTTGGCAGAACACATTAGATGAAGCGGGCGCGGCGTGTGTGCGTGCTTGTGCGTGTGAGCGTGGCTATGCGTGCTGCGTGCGGGTGTTTGTGTCTGGGCGGCGGGGGGTAGCAGTAAGGAGTGGGAGGGAGCTGCGGGCCGCAGCCATGTGGGCGATCGATGCGGCGCGCGTCGCTACCCGCGGGTATCATTTGCCTGCGACGGGCCGTCCGCACCCCCCGCCCGGATGCCGGATGACCTCTTGCTGCCCGCAGACACTGCCTATGATAAACTCTGACAGAGTTTGACCATCTTGATACGCGACCCATCGAAGCGTGTGAGCGTGAAGAAATTTCTTATGTAGAAAATTTAAACATGAACATCGTACAAGCCTGCATACTATTCAGAAACAATCTTGAATATTTTATTGCATCATAGACGAAAACTTCGTCGAAATGAATGACTGTAATGCAATAACCCATTGATAGATCCCCCAATACGATAAGAATGCTATTGGAATGATCATATTAATCAGAAATATATTGAGAACTGGTTAGTCTTTTTATTAACTGCGTAACCTTATCTTTTTTTAGTGTCCCCGCTTTGCGAAGAAGAGTTAGATACTTTATTTTCTGTTTCCTTTCTTTTCTTTTCGTCGTCAAATTAGTTTTCTTCGGTTGCCTGACCTTCAATAGTTTTGCGTCTGATTGTTTGTTCGTTGTGTTGTCGCCTAGTAGGACGAGGTAAACTTTGTTGGAATGAATCGCTAATGTTATTTTATTATTCTACAGCGCGTTTGCATTTTATGATAAATGGATTTATTATGTAAACAGATCGCACGTGGATACCACGTTACCTTAACATTGTTTGTTTGGATACATTTGATAATAACCAGTAGCATTGATTTAAACACAAGACATATGGGTTGCAGTCTACCTGTATAGTGACCGGTAATAAATATTTGAGGGCATAACTGAAAAAAAATCTTAAGTCGCTTATCGTTTGTACGGTTTTGTTATGTGTGTCTTTAAAGCACATATTATTTTTTATTGTATTTTAAGCTTGCGTAAATTCGCAAATAAATAATAGGTCACTACACACACGTATGTTCATGCGTCAATCCGTGTTACTACAACAAAGTTGGTCCCACTTTTAGGAAGCGTTTAAAATATTTTTCTGTACAATTTGACGCTCTCAAAAAGCTGAAACCGTATCTAACTTTTTAAAACGTAT
The DNA here is from genome assembly GCA_027580185.1 of Tuta absoluta. Taxonomy (NCBI): domain Eukaryota; kingdom Metazoa; phylum Arthropoda; class Insecta; order Lepidoptera; family Gelechiidae; genus Tuta; species Tuta absoluta. The sequence continues at coordinate 964,181 of JAQAHW010000045.1, forward strand.
GTTAAACAATATACTAGTATAGCCTATGTGACAGTTTACATAGGGTAAACACGCGGTTTGAGTCATATACATCGAATGCAAACGAAAGTGTCAGCATAAACCAAAAATGGCACAAAAGAATTGTTCAGCAATGATCGTCATTAAGGGACTTTGTAGTCAGCTATGTCGGGAACGGCGAAGGGTTTTTTGAACGTACAAAATATGACATTGCGTTTATCGATACAGTGTGCAAGGTTTTTAGACTTATTTTGTGAGAACCCTTTTATGTTAGCTGATACTACTGACAGTGCAGAATCGGACAGTGTGCGTTAGTTGTTAGGCATTGGGGAGGGCCGTTTGTTCAAATTTATATCTATGACTAGCTACTCTGCATTACCAACAACTAAGTTCTCCTGCAGATTGTGGCCCAGGGTACTCCGGGTGTGCCACTCAGGGAGGCTCCTTGCATGCACCCCTCTATAAGTGCAGGTTCATCAATACACATACGTCACTAAATATTATAAAATAAAGTCGCTTCCCGTGTCTCTAAGTCCCTATGTATGCTTAGATCTTCAAAAGAACGCAACGGATTTTGATGTAGTTGTAGGTAAAATGATGCAAGAGAAAGGTTTATAGCATAATTTGAGCCGGGTAAATGTGTTTTTTCCGCGGGAAAACGGTTAGCAGCGAGTGAAACCGCTGGGCAGGCCGCTAGTACTTAGTATAAATTTGTGTCATAAAGTCCCGTTGTATGCTTAGATCTTTAAAACTACGCAAGGAATTTCGATAAGATTTTTTAATATCCAGAGTCGACCATACAGTAACATCAGAAGACAAAATTTAAAGGTACACCCCCAAATATGTGCCGCGAGTTTTTGTAGTTTCCGAGTTAGGCATTTTTATTTTGTCTTAACTTTTATAATTTTTTCAGTGGTAGTTTTTGTTTCTGTTGCATAATCTATATTTTTTTACTTTTCAAAAGTTCTTACCAGTCGAACATTTCTAATACAGCTTTAAAAGTTGAACAACTCAGAAACTACTAGTTTCCGGCTGTATTTCGAATACTCCTTAGTATAAGGCATTTATTTTTTTCTTTTAGGCGGTGCCCTAACTTGTGCATCGTGTCATTCTTTTAACGCACCGTAACGCATGCGTCTGTCAGAAGAAAGGAAATTGCTAATTACGATTTTATTCCCATACAAATACGGCTACGGTTCGTTACGCTGCGTAACGGAGGCGTCGGTCAAGTCGTTTGACACGTAGCCGTATTTGTATGGGAATAAGATCAGAATTCGCAATTTCCATTCGCCTGACAGACGCATGCGTTACAAAAAACGGAACAACACGACGACAAGTGAGCTAACCCCATTTGCGTAACTGTTTTGTCCAGCCTGTATATTGCTTTACGGCGAGAAAAAAGAACCATTTTATTGTAGCACTGCTACGGCGTAGCAAACCTCTACAATGCTACAATTTGTAGTGTTGTATCTTATTCCAAAAATAATGATTCCTGTATGTGAGACCGCTGGGCGGTTAGCTTTGTACTGTATAAATGCGAAAAATGTTTTCTTAATATCGGGGCTGACTCCCAAGGAGAAGGCGGATTAAGTAAAAGTATGGGAAGTGGGGTAGCATGTTGCCGACGTAGCTCGCGGCCTATTAGCGGATTGTGCCGCTGCCGGCCTGACGCGGCAACGTCACCGCGCCGCGCTCGCAGGCGTATGTTGTTCTCATGTTGTATTGAGTACTAGTAGCCCAGTATGGTTAACTTATCGTCATTCAAAAATATTACCGTGTTGTTACAAAAACTAGAGCTGCCGCAGACTAAACGTACGTTTTTGCGAGCGACAGCCGGAGCATACATACCTACATAAATCACGCCTTTATCCCTTACGGGGTAGGCAGAGCGTTAACGGCCGTAAAACGGATATTAACACCACGTCTGACAAAAGTTTGAGGGTCAATCAGATAGCTGTGTATCACTATAGTGACAGGTTGTCAGCCCATCGCCTAAAATTGCAATACACGCCCTCGAGTCCCTTAGTCGCCTCTTACGACACCCATGAGTAAGAAATGGGGTGATGCTATTCTAGGCCGGCATCACACGGCAACAGCACTTTTTATAAAAATTCAAAAAAGGACCGTGCTTAATTGAAATAAATGTACAATGCCGGTTTCCGCCGGGCGACGTAGACTGCAATAGGCTGATGTATGTTTGGCAACGTCAAATTGCATAACAAAATAATTTTAACACTATCTTAACGCGCGTCTAACTTTATTGTAAGAACACCGGTGAAGTCGTCTATTTTTTGCTTATGGTTTCTGGACCATTGGCCAATCCCAACTTATTATTTTGTGTAATTTTAGGTATATTTTGCTAAAATACTTTCATTTGCAGTAGATAAAAATGATTCCAACTGGGTTTTTGCTTTGTGTAAACTGTCACATGGACAATACTGGTATATTTTATAATATTATTTTACATATCGACACTTGATAAGTTAATTCATTAAACAAGCTATTGAATAGAAAATTTACGCAAGCGTAAATAAAGGCTCGAAATGTAATATGTGCTTTACAGACACACATAACGCAATCGCACAAAAAAGAAGCGACTTTAGAATTTTTGTAAGTTATGCTCTAAACTTATGCCAGCCGCACCGGACTATAGATGTTGCCAGCAACTTTGTATGCGAGGTGTAGTGACTGGGAAGTTAAGTGTTGTTGATGTACGAGTATGCATGTGATTTCATTTTTATTTTTGAACTTATTTCATCAATCTCCACTAATTTGAATACTGACCCTAAGAAAACGTGCACATAGATAAATTCCCGCTATTTATGGAATTATCTGAGGAACATTTGACTAAGTTTGTTTCAAATAAACCGTGCCTTAGTTTTATAAGACCTATTTAATGCATTGAATTTTTTGTATGAACTCCTTCGAACTAGTTGCTGTTTTTTCCTGCGGGAATGAGAGATTTTCCTGAAGTATAAAGTATCCTCTATGTTGACCCGAGTATTAAGCTATACATACATACGTACATCCTATTGCAGTTCAATACTGGACGTAGGTCTCCCCATTAAGCTATCATTAAAAATATGTTGGTAGAGATCTGTCCAGTGGTTGTTTCGTTACACGTGGACAAACAGACAAAAAAAACTATTGTTTGAGATATACATATAACTTGGACTGAAATATGAGCAAAAACACTTTTTTTTACTATTGAGCTTGTGTTTTATAATATTGTCTTTACAGATTTACTTATTCTCTTTAGATATGGACAAAAGCAACAAAATATAGCACTTTCACGTATGTCAGATAAGATCTTATTACGGCTACGGTGCGTTACGGCTACGGCACAATTTACCAAGGGAAGAAGTTTAACTTCATAGTAACGCCTGATTTGCACACTCTTAGATACACACGCCCGACCGACCTATAGCCTTGTAGCGACCTCTGGGAGCTACTGCAAGAAGCTCACTCAAAGTGGTTCACGAGCAAGCAAGACGCATCAGAAGTTCCAACATATCTGCAAGATGGCGCCACGTGACAGAACAAAGAGCCTGAAACGCGGTATCGAAGTGATTCACCGCGCAATGCATATATACAACTTCCAATTCTATCCAGGTGGACCAATCGGTCCCCTGGCCACAACACCCGGCCAGGCGGGTAGCTACCCTTTTCCCGACTCCATCTGGAACCCTCCATTCTGCCTATTGGCATCACACCTGTCACCCGCCATATTGGTGACCCCTACCTTGGACTTCGCAGCCTTCAACACGCATCAACCACTACAGCATGCAGCCAACTACTACGTCATCAGCACCCACCGCAGTCACAGCACGGCAGCTTCACTGGTCTTCCATCATCGTCTCGACTCACCGTGGACATTGGAACCAGCACTGCTTCGCCACGCCTGACTGCATCATCACGCTACATGACGTCATCAGCCCCACTTCGCTCGCTGACGGTATCGACCTCCGGTCTTGAGGGGGAGTACTGTAGCGACCTCTGGGAGCTACTGCAAGAAGCTCACTCAAAGTGGTTCACGAGCAAGCAAGACGCATCAGAAGTTCCAACATATCTGCAAGATGGCGCCACGTGACAGAACAAAGAGCCTGAAACGCGGTATCGAAGTGATTCACCGCGCAATGCATATATACAACTTCCAATTCTATCCAGGTGGACCAATCGGTCCCCTGGCCACAACACCCGGCCAGGCGGGTAGCTACCCTTTTCCCGACTCCATCTGGAACCCTCCATTCTGCCTATTGGCATCACTCCTGTCACCCGCCATAGCCTATAACCTATACCGCTCGAGTCACAGCGAACCGCACTGCCGCTGCGAGTTTTTAGAAATCGGGAAAATAAATACCTAGAAACCTAACTATTTATTAAATAATAATATAATTCATTGTTTCTTACTATTACTTAGCATTTTTGTACCTAAGTGTGTCATAACTTAAATTCGGATTATCAAAACCGACTCGTTGTCATCCCGCTAATGTGGGTAGTTTCAAGCGGAAAGGTGCTCGAGTTAAACTACTGCTCCTTGATACAATGTGGTTACGATGCGTAATGGATGCATCTGTCAAGTCATCTTATATCAAAACATCCCGTAGCCGTGTTTGTATGGAAGTAAGATCTTAATTCGCAATTTCCTTTGGCTGGACAGACGTATGCGTTACACTGCGTTAAAAATATGCAGTGATGTACGACAAAATCCTTGGAAGACCAGCCATTTGAACGGCATCTTTAATTTTTTAGCTTTGATTGATTTGATTATCTTGTAAAACGATTCATTTGTTTGAAATCTACAATCATTTGAAAACATTTGCATTTAAGAAAAACGGGGATATTTCTGAACAATTAATTCAGCGAATAGTAAAATTAAAATTTACGTAGTGTGTTATACATATTAAAAGCCTGATAAATAAAAAACTTTACATTTAACATGGTCCGTTAAAAGGAATAAATATTTTTTAATTGTATGGACACTTTCACGACGTCACATAATTTAACTACCAACACAGGTTTCGCGTTGTTCAGCTCACATGTTATGTTTAGCAGGACTTTTTGAATTTGTGGATAACAAAAAATTGCATTTGCAAAGTAAAATGTAAGGAAAATAGCCACAAAAGCTAACTAAATCCTTCAATTTAACAGGTGTCATTCGATGTTCATTGAGTAGTCGGTCACCCAGAACCGGGATAATAACCAGGTACGCAATGTTCTAAGAATTTTGCCCGTAGACTTGTAGCCTGTAATTTCATAAAAAATGGCACTGCTTGTGACGTATTGCTTCGGAGATTTAAGCTTTTTACCAAAGAACACTGACACGTCATTCGCTGTTACCCCTAGGGGCGCGGGGTTGTAACTGGCACACACGTGCGAGCGAGATGACCAGTAGCAAATTTGAAAATCGTGCACACGTCGTGCCAGATTTTGGATAGTGCGAGGTGTCCACTAGGCGTGCTATGAGTTATGGAAACATAGAGTCAAGACATCTGACTAACTAGATTGGCAACTGGAAACGAACGTGGCGATATTTACCAACATTATTTAATGATTTAGCTACTATCTATTACTTGGAATGTCATCCTGACTGAAATCGCTGCTCTGTGGTGAAATATTTGCGACGGATAGCGGTAGCTAAAAAAAATACTTAATAAATAGAAAGGAGTAATGACGTCACCTGTTTTAGTAAGGGAATTGTAAAAATTGAACTGTGAAGTGTCCAACCTACCTACGTGGTATCAATGATAGGGCTTGATAAGCTAATTCTAAATGTTTGTTTTGTTTTTTTCCGACGTGTCAATTATTTTAGCCTAATAGAATCTAACATTCCGATTGTCATTCGTTTGCAATTTTTTTATTGACGTTTTTCTGAGATATTTTCAGTCTTTTCTTCTTGTAAACCACATACTTGCTTATTCAACTTATTTTTGTTTTGTAGAATTCTCCGGAAAGTTCACAGCATTTTGATGTTAATTTTCCCGACGGCCTAGGCGCTGATATTTCCTTATGCCTATATACTATATACACACTTATATAGCTTATAAATATAACAGTATACCTCTGTGTCTAGACGTTGCCATCATTTAGGTCAGATAAAGTGGAAAGCGGCGACTGCCACGTCATTATAATGAGTGGGACGGCTCAGCCTAACTATGGAACAAATTATTTCAACTATTTCAGCAACAGTTCTGTATTACGGAGGTCCATCTTCTTATACTTTTCGCGTGGGACACCGAGTGGTTCAACGACCTGATGAACCTCGGAAGTTGATTGTATTATTTCTTGAAATGCGTTGATTATCTGCACATATTTTAGTTTGGTCAAAAGGTACTTTTCTACATTATGCTTTTCAAGTCCAGTTCATAATTTTAAGGCAAGCAAGACCAGTGGCATATTCTACAATAAAACGTTCCGCTTGAAACTTGAGACCAAATCTGACGTTTTAAACTGAAAATATATCGAGACAAAATAAACAAGGTACAGCCAAACACCAAAGCTATAAAACTTGATCATTCGGGTTAGTACTAAATGTCAGTATTAGCATCCCACGGCACCATTACTCGCCTCTTTTTTGTCGTTGCCGTTTTACTCGCTCGCTCTTTGGGGGTTAAAAATCTAAAATCCTTGTCACAAATGTTGAAACAAATCTCATCAAAGAATATGAACTATCATACAAACTTTTATCCCTCTTTTTACCCCCTAGGGGGCTAAAGATCAAACACCTATTTAACACGTATTCACTAATTGAAACAAATTACATCAAATACTTCGAACTTTCACAGAGAGTTTTAACCCCTTATGGAACACGTTTTTATTATTTTCACTCCTTAATCACTAATCTAAAAAAAAACGCATTTAAGAATCACTAATTTACTAATAAAACACTTTTTCACTAGTTCCACTAATTAAATATATTTATTTAATTTGATATTAAACTAAATGCGACCGGTTTCGAACATCATCATCGGGCAGTTATTTAAAATCGAAACAAAACACAACAATATTATATTATTAAAATGTCGGTAGTACAATATTTTCATGTTGCGGTTCAGTGGAGGATCGATCAAAATTAGAATGTCAAGTTTTTTGTCAAATATTACGGAATAAAAAATTATGTCAATAAAATATTAAATTAAATTTATAATAATTATAAATTCAATGTCATACCTTAAAATAAAATAAAATAAAGTAATAATTGAGTACCTAATGTACATTAACATGGGTTGAAATAATTAAGAATTGGTGAATTAGAGAAACATGTCTGGTCATTTAAGATATTGAATTTCATTTTATGTCTATTTATTTCTATGGCTTCTAGTGTATCCATTTTTCGGCCTTTGGAAGCGATATGTAAATATTTAACATTTTGAGAGTCGTCAAAAGTGTGGTTATTTTCGTTTAAGTGCTCTGCAAATGTTGACGTTGTTGTCTTTTTCTTCCAGCTGGAGACATGTTCCTTTATTCTGGTTTTAAATTTTCTTCCAGTCTGGCCAACGTATATGCTCTCGCATGTGTCGCAAGTGAGAGTATAAATACCACTCTGATGCCCGATATGAATTTTATCTTTGTTATTGCATATAATGGATTTTAAGCTCTTGGTACTATAAAATGCTGTTTTTCTTTTATCATTGTCCAAAAGTCTTTTAAGTTTTTGAGATAAAGGCCCTATGTACGGTATTTTAACCCATCGTCTTGGGGTCTCTGTTTCGCGTTGGGTCGTGCTGTATAATAATTTCTCTGTCTCTCTTTTTTGTTTCCTCTTAAGGATATTGTTTATTAGAGTGTCTGTGTATCCATTATTTCTTGCAATTTGTCTAATGGTTTTTAGTTCTTGTTGGAAGTCCATATTGTTCATAGGTACCTTCACCAGCCTATGAATGAATCACTAACTTGTATACAAAAACTATACCCCTTTTTACTTTACATCCTGAAATATTATTTGATTACTTTAGCTAACTAATCAAAACTCAAATTTTGAAACAGATCGCTATAGGTTTATTTTGAAACAAATCGTAAAATAAACCTATAGTCTAAATTTCAAGTTTCTAGCATTAGTAGTCTATGCGTTGTGCGTTGATGAATAGATCAGTCAGTCGGTCAATGAGGACATTTGTTTTTAAAAGTATAGATATTGTTTTTCATAATTTGACTTCTGTTCCATAAGGAAAGTTGTTCAGTTTTATAAGTACCTTAATCTCTTTTCAGCTTTTTGTTTCTCCTTGTATGTAGTTCATTCTTCATTGTTGACGTCACGCCCTCAAAACTTTCAGACACTTTAGACTTATACCGTTCTTATACATACATACATACATACATATATCACGCCTATAATCCCTTGCGGGGTAGGCAGAGCGTAAACTGCCGCATAATACGGAAATTTACGCCACATCTGACAAATATTTGAGGGTCATTCGGAAAATTGTGTACCGCTATAGTGACAGGTTGTCAGCCCATCGCCTAAAATTGCAATACACACCCTCAAGTCCCTAAGTCGCCTCTTACGACTCCCACGGGCAAGAAATGGGGTGATGCTATTCTTAGCCGGCAACACACGGCAAACCGTTCTTATACCGCGTGCTTAAAACTTACATTGGCGATTCGAGTTGCTAACCGGACGAAAACTTTACTGTACGATAAGTTAACTGTAGCAGTAGGAAGAAATTATGTGAAAGAACATTATTAGGTATGTAGTTTTATTTCCCCAGTAACCAGTGTAAAGGGATCTACCCTTTACACAGATTTTACAAATATTTGATCCCATAGGTTGTTCATCTTTGACATATCAAACAATAGATATAAAATATTTATCCGCACATTTGTAAGGTTGCACTTTGACCGTGTATTACAAAAATATAGTTCACAGTTTCGCATCTTTTACTTTCACGAAAAAAGTTTAATTATTAGCTTTCTCCAAACAACCAAGCATATTTTAGCAAACTGTAGCTCAGTACTGCCCAAAAACAGCGCTAGCAGGGTGGCCATACAAAGTGTATTGGTGGGGGAGGACTAGAAGATACGAAGTGCGTCATGTTCAGACGTTTAATGACTACTATCCTATGTTTGGCTAAGGAATGGATGGGGAGCGTAAAGTGTGTCAGTGCACTACACTGTCACGAATCACGAAATTATGAACGAATTTTCAACATTCCCTTAAAAGTATCTAAATCTTGCGATTTACTATTTATTGAGACAATAGCGTTTCACAAGTTCCAGTACAAATTACGTTTCATTTTCCGTTTATAACATAATTTTTTTAAGTCAAAATCAAAAACTCTTTTATGATGAACCAAAATGTTGTCCAAAACGATGGTACATGACTAGCACCATGACAAACACACAGGTGGGAGAGACAGGGATAAGCGGGGGTGTTTAGGGCAGAGCAACTTGACAGAAAAAAGAAAGACCGTTTATTTGCTAATCACTAACTAAATAAGTCCCTGACAATTCACACAGCGCCATGTAACCTCAAAGTAGGCAGAGCTTGCACTATATTAATACTTATTATATTCTGTTTCTATAAGTCTGTTTTAATAAATACATATAGTTCTGAGACGAGCCAATGTCGGTGGCATTGAAGCCTATCTAATGCGTCGGCAACTTCGATGGTGCGGTCACGTATCCCGGATGGCGGAGGAGAGAGTGGCGAAGCGCATCTTTTATTCTGAACTAGAGGAGGGCAAGCGAAAGCAGGGTGGACAACTCCTCAGATATAAAGATGTTCAAAAGCGCCACATGAAACGTTGCAACGTCGAGCCCACTCAATGGGAGGGTCTGGCAGCACAGCGCCCAGAATGGCGCGGGATGGTAAAAAGGCGAATACGCGAGTTTGAGGAGCAGCGCAAAGCAGACCTCGACGCTAAGCGCGATGAGCTGAAAGACCGTCCACCTGCAGCCATTAACTACAATTATGTGAACGGCAAGCTCACCTGCCCGCATTGCGCACGAGACTTCTTAGCAAAAATTGGCTACAGTAGCCATCTCCGAGCGCATCAACGCCTCTTTGATTAGGAGTTGAAGTGGTCGCCATGGCCGAAATCAGTCGGAAAGATCATACATTGAGAACACCCAAACAAAACAAAAATATCTGAAAGTGACTTAACAGATATGTGACTTGTGAGATCGAGCCCACGACTCTCGGCGTAGCACGCAGGCGTACTCTGCTACACCATCGGGCCAGTTACTTCACAGGTTTTACTTGTCACTCGCTCTTGTTACTAAGTCAAATGTAAATCGGTCTCTCGGAAATAGATAAACTGAACTTACGATAAAGAGCCCCGATTATCTTATTTTTTAGCCATCGAAACTCAATTGTCGTTCTATTGCCATTGTGAATTTCTATATATTTTTTTTGTTACTGATAGGTTTGCTTTTGACTCTAGTCTAGGTCATAGGACAGAGATAGAGCTTACCCAGAAGAAGCCTGTTTACCTACTCTTACTTTAAAGATATAAGGGTTGTATGCGTTTGGAAACACAGACGCAGGTAGTGAGTTCCACTCTTTAGCAGTGCGCATTATAAATGATGACTGGAAGCGCTTAGTCCGAATTATTGGAAAGGCAACCAGGTACGGATGGGATCAGGCGGTGTGTCTGGATGTCCAATGGTAGAAGGGAGCTGGTGGAACAAGGTCATGAAGCTCTTGAGCACACTCTCCGAAGTACAATCTGTAAAAAAACCGAGAAGCAGGCGATGTGCCATGTGTTCTCAAACTATTAGCGGAATAAACCACACACTGACACAACTGAGACGTTTTTCGAATAGCGGAATTCGGCCCTAGGACCGTTACTTATTACTTTTTACCTGAGACTTATTTCTTGATACTTCTTACTTGTTCTAACCACTAAGCAAAATGTAAGTAGATCGTCAACTTAGGTGAGTTATTGCTGAAAATTGGAGTTGCTACGAGCTACAGATTTCATTGCAATATTTTTCGTAGACATGTTTCAGATTTGAATAGTAAGAACTAAGGCGGTTTTTCCACGCACCGCAAGATTTCCTAGTATTTTTTAATTCCTTTTGAAAATCCTTTAAAAATAATCTGTATACCATGGCACACGTAAACGCATCAAATTGCGGCTGTCACAAATCGCAATATCATGCGATGCGTGTTCGATGCACCTTTCCTCAATAACCACAAAAAAAACATATTTTTCGCGGAAAATATTATCGTTTTTTTTTCACAAATACATTGACAATGTTGCAGTCTGTACATACTACCGTACCTACTGTAACATACCATCAAGAACAATTCGGGACACACCCCAAGAACCTCATAATTTTAACGAGGTCTTTTCTATAAACAGTTCTCGAGCCTTTTATTTAAAAAAAGTACATTTCTGTCAAATTCATTTCATCTGTTTTAAGTATGTAACATTTCAATGGAAAGAAACTTTTTCACTTTAGCTCAGCGCCATCTAAGTACTTACGCTTGAAGATTGTTTAGAAAATTGCCCAATAGATTGTACATTGAACCCTCTAGGACTATGACTATTCGTCTGTCTGTAGAAAAGGGTGTGTGGTATTCGGTACTGTGACAAGTCTGCAATGCAGTGGAAATGCACTCTTATTATTAGGTTAAGGCGGTTCTCCTACTTGTCGAATTCCGATCTTATCCCAATACAAATACGGCTGCGGTGCATAACGGATGTGGCGAACGACTAAAGGCCCTGATTCATCTGAAAAGTTTCTCCCTTTTTTTTCAATTGACGATTATTTTTCACTTAAGTTATCGCCAGATTTCACGGTTTTTCCGACGTAGAAACAAGAGAAATATCGTTACAATGTCTAATTTAGGTATTCGTACTAGAACAGGTATGTATTTTTTTTATACTTTAAAACTGTAGCCATGAAATTGAAAAAAAGACTAATAGAGGTTTGGTTTTTTTCTATTGTGTAAAATTTGCATACATATAGTTAATTTGTGAAAGTTTGTTAAATTGTGTAACTGATAGATATATGTTATCTCTTAGATCCTCGACAATCACATATATTCTTTTCAGAATTTTATGGCTGTAATTGTCCAAATAAACTGGTTTTAAAAATCTTGCTCGCGCTTAATCTTCGTCAGACAAAGACGGATTCGTAATTTCCTTTCGTCTGACAGACGCATTCGTTGCGGTTCGTTAAAAATACGCAGCGACGGACGACAAGTGAGAAAACCGCCTTACCACGAATCACGTGCGCAAAGAAGGAAAGAGTTCGCCGGGACCATTTAGTGACTTGAAACTTCCTACTAATATGACTCTGGCCATCTGTCTGTCTGTTAAGTTGTGTGAGGGAGCTGTGTAATGGGCGCTCCTAATGGCCGTGGGTGCGGCAAATGGCCGGCCACGTAATTGTTTATCAATTTGGGTGGTTTTATTTGCGTTGGTCGTGGAATTTTGAAAAATTATGTTTTACTGCATTGTACATAACTTGCGCCGAAAGTTTTTTTCGTCACTTTCAGACAATCAGACCTCAAAACTATCGCGATAGACTCGATCGTTCATTTTGATGTTGTTATAACTCATAAGTTCATTACAAAATTCAGCAACTGACGTATCCGCATTTCGACCCTTACTAGATTTTTAAGCAACGGTTAGTCGAGTATGGGCTGACAACCTGTCTCTATGGCGATACACAATTTTCCAAATGACTCTCAAATGTTTGTCAGGCGTGGCGTAAATGTACGTTTTTTGCGGCCGTTTACGCTCGGCCTACCCCGCAAGGGAGAAATTCGTGATATACGTATGTATGTATGGGTATACAGCGATTGTGGTTGGGAATGTCGGAAGAGAAAGACCTCGAAGAACCTACCACAATCAGATCGGGGATGTTCTAAAGAAATGTCAGATCGAAAGCACCCTAAACCGACAAGCATGCATAAAAATGATGATGAATGTTGTGTGGTGTGTCAAGATCGTAGCAAGCGGAAAGATGTAGTCTCTGCCTACCTCTCTGGTAAAAAGGCGTGATTACTGTATGTATGTATGAATCAGAGCCAACTTCTCACATGACATCAACAATTAACGACGGATACAAATATTCTGAATTTTTTCAAAGAACATTTCAACACGAAGTTTTTTTTATCGGAGAATCCATTCATTGGGGATAATCCTAGTGTCATGTTTCGCTGTGAGGTGTTGTAGTGTCTTTAATCCGGCTCAATGTTCGAAAACATTAATCTTTTCACTGTACGATCAATCACAGTTAAGTGGACTAGTTCTGTACCATGGATAATGTTACTTATGACTCCTTCACGAGCAAAGTTTTGTGCAATTGACTGTAGTTCTAGTTGTATTGTAAGAACATGAAAGTAGTAAAGTTACACCTGCTGCTACTTATGCTTTTTCCCGTGGGAATCGTCTTTGCCCGTAGTAAAATGTCGAATATCTAGTACCAGCAGAATGGCCACTACAAAACAACACGCGTACAACTTTTTCTATAAAGCTATTTCGTAGCTCGTACAATTTAGCTAGGACTTTTCGTAATAAGGTGAATCTCGCACACACTGCACATTACTCTGGTTTAAGCCCAAAGGATATAATAAAAGCAGGGTTATTTTTCTATTAACGGATCGGAAAACCAAGGGAAGGCAATCATGTTGTTACATTTCTCGCAAGATTTTCGCAAGTTATTGAATTGAGGGATTGTAAGGAATCACATAGAAACACCGCTTATCACGGCACTAGATGTCGCATCGCCGTGTGGCTGTCACATTCCTCATCTGCATCCTCTTCCTCATCCGCATCCTCCTGTTTTAAGCTTGTTGCTTCCTCTTCTTTGTAACAGCTTCCTCATCAATACTATACAGGACATAACTTTCTTCAAGGATCAGCTGTTCTATACCATGCAGTCGGTCCATCGAACCCAAATGCCTTGGCGAACTATGACTTTCTGATCTGATCAAGCATCTTCAGATTGCGTCTCTTAGTTCATACATTAGTCGCCACATCATTTAAATATTTAACAACTTAATATTTTCTTGAGTTTGCACACAACTATTACTTATCACAATAAAACAATTTTTAATGGACTTTAGTTATCGCATCAACTTGGACTCTACTGATTTGATAACGCAACGGTAAAAACCAGTTTTAACATCCTGCAAGACCGAGTTACGGTATCAGCATTCTGCGTAGAACCGGGTTTTTACGCTAGGCAATTAAGTAATAGATAGCGGTAGATCAAAAATAATTTAAATTCTTAATAATTACGTGTAACACCTTAGTCAGCCGTGACCACGAGCTCTATAATAAGCTCGAAACGTAGGAATAGTAACAACCAAAATAAACACAATTTAAGTCCGTTTAAAATTGTTTTATTATTATTATTATCCATTTATTGCACACAAGAAACATTACAAGAGACATAATATACCTCTACAAAGAATGACGACACAACAGGACCACTTATTTCTACTAAGAAATTTCTTCCAGCTGACCTACACAAAGTGATAATTTGGCAAGGCAATAAGTACGTCGTTGTCAGTCATATGAGATATGTGCTTTGGTGCTGTCGGAAATGCATCTACAATCTTCTAACTATCCTTCCATCTAAACATAATAATAAAGCCAAAGAGAGTCGAAAGTAAGTACAAATAAGATATTAAAAGAAATTACATGCCGCCGCCGTGTGCGAATGAAGTCGCGGACACCAGCTCGTAATAAATATCTAGAATCCTAGGTATGCTATCCTGACTCACGCTTTCTTGTTTTTTGTAATTTATTCCCACTGATCGCACAAAGGCCATCGCGCGCCATCTTTCTTGTTCGTGCTGCTGACATGGAGGTGACTCTTTTGTCATTCGTTTATTTTATCACTTTTTCGCGGTGTTCCATTGACATGTTACATTTGAAGTAAACTATTTTATAGTTTCGTGGGAACACACATAATTACTCAAAATATTAACGGGGTAATTGCGGCGATACACTCTTTTAACGGAAAGACACTGCGAGTTTATACTATCCTGATAACTTTCGAGTGAGTTCCGGTAGTGATCGTGAGAATCAGAAGAATAAGGTATGCAGAAATGCGTCGGTACCTATGAAAATTAAGACTCCATCTACCAACCCGCAAAACATGAGTCACATTTGATGTATGATTCAATAAAACACTTGAAATCTTTTCAAACCTGTCACAAATTTAAACCTACCACATATAGCGTTAAGTACGAATGATGTTTATCGCTCAAACGTAAACAAAACTTCTGTCACCAAAGATCTAGCTTTATCTGAAACTGGTATCTGCAGTAGTTTTGATAGAATTTTTAATTTAATTTGTATAAGATTCCCTTAAATAGGGTGACCACACAGAACTCTTATAGTCTCCCAGGTAGCACAAATTGCTGCACAAGCGCTTAATTAAAGCTGCCATGAAAACCCAAAACTGTATAAAGGTGTAGAGATTGCCCTTAATAAGGTGTTAGCAGTGCTGTGAACTCAAAAAATGGCCCCAAATTATACAGCCTTTGGTATTACAAAGGCTGGATAAAAGTTGAAATAAGACTTGTCATAGGCTTTAAAAGAGGTTTATTATGGTATTATGATATGTTTAATTCTGTACAAGGCTCCCATCTTCAGCTCTTGTACAGCTTGTTACCTTTGCAACGTTGTTTTTACATTTTCTTTCAGCTTTTTTGACAATTGTTATTTTTAATAATAATATTAAAAAAGAACATCCATCTTAGACGTTATCGAAGCAGACTCCATTTTAAATGTAAAATTATATTATCATATGCTGAATAAGTGATCATAGTGCGTTCATAATGCGAGTGCTACTTGATCGTGTACTTTATACCAATTATCTAACTAAATTTTCATGCGCCGTTCAAATAATCAGATTTTAATCTTAAAAATGTTTAGAAATACAAAGAGTACCTATAATTATTTACGTGTTTGAACTAATGTTATATTCATCCCCCTTATGAAATTATTTTCTTTACAGTTGATGTTTAAATTAATGTTTGAAAATGTGATTTCATAGAATCTACTTTATTTATTAAAATACAAATCTAATTCTTTTTAGGCTAGATATGGCTTCCATATAGTGTTCAGCTTATATCGTAGAAAAAATATTTTGTGACTCTTTTGGCTGACTAAAATACCGTTAATCAACCATTGACTTCTTATGTTACTTTAAGAGACTTTTAGTCATACTTCTAGTTGTATGTTGGTATTGGATAATGCAGTTCTAATGACTTCAGCGTTATATTGTATTATAATACCTATTGTTCGCAGCCAATTCCGGATTTCTAGCAAAAGCAAATTGTAAATTTGATTTAAGACCAGTCAATAAGTTATTAAGCGCTAATATAAGTTAGATTTATAATATGTCATGTAAAAATTGTAGAATAAAGGCCTTTTTAACTTTATTATTTATTTTAATACGTTAGCAGGATCTGCAGTCTGAACAACCATTTTAACAATTGGATTAAAAAAGCTGTAATAGGGTGCCAATAAAAGCAACGACTTTTTATGTGGTGTATCCAGATATAAAAAACTGTTTAATTGTATTAAAAAAATACACTGTAACTCTTTGAGAATTACAAAGCACCTGCAAAATGGCGTTAAAAAACTTCTCAAACAAAGCTGTTTAAAGGTACAACTTCATACGCGTCATCAGCTAAAGGAATTATTATTTTCTACTTAGGCAGCTGCAAGCTGATATAAGTATTTTTTACACACCTTTAAACAAAATACCCTACAGTGGTTCCTAATTACACCGCATGTACGTCAACAGGTGTATAAAAGTTTCCTTCAATGCTTACTAACAGCTTTTAACGTTAAAATACCCTTCGGTCACACTGCTAAGCAGCTGGTGTTACAAAAGAATTGTCTTTCACCATTAAACAGCAAAAGACTTTAATAAAAAGTAATTATAATCCTTTAAACAGCCGAAAGCTGATATAAATATTTTTGAAGTGTCTTATGCAGACTATTGAATTTATAAATATTTTGAATGCTTCTTATCAGCTTTGAGTAGCGGCCAGAACCGCTATACATCTTTAATTACACTTTTAACCTCAAGTAGGTAAAAAATTCGACAATTAATCAGCTAGTGTGTTACCTGGGCTGTTCCCGACAGGACGAAAAACTGCTGACCACGAACTAGTGGGACGGACACGTACGTTCGTGCACATAATAAAGTACTCGGCATACTATTGTCGATTTTATGCATACAAACGGCAATATCTAACACAGTATAGAAGACTGTTCAGCGGTATGGTTCATAGAGGTCAGTGCGTCGAATATTCAGCATGTTTTTAACCGTGTTCTATCACTCTTTTCGGTTTAAACCGGCTGATCGTTGTTATCTAGGTATAATAATAAGTATGATATGGCTTTCTAGGATATTTTTTTCTTTTTTAATGCATTTTTGTAATAAAAAGTAGATACTCTACCCTTAAGGTGTTTGATTGAGATTGTTTAGTGGTAAAGTAATGTGATATAGTGATTTTGGTAGGTAGGACTATGTAGTTTGGTTTTAACATAGTTAGAATTTACCGCGTCGCTAGGGTTCATTGGATCGTTCATTTAAATCTGGCCGCTACCTTTGGGTCGTTACGGTTTTTCGGGTCGCTAGGGTTCTTTCGGTCGTTAGTGTTCATCAGGTCGCTAGGTTCTTCTAGGATTTAGGATATTTGGGTGCTTTAGGTCGTTAGTTTTTATCATAAACCCTTATATCCTTATAAACTCTTACAACCTCTAAGGACCCAATAATTACCAACAACCCGACAGCGCTTTTTATAGCTCAAAAGTCGCGTTTCCAGCTAAACATCAGCGCTACAGCTTAAGGTTACGGCATATGCTGAATTGGACGCCGATTCAGTCTCAATCATAAGTGTGTATTGTGTATTCTACGTACTTCATGTAGGTATGTATTTATTTGCAACTAAATAAGTGAACTTATATAGTCATGATGACACTTTGATTTACGTATAAAATATCCATTAATTTTGCCCGAATTGAAGAAACTACGCATATATTATTACCCCCTTCTCTGCACTGGTTTTTTAGGGCTATTTCCCAAATTATGATTAATTTAAAAATATCTATGTTGGAAAAATCTTAGAATGCAATACAATACAAATGCTTTATTTGTAATTTGTAAAAGTAAAAGTCGGTATAATTTAGGCGGAATTTTTGCTGAGGTAGCAATTACTACAAGGCAATCTTTGATTAAAATTATATTCTAATGTATTTTTTTAATAATTTAATTATTTCGGCCGTGTGATGCCGGCTTAGAATAGCATCACCCCATTTCTTACCAATGGGTGTCGTAAGAGGCGACTAAGGGACTCGTGGGTTAGATGTGCAATTTCAGGCGATACTCAGTTATCTGATTGACCCTCAAACTTTTGTCAAATATGGTGTTAATATCCGTCTTACGGCCGCTTTGCCTACCGCTTATGGGATATAGGCGTGATATGTATGTTTTAATTATTTACTAATAAAATGTTTGCCAGTCCCTACTTGTGAATTCTTATTTACGATCTATATAAAAATTACTTTTATCTATCCTCAAAAGCTTATCTGCGATTACACAACCAACACCCCGAAAACCTACACCAACAAAAAAAAAGTCGGGCAATTTGAATGTCTATTAAAAAAAAACTACCCCTTGCAGTTCGGCGGGTGTCATTGAACTTAGCGCTCGGCGCCAAACCGGCGTTGCCCGTCGAGAGGATTCCACTTCACTCGAGTCGAAACTGTACACTCTTAACGTACTAAGTCTTAACACTATTGGTATCCCAGAACAATTATGCCGCAGTTGCTCTCACCAAAGATCGGTGACATTACATATCAGTTCTTCTTCTTGTTTTCGTGTGGGATACCGAGTTGACAAACGACCTGCGCCCCGATTATGTTATTTCAAGTAACTGTTATGCCAACGAATGTCAATTGCCATTTTAATTCGACAGGGATTTTCTATACTTCAAACTGTTAGCAGAATACTAAATGACCAAAATTGTCCCACCATTGGCACACAACTTAAACGGATTTATTTTATCAGACTTTTGTCAGAATTTTTCAACCGCCTACTACTACTAGTAGGTCTCTGACATGGTTGAGTAACGGCCGCCGTTTAAGTAATCATAGACATCAACCGGGACCGACGGCTTAACGTGCCCGAAGCACGGAACCATCTTAATTACGGACAATCAGGTGGTTCAGCCTGCACTTCCTAACCAGACTGGGAACTAATTATTCACAAAGTGAAGTATCAGCTTTGTGAGTGCTCATTCAAGAACCGGGAACCTTTGCGCCGCAGGCTGTTGCACTACCACTGTGCCACATCAGCGCCATATCAGTAAGCAAATTTATCATCTGGTTTAGCAGGTTTTCATACATACATATATTACGCCAATATCCCTTACAGGGTAGGCAGAGCGTAAAAACGAACATTTACGCCATGTCTGACAAACATTTGAGGGTCTTTCAGAAAATGTGTATCGCTATAGTGATAGATTGTCAGCCCATCGCCTAAAAGTGCAATTTAGCGGGTTTAGCATTTTCACAATAAGCATATAACACATTTTTAGCATAAGTTTTATTGTCATTTTCTGCGTAAGATTTGCCTTGAAAAAGCAGAAAAATGCTGATATTCTTATACAATTCCACACGATGTATTTACTGCGCTGTAAGGTAGGTATGTGGCACAGTGGTAGTGCGACTGACTGTGACGCAAAGGTTCTGGGTTCGATTTCCGGTGGGGCATTCACAAAGTGGATATTATCAAATTGTGAATTTGTTTTCAGTCTTGCTAGGACATTGCGGGCTGAACCACCTGATGGTCCGAAAAGAAAGATGGTCCCGTGCTTCGAAGTTCACGTTAAGCCGTCGGTCCCGGTTGCTGTATATGATTACCTACTTAGGTTGCGGTCGTTACACAATCATGTCAGAGACCTACTTCTAGTAGTAGGCGACGCGGTTGAAAATCTTTGTCAACACGATTCATCGAGTCGTTCGACGACTCCGTGCCCCAATCAAAAAAAAAAAGTTAGTTTCTCATCAAAGGGACTTATGATGCGGTCTCTCATACTGAAACTGTTAATATAGATCAAGAAAAAATGAATTGTATCTTACAAAATTTGGGTATAGTTAGAGTTTTATTTACGACGTACTTGAATTTGTTATAATTATATTGATAACATAACAAATTTAATATAACAAAAAGTATAATGACATTTTAAACTTCTTTCACTTATTTGTATCTGAAATTATGTTAAATTCTTGCATGTAAGATACGCGATACCTAATCTTTGCCATATCTGTGCTATAATTCTAATTTTAGTTAAATCTCCTGATAGCACTCTCTACATACATACATACATATATCATATCTTGCGGTGTAAGCAGAGCGTAAACGTCCATAAAAAACGAGCATTTAAGCCATGTCTGACAAACGGAATTATTCAGAAAATGTGTTTCACCATATAGTGTCGGGTTGTCAGCCGATCGTCTAAAATTGCAATGCACATATTGTAACCCTCGAGTCTCTTAGTCGCCTCTTACGACACCCACGGCAAAGAAAAGGGGTGATGCTAGTCTAAGCCAGCTTCACACCGGAATCTAAGCCAGCACCACACGGCAACTCTCTATAATAACGATATACCCATAGGTCAATTGCCACAAGAAAATTCAGAATAAACATACCTATAATATAAGAAATTCCGCCATAACTCAATCCCACAATGAGATCCAGTCGAACAATCTTAATCGCCCCAGTCGACTATGATGACAATACTAGTTATTTGGAGCTAGTATACTGTACCAGTGACTGAAATATACTACGTTTGTCTGCGAGGACATTAAATTCGCAATAATGCAACGCAATTGCAGAGTTGAACGCAGCTTTGATCTCGCCGCAGGGCTGACAACTGCACTAAATAGATTTATATATTTTTAAATACTGCTGTTTAGTTATCTCCACCCACCACGCCACCTCAGGTCCAGTAGTCTGAGCACTGGAGCGCTTGACGCATCCATATGTCTGTCAGACGAAAGGAAATTTCTATTTTCCATCCAAAAACAGATACCATGGCACACTGTAACGCTGCATTTTGACCAACGTGTTTGACAGACACATCCGTCAGTCCGTTAAAGTGTGGAATTTTCCTATATCTTGGATTGATCATCATGGGTATGGATTTGGATTTTCATAAGTCAATAATTAACCCAATAATTCTGATAAAAATCTAGTCGCATCACTGTTTAAATTAACCTTCTTCGTTTTCTCCTAGGTAAATCTCTCTTTAAGGGTGTCTCGAATGGATCAACAACATGTGAAAGATACCTGACATGAATACCAACAATTTAATTTGGGTAGTTCTGGAAAAAACGCTAGGATGCCCTGGTTTCGCAACTTTTTATAGATTTTGCAGATTTCTCTATCGTTTTGATTTCTTTGCCGTCAGAGTTGGTATATTTGGGGCTTTCGCTGCAAATGATAACGTTTTTAACATAATATCATTTTTGTAGAATAATGTTTTTAGATGGTTCACAACTCTAAGATTGAAGTTAACGGGTCATTCGAAAACTATAAAATTCACTAGCATGGAAAAATTGTATTTAAAATTGAAACCAAGAACTTTAGACAGTTTAAATAATTCAGTTTTGAAGGTAAAACGGTTATACTGGACAGCATTCAGTGCATATTTTCAATTAAAGGGGTATAACTTTGTACCCATAAGGTTTACGTGTAGGTTTAATACGTAGCAATTTGCAAAGCTAATTAAGTTGGGCAATATTTGTAAATAATGATCAAAAATTTTCATTTAAAAATACCTGCAGTAGAATAATTAAAGGGTAAGGGTTTCTGGAGAGAAAATTTTTAGTGTTATGGTTAAAACAAGTAATCAAAATTTCGTAATTAAAAATAAACAAGATTACCTAGATCTTGAAAAAGTTTTATCATTTGCACCGACAATATTAAGACTAAATCACGGTAGAGAGCAACACAGTCACTGATTAAATCTCCCTAAGACGTTTTTGTGTAGTGGGTAAGCAGAAACTTACAGCGCTAATTATACGTTCATTCCTAAAACTCGACTGATAACAAATCCTTCCTCACTTTTACTTGTTGTTCTTGTTTCACTTGGATGAAAAATTAGGATAATCCTATAACAAAAACTACAAACAACTACTTATTTACCTAAGAATGGTAAGCGACTCAAATATTTCCAAAAATTTAAGAATAGATAATGGTATAAAATTAATTTTGTAGACACTTCCTGCTATTACCAAGTCGAAATTATAGTTATACTCTTAATTTTTGGACTTACAAAGTAAAATACTGAAGTTCCAAATAATAACCAATATACCGATAAAACTTTGAAAAAAAAACATTTAATTAATTTGTAGTAGAAGCTGTTAGGTACTATTTCTTGTAGTACTGATGCAATATTTTATATTTATTAAGTGAAGTTAAATACCACCCAAAGTATATTTATAACTAATCAAGTTCATTCTATAATAAATACAAATTCAATTGTCCATTCCAGCAGTGGGCTGTTAAAGAAAAAGAAGGAACTGTACGTACATCTCCTAAAAGTTCCTAAAGTATCAGTCAATAGACTAAGTATTATAAGCAGAAAACTCTTAATTTTATTTAAAGTAGATTTATTTATTTTCAAAAAAAAATTAAACAAATGTTGTTCTAATGAACCAAATTTAGCTAAATTCTCGCTTTTATAATATAAAAATTGCAGTACTTATCAAAAGTCAAATAAATAAAAGTAGATCTTTCCTCCACAAGAATATAAGCTAAGATATTATTACCACATTGCTTGCAAATAAAGTATCTTTTTCTTTTAAAAATTATGTGTAGTTGAGTGTAAGTGTGAGTTTAGCTATTCATTCATTTTGCAGATGACAAATTATGAAGTTGATCTCTAAGAAAATAATCCATTGGAATACACAGTAAATTTTGTCGTTCCTTTTAGAATACCAAACACCATCCTCACAAATCTTCTTAAGTATATAATCTAAAGGGAAAGAAAGCGTAATTGCAACTTCTTGCATCTGTAAAAATAAAATAAAGATTAAACCTTTAAAACATAATCAGAATCCCTTTCACATAGTTTACAAACTTTACAATCGAACATCCACCATCAATAAAAAGTTTCAATCTCGCGTCGTCTAACATATTACGCTCAAACACCTATCATAAACAGCCTTCCAATTTTCACTGTAAAATGTACAGCCCTAGACCAGTGGGGGGGTTTAGGGGTGGGGAGAGCGAGGAATCTTGGCATGCTCGCCTCTATGTATACTTGTTTCTATGGCGGTTTATTTTGCCCAACTTAAAACATTAGAGTTTGACCGATTTGGCGTTAGTGGTAGAGTGGTACAGGATTTATCGGATTTTCCATATTTTACGGAATAGAAAAAAATAATATTTGGCTGCGCTATTTAAACAACTCTGATGTCATGATCACACTTGATAAACTCGTGAGTTAGTTGGTCACATAAAAGGAAATCTTACTTGCGCAACAAATATTTGCATAATATTCCAAAGTCAATTAAACACCATGCACTTTCGGAATTGCAGTTGGGACGAAGAATGTTTGTTGCCACGCTGCGGTTTGGCCTTAGATTTGATCCTTCGTCAGATTATTAAATTAGGTAGGGCGAAACCGGACCTTAGCATATCGGTCGTTAGTTCAGTTTTGTTTAAATAAATAATACATTTTTATAACAAACCATATCAGCATCTTATCTATGCCACTGCTTTAACGAGTATGCCATCGGGTCGTTGGACGACTCGGTGTCCCACACGAAATCAGAGCGAGTATGCCACTCGAACGGTTAAAAATGAGCGCCAAAGTTTGGTATGCTTATTGCTATTTATCATCAGTACACTATACTTTGTCTGTGTGGTTTTGTAGCATCAATCGACTTAAGAATCAATTACTATGTACAATAACTTCTGCACATTTATATGCATTATCGCTGAATTTTCTTGCAGTATGATACACAAAACAGGTTTTTGTAAATATATTTTATTGTCATTATCAATAATTCAACATCTATATTGTATGCAAAGCGAGTAACTTAATGATATACTAAGTAACTTGTATTACGAGCAACTTAATGACGCATTATGTAACTCGTATCACAGACATGTATTGTATGTTATATGCGTTGCTTAATTATTTAATTAATAACTCGTATTACCATACAATATTGTATGTAAATACATACATACTTAAATATATCACGCCTATATCCCTTTTGGGGTAGGCAGAGCGTGAAAGGCCGTAAAAGGAACAGTTACGCCACGCCTGACAAACATTTAACGGTTGTTTAGATATTTGTGTATCACTTTAGTGATATTGAGATATTGCAATTACACACGTCGAGTCCTTTAGTAGCCTTTTACGACACCCACGGGAAAGAAATAGGGTGATGCTATTCTAAGCCGGCATTACATGTAATACGAGTTCCTACAATATTACATAACATATTGATGTTATACTATATGTATAGCTTAATTGTTAGGTATTGGAGATTTCCCCGCCTGGCTGGTAGATATCATCATAGCTATGTGCCTTGGTAGTTTTTTTAGTTGCTGGTGTCATATCTGGAGCAGCGACTGCCGGCGTGGTAAGTGAAACAAGAACCTCCATCGTCGTATCTGGAACATTTTCTTCCGTAGTTACTGGATCATCTTCTGCCGGAATAACTGGAATAGTTGCTTCTGGTGTCGTAACTGGAACAGTAACTTCTGGCGTAGTAACTGCACGCGTTAAATGTAACTTTCTGAACGTAACACGATGAGCAGCGGGCTTAGGTGTGATAGTAAAAGAATCCAGAATGTTGTCCATGTCACCAATATCTTTTTCTGTGAAAGTACAAGATTCCAGGCATTGTATTTCATCAGAAAACTTGTTGGATGTGGTACAACCTTTCCATTGTGATTTGAGGCAGGTTTTTAAAGATTTTTTAAACGTGTAAACAGTAGTTGGCTGAGCACCACAGTCACTTGTATTAAGTTCTCCTTCGCAGGGCTCTGAAACAAACAAATTTTATAAATATGTGTGACTGAGGAAGATACGTCCAACAGAGCGAAGTGGAGAGAGAAAACCAGAAAGGTAGACCCCACCATCAGATGGGAATAATCATTTCTAAGGAGAGAGAGAGAGATGTGTAACTGCAAATCTATTGGGTGGACTGGGCCGATGGCGTAGTGGATAGTACCCCTGCCTGCTACGCCGAGGGTCGTGGGTTCGATCCCCACAAAACACAAATATTTGTTAAGAAATTATCAAATATTTGTGTTTAGTCTGGGTATTTCTATGTATTTATTTACAAAAAAAAGAAGTATATAAGTATTAATATCAGCTATCTAGTTCCCATAGTACAAGCTTTGCTTAGTTTGGAGCTAGATGGCGCTGTGTGTGAATCGTCCAGGATATTCATTTATTTATTATTATTACTTTGTGGTTGAATAAAGTCGTGGTTGGAAAGTGGTAGATAGTTAGGCATTGAAAGAAAATATGTATTTCAATGCATATAGTTGCCACGGATGTCTACAGAATACAGAATATATATTTGTAGTAAATGTGGTTATACATCGGTGGTTTACAATTAAATAGTCACACACATTCAACCAATATGAAATTAATTGGTATACAAATATAAATAGAGAGAGGAGAGCCTAATAATTTAAAGTATACTTAGTCTCAACAATAATTATAATACAATGCTTAGTCAAACAAAATTGACAAAGATAAAATCAATTAATTAGAGATTTAAAACAATAATAAATTACAAAGTCATTTTATGTCAGAGGAATACAATACATTTTAGAAATAATATTATTTAAACGTCAAAACACAAAACATGAAATAGACAAAATTAGCGACCTTTACACATCATAAACTCTTGAACACTGTAGTAACATCCCCCCTCACACAATAATTCAATATTCACAAACTCAGGACGTAAATAGCACGGAACCAGAATCTTTACCTGTAGCCAAAATTGGTACTTTAGCATATAACCCTGAAGTCTCTTCTGAAGAGCTTTTGGTAGAGCACTGTAGTGCCGGTACCTCTACATTAATCTAATAAATCATAATGCAATATCTAAAGAGATAGCTCGTTCGTTTTATTGTTTTTTACGACTCGATAACGGAGTTGCAATGACACGCAGAGACCCTAAAAAGTTGCTAAAAATGAGTTCTAAACTGAGATAGAATTTCAACATTATACCTTGATTTTTCGAAGGTTCGTTTTCACCATAGTTTGATCTTAGTCTTCCAATACAGAAGTGTGAACAGGTCGTTTCACTTTCAAACCTGAAAAATGGAAAACATATACTAATACAGCAACGTAAAACGTCAATAAAATAAAGGAATTTAAAGGAAAGGCTACGCGGAGAACAATTTTAATTTTTCTAGCACGGAATGTATGTATGGTGACTAAGGGACCTGAGGGTGTGTTTGCAATTTTAGGCGATGGACTGACAACCTGTCACTGTGACGATACACAATTTTCTGAATGACCCTTATGTATTTCTGAGACGAGGCGTAAATGACCGTTGTTTGCGGCCGTTTACGCGTGATAAGTCTGTGTGTATGGAATGCACAACATTTCAAATTTCTAACAAGACTCTATTATATTTTTAATAGATAGTTTATCGCATCATTAAATAAAGAACAAGTTCTTTTTATTTTATTTTGTTTCATAATCAGAGATTTTAAATTTTAAAAAGTGATAGCATAGTTCCAACAACTAGGACTGAAAACAAAATTCGTTTGCCTACCTTTATTTAAAAAAAATACTGATTGACATTGACAGATGAATGAATGAAGTTTTCTCCACTGTTTTTTTTTCTACTATAAGCAAAGGATTTTTTCATGGTAATCCTTACTTTGGAAGTATTTACAACTTTTCAAAATATTTCAGAAACGATTGCATTAAAAATTATGAAAATATGCGTACCTATCTTAATAAGCATCCCAAACACTCTAAACGATATATGTATCTTTTGTATCTGACGTAAAATGAAATGTTGTGGATTGTACACTTTGAATGTAAGTCACAGTATTTAACCTGTTGTATGTGGGGCACCCTCGCCAGTAGCGGACCTCACACCGGGAGCCGGGCTTCCAGTAATGGAACACCGGTGTGGGCGCGCCACCGCAATCACTTCCGTTAAACGGATACAAACAGTATGGCGCCGGTACTGAAACAAGTACTTGGAAGTGACAGGTTAAAACAAATATATACAGGGTGTAAGGAAAAGTACTGCGTTCCTTTTAAAGGATGAACCAGCCCATGAAACTGAAAAACTTTCCTCAAGAAACATAGGTCGAAATATGACGACCTCACATACAACCGGACTTAGTCGGCTGCTACATTTTGTATGGGAGGTCTTATTTTTTTCATATTTCGGCCTATGCTCCATGAGGAAAAAAAATAATTAATTTTGACAAAAAACACTTGTACTCGTTTCACAGTTTTATTGACCGGTTTCGCTCACATGAGCATTTTCAAGGTTTTTACAAAACACAAATCATTATTCAAGAAACAACATCACATCCACTAAATTATAATTATTTACATACTTATTCGTTGTATCTGTGTGATAAATGGTAAACCGTTAACTATTGTAGGTAGGACAAATAAAAATATTCGGGTTGCCTACCCAGGAAAATATACCCCAAAGTGGGGAGATTTATAAAATTCAAAAATTGTGTACCTAAATTATATGTCATTAAAAATAAAATGTCATTAATAATTATGAATGTCAACTTAGTTTTATAAATGTCAATAATAATAATAAATAAACAAAATAATTTTATCATAATCAAATGTCAGGAATAAAACTGAGTACCTATAATATCCACTTGTTGCCAATCTATATATTAAATTTAGTTACAAAAACATGACATGTCGCAAACGCAATTATTTAAAATACATAAGTAGTGGCGATCTACTAAGTTCTACCTGCTCATTAAGTAGTCTGTCATTGTTTTGACATGCAATTTTATTGATTTCAAGTGCTTCAAGCTTATTTAGCTTGTGTCCTTATTCACATAATTGCAAGATTTTAAAATTATTTGTGGGGTCAAAACTATGGTTTTCTGTAATAAGGTGTTGGGCAAATGTGGAGTCTAAAGAAAAGTCCATGAGGAAAGTTTTTCAGTTTCATGGGCTGGTTCATCCCTTAAAAAGGAACGCAGTACTTTTCCTTACACCCTGTATATAAAACTTATTTAATTTCTGCAAAAGAGGTTAAATTTAAATTTGTGACTTTGAATGGTTACGTGGATATTTAATACAATAATTACGTATTTAAGAGATACTTACCACTATGTACGAATGTGAAATAATATTGTATTACAATGATCAGGTTACAGAAAATATATAAATCCATTTTTGCAGAAACCAAAAATAAAATTTAATTTGGAAAGAAATTTGCTGTATCTAATCTAGCACTTAAATTGGCCACAAATTGCTTTTACACTAAGTACCTAATTACAAAACACGGTATGTAACTATTAATTAAGATAATTTATGGTCAATTTGGCTTTAATTTGATGTATTGATTAGACGGTTTTTTTTTAATTAACTCTCGTATAAGATCATTTTAAGTAAGCTGGTGTCCTTAAAACAATGTCGATACAAACACACACATCACGCTTATTATCCCTTGCGAGGTAGGCCGAGTGTAAACGGCCGCAAAAAACTGACATTTACGCCACGTCTGACATATATTTGAGGATCATTTGGAAAATTGTGTATCGCTATAGTGATAGGTTGTCAACCCATATCGCCCAAAATTGCAAAACACGCCCTCCAGTCCCTGAGTCGCCTCTTACGACTCTCACGGGAAAGAAATGGGGCGATGCTATTCTAAGCCGGTGATGATGTTATTAGCTAGGTTGAAACCACTATCAAATTAAAAAAATACCGGGAACGTTAAAATCACAATAAAAACGCGACTTAACAGTAAATTGAAATGAATTTAACTATGATTAGGATTTTTATCGTTGTCTATAAAATGGTACTTAATAGCTGGTGGATGTCCACAAATGTGTTTTGTCTCATTTCAGTGATTATTTTATTTTAAAAATTTATATTTTTACGTAATATTAATCTTTGAGCGATTTTATTTCAATTGTGCAAGAGGGTTTCTAATGTCTCAAACAGTTGCTGAGATTTTAGAGTTTGAATTTGCAAAAAGCCACAGAAATCATATGCATTCACATACATGGGAATAAGCATCCACCGAAATTAAAACAGCCCACGAAAATGATAACAAGTGTGGACGGAAATGAAGAAAGTGCATCTTAATAATAATTCTACGCCACCGTGATGAAAAACGTCCATCGAAATTAATTGGTCAAGTTCGAGTTACTCAACGCAGGCAGGGGTTCTGATTCTGTATGGTTGGTTTTGCTGTTATTTTACCAATGATCGATTTAAAACCCATGAAAAACTTGGCTGTAATGTCCTTACCAAACTAGGAACAAACAAGCATAGCAATAAGTATCAACTTTTTGTGTCGAAACCTATAATCAAACCAGGGACCTCCTGATCCGAAGATCACCTTTAGACCGCTTGAACACGAAGTCACTGAGCGGCTATAGCAGAGTAGGACGAGCGAGAAACCGATAACTTTAGCAGAGAGGGACGAGCATGGAGCCGACAGCTATAGCAGAGTGGGAAAAGAAAAATACCGACGGCTATAGCAGTCGGTAGAAAGGTATGCAGGTACGCGGTAGGCGCGTGCTCGTGACCGTCTTTCCGAACTATCTTTGCACTGGTTAGAAAAACTTTGAACTACTATTCTTATTTAAAACACGTTTGAGTGACACGGCAGCAAATTGCAAATGCAAATAATAAACCTAACCTTCAAATTTAACAACATATATCACGCCTATAATTCCTGACGGGGTAGGCAGAGTGTAAGCGGCTGTAAGAAATGGACATTTACGCCACGTCTGACAAACATTTGAGGGCACTTGGAATATTATGAGGTCAATTCGGGATTTAAATTTTCCTTACTTGCCTTAAATTAGTGCTGTCACTTTCCGTCAAATAGGTTTAGAAAAGGATAGAAGAAATCTAAGTCCTGTCATTTTTAAAAACGTCAAGGGTTTTTTCGCCTTTCCTAGTCAATTTAGTCGCCATTGTTTTGATCGTCGCCTTATTTTGACAGATAACACGTATTTTGCATGAAATTATAAGACATGACACGACTAAAATATCTCCTATCCTTTTCTAAACCTATTTAACGGAAAATTACAGCACTAATTTAAGGCAAGTAAGGAGAATGTACATCCCGAATTGTGGCCTATGTGTGACCATAGTGACAGATTGTCAGCCCATCGCCTAAATTTGCAATACTCACCCTCGAGTCCCTTGGTTGCTTCTTACGACAACCACGGGAAAGAAATGGGGTGATGCTATTCTAAGCCGGCATCACACGGTCAAATTTAACGAACAACTTTGAAATAAGCCTGTTAATATTTCTGTAGGGTTTACATAGTCATTTTAGTCCACGGAATCCTCGGAAATGAAAAAAGAACAGTCAATATTAAATTAATTCTGAGCTAAAACGTAACGGTTGTAGTAAAACAAACTGCACTCAAATCAAACCGTTCCTAAAGCATACAATAACAGTAATTTTGACACACAAAAAATGAGCAATACAAGAGTTATAAGAGCCATAGAAATGAAAACTAAATTGTCGCCACACCACAGTGATGAAGTTCTCACGCTGATGGCGGGAAAACGAAACGATACGGCGTCCATGATTCTAGGCATAGCTCTCAAGTGGGACTAATGGTAGACGTCTAAAGGGAATATAACTTTATAAGCACTAGCGATCTTTTTCACTCATTTTAAGTATTAGACCGGGTCTATCGCGATAGTATTTAGGTAAATATTAGTATTTACCTGTGTCCCGACGTTTCAATACATACAGTGTCATGTATCAGTCAACCCGTGACCACAATACATGAAACTGTATTGAAACGTCGGGACACAGGTAAATACTAATAATTACCTGAATACTATCGCGTTAGACCCGGTCTAATACTTAAAATGATTCTAAAGGGAAACTGAGTAAGCGCATGGGAGGAGGAGCTATCCTGTTATAAATTATTACCCGCCGAAGTGAAGGCGCTCTCGGAGACATATGTATTCATATTTTTTCCATTTAGCTATTTTTGGGCTATACATATATTTTATTGCATATTTCCAAAATGAGCTAGGATAGCTAAGGGCCTAAAAAGATTGTTATTTTAGAGTACGAGCACTTCTGGGCAGGTCTTGGGGGTTCTTCTGTCTAGGGGGTTCGGTTGTACGTATGTACATAACACGCTTTGAAACTCTTGACTTCAATTTACAACAAATGTCGTCTACAGATGGTGGTGTTACATGCCGTGTGATTTATGTGGGCAGCGCCAAGGCAGTGCCTTTATTTTAATTTGTTATCTTGCCCGAGCTGTTTTTTTATTAGGAGTAAACAAAATTGTTATAAAAAAAAGAAAACTGTGTATACAAATTAGTTTTTTTTACAATGACGGATCATGACGTCAATTAGTGATAAGGTGCGTTGGGGTATGTTTTGCACAGGTGTAAGTACTTTAGTGTCTTTGGCGTAGTGAAACATGTAGTTAATTTCATAAGCTTCTAAGTTGCCTTAGATATTTTGTCTCTAATACCTATTGTTTTAGAGTTTTGAGCAAATAACTATATAATAACTTTAGTTTTCAGCCTTTCAGGCGTGATAACTTCTGGAGCAAGAATCCAAAACACGAGTACTTTAAAAATGATTCCTATTTCTGAAATAAAGAAGATTTGTCCCTTCCATGTCTTCTATAATCTCTCATTAACTGGAAATATGTTTGCTGCACGTTAGTTATGGTGTGTACACGCACATAAAACGTATCGTAAAAGGAACATCACCTTGCTTCACGATGCGCCGCCATGTGGGGGGGGGACTTCTCTACATTAACGATCGTTACCACGTGAAGTCTCGGCATATCAAATTGTTAACATCAAACAATTTTCCTCAAGTTGTCGTGCATTCAAACATTTGCGCGCAAATTTTCGCGAAATTTAACGGTATTTTCGACATACAAACTAGAGTACCGTTACAATGTCTAATTTAGCCATTTTACTAGAACGTAAGAATTTTCATTAACCACAGCATAAACAATTTGATAGGAACTTTAAAACTGTAGACTAATGATTAAATATTTCAAATTGAAAATCTTTTTTTTTTTAATGAAGGCAAGTATGTGAAATTTTTTAACTGTTGACGGTTTTCTGTTAGACATTTTGAAATATGAATTGAGTAAAAAATTCAACTTCAACTTCTTCAACAGTCACAAAGGTTCACTGCTGGACTATCCCTTTCTAAACGCATTTGAGGGAAAGTGACAGCGCTATTTAAAGTAAACAGAAATGACCGAGTGTCAGATGGTGAATGGCGTTAATAGCACCTTACGGTCGCGGCCAGCCAATCACTCCTACTATGCGATGCATTTGGCAGGTCAGGTCGAGGTGGCTTCCAATGTCAAAACTCAACGTTCATTCATTTCACTTCAAGGTGAATGAAGTTGGCAACCCATTCATTTTTACGCCTAGCTTATACGAGGTTTAAGACGAGTAGTTCAGCAAATCCTAGTATGAACTGCAAGTATAATCTGTTCATGATAACTAGATAACGATCATGTAGAAACTGCTCGCTAGTAGTCTGTGTCATAATGTGTAATCTATACTATTAGCGGCAAACATATTAAGCGATAAACCAATACATTTAACTGAACCACTTTCCTAAGGAACATAGGTCCTAAAAGGAAAAAAAATGGATCTTCCATACAAACGACCAGGGCCCGTGTTCAGCTATTTAAAAAGATTTCAGATGTGTTTCAACATCTTGTCAGTTGGATAGTTTTGGTCGTTTCATATTCCGAAAATAGTTTGAAGTATAGAAAATAACAACGGCAATAAATTGACTGTTGAGTGTCGTGTATGGGAGGTACAAATGTATTTTTGATATTTCGCCCTTTATATCTTGGAAACATGCGTAGTTTCATGAGCTGGGTCAATATTTGAAAAACGTTCTTCGGGTCCATTGACTGGCGAATTTTTTTTTTGCGGTTTGTGGTGATTTTAATATCACATACTAATTAGGACCCAATATGGAGCTTAGTGGCGAAAAATCCTTTAAATTGAACCATAGGTTTCACCAAAATAAATTTTTGAAAATTGTGGTGCCAGTCAACGGACATAATTGCGCCAGTCAAAGGACCGAGTAGTTATTTTAACTAATAAAGTGTACTAAAACTCTTTTCTACCGTTCCTAACCAACTAAAATAGACCAAAAAGGAGCAGCCAGCCAGAGGCACGATTCAGTGAGCCAGAAACACGACCCAGCGAGCCAGGGACACGACCCAGCGAGCCAGAGACATGACCCAGCGAGCCAGAGA
The DNA here is from genome assembly GCA_027580185.1 of Tuta absoluta. Lineage (NCBI taxonomy): Eukaryota > Metazoa > Arthropoda > Insecta > Lepidoptera > Gelechiidae > Tuta > Tuta absoluta. The sequence goes on from JAQAHW010000045.1 coordinate 997,619, forward strand.
CACGACCCAGCGAGCCAGAGACATGACCCAGCGAGCCAGAGACACGACCCAGCGAGCCAGAGACACGACCCAGCGAGCCAGAAACACGACCCAGCGAGCCAGAGACACGACCCAGCGAGCCAGAGACATGACCCAGCGAGCCAGAAACACGACCCAGCGAGCCAGAGACACGACCCAGCGAGCCAGAGACACGACCCAGCGAGCCAGAGACACGATCCAGCGAGCCAGAGACACGATCCAGCGAGCCAGAGACACGACCCAGTGAGCCAGGGACACGACCCAGCGAGCCAGGGACACGACCCAGCGAGCCAGAGACACGACCCAGCGAGCCAGGGACACGACCCAGCGAGCCAGGGACACGACCCAGCGAGCTAGAGACACGACCCAGCGAGCCAGGGACACGACCCAGCGAGCCAGAGACACGATCCAGCGAGCCAGAGACACGACCTAGCGAGCCAGAGACACGACCCAGCGAGCCAGGGACACGACCCAGCGAGCCAGGGACACGACCCAGCGAGCCAGGGACACGACCCAGCAAGCCAGGGACACGACCCAGCGAGCCAGAGACACGACCCAGCGAGCCAGGGACACGACCAAGCGGACCAGAGACACGACCCAGCGAGCTGAAATAACATGAGTCCATTGACTGGCATTAAATGTCCTTTGACTGGACAAAATGCCAGTCAAATAACGCCAGTCAAAGGACCGATTTTTATGTTTTTAGCACTTGGCTAGAAAACCATAAAGTATACACATATTATGTAGACAAATCTTGAATCTCAGTTATATATGTGACATCATACTATAAGAATGGATACTAGGTACTACTCTTTCACTAGGAAAACATGCCCAGTCAAAGGACCTACGCAGGTGCGAAAAATACCGACTCAAAATTACTGAGCTTGTATTTTTTTCTGGAATCGGCAGCGAATCGCAAGTCCACACTCGTCGGATGCCGAAGCTCAACTGGCAATAGGCGGGAACAAGACAGCGCGAATAATGCACTTAGTCTCGGCGCACGAGTCGGTTTAGCACCACGCGGTAGAAAACGCGAAAACGTGTGACCAACATAAAACTTATTGTTTTACTAATATCAAGTTCAAGTGATATAAATATTAATATTTATCTTAAATCTATAACATCTAAGGATTATTTTAATGTATAAAAAGTGATATCAAATCCAGGTAAATAAAATGCTACAGGTCTTTGAATTTCGGAATTGCAAAGTGTGACACGCGAAGAATGGCAAGTTTACCCCCGATTTTAGGTTTCAAGGTGAGTTTTTGTTAATTATAATTAGTAATTTGTGGATTATTTTTTGATTTCCAAGTAGTTAATTAAACATTTGAGCGAATGGTATCGAGTTCAAGACTGTGCGTTGTGTATTTTAAGAGTAATTAACGTGTGACCGCAATTTTCGACCCCCCGAATATTCACCCAGCTGGTTCACAGCTTAAAAAAATTACAGCAAATATTGAGGTCAATTCGGGATTTAAAATTTCCTTACTTGCCTTAAATTAGTGCTGTCACTTTCCGTCAAATAGGTTTAGAAAAGGCTAGAAGATATCTAAGTCCTGTCATTTTTAAAAACGTCAAGGGTTTTTTCGCCTTTCCTAGTCAATTTAGTCGCCATTGTTTTGTTTGTCGCCTTATTTTGACAAATAACACGTATTTTGCATGAAGTTATAAGACATGACACGACTAAAATATCTCCTATCCTTTTCTAAACCTATTTAACGGAAAATGACAGCACTAATTTAAGGCAAGTAAGGAGAATGTACATCCCGAATTGTGGCCATTATTACATCCAAATGATCATTCCTATTGACTATAATGAAAAACCGAACCCTTCAATAAATGAACAAATGAATAAATTAGTCATTGGCGCTTAGTGATAGTATAAAATGTGAACGAAAATGGACCTCCTTCACTAACCAGCTGATCGGCATTTTTTATGGAAGGTCCAAGTTTACAAAGAATATTTAACTTATGTTCCCTAGGGAAGTTTTGTGGTAATCATAAACTTCAACAGGGACGAAAACCGACCAAAATACGGTATAACATCTTGTATAATTCCATGAGTACATAAAATATGAGGAATATTTCAACGGCACGCTATAAAACACCCTACTCCACTTTCTCGCTGAATCTTCGCCAAAATCTAATTTATTTCCATTTTATTCGTTTTATTGAAATTGATTCTCTACATATATTGCGATTCTTGATATAATGCATAAAGATTGTGGGCATGTGCTAGACGCTAAATTTAACAACCTTTTCATTAAGAAATCAAAATTTGTCTTCCAGGTCCTTCCATAGAAAAGCTCAGTTATCGATAAAACTTCTACGAATGGTACAAATTATCTTTTCGTTAATCTACTAATCTGAGAAAGTTGCTCAAGTAACAGGCTCGAAACGTAGATACTTTAATTCATTTATTTTGGAATGATTAATCATGTAAACAAATTTTCTATGTTGCTGACAGCTCGCAACTGTCACAAAGGTTGTTATCATGATTAGACAGTCATAAATAAACAGAGTTACTGAAGAATCACTCTTTTATGACATACTTCCTAATGGATAGGAAACACGTAGACAGGTGCTACATGATGTAGCAGGTTGCTACGAAAATCTTTAATTTGGATTTAGCTTCAACAGACGCATCCGTTACGCAACGTAAACGCACCGTAGCCATATAGTATGGCAATCAGATCAAAACTCGCAATTTTCTTTCGTCTGACTGACGCATGCGTTACGGTGCGTTAAAAATTTAAAATACGCAGCGACGGACGACAAGCTGGAGAACCGATTTTATTTCCATGTCCGACTTTTACCACGCCATAGTCCCGTGAATCCATGCCGAGATATACAAAGTAATAAAAAACATTAATCTGTCCGGGGCGATTTCGACTCGCGCCTGCTGGACAGGCTTTCAGCAGCTGGCGCCTCGTTGGTTCACGATCGTCTGCTTGCATGTGGCTGCTTAGAGGTACTTAATAAATTATAAAAAAACTTAACTTTATTTGTGACCCCAAAATTGTACTTCAAAACAAATTTAGGTCTTGCTTTGTCTTTGTCTTGCACTTGATTCGGGCATTTGGGCAGGATTTAAACCTGCGTCTTTCGCCATTACTAATGGCGACGCCTCTTCTATCTGGGCTACCGCAGCGTTACTGGCATTAAGATACACTTGCAAAATTTGCGGGTAAGGAACGATGGTATGCCAGATGGAAGAGGCGCTGCCATTTGTTATGGCGAAAGTCGTAGGTTCAAATCCTGCCCGTGTTTTTCAAATACTGTATATCTACGTAAAGTGTTTTAGAATTAGGTACCTATTCAAATTATGATTCTAGTTACGCAGAAAGAACTCTATGTATTTTGATTGTCTTGAGAGGGTTACAAACAAACGTTTTTACAGCATAAATATCCGTATCTTTTTTTTGTTTAATCAATATAAACAAAAAAAGATATATATAATACATCTTTTTTTAAGCGATAAAGGAGCATGACAGACTGACGGACCGACGGACAACAAAGTGATCCTATAATCGTTTAGTATTTTGCTTTTTGAAGAACGGATCCCTAAAAATACAAATTGATGATCTTTTACAAGATTTTAGTGATAATTAAAACGACGGACCCTAAAAATCAACTTAGGGCTCTAGTACTTCTTAATTCACTCATAAATTAAGAAACAAACTAGTCTGTTGTCGAGTGTTAGACATGCTTTGTTATTACAAAGAAGTAAGACGTGCATTGAGATGCTGTTTAAATAATTTCTTCATACGATTTGACATTGTCAAATGACTTAAACACCGGCCTTTACCTTAATTTTGCTGTCACTTTTCGTCAAATAGGCTAAGAAAATATATTTTAGTCATGTCATGTCTTATAATTAGACGCAAAATACGTGTTATCTCTCAAAATAAGGCGACGATGAAAACATTAGTGACAAAAATGACTAGAAATTGCGAAGTACCCAATAGTCATTTTTAAATTTGACAGGACTTAGATATTACCATTTTCTAAAGCTTTTTGACAAAAAATTAAAACACTTATTTCAGGTAAGTGAGATTTTATAGAAAGAGAATTTATATCCCGAATTGTGGGCATTGTGTTTTTTTTGTAATAACTTCGAAAGTAATAGTAAGTAACTTTAACACGTTCACTGTGTATGACCCATATGTGTGGCATTCTGAGATTTGGCGTGAGTGCGACATATATGGGTCATGCTCCCTTGTGTAGTTAAAGGCTTTTCAAAAACCGCACGTGTGAGTTTAAGAATTATAATTTGCAAACACGTATGGGCTATAAAATTATTTAAAAATTGTGATTACCGGACGTAATTATAATAAATCCAAGAAGCAAAATCCCAATGTGCTTACGACATAAAAAAAAATAACGTGAGGGCAAATCAAACAACAATAACTGACTTCACGGTCGCTGCAATAATCATCTGAGAAGATGTCGTGGCCAATGATGATGATGATGATCATAAGGGGTCAATCCCTAATTTGGAGCTACACAGTGAACGTGTTAAGTTAATTTTCGACGTGGCAAAAGAAAGCATATTTCTTTAGAGAGGTGACGATATTAATCTAGGTTGTTTAAGCGGTCTGGCCATAAAGAGGTGCCGCACAGAGTTATAGATAAAGTTACTTCAACATTATTTACGACGACCATAAACTTTGGTTTACGAAACACAAGTTTTTTGAACAAGATCTTCTTGATTTTGTGTTTTATGTTGTAGAAACTTTAGCATAAACAGGAAATAAGTATTCATTTTTTGAATTGACAGATTTTACTATCACTGTCGTGTAGTGAAATGAAGCAAATCTTTATACACTGTAAGTGTTTCCGGCGCAGGTTCCGTCATTTTGGCCATTGTTATGCCATCGATAATCAACTGTCATTCTATGGTCACAGTAATTTTCTATACTTCAAATTGTTAGCGTAATCAAAAATAACGCAATGTCCAACTAAAACACAATTGACATACTTTTCAAATAGCGGAATACGGTACCAGTAGTTTCTAAATTACAGTATATGTTCTTCAGCACATATATTACTCCGGAACAAGACGATGGTTTTAATCTTCTGCCACCCACACGTGTTTTGCCCACCCACCCATCACTCGTGGGTGGCGTTACCAGCCACGGCTTTGGCACAAAATTTCCATTGTGGGTGTTTTGCTGCACTACACGATACTTGGTTTCTGCTCCGCGATTTCATTCAATAATCATTGCTACTATAAAGGATAAATTGTCTGATTTATTACAATATTTATTTTTGAGGTTAATTTTTAAACGCTTCAACGTGTTGGATAAACAAGGAATTATTAAATCCGATATAAACATCACTTAAATCCGTTTAATTGTGATAAGTTATAGCTGTGCAAACTCAAGAATGTTACACCCAATATATTTATGAAAACAGCATTCAAATGCCATCAGCTATGTCGTTTTTATTACACGACGGCCCAACCAAATAAAGAGTGTGATGTTTTAGATGTGATGCCGGCTTAGAATAGCATCACCCCATTTCCTTCCCGTGGTAGTCGTAAGAGGCGACTAAGGGACTCGAGGGTGTGTATTGCAATTTTAGGCGATGAGCTGACAACCTGTCACTATAGCGATACACAATTTTCCGAATGACCCTCAAACATTATGTGGTCAGACGTGGTGTATATAGCTGTTTTTTGCGGCTGATTACGCTCTGCCTACCCCGCAAGGGATTATAGGCGTGATATGAGTACGTGTGTGTACGTATGTATATATGTGCGATTCTTAAAAGGCCTGAAACTCGTGAACCACAGAACAGATTCGAATGAGAATTGTATCTGAAGAATCCTTCCTTTATCCCGAGCGTCATAGGCCAAGCTCTATCTCAGAAATCAGTCGTGTTTTAAATTTTTTCATTTATAACATACATACACACATCACACCTATATCCCTTGTGGGGTAGGCAGAGCGCAAACGACCGCAAAAAGGACATTTACGCCACGTCTGACAAATATTTGAGGGTCATTCGAAAAATTGTGCATAGCCATAGTGATAGATTTTCATTTTTTATGCTTGTTGAATAACCTTTGCTTATTTTTAAAGCTAAATGGCGCTGAGTCTTTTCTAGAATATAAAAACGTATTTGTTAATGTCTCGCTTCTAATTTCACTCTTTACATAATCTTTTCTAGTAACTTTACAAATATAATTGTCTCTAACTGCCCCACTTTCTATGTAAACGACCTATAATTACGTACGAGTAAGAATTGCAATACCATAATATTATCTATAATAGTGTAATGAGAAGCTTGGTAGGCGATGTGCTGGTGGGCGGGTGAGGCAAATGCCACACTATGACGGACTGTCGGATGCGGCTGTCAAACATCGTGTGCAAGGGTATCCGTTTTTTATTTGGGAATTTGAAATTTCCTTTCACCTGACAGACGGATGCTGCAAGAGTGCCTACGCCAGTCCGTCATAGTGGGAGAACCGCCTAAATGGTATCATCATCATCATCATCCTCAGCCCACATCCACCCACTGCAGGGTATAGGCCTCTTCTCTACAGCGCCAATCCTCATGGTCCTGTGCCAGCCTTGTCCAGTGCCGTCCTGAGGCCATTTAGAATATTAAAACGAAAAATAATAAAAAGATACTTCAAAAGCCGTCATATAGGCCAGTCCAAGATTTTTCCATTATGCTGTACTAAGTACTTGCAATTTTACAGACATTTTAATGTAGTCAAATACTTTAATGGACGTTGCATTTCGTCACATTCTAAAGTCATTCCAGTTTGACAGACGCTTGACTGGCCAGGACGAAAAGCACGTGTTTTTCTTTTGATTCCGCTTCCGCCTCCGCCGCACACCAGCCGAAGACGTTGCCGCGGACTGACAGCAAATAAAAAGCCCATAAAAAGCACAGTCGTAAAGAGCCCGCGCGCGTCGTTAAACCTGCGCCACTGATCGATCGGCCATCGATAGCATTAGCGGAGTTTTGCTCAAATAAACGGTAAATAAGCGGAAACATGATGTTTGTTTTACGATGTCTATTGCGATATGATTTTGGTACCATATTTTTATGTCGGTAAATGTATACATTAACATAATATAGCATTTACAACCGCAACAGTCTAATGCTGGACATGAGCCTCCCAATTTTGGGTTTATTACCTCACCACGCTTCTTAGTTGTGCGAGATGATGCATTCACAAGGAACAGTGATGCCAATATTCTAGGCTTATGATGCGCATCGTCGACCTTGAATTGTCATATTTATGTCAAATAGTATAGAATTTACTAAAACTCGTGAAGAATGTTGACATAAAGATGTAGAGAAAATCAAATTCACGCGCCGCTTATTAACTAACGATGTTATCACAAAAAAGTTAGACGCACGTTTGGACATAGTTAAAAATATTTTTCTATACGATTAGACGTTGACAAACAGTTTAAGCCATGTCTAACTTTTTTTTAATAATTTCGAAAAATGTTTTAATTTTTTTTGTTCTGGTCAAATTATTATCCAGAACATGTATTTCTGTTGTCAGTATAAAAATAAATACTACCGAATAACAACAAACGTGAGATGTATGTAATTTTTATGCCATAACTTAGCCGATCTCTTATGACAACCACAGGTAGTAATGGGGTGGTGCTATTCTAATCTGGCACTACACGGAACATCTAGGTATTGCATCGTCTGTGCGAGAAGTAGGTAACCCGCTATTTTGATGAAAGTCTGGCATGCTATCACGTTTATTATGAAATAGAAAACAAAATTCTTAGGATTTAAACGGCACTTTAGCAGGCGCATCCAAATAAAGCTGGACTTTTCCAAGTCCGATGGCAAAGGCCGATGTGGCGCAGTACGACTACTTGCGACGCCGAAGTTCCGGGCTAGATTCCCGGTGGGACACTTACAAAGATGATTATCACTCAGTGTATCTGTTCCCAGTCTGGTTAGGACATTGCATGCTGAACTATCTGATTTTCCGTAACTAAGGTGGTGCCTTAGTTCAGAGGGCACGTTAAGCCGTCGGTCTCGGTTGCTGTATACGATTACTTAGACGGCGGTCGTTACACAACCATGTCTGAGGGCTACTACTAGTAGCAGGCGGTCGAAATATAACATGAAAAAGAATATGTCGAACAATGGTTTTTCCCTGACTAGTTTCACAGGATATAAAGTTGTCTACAAAGCGAAAACCTTGAAACTATCACCCCGTTTAACCATGTGATGTACCTCTGTAGTATAGCAATAAAAAAGCCTATTATCATGCTGCCTGCATGCTACTTGTTTATTACATGCCACCGCTTGCCGCCACTCCAGGGCTTGCCAGTTCGGCATGAGCCGTGACGGCTGTTGGCATTACGCGTCGAATTACACGACATATAGGTCAATTGCGTTGGCGGTACTGCACCGTTTGGCGTCATAAATTATAACTGAATTCAACAAAGCAGCTACCTAGCTATATTTAGGCAAAATATTAGTATAGATCTACCAATATGTTGCAAGTTTTTGGGCTATTGATCAAACATCGGCAGATGACAAAACCTAAAACAAATTCAGGTTTTGATCAAAATCCTAGACTTGTTTAGGTTTATGATAAAGATCCTGCCAAAAACATGGGCTTGCTTAATTTCTTGACGAAATAAATTGCTTACGAAAAAACATGACTGTGCCGATGGAAGCCGTACAGCCAGACACAGCGACAGCCGTCAACAAGTCAACGGCACTCATTGACAAGTGTCGACTCTTGCCGACACGGCACGCCAATACTGCTGCCACCAAAGTGTTGTCCCAATTTGTACCAAGGAGCAGTAGTTTTACTCGAGCACCTTTTCGCCTGAAACGACCTACATTAACAGGGATGTCAACAAATTGGTTTACGAACCCGAATTTTAATTAAGTCACACTTATGTACCATAAAGTTAAGAAAACAATGAATTACATTATTTATTAGTTAAAAGTTTGTTTTCTATTCAAACAAACTCGCGCTGCGGCAGTACAGTTCGCTGTGATACGAGCGGCACGAGATTACGAGTATATTTAGTAGTAGTGTACGTATAGGTCGGCCGGTCATTTGCATGTGTGAGTGCACAAACCGGGCTTTAGTATGAAATTAAAATACTTGTACTTGGTATATTGTGGTGTTGTCTGTTGTTGGCTGCCGTTGAAGCGTCTGTGACAGCCGTCGGGATGACAACATCTCCTTTGACACCTGTTGACGACTGTCGTCTCTCGTTGATAGCTGCCGATGTAATGCAGACGACGACGACATGACGACGGCAGCATCGGCTCTCGGCTGCTAGTGATAGGTATTGATGGCTGCCATTGACACAGTGCCGTTTGACTGTAAGCAGCCTATTTTGCCATGAAACTAAGCAAATTCACGTATTTGGCTAGAACTTTATCATAAAGCTAAACTCGCTTTTCCCTCCTAGGGGGGATAGGCCAGTAGGGATAGGTGGAACAGGGGAACTAGTCCAGTTGAGTTAAAATTTTGTCACCCGCCGGTGTGTGATCAACCTAGGATTTTGATCATAAACCATATTAATCAAAACCCTGCAACAAACTCTTTAATCAGAGTATTTGAGAACGATTCGAAAGATTAAAGTAACAGAGCAATTTGAGTGACTTTTTTGATGATTGGGTTAGAAACTGTCTACCGGCTGGGAAGTTCGACGTAATATTTTATCAATATCGTGTATCTTTTTATACACTCCACTGGTAGGCCGGTTTAATTTTTGATACATTCTTTATTGTCGTTAGTACATAGATGTTTCATCCGGTTGTTGGACGACTCGGTGTCCTAAATGAAAAGAAGAAGTAAATAGAGGCGGTTCTCCCACTTGACGTCCGTCGCTGCGTATTTGTAACGCACCCTAACGCATGCGTCTGTCAGATGAAAGGAAATTGCGAATAACTTTATTATTCCCACACAAATAAGTTTAAGGTGCGTTACGGTGCGTAACAGATACGTCTGTCAAATCGTTTGACTTTTAGGAATCGAATTTATTAATATAAATGCGAATGCCTTAATTCAAAAAGTTACATCAGGAATAACTTTGCGAGCCTTTTCAGAACTTGATGTTTATATAATCTGTTCCAAATGAGCTTATTACAATCCTAAATCAAACCAAAAATCTTCATTCAACCTCACAATATATTAGACCTTCGCATCCTCGTGGAGATCATCAAATTACTTCAGAACTATACGCATAAAGAAAGTTAACGCGGAAGTTTTCAAACTTCACCTAAACTTCTCGATATGAACGCGCTTTGCTAACCTCTGATCAACACACATATAGCCTCATATATCTAGGTGTGTTTCTGTCGTTAGTTGAATGACAGGTTTTTGTAGCAGCGGTAGCGGCTACAGTAATGAATAGTTAGAACAAAATGAAAATTTCAAAGTAAGTTCGAAAATATCAACTGCTATCACGACCGTTGCTACCGAAGTGGCATTCGATTGCACAGCACGCCCTTTAGGCATAAAGCATTGGCATTCCATATTTAAAAGAGGAAGTTTTAAATCGTCTACAAAATCTTTAACGTGAAATCATTGTCAAGGAACACCACTTGACTAAGAGTAGTTCACATGTGCTACTTACTAAATAACCCCAAAATTGTATCACGCTGTGACCACGCCGCACACACAACCCAAACACGAGTCCTTCGGCACGAAGCAAGGGTTGCCAGATGGCTACCCGAAAAGAATCATGTCTTTTGAACCCTTGTCCAGGCAAAGTTATCACGTGTTCTGGTGAATAAGTCAATTTTAGCAAGAATTTTGATACTGTTTAAGTCGTTTATCAACGGAAAATCGTATGGAAAAATATATTAAAATGCTAGTTGCGCGTCTAACTTTTGTAAAATCATTGTCTACGTCCAATGCTAGAGACCAATCTTTGAAACCAATATTGAAAATAATAAACATATAAACGAAAAATATTTCATTCGAGTTTGGAGAAGAATTGGCTGCTAAAATACTACCAGGATATCCAACTTTTAAAAGTGAAGTCATCTTGAAATACCGAACCAAATTACCATGCTAACGCTATGGCAGAGAGGGTTGTTTAATAGATAATCTATTTTCAAAATTAATCTGAGAGTCGTGAAACCAAGTTTTCTTTTGATGAAATCTCTCTTATGGGTCCGGGAGTCGTCAAGAGAAGTTTCTTAAGATGTTTTCAATACATCTGGCAATCCCGTTTTGTGGCGGGTGTTACGCGTGCCGGTCGCGAGAGGGCGCGGCGCGCTCGGGTGACGGGTGGCCGGCGGTCGGAGCGCAGACGGGCCGGCGCCGCCCAAGGCTGTCTGGAGTGTGTGGCCGGGAAGGTTAAGGACTGCCTACACCCAGATTGATCCCTAATCGATTCAGGAAATATGTCCACTTTGCGACCAAATTTATGGGTTTGTGAGAATATGCCGAGGTTTTAATACCGGGTTACTATTATGACCGACTTGGCCAGAACAAGATGTGACAATAAATATTTGTGTATAAGTTACTTACACGTTTTCTCCATTCAAAATTTTCTTATTTTATTATCCTAAAAATTTTGTCAGTCAAGTATGGCAAGTATGGGGAGGCCGATATCGAATCGTGGACTGTTGTGGCTGTTTACGATGATTTGTACAATTAGTGGTCAGATAAAAGTACTTTCGAGACCGTCCCCGTAGCTACTACGTCTACGTAGCAGGTGGCTACGCCGTAGTAAAGACGCTACTTTTTGAATAGGGGAAAAGACAGTTTAATTGCCAACGGTCTACAACCTACCATTTTTTCAGCTCATCCTAATAATTAACATTAACTACAAGGGATGAACTATACTATGAAAGTAATTTTCTCTAATAGGCTGGACACATATAAATGCGACGAGGAATAAAATAACGTCTGATGCGAATACTACTTTGAATAATAATGGTGCAGACACATTGGGCTTAAAATGATGTTATGTCACATATACTTGTAGGTCTAAGTAATGTTACAAGTAGGACTATATACTAACAATTCGTATAGTTTTAATATTTCATACATTTTTCTGAAAGAATTTAAAATATAAATTTGGGTTTTTTGTTCATTTGATCATCCGTGAAATTGTAATAATTTTATTTTATATAATGTTTGATGACGTAATTTAGGAACAATAAATACAACGAACAAGTCCATACGTAAAAATTCCATTAAATCAGATTTAATTTACAAAAATTTGACACTGAACGTTGACTCACGTGCAAAGATTTAAAGTTACTAATGTCATTGATTATCTTGAAGGAGTTAAGTAAATAAGATAGTTCCGGGCTTCGTAGGGTGCGTTAAGCCGTCGGTCTCGGTTGTTGTCTATGATTACTTAGATGACGGTCGATACACAACCATGTCAGGGGCCTACTAGTTGGCGGTTGAGAAACTTTGACACCTGGGTTCATCGGTTAGATTATTGAATCGGTGTTGCTCACGAAAAAATGCTATATCAATCGTACAAGTGATTTGTTACACTAGTACTAGTACCATTAACTCCTAGTGTACCTATTACCATTATCTTTTAGTAAGATTTCGTAAGAGGTGACTAAGGGACTCGAGGATGTGTATTGCAATTTTAGGCGATGGTTTGACAACCTGTCACTATGGCGAAACACGATTTTCCGAATGACCCTCAAATATTTGTCAAACGTGGCGTAAATGACTGTTTTTTGCGGTTGTTTACGCTCTGCCTACCCCACAAGGGATTAAATGCGTGATTTGAGTAAGATTCAAAATCACTAATATATACGCTTTACTTGGGTAGATGTTAAGACATTTATCCGTGATACCTTTGGTTTGTCGACGCTTCAGTAGAAATGGCATAATCGTTTGAAGACCTTAGCAAAATTGTCAAACACCTAGAATCTGGTCTCCGAACTGAAGGGCCTCAAGATGAATATGGACCAGACGGTGGTCATATGGCATCTCAATATCAGACTACGACAACGAACAGAAGAAAAGATTGACTTATGGTATGGCGGTCTTAAAGAAATTTATGAAAATTATTAAAACGGTGTCAAAATCTGTTTGTACGTACGAGTCACGTGTAGATAATTTAAACTGTATGCTGATGACATACGAGTGGTTTGAAGGCCAAGGTCGGTTGACGAGCGCCGCGTGTTTACCCGCCGTGTGCCGTGCACTGCCGTAAACACCTCTCTCGTATACCTCCCCCCCTCTTCATCTACAAACCCCTCCCTCGCCTGTGCCACGCAGCGAATATTGAGTTGTTTATTGCCATTATGAAAGACTATCGCAATTGACGGTATCTACGAAATTTAAAAAGGGGGCTAATATACCTATTTTAACAAGACAGCCGTTATATCTTACTGTTGCGCTGGTGTCTTCAGATATAACGGAACGTCTGACATCATTAAAGAAAAATCCAGAATATACTGGTTGTGGAAATAACAAAGGGTGAAATTTTACTAGAGACTGACAGCTAAACTTTAAGACGAGCTATGGAAACTATTTTTTTTTTCATAGTATGACCTATCTTCCGTGGGGAAAGATGTTCCATATCACCAGCTCATCTTGAGTTTTCGCTATCGTTTAAAAGTAAAATTCCACGCTATATTCGAGGGCAATCTGAAACTTTTTCTTTTCATTCTTGTTTGAGTTGTCTGTGAGTACCCTGCGCTCGCCAAACCGCCTGCCAAGCGTGGTTAGTATGGCAAATACACCCCTTATAAGGCGAGACTGATATTAAGCAGTGTACTTTAGTCACTGTTATAGTATAGTATAAGTACAGCAAACACCCGTATAGTAAACACCCTCCAATAGCAGGAAACTCATGTCAAGGCTGCTGTGGATTGCTGTGACTTTTGATGAATCATGAATAATTCGATGTATTTGTTTGGTTAAGCCATCTTGAATTTTCCAGATGGTGAAACTAAAGTTACAGATGAATTTCGATGGTCAATTTCACTCAATTCAGGCAGCATATAGTTTAAATAAGTTTTCAGTAAAACTGTCTGTGATACTTAGAATTTTAATTAGTTTGTGAGATGTGATGTGTGGTTTCGCAGAATCTTGCGTCTGTCTAACGAGGAGAAAGGAAGTTGCTATTTCCGATATTATAAAAGTCTGCAAAGTCATTTGACAGATTCATTAGAAAACGCACCGTAGACTAGCCGTTTTTGTATAGGAATGAGATCGGAATTTGCAGTTACTTTTCGTCTGACGGACTCATGCGTTACGGCTCGTTTTAAATACGCAGCGACGGACGACAAGTGGCAGAGCCGCCTCTAAATGTAGGTGTAATCTGTGATTCAAATTCCTGATAAGTTCAGACGTTACAATGGCTGGATAAATTAGAAGACTTGCCAGACAATGCGACAAACTAAATCGTCAGAGTTTTTCTACCGCTTACTACTTTTAGGCACCTAACATGGTTGTGTAGCCATGCTAAAAGGTTGTTCTAATCATGTCATGGGTCGAAGTAGGTTGAAAATGACCACCGAACGTTCTTAGAAACTTGAGTATTCCAAGTAGCAAAGGTCTTCTAAATATAAGCATTCCCTATCGATTGGTTATTTTGATATGTGACAGTGTGGGGTTACCCCATACATTTTATATTGCACATACAAGATTTAAATCAATTTGAAACCCATTAAAAATTTGGTATAGCCAGAACTGTTGCTACAAAATGGGCGTCAATAAAAATCTTGCCTCAGGCACTGATTAAATCGTCTGTCACAGACGCGTGAGGCCAATGATGATGATGATAATGAATGACATAAACAGGACATCATACATTATATTGCATGAACAGCCACAACAGTCCACTGCTGGACATGGGCCTCCCCCTAAAGGTGGTCATTTTCATACTCGCCACGCTTGGCAGGTGGAATGGCGAGCGCAGTGCAAGATATAACATTCACCGGGAACGCTGCTGCCAATGCCCTGGATTAATTTATCTCTTAGTCCATTTTTGCGATATTTACGAGTAGAATTGGTATGATGCTATTCTAAGCCGGCATCACACGGCAACAATACATAAACTATTATGGAAACTTAAAGCCTATGGAGGGTACAATCAAATTGTATTCGTATAGAAATTAGCAATGTCCTTTCGTCTGACAGACGCATACGGTGCGTTAAAAATACGCAATGACGGGTGACAAGCAGGAGAACCGCCTAATAGAAAGTCAATTGCTCACATTTTGTCAAATGACTGGGCTCTGTAAAGCTAATAGGTAGTATTGAGTATACCATGAGCTGTAATACCCTAGGCCGTAGCACTTATTGGCCCCTTTGACATTTTGCACACGCATTGAAGAAAAACTAAGTGCTTACAAATAGTGTTTGGTTGTATCGATAGTTTATTTAACTGTTAATGGAATTAATTAAAACCAAGGACCAGAGGTGACCCACACGAATCAAACTTATCGTCAATACTCCGAAACTTAATAACAGACTATTGGGCAATCGAGGGAGTTTGACTAACTTACTAATGATAATCTATTTGCACATCCCTGGCCATCCAGACTAGGTTCGATTTCAATGATTGTAGAGGAGAAGGGAGGGGGGAGGGGTAAAAGGAGGGGAGTGGCTCGTGTTTCGTTTACTTTCAGTTTTAATGGAGCGCTGTTTTCACAATCTTCAGTTTCAGATAATTGCTAAGTTTCAGTGTATTGGTCGTTGTGTTAGCAAACTGTGGTATTTTTTTATTGATAGAATAGTTAGACGAGTACCTTCGAGTAGTTCGAGCTTAATTACTGTGTTATTATAGGTCAGACATTGATATTAATTGCTATGTGTTTCATCGGTCAATAAAGTTGTAATTATAGCCAGTAGGCTAATAATTATTAAGTGCATTGTTTGGAATTGGTTCGATACAACAAAATTGTAACGGGTCTCTGTCTGCACATGGAAAATAAAGTACAAAAGCTAGTAGGTAGGAAGGTTTATAAACGCAATAGATAACAAAACTATGATTTTTACTGTTTGTCTATTTCTCTTTGTGTTTGTGAACGCAAATCTCCGAAACTAAACGACGGATTAGAATGATTTTTTTGTGGTGTATAGCTACTATGACAAGTTAACATAAACTTCTAATTTACAGCCAAAAAATGGTTCATTTCCACGGTAAATACGACTAAACGTATATAAAGACCAAAGCACAGCTAAACTATAAGAGATAGGCTGTTCTGTTACTTGTCGTCCGTCGTTCCATTTTTTAACCCAACGTAACGCATGCGTCTGTCAAACAAAAGGAAATTGCGAATTCGAATCTCAAAAATAATAAGATTGGAATTCGCAGCGTAACGTATGGCGTCTGTCAAGTCATATGTCACACGCGTCCGTTACGAACCGTAAGGCACCGTAAATCCACCGTAGCCGTATTTGTAAGGGAATAAGATTGGAATTCGCAGTTGCCTTTTGACAGACGCATGCGTTACGTTTCGTTAAAAAACGGAACGACGGACGACAAGTAAGTGAACTGCCATACGGAAACTTTTTAGTTTGAAGTGTCGTGTTGGCTACAGGCCGGTGTAACACCTTAGGCCGTTTTCCCACTTGTCGTCCGTGGCTGCATATTGTTAACACACCGTAGTATATTATTATTATTATAATTTATAGGACAGGCAGCAAAAAATGCTGATAGGTCCTTGCAGTGTTGATTTTGTTGATGAATAATATCTTTTTTTTATTTAACCACACACATACGCCCATATTTTTGTTTATAGTGAAGGCAAGATTCTCCTTTCTTCCTTTTTGACGGACACCGAGTCGCTTAACGACTTGATGAACCCTGGTGTCAGAGTAGGTAATATAAAACAGTATATACTCGTATTACAATGTTTTGCATACTTCAAGAAGTATGTGTATGTGGATTGTGGGTCTCATAAAATCTATAGCTAAAGTTTTTGACCGGATCACCGAAAGCGGTAATGTGACTGCCTGCAACGCAAAGGTTTCGGGTTCACTCACAAAGTTGATATTTATCACTTTGTGAATTTGTTCCCAGTCTTTTTAGGACATTGCAAGCTGAACCACTTGATTGTCTAAAAAGAAAGATGGTTCCGTGCTTCGAAGTGCACGTTAAGCCGTCGGGCCCGGTTGCTGTCTATGATTACTTAGGTGGTGGTCGTTACCCAACCATGTCAGAAGCCTAGTTTCAACTAAGTGGTTGAAAAATCTCTGACATTGCAGGCTGAACCACCTGATGGTCTGAAAACAAAGATGAACCATCTCACGGAACCCGTGCTTCTGACGGCATTATATCCATAGGTCCTGGTTGCTGTCTATGATTAGTTAGACGGTGGCCGTTACACAACCATGTCAGAGGCCTACTTACTAATATAGTAGGTGGTTGAAAAACTCTGAAACAAGGATTGATCGGGTCGGTGGAAACTCGGTGGCCAACACAAAAAAGAAAGAAGACCGAAAGCTAAGCTTAACCAATTAATTCTAATATGTCTATACCATGCTGAACTATTGAAATAGATTCAGTAAGTTTTCCTTGCAAGCCCATGCTTCTGTCAAACCAGTCTTGCAGACCCAGGGCTGGGCAACATTTTGGAAATCCTGTTATTTTAATAATCCCATAAAGTACGCTGAAACTAAAAATTTATATTTCTAATATATTTCAAAATAGACTTTTAGATTAGTTTGAGCTTTTTCAATTTTACTAGTGACCGATAGCGATAACTCAAGGCGGGCTGGTGATAAGTAACAACTTACCCTAAGAAACATAGGTTGGAATATGACACAAATATTTGGAGTTTCAATAGTAACTCAAATCAGGTGATCGGCAATTTTGTATGGCTGGTCCAAAAAGTTTATTCGTATTGCAAATTTCGACATATGTTCCTGAAGGAAAGTTGTTTCTTAACACCAGTCCGTCTTAAGTTTTTGCTATAGGTCACTAGTAAAATATCACCCTATATTAGTACCATGTCAGGCGCCTACTACTAGTAGTCGGCGGTTGAAAAACTCTGACACCAGGGTTCATCGGGTCGTTGACGATTCGGTGTCCCACACGAAAAGAAAGAGGACCAATTTGCACACATATACTTCTGTAATTTATTTATATAATAGATCCCATCAATGGGCAAATTCAAAATCAGTATTTTTCATTTGTTTACAAATAGTAGTTGTGATATTTTGTGTTATTCTTTACCTGTTACTTTTAGCTGTTACTTGCGTCCCATCGCTTCTAATCCTGTGCCCCGACTCCATGAATAATGTCCTTAGTTATTCCCCCTCCCTCCCGAATCTCTGCTCGATATAAATTAAACTGTTTCGATAACTGGGCCACTAGATGCTTCAGTAAGTTATTAAATTATTACTCGCTTTTATTGGTAGAATTGGGTGGTTTTATTCTAAATCACGTTTTTTACTCTTTGTGATGATAACTTATAAATGCTAGTCTAATTACGAGTATCATTAGCTGGGGTAGACAGAGCATCCTTAAAGTTATGGAAAATTTACAGTAACGTAAGAACGAAAAAAATGCTAAAGACTTCAATTATCTATGTTAAATGCCTTTAATCCGACGACAGCTGGCTACTTGATCTACGGGCTACGCCGTAGCAATTCGCTACGCTGTCTTCATTTGCGGAAGAGTAGAAGTAACTTATATTGAAATACGTAGCAACGTAGCATAGGGCAAAAGCGCTGGGTGGACTGAACGTCTGGTTTAGGTAGTTTAGTTGGATAATAGACGTTCGAGAGTTAGTAAAGGCGGTTCTCACACTGTAGCCGTATTTGTATGGGAATAAGATCGGATATTGGGAGAACATCCATACCTAGAAACTATAATATATTGATATTAAAACTTTGCTAACATATCTCTATTTGTAAGTAAATTTCTCTTCTACTGTAAATAACTTTTTAATTATTCAGTCCCCAAATAAAACTCTTCAAAAATCATTCTCTTTTCGGTTGCTATGTTGTGATTCGGTTGATATTTAAGAATTACGTGGGCATCGTTTCTCCAAATAATATTATGTTTCTCAAACATGTGAAATTTGACTCCCACTGTAGGCGTAAACAAAATGTCACTTTCTAATTTTAACCATCAACGAAAGCTAATTCTTTTAAAAAAGCGATGATTCAGTCTTAAAATAGGATACTTATACTTTTATTGATGAGCAAAAGTTAAAAAGTTGCCCATTGATTCCCAAAATCAGGAAGTGTTCTATAAATAAAATTCAAAAAGGGCAAAGGGCTGAGGTCAACAAAACGGAATCTTCCGCTTTCGTGATTATTCTCGGAAATTATTCATGAAATAGCTGAGTTAGTTTATATTCAGGTTTGGTAGCTGGCGTCCTCAAAGTGTAAGAGTTATCAGAACCTGTCGTGGTACTGACGTCTTAGGGTATGCTCCCACCTAGACGTGACGCGGCGATAAGATACACAGTGTGACATCGCACAACACAGCTTAATGTCGCTCTAATCTCGCTTAAATAATTTATTTGACACAAAAATCCTACGCCTCGTTTTGTATCTCTATGTCGCATACAAACGAAGCAAAGAATATAATCCAAATTAGCTCTGAATCAGAATTATCGCTCCAGTGAGTGAAAAATTGATCTCCAGACAACTTTGAGAGCCACCGATCTAATATAAACACCACGAGGCATCACTTTCAGAGGCATCAAAGATTAGGTGTATCGAAAACCTTTAATAAGGTCCCGCCCACCACTTTAGCGCCACCAGAGCTAAATATGACTAGATGTGGCATGAACATGAAAATGAAAAAATCTTAACCTCAAGAATGTCACAAACAAATAAACAAAAAAATATTTAAAGAATACTAGACAATAAGCCCAGTTGTCTCTCTCTCCGTGTGGTTAAGTCGTCTAAAAAAGCCCAGCTGATAAAACAATATTTAGATTGCGTAAATACATTTTGATAATTTACAAAATGTTGTCTAAAATTTGGATCTTGATCACAGACTAATCGAAAAACACCAACATAGGTTTCATATCACAGTATTCTAAATTGTATGACATGTTGCGACAAAATTTGTTTCAGTCATATTCAAAACAAGTGACCTTTCAGGAGATATGTGAGATCACACTTATATTACTCCTTTTCTTCAGAGAGTTAATAAATTCAAGTCACTTCCATGCGTCCGATATCTACACAAGAAATCTCTCCTTTAATAATATTCTGCGTGGGCACTGTCGGTATATAACCTCGATTCCACAGGTTTCTTCAGTCAGTACCTCGCGATTTTCTGTCTGAGAGACGTTATCAGGTTGCTTTCTTTCTTGATAAAATAGTTGCAATTTGTCTCACCGATTGTGTTAAGAAAACGCTGTTGTATGTGGATGTTTGCTTGATTGACGGAATCATTCAAAAGTAAGTAGGCACACAAAATATTTTATATTTAGTACCACTGTGTTTTATCAATAGCGAACATAATATAAAAATTTGCCGATGATGTAATAAGGTAGAGTTCTCTGCAATTTTTACAAATGGGTGGATGGTAAAATGAACATGGACAGGACACAATAAGTCATGTGAATCGTTGACTGGAGGACGAAGGTTCTGGAAATGTTCCCTTCGCGAGCTAATGTCAAGAAAGATATAATCACTTTCAAACTCGTACGTGTATCTATCACGTATATCTTTTAATATATATATACACGAGTATATAAGTGAAACATGTGAATAAAGATAAAAATGTGCCAAGTGATGCCGGCTCAGAATAGCATCACCCTATTTCTTTTCCGTGGGTGTCGTAAGAGGCCATGAAGGGAGCCTTAGTCACTCTTTACGAGACCCACGGGTTGAATTTGGGTAAATGCTATTCTAAACCGGCATCACACGGCGACGGATCGGCGGCGGAAGAGTGAAAAGTTCTATTTGAACATTTCGTTTTATGATACATTTCGCCCACAACTACCTGTCGTAGGAAAGCATAGAGTCGGGCCTGATGTCTGCTAAATGAGAACCGTTTCAGTTGTGTGTCGATTGGATGGTCCTGCTAACAGTCTGAAATATAGAATATCACTTCTTTCTTCTTCTTCTTCTTCTTTAGAATATCGCTTCTTTAGCATAAAGCCCGCCTTGTTGTACTGTGTTTTTATCGTTATTTTTCTTATGTACTTTTGTTTCGTGTGCAATAAAGTATATTATCATTATTTTGGTGGTACTCTTTCGAATCTCGAGCACATAGGGACCCGGTCCTTTGAGGCATGGGTAAGGACGAAGCTAACAACACAGAGGCCTTTAACCAAATAATGTGTTGTATATCAAGGGGATACTCGCTCTGTCTGCACTATAGAAGTACACCCAGAGCCAGCACCCGCCTGATGCAAGAACTATTGCAGGTGAGGGTCGGATTACGAGGGCTATGGGTATGGTTATTGATTGCGACCACGGGATTATTATGATGATGATGATTTCAATCATATAAATGATGTTTTTAAAGCGCAATATACCGAAAACCATCGGGTCGCATGCAAGTAGAAAGTTTCTTTAGAAAATGTTCAAATAACGCGAGCGCAACCTCTGGAAGAATGGTTGTTTTATACAATGTTTCCCTGTGAGCTAACATCGAAGCGTAGAGCGAAGACAAAGTAGAGAAACCTTGCGGACATTAAATAGTGAAGTCAAGATTACAAGACTACTTCCAACCAAGCAATGGCAAATTGGCAACTACTCTCTCACACACCCACACACACACACACACACACACACACACACACACACACACACACACACAGATATCATGCCTATTATCCTTTGCGGGGTAGGCACAGCGTAAACGGCCGAAAAACGGACAACTACTCTCAAACTAAACAAAATGTTCAACCGCGGGCATGATTTGAACCTGCGACTTTCGCCATCAATTTGGCGATGCCTCGTATATCTGGGCTACCGCTCATCCATTGCCAGGGATTTTGTAAGTGTCATTTGATGTCAAACACGCGTAGCACTGCTCCATCTACGGGGTTAGTTTTGTCACTTACATAAACATATACCAAACACATTTATACTCGTATGTACCTATAGGTGTATTAACTTTTCACAGGAAATGAGGAATCTACTGTCTCATCTACTGTTAGATATTGTTATAAGTATGAGTTGTTGAAGTTGGGCTTGTGTTAATATGACATCCAATATTTTCCACACAAGATGAGCTTTTTCATGGAAAATACTCAACTGAGCTTTTACAAAACCACGCGGCTCGGACAAACAACCGACGCGGTCTATGACTTGAAGTCAGTTCGTATTCTAGTTTTCTTTTTCGTGTGGGATACAGAGGCGACGAACAACCCGATGAACCCTGGTTTCAGAGATTTTCAACCAACTACCAGTAGTAGGCTTCTGACATGACTGTGTCACGATTGCCGTCTAAGTAATCATAGACAGCAACCAGGACCGACGGCTTAACGCGCCCTCCGGAGCATGGAACCATTTTTCTTACGGACAATCAGGTGGTTCAGTCTGCCATCTCCTAGCCAGACTGGAAACAAATTCACAGTGAATAATATCAACTCTGTGAGTGCCCCACCGGGAATCGAACCCGGAACCCCTGCGCAGTCAAGTCTAGTTTATTGAATCAACTTCGCTCCCTTCTGTGTGTATTATTGTTCGCTCTAGTTCGCTCCAAGTTCATACCGAGCAGCTATCTTGTTGACAGATATATTTGGTAAGGTCATTGTCTCGCTCCCGGGCCCCGGCTCGCCACGCGTGGCAAACAAACTGGGGATCGCCGTCACTGAACACCGCCGTTACTTTTTTCACTCGACAACATTATAGCAAAAATTATATCTTTTTAGAAAAAGAACAAACTTTATTCAATGTTGAATAGTACTTACGCTTATTAATGTCATGATCTGTCATTGTAAATGAAAAGAAAGTATAACACATTTTATTATTGTTATAAAAAAGCTGTATTGTTCAAATCCGGCTAGACAAACTTAATTATTAGTATATTCCGTAGGTCAAATAGTTTTGTTTAAATTCTACCTGCCTGCGTTTACTACAGTCTCAGAATTTCGGATTGTAAACATATGACATATAAACATTTTCAACCCAAGTTGTCATAAATCGTAGCGCGCGAGGAGAAATATTTGTCTCAAAAAAGGGGCATATAATTTAAAAGAATGTTTAAATTTTGTTCTATTAAAATTTATCATTTACCTGCCATCGCAGTTCGACCGAAAGTTGTTACCTATTTTATTTTATTTTTTGCTTTTCTGCATTGCGAAATTCCGTATTGTACCCCTGCCTGCTGTGCCTAGGGTAGTTGGTTCTTTCCCCAAAAGACACATTTTTTTTCAGTTTTTCATATATTTGTGTTTCGTTTGGTTATTTTCTATGTATACGATATAAGTATTAATATCAGCTATCTAGTTACCATAGTCACAATATAACCAAGGAGCGGAAGTTTAACCCCCGCCGCGCGTTTATTGTTTGAGTATCAGAAAAACGGGAAGATTACCTAGAAATACTAACTATTCATGAAATCATTATGTAATTCATTGTTTTCTTCCTGTAACTTAGCATTATGTTACCAAAGGTTGACATCACTTTAATTCGGGATCGCAAAACCAATTTGTTGTCATCCCTGCTAATTTATTTAGATTCAAGTGGGAAGGTGCTAGAGTTAAACTGCTGCACCTTGGTTTGGTATATTGTGACATAGTACAAGCTTCCTTTAGTTTGATGCCAGATGGCGCTGTGTAAATTGTCCAGGATCGTATATCCATATTGTAGATGCAAAAAAAAGCCTTTTTACTCGACTGCCCAACCAAAAAAGGAGTGTAATGTTTTTAGAGTTCATGTATGTATGTATATATGGGCGATTCTTTAAAGTGTTGCAACTCGTTAACCACTGAACAGATTCGAATGGGAACTGAATCTATTCCGAGTGTCATAAGCTAGGCTTTATCTCAAGAAGCAGTCGTATTGTATGATACTTTACAACTACTACTTAAAACCTCATTTATATATGTACAATAAAGAAATCGTGTGTTTAAATTTTTAAATGATTATGTTTGTTAACAAAAGCAAACTGTCAACTTTCCAGGCTTGGAGATGTCGCGTTGGCGCGGGTTCGATGGCGCGGGCTGAGCGCTTGCGGCTGCTAGGCGCCCATGCGCGCCTGGCTGGTTGCGTGTGCGGCGCTGGCGCTCGCGCACGCCGCCGCGCCTGTCGCGCCCCCCCACCCCCACCCCCACACCCAGCCCCACCCGCGGACGCCGAGCCTCGACCCGGCGAGGATCGACCACATCAAGACACAGATACTCAACAAGGTGGGTAAACAAGGCAGTGCGCATGTATTGGGCATCATGGTATTGTGCGTCATGTTACAGATGCTGTGCATCATGTCACAGATGTTATGCATCATGTCACAGATGTTATGCTGCATGTCACATATGTTGTGCATCAAGTCACAGATATTGTGCATCAGGTCAGAGATATTGTGCATCATGTCACAGATGTTATGCATCATGTCACAGATGTTGTGCATCAGGTTACAGATTTTCTGCTGCATGCCACAGATTTTGTGCGCCAGGTCACATATGATGTTCATCAGGTCACATCATGCTGTTCATCAGGTAACATATGTTGTGCAACAGGTCACATATGTTGTTCATCAGGTCAAATTATGTTTTTCATCAGGTCACATATGTATCACATCAGGACACAGATCTGATGTTATGCATCAGGTCACGGATGTTGTGCGTCAACTCATAGAACATCATATCGTATGGCGTTCGCTGAGATGCCTTCTATATGATTCTATAGATTAAGTTCTTTAGATATTATGTATCAAGTGCCTATTTTCTGCAACAAGTCAAGTCATATTATCATCAATAATATTGTCAATGATCACCACACCGCAGTAAGTTACTCACTGTGCATTAACACATTTCAGATTAATGAACAACAGAAAAGTATTGATGATGAAATGGCTTAGGCCTCCTAAAGTACTGAAATTTGAGATAGATTGGTTACGTATTTGATCTTTTTGAATTCGTAATGAGCTTGTAATTTTACGCAATTATACTGGAGTGATGGTGCTCATGCCCTCGTTGTTTCCACCTGAAATACTGAATGAATTACTGAAATGTGAGATAGATTGGTTACGTATTTGATCTTTTTGAATTCGTAATGAGCTTGTAATTTTACGCAATTATACTGCAGTGATGGTGCTTACGTCCTCGTTGTTTCCACCTGAACTACTGAATGAATTACTGAAATGTGAGATAGACTGGTTACGTATTTGATCTTTTTGAATTCGTAATGAGCTTGTAATTTTACGCAATTATACTGGAGTGATGGTGTTCATGCCCTCGTTGTTTCCACCTGAACTACTGAATGAATTACTGAAATGTGAGATAGATTGGTTACGTATTTGATCTTTTTGAATTCGTAATGAGCTTGTAATTTTACGCAATTATACTGGAGTGATGGTGCTTACGCCCTCGTTGTTTCCACCTGAACTACTGAATGAATTACTGAAATGTGAGATATATTGGTTACGTATTTGATCTTTTTGAATTCGTAATGAGCTTGTAATTTTACGCATTTGTACTGGAGTGATGGTGCTTATGCCCTCGTTGTTTCCACCTGAACTACTGAATGAATTACTGAAATGTGAGATAGATTGGTTACGTATTTGATCTTTTTGAATTCGTAATGAGCTTGTAATTTTACGCAATTATACTGGAGTGATGGTGCTCATGCCCTCGTTGTTTCCACCTGAACTACTGAATGAATTACTGAAATGTGAGATAGATTGGTTACGTATTTGATCTTTTTGAAATCGTAATGAGCTTGTAATTTTACGCAATTATACTGGAGTGATGGTGCTTACGCCCTCGTTGTTTCCACCTGAACTACTGAATGCCTTACTGAAATTTGAGATAGATTGGTTACGTATTTTATCTTATTGAAATCGTAATGAGCTTGTAATTTTCCGCATTTTTACTGGAGTCATGGTGCTCATGCCTTCGTTGTTTCCACCTGAACTACTGAATGAATTACTGAAATGTGAGATAGATTGGTTACGTATTTGATCTTTTTGAATTCGTAATGAGCTTGTAATTTTACGCAATTATACTGGAGTGATGGTGTTTATGTCCTCGTTGTTTCCACCTGAACTACTGAATGAATTACTGAAATGTGAGATAGATTGGTTACGTATTTGATCTTTTTGAATTCGTAATGAGCTTGTAATTTTCCACATTTGTACCGGAGTGATGGTGCTTATATCCTCGTTGTTTCCAGCTGGGGTTGTCAACGCGGCCGACGCCTCTGGGCGCGCCGCCGCGCGACGTGGTGCGGCAGATCCTGGCGCGAGCCGCAGACCCGCACCCACAGACGCACCACCACGAAGACGAGAGCATGCGCGAAGTTATCGCCATTGCGCATAGAGGTATAGCCCCGAAAAAACAATCATTATAATAAAATACAGAATAACATTTTGTTAACAAAGAAACAAGTATATTGTTCTTTATTGCATAGATTAACAATGTTTAAACTTATAATTAAATACATAGGCGAGCTTATCTCTATAAAATATCTCTTCCAGCCAACCTAATTGGGGTGGAAGAAGGGATAACACGGGAACAAGGGAAATACAATAACAAAAAGAAAAATTAATTATCTAAAAACTACCTAATACCTAAACATAATATTACAAATAAACTAATAAATACTAATATGACAAATACATATCATAATACTTACATACATACTTAAAAAGTATACAATAAATAATATAATTATAATAAACTAGCGGCCCGTCCCGGCTTCGCACGGGTGGACAATTATTTTTTACATAAATGCACTTTAAATTTTACACCCTTTTTTCACATTGGAGGATTTTTATTATATATTTTTTATCCTTACCTACAGCTACTATTATATACACTTAGGTATTTATTATCTCAAAATATTTTTTAGAGTTCAGTACCCACAGGGTAATAACGAAAACCCTATTACTGAGGCTCGGCTGTCCGACTGTTTGTCCGTCCGTCCGTCCTACAGTTACGAAGCTGTACCTCCTGAACCGTTATACCTAGACAGTTGAAATTTTTACAGATGTTGTATTTCTGTTGCTGCTATAACAACAAATACAAACATCACGATAGTGCGTTGAAAACTAACAGCGACATCTATGTTTGTATTATGGAACTAAAATATTACTTTTCTCAGTTTTCGTGATAGTATAAATATTAAACTACTGAAGCTAGAGAGATAAAACTTGGACTTGAAGTTTTTTATGTAATGAAGCAACTAATAAAGATAAAATTCCGTTTTTTAAAATCCCCCAGGGGATGAACAGGGGGTTAAAAATTTGTATGAAAGTTCGTTGTCCTAAGTGTGATCCGTTTCAAAATTAGTGATTAGACTTAGGACTTAAAATAATTAAACACGTGTTTCAGCATATTTGAAATTTTAACCCTTAATAGGGTCAAAAGGGGGTTAAAAGTTTGTATGAAAGTAGGTTTTTTGAAATGAATGTGATCTGTTTCAAAATATGTGATAAGACTAATAACTTAAAATAATTAAACACGTGTTTCAGCATTTTTGAAATTTTAGCCCTTAAATGGGTGAAAAGGGGGTTAAAAGTTTGTATGAAAGTTTTTTATCTTAAATGTGATCTGTTTCAAAATTTCTGATAACACTCATAACTTAAAATAATTAAATACGTGTTTCAGCATTTTTGAAATTTTTCTCCTTAAAGGTGTCAAAAGGGTGTCATAAGTTTCCTACCAGTTGGGCTACCCCGTTTTCCCATGGGAATGTGACGATTTCCCGGAATAAATTATACTTATAAACCTTCGTCTCAAGTTACTCTATCTAATAAAAAAAACCGCATCAAAATCCGTTGGGTAATTCTAAAGATATAAGGAGACACCAAACGGGAAGCGACTTTTTTTTATACTATGTAGTGATCACAAAGATATATATAACAAGGCGGCGACGTTATCAATCTCTACTAAGCAACCTTTGGGTGATGAGACAGTGAATTTAAGTAATCGGGATAGTGCATAAACATACATCAAATACTTAGATCTTTTAAACTAATAAATAATATTTCATAAACTAATACATAATAAACTTACAAAGGCACATAGGAAATCAAATCAAATCATTTATTACAAAGTAGGAATTTACAAGATTCTCTATTAGAAAGTTAAATCTAGGTACTTAACATATAGATAACAAGAAATATATACATTCTAAGATTAAGGAATATTAAATAGACATGAAAAGATACCAGTTTATGAAAAATATGCAAAGTCTCTAGAGTCCGTGCTATGAGGACGCTGACAGCTGTAAAATATTGCTTATTGGAATGGCCTTACTTTATCAAGCAAAATGGGCATATATGAGATATGAATAGTATAATTGATTTCACGCGACTATGCAGTAAGGGACAGCCCTCAGAATACTAATAGGATGTTTTGAGCCAAGGAACTGAACAACTGTTGCCTTAAGAATATATTTTAGGAAGAGTCAAAAAGTATTTGATGTGGTAGGGTTTTGTTTTCGTTACCTGTAAAGAATAGTTGACACCATAACGAAAAGTGGTTCATTTTCATGGATTGCAGGCACCCAGTCAGTATTCGGTGGGTTGTCCCCTTTCATAGCGCGGACTCAAGGAGGAGGAATTTTACTCATACAAAATATGATTTTCTTTTTAACGAGCAGCGAAACAGCTTTGGAAAATAAATATAATATATGGGTGCTGAAGATAGGCGGGCGGTCACGATATTATCTTTAACTACAATGATGGTATCAGAATGGACATTTTGATAATTTAATTCTAATAATTTGAGCGTAGGTAGTGTTGAGAAAAGATTTGCGATTAACTATTATTCCAAAAAGTCTGTACAAATGCATAAAATACAAACAATTTTCTCCTTTCATCTCCGCAGCTATTTTTTAATCCGCCCGCCGAGAATCTCATTAGCCTCAATGTACAGCAAGTGAGCCAAGAATGGGGATCCTTTTCAATAACTTGGTAGAAATATGCTCGCCTGTCTCATCAACTTGCTACAGATAATACTAATAATCGTTATGTTAATTCTGTAACGTTTCGTAGTCATCGTTATACTTAGGCACATATTACGTTGTTCTTTTTTTTCTTACTCTCTGAATTATTGGCTGATAATTCATTGAGTATGTTTTTGTAGGTCTTCATGTCAATCACAAATCGTATACTTATCTTCGGTAGTTCTCCCACTTGTCATCCGTCGCTGCGTATTTTTAACGCACTGTAACGCATGCGTCTGTCAGACAACTTGACAACGTAAGCGAAGCCGTATTTGCATGAGAATCAAATCAGAATTCGCAATTTCCTGCAATACGGTGCGTCAACAATACGCAGTAACAGGGGACAAGTCGGAGAACGGCCTTTTATATGGATCTTCTTAGGATGTTTTTAGTAGGTATCTGTTATGTGACGTTGGAATTTAACAAACAAATAAACAAGATTGTGTTACGTTAATTTTAGGTTTTATATTTACATTTCAGTTATGAAATGAAACGCTTTATTTTACATAACAGACACCATTAATTATCGAGCGAAATGACCCAATATAATGTATTTGAACTCTATTGATTCATTATTAACTTCTTAATTTACAAGGAGCAGCAAATAGGGTTTAACAAGCCGAAAGGAGGTCAATAAACTCGTTAAATGAACAACCTTTCCTATGTAATATAAAAAATGATATATTGTTCTATACTCAAACCAGCCGGATGCCAACTCTATACTCGACAACATACCATCAATGATGCTACTATGCTATACTGATGCCAGAGGTGATTTTATTTTTCAAAAAATGTTGTAGTTCAAAATCCTATATCGTTTATTAACCAGCTGATCAGAGATGTGTTATAGAAGGTCCAAAGTTCCATAGGAAAATTTGTTCAGTTTCATGAGCAGTTTGATCACCTTTCGGCTTGTTATACCATGTTTGTAACATGTATGTATGATATGTTTTCTGAGATGATTCCAGGCTTACCTTTAACTCGACGGTGACTGAATACTGGCAGGTGTTTCAACGCTGAGTAAGTATTAATTGTTTAACCAAGCAACCACTTCCTTTCTATTAATATGCAAAGCGAAATATTTTGTGAAATCTTAAAATGCATCCAATTAATGTTATACCACAAAAAGTGCAGTACAATAAACAAATCTTATGTACCTATTATGATACGTAACAAATACATATTTAAGTAAAAACATTGTATTAATTTGACACGATTATTGTTACTGGCCGGAGTAAGTAAGTAAGGCCAGATGGACCGATGGCTTAAAAAAGGCGGCTGGTAGCGACTGGATGGCGAAAACGGGAGATCGTGCCCTATGGCTTACCCTAGGCCTACGTCCAGCAGTGGACTACAATTAGCTGATTATGTTAGACATACAAAATTCTTATTTTTACTACTAGAGCAGACACAACAGTCCACTACTGAACATGGGCCTCCACTCTTTAAAAGTTCATACAAATTCAATATATTTTCTGCATGTAATATGAGTAGTATTTTGCGAAAAGATATAGTTACTTATTATTTATTTTACAATGATGATACTATTACGGTTTTATTGCTAATTCTAGAGCGTGTCGTATGATACCAGCTTAAAATATTATCACCCCATTTCTACCCGTGGTAGCATTGGTTGTTGTAAAAGGCGACTTAGTGAATGAGCTGCAGTATTTCCGCTGAAATACAATCACGAATCACGGCAATCACCATAGTGGAGGTGCTTGCCCAGCAGTGGACTATTGATGATGACGACTGGACTCTGTCCGTAACACGAAACGCGAGAAACTAAAGAACTTATCAGTGTTGAACATGTTTTGTATGCTATGCGAAAATCTGTCCGAGCTATTAAAAGTTTGCTGAAATCTTAGTTACTTGCCAAGCGACTGTGGAACAACTGTATAAAGAGTCACATTTTACTAGTCACTGGTGATAAGGAACAACTTTCCCTTGACATTGGTAGAAATATTATAAAAATATTTTGAGTTTCCATAGTAACTCAAATCAGCTGATCGGCAATTATGAATGGAAGGTTCATTTTTATTTTTCGTATATCGATCTTTGTTCGTTTGGGAAACTTGCTCCTTATCAACGTCTTGAATTTTCGCTAACATTTCACCCTATTGAATAGAACCGGCGACTATAGCACTCTGCCGACGTTAGCCACAATATTTCCTAGTGTGTTATCAGACGTTTAGTATACCGTTGCACGATTTGTCTGCTCTGTGACACACTGTATCTTAAGCTACCCAAAGTAAAAAACATCATGATAAGTAATATTTTCTTAAGTTTTCACAACTATCACTCATCACAATAAAACAATTTTAAACGGATTTAAGTTGTGTTTAATTTGGATTTTACAATTCTTACGTTTCGAGCTCTTTACAGAGCCCGTGGTCACGGATGACTAAGGTGTTAGACGTCATTATTAAGAATATACTCATAAATTATTTTTGTTTTACCGTCATCTATTTCTTAATTGCCTAGCGTAACGTCCCGGTTCCACGCAAAATGCAGAAACTGTATCTCGTGTAGTAGGTCTTACAGTATGTTGGATCTGGTTCTTCCGCTGTGTAATCCAAAATAAATACAACTTAAATCCGTTTAAAATTGTTTCATTGTGATCATGATAAGATAAGTCATAATTGTGGAAAATGACGAATTTATGATCCAGAGAGCATAATTAATATTTTTGAGTTCGATATGGAAACAACATAAATTTAGTTAGGTGATATGACATTCGATAGATAGCAATAAGGAGTTTGGCAGGGTTTACGTCGCGCATTTTATTTAGTGTGTACGTAATATATTGACGGACTGATTGGGGAGCAGCACCAAAATTAGATGCAAAAATTAAAAACTCTTAAATAATCTTAGTTAAGCTGATGTTTTGGCAATGCTGAACACGATGATGACTTAGATAATTGGTTTAGATCTCTTGCTGTGCGAAGAAACAGTTATGCCGGCGATATTTTTTGCTCACTATTTGAATGATCCCAAACATAAGGTGGCCACAAACGTGTGTAGTTGTAGGCGGTTGAAAAATCCTGACACCAGGGTTCATCAGGTTGATGGACGACACGAAAAAAAGAACACTTATCGATAGCCGAAAAACGCTTTTTGAACTACGTTTTAAACTATCGAACTACGTCTGTGGCTACCTTTACTCTATTCAAATGTCAGATGATATACGCCTGTCACCTATAAATTTGTTAGTAAACTACTACAATACCTTAGTGACTACAAGATGATGATCGTTGTTGTACATATTACAGTGAAACCTGTTTAACTGAGATCTCATTATGCATGCAATTTTTCTCACTTGTAGAGACTAATCACTTACCTAGTTTCAAAATAGCGAGGTTTAAGATTTGAATTATCTCATTTATAGAGGTTCTCAATTTCAAATTCACAATTTATCATTTAAAAAGTTCAATAATTTCCATATGCCGGCTTATAATCGCATCACCCCATTTCTTTCCCGTGGGAGACTTAAGAGGCGACTAAGGGACTCGAGGGATGTAATTTCAATTGTCTAAAGTAAATATTTATAAGTTGAAACTGGTACATTTATCTACTGCAATTTTTACAAAAAATAAATATGTAGCCATTTTTGGTCTAAACATATTTGTTTTACCTCCAGAATTAGCTAGGGTAGCTTAGGGGCTAATACGATTGTTAATTTAGAGTAGGAGCATTTCTGGGCAGGTTTTTTGGGGGGTTTTTCCTGTTTAGGAGGTCCGATTAATTATACGCATGTAAACTACACGCTTTAAAAATCTTGACTTCAATTTGAAACAAATATCGTTCTCAGATGGTGGTGGCGTAAAGTTACATGCCGTGTGATTAACCTGGCCAGCCCCGTGGCAGTGCTTTGATTTTTATTTTTTTATACCGCCCGAGCCGGTGGACATTACAAAATTGTTAAAAAAAAAGAAAATTGAGTGATACAAATTTCTTTTTTTTACAATGACGGTTCATGACGTCAATAAATGATATGATAATACTATACTACATTGAATAAAGAATTTCAATTTCAATTTCAGGGTCTGTATTGCAATTTTAAGCGATGGGCTGACAACCTGTCACTATGGATATACACAATTTTCCGAATGACCCTCAAATATTTGTCAAACGTGGCGTAAATGCGTGATATGTGTATGTATGTATGTAATAATTTCCATGAAATTCAACCAATTCGCCCATGAGGGAGAGACGGTGGTATTGAAAATCTCACTAAAGAGGTCTTAATAAATAATGTCTTAATTATAATAACTATAAAATTAAAACTTATACTACAAGACAAGGACAGATGTATTAAAGCTTGAAAAATATGAATAATTGTCTCAATTGCAGAGGATAGGTTTTGTATTAGTTATGGAGGTAAATATGAGAAAAAATAAATCAATGATATGAGGTTAGCAATTCTCAGTTATTATAGATATTTTTGATGCAAAAGTTTTGAGTGCAACAGTTATAAAGTTTTTTCTTATCCAGTCAACCAGGTTTCACTGTATATAAAATTATTACATTGTAGTAAAAATAATTCTTCCCAACAAAATGTCGTGAAGTGCTCTGCATAAAAAAATTATGTCGTATGGGATACAATCTTCTAAACGACATCGTTATCATGTTATCATGAATTAACCACCTTCTCAATAAATACATTATAATTAATATCATATATTTTCTCAAAAAATCATTTGCTTCGGGTAAGAATTCAAAAAGTTATCATAATTGAAAACTTTAAACCGTTTTATTGCTCTCTTTAAAAGTAGAGATTTGTCCCTTACGACATTTGAAATTATCGCAGTCGAAATAAATCAATATAACTTTTGAGAACAATCAAAATTTTCAAAAATTTTATACCAAACACGGAAAACGTTTTTAAAATTTGGTATTCAATATTATTTTGTTAGAAACCATTTATTTAATTACGGCAATTTTACATTAAAGTAGATAATATGTATGACCTGCCATTGTGATTTGATTATAATATTGTACTGCACTTTTTATTAAATACTTTTATTTTATTGTTGTTTGTTTGTATGTTATGCGATTTATAAGCTATGCGACTCGTAGGTACCCTGCAATACATGCTTTTCTTTTTTCTATTTCATTTATTTGTATATTTTAGGAGCATGGACGGAAATGGAAGTAAACTCAAACCAGCCGGATGCCAACTCCATACTCGACAACATGCCACCAATGATGCTACTATGCTATGCTGATGCTACAGGTGATTTTTTAAATCATTGTAGTTCAACATTCTATGTTGTTAAAGCGGAATAGGACTGGGGAACGCCTTACCTAAGGAATTGCACCGCTAGCTCGCGTAGGATTTCATCTTCAATCAAAAATAGGTGCTTTGATAAATATTAGTTTATTATAAGTACTTCAGAATTAGGTAAGTTATCACGAGAGCGG
Organism: Tuta absoluta; assembly: GCA_027580185.1. NCBI lineage: Eukaryota > Metazoa > Arthropoda > Insecta > Lepidoptera > Gelechiidae > Tuta > Tuta absoluta. The sequence goes on from JAQAHW010000045.1 coordinate 1,032,054, forward strand.
TGATAGATAGAATGTAAACGATAGACCGAGCCGCGAGGTCCCGGCGGTGTGAGGGGCGCGAGAGGCAGGGCAGCTCCCTAGCAAGTCCTTGTTTAGTATAAACACTCGTAAAGTACACACAAAATACAGAGCACCAGCACCATCACAAAGAGTTTGTATTTTTATTTCACGTATTGTCTTAGAATTATTTAGTTAGTAACTAGAAACAACGGCGAAATCGCCATGCGCGTGGCACAGGTAGTCGAGAGCAATCTTCTTATTGGCCAATAGGAGACACGTCACCAGTCTTTCGTTTAGAAATAAGACATTTCAAATGTGTTGTAAGAAGAAAATAATTCCTCTACGGAACAGATATATTGGAGAGAAAATTCTCAAGCTAAAATTTTCGTGTCCTGTCTGAAAACGTCGTGATGTTTCACAGATATTACTACGAGATTTTTTCTCAAGGTACATAACCATTGATACATAACACATGGACCAAAATGAAGCCACGTTAATTAAATTCGTATATATTTTTATTAATTACTTTGCAATAAAATAACTAGTGACCATTCTATAATTTAGGTGGCTTGCCCCCAGTCCCTTTTTGCAACATTTCACCTCTCTGGATAATTTAATCTAAATTGTGTAAGGGCAAGTTATTTGATTCTGTTAAATATTAGTCATCCTAGGAGGAACTAATGAAATTGGATTATTGAGATAATAAGTTTATAAAAAGTGTTAAAGTAGTTTGTCCTAGCAAAAGTACCAATTTCGATGGTCATTTTGTTTCTGCGGTTCTAACTCACACTGTAAATATTATACATATTATAAATCCCCTCCCCGTGAGAATAACACATGCCCCTTACTAGCACTGAAAACGGTTGTTTTTAATCTTGCTACGTTTTCCATAAAAAAATATAATATACACTTTCAGGACACTCAGAACAAAATTTTGCACGATTGGTGTTAAAGGTTTGAATGTTTTCACAAGAATGACGAAATATTTTTTATGCACGTTAAATAAGAATTCAGTTTACTTAAAAGATACTAGTAGAAAACTGGTATAACTTGTATAATATTTTTTATATTGTTAAAAAACGTTGTGTTTTAAATTTCGATGGTTTTCGTGCGTGTTATTTAGCTACCGAAATTGTATGAATTTGCAATTACATGGGTTTTTTAGGAAAATTTGCCTTAGGGGCGATAAAGCTGCTAACGCTTTTCTACAATGAAAAAGTCCACCGAAATTAGGAAAAAAATGCAATTGTTCAAAATGAGTCACTTCTGCTGTCCAAAAATTTTCATTTTAATGCACTATAACACATGCGTATGTCAGACGAAAGGAAATGGCGAATTCGGATCCTATTTCCATACAATATCTTGATTATATATTGGAAAAACAAGTCACATACACGTAAACAACTTTGTATACAAGCATTAAAACATAGACCTATAGTTTCCGAGATACAATTGCAACTACAATTGAACATAGGCTTACTATACATTATTTTAGTAGGCATAAGTAAGAACCAAAAAATACACATGCATTTGCAGGCATATATTACGTTTTAATAAAAAACGAAGAATTGAAAAATAAGATAAAAAAGCCTAAAGTTTTTCATTTAAAGTTAGTTGATGTTATCATTTTGAAAGAAACCTTAGATTTGTTACGGCTACGACGCGTTACGATGCGTAATGCGGAATAAGATCGAAAATCGTAATTTTCTCCCATCTGACAGACGCATGCGTTAAAATACGCAGCAACATTTTAAATTCAAATGCTTTATTTTTGCTCATTCCGGTTTTCCTAAACTGAGTCACACTTCTAAATATAACTAACTGTGCATATATACATGCATACACGGGGTGTAACGGACAGCCCTACGAATACTCATAGCTTGCATGCAGACCATGAAACTGAACAACTTTCCCTAGAAAAATATGTCAGGAAAAAACAAAAAATATTACCTTCCATATAAAATCAAAAGATTGCAATTACTATGGGAAGTTAATTTTAATTTGGCGTTACCTGAAATATTTTTTTATGAGAAGTTGTTCGGTTTCATGGTCTGAATGCACCCTATGAGGTTTCAAAGGTTGTCTCTAACACCCTGTATATAAGTTGTATCGTGGTGTGCATGCATGTGTTTTATCCTTTAACGGAGTGGTTATGCAACTGGCATCTGGCGCAGCGCCAGCGGAGCGGAGACTCCGGACTTGCGGAGCGTGTAGGTACTTGTGAGTGACACTCATATTTATGCCTAGCAACGCTGGACGGCGGGCGATTAAAACAACGAACGAGCTTTTTCTATTGCCGGATATTCTATAAGGCGCCTCACACACTGGGAACGCGCCCCGCCGCGTAGCGCGGAGCGGCAGATTAGCCCAGTATGGATAGCTTTTCAGGTTTCAAAAATATTTAAGTCGTTCATTTTTGGCTTGTAGTTTCTAGACTATTGGCCCAACCCAATTTATTATTTTGTGTCATTTTAGGTATATGCTAACATACTTTCGTTTGCAGTAGATAAAAACGACTCAAACTGGGTTCGTACACTGTATTAACTGTCACATTGACAATACTGGTACATTTTATAATGTTTATTTAATTATATACACTTAAATTTTTTATTTATTAAACAAGCTACCAAACATTGAATTGAAAATTTAAGCAAGCGTCAAAAGTGACACAAAACGTAATACGTGCTTTACAGACACGCACTACGTAATCGTACAAAAAATAAGCGACTTTAGAATTTTTATAAAGCCCGGTTTACATTATCTTAGTGTTTAGTAGAGTGCTTTAGGATAGTACTTTAGTTGAAACGTGTAAACGCTACTTGCTTTAGTACAGTTCTACTTGAATTGAACTTGACTTTCAACTTGTACTAAAGCACTCGACTAAACACTAAGAGAATGTAAACCGGCCTTAAGTAATGCCCTCAAATAATGCCAACCGTATCGGAGTAGATCCCGCCACTGCGCGTTGACGCTTTGTCGGTGTGTACTAGCACTAGGCGATTTTTCGATACGTACTGATGTACTTGCATACAACTTTAAAATCTGCGATCCCGCACTACGCGACGGAGTGCGGTGCAGTGGGAGCACCGCCTAACAGTCCGAAGTTGTTATTTAGAATTTGGTGCAAACTAACCCTTGGCACTGGAACGTATTAAAACCATTTTACTGGGCCCAGATTCTATAATTTTTAGTGTAATGTGTTCCAAACTTAAGTGTAATTCTATAGCCATTATGATTTTCTATACAGATGGTGGCGTAAAGTAACCTGGCCAGCCCCGAGGCAGTGCCTTTATTTTTATTATTTTTTTATCCCGCACGAGCCGGTTTTCTATTAGGACAATACATAATTGTTATAAAAAAAAACTGTTATACACATTATTTTTTTTGACAATGATGACGTCAATAAGTGATAATACTATCCTACATTGAATAAAGTAATTTCATTTTATTTTTCTAACTGACACTCTAAAACACAACTAAGACATTATTCAAATAGCGGAATACGGCCCCAGTAGTAGATCTACACAGCTTCGTTACGAATACTACTTTTGCAATAATCAAAGAAACATTGAATAGGATTCTCATTTCAATTCGATAATTTGAAACTATCGTCATGAGTCTTTCATTTCCGCGTATTTGTTACGTTATTTTATTATAAGGAACAAATTAAAACGTGAAACTACGTTACTACTTCCGATGCTCGCGACGCTACGGCACGAGGTTCGCCTCGACAGTTCTTACAGTAATTTTTTTATATTTTTTTATCTTTTTTATTTTTTTTTATCCCGCCCGAGCCGGTTTTCTATTAGGACAATACAAAATTGTTATAAAAAAAAGAAAATTGCGTAATGCAAATTTCTTTTTTTTACAATGACCGATCATGACGTCAATATCTGATAATGCTATCCTACATTGAATAAAGTTATTTCATTTCATTTCATTTGTATTTAGTCTCACATAATTTTATTTAATTTTAGAATTAACAAGTTATTAACTTTAGTATCTAATTAAATATTAGCATGCCAGGCAGGGTTAAATTAAAATATCATTTCATGTTTAAATATATGTTCAAAGAGTTTCAATAAAGTAAATCCTTTATTTGAATCAAAATCATAAACGGTGAATGGTTCGAATGTTGTTGTTGTCGGTTAATACCCGAAAATTTGTGGCCAGTTAATCCCCGAATTCCACCAAAATCTTTACGCAGTGTGATGCCGGCTTAAGCACTACCGCATTTATTTCCCGAGGCGACTAATAGACTCTATAGAGGGTTTCATGTATATCGAAATTTTAGGCGACAGACTGACAATCTGTCACTTTAGTTTAAATTTTGTCAGAAGTGGCTATAGCGATAGGTTAGCGCTCTGCAAGGGATAAAGGGGTGATGTGTTTGTGTTTACCCAAAATACAGAAGATACTGCATTTCTAAACGTAACTGTTTTTTCATATAACATGACGCATCTACACCCGCGCCATGAATCACTATAATGCCATTCGGAAGGCCGTTACATTTCAAACTAAAATTGTGTTCCTCGCCGTCGGTTTGAAAGCCGTTTATTATAAGGGGCATGAGCTTTTATTTATAAGTACAGTGGAAACAAAGTCTCGGCGAACATTGCCCTAATCGGTCTAAATACTATCCTACATTGAATAAAGTAAATTTCAATTTCATATTTCAATTTTGGCAAACATTGGCTTCAATTCGGGATAATCTCATATTATTGTATTAGGGTATTAGTTGCAAAACTAACCCGGTAGATGGAGCCGTGCCACGCGTTACTGGCATTAAGATACACTTGCTAAAATTCGCGGGTAAGGTACAAGCTGCGGTAGCCCAGATGGAAGAGGCGTCGCCACTAGTAATGGCGAAAATCGCAGGTTCAAATCCTCCCCGCGTTTGAAAATTTTGCTAGTTTTCAAAAATTGTATACATAACACGGGAAGTGTTTTAGAATTTGGTATTCTCTTAACATACCTTAAATTGGCGCTGTCATTTTCCGTCAAATAGGTCTAGAAAAGGATAGCAGATATCAAAGTCCTGTTATGTTTAAAAATAGCAATGTATTTTTCGACATTTCTACTCAATTTAGTCGACATTGTTTTAATTATCGCCTTATATCTCCTATCCTTTTCTAAACCTGAAAGTGACAGCACTAACTTAATAAGTTAAGAGAATTGTTATCCCGAATAGAGGCCATTATCGAGTGTATTTTAGAGACTCAATTTATGTATCACTGAGGCTGGCTCCAATAGATGGCTCTTGCACGAGATTCTTATGTTTTTTTAATGCTGGTTTTGCAAGAGCTGCTATTTCTGATGGCGCATAATAACTTAAACAAAAACAATAGAACAAAATACATAAACCTTTGAGATTCCTGCCCATCTAAAATGCGTGCTATGAAAAAAAACAACTCGTTCTATACATGAAGCGTGGAAATTCTTGCAGTAAGGCGGTAGAAATATGTTTTTTTTAAATTTTATATTAAATTTATTCAATGTAGGATAGTATTAACACTTAATGACGTCATGATCCGTCATTGTAAAATAAAGAAATTTGTATAACACAATTTTCTTTTTTTTATAACAATTAAGTATTGATATTGATAGGATAAAAAGATAAAATAAAGGCACTGCCTCAGGGCTGGCCAGGTCTATCACACGGCATGTAACTTTACGCCACCACCATCCGAAAACAATATTTGTTTCAAGATAACTTTTGATTTAACAATTTCTATGTTAAACAGGCACATTGAAAAAAAAAATGTACCGGTGATATTTTGGCAGGGGCTTTCCCAGCAATTAAAGACTTTAGATTTTTTTGGCATACCATACAGGAGCACCGTAAAGAAAAAAATATGATTCGGGGTATTCCCTTTAAGGATCCGTATCTCAAAAGAAAAAACGTTCGTCCGTCCATCTGTCTGTCACTGCCCTGTAGCCCGGAGGCCACAGGTAAATAAAAACAGGCTGTAGAAAACTTATGACTTCTTTATTGATAAATGTAAAGGACGAACGTCAAGGACGAACCCTAAAATAACAAATATTAAAGTTAGTATGGCGATGATGGGTGAAAGAAGAAAAGCTAAGTAGATGATGGTAAACGGATGTAGATAAATAGATATATGTACCTCTTTGAGGGTTCCTTTTAACACAACACGATTTTCCACAATTAATAGAAATATAATATATAAGCTTGGCCTTATGGCCTACTAAAATGTAATTTTATTCAGCACGGAACTATGCAATAAAACTCGAAACTTTAAACTTGAAACTATAACGGCACTGGTAATACGATGGTGAATACTGTTTTCCCGTGGAAAGCTGGGTGTTGAGTGCGTCAGGGAGAAAAATACGTCTGCACGACGTTCCAATTCTTTTATTTGATTTGAAATTTAACATAATTCGAAAAAGAGGAGGTGACATGGAAAAGGATGCCGACGCAGAGTTTTCACTCTGCTACAGCCCTCTATCTCTCAGCATCACGTAGATATATCGAGTTGAAATTGTAACCATAGACTCAGATCTACGAACGCTTGAAGTTTCAGAAAAGTAATAGGTAATCTTTATTTCACGTAAGAATGGTGTGGCGGTTTTTGCTTTAAAAATGGTTGTGACCCTCTCAAAGGAAACAAATTCAAAGGATAAATCCCGTAGACCTGGAACTATACAATTTTTGCAAGAAGGTTTGTTTTGAAATACCAGTTAGAAAAAGAAACTTTTTGAACACCAATTTTTTTAAAACACTTCCCTTATTAGGTACTTACACAATTGTTTTAATCTGTTTTTAGGAGACCGTAAAAAATATGGCTTTTAGTTCTAGTGGGATAAACAAAACCGCACTTGAACTAATAGCCACAAGTTTACAATTATTGTATTTTTTTTGTTCCTTAAAGGCATATATGAAAGGTCTTGATGTTTATGTTACGGAACCCTCGGAGAACGAGTCCAACTCGCATTTGGCCAGATTTTAATATTGGCACCACTTTAGTGGGTAAAAAAATTTTCTGGTTGCGATTAGCCATAACTTCGATTATTGGTCGTCACTATGAAATTTTCTCGAGTTTTATTCTGAAGTCTTACTAGAGAAAACGTTCTCGAAATGAATGAAAAGAGTAAAACCTCAAGTAGTTCCAACTACCACATAACAACTTATCAACTTTTATTGGTTCAAAAATAATAAGTTTTATTATAAAATAAATAGAGCTTGATAAGCGAGCAATAAATTTAAGGGTATTAATAACTTTATTTGTCCATCTTATTAATTATATTTACAAATTACCAAATAACAACTTTTCAACTTGTATTGGTTCAAATTAAACTAATAATTATAAATAGAGTTTGAGAGCAATAAATTGGATTTAAATAATTTTTAATATCTATCTTAATTTTTAGTGTCGTTCCGGTTTTTTACGCAACGTAACGCATGCGTCTGTCAAACGAAAGGAAATAACGAATTCGTGGGTTTATAACGGAGGTGTCTGTTTGTCGTTTGACACACGCATCCGTTACGCACTGTAAATCCACCTTAGCCGTATTTGTATAGAAATAAGATTGGAATACGCAGTTTCTTTTCGTTTGACAGACGCATGCGTTACGTTGCGTTAAAAAAACGGAACAAAGGACGACAAGTGATTGAACCGCCTTATCTATCTTATTATTTATCTTTATAAATTATGTAAGTACCTTGTTTCTACCTACGTCATGATCATGAATGAGTATTAATGTACAACAGACAGTTTAATTAATACATAACTAGGTACCTCATATCTAAATAAATAATTGTAAACTATAATTACAATAATATAAGATTAAAGCAGTGACTCTTTCCCAAGTATGTAGTAGGGAAATAACACAAAACTCGTGAAGGGATTGCATAGCTTATGAAACCTTATTACTAGGGCGGTTCTCCCATTTGTAAACCATCGTTGCGTATTTTTAAATCACCGCAACGCTTACGTATGTCAGACGAAAAGACATTGCGAATTCCGATCTTATTTTAACAACCACTAGACGCATCCGTTACGCACCGTAACGCACCGTACCCGTTGCAAGTTCCAATCATACGTATAGGAATGTGATTGGAACTTGCAATTTCCTTTCGTCTGACAGAAGCATTCGTTCGTTGCGTTAAAAATACGCAGCGACGGACGACAAGTGAGAGAACCGCCTTATACCGTACTTCACCCATGAGAAGTATCGTACTATTTCCCTATAAGTCTGTATACACACACACCTGTCCCTTGCCCCGGCGTTTGGCCTCGTAACACGCCTTATCAGCTTCAGTAATAATCACCCCAAGATCCTTGCATGACCCAACGGTAGTGATGCCTACACTAGCACCGAAATGTAACACTTCGCCTTGCCAACAAAACTGGTAATCGTTTATTTGTTTCACCAACACTTTCATCAAAGCTTCAGCCTGTTGGAGACCACAGTTGAAAAGAATCAAGCCGAATTCGTCACCGCCCAATCGCGCTACAAAATCTGTGTGACGTATTTGTCCTTTCATCAGTTTAGCAACTTGTTGCAGTAGCGCGTCACCTGCGGCATGGCCAGCTGTGTCATTAATGTTTTTAAAACCATCCAAATCGACAAATACTATTGCATGTTTCGCATCGTTTACTGTGGCATTACGAAGATATCTTTCGAAACTGTCCCTGTTGGGTAGTCCGGTAAGAGCGTCGTGTGCGGCGCGGTAGCTCAGCTCTTTGACATGTGCACGAGTCGATGTTACATCCAATAAAACAATGACATGGCCAGAAGTACCTTTACGTTGAGGTAAATGGGAAGTCATCAGCTGTATGTCAAAAGATCTTCCTTCATTTTGTAACACTTTAGCATATTTCTCGTCTTTAGAGCACAGCATATTTAAGTCCTTAAGGTCAACTTCGACGTCGTTATAATTCTGAATGCTGACTTCTTTGTCAAATCGCGCGACGTCGTCTATTTTCTTTCCTATTGCGTATTTTGGCCGCCAACCAAACATTCTTCCAGCAGTTTTGTTCATATACGTAATATTATTTTTATAATCTGTAGTTATCACACCGACACTGATTGTATTCAGGATATCACGGTAACGGTTCAACTTACTCAAAAGTTTTCTTTCAATTTTTCCGCGTTTTGTCAGAATTATTCGGATTGGAACAACAGCAGCCAAAGTCACAAAAATACACAAAACCTTGTAAGTGCCAGAATGCTCACACTTGTAGCAAATACCTTCTGTGATAATCGTGTTAAAGTTTTCACCATTATTCGCAAACGTAGAAGAAGTCCAAAGATGTTGTCCAACACTGATAAGTCTCGTTCTGTTGACGCTCGCTTCGAGGCCACTGCCTTCTGATAGGATCGTTTCATCTGCAAAAATAAATACAATTAGCATTTTCAAACCTACTTGATATTATTTTATTTCACAATCACGTTTTTTTATTTTTATTTAAATGATTATGTTCCTATACGAAAAAATTTGAATTGTGAAATTCTGCCTTTCCCTTGCCCGAAAATCTTTATACTTGAGTATTACTTATTTTGTTTTATGTAATCAAATTAACCACAATAGCTTATATTTACTTACCTATGCATTGTATTAATTTTATTTTTACAAATACAATAAAAACACAAAGTAAAATAGTAACAACTTTCATTTTGAATTAGAAACAAATTTGTATTTAAAAAATGGTGATGCGATGTGCGTAACAATTACTGCTTAAATAACAGCAATTTAGGTGTACGCGGTCTTAAATACGGACACCTTTTTAAATACAGGGGGTTCTAACAGTAGATAAAACTTACTCGAACTTATTCCAATACCATGTAAAAGCAGGCAACAATTTAACCATTTCACTAATTTGGTTCATAATTATCGTTATAAACAGAAATATGATGAACATTTAATTCAAAACTATGTGCCTCTCTACATGAGCATATAATGTACATACATACACATATCACGCTTGTTAGGCCGAGCGCTTACGGCCGTGGCAATACGGTCCCAATCGCCACGTTTGACAAACATTTGAGGGCCGATTCAAAATCGTGTATCAGTATAGTGACCGGTTGTCAAACTGTCGCCTGAAATTGTAACATCATCCTGTAGAAGAATAAAATCTCATTTGGCTCTCCAAACTGAGCCCCCGCGAACAAGACAAAAATTCAAGGGGAAAATAGAATGACGGGAATATCCCAGACGAAGTAGGAACGTACTAATCTTATTACTCAAAATCTTGAAAAAGTTAATACTGTTATTAAATCTTTCCAAAATATAATATTTTGAAAAATAAAATATTTTGTGCTACTACTTAGTTAAGCCGTTCTAGGCCTGCTTAAGCGTATAACTAAATACTGTACGATACTGAAACGTCGCAAAGCATCGGGGATTCCCCCCGCCGCGGCTGCTTGTTTGCAACGATACGAAGCATGTAGCGCGCGCGGGGCCCGGCGATATCACTAAGTTGCCAGACACTTGAAATAATTTATATTCTCACATAGATTAATTTAGAAATCAAAATGTTGTAGGCTGCAAAATGCGAGTTGAATGTGAATAAATTGAATGTCTTTTCTATTTTTGCGCGTCATTCTTATTTTATGCCGTGTGATGCCGGATTAGAATAGCATCACCCTATTTCTTACCCATGGGTGTCGTAAAAGGCGACTAAGGGACTCAAGTGTTAGGTGTGTATTGCAATTTTAGGCGATGGGCTGACAACCTGTCACTATAGTGATACACAGTTATCTGATTGACCCTCAAACTTTTGTCAGAAGTGGTGTTAATATCCGTTTTACGGTCGTTAACGCTCTGCCTACCCCGTAAGGGATATAGGCGTGATTTATGTATGTATGTATGTATTCTTATTTCAAACACATAATATAACGAATTTTCAAATTGTAGTCTAATTAATTGTGAGCTGTGATAAATTTTAATTAATTTGGCATTTTATTGAACAAAGCTAGTTGTCAAATTATTAAGAACATAACCAGATTTGTGTCACCTCCTTACGTCTATCAAAGGTTTCTGATTGTCTTAAAAATCCCTTATCGACATGAAAACAGATATGAACTATTTTAATTTTTCAGTCTGGCAATTCACAACACTTTCACGGCGCGAGCCAATCAGCCATAATATTTGTTTAGGGAATGAAGGTAAAGCATGCGCTTTTTTAGACAAAGCCCGGACGGAGAGGGGAAGAACCGTGAATGTTATGTGATTGGTAAAATACCGCCCCTTTTTCTACCAGCGAGACCGAAGCCTTTCATTCGCGCTGCGCCAGAGAGAAATAGACATTTATTTTACGCTCATATTTATCGGTTTTCCTATGGTAACTAGAGAAATACAGTTAAAATATCTAATTTAGGTATACATAGTAGAAACGGTATGTATCTAAATTATATCATATTTTTTTGTTATAAACTTTAAAACTGTAGACATAATATTTAAAAATGTTTCAAATATAGGTTACTTGGTTTCTTTTTTCAATCGAGTAAAGGTTGTCAAATTGTGTGATTGATAAGTGAGTATCTGTTAAAATATTTTCGAGAACAATTTTTTTTTCATAATTTTATGGCCGTAATTGTCTCAGTAAAACTGGTTTAAAAATCTTTCTCGCGCTATAAAGCCTGCCGTGAGCTCGTCAACGTCTCTTTCTTACTAACGACAAATCCTGATACAGAGAACAGAACGGAATCGCCATGTTTGACGATTTTTCACTCTTTTGGAAATTTCTCGCCAAATAAACAAGTAAACAAAAAACTGTACGGCCAAAATCTAGTAATGTACAAAAAGTAGGTATCATATTCGCAAAAAAAGAAATGCTAACTTAGCACAACTTGTTTTCTAAAATTAAACTCTATTGAACATTTTAGCGGAATATTTTTTTTATTTAGAATATCCCTTCCTTATGCTTAGCGATTTGATAATTTTAGGAGCACTCATAGTCTATTGAACTAAGGAGTCTTAGTTCAGCGACTTTTCTGGCTGGGCATTGGTCGTCTCCAGTTTTATGGTTGACATGAAACCCTCGAGTCCCTAAGTCGCCTGTTACGACAGTTACGAGGAAGAAATAGGGTGATGCTATTCTAAATCGGCATCGCACCGCAGATGACATCACACGGCAATATATTACTTTATCATATTATATTTCACTAACTTAGGAATGTATGTAGGACGTTGGTAGTTGAAGCATTTACAAGTATGAGGATTTTACAACTCTAATGACCCATATGTATCATAATTCACACATTCACTCATTTATTATATTTTATTTTTTTTAATTAATGTTGGGTTTGCTCTTGACTCTAGTCTAGGTCATAGGACAGAGTGTAAGATGGAGCGAGCTCACCCAGAAGAAGCCTGTTAAGGCACTGGAACTCCCACACACTGACGGAATGCAGCAAGCTACTTGGCGCCAGACTTCGGTGGGATGGTGGTCGCGAGCCAGGCGGTCCCTTACGGAGCCTTCCACCGCTGGGTGGGATCGTTCAGCCGAACTTATCCACAGGCAAGCCTGTGTTGCCGTTGCCCGCGGTGGACCTCTAGGAGGTAGATCCCATACCACCCTTATGGGGTGTGAAGTATGGTGTAAGGGACAGCGAACAGCCCTCCGAATTTCGAGTGGGTGCATTCCAACCACAGACCAAAGAATTCGCGCGCGCCGCTAGCACGTGACGTTTGGGAACTCGGTGATTCAGACCATTTAAAATAACAACTATATATTTGAGGAAATCGTCAAATTAAATATAATCCGATACCTAATAAAGGCAGTCAGCTGATCGTGAATTTATATGGGAGTTCGATACTTTTGTTCGTTTCCTTACATATGCTATACTATGCACTACGAGTTGTTCAGTATCATGGTCTGCATGTAATTTGATAGAGGTAATGCTGCAATTATTTTAGGCACCTTCGGTCGAGGTATGGCCTGGGGAGGGATTTTGATTGATTTGATTGAATTCAACGACGCATGTAGCTGAAAGTAAGTATTGTTCTTATTTTTGACGAAGCATTATGCTAAAACTTTTTACTTTCGCAGTTTTTGACGAAGCTTGTTGCTGATTTGTTTTGTATCTTTAGGATAATATCTGACAATTCCTGTTGCGGATTAGCCTTTGTTTGATTTTTTTATGATAGTGCCGTGTAATGCCGGCTTAGAATAGCATCACCCCTTTTCTTGCCCGTGGTGGTCGTAAAAAGCGTCTAAGGGACTCGAGGGTGTGTAGGGCTGACAACCTGTCACTATGGCGATACACAATGACCCTCAAATGTTTGTCAGACGTGGTGTAAATGTCCGTTCTATGCGGCTGTTTACGCTCTGCCTACCCCGCAAGGGATTATAGGCGTGATATGTGTATGTGTAACAAATGATAGAAGTCAATGGTCAGCATGCACCCTATTTTGAGGGCTGTTCCTTTAACCTTATATTATGATTAATGACAATATTTTGTGTGTCAGGTTTTAGCATAAACCCATATAGGTAAATCGCACAGCTGAGTATATCTTGGGGGGTGACAGATACCCTGTAGTCCACTAGGTACTGGACATGAGCATTCCCGGCGAGGATGTTGCCATACTCACCACGATTGGCAGGCAGATTGGCAAGCGCAGTGAAAGGTGTTGCATTCACAGGGAAAGCTGCTGCACATTCCGTGAATGAATGTATCCCTTAGTCGCTTTGTACTACAACCACGAATAGAAGTAGAGTGATGTTATTCAAAGCCACCATCAAATAGGTAGTTAACAGGCCCAATGGCGTAGCGTACCCTTGCCTGCTAAGCCGAGGGTAGTAAGTTCTATCCCCACAAGATACATACATACACACATATATCACGCCTATAATCCCTTGCGGGGTAGGCAAAGAGTAAACAGCCGCAAAAAACTGCCATTTACACCACGTCTGACAAATGTTTGAGGGTTATTTGGAATATTGTGTATCGCTATAGTGACAGGTTGTCAGCCCATCGCCTAAAATTGCAATACACACCCTCGAGTCCCTTAGTCGCCTCTTACGACTCCCACGGGAAAGATATGGGGTGATGCTATTCTAAGCCGGCATCACACGGCAAGATACAAATGTGTTTAATTTGGGTGTTTTCAATTTATAATATTTACAAGAAAAAGTATGTAAGTATTAATTATTATCAGCACAAACCGAGACACTCCGCGGTGCCCTAATGACAGCGAATGACGTTTCGTTGCTCTGTGATCATCAGCTATGTACCTAGTTCCCATAGTACAAGCTTTGCCTAGTTGGGAGATACATGGCGCTGTGTGAACTGTCCAGAATATTTCTTCATTTAATCATTTACGACAGACAAACAAAGCACAGTGAACATAGGCCCTTATAGCAACTGGCACGCCAGTGAAGGCGGTCGTTACACAACCATGTCAGAGGCCTACTAGTGATAGCAGGCGGTTGAAAAACTCTGACACCAGGGTTCATCGGGCCGTTGGACGTCTCGGTGTCCCACACGAAAAGAGAGAGTGAGCTTCGAGCAACGACGGCCTTCCGTCCCGGAACGGAACGAGACGGAAGACCGTGTTGCTCGAAGCCAGTGAGTATAGTATTGTTTGGCCACTGGCACATATAGAAGGACATATATATTAGAGATCTGTGCATATAGATAGATCAAGAATGTGCCCTGGGAAGAAACTACACCCAGGATCTTAGCGTAGCAAAACAAAAAGTAGGTGGCGCGCGTACCGATTTTATAGTCCGGTACGGCTGGCTTTATTACAGAGCAAACTTAAAAAAAAAAAAAACATTTATTTTTGTACGGTTTCCTCATGTGTATCTGTAAAGCACACATTACATTATGTGTAAGTTTTAACATATGGTAGAGTCCGAGAATAGGCGTGGAAATTGAGGGCGTGCCTCAGTATGAGAAATATCATAGCAACCTATGAAAAAATAATTAGTACACTTTTTTTTCCACGCTTATTCTTTTTCCTCTCAGACTTCAAGTATTAAATTAAATGTTTAAGTTTATATTATTATATAATAATATACCAGTATTGTCCATGTGATATACAATTATGTATAAATTGGGTTGGGCCAATACTCTAGAAACTATAAGCCAAAAATAAAATATATCTTTTCAAACATGAAAACCTAGACTTACTGGGCTATTATGTAATATATAACGACAGAGATCGGTGATATAACTCCTTTTTCTTAGCTGACAGATATTTTTAGATTTTCTATTATTTTACTGCCATTTTGACAATGTCACGTCAGGCCAAACGAAAACTAAATCAGGAAAAGTGCAAAATTTGACCGAAATGGATAATTTACGTAAGAAATAAGAACATTCTGTGAGTATATGCGCATAATCAATCCATCATCATCTAGACAAGCTTGAGGGTAACAGGATATAAGGAGGATTCAATTATTTGAGTAGACCTCGTCAAATAGATTTTTTTAAAGAAATATCGTAAACTGTGATTGTAACAGACAGACATACCGTCCAGTAATAATAACAAACTGTAGGTTGAACTTCATTTGGCTTCATCACTAAATAGTATAAAATGAAGTCGTTTTCCGTGTCCCTTTGCCCCTATGTATGCTTAGCGGTTTTCTGCAGTAGATTAGCGATTCAAGAGTAAGGTTTTCATGCCGGAAAAAGGTCTACGGTTGGCAGCGGGTGAAACTGCTGGGTGGGCCGCTAGTTATACAATATTAAAAAACAAAATTTGTATGTATTATTTCACACATACTGATACACATATTACGCCTATTATCCTTTGCGGGGTAGGCAGAACGTGAACGGCCGCAAAAACAGACATTCTGACAACGCCACGTCTGACATACATTTGAGGGGCATTCGGAAAATTGTGTATTGTTATAGTGACATGTTGTCAGCCCATCGCCCAAAGTTGCAATACACACTCTCAAGTCCCTTAGTCGCCTCTTACGACTCCCACGGGAAAGAAATAGGCTGATGCTATTCTAAGCCGGCATCACACGGCTATTATTTTATTTCTACATAATTATCCAATTAAACCGATGTTTTTTTATAAAAATGATGGTGTTGGTTACAGGATTAGCCATGTTGCTGCCAGCAGCAAGCAGGCACCATGGGCCTCCTTGATAGCACCAGTTTAGCCATCCATTCTCTTGCATCAGACAATCTAAACAATCTTGCAATGTTTTGATTTCAACTATAACCAACTACAGGTAATTTTCATTGGTTGATATGTTGTACTTGCTTTATTGCGTGAAGTATTAAATTATTAAGGTATTATATATTTTACAAGCATTGCATACTTAAGGCACATGTAGCCGTAAACGACCTCGACAGTGGTGCCGATTACAAGAAAAAAGTTTTCTCTTTATACAAACAATCTATCAGAATGTCCGTTGCCCACGTTTTCAGTATAATCCTTTAGTAAAATCAGAACCTGCAAACTGAATGAAATATTGCTGCAAGTGCCTAAAAACGGCGACTTTTGGTATTAATTGCTTGAAGTATATTTTTGCTTATTTGATGTCGAGTGTTTAAGACCTCCGCGCCTCCGTGAGAAAAATGAGTGTTTTTGGATGCACGCAATTTTGTTGGTGCATACAATAAACACCTTATTTTTATGTATAATGATTTCTCATTACATAATCTAAATTCTGGTCGCAGGAAAACACGATTAAAGAAAGTTAGCTCGATAGATTTATTTTTCAAGGTTTGGTCTATCATTAAATTTTTTGCGTTGTGTATAGCAATGTTATGAACATAACACATTATTTTTTGCGAATACAATACGTCTTCTACATTATTAGATTCTTGTCATACAGTTTTTTGATTACTTGTTTATTTGGTGAAAATTACCAAAAGAGTGAAAAATCGTCTAAAATCGGCAATCCCACTCTGTTTTTACACACAGGATTTGCCACTTGTAGCAAGGGACGTTTAAAAGTTCGAGGCAGGCCCTTATATAACTGTTAAATATAAAAACAGTTTTTTAATTTAAAAAAAACTATAGAAAATTATGTATCGTCTTTGTCCTAGTCGGTCAATGTACCTGTCTGGTCTGTCTGTCTTTCTGTCAAAGTCTATAAACCGGTCAGTAACAAGAAACTACAGAAAAATGTCTGCAACAACAACATTCTGTAAATAGACTTCAGCGTGGCTTCAGCATCCCTTCAATCTGAACAAATCTGATCAGAAGGCCCAATCTTATGAATTTGATGAGGGCACTAAGAATGCTCCAAAATTCCTTTAATGGATTCCCCTTTTAAAACCTTCAACGTCAGCAGTGGTATCGGCAAATCCTACAAAACCTGTTCCAGGACTACTACGATGAACTTCTCATTCCAAGATCAGCGTTCACGAAGCGCAGTCTTTCACCCGGTATACCCAGCCAAACTTGAAAATACCTTCGTCTTTGCTTTCACGGTAGTAACATGCATTGTTAGTTTTCAGATCGGCGATGGCAATTCGAATGCTCCAACTACTGCTAGCACTGCTCCTTCTATTCGTGGCAGTCACCTACGCTTGCTGCAGGCACGAAATAAGAGACGGCAGAATCCTCACCGGCCGCATTCGCGGCAGAAAGCGCAGGTGGCCCCCTAAACCACCCAAACCCCTCGACAAGTGGGAGAGGAAGAATAGAATACGCACGAGGAAATTCTGGAGGAGACGCAATAAAAAGAAAATAGCGGGAAGCGTATATGGAAGAGCCTGCGGAGGACTTGAGCCTGGGGCTTATTTAATGTGAAAACAGTATGTCTTACGGAGAGGGGTTACAAAAATCAAGAAACAACTATAGAAGTTGGTACCTACTTGCACCAACTAATAATCGCACTTGTAGTGACGCTCGTTGCGAGAATGCTGAATCCTACCACCAACGCACGCTGAGGTTCTGGAGAGACAAGCGAAGATCTACTGGATGCATATCTTGAGGGCGATCTGGGAAATATAATTGAGCTCTTTCACTGTATGTATTTAGTAAAGATATTTAAGAAAAGTTTAAATAACAACTTCTGGCTTTACGTAAATTCACCCACTTTAATCACGCTGTTGTTTTGTGTGCCCACATCAACCTGCGGGGCATATCATCAAATCTCTCACCTAGTTGTAAAATAACCATAACATAAGCTGCTATTTATGTATCCGGAATGGGGCAACTAAAAAAATTATGTAAAAAATAATTACACGACATCGAAAAAATTGAGCTCATTAGATGAAGCATACAATTTATTTTATGTGGCTGTCGACTGTTTTACTGAGTGTAAAACAGTCGACAAACGACATTTTGATAAAAATGTGTCGATTATTGAGATCATCAGTGTGACTCTTGGTGTTCTTTTTTCATAATATCTGGTAAGAACCTACTCAAAAATCGTTGCATTGAACAACTTACTTTGACTTTGGGAATTGAAGAACTAGGTACTCAAAATCATAGCGTTTAACTACGGACGAAATTAAAATGGTCACCCTAAATTTGTTGATGTTACACAAAACAACCTCTTTGTGAAGAAATTAATCATGCTAGAACTTCATGTTACATATCACGTGATAGAAGCCTATTTAGGCATTAGTATGACAACAATTACACAAACATTTGAGTGTAAAAAAAAACGGAATTCAGCTAGCAAGAAAAAATCGCTGTATACAAAACACAATTTTTGAAATTTCGTCACATGTGTAACGTAAATTAAAACGTATTGTTCAATGATTGAGCTATATTTTTTAATGTCATTATATTTATTTTTTATTTGATTCTGAATATGCCCGATTCTGGTTACATAAATAGCAGCCCTCTTCGTCCTATATGGCAACATTTGAAAATAAAATAAGATTCACCAATGAGTGTCTTTTTTATTATGTTACACCAATATGGTCCTTGGTTACACCAATGTTACACACATTACACCTGATGGTGGTGTTTTCATCAAATGGGGTTTGGAATGAGGCCTTATTTGACTGAAACATTATTTCATATGACAAGCATAATAATTTAAAAACACTTCTGAGACACTCGCCTATGACACTCGGGATAACTTAATGAGAAGGGTTCTTCCGATATAATTCCCATTCGAATCCGTTCAGTGTTTAACGAATTGCCCTTCATGCACTTTTGTAACCACTTTTTTGTAACTAGCTACGTAAAATAGAGTTCCTCGTAGCCAAATCAGTTAGGCGAAATAGTTTGGCCATGAGGAAGAAGGGTTTTATCTTTTTCTCTTTTCTCTGTTTCGTAACTAGTTACCAATAAACAGCAGCACTTTAAAGAATTGCACATATACAGGGTGTAAGGGACAGCCCTCCAAATACTTATAGGGTGCATTCAGACCATGAAACTGAACAACTTCCCATAAGAAAATATTTCAGCAATGGTAAAAAAAAAACTTCCCATAGTAATTGCAGTCAGCTGCTCGTGATTTTGTATGGGAGGTCAAATTATTTTTTGTCGTTTCCTGACACATGTTACTTGGGAAAAATTTTTCAGTATCATGGTCTGCATACACCCTATTAGTATAGTATTCGGAGGACTGTCCCTTACACCCCTTATACATTCATACATACATGAACTCTAAAAATATTACACTCCTTTTTTGGTGGGGCAGTCGTGTTAAAATTAGTTGGTGCGTAAGTTACATAAGATGAAATTTTCTAAAAGATAGCGAAATCTCGATACGTGCTCGTGATAAGCCTTCGGGTTCAGAATGACCAAAGTATCAAAATGTCCATAGTATTAAAATGTCCATAGTAATAAAATGTCCAAAGTATCAAAATGTCCAAATCAAAATGACCAAAGTATCAAAATGTCCACAATATCGAAATGTCCAAAGTATCAAAATGTACAAAATTAAAGTATCCCAATGATAGTGAGGGGGTGGATGTCGGGTGAACAGTTCCAGTGTAAAAATAAAAGATTATTATTATCATTCTTATTATAGAGAGATAGATAGACATTCTTTCAGTAGTAGATTATACTTAGTTTATTGGATGTAGGTACCTAACAAGGAATCATCCCTCACATATTATGTTTTTTTTAATCATAAACACTTCTCCTTAAAACAAAAAACTGTCCTCTTATGAATAAGAAGACTGAAGAAATTAATAAAATATCCTTCCTTATAATATAAAATATGGGTAACACTTTACTTCCCGTAAATTTGTCTATAATATGTAAGACCATTGCCAAATCGCCATGCCACGGCGAATTGCCAGCCAGCCTAGCCATGTCTCAGCTCCACCTGCCAGCCCTAGCCAAGTCACGCCATCTATGCCCGCAGCCTTGAAGCCTTTGGTGGAGTTGAAGACAAGCCGTATACAGAGTAAAGCCTTACTCTGTATACCAAGCCAGCCAGCCAGCCAGCCATTTTGTAGTTTAGAAAAAGTTATTGCATTTTGGACAAACAAGTGACGGTTGTATTTTCTTGCACTCCCGCCATAACGTTGGAATAAAGTAGTTCGTTGTCCAGCACAAAAGTGTTTTATTTTCAGCGTTTTTACACTCAGAAGTGGGATAATAAACCCAAAGAAGATTAAAATAAAACATGCGTTTTATACAGTGAAAACATGGGCCGCCAGTGGATCTGAACTATTGCAAGAACCTGACCAATTGAGACATAGATTCCAGGCGTCTCTTCAGAATCCGTGGCTAACCAGGATGCTTAGCTTACGCAGGCAGATCCACTCAACCTGCAAGGAAAATATTTGGAAGCCTCTTCGTCCTTCTTTCTTTTTCGTGTGGGACACCGAGTCGTCCAACGACCCGATGAACCCTGGTGTCTTCGTCCAAGAAGTGCAGAATGCTTTTTACGATCTAGAAATATAACAGCTCTGTTTTCAGATGATAGAACAGTTGGGAGCAGCGTTGAGAGATCCACGGCTGCGACTTATAAGAAGGAATGGATAAGCTGAGAGGCCAAGCATATGACTAAGACACTTTACCAGCCATCTAAACTCTGAATCTCATCATAATGCAACTGGGTACCTACACAAGGACGTGTAGTGAGTAGCGCGCCGCTGGTATAGGTACCTACCTACCTGTCCTAGTGCGTACAGACAGGACGCTGCCCGGAAACCTCAGTCCAACAGGTTTGTTTATGTGCCAATATTGTCTATATTTTGCCTATATCAGCCGAGCCAAGTCATTTATTAGCATAGCCATTAACATAACCTAACTCCTTCATTTACAATTTTGCAGTCATAGCACGACCTAGTATCATCTCGTGGTTTTGGGCAAAACGCGGGTTTGTTGAACTCATATACCTACCAATTGTAAACATTCAAAACATTGTGAACATTACGTTCTACCAATTCCAAACGGAAATACATACTGACGCTGCCCGTGCCGGACAATGACTTTGTTTGCTGGAATATTGCAGTATATTGCCCAAAAAGCAATGTAAACTAATTAGTGAAATATTGTTTGTTTTCCCGCCATTTCTGTAAAGAAAATCATAGGTTATGAAATGAACATCTTTGGTAGCTGATCTAGTAAGTAGGTACCTACTTTACTAAATCGCTGGTCGTCCCGCCTGTTTTCCTTCGGATAACACTCATTCCGCTCACTCTCCTCGTTCGGTCACAGGTAAAAACCAATCAGAAAGCTTGAAATCGAGTTCGGTTCGGATAACATTCACTCAATCATCACTATGCCCGGAAGCCGTTCAACGCCGTCGCATAAGATAATTTATCTGCGATGACAGCTCGTAAAATCGCGTTTTAGAGCGTCTGTCAGGAGAAAATTTCTACTCTTCAAACTTATCCTGCCCCGTTCATGCGCACACGTCAGATAAAATTTCTCGACCTCTCGACTGAGAGAATATGTCGCCAAACGTCAGTTTGACAATGCATAGTGTTATCTAGTGTTGCACTATAAATTATACTTTAATAAGTTTATATTTACGAAAATTCAGAACAGACACAGCGGCATATCTTTAGAAATCACTAATTATTTATTTATTAAAACAATTACAATAGAACGCAACAAAAACCTGTCAAGGTTTGCCCGTGCGGTCTGACATCGCCACTTTGGCGGTGGCGCTGCTCGATACAATTAATAAAGTACGTGCATAGGTACAGAGTTGTTTGTACCAGCAGAGTTGAGCTCGCAAGTACTACCACGAGCAATGGCTGTACCGTGCTTATACAAACCGGTTGCCAAGCGCGCGCATACAGCGTGTCCCATAGTATTCAATAGTATATACTAGTTTTAATCTAATGAGATGACATCTAACTGTCTTTTGTTCATTCACTTCGCCAAACCCTCGTTCAGAGGTGTGTTTGTTTAAATATTAAGCCAAGGTTATCTTATCCGGAGCACGTTGAACGTACCCCAGAATCCGGTCTTATCATTCAATCGGTTTGAAATGTCAAATTGGTGTTGTTATTTGTGGTTTTTATTTATCTTACGTTAGAAGACAGGACGATTAAATCAAAAATGATATTAATTTTGGAAAAATAGTGATACTCTGACAAAGTGAAACGCTCGATTAGATGACAAACTGAATCGCACAGTTTCGAACAATAAACGTCTCATAGTCCCGGGATACACGCGCTGGAATATACTTCAAATGCGTCACGATGACACCGGTTGCCTTGGGCCCAAAGGCTGCACAAAACTCATCAAAGCTGACTTCTAGTTTCTAAAATGATGCGGCTCATTAGGTTATACGTGCTGTCATGTATTCTTTGCGCCTAGTGCACAGGAGAATACCTACGCTACCAAGGTAACATTGCATTCCACACCTAAGCCTACTGAGGCAATTTAAAGACCAAGAAGGGCTACCAGTACATGTTAGTTGTGTTATGTTATGACACTCTTTTCGAGATATTTGCTGTTTGCTCAAACTAGTAGATCAGTCTGTATGTCCACACCACTCCAACAACCACAACAGTCCACTGCTGGACATATCTGTGTGTCGCCATTTCTGAATGAGTTGCAGAACCAATGCAGCCAAGATGCAAGACAGCTTAAGATAGTAAATAGGTGGTTAGTCCTAGGTATAAACAATGATGTGATAGGGAGAACCTATTATTATTATTATTATTTGAGAAGTAGGGGTTCGTCCTGAGAGACCAAAAGCCACTGCTACCTTTGCTGATCTAAGGAAGGCCACGACTTGTTTGGGGTTAAGAGACTGGATCTCTTTCGGGGACAACAAGGGGCCACCTATGTCTGACAGTGGAAGCAGTACAGACCATGACTACAGTCTGTGTATGTATGTGCATTGAGTTGCTGGTTTTATGTGTATGTATGTCGTATGTGCACTGAGTCGCAGAGAATAATAAGAGTAATTATAATATTTATATTGCCTGACGCACATACTTGGATCAGATTGTGGACGTTCTAAAGAAAGGTCAGGTCATGAGTACCCTAAACCGATGAGCATGTATGAAATGGTTGATGCATGTTGGAGAAGCGAAAGAGGTGTGTCAGGATCGTTGCAAGTGGAGAGATGTAGTCTCTGCCTACCCCTATGAGAAAGAGGCGTGATTATATGTATGTATGTACTAGTTGCAGTAAGTTATGTAAAATATGTAAATATTTAGGTAGATAATATGCAAAATGGTTAAAATAAGTAAAAATTGTAAGATCTTGTGTACAACTTGTAAACAGAAATCAAGTATTGAATTTAATTGAGTAAGGTTCATGCATAATCCTTTCTTGTCTTGCCTTTTACTAATAGTGGGTCTTTTTCCCATTGCGGGAGCAATTGTTGCAGGACGGCCGAGTGTAAGACCATTGCCAAATCGCCATGCCACGGCGAATTGCCAGCCAGCCTAGCCATGTCTCAGCTCCACCTGCCAGCCCTAGCCAAGTCACGCCATCTATGCCCGCAGCCTTGAAGCCTTTGGTGGAGTTGAAGACAAGCCGTATACAGAGTAAAGCCTTACTCTGTATACCAAGCCAGCCAGCCAGCCAGCCATTTTGTAGTTTAGAAAAAGTTATTGCATTTTGGACAAACAAGTGACGGTTGTATTTTCTTGCACTCCCGCCATAACGTTGGAATAAAGTAGTTCGTTGTCCAGCACAAAAGTGTTTTATTTTCAGCGTTTTTACAAATATATCATTTTTCTTAGAAATTGTAATGGAGTAAATTTTCCATTTTAATTTTTTTTATCGAAAGGGGTAACATACATCCGTTTTTTCTGCTTCTCTTTTATTGGGTAATAATCCATATATGACGGGAAACACATAAATTGATTTATCAGTCGATTCCATGTCCAAGTGTATCGTAAACAATTGGTAAAAAGTTATCGAGGTGCCGTCGCCGTAAAAAGTCTTCCCATCACGTTGACTCCGCATAATTTTTCTGCTAAAAAAGCGAGAAAAGAACAATAAAAAATTTACATCATCGCTATCTTGACATACGAAAAAAGATTTTGCTATATTTGTGGGAAAATTTACTTTTTGTCAAGTATCAAAATATCCTAACTTTTTAAGCACTCGCGATCACTTTCAGTTATTTTAAGTATTTAAGTCGCGGGTTGACTCAACCCGCGACCACAATACATGAAACTGTGTTGAAACACACAAACAACTGTGTTGGGACACAGGTAAATTACTAATATTTACCTAAATACTATCGCGATAGACCCGGTCTAATACTTAAAATAAGTATCAAAATATAATATATCAGCGTTCAAAAATTTTCTTTTTATCCTGTATAAAGTATTTTTCACAGATGCAAAAGAGAGTTGTGCTAAAGCAATAGCTACTTCGTTTTTAATCTTCACAGGAGTGTTTTTTTTCACGCAACACTTCAGTTCAAAATATTGAATCAAGGGCAGAATATTGAATATTTGGTCATTATTATACTATGGTATTTTTGATACTATGGTCATTTTGCATAGTTGGTCATATTGATACTATGGTCTTTTTGATGTTATAGTCATTTTGATACTTTGGTTATTCTGAACCCGAAGGGTGATAAGGAACAAAGACAGAAATGTAAAAAAAATGCTGATCAGCTGAATTTGGGTTACCATGTATGGAAGCTCGAAATATTTGTGTCATATTTCGACCAATGTTCCCGGGGAACTTGTTCTTTATCACCAACCCTGTTGTACTCAGTTTCCAATATCGGTCACCGGCAAAATCACGATAAAGGTACCCCTAAAGAAATAGGAAGTTTTCTTTTTGCGAAGTATAAATAGGTTAGTATTCCAAGTATTGGGTAGATGGCGTTGATTGAACTGACTACGTTACTAGATGCCAAAGCCAAAAGACCTAAAAAAAAGTATATGTTCTTTCCGATCTAACCTCGTTTTTCGCGCTTTGTTATTATTTAATACTCTGTTTTGTTTTAACGTTATTTTCGTTTTTATGCCGGTAAATCCATATAAATTTTCGAGTGTGACAAATCCATGAAAGTAAAAGAATATTGTTGTGATGCGAGTGATCTAATAATGATTCTAGGTGAAGAAAACCGAAAAATTATGTGACGTACAGTTCCTTATGTTAACGTACCAAGGACAGCGCTATCTATCCAGCGACTAGGGAAGAGTATAAAAAGAAAAATAAAGCTCCTATTAACTTGTGACTGCACCAAATGTACACCTAGGGGTACTAGAGGGGCACAATTACCCCAGTTGTACCCCTGCTGGGGGTACAAGTCAGGGGTACTAGGGGTCCTGGAGGGATTCCTTTTGGGCTTGTACCTTGACAGAGAGGAAACAAAAATGACAAATTGAACGTATACGGCAGATTCCTTACAGGTACCGACGGCCGTGTTGATCGACGTTTCTGTGTAAGTACCTATCCTTGCTAAAATAAAACAATAATTAAGCTTATTTTGTTTATTCTTATGTAAGTACTAGCGGCCCGCCCAGCGGTTTCACCCGCTGCTAACTGATTTCCCACGGGAAACAGACCTTCTCCCGACATAAATCATACATAAAAACCTTCCTCTTAAATTACTCGATCTTTTAAAAAAACTTCATCCAGATCCGTTAAGTGATTTTGAAGATTTAAGCATACAAACAAACAAACAGACAGGGACAGACGTGGAAAGCGACTTTACTTTAAATTCCGTTTTTTTTAATCCCCCAAGAGATGAAAAGGGGGTTAAAAGTTTGTATGAAAGTTCGTTGTCTTATGTGTGATCCGTTTCAAAATTAGTGATTAGACTTATGACCTAAAATAATTAATCACGTGTTTCAGCATATTTGAAATTTTAACCTTTAATAGGGTCAAACGGGGGTTTAATGTTTGTATGAAAGTTCGTTTTTTTTAATGGATGTGTTCTGTTTCAAAATTTGTAATTAGACTAATAATTTAAAATAATTAAACACGTGTTTCAGCATTTTTGAAATTTTAACCTTTAAATGGGTGAAAAGGGGGTTAAAAGTTTGTATGAAAGTTTTTTATCTTAAATGTGATCTGTTTCAAAATTTCTGATTAGACTCATAACTTAAAATAATTAAATACGTGTTTCAGCATTTTTGAAATTTTAATCCTTAAAGGTCTCAAAAAGGGGTCAAAAGTTTACTACCAGTTGGGCTACCCGTTTTCCCATGGGAACGTGACAATTTCCCGGAATAAATTATACTTATAAACCTTCCTCTCAAGTTACTCTATCTAATAAAAAAAACCGCATCAAAATCCGTTCGGTAATTCTAAAGATATAAGGAGACACCAAACGGGAAGCGACTTTATTTTATACTATGTAGTGATTAAAACAATAGTTAGCTATATGAGAAATACATATTTAGTTTTTTTCCTATAAATGAAGACGTAGCGTACGCTACTAAATTTTAATCCGGAAATGTAGGTAAGATGGTAAAAGTTTTGCTTAGATTTTGGACCGGCTCCGTTTTCTTCTGGTACACATTGTAATCTGGTCTGGTATCTGTCACATTCTGCACTGTTATACTTCGTGGGCGTATCATTCAAATCTCGCCAGGCAACCTCTTCATTGCAAGCATTTTCCGAACGTCATCTCTCGTTATCTGTACTCGCGGTCAGTCTTTATGTTCTTATGTTGTTCCTCTGCTTGAACGTTCTTGCTTCCGTGTACATTGTGAATAACGCCAATATAAGGATTAGCAACCCGTAAATAATATCGGATTTTATCATTACGAATAAAAATTGTGTTGATTAGATAGTAGTCTTATTCCATGAAAGCAAGTACAGATGCTGTTCTGTGCATTTTCGAAACATATATTATGTGCACGTTCGTACAAGCACGTACTATATTCCTTACTGGTAGTTTATACAGGGAGTAACAAGCTGAAAAAAATCAAGCTACTCATGAAACTGATCAATTACTGTCCCCATGAAACACGAGCCGAAAAATAACAATAAAAAATTTATCCTCTCATAATTTATATCTTATAATAGTCATAATTGCGGATCTGGTGGTTAAATACGAAGTCCAATACACAAAATTTCAAATTTCTAAGAATACTTTTTAATAGATAGTTTATCGCATCAATAAAAGGCAAGTACTTTTTTATTTTGTTTCATAATCAAAGATTTTAAATTTTAAAAAGTGCCTTAGTTTAGCTCAACAACTAAGCTGCTGAAAACAAAATTCATTTGCATATCACATAAATGATGTTTATTTAAAAAAACAGACGACAGATGAATAAATGAAGTTTTCTCCACAGATCGTTCTCTTTGGTTGACTTGGCGGATTGTGCACGTGCCGGTCATTGTTTTTTTTAATGGCTACAGAGATTTTTTTACTTTGTGTATTCTGAACAGTATAAAATCGAAGACCATGCTGCATCAATCTGTTTTTTTTTCTACTCTAAGCAAAGGATATTTTCAGGGTAATCCTAAATTTGGAAGGTTTTACATCTTTTCAAAATATTTGAGAAATGATTGCATTATAATTATGAAAACATGTGTATCTTATTATATTAAGCATCCCAAAAACTTTAAACGATATATATATTTTTAGTATCTAACGTAAAATGAAATGTTGTGGATTCATGGCACATGGGTCGAAAGATGAGGAATAAAATTTGATATCTCATACATAATAACCAATCTGCTGGTTATTTTTCTATGGGAGGTTAATTTTCATGGTTTCGTGAGTAGGCTTGACCTTCCTACTTGTTACTCATTGTATTGCGAAATGGTACAATTGATGGTCTCTACAGGCTATTAAGTGGCTCATTATGGTCAACCCCAAACATGGCAGTCGACCTGGCGTCCATCTTGGCCAAGACATCTTCTTGTTCTGTCTGCTTACAATCATTCTTGAATTTCTTGATTGCATAGTGACTAGCATTGACATTTTGTAAGAGCAACTCCGTAGTAGACGCATAACCTGTAAATAACGATATATTATATCTAAAAACATTTATATACACGGTGTAAGGGACGGCGTACCGAACACTTTGCAGACCATGAAACTGAACAACTTTTATTATGGAGCATATGTTAGGAAAAGTTTTTTCGAGTTTCCATAGAAAGGCAGTCAGCTGACCAGGAATTTCGTATGGGAGGATGAAATTGATTTCTCGTTAACCAATAGATCAAAAAAATTGTTCAGTTTCATGGTCTGACCATGCCTGCAAAGTTTTTGTTACACTGTTCCTTACACCCGTATGTTTTCTTACATAAAAATCTATAAGCTGGCACATAGTCAAGACATAACAAATATTATTAAAATGTTTTTTTTATAATGAGTTTTTGCAACTTCTGCGGCTTATTACTCCTAAACACTACTTACTTACTAACTTCTGCTGCCATACTTTGACAAATGAAGTCCATAATAAACCCAGATTTTAAAAGTATTACTATTATTTTTTGAAAACTTGCAAACTTGATTTGAACCTGCGCCTTTCTTTCATCTGGGCTACCGCAGCTCGTGCCCTTGCCTGCGAATTTTACAAGTGTATCTAAATGCCAGTAACGCGTGGCACGGCTCCATGTACCGGGTTAGTTTTTCAATTAAAAGTAGTAAAAAATTTAGTATTCAATTTATCGCGGGTTTTCATCGCTTAGACTAGATTCACACACACACACACATATCACGCCTATAATCCCTTGCGGGGTAGGCAGAGCGTAAACAGCCGCAAAAAACTGCCATTTACACCACGTCTGACAAATGTTTGAGGGTCATTCGGAAAATTGTGTATCACTATAGTGACAGGTTGTCAGCCCATCGCCTAAAATTGCAATAAGACTAGATTCAATCTGTGAAAAATGAATTAGTCGTCGGGTATCAGTTGCAAAACTGATATACTCTGAAATGAAGTATCCATATTTTGCCATTGACCCGACAAGAAGAAGAAGTTGCAAAACTAAGCCGGTAGATGGAGCCGTGCAACGCGTTACTGGCATTTAGATACAATTGTAACGGCTGGTGAGGAGAGGAGCTATTGGCTGGTGAGATGAGCAGTGTAAAGCGAAGTGGTGTGGAGTGATGTAATACAAAGAGGTGAGGCGTGGTGAGGTGCGGCGGTGAGGTGAGCATAGACATTTATGTCTATGGAGGAGAGGAGGCGAGGAGAGCATAGAGGAGAGACATAAATGACGTTGGATTCGAATTTGGAGTGTGATGTGACATCGGCGTTTTTATCACTTTTACGTAAAATTTAGAAATTGTATTGGAAAATATTATTCGAATATAAATCATTGTGATTCCAAGAAACTCTTTTATTCGATAAAATAACCTGACGTTAATACAATTGTGTCGGATGGTCCCTTCGCTCCCAGTTGTCCTACTGATCAGTTCTACGATAGCGGGCTGTCAGGTACTTACAGTATAGATCAGAATGTGCTCAGTCAGGTCGCTAAAAGGGCGTGGGTCCCCGACGGCATAAAACATCAGGCCGCCCCCCCATGCCTAACGGATTTTTGACTTTGACCTTTTTCTTGCAGCCCTCTGCGCTCGTCACCAACACCGCCAGCATACTCAGAAGGACCAGGCAGAAATTCCATATGGGGAGCATCCTGTTCAGCGAAAATAATAATTTAGAATATTTCAAATACCAAATTTTAAAAACACTTCCCGTATTAGGTATTTAATTTTTGAAAAATTGCAAAAGTTTCAAGCGCATGCAGGATTTGAACCTGCTGATTTCATCATTGCAAGTGACGACGCTTCTTCCATCTGAACTACCGCAGCTCGTTACTTGCCCGCCAATTTTGCAAGTGTATCTAATGCTTGTAACGCGTTGCACGGCTATATCTACCGGGTTGGTTTTGCGACTAGTTCTATCTTTACAGATTGAATGTAGTGCGATGAAACCTCGCGATAAATTAAATTACGCGAGAAAGAAAATAAAACAAAACAGGTTCTTAGATTCATGGTGGTCCTGAAATAACAGATTTACATCGAATTAGCATTTGGGAAGCTGTCCCTTGGTTAACCGATATTGAATATCAACTGGACAACAACCATACAACAATATCCGATGGCGGCAAAATTGTCATAGATCAATTCGTTTCATTTCTCCATTTTATCGAAAGCCTTACAACATCATTAAGACGTTATGTAACAGCGCTTGTGAAGAAAATGTAATTTTTATAGACTGAATGCATAAAGCAGGTCTTTACACAAGTGTTTTCGAGTTCGTAAACATTATGAGACGAGTGTAGATAAACAAAATCAAATTACTTATAATAATATATAATATACTAACAATGCCGGGAATCAGCTCGAATCAGGGTGATACAACCACGACTGTCGGTAAATAATTGTTAACAGTATAAAATGGGCATCGAATATTACAAGGAAACTAGCTTCAACCTACGCAAACCACAGACAGGCAGAACCAGACCAGGTGAACCACATCAAACACAGATCGCTTCTTGGGTGACCTTGGACCTTTAATTAGACCCTTCTTCGTAACCACTTTTTGGTAGGAATGAACTCACAAATAGTTTTATATTCCTCGGAGAAAGTAACCCAGTGTATAAACAGTAAAACGATGATTTACTGATACACCTGCAAACAGCCAGCAAGTGACAGCGCATATTTAAGAGAATTCACCTCCCGCATTGAATGGGTTAATACTTTCGAAAAGCTGAAAATGATCTGTTGATTCAAATCCTGTAAAAAAGCGATTACGAAGCATGATGTTCCCCAAGTACGATCTTTTGTTGCTTTGGTACACTTGGTTCCGCCTGTTCCTAGTCAGTGTGGGGTCTACCCCTGCTTCCTTTTCTTCCTTCCTGCTTTCTTTTTCCTTCCGTCCGAGAACTTTTTTGACTGTTGACAGCGACACGCAGTCTTGACAGTATCATACTGACCCCAGCTGGTTTACAGCATTATTGTGCATTATTTAGATGAGTATTCTGGTGCATTATCGGGTGTGAGCGAATTGTTTACTGCTACAATAAGAAATACTGAACACTATCAGTATGGTTTATATACCCACTTTAAAAGCAAAAGTAATTTTGTATTACCATCTACGAAAGTCTCTGTAGTTCGAGTTGTATATTTTAATGTCATAATCTTTACGTTAATTAGACATTTTTAAGTCAGTCAAATTAGAAGCAATAAATTGTCTATTAAACACATTTATTTTTTTAGTTCCCGAGATTATAAAGATTTTGCAAGTGAGTGTGTAAATTGCAAAGTATTGGCATTCCTTCATGACGACGGTGGTGTTACACAAGTTATTTACTCGATTTTGATGACGGTACACCACAAGCTGTTGGGCATTAGAAAACAATAGCCAAACACTATTGTTTTCATTTAAGTTGCTGTGACCAACTTTCTTGTAGGTAACCAACAACTAAGTACATATGTATGAATTGTAACAAAACAACAGCTTACCTTTGATATTTCATTATGTTATTCTTTACAAGGGGAAGGGCTCCTACAAGCTATGTAAACTTTTCTGGTGCAGGCGCTGACCAAGTCCAAAAATTGTAGGATGGTGACAGTTGCTATCATCAGTATTCTATCAAGTAGCCCCATAATTTCTGGTTATGGTAGCACTGTGGCATAGCTGGTGGGTATCTATCTGAAACGTATTCCTACGTAGTTTGGGATACTACAATTAGTTTTTAATTAATTCAAATTCTTAAAAGGTTTCCCTATCAGTTCACCCGCATTAGCGTCAAAATTTCCGGAGTTCTAAAAAATTACAATTCGTCGGCAAAAAATTTAAATTAATACTATATATAGTGTTAACAACCACGAAAGGTTAAAATTTAGTATCCATCTTCTTGTTTGGGTGTAGTGGCGAAATAAGTTTTGGTTGCCCAGTATGTTGATATACGAACGGCATTTGGAGTTACTGCCTTCGTCCGTGTTGCTGCCCAAAATGCCCATAGGTCTTCTGAGGTTTCGGGGCTTCCATACGACCCACACAACCTTCAGATCTGGTTAGATCTTGGAGTTTAGGAAAACTTATTTAGCTAGAAAAACTTATCTTCTTTCTATCTTTCTAGATGGTTCCCTGGCTGGTCACATTTCGGTTACTTCACAGGGTACCCTCTTCCGGTCTTTTTTCATTCAGCCAACGGTACTTATATATCTCTCTCTCGCTCTCTATTTTCGTGTGGGACACCGAATCGTACATATATTATGAAGTAGAACTAACTTACCTATAAAATGTTATGCCAGTGGCTGGAAGATGGTGTTTTTGAAGTTATGTTGATATAATCATGAGTAGAAATTTATTATTTAATAATTCTCAGGTGTCATTGTGTAGAACATTTTGAAAATAATTTAGATTTGACGTATAACTGATGTAAACTGTGTAAACTGGTAGAAGTTCACATCTGTCAAACGTCAAAACTAAATTTTGAAGTGTAGGAAACAAAGAGGAACGAACCAAAGAATACTATACTCACTGGACGAATTCTGAAGCCTTCGAGCAACGAGTCGGAACGAGACGGAAGACCTTGTTGCTCGAAGTCTGAAGCAAAGCACAACAGAAGAGGAACTATACCTATGTATACTCTAAGAACTATACTTTTTGGAACAGGAGAACGAACAAAGAGAAATATTCGGTAATATAGGATGTTCGGTAGAACGTTGTACATACGATAAAGGGTGTTTCTACTCGTGATTCTGAACAACTTTTACTATGAGGCCACATGCGAAATCGGAAGTTTTTTTTAGGGTGTTCTATACATTTTCGCCGAGTAGGTATGAATTTTACTAAGGAAAATTAATGTTTTTTTTTGCGAATTCGTATGTGGCCTTATAGTAAAAGTTGTTCAGAATCACGAGTAGAAACACCCTTTATCGTATGTACAACGTTCTACCGAACAGCCTGTATGTTGGGAGGGCATCCAACGCTACGCTTGCCGGTGCATGTAATTATGGTAACCTGTGGATTTCCAATATAAATGGAAGAGGAGATAGTCGAAGCTCTCGGGAAAGTCTGCCGACAATGAAGAAACTTGGTGATAGTGCAGTCTTTGGCGCGTGGAAAGACCTAATTCTTATTTTCGTGTGGGACACCGAGTCGTCCAACGACCCGATGAACCCTGGTGTCAGAGTTTTTTAACCGCCTACTACTACAAGTAGGCCTCTGACATGGTTTTGTAACGACCGCCGTCTAAGTCATCATAGACAGCAACCGGGGCAGAAGGCTTAACGTGCCCTCCGAAGCACCGAATTTGTTCCCAGACTTGTTAGGACATTGCAAGCCAAACCACCTTATTGTCCGAAAAGACAGCTGGTTCAGCCTGCAATGTCCTAACCAGACTAGGAACAAATTCACAAAATGATAAATATTAACTTTGTGAGTGCCCCACCGAGAATCGAACCCGGAACCTTTGCGTCGCAGATAGTTGCCCTAACACTTCGCCACATCGGCTGTCAAAGACCTAATGGAACTCTACCTTATCCATGAATATCTATGCTATATGATTTACTAGCGGCCTTCCTAGCGTTTCACCCGCTGCTAACCGTTTTCCCGCGGGAATTAGACCTTTTCCCGGCATGAAGTATACATGAAAGCCTTATTCTTGAATCACTATATATTACAGGAAACTGCATCAAAAACCGTTGCGTCCTTTTAAAGATCTAAGTTGACAAAGTCTATAATTTAACTTTTTTTTGTAAATGGCCTCTGTCAGCATAGGACAATTCTGCCAATACGCATTGCCAGTTTTTACAGGTCTCATACCCCTTTAGATAAAAGTACTCTTTGGTCAGGGCAAATCAAGGAAATTAATTAAAGTGAAATAAATTTAGCACTGAAATTGACCTAAATGGAGTATTTATCTTAGAAATAAGAACATTCACAAGTAAAGCTTATTACAAACCATCATAATTTGAAGAACGCTTTAGGTTAGCATGAGAGTAACAGGATAATTAACGGGCGATTTTAAGTAATCATACTCTACATTTGTATAAATAAGACGTCACAGCTATTTTATTTGATTCAAAAAGGATGGGATACCTGTAAAACTTCAATACTTGTTGTTACTTAGCATAACAGCCAGTTAAGATCGTGTCGGTCGCACCGCATAATCATTGATTTAGGTAATTAAATTTCTTATAATTATTAGAAGGTGATGAAAAACCGGAGGTCCGTGAAAGCATCATAATTGGTGCGCATGAGATCCTACATTTGCAGCTACTTTGACCATTTTTAGGAATATCCATCTGTGAGATTTCAGAAATTTAGGCTTTGCTGGCCCGTGTCGCTTGCTTAGGTAAGTAAAGTACCCATTTATTGTAGTATATACAGGGTGGCCTGAATAGTGACGTCCAAAGACAAAATTTGTATGCCTTATACTGAGGGGTACATCTTGTAATACCTATTCTATGCAAATAAAGAACTTGAACTTGAACTTGAACTTGGTATCCGAATCACCCCAATGTATATTCGGCGACTTCTGGTAATTTCCGAGTTATTCAAATTTTAAAGTACTTTACAAATAATGAACATAATGCCACAAAAAAAACTCAAGGAATTATACGTAAGTAAAAAAAGAAAGAAAGAAGCCTGCCAGTCCAATTAATCCACATAAGTTTCAATGTTGAATAACTCGGAAACTAAAAAAGTTGCGGAACATACATGGGAGTGATTTGAATACTCCTCAGTATACGGCATTTGAATTTTGACTATGGACATCACTATACAGGCCAGCCTGTTTACAGTGTGTCAAGAGTATACATAGAAGGTGTCAAATAATGCAAACTTTCAGAGCGTTTTCTAGACATGAAACTAAACAACTTTTTGTGATAACATTTTTCGAAGTACGGAAAAGATGTGGTCCTCCCATAAAACTCAACAAAATATGTATACGAGGACCACTTTTTTTTAAATAAATTGATAGTAAGAAAAGTTGTTCAGATTCACGTCTTGAACACGCCCTAAACGCCCTTTCGCTGAATTGTTATTACAAATGTGGTTGATATTTTGAAGCAGGTAGGCACTATAAGCTAAATTGAAAGTGTATAAAGTTATAATTATAATAAATATGCATGATTTTTATGTGACTTGGTGATTGAATGAATGAATGATTTTTTTTATTAATCAATTAAGTATTCTTAAAACTAATATATGTATGTTTGGTGGCTGTATGATTGATCCAATGTTTATGTTCAGTTTATTAGTTATTAATAAAAATCTCCTAGCAAACTGTCCCAAAACATGAGAAACATCCCCGATCGTACAGATGTACTGCTCAAAAAGGGGATATATTTCTATCAAAGCAAATCATAGGGGCCGCGTGTTGCCGGCTTAGAATAGCATCACCCCATTTCTTTCCCGTGGGAGTCGTAAGAGGCGACGAAGGGACTCGCGGGTGTGTATTGCTATTTTAGGCGATGGGCTGACAACCTGTCACTATGGCGATACACAATTTTCCGAATGACCCACAAATATTTGTCAGACGTGGCGTAAATGTCCGTTTTTTTTGCGGCCGTTTACGCTCTGCCTACCCCGTAAGGGATTATAGGCGTGATATGTGTATGTATGTATGTAAAGCAAATCAAATCATTTATTTCTAAAAAGGAATTTACAAGATTCTCTTTAACAAAGTTAAATCTAGGTAATTGACATAGTGCATAAAAAAGAATAGTAAACTCACAGTAGCTCCCCATCTCCCCATGGTCACGTCCACGGAGCAGAAATCCATGGTCACGTCCCTCAGGAATGAGGCATTGACTGAGAAGAAGAAGAAATTTTAAGTATAAGACCGGGTCTATCGCGATAGTATTTAGGTAAATATTAGTAATTTACCTGTGTCCCGACGTTTCAACACAGTTTCATGTATTGTGGTCGCGGGTTGACTGACGTCCCAGCGAGTTGTCATCTAGGCGGCGGGTGACGAGATGTTCTGCTACCCACATTTGTCTTTATAATTTTAATATTATTGATTGTTTGTAAACATTGCACTAGGCTGCCGGCACACAACACTCACAATATCCGACGATTGTTCCGATGATAAATCGCGCGGTTTCAACTTATCAATGACTGGACTCCATGCGGATGACAATTTAAACCCGTCCTCCCGGTTGAAATTATTAGGGTTCTTCTTAATTTCAATAGCCTCGCGAACGATCCTTGGGTAATAGTGGCGTTCCACAGAGAGGATTTTCGGGGCATGAAGTTCAATCCAATGATTTGGACCGGATGATAGAAGGTGTTCTGCTATTGCCGATTTATGCATCTGTCGGTTTTTTACAGCTGCGATATGTTCTTCGACCCGTTCGCTGACAGTTCGCTTCGTTTGGCCAATATATTCGCGAGGCTATTGAAATTAAGAAGAACCCTAATAATTTCAACCGGGAGGACGGGTTTAAATTGTCATCCGCATGGAGTCCAGTCATTGATAAGTTGAAACCGCGCGATTTATCATCGGAACAATCGTCGGATATTGTGAGTGTTGTGTGCCGGCAGCCTAGTGCAATGTTTACAAACAATCAATAATATTAAAATTATAAAGACAAATGTGGGTAGCAGAACATCTCGTCACCCGCCGCCTAGATGACAACTCGCTGGGACGTCAGTCAACCCGCGACCACAATACATGAAACTGTGTTGAAACGTCGGGACACAGGTAAATTACTAATATTTGCCTAAATACTATCGCGATAGACCCGGTCTTATACTTAAAATGAGTGAAAGTGATCGCGAGTGCTTAAAAAGTTATAAGAAGAAGAAACTTACAGTACTGTAATATAAAAATCCTCTTTGATACAAAAAACTGTACAACGGATGTGAAATGATCGGATAGAAAAATATTCAAAAGATTCTATTTGACATTCTAGGACATGTGCTGTCAAACAGTTTTTTGAAATAAATAAAAATCATCACATTTAACAGGAAATTTTCAATGTTATAATTTTGTTTCCAAATCTGATCGGTGTGAAACTGGTAAGTTAAGCGAACCGATCTCTATATTGCATAGATTACATTGTAGTTGTAGAAGAAGAAGAAGATGTAGAACAAGACCTAAACCAATGTTTTGAAAGTAGGTTGAAAGACCACATTCACAAAAGTTGCATGTTAGAATTTATATATACTTGATTGGGGCTATGGGCATGATGATTCTGGATAGGCAGGTGTATTTTTCAGGTCAAGAATCATGTTGGTGACTCAGATCGACGGGCACCATGCCCCTACTTCTTAACGCGAACCACCAAAGCTCCATCTACCTAACCTTCAGGACTTTTCAGAAG
This sequence comes from Tuta absoluta, assembly GCA_027580185.1. Taxonomy (NCBI): domain Eukaryota; kingdom Metazoa; phylum Arthropoda; class Insecta; order Lepidoptera; family Gelechiidae; genus Tuta; species Tuta absoluta. The sequence continues at coordinate 1,069,553 of JAQAHW010000045.1, forward strand.
CAAATAATATAAAACTACATAGGTAATTACCATAATCTATTTCAAACTTAGATTTCCAAGCTCGTAATGTCTGTTGGAAATGCTGTATATTCATAATCACTAGGAACCGGATTATATGCAACAAATTCACATATGCATGCAAGTGTGCACGTAATGGCAAAATATGCGTCAAATTTATTGTTTGTGTACAAAACAAAATAACAATCATTTTTCCTGCATTTTTCTCCCAAACTCATCAATGTAGAATATTTCCTCCGTATGAAAATGATTTAGTATAATAAGATAGCCACGAAAACACTTTTTTTTCGGGTAGCAAGGGAGTGGCCGTTATATTTTAGTTCATCAATGAGCACACTCAACAGCAAAACACGCGTAATAGGCGGGATCCGAAAAATATTGAAATTGTGTCAATAATAGGCATCATAACAAGATTTTAGAGAAAATATGGTAGATATTTGCTATGAAAAGGATATGCAAGTGCATATGTTAATATGCAAATACATATAATCCGGTCTCTTAGAATAACCATACGTATAAGCTAGTTGAAGCCCAGTGCTGGACGTAGGCCTCCTTTCTGCTTTCTTCATCAATTGACATTGTGGTCGCCATACGGAAACCTATTTTTGTCTGTTCGACCGAACCTCTCCATTTAAGTCCTTTGCAAGATTCCAAGCATATATATTGTAAGCACATTTTGACTGTCATGTTTCGCGTTTCGGCTCTGTAGGTCGTCGCTGGCATGAGGCACTGATTGAATATTTTACTCGGCACAAGTAGTTTAACAAAAAATATAAGCCCCATTTATATATATAACCTGATACCCTTTAAAATTAATAATATTTAGCCGCACAACATTAAAATTATTTAAAGATTTCAACAAAGAACGTTATTTGCAGATCAGCTATGACAAAACGATATCTGCATTTCTTGATACTTATGGTGGTGATGGCCATAATCTTACAATGTGCAGCAGCGTGTAAAAGAAAGTATCATAGGGAAAGGAGGGGCAGAAAAGAGCATCCTCCCCCACTCCCGTGGACGAAGATGAAGAAGTATAAAAAAGGGAAACACCCGTGGGTGGGTTACCCGTGCCAGCCCGGGTACATGGGGAACCCGGCTCCATGCCGCCGCGACCCGATAAGGGGACACTGTTGCGGCGCTGGATTTTAAACGCATCGCTGCAATGCTCTTTGATCCAACTTGACGCGAGGCCGAAAGGACGAACAGCAAAGATGTTTTGGAAAGATTTAAATCTCTCACCCAACATATGTGCATTCCAGAGACAAAATAAAAACATAAAAAAATATTATTTATTTTTTTATTTTATATATATTTTTATTTAAATGAAAAGCATTGGTTTGGGTCCCCGTCCACCTTAGATACATTTTTTAGCTTATAGTATTAGTCTTTTGATTAGATATTCCTAGATTATAATTGGTAAGGTGGAAAGACTCAAAACATTATTTTTCATTTACAGAATCAAGATGGAAGTGTACATCCAAAGAAATACCGTTAACTAGCAATTTAATCATTAAGGTAATAGTTTACTTACTACGAAACAACCTACTTTTGTAAGTATAATGATATATAATTATTTATTGGACAAAAAAGTAAGTTTACAAATAAATAAAAAAGAAAGATAAAATAAAAGTACAACTAGGCGGCCTGGCCTTGTTGCTATGATAACAAGCTTTACCAGGCAACCTTTGGGTGATAGGAAAGTGCGTTTAGATAAGCGGGATAGTGCTTAAAATATACTTACATAAACTACATAAATTAATGTACACACTAATACATTCATTAGCTATACATATATATATGATAATAAACTATATAATAAGCTTAAATAGACTAATAAATATAAACTTAACTATGGCAGATAGGAAATATAGATAGCTAATCTAGATAAATAATAAACAAAGATATGAGACAGATAACAGTTCAGCACAGTGTTAGAGAGAGAAGTGTCTATAAAACAATATCTGACAAGGAATGTGTTTTTACCCGATCTTTAAATGTTGTTACGGATGGAGCCCGCCAAACGACTTCAGGCAAAGAATTCCACAGCTTGATTGCTGGCACTGTGAAAGACTTTGCGTAGAAGTCGGTCTTGTGCGGAGGAAGATTGAGCGTAAGACTGTCACTGGCTCGCAGATTGCGAGCAAGTGTTGATGAATGAAAGATAAATCGCTCTTTAAGGTAGGGAGGAGTATTAGGATTGGAGAGGACACAGTAAAGGAGGGATAGGATATGGCAATCCCGCCTACGGGATATTGGTAACCACTGAAGCTGGGACCGGTAATGGAAGACGTTGTCATACTTTCGTAAACCAAATATAAATCGAATACAAAGGTTTTACAGACGTTTGAGCTTGTGCAGCAGTTGAACAGTCAAATTAGGATAGCAAACGTCTGCATAATCGAGTATCGGTAGTAGAAGAGAATGAGCTAATGAGATTTTCGTTTTGGTCGGTAGAAGATTTTTGAGTCGCTTCTGCTCACCTCGGATACATGAGGCTTCCAAGAAAAGCAATCGTCAAAAATTACACCAAGGTTTTTACCCTTGTGGCTAAAATGTATTGGAATACCAATAAGTATGCTATATAGGGCTTGAAAATTTAACATATTTCAAGAAAATAAGGCAATCAAATTACCTTGTTTTTAGAAATTTGTCTGCGACTTAAAACCTCTGGAATAACAAATAAAAATTATGAAAAATTGAAAAAATATGACAAGACATCATAGATAGGTACATACTTGCCTAAGTCTAAATACAGGGTCGTCGACACGGTGACCTATAGGAAAAAATAAGTTTTAATTTGACGTTCGTTTCACAGTCCCATAGAGTCACAATGTGTAAATACATACTCTACTACAGTACAGACACCCATACCATTTCATACTATGTGCTGTAGTTGGGCCTGTACAGCGTTCAGACGTACACACCAAACTACAACACAACCGCCCGATCAGCCCTCGCGCAAAACTTTACGAACGCATGCTCTATGCGCTACTTCGAGACCGCGAGGAGACTTAACAACCTCATACCTGACAAGCAATTTTTTTCGGCACTCTTGTACTCAACAAATGCGACGAACATATTACTCTCAAGCTGAATCCTTCGTCCAAACAGACCCCTAAAGGAGCAGTGTTTCTCGATGTGGCAAAAGCCTTCGACAAGATCTGGCACAACGGGCTAGTATACAAGCTGCACCAGCTCGTTGCGCCGGATCGTCTCGTGTCGTATTAGTCGTAACCTCTTGCGATCTAACCTTTGTAATATACCCAGTGATACCGTCAAAACCTTCAATCCCTACAATTTATGCGCTATTTTCTAAGAATGATACGTAGCACTCATAACCTGGACCTGTTACTTCTATATCCAATAGCTTATTTAGAAGTAAATTGAAAGGGACTCGGTGGGACTCGGTCATGTCATAAGCTCCTTTCATATCCAGAAGCAACCTTATTGCAATTTACATTGATGATGCATTTTTGTTACCGCCATGTGGCGCAGTGGTAGTGCGACTGCCTGCGACGCAAAGATTCCGGGTTCGATTCTCGGTGGGACACTCACAAAGTTGATATTTATCACTTTGTGAATTTGTTCCCGGTCTGGATAGGACATTGCAGGGTGAACCACCTGATTGTCTGAAAAAGAAATGGTTCCGTGCTTCGGAGGGCACGTTAAGCCGTCGGTCCCGGTTGCTGTCTATGATTACTTAGACGGTAGTCGTTACACAACCATGTCAGAGGCCTACTACTAATAGAAGGCGGTTGAAAAACTCTGACACCAGGGTTCTTCGGGTCGTTGGACGACTCGGTGTCCCACACGAAAAGAGAGTTACCGCCATAACAACAAATACTACTTAACAATAAAATGAATATTTGAGGGGGTACAGTAGAAAACTATGCCGCTCCCGTATCGGCTTATACAGCCATGAAAAGTCTTTCCTCAGACAATGATTAAATCGTCTGTCACAGATGTGTGAGGTCAATGATGATGATGATGATGACAGTAGACCGGTACTATACAGTGTGTCCAGTAGTGCACCACTGATGAAACATTCTAAATTTCTTATCACCATACACTGCACAGTTAAGGCGACAGTCTGCTCCAAATAATTTGTTGCAAACATTTTCTTGTAAACTTGTACACCCCCGGTGTCACGCGATCCAGCTGCCTAAACAGCTGCCTTCTAAACTTGCAACGAGAGTACTTTGACCAATGGGGCTGCTGGCACACACCTTTTTTTTAGACGTATCCAGAAGATATTAAAAAATGAACTATATCATAATTTTTAAAAACTGATAGGAGAGTCATTTTTTATCCGGGCAATTATGAGGTACAGTCAAAATCAGGCTGGGTTAGACAGTTTGGACTTGGACCGTTCTTTTGCCACGCGCATAAGACTAACATTGGCAGTTTGAGTGTCTAACGCAACCCGATCTTGACTATACCTTTATCGTCACGCTATAAACGAAAATATTTTTGTTGTTAGCACTTGGTAGGTACCTTTAACTGGCTAGGTACCTTTAAAAATAGGTAAATTAATATTAGCACCGTTTTTGGAACCTAAAGAATGGAGTATCACTTGTACTTAGTAAAGTACTATGTAAACCTCGGGGGATGATGACTTTTATGAATGATGCTTGACTCGTATTATTAAAATCCTCGACTCGTATCCTACGACTTGGATTTCAAACTCTACTCGTCCATCTAAGACTTAATTTCCCGGCCATGGCAACAATGTTTGTACTATTATAGCACGTTCACACGATGCACCTGCTCCTGCTCCTGCCGCTGAATATTGCTAAATACTTCCACAGTAGTATCACTGCCGTCATACTCTCCTCTCACTAATATGAGTGAGCGAGCTAGCAATACATTTCATTTGAGTTCGTGCTGCCGTTCCATTGATTCGCGCACTAATGCCAATATGGCCAAAGAAATAGTAAGGGCAGTATAAACAGGTTATCCACGGTGCTACTTGTAATGCTGCTGCCACTTACCGTGCTCCCCGATTGCCGGCTTTTCGTGCGCGAGTTCAAGGAACGGCAGCACGAACGCGTGTGGAATGTATTGCTATCATATTTGGTGCGAGAAGAGTACAACGGCAGTGTGTGAACACTCACTCGCGATGATACTTCCGCGGAAGTATTGCGAGCAATAATCGCGACAGCGGCAGGAGCAGGAGCAGGTGCATAGTGTGAACGTGCTATAACACTTTATATCAACAGCAGCATGTGGCGCAGATTGTTCGCTCTGGCGTTTTTGGTAGTCGCCCACCTGATATATACCGTCGCTGGGTGTTTAACTAAGAAGGTAACTTGCGACGAATCTAAACCCTGCAGGAACTGAATGTAAGTATTCGAAATGAAAATAAGAAATTGAATGGTATTGAACGGGATTGAACCCTGTATTTCAAATCTTGTTTTCATTCATGAAAGTAATATAGCAGTATGAGTGCTGTCTATGATTACTTAGACGGCGATCGTTACACAACCATGTCAGAGGCCTACTACTAGTAGTCGGCGGTTGAAAAACTCTTGACACCAGGGTTCATCGGGTCGTTGACGATTCGGTGTCCCACACGAAAAGAGAGAGAGAGTGCAAAATAAACCGTAGTACATAAAAAAAGGCAAAGCTTCATCGTATAGTTTGAATTCCTTCTGTAATGAGGACTAAACATAGTATTAGTTTAAATAACTTACTACTAGATGTCGCTTGTACAGACAAGATCCGGCTGGGTTAGACAGTTGGGTACCGTTCTTATGCCACGCGCATAAGACTTGACGTGCATAGGCAGTTTGAGTGTCTAAACCAGCCTAATCTTGACTATACGTCGCTTCAAGAGTAGTATCAAGAGGTTGGAAATTTGAAGTGTTCGGTCGGGGCGCCGGTAGCTCAGTGATAGAGCGGTGAGACGGAACTCCACAGGTCCCGGGTCCAATCCCCGGCCGTCGTTAAAAAAATTTCAATTCTTTATTTTTATTTATGTAAATAATATGGCACTGTGAGGGCAAAATAAACCATAGTATATTATGTATACTAGATCTTAGAACATTTCAGGGAAAACAAAAATAACGCTACAGTCAATAGACTGTGATTTGTATCTCTTTTCCATCAGAACGTTGGTTCTTTTGTATGTTTACCAATCACTCGAAGACATGTCCGAGAAAATTGGACCGATTTCGTGTTAGTACATTGCAGGTCTACCCATATCCATTAAATAGGCAGGATCAGATCATAGGATTCTGGAGTAACAGAGGGAATTTGAATACCAAATTTTTAAAACACTTCCCGTGTTAGGTATCCGTGTAAGGTATACAATTTTTGAGGAGCAAAATTTTCAAGATATTGCGGGCGCTATGTCTTGAAAATTTTATAAAATAAAAAAACAGGGAATTTATCAATCTCCATATCAAAACAAATTGAAATTGCTTCTAACTACTAAGAGGTTTAATCTGAATGTTTTTTTTTTATTAATGATGGGTTTGGTCTTGACTCTAGTCTAGGTCATAGGACAGAGACAGAGTCCAAGATGGAGCGAGCTCACCCAGAAGAAGCCTGTTCACTCTTACTTTGAAGAGATTAGCGTTGTATGCGTTTGGAAACAGACGCAGGTAGTGAGTTCCTGTCTTGAGCAATGCGCGTTATAAATGATGACTAGAAGCAAATTGGTGGAATGGCAACCAGGTATGGAATTAGTAATTTGAATGTTATTTTTGCAGAGCACCCACTACCTACCTACCTGTACCTCTAAAGTTATAAGTAAAAATCGCAACAAAATGTGGACGAAAGCTGTGATGTGGGGACTGTTGGTTCTCGCCTGGCTGATGAATGGCTGAAGACTGAACTCACACCAATAATCTCACGTATTCAAACACTGCAAAAAGCAAGCCACTTATGTAAGTAATCAAAATTATTATTCAAAATTAAAAACAATACAAATTTCTTCATTTCAATCAATCGTAATAGGCAGGATGCATCCCGTTATGTAGTCCTAGGCGCTAGTGGGAAAAACCCCGCTCTTCAACAATTATTTATATTGTTGAGGATCGGTGTTACAAAGGGTAGGTAGCTTAGTTAAAAATTGTACCCATAGTTATAAAAATAAAATTAAGTACTAGAAAACTATTGGTAGCAAAAGTGTAGAGTCGTCAGGCGTACACAATTATCTGCTCAAAGATATATACTATAAACTGATACCTAGGGATGTTTTAATGTGAATGTGTTTAAGTGAGAACGTTCATGTTTGCGTAAGTCAAGTGTAAGTATGTAGCGTGCCAGATAAGGTACAATCTTTGGAAGGTACAAATTAAAAGCTTTCTGAATATATGTTTACATTAGTGTATACTGTCATTTTACATGGGATCCCGGTGGCTTGACGCTGCGTAAAATGTTCGATATCTTTTTTTTACGAAGGTAAATTTTTTTTTATTTCACATTTCTGTAGGTACAAATTAATACTTACATGACCACATAAGTATCAATATATAACCGTGGCAATAGGTATTCATCCATACTTTTTATATCGAGTAGGCTAGCAGCAAGTTGTTTAAAAGAACTGTTGATATTTTTTTTGATTGCGCAATCTTGTGTTGTGAATAGCCACGAGATTTGTATAACTACTCCGCTTGCCCTGCGTTGTGGACTTGGGATCGGTATAAGCAAACCACAAACGGAATAGCCTATACATGAAAAAGGAAAGCACGTATAGCCGGGTGTCTATTACGATAACAACAAGTACGTTTAGGCGAGTGTAGCCGTCAACGACATTGACGATGGCGCCACTTCACAATAAAAAAGATTTCTCTTTATACAAACAATCAATCAGAAAATATTCGCTGCAATTAAAGTTATGGAAAAAAAGCCTAAAAACGGCCACTTTTGGGTATTAATCGCCATAACTTTAATAACAGCAAATATTTTAAAAAGTTTACATGTTCAAATTTTAGCTAAGGATAAAACTAAAAACAGGGTCATCGGACATTCTAACAGATTGTTTGTATAAAGAGAAAACTTTTTTTGCAAAGTGGCGCCACCGCCTTAATATGCCTTCACACTACTTACTGGTGTGCCAATAACTTACTATATATTACACCTAAAAGAAGTGTAAGGAATCATCGTTCACGTTTGAATTATCCATACGAATCACTTTCTCCCCTTATGCTATGTTCACACTGTGCACCTGCTTCTGCGCTTGCCGTTACCGCAAAATATAAAAAAGAACTCTAACGCGCGAAGTTGCTTTGGATTTTTCGTGTTTGAGGTCGTTTGAGGTTTATTTGAAGTGTTATGTTCTTATTTTCGTAGGTGTATTATAAACTTAGATCAACGCGGCCTTCCGTAAGGGATCTGCCATTCATTCAATTTCCCCTCTGTCAAATGGTCTTGTGCATATGGATTTCTTCCTAGATTGAGTTCAGTCGCGCAAATCAAATGAGGCGGCTCTCCCACTGCACCGCACTCCGTCGCGTGGCGCGGGATCGCAGATTTTAAAGTTGTATGCAAGTACATCAGTACGTATTGAAAAACCGCCTCGTGCTACACACCGACAAAGCGTCAACGCGCAGTGGCGGGATCTGCCGCTCCGCGCTACGCGTCGGGGCGCGTTCCCAGTGTGTGAGGCGCCTGAGCTTTGGTAAAAACCGAATTTTAGTTCTACTAATGCCTATAAAAATATCTAAAAGACCGATTCTCAAAAAATTGGCCACAAGTTATTATTTTTGCATGTTTTCAAAAAGTTAATGTTTTCGCGAAAAAAACAATTTTGTTACCTAGAAAAGTGGTTTTTTATTGCATATCTAATGGAGGGAAGCTTTTTGTCAAATTACTTTAGGAAATATAGGAAATCTCAGTTACGAGATTGGCAGGTGAACGACAACGTCATCAGGTTAACGACACGAGGTGCAGGTTATCGACATTTCAGTACAAATTTACTAAGTCACATCAGCAGGTTAACGACAAGGTTTAGCAGTAGTAATAACTCTGCAATAAAAACACCAAATACAGAATCATTTATCAACTTTAATTCTTACAGTGCATATCAGAACCTTCTTGCACTTCAAATAAATAAATTATATATTATAATAATAAATAAAAAAAATATTTTCCTGGTATACAGTCTTTGAGAAAAATCATGATATTTTTTATATATTGTTTTTTAATAAATATAGGACTATTTTGGTTTATTCAGAAAACTATTAAACAATTAATTAGATCATTACTTCTACTGTTAATCCAGTATTTCTATAATAATTGTCACTAACCTGTTATCTACGTCGTTCACCTGTATTCCTCGGACAGGTGAACGACATGCAGGTGAACGACAATTTAGTAGTTATTTTGTCATCACAGGAATATTATTACGTATATGGATTACCCACTCAGACATAAGAAAGCAAACATTTGTTTACACCATAATGACTTAATATCAATTGAATAGATAACACAGTACTTCACATACAAAAGGCATAATAACGACTACTTAACCGTTACAAACTCCAAAATCCAATATAAACGTCGCCTTTTCTCCGGGAACTGCACAACTGACGCGGCCTCCTCCTAGCAGGTGTTTGCGAGTGTCTGGCTCGTTCGGCTCGTGAGGAGTGAGGGGGGGGGAGGTGAAGTGGTACTCGCGGTGCGACCGTGTTTCCGCGTTTGCAGGTGAACGGCAAAAATAGGCGTACAAAAACTTAAATTGTATAAATATATAAAAACCACGGATATAGAATTATTAAATTGTGTGATTCTAATATTGAGGATATTTGAAAATGAAATGGTGTTGTAAAATATTTTTTATTTGTATATAAATATCTTCTTTGGATGCTTAAACTTGAGGATATCGTGTCAAGACACACAAGTTGGCGACAAAATATGCTTATAAAGTAATTTAAAAGAATATAATGTACCTTAATTTATATAATTAACACATGGCCTCTATGCAAGAAACCTCTTAAGTATCGAATGTGGTAAAAGGTATCAGCTGAATGCGTAAATAAAAAAAATATTTGTTGAAAACTGATGTACAGGTTGCGTGGCCATTTTTTTGAGAATCGGTCAAAAAAACTTTATTACAACATTATAAACTAACTTTTTATCTAAAAGTATTCTTTTAGTCTGATATCACTAACTTAGCAATTACAAAAATATTATTCAGTACATTAGTATTGCCATTAGTTCGTACATAGTTCTAATTCGGAGTTAGTTTTGCAGGTGAATCTACACTAAATATTGTTATTTTATTCTTATTGTGTTGAATATGGTACCGAACAATTGTTTTCATTATTGATTAGTTACACAGTTCCATAAAATGGGTCAAAAAACATAAGTATAAAATATTTTATGTGCTTTTTATAAATAGATAAATACTAATATTATAAATCTGAGTGTTGTGTGTGTGTATGTATGTTTGTTTCATCTTCACGCTCAAACAGCTTGACCGATTTGGATGAAATTTAGAACACTGGTAGAGTATAACCTGGAATAACACATAGGCCACTTTTTACTGCGAGAAAACAACTGTTACCACGGGAAAATGAGTGGCAGCGGGTAAATGGCTAGGCGGAAATCTAGTTATATAATAAAAAGTCTAGAAAAGTATAATTACACAGCTTAGTAATTATACTTTACTGATGTAAACAACAACGCTACATAATCAAAAAAAGATAATTTCGACTTAAAGCCAAGCCACACCGAAGTCACATTAGTGCTGGGAAGTAACTAACACAAATATCGATACTTTTGATGTGTCGTCAAAATTCCAAATCCATTTAATGAAAACAACCAACGACGTGTCCGTTTAGCAACTGCTTTAATTTAAACATAAATCCTAAGTCCCGTAACTTTGATTTTTCTTATTTATTAAACTTTATTTCACATAAAGTACTAAAGGCAGGCTCAACGCTACGCGGCATTCTCTACTAGCCAACCAACAGAAAAACAGAAAGAGTCAAAGCGGATCATCTTGTCTGTCTGTTTCTGTTATGTCTGTCTCGGTTCGCTGGTCTCCAGAAAGGTCATGCTTCCAGTACTGAGGGTGAAGTGGATGTTGCAAACTGCATCTGACCTAATACATAAAAACCTGAAGATATATTATTTGAACGACTATAGTTCTAAAAATATCATTTACAAGTTTCACTTGTTGACATACCTAGTACCTACCTACCCTGTAATAACACAATAATATTCTTTTAAACCCACGCTCATAGATGGTTCGTAGCAAAGACAGTTACCAACTTACCTGTCATTATTATTTTCAGCCAGTGCGTCACTTTTCAATAAAATAAATGCATCACGTAAAACAGAATCTAATAACGTTTCTGGTTATCTGTTTGACTTTACTGTCACTAGTAAACGCTTGCAAGAAGAAAGGTACAATGAGCCGCGAACCAAGTGAAGATATGCAGTGTTGCCAAACAAATACAGATGAATCAAACGCCAGTGCTTGTTGTAGACACGGCAAAGGAACTCCAAGACCTGAGTGGACCCCAATGGGTCCTCGTAAATATAACCCTAAAGATCCCTATGCACAGCAAACCAAGATTCGTTTCTACAAGACCCCTAAAGAACTTACTAGAGACCATCTTTGTAGACTAAATAAATGTGGCATGAACACAGAGAAATCAGTAAGTGATTTAACTGTCTTATCAGAGCAGACTGCTAATTAATCGCACATTTTTTAAATGACAGCATTTTACCTACCAATAAAATGCTTATTAAACTACTTACCTTCCTTATAGCCTTACTTATAGAGATAGACATCTTCCTTTGCAGCGATTGGTCGCACTTATCTGTTCCAAAGCTGTGTGATTGGTTACGTATGCCCCCACACCCCACCCCACTCCGACACGGCAGGGCGGGGCGAGTCGGCCCGCTTGGCTTCATTGCGTCTCATAATAATATTCTAATTAGAATATTATTACTACAAAATACACCAGGCAGAATTAAAAATTTAAGGCTATAAGGAAGGTAAGTAGTTTAATAAGCATTTTATTGGTAGGTAAAATGCTGTCATTAAACTACTGTACGTTCCTTATAGCCTTACTTATAGAGACATGTTTGATATCGCCTGGAGGAGTGGGAGCTATCGCCAATGTGAAAAACTATAAAAAGAAACAGGTATTATTATTCTTTAAAAAAGAAAAATGAATTTCTTTATCAACAATAATGATTTTGATCCACTATACTGAAAATTTATTTATATTGTATTTATTAAAAAATACTGTAATATCATAAACTCACCCTTAAATGACGATAAAATATAATAAATTATAATGAAAATGTAATTCAAAACCTCTTGTACTATATTACGGCATTCTAGGTAAGCATAATAGAATGATGAAAATGATGCATTTGTAACATGCCATTTATAATGTCTTTGAAAAACTTTACCTCGTGTTTGATAAAAAATGCACATAATACAGTTATTCATTATGTAAGTCTCAATACGTTTTGATAAGATAGAAGGTACGCGGAAATTCATCTGAAAGTTTCCGAACAGTAAACAGAAAATTTCAAAAAAAAAAATTGAAAAACTCAATAGCCAAAATAGTAAAATATAAAAATATTGAACCTTTAGTTAGAGGTAAATACGCATTGCAGGTCGTTTTAATAAAACCTTTTAGATATCTATATACTTACATAGTAAATAAATAGCTCTTTTACACAGAAAAACATAGCTTACATATTGTAATTGTGCTTGATCACTCAAGCTATAGGTAACATAATAAGTAGGTTAAATTTCCCTACTATAAGGTCAACACTACTGTTTAAGATATGCATTGACCTAAACGGGCTTAAGCAGGTAAATCAAAAAACCTGGCCAAACGACTACCTAGTTTCCCTGGAGAATAAAAGGCATATAAATTTGTTATCAAATCATACCTTCATATGATTTTTTAAATATGATTCATTTGGGCTTGCCTTAATAATATTTGCTATAATACATAATGATCAATAACTAACCTTGTTTACTTTGTCGGAGTAACGGTCAAGCTTTATTTAAAACATCACTCGGGCCTCTGAATAAACTATATTGTATATAATAATATAGTTAATTAATATCTTGGTAAATCTACCTAAACTTGATATAATAAAAGAGGCGATTATTGAAATTGTTTTCTGCCATAACTACCTCTGACCGTCCCATGCAAAGCCCAGATCTCTGTTTAAAACTTGAAAAGGGCACAAATTTGCTTTAATTTTATGTACAATCAAAAACGAGCTAGCTATAAAAGAATATGAGCTAAAGTTTAAATTATAAGAATTTTATCATTTTGTTAACAGCTTACCTACGGAGAAAATTTAATCCGAAGGTACGTCGGTAAACGACGTTATTGTCTATTAGACAGTACAAACATTGCAACATTGCAAATTAATTGTGGGAGCCTAGATCTTACGTGGGTCACCGTACAAATAATATATATCATTATGATCACCGTTGGTAAAATATACTAGCTATTGAACGTAGTAGGTAGTTCCCAATATAATTCTCGCTAGGTATCTATTCTGAAAATATTTCACTTGATAGGCAAACTATTTACCTAGTACAAAGGTACATTCAAGCATTTTTTAAACAACGTCTTGTGCTCGACATTCAGAGCAAACATATTGGAACAACGGTATTATTATTTTAGGCTGACGTCTTACGATAGGCAATTATGTTCACTATCGTACGTTTCTAACAACCATCTAACAATGTTATACACAGGAGTAGATACTCGTATTTCAAACCCAAACAAGGCAGACAGGGCACTTACACAAATATCAATTAGCAAAAGTACCCTCTGATTGTAACCTTTTGTATATTTATTTAAAATACCCACATAGACTGTGGGTACTTGTTGTTTACTTGCCCAAAAGCTTTCATTCATTATCGAAAAAGTAGGTGTAGTAAGCATGACTACACTTGAGGAAATAAAAACTTAATATCGTCTGGGACAGTGTCGCATTATTGCTATTTGCGGTCTACTCGCAAAATGACCTAATTCCTAAACGCAAAACGGCCTGCTCGCAAAATGACCTAACTCCTATACGCATAATGTCCTACGCATAATGTCCTAAACGTATAATGTCCTAAACGCATAATGTCCTAAAAGCATAATGTCATAAACGCATAATGACCTAAACGCATAATGTTTTCAAAATAATTCTATAATTAACGGTGATTTCCAACACTTTTCCTCAACGTAGATACAATGTGTGATGCCTTTTGGTGTACTTACCTGCTATATATGGCCGTATATTGGTAAGAGTTATGTTTCCATGTAAATATACATGGTGTAAGGGACGGTGTACCTAAAGTGATATTTTGTTTCCTAGAATGACATTTACATTCCTAAAGTGACATTTAGATGCTAAAGTGACATTTAGGTTCCTAATGTGGCATTTAAATAGCTAAAGAGACATTTATTTTCCTTTTGCATATTTTGATTTCAATAGTGCAATCAAAAAGCTAATTGATTTGTCGCAACTAAAACTTCCATGTAGAAAAACCAATTTTTCTAACTCCAGTTGAACTACTGGGAATAGAAGATTTTAGGCATTTAGGACGTTGTGTTTAGTTTAGGACATTACGCGTTTAGGGCATTAAGCGTTTAGGACATTAAATGTTTAGGTCATTAAGCGTTTAGGACATAAAGCGTTTAGGACATTAAGTATTTAGGACATTAAACGTTTAGGACATTATGCGTTTAGGTCATAATGAGCTTAGGTCATTGAGAGTTTAGGAATATTTTAGGATTTAGGACATTATGCGTCGGGATGCTATTTGCCACTATCGCTCTAAAACTTTTCATCTCTAGAGGAGGTTGTTATACATATTACGCCATATGCATTTCATTTATAACATTTCAGGTAATATGAAAGCACCTGAAAAATATATCATGAACTTTTCATCTCTAGTGGAGGTTGTTATACAAATTACGTAATATGCATTTCATTCATAATATTTCGGGCAATATAAACGCACCTGAAGAAAATATCATGTTCAAGATCAAGGCACTCGAGTAGGTAACACAAAATTTGGCATATACCAAATAGGTATATATTACATCACTCGCCTTAGCAGCTAGACAACCTTCCACTAGTTTTGATGTTATACAGCTTGATATTAGCAGAATTAACAATAGGGTGTACCTAGCTCCCAAATTGCAACATGCTGGAATAAGTAAATTACCTACATACATCTCCACCTCACGAAATTTACTCCGTACACTCAATGCACGATGAATTAAAAAGTAAAAATTATTATAGTTTCGGTGTGAGATCTATTAAATGGGTAGGTCTTCATTATTTACTTATCCATTTTGAGATGAGGCCATTACAAAAAGGCCGTTTTCTCTCCCCACATTTGTCTGTTTCCATGTTGCTAAGAAAAACGTAGGACTATTTTAGGACAACTCTGCACTTAGAGAGCTTAGATTGTACACATTCCCTTCCGTGATTGATGCCAGAATCATAGCGAGTATTTAACGTAGGTACTCTTACGCCACTTTTTGATCATAGTTCAAAGAAGTAAACAAATGACAAGCGTGAGGGATCTCCCTCAGAAATGCGTTAGCACTACGAGGTCTGTGATAGCATAGAAATAGAAGTGAATTATTGCTACTTAGGACAGTGAGCAAGGGAAAAATTTATAAATTCAGTCGTTTTCACAGTTACCTAATAAATCAATATGTTTCTCATTTTCTTACTGCGTGGCCTCGGTAGGCCACTGAAATGATCATAAAGGAAAACTGTTTCAGACTTAAACCGTCTATAAATTTTCCTTAACCTGCGAGAATTTAGACTCGGCAGTAACGGTTACGAGGATGGGACTGAATGCGGTGAATCTACGACAAATATGTCTTCTGCTTAGGAATCATTGTAAAACGTTAGACAGCTGTCTAACTTTGAACTTTATTCCGAGTAGATAAAGTTCATACTTACGTAGGAATATTGTTCCCTGTACTTTCTAATAGCCAAGACTTTTTCGGGCTAGGATGTTATATTTGAAACATTTTTTCAAACATTTAAGTAGGTATATTTTGCCTACAGATAGCCTATTTTGCAAATTCTCAGTGGAATCTAGCTATCGTTATTTGAAAGCGTAAGCTCATGGAACTAAAAGAGGGGGACCTTATGAACGCGTGGCGTGCAAGGTAAAAATATTTTCAAATTAACATCTTAGGAATCCCCTCGCGTTCTATTTTCTAATACGCTCGAGGTAACACATGTGTCAGACAGTAAACTCCTTGTACTCAAGTCTGTAACACACCTTTCGAAGCTTTTATTTCTTAAATATATTTTAATACTTAATCTTAACCGTGTTAGGTAGGTATAAAATTATGGAAACTTGGCTAATTTTATACCACATGCAGGATTCGAACCTGCGCGCTTCACTATCAATACTAGTGCTACACACTACCCTTCGCTACAATTGCTTTATCTCATCGCAGGCGGTGGACCGGACGATGTACTTTCAGATAAGACAAAATTTAACGAGGGCATTTCACTGTCACGTTAGAAGACAAATAAGCATAGAAGTAAAGAAAGACTGCTTTACTTTGATCAGACAAAAGCAAATCATGCATGTGCCGGATGCCATCAAAACTTTTGGAAGTTTGATAAAAAGGTAGGTAGGTACCAAAAGTAATACCTATACTTAAAGCAATTACGTTTTATCAAAGGTGCTGGCCGACTCTGCACGAGGTATTAAAAATATATTGGTGGGTACATTTCGAAACTTTGGCTCCACGAGGACCCAGTTCTTTGAGTTGCATATCGTACCGAAACCCACAACACAAATACTTTTTAGTACTTGTTAGTATTTTTGGCAATATTTGCATCTAAACCGTCTATAATGCATGGAATTTGTATCGCATGTCGATTTATTAATTCGTCAAGTATACGAAAGGCTCGAGGACGGAATTTCAGGCCCTGCAAGTGCAAGCGAGGGCATTCTGCATGACATCAAAAGGTACAACCCCTGCGCGGGGATGTAGGAGTCTAAGGACACGTCATGCGCTGACGGCCTAATGAACTCCTGATGATGTTATATAATAGGGTATACCTTGCGTTGCGCAGAGGTAGCTTATAAAACCGACGAAATGTAGCTTGGCTTGTGCTGCCATTTCATATCATAGCAATCAACTAGAATATATATCGATGGTCTAGAAGACAAACGTGCTAACTACAAAAAAATCGATTTTAACATTTTAATGCCATATGTATTAAATGAAAATGCTGTATCGTTTACACAAACCCAAATACCCTAATTACGTCTCTTTCTCCCCAAACTATAGATGTACAATTATAGTAAGTGATGTCAGTCTGATGCCAAAAAATGTAATTATAATTATTTACCATTAAACTTAAACTACAAAAATGTTAAATATATTTAGCGCATCTTTTTTGGATTTAACATAATTACACAAATAAGCTAAATGTCATTATTATTATTGTCATTTGGTAAATCTTGATTCCCAATTACAATAAAAGATAATAATCTTTACAAGATGCCAGTGACAAATGGTCTAAGTAGTCTTAATACTACTGGACACTGCTCAGCATACAGAAAAATATTTAAGTGCTTTAAACGTGAAGACATCATAATTGACAAATGATTTAATCACCAATTACTAAAAAAAAATCTGGAGCCCAAAAGTTTTAAAGTTATTTAATCTATTTACCAAGGTATAGACAAATATTGAAACGTATATTAATGTGAGTGATATCTCATACTATAACGTTGCATTTCACAACAAAGAATCAAAAAAGATTTTAATACTTTGTATAATTTTATTTTGGCGGAAATCTCGTCATAGCAACAAGGTGCTGCCGCCGCTGCTTCATCGCTCGCTTCTGTTGCCTCGATGCCGCCGTACCCACCTGAAATAAACGCCGACATTCCAACATTAGCCCCTGACGCTGACGTACCAGCATTAGCCCCTGGTGCCGCAGTCCCCGCCTGAAATAAACTCTGATACACAAACAAAAACGACTGTTGTTCCCTCAAAAATCACCGACACATCCACGAAACTTACCGATGTTTACGACACCATCACTGCCCTAGTACCGGTGTCTCCACTTACAGAATTCGGCAACGCTCTTACAGAAATTGCTTACGCATCTTGTGATAGAAATAATGCCATTGAACTTAATTTCTATACAAAATACATCTAGACAGTCCCCACTTCTCAGTACATCGAATATGAATATAACAGAGCAACTACTTCTCGACCTATATTTGGCTGACTCAGATGATGCAGCCCCATCTATCCTATAATAGTTGCCATACCTGGCTAGTCTCTCTGGTTCTTTCTTAGTTATTTTGTTTGAGCGTTCATCCTATTTTATTTTTGTTAGCTTGTCGTTGGTATATCTTATTTATTTATGTATGCATATATTTATTTGGCTTGCCACAATGCCTCAAGACCAAGGTGTTCGATCAGTGCTTCCTGCCAGTCATGACCTATGGAGCCGAGACGTGGAACCTGACAGTAAAACTGGCCCACCGGTTACATGTCACTCAGAGAGCTATGGAAACTGGAAAGTCTATGCTCGGTATCTCTATAATGGATAACATCCGGCATTCCGGATTACCGGCACAGAAATATCCGCAAAAAGACCAAAGTAACGGGCATAGTCTGGAAGTGTTGCAAACTGAAGTGGCAGTGGGCTGGGCACATTTTTCGTAGAACCGATGGAAGGTGGGATAAAGGGGTTCTCGAGTGGAGGCCACGCCTCGAAAAGCGTAGTTTTGGACGACATCTGACCAGATGGACCGATGATTTAAAGAAGGCGGCTGGTAGCGACTGATGGCGAAAACGGGAGATCGTGCCCTGAGGGAGGCCCACGTCCAGCAGTGGACTACAATAGGCAATAGGCAAATGTATGTATGTATTTATTTTATGAAGGTTTATGTATTTTTATTTTATTATGTTAAATTATTAAGTACTTTGTATTTTTCTTTATTTCTTATTATGGGAGTATCGCTACCTTTAGTGAGAACTTTACGTACGCCCATATTCCTGCTGTTGATGAAGAAACTTTAATTGATGATTGTTCTGATTCGGAGTCTGATGATGACTGAACTTATGTTTGAATTATTAGGAAGGTACCTAATACATTATTCAGATTTGATCTCATGTTTGAATTATTTACTAATAAAGACTTTTTATTACTTACTTCTTGATTTTTCTTAGTATCAAATCACACTACACAAAAGTGTTAAATGAATATTACGTGTTTTAAGTTTATGTAAAAACAAATTAAGTGACGCCTTTTTTTACTACATTCAGTTTTTTAAGGATCTTAAATAAAAATAATGTTCACTTAATAAATAGATCATTAAAAAGATAAATATCCTATCTAAATACAGGTAGTATATACATGGTTCCTATGTTCCATTTTAAATTACAGCATCTAGAACTTTTACGTAACTAAAAATGTACGTCCTGTAAAGTTGGATAGTCTGTAATTATCATGTTTGTCTTCTAGACCATCGATATTTTCTGCAATTTATTCTAGGTACAACGAAAAGATCCTTGAGGAGTTCTTATTACTCTATTTTATAAGACGTTCTACGGACTTGGACTTCCGTAAACTTTCTTATTACTAAGAGCATTTCACAGGGTCATGGCGGCCCCCTTTTAAAATAAAAATTGTCGCTGTTCGACTTATTTATTTAAAGAACTTTGAAGGTATCCGAACAATACCTACAGATCACGTATTTGATGCGTTACTTGAATAACACGTTGCTACGTGAAAGGAGCATCTGTATACCATTACTAGCTCCAGTAAACGACATAAAAATGTATTTATGTCCAAATAACAATTTACAAAAACACGTGTAAAAATAAAATAATCATTCACAAATGAAAATCCATAAATCAGGCACATTAATGAAAAACGTGCACGGGGGATATGTAGAAACTAGTTCGACGGGATAGTAACCTATAAATAGAAAAAAGGTATTACTTCTCTCGAGGAATACCTACCTATCAGTTCAAGGTAACTAGTTTGAAAACCTGCGAGGGATGAACATTTATATTGAAAATCTTAAAATAATGCCACTCAAAGCTTGTGCGAAGTGCACTATGATTATTGGATTTTCATTTGATCGTTCGTAAAGAATCGAACGAATTAATTACTTCCGGAATAAAAACGTTTCGTAAAAAAAATTCACTATTGTTAAATCCGGGTAACTAAAACTTCGATAGCAACCAAATTTCTATAACACACTTTGCTTATTTATTTGGGATCATTATTCTTGACAAATAATTCCCATAAATTATTAACTATTTTGTTCACAGAATTCGGATCGCCAGGAACAATTTATTTATTCGTAAACGGTCTTGACAGATTTCAATAATAATTTATTAAAATTGTAAGAAATTGCAAAGTTGTGTCCGACGGAAAACCGCCTTCAGAAATTTGATTTGCCACATCCATACTAATATTATAAATGCGAAAGTGTGTTTGTTTGTTTGTTTGTTTGTCTTTCTTTCACGTTACAACAGAGCGATATCATGCAGTGTTTTTTAGGTGTGCAGTTAGGTGAGAGGCTGGAGAGTGACATAGGCTACTTTTTATCCCGGAAAAACATATTTTTCCCATCGGAAAAGCGATTAATGTTTAGCAATAGAATACACCCATACTACGAACATAGATGAGTATCATGCAGCGATGTAAAGCATTTTTTTTTTTGAGAGCAGCTAAATGAAAAGCTGGTGAGTGACATAGGTTATTTTTTATCCCGGAAAAACATATTTTTCCCTTCGGAAAACCGATTAATGTTTAGCAATAGAATACATCCATACTACATACATAAATGAGTATCATGCAGCGATGTAAAGCATTTTTTTTTTGGAAAGCAGTTAGATGAAAAGCTGGTGAGTGTCATAGGTTACTTTTTATCTCGGAAAAACATATTTTTCCCATCGGAAAACTGATTATTGTGTAGCATAGAATACATCCATACCACATAAAAAAGATGTATATACAGGATGTAAGGGACAGCCCTCCGAATACTGATATTCCCATAGTAAATGCAGTGAGCTGATTGTGATTTTGTATGGGATATAGAAAAAAAGAATTTAATCTATGGCAGGTTGTTCAGTTTCATGGTTTGAATACACCCAATCAGTATTCGAAGGGCTGTCACTTACACCCTGTATAGCACTACTATGAGAATGTCTCTTGAATATGAGTTTTGGGATATGAATGTGGCTTTAAGGGTGATGTGGGTATGTACTTGAGATACTTCTTACCACAGTAGTAAAGTTAATTTCTACAGTTAAACATGATTTGAAAGTCCATTTCTATAATAATAACCATTTTTAGCACAGTAAGTTTGCCCTGCGTATACTTGCGAAGACACATAATAAACTTAAATTTTTTAGATAATTTTTCCGGTTTAGTGACTGCGTCTCTATTAAAATTACGTTATCTTTACTTTTAACATTAAATGCCTGTTTTTCCTTACACTATAAATGTGTCATAATCTTCTTTCTAGCGTCGTAATATCTTCATTATTGAAGGTCGTAATTCCCCTGATGGGAAATATTTTTCTCATTCAGGATTCTTTTCCATCGCTGCGTATCTTTGGCGACATAGAGCGCTGAGTGTATTTAATGAGACCACCTAATTGTACTGAAACCTCTTGGTCGTTTGCCATCGACTTTTCCAGTGATCATGAGTGCAAAGTGGCAAAAGAACTCAAGGATCATTCTTGCGCCTCATTACTTGATTTTACAATAGCCTGTATTAGTGATGGTAGCGCCCAGGTACCACAAATTATATACTTTTTCAAGGAAGTGAACCATTCCAGTGTAGTGTCGTCTGTGTATCGGTGAATAGTGATTTTAGTGCCCTCCCAGTTTACACAGTTGTTCGCCTTACGATGTGTCGTTTAGAATACACAACTAATTAATAAAACTCTATGAGTACGCGGGCGAAGCCGCGGGTAACAGCTAGTGCATAATAAAATATAAAGGACTTACCCAGTTTATACACACACTGATTTTAAAATTTATTTAAATAGGAACAATTAAATCACTAAATTTATTAATTTAAAAAACGAACGGTGCAAAACCGTTAAAATTGTAAGAAAATAATTTTTCAAAGTTTAAAATTTAAAACTATATCGAAATTTTAAAAAATTATTTTCTGAGCGCGACCGCTCACTGCGAAAGAAAAATCGCCAATGAAGCCAAGCGGGCCGACTCGCCCCGCCCTGCCGTGTCGGAGTGGGGTGGGGTGTGGGGGCATACGTAACCAATCACACAGCTTTGGAACAGATAAGTGCGACCAATCGCTGCAAAGGAAGATGTCTATCTCTATAAGTAAGGCTATAAGGAACGTACAGTGGTTTAATGTAATGTTTCTGCCAACAGCCAAACAATGAACAAAACACTTGCCAGAAATCGAAAGACTAGCCAACCTGCCGTGTGAAGAAAAATTGTTGATTCTTCTATCATTGTATAGAAAAGTGCTTTGATATTAAAAAACGAATCAAATTTACTGTTTACCTCGCAAAAAAAACAGTAATGGATTGGCACAGAGACATCTGCAAACAAAGTATATTTCATAATCAGCACGAACTAATTTCGTTATACAAAAATATCTCATATTTTCCATCGAACGACTTCAGATTATTAACGTTAAAATAGCACCCAGACATTATGACTATGAAAACTCTTCTGAAAATTTTTACGTTAATTTTCATGATTCTTTTGGATATTGTACTGGCGTGTAGAAAAAAGAAAGTACCAGAGGCACCGACACCAAATATATGTTGTGGCAGTTTCGCAGCTCCGTGTCCTCCTAGTTGCGGATCCAAACCGCTACACACCCCAGAGCCGAATGAACCCCCATGAATATGAATTGCAAAAAATCTAGTTACAAAGGTACGTAGAACTCAAGAATTTGAGATCATTTCACATGTTCAGACCGGGATACCGTCGTTTTGCATATTTTTGAAGTTCCTATTATACTTTGGCATACCTCCGTTTGCATAAAATTCCTTGTTATGTAAATACTACTTGTTTGGCATAATGTTTATATGCCATACTGCATTAAAGTCGTAGATAGTATTATTTTGACCTCTTTTTAATTGGAAACACTTTTAAAGTAATAGGTTATGGTACGGCGGTACCCCTAAGCCACGAACATGCTTTTTTAGGAGTACGTAGTAGACATTATGACTTGGTAATTTATGCTACAAGGGCTATGGGTGTTGTTTTTATGACTTTGAATAAATATGACTATTTAACACATGCGTAATACAAATATGACTTAAAATGTTATGCAAACCGACCCAAACCGTTCAGACCATGCCTTAATTGTCGTTTATAAAAATATTGTAATTGCCCTATTTGTGCAAGTTTGGGCATGTAAGAAACAATCTACGCCGCTAATTCGGTGTCCAGACATCCAGATCAAAAACATCCAAAGATAGGTGTAATAGATTCCGTCATAAACGGCCCTCTTAGGAATGCATGTTATTTTCTAATATCAATTATTGATATTAGAAAAGTTTAGGAAAATTGGTTTGGGTGCTGGAGATTGAAAAACTTGACTGTACTTGAGAACTGATATCTTTTTCATATGGTGAGCCAAATAATATGCTCATCTATTTTAAATGAAAATGTTTTAGTGGGATTTTTTCTTACATGATATCGATATTATCGTATGGGGATAGAGAAAATATCAAAATAGAGGCGCGGTCAGAGAATAGGCGTGGAAATTAAGGGCGCGTCTGTGCATCAGTGTGATAAATGTCATAGTAACCTACGAAAAAAATATTAGTTTACTTTTTGCTTACGCTTATTTTCTGTCCGCTCAGACGTTTTCGATATTTGGGCTTGTATATGTTACAGGCCAAACTCGATTTTAGGCCCAACTAGTTTTGCCTAGGCTAAACTAGTTCATCCTATATGCGATGGGATAAACCGGTACAGACTAGGCCAAACTGGTCTGTCCTAAGGGTGATAGGAGAAACTAGTTTAACTTAGGAGGAACTGGTTGGGTCTAATATGAATGGGTACACTCCAGGATAAACTAGTTTAGCCTAGCCTATTTTACGCTAACAGGGAATAATAAAATACCAGAAATACGAGTTATAACTAGCAAAACGGAACCCGCGCGTGATTGGTCCCTCGCTATACGACAAACTGCCAATGGACTTGCAGGATGAACCATGTGACGAAACGTTTAGGCATCGATTAAAGAACCTTTTATTGGAAAATGTATTTTACTCTGTTCAAGAGTAATTAATTTGAAAATTTTAAATTATTTTACCTAGTTTTGTCGACATTTAATTTTTTATTGTTTTTATGACTTTTTACTATATTATGTACCGATTTGACATTGTATACTTATATTTTATGTTTGCTTGACGATCACATTATGGTGAACATTGATTTTTTAAATTGTAACGAATTTTTAGAACCTGTAATGTGAAATAAATAATCTAAACTTTAAAATCAAGATGTATTTATTATTTAGAACAAAATAAATTTCACTTATTTTTGCATGGTGTACTCTGATGGCATTTAGAATTGCAGAGCACCTTTTTTTCTTGCATTTGCACCTGTTTGTCAAACAGTTTCTTACGCAGCTGTACCTTACTAAACCTTGCCCTGAACCAACTGAATGTTTACTCAGAGATATTTCAGTATCTTGGTATCGCTCAAAAATTTCTGAATGTAAATATCGAATTCAGTTCTGGAACATTTCTGACTAGGAAATATTAGTATAGACTAGGCCAGACTAGTTTATCCTGAAGTGAACTCATTTTTATTAGGCCCAACCAGTTCCTCCTAGGATAAACTAGTTTCTCCTATCACCCTTAGGATAGACCAGTTTGGCCTAGTCTGTACTGGTTTATCCGATAGCATATAGGATGAACTAGTTTAGCCTAGGTAAAACTAGTTTGGCCTAAAATCGGGTTTGGCCGGTAACATATATATTACTTTAGATTACATTACATTAAACAAAAAACCTAGACAATTCACACAGCGCCAGTGTATTTTTAAATACTATTTATTTCTTAAAGCCCAGATTCATCTGAAAAGTTTGTCCCTTTTATTCGCGCTGCGTCAGAGAGAAACAGACAATAATTATACGCTCAAATTTTCGCGAGATTTTACGGTTTTTCCGATATATAATAATAAGCTTTAATTGGTACACCGCACCTACTTGTAATATTTCACGAAAATATCAAATATCCTTGGAATTCATTTTTTTACGTCGATAAATGAGCGTATAGGATATGTTACAACACAAATATGTGGCTTCAATAATGCTTTCAAAGCATTTTTTTTAAAGGTTGATGCTATTCAAAGCCAACATCACACGGCATCAAATAATATTATAATATGTGCCAACTATACCTGTAAACTCAGTCAGAACCATGATTTTTGCGTATAAAGTTTAAAAAATTACTTCGGCGGCATGTCACATCGTGAAACCTTTTATAAGTGCGTACAGAATAATGGAATAGGCATGAACGTCAACGGAGAACGTCCCACGCATCTCCGCTTTACCAATGAAATAGTCATAATGACAGAGGGATTCAGTAATGATAACTAATGACTCAATCACTGCAGGACCTGCAAAAATAATGACCAGTCTAAACACTGCTTTTAGCCGTGTTGGACTTAGGATGAACTTGGGCAAGACTAAAGTCATGTTCAATCAACACATCATACCTGAAACAGTCTTCGGCGAAGGTGTAGCCCTTGAAGTTTTCCAGCAGTATGTATAACTTTGACAAACATTGTTGAGTAGAAACAAGTTTGAAGTTGAAATCACCAAAAGAGTTCGACGGCCGATGTAGCTCAGTAGTGCCACTGCCTGCGACGTAAAGGTTCCGGGTGCGATTCACAGGGCACTCACAAGGATGATATTTATCTCTTTGTGAATTTGTTCCCAGTCTTGTTAGGAAACGTGTTTAACCACTGCGTCCTTCCAGCCATTACTTAGTAATTGAGTCACGGAACCTGACCGTGAAGCTGGCCAACTGGGTACACGTCACTCAGAGCTAATAGAAAGGTCTATGCTGAGATCTCGCTAATATATAAAGTTCGAAATAAATTATCCGCCAGAACATCAAAGTTACAGATATAGTCTAAAGATTTGTCGTAGAAGCGATGGACAGTGGAGAAAACGGTTCAGATTACTTACGCTAGCGTAGCGTTACCCTAATACTCTGCTCCTCCGTACCGCTCCGCGTCAATGGAAACGTACCCTAATACATTTAAGCTACTTCATAATTTAGAACTTTGTATTTTTTTTTTAGAAGTTAGTTAACAATAACACAAACAAGTTGGCGTTATAGTACTGTAATGATTCAGCTCTTGCTGCATCCATAATAATATGGCCAAATATGTATGTGATCGTCAAAGAAGTTAGGAATACGTTGTGATAATAATAGTAACTCATAGATCCTTACGAAGTGGAGCAGTGTTTTACTTGAGATGTAGAGAGAGAGAACATTTTATGTTGGATTGTGGATTCTACAGGAGTACGGGGCTCACCTTCCAACCTACACCACCGTCCAAAGTAGCCTGGACACTCTCATACGATATACCTAAACAACCCAAAGAATTTTGAGGTTACACGACGCTCAGGATACTGTAGTTAAAAGCCAAAAAGTCAAATATTCCTAATAATGAGGAAACTAACAAAGCTAATCACGCTTCACTAGGAAGCAAGTTAAAAGGGGTCTAGGTTGGGGAACCAGGTCCAGAAAGACCCGGTTCATGGTAACCCCGGGGCTAATCCCCGTGACCATCCAACCCGTATTCTACCTATCTACCTGCCTAGCTAGCTCAAAGTCCAGAGACTGAGCAACCACATAACCTAAGGCCAAAAGGTATTTTGGGGACAATCATTGTTTAGAAACCCAGAAGGCGAACAATAGAGTAATGAGCGGGGGGCCATACCCTTGGAGATGTATGTATTTGTTGAGGCATCATCGCTTCCCACTACGTGCACCAGGGCAGGGAAGCAACTTACCCCAACACTGGACAGTCTGTACTAGATAACTGTAGGTGTATCTGGTTGCAACAACAAACCAAGAACCTAGGAGCTAATCTTGTGATACTAGAGTTTGTGTCCACTAACACCACCATATACCCCTGGTTCGAGATCAGGTGTAGAATGTACATGCCTACTCCATTGCCCCAATCAACCTCTGTACGCACGTGGCAACCACGGATTACGCACACAGGTTAATAAAATTTTATATTTAAACTACTAGAAATTTAGATCGTCCCATTCTTTAATTTAACTAATTAAGAATTATCTTTTATTTATCATTTGGAAGATTAAACTGTTTTTAATTTATCGTTGTTTTATAATAAAGTTTATTGAGCTTAAGGTTGATTGAATTTATGAATTTAGTAAAAGGTAGTCCTAGCTAAAAGTAAGAAAGCTTTGGCGTTATTGTAAGTATAGACTAACTACCCCTAACTATTACACACAGACATTCAAACATGCCAGCGTTCAAGCATCATCATTCATAAAACTCCTAAATGAAAGACGTAAAATCAAAACCTTTCATGCTGAACCATCTATCCTGAATTTATAAAATTATCCCCGAGCCCAATTTGGAAAAAGAAAACTTCAGTATAGTAAACTAATAATTCAAAACCTAAATCAAAATCTTATAATCTAAAATAAATCAAAAGGCTAACTTACATTTCTTCTTTATAATAGAAAAACACTCACTAGTTACTCTCACAAAGGTTAGACAATAAATGAATCGATCGTGACATGATCAATCGAAGTTGTAAATTCCATTGTCAAAATTTAGAAAAAGAGTGACATAAATTCAAATTTCATATTTGTAAATAGAAGTAGATGCTCAGACATCAAAAGTCAATGTCACTTTGTTAAAGGGAGAAATCATTAGTATGTCACATTTGATTGGCTCCTGTCAGATCTAAACTAGCTGTCATAATTTGGAATACCCCGGAAAACGGCTATCTTAAGTGTCAAAAATAATGCATCCAAAAAGCGGTTATCTGAGGTGTCAAGAGCCTTTAGGTGCATAATGTCCATTCCGCAAAATGTCCAGCTCGCAAAATGTCCATTCCGCAAAATGTCCAGCTCGCAAAATGTCCAGCTCGCAAAATGTCCATTCCGCAAGATGTCTAGTTCGCAAAATGTCCAACCTGCAAAATGTCCATTCTGCAAAATGTCTATTTTGAAAAAGGTAAGATCAGTGCAAAACCCGCACTAAGGAGATTATAAGTAAAACTAGTGTAGAAACGACACTATGGATAAAACATGTAAAATGAGTGCAAAATCGGCACATTGTACGACGTATCAAGTGAGTGCTAAAACGGCACATGGTTAGAAGCTTATAAAGTGGGTGCAAAAACAGCACATTATGTGACGCATATAAAGTACATATAAAAACGACATAAAATAGGACGTTAGTAGCGTGTGTGCAAAACTGGCACACAACAAACAAAAAAAAACCGTGTGTGCAAAACTGGCACAAAACGGAAACTATAAACTAAACGGAGGTCTCTTTCCAGAGAAAACGCATAATACCGTTTATTGATAGAAAACCCTAAAATACTAACAACAGATGCCTGGTATATGTGCCCATCTCTATAATTAAATCTCCCCTTCCCAACCAGCCATTCCAAGCTGTCTGTAACACTGGTGGAGACTTAGAGGTATCATCCCTCGATTGGAACAATGTAAACACTCACAACCGAAGTTTCCAAGATGTATATACCCTACGAATTCTCCCGCACAGGGGTCTTATGCATCCGCGGCTAATAATTATTAGAACTAACTATTAATAAAAGGAACCTAGAAACACTCACGACCGGCGTCTTGAACAGAAGCGTATACCCTCGGCTGTGTCTCCACACGCTGGATGGCCGCATTCAGGCGGAGAGCGCACGTTGTCAGACCCCCTCTTCTCCTCAAAACGGCACGTCGGCTTGACTTCCACACTTCCTTGCTTTCTTGAGTCTTCGCGGTTAATCTTAAATGGCAAAATTAGTTGAGATTCCCATAGTAAACACAAGGAATTTGAATCCCCCCCTAACCTGTGACTATCTTCTAATTCCTAAGAAATATTAGCCAAAAGCCGTCACAGTCCCAATATTCGGAAAATAATGAATAATCCTAATTGTATTTCCAAAATAAACTTAAATCTTCGAAAACCAACAATTATATTTATATTTAAATTCGAAAGGAAAGCAAATCAAAGGTGAAAAGGTTTAAAGGAAATAAGAAATCAAGTCAGATTCAATAACAGAGTACCATTGACCTCCCAAGAGGGTTGACAGGTCACTCCCGATACCTCCCTACACTATTATAACTATCTAGTAGACGCGCTATAACTAGAAGAAAACTGCATTTTTATTTTCCCTATTTACGATATAAATAAAGAATTTTCCACTTAACTTGAAGCTGTATTCGAGGACATTCCATCTTCCTCATCACATTTCAGGGGTCTTCACGTCTCTGCAATCGCTCAACGCACATTCCTTCTTCCATGAACATCAACTTCAAAAACTAACTATCACATTTGCTTCCATTTTTTCCTTGTTTTCTTGCCTCTCCAGCCGCTTCTTCATGACTCCCTCCAATATTCTTATTTTCAAAAATTCAAAAAAAATTGACAATACTCAAAATTGATTTACTTTTTCCCATCCAGCCTAGTATATTTATCATTTTATATTGTCGTAAAGTCTTTGGAAAAAGTTTCTTGTCCCGTCTTGAAATATAGAACCAATTTCAGGGTTCGGTAAGTCAAATGGGTCAATTGTAAAAAAAAATCTTATGCCAAACGAATCAGTACTCCACAATCCTCCCCCAGATTTTGGTTCTATACCTATAGAATTAAAATCTCCTACCTTAAAGAGGGCTAATCGTGTATCATAAAAATTAAACAAAAATTTTTTTTTTTTTTTTTTTTTTTTTTTTTTTTTTTTTTTTTTTTTTTTTATAAACTTTAATCACATTCGAAGAAATAACAAATATTAAATACTTAATTCAATCACTAATAATGTTAAATGAATCACTCTATACATAATAGCGAGCTAAATGTATTGCACTAAAAGTCCCACGAACATTTAACCCATCTGGATCAACTAAAACATAAACACTCCCAGGTTTCCTGATTAAAACTCTATATGGCCCCTCGAATCTAAGCTTAAACTTTTTGAATAAAGATTTCCTAGTATCAGATTTATTCAATTTTCGAATCTTCACTAAATCTCCCACTTGAAATTCTATCAATCGATGTGTCCTATTATAAAATTCCCTTCTAATTTGTCCCGCCTGCCTTAAATTTTCCTTAACCTCTTCCCTAATAGTCTCAACATCCCTGGCGTTTTCAAATCGAGGTAGAAACCGATCAATGGTTAACCTGGCCGAGCTCCCAAAAACTATTTCTTTAGGAGAATACTTAGTGGAATGATGATACGTGTTGTTATATAATTCTTCAACATCTCCCAAAATCTTGAACCAGCCTTTATGGTTATGATGACAATAGATCCGAAAATACTTGGATAACTCTTTATTCACCCTTTCTGTAGTATTTGGTCTAGGATTTCTGATCGAAGTGTAAAGTGCACGAATTCCCATTTCTCTAAGTCCAGTTTTCCAAATTGTACTAATAAACTGTCTTCCATTGTCAGTCATTACTACTTTGGGCTTGATGATCCTGGAAAATTCCTTCATTTTCTTTAAAACTGCTCTGGAGGTGGCCCGGCTCAATCCATACAATTTAATGTATTTACTAAATGAGTCCTGTAATACAAAGATATAAGAATATCTCGATTGAGATTTAGGTAGTGATCCATATAGGTCTCCCATTACGAGATCCCCTATCCTTTCCGTAATAATAGAATTACACGGTCCAACATGTTTAATAGGATCGTCCTTTGATAGTTGACAAACTCTGCATTTCCGTATAACGGATTTAACTGTTGCTTTCATTCCAATCCAATAGAACCGTTGTCTAATATAATGATAAGTTTTATAGACACCTATATGTCCCATCTCAATATGCACTTGCCTACATATCTCCTCCCATAGGACTTCTGGTGAGAAAACTACCCGATGATCAACGTTAGGTGGGTCATAGTACAGAATTCCATCAATCAAAGAGCATCTGGATGCGATTCTACCCAACCGATCCTCCCCCAATTCATTTGGCTCTAAAACCCGTTGCCTAATATTCCTAATAATATTATCCATCATTTGATATTCATTCATGCGTTCTAATTTTTCTCTTATAGTTCTGCTTGATGATACTCCCATATACATAATATTTGGACATTTCACTCTTTCTTCCTGGATGATTCCCCCTATAGGATATCTCGAAAGTATATCCGGTATTATATTCTCCGCTCCTTTAATGTGTTCAATTTTATAGTTAAAATGTTCTAAGAATATGATCCATCTAATTACGCGAGCATTAAACAATTTAACATTTTTAATAAATATTAATGGCTTATGATCAGTCTTAATAATTACCGGTACTCCCCTTAAATAAGTCTCAAATTTTTTCAAATTGTAAATTATAGCCCACAGTTCCTGTTCAGTAACTGTCCATCTCAACTCTGGCCCACGTAAAGCTCTGCTACAAAACCCGAGGACCTTCATATTTCCCTCATCATCAATTTGATATAGAACTCCACCAATCCCTATTCCGGAACTATCTACTTGTAAATGATATTCTCTATTTTGATCTGGATGGTGTAGTAGAATAGTTGACAAGAATTCTTGCTTTAAGTCATCCATAGCTGATTGTTCCTCTTGACCCCACTTCCATCTTTGCTCTTTACGTAAAAGGTTATTAAGAGGGATTGTTAAAAGGCTATAGTTAGGAATAAACTTTCGATAGTAGTTACATAATCCTAAAAAGGCTCTTAATTGTTTAATCTTCTTAGGTTCTGGAAACTTTTGAATCGCTTCTACTTTAGCCGGGTCAGTCCTAATCCCATCTATCGAAACTATATGTCCCAGCATCTTAACCTCTTCACAAACAAACTTGCATTTTTCTATGTTACAAGTCATACCAGCTAACTCTAACCTATTTAAGACTTCATCTATATGAAGAAGATGCTCGTTCCAGGTCCCTGCTGTCAAAATAGCCAGATCATCAAGATAATTGACGCAAAACCCCCTAACTTCTAACCCAAGAATCCTGTCCATAGCCCTACTGAAACTTCCAACCGAAGTTTTCAACCCTTGGGGTAAAACGTTATAGACATAAGACTTCCCATTTACTGTAAATCCTGTGTATTTCTTACTATTTTCCGAAATAGGAATTTGGAAGTACGCACTATTTAAGTCTAAGATCGTAATAAATTTCACCCCATGGAAAGCATTTAAAACATCAATCTGAAGTGGTGGCGCTTCCGATTCTGCAATCATGAATTTATTTATTTCTCTCGCATCTAAGAGGATACGAACCGAGCCATCCGATTTCATAGCAAAGGTTAACGGACTACAATACGGGGTTGACGCTCTTGAAATAATCCCCATCTCAACCATTTCATTAATCTTATCCTCAACCTTTGTTCTATAAGCGTAGGGGATTGGATAAGTCCTATTAATTCTTGGTGTTGTTGTTTCCATCTTAATCTCATGAACGTAACAATTAGCCCTTCCTAGCTTTGGTGAAAACACCGCTTTGTGTTTTTCCAAAATTTTAAGCAAAGAAAATTTTTGTTTGGACGAGATCTCCATTCCCCATTTAACTTTATTTCTATAATTACTCGACTCATCTGTTTTACTTTCCTTTTGAAGTAATTCTTCCAGAAGATTCACCCCTGGAGAATCCTCGTACTCCTTTTCTAAGAATGGTACAACAGTCTTATTGCCTCCCCCTGAGTCTAAGATTAATGCCTTTGGATCCGCTAAGTCAATTTTGGCTTCATTTGCTACTAACCAGTCAAATCCAAGAATTATATTTTTAGTCAATTTGGGAATAACCAACATTCCAATCTCAAATTCACAACCCCCCATTTCCAAGGTTACACTAGTTAAATAGCTTATTTTTAAGCTTTTCTGCCCTACTGCCCCTTTTATGAACATAGGTTTTATTGGGAGTTTGGCCAGGTTTTGGATCGTATCTAACTTGAAAAAGAAATCCTCTGCTATACAAGTTATTTCGCTACCCGTATCAACTAATGCTGCAAAAACCTCCCCCAAGAATTTAACTTCTACTTCAGCTGTGATCCTAACATTCCTTTGTGTAATAAAGTTTTGATCTGATTCTCCTAAATCTTCTGTAAATAGGGAATTATTTATATTAAAAACATTCAGATAATTTTCGACACTACCTTTTATAAACTCTTTTAATTCAGTATAAGGCCTAACTTCATTAGACTCTAGATACCCGAAGCCACACTTAATATTCCCTACCCTATCCTTATTAATTTCAATTGGATGACGCCTTCCTCGTCTTGATTTTCCCAATCCGTCTCCAGGCTTCCATCCATATTTGATCAAGTAGTTAACTGCAAAGTATTCCTTGCTGCCTCCCCCAATTCCAGCTGACTCCGAGGCTATAGATCCAGCTGCGTCTAGTTTAAATCTGTGTTTTTAAGTCCAGATTCCACCTCCTGTTCATCCTCATCTTGAATCACAATATGGTTCGACAATTTTGTTCTTTTGCCTCCTGGTTGAGTCTTGTCTTGAGTTGTACCTGCTATACGTTTAAATCCTCCTTGGGGATTAATTGAAACCTCCACATGGGACTTACACTGACGTCCCACGTCATCAAGTTCCCTAAGAAACTCAGCTGCTTGTATAATCCTTCCAGATTTCCTTTGTCTCCAAACATATTGTATTTCTATCGGGAAGTGGTTCATTAGATCAGCCACCAATTGATCCTCAGGAATAGCTCTTGCCAACATTTTAGCCTGACTGGCCAAACTTATGAAGTATCTCATCATTGAGGGTTCTCTCTTCTC
Organism: Tuta absoluta; assembly: GCA_027580185.1. Taxonomy (NCBI): domain Eukaryota; kingdom Metazoa; phylum Arthropoda; class Insecta; order Lepidoptera; family Gelechiidae; genus Tuta; species Tuta absoluta. Next base: position 1,103,506 of record JAQAHW010000045.1, read on the forward strand.
ATTCCAAGTACCGCAGACAATTGATCGGCGAAGTTGATTTTGTTCTGTCTCAGACCAGAATGACTCAAGAAAATCTTTCTTGAAGTCCTCTTCAGTTATCCATCTATCTTTATAGATCCTTGCCCATTTACGGACTTCCCCTTCCAGGCAAGCTATAATCTCCTCAATAACCTGGTCCTTCCTTGAAATTCTATTCAAGTAAGCAAACAGATCCTCGATGAACGTTACCGGATGCATATCTATCTTCCCCGGGTATTTTGGTCTTTCCAATTTTACTTCAGACGCTTGATAGACGATTACAGGTTCTACACCGTTCCTTGGCATCTCTTCTTGTTCTTGGTTTTCCTTCCCTTCATTAAGCCTGCGTTCCAGTTCGCTAACCTTGCTCGATAAACGACCAATAGTGGACCGCATAAATTGGAAAAGGTTCCTCCCTCTACGTCCTCTCGCGACAATGCGTTGAGAAACTTCCCTCTGTGCATGAGAAGAGCCTTCCTGTGACAATTCATCAGTTTGTTGTGGTATCTCTGCCTGTTCTTGGGATCTTCCTACTTGGGGCTCAATAATTTGTTGTGAACCTCCTGCCTGTTCTCCGGGAATCTCTATCTCTTGCGGGAGGTCATCCATCTCAATCTGAACTTGTTTACCAACGATAGTTCTTTTCGATCTTTTGGGCATCTCTATAACTCTTTTTATTGAATTAACTGTAACAATTAAAAAAATCTATTCTTCATATTAGAATTTAATATTTTCCTTGGAATCTTCTAATATTTTAATTATCTTTAGGAAGTTCTTTAAAACTTCCGATTCATTTTGATCCCCATCTATTATTTCTACTTTTGTATAATTAGTTCCTCCATTCATTCCTCCTTCTAGCAACCATTCTTCATGGGCCTCATGTATTTGTTTTAGATAAGACAAGGTTAACGACTCTTCACCTTTTCTCCCCCTTGTTGCAATTCTTTGCAAAGCTATCTCTGGAGTAGTCTTCAGATAAACTACTAAATCTTCTTGGACCCAAGCCCTTTCACAGGCAAAATCATACCATTGATCTAAAATTGTTCTCTCAACAAGATTTAAACACTTTTCTAGGGCAAGCGTTTTTATGAAGCAATTCTTAGCAGAGAAGACGCTCCTCTCCATTACTCTATACTTAGTGTTTACAGGTCTTTGGTGATTCTCTAGCATTGTCAAAAGTACATAGCTTTGGAAGGTGAAACTCCATCGTTCCCTATTCTCCGAAAACGCCTTAAATAAATTGGTTCCTTCAACATTTTGCCACTTCTCGATAGGTTCTCTCAAAACGGTAATATCCTTATGTAGGTCAAGGCTATTTAGTAATGACGACTTTCCAGATGCAATATTTCCTTCTAAACTTATTTTAAACTTTTTCATGTTTATTATTTAATACTTTTAATTTTTCAAAATATTTAATATTTGTTCTGAAACAAACAAAAACTAGCATGAGGACATATACGCCATACCTAAGTTTTCCTAGTTGTCTTTCCCTAACATCTCAAAAATACACCGCTCACTTGCGACTCCGAAATCCTGGTCACGGCACCATTGTAATGATTCAGCTCTTGCTGCATCCATAATAATATGGCCAAATATGTATGTGATCGTCAAAGAAGTTAGGAATACGTTGTGATAATAATAGTAACTCATAGATCCTTACGAAGTGGAGCAGTGTTTTACTTGAGATGTAGAGAGAGAGAACATTTTATGTTGGATTGTGGATTCTACAGGAGTACGGGGCTCACCTTCCAACCTACACCACCGTCCAAAGTAGCCTGGACACTCTCATACGATATACCTAAACAACCCAAAGAATTTTGAGGTTACACGACGCTCAGGATACTGTAGTTAAAAGCCAAAAAGTCAAATATTCCTAATAATGAGGAAACTAACAAAGCTAATCACGCTTCACTAGGAAGCAAGTTAAAAGGGGTCTAGGTTGGGGAACCAGGTCCAGAAAGACCCGGTTCATGGTAACCCCGGGGCTAATCCCCGTGACCATCCAACCCGTATTCTACCTATCTACCTGCCTAGCTAGCTCAAAGTCCAGAGACTGAGCAACCACATAACCTAAGGCCAAAAGGTATTTTGGGGACAATCATTGTTTAGAAACCCAGAAGGCGAACAATAGAGTAATGAGCGGGGGGCCATACCCTTGGAGATGTATGTATTTGTTGAGGCATCATCGCTTCCCACTACGTGCACCAGGGCAGGGAAGCAACTTACCCCAACACTGGACAGTCTGTACTAGATAACTGTAGGTGTATCTGGTTGCAACAACAAACCAAGAACCTAGGAGCTAATCTTGTGATACTAGAGTTTGTGTCCACTAACACCACCATATACCCCTGGTTCGAGATCAGGTGTAGAATGTACATGCCTACTCCATTGCCCCAATCAACCTCTGTACGCACGTGGCAACCACGGATTACGCACACAGGTTAATAAAATTTTATATTTAAACTACTAGAAATTTAGATCGTCCCATTCTTTAATTTAACTAATTAAGAATTATCTTTTATTTATCATTTGGAAGATTAAACTGTTTTTAATTTATCGTTGTTTTATAATAAAGTTTATTGAGCTTAAGGTTGATTGAATTTATGAATTTAGTAAAAGGTAGTCCTAGCTAAAAGTAAGAAAGCTTTGGCGTTATTGTAAGTATAGACTAACTACCCCTAACTATTACACACAGACATTCAAACATGCCAGCGTTCAAGCATCATCATTCATAAAACTCCTAAATGAAAGACGTAAAATCAAAACCTTTCATGCTGAACCATCTATCCTGAATTTATAAAATTATCCCCGAGCCCAATTTGGAAAAAGAAAACTTCAGTATAGTAAACTAATAATTCAAAACCTAAATCAAAATCTTATAATCTAAAATAAATCAAAAGGCTAACTTACATTTCTTCTTTATAATAGAAAAACACTCACTAGTTACTCTCACAAAGGTTAGACAATAAATGAATCGATCGTGACATGATCAATCGAAGTTGTAAATTCCATTGTCAAAATTTAGAAAAAGAGTGACATAAATTCAAATTTCATATTTGTAAATAGAAGTAGATGCTCAGACATCAAAAGTCAATGTCACTTTGTTAAAGGGAGAAATCATTAGTATGTCACATTTGATTGGCTCCTGTCAGATCTAAACTAGCTGTCATAATTTGGAATACCCCGGAAAACGGCTATCTTAAGTGTCAAAAATAATGCATCCAAAAAGCGGTTATCTGAGGTGTCAAGAGCCTTTAGGTGCATAATGTCCATTCCGCAAAATGTCCAGCTCGCAAAATGTCCATTCCGCAAAATGTCCAGCTCGCAAAATGTCCAGCTCGCAAAATGTCCATTCCGCAAGATGTCTAGTTCGCAAAATGTCCAACCTGCAAAATGTCCATTCTGCAAAATGTCTATTTTGAAAAAGGTAAGATCAGTGCAAAACCCGCACTAAGGAGATTATAAGTAAAACTAGTGTAGAAACGACACTATGGATAAAACATGTAAAATGAGTGCAAAATCGGCACATTGTACGACGTATCAAGTGAGTGCTAAAACGGCACATGGTTAGAAGCTTATAAAGTGGGTGCAAAAACAGCACATTATGTGACGCATATAAAGTACATATAAAAACGACATAAAATAGGACGTTAGTAGCGTGTGTGCAAAACTGGCACACAACAAACAAAAAAAAACCGTGTGTGCAAAACTGGCACAAAACGGAAACTATAAACTAAACGGAGGTCTCTTTCCAGAGAAAACGCATAATACCGTTTATTGATAGAAAACCCTAAAATACTAACAACAGATGCCTGGTATATGTGCCCATCTCTATAATTAAATCTCCCCTTCCCAACCAGCCATTCCAAGCTGTCTGTAACACTGGTGGAGACTTAGAGGTATCATCCCTCGATTGGAACAATGTAAACACTCACAACCGAAGTTTCCAAGATGTATATACCCTACGAATTCTCCCGCACAGGGGTCTTATGCATCCGCGGCTAATAATTATTAGAACTAACTATTAATAAAAGGAACCTAGAAACACTCACGACCGGCGTCTTGAACAGAAGCGTATACCCTCGGCTGTGTCTCCACACGCTGGATGGCCGCATTCAGGCGGAGAGCGCACGTTGTCAGACCCCCTCTTCTCCTCAAAACGGCACGTCGGCTTGACTTCCACACTTCCTTGCTTTCTTGAGTCTTCGCGGTTAATCTTAAATGGCAAAATTAGTTGAGATTCCCATAGTAAACACAAGGAATTTGAATCCCCCCCTAACCTGTGACTATCTTCTAATTCCTAAGAAATATTAGCCAAAAGCCGTCACAGTCCCAATATTCGGAAAATAATGAATAATCCTAATTGTATTTCCAAAATAAACTTAAATCTTCGAAAACCAACAATTATATTTATATTTAAATTCGAAAGGAAAGCAAATCAAAGGTGAAAAGGTTTAAAGGAAATAAGAAATCAAGTCAGATTCAATAACAGAGTACCATTGACCTCCCAAGAGGGTTGACAGGTCACTCCCGATACCTCCCTACACTATTATAACTATCTAGTAGACGCGCTATAACTAGAAGAAAACTGCATTTTTATTTTCCCTATTTACGATATAAATAAAGAATTTTCCACTTAACTTGAAGCTGTATTCGAGGACATTCCATCTTCCTCATCACATTTCAGGGGTCTTCACGTCTCTGCAATCGCTCAACGCACATTCCTTCTTCCATGAACATCAACTTCAAAAACTAACTATCACATTTGCTTCCATTTTTTCCTTGTTTTCTTGCCTCTCCAGCCGCTTCTTCATGACTCCCTCCAATATTCTTATTTTCAAAAATTCAAAAAAAATTGACAATACTCAAAATTGATTTACTTTTTCCCATCCAGCCTAGTATATTTATCATTTTATATTGTCGTAAAGTCTTTGGAAAAAGTTTCTTGTCCCGTCTTGAAATATAGAACCAATTTCAGGGTTCGGTAAGTCAAATGGGTCAATTGTAAAAAAAAATCTTATGCCAAACGAATCAGTACTCCACAGTACCTATAATTGAAATACTGTTACAGTATACTAATACTGTATACAGTAAGGCATTTCATGTTTAAACTGGTGTGGTGTAAGCACCACTAAGGCAGAGCGAGCGAGAGGCAGGCAGAGTGAGCGAGAGGCACCACAGCAACACTAAAAGAATCACGAGCGGAGCAAGCTCGACTTTTCGTATTTACAAAACTAGTATTTACAGAAAAATATTTGTCATGTCTCTCTGGTCTTGAAAAGAAGATTGAGGGGTTGTGTTAGGTAGTAGGCTCAATGCTGCATGATGGAAAAGGGGAATCCCCGCCGAGCAAGGTGTTCAGCTCGGGGACCGCGGCCCAACTGGTAGGTCGTGGATTTTGTATTTATACTAAGTCTTCGACAAACTTCGTAACCGCGTTTTAGGTCTTGACTTCTGATTGGCTAATCTTCTATGACGAGTATGACGTGTTGTGTTTACATTGTGCAGGCAGCGTTGTCATTGTCGCCTCGTCAGCAGTAGATGCATTCAGCGAAGTCAGCGCATTCTGTGTGCGGCGCGCGCTTCATATATCTTTGCAATCCGCGCCGCTACAGTCTGTTTGTCAATATCAGCCAGTTGCAGTCTTCAACTTCCTCATCACCCCCAGTCACGACCCTTGTAGACGCCAGTGGACCGAGACAGACATGATAGAGACAGACAAGATGATATTACTTATGACTCTGATGTTTAAATGAATAGAGCCCATTTGACTTGCGCGACTAATTTCGCTCCATATGCAACGAGTTTTTTGACAGAGGAAAAACTAAAAGAATGGCGGGTACAGAAGGCCGCGTTGATCAAAGAAATATCTCAAGCATTATTTTTGTGTAAAAAAAAATAGTTTAAAGAGATTTTTCTCTAGATACATCACATATTGATCAAAATGAAGCCTTGTTAATAAATTTGCATTAAGTATATTATTCATTTACATAGGACATGTTCTTGTTGTGTCCATTCATTTTGTCTAAATTCTTGAAATTTATTAATATTTGAAATATTATATTATATTTGAAAAAGATTCTAAACTGATCCCGCAAACCTCAGACACGGATTGTACATCAAAAACTACGAGAAACTGAAGCGTAGATAACAAATTCAATGCATTAACAAGTCTGCAAAAATCAGACACTCCTGATTTGACGCTTACTCATTTACTTATATAGAGTTTAATATACTAGAGGCCGATAGCGAAAACTCAAGACAAGCTGTTGATTTGTAAGAAATTTCCCCAAGGAACATACCTAGGTCGCAACACGAAAAAAATTGGGTTTCCCATACTAAAATTGTCGATCAGCTGCCTTAAGTTACTACGAAAATCCATATCCATACTTCCATACTAATATTATAAATGCGAAAGTGTGTTTGTTTGTTTGTTTGTTTGTTTGTTTGTCTTTCTTTCACGTTACAACAGAGCGATATCATGCAGTGTTTTTTAGGTGTGCAGTTAGGTGAGAGGCTGGAGAGTGACATAGGCTACTTTTTATCCCGGAAAAACATATTTTTCCCATCGGAAAAGCGATTAATGTTTAGCAATAGAATACACCCATACTACGAACATAGATGAGTATCATGCAGCGATGTAAAGCATTTTTTTTTTTTGAGAGCAGCTAAATGAAAAGCTGGTGAGTGACATAGGTTATTTTTTATCCCGGAAAAACATATTTTTCCCTTCGGAAAACCGATTAATGTTTAGCAATAGAATACATCCATACTACATACATAAATGAGTATCATGCAGCGATGTAAAGCATTTTTTTTTGGAAAGCAGTTAGATGAAAAGCTGGTGAGTGTCATAGGTTACTTTTTATCTCGGAAAAACATATTTTTCCCATCGGAAAACTGATTATTGTGTAGCATAGAATACATCCATACCACATAAAAAGGATGTATATACAGGATGTAAGGGACAGCCCTCCGAATACTGATATTCCCATAGTAAATGCAGTGAGCTGATTGTGATTTTGTATGGGATATAGAAAAAAAGAATTTAATCTATGGCAGGTTATTCAGTTTCATGGTTTGAATACACCCAATCAGTATTCGAAGGGCTGTCACTTACACCCTGTATAGCACTACTATGAGAATGTCTCTTGAATATGAGTTTTGGGATATGAATGTGGCTTTAAGGGTGATGTGGGTATGTACTTGAGATACTTCTTACCACAGTAGTAAAGTTAATTTCTACAGTTAAACATGATTTGAAAGTCCATTTCTATAATAATAACCATTTTTAGCACAGTAAGTTTGCCCTGCGTATACTTGCGAAGACACATAATAAACTTAAATTTTTTGGTACCATAGTCCTGAAAATTGAAGACTAGGCAAAATCATTATACTGCGTATTCATATTATTATAATTCCAATCCAAGAACATCCATCCCCAAGTTAATTTGGTTTGGAGCTAATATAGGTTTTCAAATCCTTGATTACATACCCACTCCTTTCTTTCATGTCTTCTTGGAGCATGTTTGTATGTAATAAAAATTTCAAAATAGCAGGAATATTAAAAAAAATTAAAGCTATATAGCAATCTGTACTTTCTTATTATTTATTAACCACCAATATAACACTAGGCAATATTCACAATATTCATAAGGTAGCTATACTCTATGGCGACATAGAGCGCTGAGTGTAATAGCTAGGCATAAATATAGGTGTATTGGTAGTTTAGTAGTATTGCTAGATGTAGCGCTGCATTGTGTAATAATGCAGGTTATGCCAAATTATATCGCTGATATAATTTGGCATAACCATTACTACTATATTTGTATTATAATATTCGCGTAGGAGTTAAATAAGTGACCCATAAACGTAATTTTAATAGAGACGCAGTCACTAAACCGGAAAGTAATGACCTGTGTTGTGTGTGCTGTCGCCCTGTTTAGAATACACAACTAATTAATAAAACTCTATGAGTACGCGGGCGAAGCCGCGGGTAACAGCTAGTTCTAAATATTTTTGTGATATTTCTACGTTCCTTGGTGAAAGTTGTTTCTTATCACCAGCCCGTCTCGAGATTTCGCCATCGGTTACTATTAAAATTTCACCCTTCATAAAGGTACTGTGTAATTGAAATTGAAATTGAAATTGAAATTCTTTATTCAATGTAGGATAGTATTATCATATCACTTATTGACGTCATGAACCGTCATTGTAAAAAAAAGAAATTTGTATCACACAATTTTCTTTTTTTTATAACAATTTTGTAATGTCCTAATAGAAAACCGGCTCAGGCGGGAGAAAAAAATAAAAATCAAAGCACTGCCACGGGGCTGGCCAGGTTAATCACACGGCATGTAACTTTACGCCACCACCATCTGAAAACGATATTTGTTTCAAATTGAAGTCAAGATTTTTAAAGCGTGTAGTTTACATGCGTATAATTAATCGGACCTCCTGAACAGGAAAAACCCACCAAAAAACCTGCCCAGAAGTGCTCCTACTCTAAATTAACAATCTTACTAGCCCCTAAGCTACCCTAGCTAATTTTGTAAGTAAAAAAAAATATGTATAGACCAAAAATGACCACATTTTTTTTTTGTAAAAATTGCAGTAGATAAATCTACCAGTCTTAACTTATAAAATATTTACTTTAAACAATTGAAATTACATCCATGCAGATTTATAAAATTATGTAAGTTGTAAACTCCACGCACGCCCCATTTTGGTATTAAAAATGAGTGCGTGTTTCTTGTGCTGCGCTGGAATATCAGAGCTCCATGCCTCTTTGTCATTAATGTACTCATCTAACTTATAGTAAGCTTTATAACATAACGTTTTCTTGATAATGGACTTAAATTTACTTTCTGATAAACTCAATATATCTTCCGGTATTTTGTTATAGTATCTTATACTTAGACCTTCAAATGAAGTCCTAACTTCAGCGAGTCTATGCTTAGGTTGATCTATTTTATTTTTACTCCTTGTATTGCGGTTATGCCTGTCACAATTTCTAGTGAAAGTATTTATATTTTTTCTAACATACATGATATTTTCATAAATATATTGACACGGTACAGTCATAATATTAATTTCCTTAAACAGTTCCCTTAGGGAATCACGACTGCAAAGTTTATAAATTGCTCTAATGGCCCTCTTTTGGAGAATAAAAATTGTTTCAATATCAGCGGCGCGCCCCCACAGCAAAATTCCATAGGACATAATGCTATGAAAATAACTAAAGTAAACAAGTCGCGCAGTTGCAATATCCGTGATCTCTCTAATTTTACGTACCGCATATGCAGCTGAGCTTAATCTTCCCGACAAAGATGTAATATGAGGGCCCCATTGGAGACTTGAGTCGAGAGTAATCCCTAAGAAAACTGTACTGGTAGTAAACTCTAATTTTTCATTATTAAGTACGACATGATTATTCAAAGAATGTACTACTTTAGGTAAAGTGAATAATACACATTTAGTTTTTTTCTCATTAAGAACTAAATTATTTGCAGTAAACCAACTATGAATTTGTCCAAGTCTTAAATATAAGGGATGTGTCATCAGCAAACAGTACAATCTTGGACAAATTCTCTACCATGTAAGGCAAATCATTTATGTAAATTAGAAATAGAAATGGTCCTAAAATAGAGCCTTGAGGCACACCAATTTTAACATGAGACCCCAGTGATTTGGCGCCGTTTATTTGGACCTTTTGAGTTCTATTATCTAAATATGAATTCAAAAATTTCAGAGCTGCGTTTCGAATACCGTAGTGTTCTAATTTTAGCAATAAAGTTTCATGATCTACGCAATCAAATGCCTTGGAAAGATCACAAAAAACACCAATGGCATCTTTTGATTCTTCCCACGCATTAAATACATGTTTGATTAGAGCAACACCAGCATCTGTGGTACAACGTCCCTTTGTAAAATCGAATTGCTGGTTGTGTAACAAATTGTTCTGATTAAAATGGGACAGCATTTGATTTAGTATGATCTTCTAAAACACTTTGCTGAGTACTGTCAGAATTGATACAGGCCTAAAGTTACTGGGGTCTTGTTTGTGACCAGCTTTAAACAGCGGAACTACCTTGCTATGTTTCATTAAATCAGGAAAAATGCCGTGATCAATACATTCATTGAAGATATCTGCTAAGTATGGTGCTAATATTTCGATTACTGATTGACAAACTTTAACTGACATCCCCCATAAATCTTCGGTGCTCTTTACTTTGATATCTTTAAAAGTTTTAAAAATATACTGGGGACTTACATGAGTAAATTTAAATTCAGAATTGCAAACATCTACATTTTGCTTCAGCAATGAATATGAAATTGTAGGTGAAGATCTTAATGACTCAGTAGTTTTTAGAGGTATATTTGTGAAAAATGTCTCTAACTCCTGCGCTACATCTGAATTTAAACTAATCACTCCTTTGTCGGTTTATAATAATAAGGTAATAAGCTTCATTAACTTTAAAAATATAACCTAACTTACATATTCAATTATTTTTGCAGAAAACCGTCGAAGCTTTATGAAACTTGGAAAATATAAATTGATATCGTACTCCTAATCAGAACCGAGAACTAATCGCGATGTATGCGCCAATGCACGTAAAGAAGTATCTGTTTATTTTATTGCTTGCTTTGTTTAGCCTTATCTCTGTAACTTATGCTTGCAAGTCTCGCAAAGCAAAATCATTGGACTGCGGCAATACATGTGCCGACAGGTTATACTGTGTTATAAGCAGCCCAGAACCGCAAAAAAAGGTAAAACCAGAGAAAGTAAAAAAAAAGAAGTCAAAACAAAAAGATTCCGGTAAAAACACATCAATAGTAAGCTGTAAAGAGTTAAAAAAGGCAGAAAAACTTGCAAAAAAGAAGCCTAAAGGACGTATTATGTGTAAAACGTGTACAGTATGTGGAAGTCATTTGGGCCGGAGAATCCCGCCTATTGGCTGGACTATGTTCGGACCGATAGTAAACAGAAACAATGTTTCCCAAACGGTTCAACAAAATAAAGTAAGAGTCAGGTCCTACTCTGGGTACTACCCCCCGCGGGGCAGGGCTCTGTGAACAGACAGCCTCAACGTTACTAAGCGACACTTGGGAAAGTATACCTACAGCAGAACTATTGTAATACTAAGGTACTTAACATTCATAACTATTTTCTTTGCCATTTCCGCAAAAAACCTGCATAGAGCTACTTGCATGGTGTCTTCAGTCTGTCTCCGGGTTTTTAAGATCCGGAGTTCCCCTGTTCAAAGGCAAGCGACGTGACGCGATACGACCAGCACAGATCCCAAAGAAACTAAAAATACAACGTACTTTTGTTAATTTATTAAAGACTGCAATTCATGTTTAATAAGATAAAGAGTGCAATATATATAGGTACTTACTATTGCATATTTTTTTTAATCTTCCATCGTGACTGGTGCCAAGTCCTTTTATAGAAAAGTCGGAATGGAACAGCAAAAGCCAGAAATTTTGCCCTAAAAGCCCACAGCTTGTGTAAAAGCCAAACCAAAAGCTGGTTATCATTTTATATAATTTTAACATAATACACTTGTAGGCTTTATACATATAATATAGATACATACAACAACTGGCTCTACCAAAACGCCCGACTGGCCATACACGTACATATTTGAGCGGCGGACGAGACCGCAACAAGTCGGATATATCCGGGTAGCCGGATGGTTGGCAGCTCTATCGTAACTTATTAGTTGCTGCTAGTACGATTGCACTTCTATACGTATGTATTTAGGTCAGGGAATAGGCAGCAGCGTTCCTTTCAATGCAAATCTTGCCCCGCCTTGCCAATCACCCCACAAATATCCCTAATAGAGGAGACCAAAATCCAGCAGTGAAACGCCTACCTACTATTGTAGATGTGTGGCCTATTAAGTTATTTTTTCTTTCGTCTAAACTGCTCTGTTTGCTTAGGGTCCTACGATGTGGAACTGGATTTTCTTCTTAGCCCTGAGCCTCCTCTCGATGCTGGTGAAGGCTTGCCGTCGCCCGCTCTCTGTAGCCGTCTCCGCACAACTGGACCGTCCGTCTACCAGAAGGAAATACAATCCAAATGATGGTTGCAAAGACTGGTGCAAACGGCACTGTGTGAAATACTACCAGGGTCCCCAAGTAAAAGTCATATACCCCAAACAGAAGAAAAGGAATTCGATGTATTATTATATGTATGCAATGGGAAATTGAACCCGGCACCTGTGGAATACCGTCTCACCGCTCTGCCACTCAGGTACTGGTGCCTCAACCGAACACTTCTATATGTTCAACCCATTGATACTCGTCTTGAAGTGACGTTCATTTTTTCTATGTTCTTTTTTCATTTATGAAAATAATATACTCGTAACACTGAGTGCTCAATAATAGTAAATGTATGCAATGTTGTTTAGGAATAGTTATTTCGACTTAAGTATTTTTGGTCGATGTGTCATCCACTTACTATTTTTTCGAGCGCCGTTCTTAAAGAGTGGTCTGCGTTTTTTTGCGATCCTACGTGACTCAGTCTATCATACAGTTGATATCTGGTCAGTGAAATGGACTGTCTATTAGAGTAAAACATCAGCCTATTGTACTCCACTGCTAGACGAAGGCCTCGCCCCAGGGTACGCCATAGACCAGATCTCTCGTTTTCGCCGTCTATTTGCCACCAGCCGCCTTTTATAGTCGTCGATCTATCACAATCTATCTATTTACCGTGTGATGCCGGCTTAGAATAGCATCACCCCATCTCTTTCCCGTGGGAGTCGTAAGAGGCGACTAAGGGACTCGAGGGTGTGTATTGCAATTTAAGGCGATGGGCTGACAATTTGTCACTATGGCGATACACAGTATTCTGAATGACCCTCAAATATTTGTCAGACGTGGCGTAAATGTCCCTTTTTTGCGGCCGTTTACGCTCTGCCTACCCCGCAAGGGATTATAGGCGTGATATGTGTGTGTGTGATCTATCACACGAAAGATCGTCCAACGCTACGCTTGCCGTGGCGTGGCCGCTACTCGAGAACCCGCTTACTCCACCGTCTGTCGGTTCTACGACCGATGTACCCAGCCCACTGCCACTTCAGTTTGCTACACCTCCAGACTATGTCCTTCCTTTACTTTGGTGCGTTTGCGGATTTTATCCATTATAGATATACCGATTTACACTGTTCTCTAAGTGGCATGTAGCCGATGGGCCAGTTTAACTGTCAGATCACATGTCTCAGCTCCGTAAGTCATGACTGGTACGACGCACTGATCGAATACCTTGCACATTGTGGCAAGAGTGATTCCAGAGTTAAAACAAACTTCCTATTCAAATTTTTTTTTTTAAGTTTTTCTTACTTCTCTTGTTCTTCGACGCTACTAATAATATTTTTTTACAGGTCAACATGTGGCAATTATCTATCTACACATCTGTCACAAGTGAGGAGTTGCCCCCTGCGGTTTCGACGCCGCAAAAAGACCAGTAAAAAATGCCGCATTAGAGAGAGAGAGAGAAGAGTAATTCTATCTATAGCGTACAGTAACTTTTTATACTTTTTGTCTAAAAATTGGTAAATAAAAATATTTATGTTATTTTTTTTGGCCTGGATATCCGCGTGAATACATATAAAATGGATAAACTTGGGGATCTTCGCAAAAATAGTAAAGCAAAGGAAACTAATAATTTTCCCAAGTCAAAGCGTTACCCAACACTCAGTGGCCTTGCAATAGCCAAGAGCAAACTACGCTCCTACTTAACCTTCATTAAATCCATATTTCGGTAAACGTGAAATTGTTCAAGTACTTCTAAAAATAGTTCAGACTTTCGGCGCAAAATGTCTCAGTGACATTTTACGCCCGCGGCATTTTGCGCCGAGAACTATTATTCTAGCATCAGTGTTTTGTACCTACATGTAATTTACTATATTTGCTAAAGTATATTATTTTTTGTTTAAAATTTATTAAACATTATGTTTGGTCCCGAAAACAGTCAATAAAATCTTTATCAAACTATCAAACCAATATTTTCTTTTACACTCCAGTACAGTTAATATAATGTAATGCTTTAAGTCTTACTCTTTATTTCAAAGTAAATAACAATACATGTCAAGGAATTTTAACATTTACATTGATTATAATAAGTAATATTTTGAGAATTCAATAAGCCCCGACGCTGCCTTGGGCGGCCCTCGCGTGCAGCCCGCTCGACGCAGCGTTGGAGTTAATACGGTAAGATGACGTCGTATTCGTACGGGTTTTATTTTCCATGCCCGCGCCGTGTGTTGGCGGTGGACCCGCGATGCAGGCTCGGCTGCTCTTGTATGTTTCCAAATCTTTGACGCGCGCGGTGAGGCGTGCTGCTCGCTTCACACAACGTTAGACTATCTGATGAACGTAGGCTATATTAAAATGTCTTATTCCAGCGGGTAAACTGCTGAGCAGGCCACTAGTATAGATTATGCTAACTATCTTGAATAGGTCCTAGTCAGCCGCGGCGCAGCCTGGCACGTTTATGGAACGGCTAGTAGCTAAAGGTTTGATTAGCAGCATTAAGATGACGGGATCATGTCTTGAATATCCAAATTATAGATTGTCTGATTTACTCCCAATTTGCTCTTATTTGCTCTCTGTGACCTTTAATTGAAATTTAAATTCTTTATTCAATGTAGGATAGTATTATCATATCACTTATTGACGTCATGAACCGTCATTGTAAAAAAAAGAAATTTGTATCACACAATTTTCTTTTTTTTATAACAATTTTGTAATGTCCTAAGTCCTAATATAAATTTAGAAACACCGCGTAGAACTACCAAGGATCTAAATATACGGGATGTAATAGGTAAGGGACAGCTCGCCGAATACTGAGGGTGCATGCAGACCATGCAACTGAACAACTTTCCCTTAGGAACATATGTCAGGAAATGACAAAAAAATTTTGACCTCCCATACAAAATCATGCAATTACTATGGGAAGTCAACTTTTTTTTTGACAAGTTCCAACATATCTGCATGACAGCGCCATGTGACAGATTGGCAGAGAACAAAGAGCCTGAAACGTGGTATTGAATTGTTTCACCGCGCAACGCATATAATATGCAATGGTACTAATCGATGGTACTACTGACACGAAGGGAACTGGCCACATCAGCCAGGCAGGGTAGCAACCCTTTATCCGACACCACCAGAACTCAATCTAACAGAACGGATTTTTTTTCCGATCTGTTATACCAATCGAACTAACAGTCTGACAAACCGGAACACTGGCATCACTCCTGTCATCCGCCATACACATGTGGTCTAAAAGAGGGAAGAATAGATGAAAGGGAAGGAGTTCTTTGCCCTGTAGGAGACGTTAAAGCTAGGCAATAATAATATTAAAAAACTACTCATGAAAAGTAATAGTAAACCCGGGTGTCCTATGAGTAAAAATGTGTACATAAATATGACTTCACACTATTTGGTGAGCCTTTACTAGGACCCCCCAAACTTTTACCTGTAATACCATTTGCAATGGCATACAACCCGATAAGTTACCTATTATTGTCAGGATTTTATACTAAAATAAAACTGTTTTCTTACTGTCTGTGTACTTTTAATTCCACGTTAACAAATTAAAAATCGTAAGAGAAAAACAAAAGATCGTCCACCATTTTTTCACCAAAACACAGTCACTTGTTTTTGACAGTTTCCCTCCTCTCCTCACCTCACCGCACCCCTTCGCATTACATCGCTCCTCTCCGCCCTCACCTCTTTGCTTTACATTGCTCGTCATCTCGTCTGCTTTCTACTCCTCTCCCCAACAGCCGTTACAGTCGGCCATCCTGGAACAATTGCGCCGCAATTGGCGCAATAAGCCATTAACTTTCCAGCAAATCAATAAGGTCATCCCTAGTAACAATCTCCTCATCACTACTGACTTCACTACAATCTGGAGCACTACGGTACGGCCTAAGGGAATCAGCTGCTACTATAGTTGTGAATTTTTTATAGCCCCTGATACCTTTCACACTCCTTATCTCATACCTATCATTTTGAAGAACGGTCTGCACTATGTATGGTCCAGAATACAGTACTTGCAACTTGGTATTTACTGTTTTAACCTCACCACCTGTGGGCGCCTTCTTCCATAAAACCAGATCACCTTTCTTATAAGCTCTTTGTGGTTTGTGCCGTTTATCATATTGACGTTTCATTTCCTCGGCTCGTTTCTGCATTCTTTGAGACGCAATGTGACGCTTTTCAGCAACTCCCCTTTCAAAATTCTGAGAACCCAGATTAGGAAGCAACCTACCCCTGTTACTAAACATAAGCTCATAAGAATGGAATCCGGTAGTATCATTTCGGGTGTTGTTAATTCCCCAGACAATATCAGGTAAACATTCTGTCCACATATTAGGATCCTTGTTTCTCGTGCGCATTGCATCTAACAACGTTCGATTAAATCGTTCGACTTGGCCATTAGCCCTAGGACACGCATTTGCATTAAGGGTGTGGTGTATCTGGTGGTCATGTGTAAACTTTGCAAATACTCTGCTTGTGAAAGCTAAATTACGATCGCTCACAATTCTTGAAGGATACCCGAAAAGCCCACACATGTCCCTCATAACACTAACTGTTTCAACAGAATTGATTGTTTTCGTTGGCCTAGCAATTAAAAACTTAGAAAAAGCATCTACAATCATGAGTAAGTACTGGTATCCTTTTCTATCTTTCGAAAATGGGCCTAAATGGTCTATAGGTACCATGTTCATAGGAGTGTCGGGCTTGGGTATTGGATGTAGTTCCCCATGAGGTTTTCCATAATCGCTCTTTCCGTACGCACATTCTAAACATGACTTCACATACTTTTTAATAAAACGTGTCATCTTTGGAAACCAATAATCGGATTTTATTAACTCATCGCACCGCTTTAAACCTACGTGGCCGATCTGGTCATGAAACTTTTGCATAAGCTTCCATCTAGCAAAGTTTGGTACTACTAATTTGGAACCGTTCAACGTTTTTCGGTAAAGCCTGTCATCCTTGATTTCATAATTGTTTACCACGTCGCTACATGCATTGTTATTTTGTAACTGTTTTATAATGTTAGCCAGTTTATCATCCTGCATTTGCACCGTTAGGAACCAATCATCACTGTTTAGTTGCTCGGATCCCAAAATCAGTACTTTAAACTCACTCTCCTTTACATTAGAGTTGACAGTAGGGTTAGCTGGCACAGTGGTTTCTGCACAAGTTTCGGTCGAATTAAGTCCTGAAATACCTTTGCTTGACTTAATTGGGTTCCGACTGAGCGCATCAACGTGTTTCATACGTTCGCCCGGTCGGTACACAATTTGAATGTCATACTCCTGAATCAATAACCACCATCGAGCGATTCGGGGCAGCAGATCTTTCTTTTCGAGAGTATACCTGACTGCTGAGCAATCAGTAACAACCCTAACTGGCTTTCCCAAAATATAAACACGAAAACGCTTTAATGATTCCACTACAGCCAGTGTCTCGAGTTCATAACTGTGGTACATAAACTCTTCTCGCGTTGTTACCCGACTGAAGTATGATACCGGTTTTAATTCGCCTGTCTTTTGAACTTGTAACAGTATGCCTGCCAGTCCATCCTTCGAGGCGTCGGTATGAACTTCACACGACAAGTTCTCATCATACAGAGCAAGTACTGGACGAGAACATAATCGATCCTTGAGTTCTTGAAAACTGCGCACTTGTTCGTCGTTCCATTGCCATTCTACACTCTTTTTCGTAAGCTCCGTCAACGGTTTGGCTATGAGAGCAAACTTTTCTACATACTTCCGAAAATAGCTACATAGTCCCAAAAATTGACGCAGTTCATGCAAATTCGTAGGAACAGGAAACTTCGCTACAGCTTCAATTTTCCGGTTACCTGGTCTAATTCCGTCCGCCCTTATGTCATGTCCTAAGTAGTTAACCTGTGATTTTAAAAATGAACACTTTTTGATGTTCAATTTCAAATCGGCAGCGCGCAACTGAATCAAAACGTTTTCTAGCAATCGTAGTCCATCATTCACGTCTACTGTGGACAACAATAGGTCGTCCATGAAAGCACATAACTCTTGACTTCCGACCATTTTAACTAGTTTCTGTATAACACGCATAAACACGGCAGGTGCGTTTGCAAGACCGAATGGAACCCTCAAATATTCATACAACCCGTCAGGCGTAATAAACGCTGTTTTGTTAATCGAATCTGCATCCAGAGCCACATGATGATATCCTGAGTACAAATCGAGATTAGTAAAAATCTTCTTTTCCGTCAATTTTAATAACTCATCTTCAATGTTAGGTAATGGATATCTCTCTTTCACAGTGATCGCATTCAAAGCCCTGTAATCTACGCAGAGCCTGTAATCACCGTTTTGTTTGCGTACTAGAATTATTGGCGAGGCATATTCAGACGTTGATTCCCTTATAATGTTCGCATCCAGTAATTCACTAACTTTATTGTTAACTACCTGTCTTTCTGAGTGAGCTAACCTATATGGTCTCCTACAAATAGGTTTCTCGGAATTAAGTTTAATTTTCATTGTACCTAAATTGGTAGTGCCTATCTCATTAGCAGAACTCGCAAAACAATCAGAGTAACCTATCAATAAGTTAACTAATCTTTTCCTCTCCCCTTCCTCTACTTCACCTACATCTATGTCATTTACATCAACACCCCCTACTATATCGCTCGTACTCTGCTCTTCTTTCTCTCCACACCCCATTAATAAAATTGTTTTGCTCACCTCACACATAACTTCACATCTCTCCGCTCGTGTGATTGTCTCGCCCTTGCTCCAGTGTATAGGAGCATCTCCAATGTTGCACACCTTGACATAGCCTCTTCCATCCCGTAGAATTGTACTGCCTATAGCATAATGAGTGCAGCCAATGCCATGCTGCCTTGGTTTTGCACACACGTCTCCTAGAGGTGCGCCTTCCACAGTCACCTTGACCAAACTGCTGCCAACTGGAACCTCTGTGTCTTCAGCAACTTGTACTTTATCTTTGACGCGCGCGGTGAGGCGTGCTGCTCGCTTCACACAACGTTAGACTATCTGATGAACGTAGGCTATATTAAAATGTCTTATTCCAGCGGGTAAACTGCTGAGCAGGCCACTAGTATAGATTATGCTAACTATCTTGAATAGGTCCTAGTCAGCCGCGGCGCAGCCTGGCACGTTTATGGAACGGCTAGTAGCTAAAGGTTTGATTAGCAGCATTAAGATGACGGGATCATGTCTTGAATATCCAAATTATAGATTGTCTGATTTACTCCCAATTTGCTCTTATTTGCTCTCTGTGACCTTTAATTGAAATTTAAATTCTTTATTCAATGTAGGATAGTATTATCATATCACTTATTGACGTCATGAACCGTCATTGTAAAAAAAAGAAATTTGTATCACACAATTTTCTTTTTTTTATAACAATTTTGTAATGTCCTAAGTCCTAATATAAATTTAGAAACACCGCGTAGAACTACCAAGGATCTAAATATACGGGATGTAATAGGTAAGGGACAGCTCGCCGAATACTGAGGGTGCATGCAGACCATGCAACTGAACAACTTTCCCTTAGGAACATATGTCAGGAAATGACAAAAAAATTTTGACCTCCCATACAAAATCATGCAATTACTATGGGAAGTCAACTTTTTTTTTGACAAGTTCCAACATATCTGCATGACAGCGCCATGTGACAGATTGGCAGAGAACAAAGAGCCTGAAACGTGGTATTGAATTGTTTCACCGCGCAACGCATATAATATGCAATGGTACTAATCGATGGTACTACTGACACGAAGGGAACTGGCCACATCAGCCAGGCAGGGTAGCAACCCTTTATCCGACACCACCAGAACTCAATCTAACAGAACGGATTTTTTTTCCGATCTGTTATACCAATCGAACTAACAGTCTGACAAACCGGAACACTGGCATCACTCCTGTCATCCGCCATACACATGTGGTCTAAAAGAGGGAAGAATAGATGAAAGGGAAGGAGTTCTTTGCCCTGTAGGAGACGTTAAAGCTAGGCAATAATAATATTAAAAAACTACTCATGAAAAGTAATAGTAAACCCGGGTGTCCTATGAGTAAAAATGTGTACATAAATATGACTTCACACTATTTGGTGAGCCTTTACTAGGACCCCCCAAACTTTTACCTGTAATACCATTTGCAATGGCATACAACCCGATAAGTTACCTTTAAATGTATCTAAACACTGGAAGGTAAAATACACACAAGATCTTTAATGTTGGTCTTCTTTTCGTGTGGGACAACGAGTCGACGAAAGACCCGATGGTAATTTTGGTAACTAGCACTTACATTATACACTTTTTAGTGTCAGAAGGTGACACAACCTGTAATAATCGTAGGCCAGTTCTACGAGCGTAGATCAGTCTACGCTCGTAGACACGTTCGTAGCAAAAACTGTAACTTCGTCGATTACAACTGTTTGTCATTATTATATTCGACTTGCCGACAATTTTCCGAATGACCCTCAAATATATGTCAGACGTGGCGTAAATGTTTATGCGGCCGTTTACGCTCTATCTACTTCACAAGGATAATAGGCGTGATATGTGTATGTATGTAGAGGAATTGCCGTGTGATGCCGGCTTCGAATAGCATCACCCCATTTCTTTCCTGTGGGTGTCGTAAGAAGCGACTAAGGGACTCGAGGGTGTGTATTGCAAATTTAGGCGATGGGCTGACAACCTGTCACTATGGTGTTACACTATATTAAAAATGACCCTCAAATGTTTGTCAGACGTGGCGTAGCCGTTTTTTTACGGCCGTTTACGCTCTGCCTATCCCGTAAGGGATTATAGGCGTGATATATGTATGTATGTAGAGGAATTCCAAAATTAGCATCTAAGGTGAATCCAACTAACCCGAAGGATTGCTATCAAAGCCAAGGAAGAGTCGTTTTTAGATTTCATGTGGGACCGAGTCCAACCACCTGATGAACCCTGGTGTCAAGAGATTTTCAACCGCCTACTACTAATAGTAAGTCTCTGACATGGTTGTGTTACGAAGTAATCATAGACATCAACCAAAACCGACAGCTGAACGTGCCATCCGAAGCATGGAAACCATCTTTTTTATCGGACAATCAGGTGTTTTAGTCTGCAATGTCCTAACCTAACTGGAAACAAATTCACAAAGTAACATATCAATTTTGTGAGTGCCCCACCGAGAGTCAGGCAGTCGCACTACCACTGCGCCACATCGGCCGTCACAATACCCGGCGAGAGATCATTTGTGGTGATAGATCAACAAGCACGGCTGTAGAGTATAAATCACAGAGTGTGAATCAAAAAACTTGCGCGCGCCGGTACAACGCATGACGTTTTGTTGTTCTGTTGCGTAAATAATGAAAGTGTGTGGCGTATGCCACTTGCCTGAACGTGCCCGAACCTGCATGAAGTAGTTATAACGTAGCTCTATGTTATCTATGTGTTGAGGGTTGTCTAATGTTTTGCCGGAAGCTCGCTTGTGTTTTGTTCTTGTGAGGCTGACGGATTTTTCATGTAGGTGTGAATAATTATTAGTGAGTTTAACTGTTCTTGTATGAACGCGGCTTTTATTTCGTCATCGACACTTAATGGGGCGTGCAGCCCCCATCAGTGATTTTACTATAAGATCAGACTACTACGCGCACAATGTGTTTTCAATGCAATGTTTTTGACAACAGAACAAAATATCAGCAATTAAAATAATTTATTATAATAATATACATATTTTCTTAGATATAATAGACCCCTGACCCCCTGACCCATAGCGCCTAAGTTTTATTTTATAGTACGATACTGGTATCAGATTCAATTGTGGTACAGAAATACAATAAGTCTAATCTAATCTCTAATGAGAGTGTAATGAGAATAAAAATCGGTATAAATGAATTTGTTCAAGATGTCCAACAATTGGTATACCATTAAGGTTGCTTGCTCATTAAGTAATATCACAGAGGCATCTAAAAAGAGATATATTTTAAATAATCAGCCAGAGCACATTTTGTGATCCTAAGAGATATTTACCGAGAGACTTACGAACATGAACACTTTTTTGAAAGTTTTAGTGTTCATATTTGTGATAATATTGGATATTGTACGTGCAGTCAAGATCAAGCTGGGTTAGACAGTTTGAACTTTAGACCGTTCTTATGCCGCGCGCATAAGTCACATTGGCAGTTTGAGTGTCTAACCGCATGTGAGATTGACTGTACTTGCGAGTAAAACCATACTAGTTATTATTCTGTGGTAAAACAAAATATAGTACCACAACCACGAACATCACCACGAAAGAAAGATCTAGGTGGTGTCGTATATCCCTGTCCACCTCCAAAGACATGTTGCCAACGAAGCCGAGTGAGAGTGACCCTCAGATGAATGCTGACTGCAAAACTCTAGTTATAACGTAATTTGTACGTGGGTACGTTCAACGTGCTCCGGATAAGGTAACCTTGGCTCATAATTTCAACTAACACACCTCTGAACGGGGGTTTGGGGAAGTGAATGAACGAAAGACAGATATCATCACATTAGCGATTTCTCAAGATGTGTTGCTTTGTTTGTTCTTATTTGCGTAAATATAAACTAAAAAAGTACAAGTTATATATAGTGCAACAAGAAACAACAGAAATATATCACCAAATCACTAGACAAAACTATGCACCTGTCAAACTAATGTTTTATTATTATTTTGTAATTTTCAGTCGTCATTTAATTGACGTGTGCGCATGAACGGAGTGGGATAAGTTTGACAAACAAACATTTTCTTCTAATATACTTTCAATATGACGTGATTAGCTCATTCCACGTGACACTGACTGAATTGCTTGTCTGCAAAAGCCATAAATTAAAAGAAGAAGAAGAAGACTTTCAATAGGCGAAATAGTTTGGCCATGAGGAAGAAGGGTTCAAAAATGAGGTTTTACGAGCTGACATCGCAGATATATTATCTTATGCGACGGCGTTGCACGGCTTCCTGATAATCAGAACATTCCAATGTCAGACATGCTTTGTTCGACGGTTGTAAAAATATTATTATCCATTTTCACTTTTATGATTATGCAAGTTTTGGCGTGTAAGAAACGGCCTACGCCGCAAGCTCCGTGTGCAGATCGAAATCCTCCAAAGAAATGTGTAACAGACTGCATCATTAATTATAAAGGCCCTACTATAGAAATTATTGAGCCTAAGCCTGAGTAGTTCAAGATAAGATAGGGATCCATCTAGGTACATCCTTATGAAAATGAAAAATGAAAATGATAATATTAATAAAGTGCATAACTTATAATATATGAATCGTAAATGTAATGAGAAGCGATAGATAGACGTGATGTTTAGAGTTAGTGCCACGTGGACACCTCGCACTAGCCAAAAACTGGCACATATGCCAGTTGCGATTTCCACAGTGAGAGAATAATATAGTCTCGGGGAATCTTATATGGGGAAATTTAAATGCATATCTTCAATTTGGTAGTGTGAAGCTATCCAGCATATAATAACTGTTTTGTTACAATGCAAAACATTTATATTTGTTATGGATTCCACTTTTGATCAAAGGATTCCAATAAAGTCTTAAATAAAGTAGATATTTTATTATTATCTATACTCTTTGGTGCTTACTTTGGTGGCATAATGTCTCCTCTGTGACGTCTCCGACACTGATGGAAACCGTAATTTGACCGTAATCGAAACACAGAGTGGCAAAATCATTATGAAAACGTCATAAAAACAATCATAATGAAAACGCTGTAAAAAACATGAAATGTAATCCTTACCATACCTCAACAGAAAAAAAGTACATAACACGCTCTATAATATCTATAACAGCATGTGGTGCAAAGTGTTTGGGCGTGTTTGATAGTCGCTTACCTGATAAATATGGCCGCTGGATGCGGAGGCACTAAGACGGTGACTTGCGACCAAGCTCGACCCTGCAGGCAGTGACAGTGAGCGGACCATTTAGCAATCACTTTGATTAATTTCTCTATTTCTAGGCATCTTGGCCCTTTTGTATTGTGTAATCTGCATACATACATCAGCCTATTGCAGTTCACTGCTGGACGTAGGTCACCCCTAAGCTACGGTATAGGGCACGATCGCTCGTTTTCGCCATCCCTTCGCTACCAGCCGCCTTTTTAAGTCATCGGTTCATCTCGCCATAGGGCGTCCAACGTTACGCTCTACTCGAGAACCCGTTTTCTACATGTTTGTCGGTTCTACGACATATGTCCAGCCCACTGCCCAAATTCATCAAATAGGTTCATCATTGAAATCGGTACTAAGAGATTTACTTTGAATGTTATATTTTTAGAGCACCAACTACCTACCTGTACCTTAATAGTTAGATATCATAAAAATCGTAACAAAATGTGGACTAGAGCTGTCATGTGGGGACTGTTGGTTTTCGCCTGGCTGATGAATGGCTGAAGACTAAACACTCACCAATAACTGAACGTATTGAAACACTTCAATAGGTAAGCTACCTATTTAATTAATTAATAACTTTACATTACTTCTTTTTCAAATTAAAGAGTCAAACTCGTCGGTGGAGTATCTTCTTGAAAGCACCTACCTAATCCCGGATGTACATTGGGTATGACTTCACATTTATGCCAGTAAATTACTTTGGAATGTATACCTAAATGTAAGTAAGAAATTGAAAAATGTTAGCGCCTGCTTTGGGCGTTTAGGTAAATAATGTCCAATGCCCACAATGTCCAATGCCCACAATGTCCAATGCCCACAATGTCCAATTCCCAGAATGTCCAATTCCCAAAATGTCCTATCAAGTTTACGTGCAAGTTTAGTTCAGTTCATTCTTAAAAACTAGTTAAGGTATCGTAGCCAAAGGGTAAATGTCTATGGAAGACTAACAGATTCATTAGCATGTTTGAGAAAAAATAGGGCATAACCAATAAAAAGTTACACAGTTACAAAAACTTATGCAGCAAAATATTTAAAAAGAGAAATTGTGAAGCATGCACAGTTTCCTATACAAATGAAGTTTTAGTTTGACAGCTGTCACCTGAAAAGTAGATCTCGTCAAGGCCTACAACTTTCCAAAACAAACTAATATTCTAGCATGCATAATTTACGAGATAAGTTAGGTTTAAGTTTGACAGGTGTCATCTAAATACTTTAATTCCTCTACGGTGAGTTCAGTATTTTTAAATACTTGTATAAAAATCTGTAGAATAGCTATTTCCTTCGTCGAGCTATTTATCAGCAATATTTTGCTCATAAATGCAATCCTTTAGCTCATTTTTGGACATATTAGAGGGCACACCGAGCAGGATTATTTTCGGCCTTTTCTTGGCGGTCATTTCAATAGTCAGTCCAGATTTTCTGACATTTTCAGATTTTTTAAGCTTTTCCAAATCATCTTTTCTGTCTCTGTGCTAATTATAACTCCACCGTTTTTTGTTCCTCTTACTGCACGAATGTGCAAAATTCAGTTCTTCAGGCTTGATTAGTGATTTTACTGATTTCCTGGTATCCTCACTTGATTTCTCCTAATTTTCAGGATAGATAGTAATGCTGCTGCTTGCGGTGGGGCGAACAAAATTATTTCTTGTCTTGACTGTGTCAGCAAATGATATAACGGGCTGTGCTGCGGGAATCGGGGACGACTTCATACATTGTTTTAAATCTTTAATTTGCGCAGCGATTTCTATTACTAAGTTCATTATTGGTCAGCATATATTTATATTTTATTGATTGATATTTCACAGCCAATTGCGCTGTTCCACATGAGATTTTCTTACTTTGGGAAATAATACGAAGTTTCTGTTCTGCGTCTAATTTTTTCGTCGATTTATTGCTGATACTGCAGATTTCATCCAGGCTTCTTTGTACTTCGTTTATCCAGCGGTCTATTTCTGGAGTAGTCACAAGATCGATGACCATTCATTTATCATTATACCTACGTAGTTGACAGACTTAGCCTGTAATAATCCACATCAAACGCACTGTCTTGTAGAAGGTTCGTACCAATACTGTAAGTTACGTAGAACACAACTGTTTGACTACTTATATCTGTTATTTTCAGCTTTCACCTCTCAATAAAATAAATGAATTACGTTTCGAAATATCTAGTGATATTTCTGGTTATCTGTTTCACTATACTGTCACTAGTAAGTTCATGCAAGAAAAAGGGGAAGCAAATACCGAATTGCAGAAGTCTTCCAATTGCACATACCTGCCGCAAGCAACCTCCAAAAAAAAAATTAAGACCCAAGGCGACCGCAAAGGGTCCCTGTATGTGTAATCCTAGAGACAACTATCAATGCCAAAGAACAATTCGTTTGAACCCTCCAAAAAAATATAAAAATCTTGTATGTACGGAAGAGAGCTGACCGCAAGACCTCTGATTGCACCCGTTATAATAGCACCCAGAGTTTCGAGACCATGAAAACTATTTTGAAAATGTTTATGTTCATTTTTGTGATTATTATGGATGTTGTACTTGCGTGTAAAAAAAAACCACCAACCACACCATCATCATCCTCATCAGCTGGTGGTAAGACATATCCGTGTCCACCGGTGGACCCGCAATCCTGTCCTAGGTCTGGTCCTAGACCAACAATGCCAAAGCCGTGCTGCCAAGATGGTCGACAGTACCCCCGATGAATATTGACTGCAAAGTAACTAGTCATAAAGGTACGTTGTAACGGAAAATCTGAGTTAATTTCCACATAAATAAAATTAAAAAATTCTGCTTGCTGGGGCTTGAACCCGGGACCGAGGGATACCATCGCACTGCTCTACCAACTGAATAATTTATACTGGATGTCGCTTGTAAGTCGCTTCGAGACGAGAACCAAGATTCGGAGACATCGGTTGAGGCGCCGGTAGATCAGTGGTAGAGCAATGGGACGGTACTCCTCGGCCCCGGGTTCATGCCCCGGCGGGTGCAAACATTTTTTCAATGTCTTATTTTCATCTATGAAAATTATGTAGCAATGTGGGTACATAATAGTCGTAAACTATACAATATAATTTCATCATATTCAGACCATGATTTCTACGTAATTTTTTATGTTAGTATAAATTTTGGCTTTTATATTTGTTCAAGATTTGGCGTGTAAGAAACGGCCTAATCCATTTATACCGTGGCCACAACAAATTTGGAGGTTTCCAAAGTAAAAATGTGTGACAAATTGCATCAGTATCTAGACTACGCTTGTAGGTAGTTCGTAGCAACGACAGTTGCCTCGAACAGAACTGTTCGGATTTCACTACTTACCTTTCATTACTATTTTCAGCTTGCGCCTCACTTTTCAATAATATACATGCATCACGTAAATAAATTTTTAATAACATTTCTGGTGATCTGTTTGACTATACTGTCAGTAGTAATCGCATGCAGAAAGAAGGAGGAGCTACAGTACGTGTGCCATTTGGACCCTATAGAATGTGAACGCAGACAGTATTGCCGTAGACTTAGGGAAGAAAGAAATTTGAATCGTAACACCTGTATAGACGGTAAAGAGCACGATTTCAGAGTAACGAGTAATTACAGAATCCCCAGTTATTACCCCCTAGCCCAGCGAATATCACTGCAACAGACAGGATGCGATCCACGCAATGGCCCTTGCCTGCGCAGATCTCCACAAGAGAGTAGGAATCCCTGTGCAAAACGTAGCACGCACGCACGTGAACCTTCAAAAGAGAGTCAGAGTCGGATTTTCCGTGTGTTGCCAGAGAACGCAGCAAAAAACACAACTCACTCGCGCGACCTTTCAAAAGAGAGTCATAGTCAGAATCCACAGGTATTACCGCCAAAGAACGTTGTAAAAGACACAATTCACTCGGGCGACGTTTCGAAAGAGAGCCATAGTCAGAATCCACAGGTATTACCGCCAAAGAACGTTGTAAAAGACACAATTCACTCGCTCGACGTTTCGAAAGAGAGCCATAGTCAGAATCCCCAGGTGTTACCGCAAAAAATTGCTTCAAAAGACACAACGCACGCGGGCGGCGTTCCAGAAGAGAGTCATAGTCAGAATCCACAGGTATTACCGCCAAAGAACGTTGTAAAAGACACAACTCACTCGCCCGACGTTTCGAAAGAGAGCCATAGTCAAAATCCCCAGGTATTACCGCAAAAAATTGCTGCAAAAGACACAACGCACGCAGGCGGCGTTCCAAACGAGAGTCATAGTCAAAATCCTCAGGTACTACCGCCAAAGAACGTTTTAAAAGACACAACTCACTCGCTCGACGTTTCGAAAGAGAGCCATAGTCAAAATCCCCAGGTATTACCGCAAAAAATTGCTGCAAAAGACACAACGCACGCAGGCGGCGTTCCAAACGAGAGTCATAGTCAAAATCCCCAGGTACTACCGCCAAAGAACGTTGTAAAAGCCACAACTCACTCGCTCGACCTTTCGAAAGAGAGTCATAGTCAATATCCCCAGGTATTACCGCAAAAAGACACAACGCACGCGGGCGGCGTTCCAGAAGATAGTCATAGTCAGAATCCACAGGTACTACCGCCAAAGAAAACTGCAAAAGGCAAAATGCATGCGCGCTTTGATACAGAAGAGAGTCATAGTCAGAATTCCCAAGCATTACAGCCAGAGAACGTTGTAACGGACACAACGCACGCGGGCAGCGTTTCAGAAGAGAGTCATAGTCAGAATCCCCAGGCAATACCGCCAAAGAAAACTGAAAAAGATACAACGCATTCGCGCGACGTTTCTAAATAGAGTCATAGTCAGATTCCCTAGGAATTACCGCCAAAGTACAGTGCAAAAGACCTTTGATAAAGAGTAACAGTCACAATCTCCGAGTACTGGGAACCGACAGGATTATCATAACACAATGCATTAAAGAGTCACACTAGGGTAAGTAGATCTACGAGTACAGTTACACTAGGTACTGTTGTAATTTAATATTCATTGCCAAAACCGTAGGCCGACCGCCTACGGGGCTAGCTTCGATAGCAGCTCATGCGTGGCTGGTGTCAGTCAAGGCTCTGCCAGTATGTAGCGGGCTCACTTAACTCGCTTTACCTACGTGTCGGATTCAGGATGTATCACGCTGGCGGATAGTGCTTAGTCTCTTTAGACTGGAGCCTTTTTAATGCCCACCCTGGCCAAGGTGGCCCTTCTCAACCTGCCTCCACAACACGTAGTGGTGCAATGCCCGATCATCCATGCTACGGGCGATGGAGGTGGAAAAGGAGAACTGGTTCTCGAATTTCATGCATGGGAGACTTACGGGACAGTCTCATGAATATACTAGGCAATACCAATGAAAAGTTGAGATCGCCTCGCCCGCTATACCTACGTGTCGGATTCAGGATGTTTCACACTGGCGCCACTGGCGGCTAGTGCTACAGCTCATTTGAGCAAGTCAAGCTCGCTTTGCTTAAGATATGTATAGGTGCCCAGCTGTTTCACACTTGGGGTCACTTAATCGCTTATTTGTAGCTTAAAATGTCGAGCTCGCTACGCTTGCGATGTGAAAATAATAACGTATTCATCATTATTTACGTGTCTGCATAGTAAACACTAATAGTCAATAATATAACTATCAGGAATCGTATTCGGGAGCTGCAGGATGCAATGATTTTAACCATAAATTATTCGATTGGCAAGCCAGGGTAAAAAAGGGGCCCCGATAATTGCATTGTCTAGGTGCCCATGGCAGTGTTAACCCGGCTTTGTTCATTGCCCATTTATTTGCCAATTTTACAAAAGGCTGTGGTACATGAATGGTATCAAAATTCGCGGTGTGCTTCTGCGGTCTAAATTTCATCCTATATAAGTATGGACTGTGGTTCCGTCGTGTAGTTTAGTTGCCGCTATTGAGATTGCATTTTTATATGTATCTATGTATTTAGGTCAGGGAATGGGCAGCAACGTTGAATGATAACCTTGCACAGCTAACTGCCAGATAACAAATAACCTCAATAGAGGAGACTCATATCTAGCTTGTCCTCCACTTGCGGTCTTGTACAGCATCGGGCTACCCCTTTGAAGTCGTCACGCCATCTTTTCTGGGTCTACCTTAGCGACGAGACCCGCCTTGAGGTACCCAATCTCCCGTGACGATTCTAGCCCATAGTTAGTGCATCCTAAAGACCTCAGCTGCAGACATGCCCGGCCCGTTTCACCTTGGCAGTTAGTCTGAAACACTAAGTCGATACCCGTTTGAGCGCGAAGAGTACTGTTTCAAACATTGTCCGTTTTCTTGACCCCAAGGATACTTCGCTAGATCACTCTTATAGCCCAGTATGGCTAGTTTTTCATTTTTCAAAAATATTTAAGTCGTTTATTTTTGGCTTATAGTGTTTGGAGTGGACCATTAGCTGAACCCAATGTTTTATTTTGTGTCATTTTAGGCGTTTGCTAACATAATTTAGTTTTCAGTGCATAAAAACATTTCAAACTTGGTTTTTACATTGTGTAAACTGTCACATATACAAAACTGGTATATTTATAATATTATTTTAAATGAATACACAAAACTTAATTGAATAATTGAGCTACCATACATTGAATCAAAAATGTATGAAAGAGTCAAAAATTACACAAAATTTATATTCGCTTTACAGACACAAAAAAATTGCAATCGTACAAAAAAATTGCCATTTTAGAAATTTTATAAGTTTTACCTTTAAATAATGCCAGCCGTATCGGACTTTTACGCAAATCTTGAGTTTAGTCTTCTGTCCTTCTGTTGGTGACCACGTTTGCTGACCATGCGTGTGGAGTTAGTTAAGTTGGTTCTATTTTACTTTCGTCTCAACTGTTCTATTTTTTCAAGGTCCTACGATGTGGAACTGGATTTTCTTCTTAGCCCTGAGCCTCCTCTCGATGCTGGTGAAGACCTGCCGTCGCCCGCTCTCTGTGGCCGTCTCCGCACAACCGGACCGTCCTACCCACACAATCACTAGAAGGATATATGATCCAAATGATAGTTGCAATGGCTGGCGCTGCGTGAAATACTACCAGGGTCCCCATGTCTCCAAGTTAAAGTCGTCTACCCGAAACCGATGAAAAGTAATGCATACTAAGTATTTATGCAATGTTGTTTCGACAAAGTATTTTTAGTTGATTGTGTCATTTACTATAATTACGAAACTAGTGCCTTCCATAGAGCGTGACAGGCTTCGTCGTGACTCAGGGTGTCAGGTTGCAGATTTAGTTTTTTAAACCGTATATTAAAATCAAATAATCAATACATTATTTTATAATTACTGCTTTTAAGTCCTCCAATCTGTCTTATATTATTTGCAAAATTAGTTCAATAAAGGAGCCTTGTTTTCGCTCCGACTTTCGACTCGAGGGCTAAATGTGTTTTGCAATTTTAGGCGATGGGCTGACACCGTGTCAAGTGATACATAATTATCTGAACGAGATGTGAGATGTGTCTGCGTATTGTTTTGGTGGGTTTTTTACTCTAATAACTTAAGCATGTTTTAACATACATACATATATCACGACTATATCCCTTGCGGGGTAGAGAGACGCCATGTCTGACAAACATTTGAGGGTCATTCAAAAAATTGTGTATCGCCATAGTGACCGGTTGTCTAACCATCACTAAAATTGCAAAACACATTTAACCCTCGAGTCCCTTAGTCGCCTCTTGCGACACCCACGGGAGGGAAATGGGGTGATGATGCTGTTCTAACCCGACATCACGCGGCACGTAAACACAGGAATGGAAAAACTTTCAGAAAAATTGTAAAACGTAAGAAGCTAATAACTTTACTAAGTCAAATTGCAGTAGCCAAAAGCTAATTACGCCGCAAATGTCTCGCTTAGTAGGAACAGGAACTCCAACTACATGACATTAGTAACATTTTGCGCCGAGAACTACTATTTTATAAGTAGGTACCTATATGTCATCTACTAGATTTTCTAAAGTGTTAACTTTATTAATATATAATGGGCGTAAGGAAATTCGATACATTCCGATGACAGGCGATTTTCAACATATTATAGAAATTAGGTCGGAAATCATAAAAATAGTTAATGGGCCTTAGATCCATCATACATTTCGCAAAATCAAAGGTCCTAACAATTTAATAGCTAATGATTCCCGCCTGAAAGTTCTATGGAAAAACCCACTCCAGGGAATGTATCGAATTACCTTTTACCTATATATTTGTTTAAAATATATTTTATACTTTGAAGGTTTATCTAATTTATCCCTCAAAATGTTTGGTACCAAATAAAAAACTTTATTAAACTACATATAATGTCAATATATTTTATTTACACTCCAATACAGTCAATATAATGTAATAATAATTATTATAATAATTGATAGTAATAATAAAACTATAAATACCTACCTGA
Organism: Tuta absoluta; assembly: GCA_027580185.1. NCBI lineage: Eukaryota > Metazoa > Arthropoda > Insecta > Lepidoptera > Gelechiidae > Tuta > Tuta absoluta. Next base: position 1,135,870 of record JAQAHW010000045.1, read on the forward strand.
TCCTTCAGGATGAATTATAATTTCACATGTCGGTATTACATATCGATGCAAAGTATGTAAAATAAAAAAATATTATATAAAAAGAAACCAAATGTTCTTAACATTTATTCAACAAAATCAAGAGTTATGGAATATGAAAAGTGGTCCTAACAATTTAGCCTAATCTGTACTCAGTTTTTGGTTGAAGTTAAATATTTCACGAGTGTATAAAGACGGTGTTTGATACCAAAAAGCGAGCACAGTATGTTTTACAAAATAAACTATTTCATAAAGTTTAGGACTGCCGCAGAGCAAACGTACGTTTTTTTGAGCGAGCAGTTTTGACTAGAAATTCGAAAACGAACTCCTATCATTATTGTAATAAAGGTGACATTGGCTAGAATAACAAACAGCTGTCACCTGGCGGCGGCAATTTTTATCACTTTAAATCACTATATTATTTGAAAAAAATTATGAAAAGTACTCGTAAAAACGTACGTTTGGTCTGCGGAGGCCCTTATTGCAACTCGAGGCTAATATCAAACAACCACAGAATCTCCCAAAACGTATAATACTTATTTATTTATTAAATTACAAATATCTTTTTCGTAAAGTCACATTCTCAGATCGTCAATAACTCTGAAATATAAAAAGGTTAATTTTGAAATACGCCAGAATGATTACCGCTTATCGCATTATGTCACACTTGAAATGTAACCACGCGAAAGTTTGACGTTTTTCAGTGTTCTGATGTTCTGGTTATTAATCGACAATCTGGCTTTATGAAAACAGTTGATTGCTTTTAACACGACAATAATATTTTTCTCCACCGATTATCTTGATACGGAAATGTAATGACTTAGGGCCGCCGCAGATCAAGAGTGAGCGAGAGCTCAAGCACTTTTAACTAGAAATTTGAAAAGGAACTCTAACGTAATTGAAATAAAGATGACATTGGCTGGAATGACAAACGGCTCTCACGGTCGTCCATCTTTACTTTAATAACGTACAGTTATTTTTGAATTTCTATGAAAAGTGCTCGCTCGCAAAAACGTACTTTTTGTCTGCGGCAGCCCTAATAAATAAAGTCTTTATTAGTCATTACATTTTCTTTAATAAAGAGAGGTCCATCTCTCCGTAGTAATTATTTTATTTTACAAGTATTATTTTGTTCCCTAATTTAAGTGGCAATTATTTTGCCATAGTTACACAATGGAACAAGTGGGAACCACTTGGATTTTAGAACTAGCGGGTATAAATTATAATTCCGTCACGGAACTAATGGAAGTCAATGACAAGTCTACAAACGGACCTAGTGTGCACTTCTAACAATTTTACCAATTACAGGTCACATTTCTACACCTTAACCTACTTGCAAAACCATTTACACAATTGCACTAGTTCTGCTATGAAACAAGTGGGAACTAAAATTAATTTCACCTAATAATGTTTAGGCCACGGAAGTTGCTCTAGTTCACTATGGAACTAGTGGGAACTAAAGTAAAAGCGCGTTTGTTTGGCAATGGCATCTACCACTCGTTACTTATTACTATAGTTTGTCCGAAAATAAATGTTCCGTGCTTCGGAGGGCACGTTAAGCCGTCGGTCCCGGTTGCTGTCTATGATAACTTAGACGGCGGTCGTTACACAACCATGTCAAAACTCTTAACACCAGGGTTCATCGGGTCGTTGGACGACTTGATGTCCCACACGAAAAGAAGATCGTTTTTCTCAGTAAACGTATGCGATATGAATATCGCTAAAATATAGGAATACAATAGCCAATGTATTATGATACGCTAGCGATGTGATAATAGCGACAGTTTGCACGAAACGCGATAATCACCGTTTAAAAATAGCGAGTTCTTGGTACCAGTCGTGCATTGCCACACATACAGGTCTTGAGCAGGGCCCTAATTGTCACAAATGTATAACATTTTTGTATATGGAAGGATATGTGTGTGTTATGTATAGATTCTTTGTTGTTATTTTTCAAATTGTTAATTTATGTGTGACTGTAGCAAAAATAAACTTTTTATCTATCTATCTATCGTGTCGATTCGCATTGCCAAGCTAACACGTATTTACTATAGTATCAAGTTGGTGTTCAGTTGGGGTTCGCCAGCTGAAAAGGGAACACCAATGTCCAGCGGTGGAGTATTTAGGGTGTTCTCCTGATTCGCCTGGCGGCTGCTCGTTCTCAGTACGGGTAGGCGAGATGCTATAGCAGCGCGCGGATCTCCTTGTGCACGTGGCAAAGGAAGTCGACGTAGGAGGCGGCGCCGTCCAGACCGCGGTCCTCCACAAGGAACTGCCTCAGCACCGCCTCCAGTTTGTCGTGTTGACGCATCACGGTTACCTGCCAGACAAATGTACATCATGATTGCATTGCGACGTCTTGATACATGGACCCTTCATGCAAATGTTTAGATATGCTACACAGCTTCGTTTGGGAAGTGATGATTAATTAAACTGAACTTTGTCCTTCTGACCCTAAGAGCTTTCACTCATCAATGCTAATTGGCATCGCATCGCAAATATCAAAGTCAAATCTCTTTTTATAGCAGTTTTTCGCAATTAATTACGTTACGTGTCATTCATTCAAATTTAAGAGCTTGGTTCTTGTCGGTGGAGTAATTACCATTTTTTTCTACCTTCTGCCTGCGACTTGACCTTTTGATATCACACGGCATGTTACGTGTAGCGAGTCTAATATTATTTTAAAATGGAAAATGGCGAAAGTGCCGTATCCATAATACTCGAAACTCGATCTTCCCAAATATATAATGCAAAACCCCACACAACACCGGAAAAACAGCATTTATCACACAAGCCAAACCAAAGTAATTCAAAAAACCATAGCCAAAACTGCAAAACCATGCGTTTCATTAACTTACCTTACAAAGCAAAAGCCCCTTCTGAAAAAAGCTAAACAAGCAAGCTCAGCTAAAAACGACAATCGATATAATTCTTTTTCCTCAGTCCAGCTAAGCTCCCGTTTTCGGCTGCTGAAATACTATTGTTCGATTACTCTTAAAACCGATTATAAAGCATATAAAATTGGTTACTATGGACCTTATTTAAACCGTCTTTGTATTTTTTTTCATTGGATGGTTTGAGATAGAGTAATCGACGCAGATTTTAAAATAATCAAGAGAGAACGGTCCTACGTTTAATATAAATTATAAAAATTTAATTGAAATTGCTCTAAAACTTAGAAATGGTTAAGATTTTAAATCACTGGATTTCAGTGTATGTATTGAGTAGTATCATTAGTTCCATCTCTGAACTAATGAAACTCAATGTAACCAATGGAACTTCGCGCAAAAAAATTATATGTGCATACTGAATTGGCCCGTTTTTCAATACAATAGTAGGAAAATATTGTTCTTTTGTTTCTAAGCAGTCCCACACCCCTTACGAAATAAAGTAGACCATATAAAAAAAGTTTTCAAGGACAATTGCATGGGACCTTTTTTACTTTGACCGATCATGACGTCAATAAGCACAATCCTACATAAAGTTAATATCATTTCAGACTCTCATTGAGTAGTTTTTATGCTATTACTTAATTAATCTATTTGGAATTATTTGTAAGTATATTTTTAAATTATTTTATAATTTGTGTATTTCGTTTTAAGACACTCTAACACAGTGTAACTTATGAATAAATGAATTGAATTGAATTATTAAAATAAAGTATACGAGCACTAACAAAAAAACTAAGATCTTTGTCCCTTGTGGAAATTCCTTAGTTTTAAACACTTGTACAATCATAACCCATATATAAAATACAGCGATACGCAACGCCCGTCCCAAATAAGAAATACATGGTTACATTAGCTTTTGCACGGTGCGGTGTATGTCGAGCAGTTGTTCCGTGTAGGCGGGCGTGCCGTCCAGCCCGCGGTCTTCCACCAGCAGCCGCCTGAATGCCGTCGACCCCGCGCCCGACAGCGGCACTACCGACAGCTACGCCAACACAACAACGCGCATGCGCTACAGTACTACACTCGCTACGGTGCACAGAGGTTAGCATTGCGTACAACGCAACAAAAAGGTTATAACGTGAATGGTGGTCAAGGTACTGATAAAACATTTTTTTTTATTAATGATGGGTTTGCTCTTGACTCTAGTCTAGGTCATAGGACAGAGACAGATTCTAAGATGAAGCGAGCTCACCCAGAAGAAGCCTGTTCACTCTTACTTTGAAGAGATTAGGGTTGTATGCGTTTGGAAACACAGACGCAGGTAGTGAGTTCCACTCTTTAGCAGTGCGCATTATAAATGATGACTGGAAGCGCTTAGTCCGTAAACGAACGTATGACCATCCCAATAATATGTCAGAGGCCTACTATTAGTAGTAGGCGGTTGAAAACTCTTGACATCAGTGTTCATCGGGTCGTCGGATGACTCGGTGTGTCACACGAAAAGAAGAAGAAGAATATGTCAGATGAGTGCTATGCTAATGCTATGGCCAGACGGTCCGTTTTCTTTTGTTGATATCTCTTTTGGTATGGAGATGACAGCTGTCAAATAGGACTTATTAGGATGGCCTTACTTTAAATTTCCTCATGGAACAAAAGTATTCTTTATTATTTGGTTGGACCTCGTTTGCAAAACTGCCGATTAGCTGGTTAATTTACTATGGAAGGTAAGAAAAATGCGACCCAATGTTGTTCAGTTTTATGGGCCTTGACCTCCTTTCGGCTTGTTATAACCTTTTGTTACTGATTATAGAGCCCACGTAACGGAAGGAGGCTCGCGTAAAAAAATGACGTAGTGTTAAATAGTGCAATTCCGCGCTATGGTAGATATTTGTTTGGACGACAGCGAGGCGTTTGTGGCACTCCTTCTGTGGCGCAGACTTTAGTACTACTTCACCGAACAAACTAGACTACTGCCATAATGCTACTGCTACTAGATAGCGTTTATCAGTTGTCTAGAAGGTCCGCTAAAGCAGTATACGTATATAGTGTGAAACAAGGCAAGAAATAGAAATATAGCTGAACCAGAACGGACGACGTTAGTACGTAATACAAACCTCTTTTGACTGAGACAATCTTACATGAAACTTTACAAAATCAAACAACTATTTACAAAAGTACAAAAAATATCATAGTGCATGCAAGGTGAAAACAAGACATGCAGACAGAAGAAAATATATATTTCTAAATAACATTCTAACCAAATAAACTTTATCAGAGCTACGATATGTTCCCGATATGTTACGAGCAATCAGAAATCATGAAATCAGACTTTGCACGCGATAAAAATTTACTGAAAAGTACGAAAATAATTATGATGTATACAGAGTTAAAAACACTCATGTACTTCATCGCATTTATTAGTGCTTTAACGCGTGCTATGTCGGCTTACGAAGAGTTTATCTTAGCTGTACTCTGATTGTTTGTAGGAATACTATAGGAAACTTATCTTACTTCGACAATGAATTTGGTGAGCAACTAGGCTTATGCCCGAACGAGCTACTTTTTAAAACTATATTTTGTATGAAATTCTGGTTTTGTTACGTCACTATACAGTATTTAGGATGGCGTCAAAATATTTTCAAATTGTATTTCAGTGTAATGAATCATATTTGCCATATTTTAAACTATCACAGAGAACTATTCTAATTTTGGACACTTGATTTCAAATATCCAAATTGCGTATTTTACTAAATTATGATGATTCTTTTGAACCTGCGACTTTCATCATTACTAGTGACAACGCCTCTTCCATCTGGGCTACCGCAGTTCGCTCCTTTCCCGTTCCGTTCCCGCCAATTTTGCAAGTGTATTTTAATGGCAGTAACGCGTGGCACGGCTCCATCTACCGGGTTAGTTTTGCAACTAATACCCGGCGACTTATACTTGCAGATTGAATGTAGTCTAAGCGATGAAAATACGCGATAAATTGAAATTTGATAGGTATTCAATTGTATAATTGTTTACTAATTACTAAGTACACGATCCTATTGTTGTCAATGTCACACTTACCCGCATAGCGGTGTGCCTCTTACGGCGCGCGTCCGCAATGACGCCGCGGACCGCCTCGCTCACAGGGTTCTCTAGCACCGGCAATTCGCACACCTGCCAAACAACATACATCGTTACATATCAAAGTAGAAATTACCAATTCATGATTAAAAATTAAAGTGTATTCAATGTCAAGTAACAGTGAGCAGAACAGGGAAAAGCGCATTACTGAGCCAGCAGTATAGCAAGTAACTAAGATAACATACTGAATGTCACCTATTAGGGTCGCCGCACAGTAAGAACAGTTTTAGCGAGCAACAGCCCGAGCACTTTTCATTACAAATTCGAAAAGGAACTTTATTGTAATTAAAATAAAGGTGACATTAGCTAAAATGACAAACGGCTCTTCCAGTCGTTTGGCGGCAACCGGCGGCGGCGTTTGTCATTCTAAGCAACCCTTAGTCACCCTTATTTCAGTTACTTTCGGGTTCATTTTTGGATTACTTTGAAAAATCTTGATGACGATCGCAAAAACGTACGTTTGATTACGGAGGTAATTCTCAGAGTCAAAGACTATATGTATATATTTATATTATATTAATATACGTATATATATATATATATATATATATATATAAATATACGTGTATTTGTATGTAGGTTTATATTTATATCATAGTTTTGTATTCTGTATTAATTGCGTTTATTCAAGTTACCTTTTCTTTCGTGATTTCTCTCGCACTGCTCTGTTTTTCAATACTCTCTCCTCCACCCAAAGGTTGTCTGGAAGAGATCGCTTGTAGCGATAAGGCCGCCTTTGCGCATGTTAGCAATAATTTTTCCTGATATTTTTGTTTTTTATTTTGTGCAATAAAGTGTTTTTACTTACTTACTCTCCGGTCCTGCAGTAAGATACTTTAAGCTTTTAATAAACAGTCCTGTCCTTCGACCTCGCGGATGCCTCAATAGGACCGGGTCATGTGTTTGAAACGTGTTTTGTTTCAACGAGCTAACAATGTCCTCAATTCGTGATATAAATTATATTAACTTACCTTCAATTTTGTACTGTCAAATAGGTTTCGAAAAGAATAGAAGATATCTAAGTCCTGTCCTGTGGTTCTTCGCAATTTCTAGTCATTTTAGTCGCAACTGTATTCATTGTCTCCTTTTTTGACAGATAACACTTATTAAGCGTCAAATTATAAAACATGACATAACTTTTTCTAAACCTATTTGCCGGAAAGTGACAGCACAAATTTAAGGTAGGTTAAGGTAATTTACACCCCGAATTGTGTGTGCAACACCGACCTGTGTGTCGACTAGATGCGGCGCGGCGACACCGAACACATTGCGCACCCACTCGCTGGACGCGGCCGACCCCACCCAGATCAACATGTGCACACCGTTCTCTGCAACAAATACAACAGTATGACAATATTATTTTATTTATTTTGGAAAACCAACAGCTCTTGATACAATATACATTATAAATATGTTGGCGGATAATACCATCATGGAACTACGCTATGGAATTACACAAATACTTACCGAGTAAATACACAGATCTGTGGTGACTTACCGAGTAAATACACAAATATGTGATGACTTACCGAGTAAATACACAAATCTGTGGTGACTTACCGAGTAAATACACAAATCTGTGGTGACTTACCGAGTAAATACATTTATCTGTGGTGACTTACCGAGTAAACACACAAATCTGTGGTGACTTACCGAGTAAATACAAAAATCTGTGGTGACTTACCGAGTAAATACACAAATCTGTGGTGACTTACCGAGTAAATACACAAATCTGTGGTGACTTACCGAGTAAATACACAAATCTGCGGTGACTTACCGAGTAAATACACTCCGTGGTCGTTCATCTTGTCGACGGACGCCCTCAGCGCCGACGGTGGTTGTTCCGGGAGACGGTGCAGCGGCAGCAGTCGGGGGTACGTGTACACGACCGATGTGACAACGTCAGCTGTCAACGCTCGATACATGGCGCACGAGCGGTCGAGTAAATACACAAATATGTGATGACTTACCGAGTAAATACACAAATCTGAGGTAACTTACCGAGTAAATACACAAATATGTGGTGACTTACCGAGTAAATACACTCCGTGGTCGTTCATCTTGTCGACGGACGCCCTCAGCGCGGACGGTGGTTGTTCCGGGAGACGGTGCAGCGGCAGCAGTCGGGGGTACGTGTACACGACCGATGTGACAACGTCAGCTGTCAACGCTCGATACATGGCGCACGAGCGGTCGAGTAAATACACAAATATGTGATGACTTACCGAGTAAATACACAAATCTGAGGTAACTTACCGAGTAAATACACAAATATGTGGTGACTTACCGAGTAAATACACTCCGTGGTCGTTCATCTTGTCGACGGACGCCCTCAGCGCGGACGGTGGTTGTTCCGGGAGACGGTGCAGCGGCAGCAGTCGGGGGTACGTGTACACGACCGATGTGACAACGTCAGCTGTCAACGCTCGATACATGGCGCACGAGCGGTCGAGTAAATACACAAATATGTGATGACTTACCGAGTAAATACACAAATCTGAGGTAACTTACCGAGTAAATACACAAATATGTGGTGACTTACCGAGTAAATACACTCCGTGGTCGTTCATCTTGTCGACGGACGCCCTCAGCGCGGACGGTGGTTGTTCCGGGAGACGGTGCAGCGGCAGCAGTCGGGGGTACGTGTACACGACCGATGTGACAACGTCAGCTGTCAACGCTCGATACATGGCGCACGAGCGGTCGAGTAAATACACAAATATGTGATGACTTACCGAGTAAATACACAAATCTGAGGTAACTTACCGAGTAAATACACAAATATGTGGTGACTTACCGAGTAAATACACTCCGTGGTCGTTCATCTTGTCGACGGACGCCCTCAGCGCGGACGGTGGTTGTTCCGGGAGACGGTGCAGCGGCAGCAGTCGGGGGTACGTGTACACGACCGATGTGACAACGTCAGCTGTCAACGCTCGATACATGGCGCACGAGCGGTCGAGTAAATACACACATCTGTGATGACTTACCGAGTAAATACACAAATCTGTGGTGACTTACCGAGTAAATACACAAATCTGTGGTGACTTACCGAGTAAACACACACATGTGTGGTGACTTACCGAGTAAATACACAGATCTGTGGTGCCTTACCGAGTAAACACACAAATCTGTGGTGCCTTACCGAGTAAACACACAAATCTGTGGTGCCTTTTTTTTTTTTTTTTTTTTTTTATTAAAGTTTATTTATTGGAATAGGTACATTAACTTAAAACTAATTTCCCGCCAAACTGGTTAACAGTTTGTTGGCGAGTTACCGCTCACACACACAAGCGAACTGTGCACCTACACACTATAACTTACTAAGATACTTACATTATCTACTTATTTACTAGGCCTATTAGAAACTTAAGATATTTTTTTTTTATCTTACTACATATATTACATGTAACCTAAGAATCTAACAATGAATTTTTAAGTTTGTCTTTGAAGCCCCCTAAACATAGTTTAGGTTTTAGGTTCAACCACTCAATTTCATTAAATAATTAAGGAACAATGAATTTATTAAGCCTTCTGCCATAATAGTTCCTTACCCTTGGTACAATCAGTCTGCCCCTTCTCATACTACTTGTGTTCCACTTGTTACATTTGCTAGTTTTATAATTATCGACATAGTAATGTTTAAGTGCCAATAGGTATTTAACCCTAAGATGTACTGGGAGAATTCTACAAACTGAAAACAATGAGTCATAATTCTGCTTACATTCCTTCTTTGTTTGTTTGTCTACTAAGTATTTAATGATTCTAACTTGTAGATTTTTAACGTCCTTTATATATGTATTGAAAGTACAACCATAAATACTTAAGCCATAGGTTATAAGGGAGTCTGCTAATGCATAATACACTATTCTCAACGTCTTTTTGCTGACTATGGATTTCAGTTGGTAAAACTTGCCCAGTATTGATCTTAACTTATTACAAAGCCCAGTAATATGCAATTTAAAGTTGAAATTTTGATCAACCAAAAGACCCAAGTATTTATATCTGCTTACAAATTCTAAGTTATCGCAGTTGCAAGCTATTTTATTTCTATGTAAACATGCGTAGGTATGACCAATTATGCCTAACTGTGAGTTGCTAATGGTTTTCACTAGTCTATTGTAAGGGGAAAATATTCGTAGACATTGTGTTTTGGTTGTGTTTATTATGATGCCGTTGTCATGCGCCCATTTCACGATATTGTCAAAGTCGTTTTGTACCACGGAGCGAGCTTCAAGTATATTATGTGAAGCGTATAATAGGCACATGTCATCAGCATACATAAAAACTGTACACTTATGTACCACGTTAACTACACTATTCACTAACATAGTATACCCGACCGGGCCGTACACAGAGCCGGTCGGCACGCCGAGCGTAACGCGCGCCTCCTCTCCTTCTATTCCGTCGATCACAGTGCGTATAGTCCGGTTAGATAAATAGTTTTTGAACCATAGATTAGTGGGTCCACCAATGCCACATTCTACCATGGCCTGCAGCAGCACATCGTGGTCCAAAGTGTCAAAAGCCTTTTTGTAATCTATGAAAAGAGCTAGAACTTGCTTTCCATCGTTGAGGCTTTCATTGATCACCTCCGCAAATTGTGACAATGCGGTGTCCGTGCTTCGGCCTCTCCTGAACCCGTGCTGGCAGTCGGTTATGACATTGTGACGCTCTAAAAAACCGCTAATTTGACCTACGATAACTTTTTCAACAATTTTGTTTATAGTGGACAAAATGGCAATTGGCCTATAATTTGCGTAGTTATAATGGCTTCCATTTTTATATATTGGTCTAATAACAGCTTTTTTTAACATATCCGGGTATAATCCAGTTGACAATGATATGTTTATAAAGTGTGACAATATTGGACTTATATCTTTGTTTATATATTTTATATCCTTAGCTCTATGTGTATACGAGCGATGTGTGGTCTTGGTCCAAGAGATTCTTGTAGAGAGCATTTTGTTAAATTAAAGCTTATGACGCTGCCGGCAATGTATGTGTATGAAGTGTGCATGTTTGTTAAAAATAACCCTGATTTGTTTAAAGTTAAAACGTACAAATACTCTACGAGATACCCCAACCGACTTGTAGTACATCAACACTCCACAACTTGTTTTGCGAGAAATAGCTTTAATATGTCTATTAAAATTTTTAATTGCCTCCCCGAACAACTAAAAAAATTATGTAAAAATCATTTAAAATCAAAATTATATAAAATATGTACAGAAAATTGTTTTTATAGTGTAGACGAATTTATTAATTTTATGACTACAATGTGAATGATTATATTTGTATTTTTTATTGTATTGTATAATGATTTAGTGACATGTTTATTAATTAATTTATTAACTTTGATATATATTTTTTAACTGGACATACTTATTTAAATTCAAATTATAATATTTGCATGCCAGCTGCTGGCGCAACATGCATGATCTACATTGTAAAAATTTACCATCTACTCTACCATGTTTGCTTGCAAATAAATTTCTTTATTCTTTATTCTTTATTCTAATTTTGTCCTTACCGAGTAAATACACAAATCTGTGGTGCCTTACCGAGTAAATACACAAATCTGAGGTAACTTACCGAGTAAATACACAAATATGTGGTGACTTACCGAGTAAACACACAAATCTGTGGTGACTTACCGAGTAAATACACTCCGTGGTCGTTCATCTTGTCGACGGACGCCCTCAGCGCCGACGGTGGTTGTTCCGGGAGACGGTGCAGCGGCAGCAGTCGGGGGTACGTGTACACGACCGATGTGACAACGTCAGCTGTCAACGCTCGGTACATGGCGCACGAGCGATCGTCGCAGGTTAGGTCGGGACCTGCAAACGATAACCACATTTTTAATTATAAAAATACGATTTAATTTCGTATATTCTTGTCGAGGATGTAGCTTACAACGTTATTAGGAAAATAGATATTAAATATCCTGGACAATTCACACAGCGCATACTAAGCATAGCTTGTACTATGTGAACTAAATAGCTGATACATACACATATCACGCCTATAGCCTTTCGAGGTAGGCAGAGCGTAAACAGACGCATATTAAAACTTATACATATTGTTTTACATATAATACAAAGAAAATATCCAGACTGAACACAAATATCTAAAAACTGACTTAACAAAAACACAATTTGTGTCTCGTGGGGATCGAACCCACGACCGTAGGCGTAGCAGGCGGGAGCATTATCCGCTATGCCATCAGTCCAGTATACAAACATACATTTGTTGGAAAAAACAAAAAAATACCTATAAAATGACGATCAAAAAAAAATTGTTTCGTGAATAATGCAAATGCAACAATTACATTCTAGGGCAGTACTTGGCACCCTGTATAAGTATTTAACCACTTCGCTCAGGTCGAATTTTGCAACAATAGATTTGTATTGTACTTCAAGCACACATGTGTGTTGTTACGAGCGGAGTAGTTAAATACTATTTCATATGGATTTGGCGAAGAAACACACGCCCAAAGATAAAATGAAGTTAGTCGATCGTCTCACCGCCAGCGATGGCGTCACAGCGCAGCACGCACGCAGTATACAGCGGCAACAGCTTCATGCTCTCCGGCAACACGAGCTGTCCGGCCGACGACGGCGATGCGCAGTGACGTCTGTAGGCGGCGAGCGACCGCGCGCAACGCTGCGACAGGCCCTCGCGGATCTGACGGGGCGGGTGCTCGCGAAGCGCCCATACCGCTACGAACAACAGAATATACTATATTGTAACGAAAGAAACAGACAATAAAACATGGTTTTAAATAGTCAATTTAGATGTATCGCTTTGAAACTATTGTCCTAAAGTACTACAGAGTGTTTCGACGTTTTTCAAAAAAAAGAAAAGTCTCTCTCTTTTTGTGTGGGACACCGAGTCGTCCAACGACCCGATGAACCCTGGTGTCAGAGTTTTTCAACCGCCTACTACTAGTAGTAGGCCTCTCGGCATGGTTGCTGTAACGACCGCCGTCTAAGTAATCATAGACAGCAACCGGGACCGACGGCTTAACGTGCCCTCCGAAGCACGGAGCCATTCCTTTTCGGACAATCAGGTGGTTCACCGTACAATGTCCTAACCAGAGCGGGAACAAATTCACAAAGTGATAAATATCAATTTTGTGAGTGTCCCACCGAGAATCGAACCCGGAACCTTTGCGTCACAGGCAGTCGCACTACCACTGCGCCACATCGGCCGTCAAAAAAAGAAAAGTTAAAATTGTTAACGGAAAAATGTAATAAATATTAGTGTTTTGACGCCCCGAAAATAGTAAAATATGACGTTATATTTCTATATTTTCATACATAATGTAGTTACGAAACGTTTTAAAATGTAGCTCATTTCATGTAGATATTTGAGCCATAAAATGCATTTATTTATTATTATTATTATGTAAGCGTAAACTGGCCCACTGCAGGGCAAAGGCCTCCCCTCTCTCTTACCAAAATTTGCGACTATTTTATTTCGAAGTCGACAAGCTCATAATAATTATTTAAGCAAATTAGTGTCATACTTATAATTACAATTTAGCAATGAGAAGAATATAAAGGTTGATAAATGAACAGATAAAAATGCTTTTAACAAATTCATCTATACTATATGGACAGGCTTTAATTAGTTGTGATTTGAGACTTTTATAAAACTAGTTGTCACTAAAATATTTTCTTGAGTTTGCACAACTATAACACATCACAATAAAACAATTATAAAAGGATTTTAACAGAGATATTGGATGGGGAATCTCATCAACTTGGACTCCGCTGATTACACAGTAGAAGAACCAGATCCAACATACTGTAAGACCTACTACACAATATACTGTTTCAGCATTTTGCGTAGAACCGGGACGTTACGCTAGGCTATTAAGAAATAGGTGACGGTAGAACGAAAATAATTTATATTCTAAATAATGACATCTTACATCGTTATACGTGACCACGTAAGGAAACATAAACACAACTCAAATTTACAAATTGTTTTATTGTGGTTGTCACTGACCTTGTTCAAACAATGAACCACCTAACATCGTGTCCTGCGTGCCCTAGCACCTGCACGCAGGACGATCTTATGACAACGTCTGTCAGCGCTGTCAACGTAGCCAAGTTCTGGGCCGCGACGGTGTAGTGTCTGCCATCGACACGCTAAGAAGAAGACTGACCTTGTTTAGTGAGGAAGTTGACGGTTGTATCCAGCTCCATGGATCTGTACGCGTCTGCCAGCTGGTGCGCCAACGCCAGCGCCAGGTTCAACACCCGCAACCGCCTCTGCCCCGACCGGTGTGTATACAGCAGCGCCGCTTGTATGTACACGCCCTCTTCACCTGTCAGCTTGTCGTCGTGCTTCAACTCCACGCCTATCGCTTTGTCCGCGTCTGTGATTGGAGGAAAGTGAAGCAGTCAGTTGCGCAGGATATATTTAGGTGCGCAGACGTTCGCGCAAACGCAAGCGCGCCCTCTGGTCCTCCCCCTCCTTGGAGGAAAGTAATTAGCTAATCGCAAAAGGAAAACAGTTTCAGGAGCTCGATTTACTAAGTAATGTGACCAACTTTAATATAAGTCATTCAGGTTCTCATGAAATCCAATTCGCTTATTCGCTGTAGAAATCTGTATTGCCAAATCTCTTTAACTTTCTCGTTATACGAAGAAACATTGAGACTCCACCACAACCATTCCTAGCCAAATTCATTGGTTTTTTTTTCCGGACAATCAGTTGGTTCAGCCTGCAACGTCCTAACTAACCAGACTGGAAACAAGTCCACTAAGTGATAAATATCAACTTTGTGAGTGCCCCACCGAGAATCGAACCCGGAACCTGTGCGTAACATCGGCCGTCACAATTCAATTGCTTGTTCTACATTCATCGTTCTTCCAGACCGACTCTTCGGTAACAAAAACAAGTTATAATTAAGAAATTTTAAAACAGAATACTAATAATTGTATGGACCAACTAGTGGCCCGCCGGTTTCATCCGCTGCTAACCGCTTCCCCGCAGAAATAAAATATTTTAAGCATATGATCATCAGGGATACTATAGGCTTCTAACGATAAAATATATTTTTTTATCGGTCCAGTAGTTTCGGAGCCTATTCAATTCAAACAAACAATCAAATCTTTCCTCTTATAATATCAGTGTATACCAAATTTTAAAACACTTCCCGTGTTAGGTATACAATTTTTAAAAACTTCAAATTTTTTTTTTTTGCCACTCGTTGCTGGCTTCAAAATAGACGAGCTGCGGTAGCCCGGATGGAAGAGGCGTCGCCACTAGTAATGGCGAGTCGCAGGTTCAAATCCTGCCCGCGCTAGAAAATTTTGCAAGTTAAAAAAATATGTGTAGATGAGATGTTACCAACCAATAGCAGCCAGTTCAACGTCGGTGGTGTTAGACATGAAGAAGTGTCCGTAGAAGTCTGTGGCGCGCACGCCGGTTGACGTCCTCACGCGCATCACGGCGTCATGCGCCGTCGGCCGCGACACCACGCGCACCACGTCAGCCACCAGACGTTGCCCGTCCGTTTCCGCCTGGGGAGAGCACGTTACAACCGTATTCATAACAAAATAAATAAAAATAGTTTTATTTTCAGAAGAGTTATCTTATC
Organism: Tuta absoluta; assembly: GCA_027580185.1. Taxonomy (NCBI): domain Eukaryota; kingdom Metazoa; phylum Arthropoda; class Insecta; order Lepidoptera; family Gelechiidae; genus Tuta; species Tuta absoluta. The sequence continues at coordinate 1,151,524 of JAQAHW010000045.1, forward strand.
TTATACATGAGACCTCACATTAATTAAGCAGAGCTACTTGTGTCGGGAGTGACTCGCTACTTTCCTATTGGACACATTTGAAAATAAGCATAAGTAGGTAGATAGGTACATAGTAATGTTCTTAAGCACAGGACAATAGATATTAATAAACACAACAGCATTTTTCTAATTTGTTGCAAGTAGGAAAGTAGGCTTCTATACTATTAACTATTAACAAGGTATGTCTGCAATGGTGGGTATACAGTTTAGATCACTTAAATGATGCCCAGGCACTCCTGGGCATCTAATAACAATATCGTACGATTTTATTTTGTTTTTTTTGTGTATGGTCACCGGCTTTGACTCTTTCTGTTTATCTTTTGGTTGGCCGGTAGAGAATGCCGCGTGGCATTGGGCCCGCGCTTTGTACTTTCTGTGTAATAAATTTTAATAAATAAATTTAAAAAAAATATAACATCAACAACTGTATAAGTGGATTTAATAAGCACGTTCACACGATGCCTATATGGGCATTAGTATGAAGTTGAACTACAGGTCCTTGGTACATATATATTTTTCAAGTAAAATTTTATTTTATTGCGGTTATACTCACAGTGAAGTATGTGTATTTGTGTATCTGTCCGCCGGTGAGCCTGGGCAGTTGTCCGATGGTCGCGGCGTCCACGTAAGCATTGTTGCACACAAACAACTCAACGCACACACCGGCCGCGCTGCACGCCTGACCCACTTCGTTGTATGTCGTGTTTGCTGGAGCTGGGGAATATGAAAATTTAACAATGTAGCCAACGTTATAAAACGAAAACTTTGATTGATTTCGACTATTCTCGGTTCTGTTGACATGGCAATAAATACATACATACATACACATATCACGCCTATAATCCATTGCGGGATTAACGGCCGCAAAAAACGGACATTTACGCCTCGTCTGACAAAATTTTTGAGGGTCATTCAGAAAATTGTGTATCGCCATAGACAGGTAGTCAGCCCATCGCCTAAAATTGCAAAACACATCCTCAAGTCCCTTAGTCGTCTCTTACGACTCCCACGGAAAAGAAATGGGGTGATGCTATTCTCAGCCGACATCACGCGGCATGGCAATCAATGCATTATTTACATTGAAGAAACATTTTTTTTAAACAGCGCTGACGAAGCCTTGTGACCAATTCGGGTGTGCACAATATGCGTCAAAAATTTATCATTCAAAAATGTGCAGACAAGGAATGTGCCAGATAATATATCTATCCTTGTCACACTTAGGCAAATATCATATTTCCAGCCTGTTCCCAAATGACACTCGTCTATTAACGCGTAATATTGATTAATAATAATATAGATTGCTATTTCATATTTTATTATTATTTTAGTCTTAATGACATTACTTTTTATTGTTAATGCGGTACAATGTGATAAACAAAAACACTGTTATATTATTACATAGGTTTTTTCTAATACCTACCCACAGATTACGTCATATTTATAATCTGTAATCTTGACGATCTCAATAAATACTTTAATTTTTGTGACATAGTTTTAATTAAAACATTGTATTTCGAGAAATAAATGAATCTGAATCTATTTGCACAATTTGTGTTGAACATTTCGTTTCAACAACTTTTGTCGCATATTGTGCCCCAATTCAAATAGCAACACGAAAGATACGTTTGGCTACGTGACGTTACTTAAGTTACGTTGCAAATACGATTATGCACTGCTCCCGCTGCTCCATATACAATTTCCTGTACCTAGGTTGTCCGGAAGAGATTGCCTATTAGCAATAAGGCCGCCTAATTGTACGCAAATTTTGTTCTACTTTGGCTGTATATATTCATGCCGTTTCCTTTTGTGTGCAAATAAAGTATTCTTATCTTATCTTGAGGATTCGATAGCTTTGCATTGCACGAACTTACCCAATATTTGTTTCTCTTTATCAGTACCAAGCAGTTTCCTGTCTTCTCTGTTGGTGAGTTTTCCAGGCGCTGGGTAGCTCGGCAGCGTCGTGTGGAACACCAGCAGTTGGCCAGATGTGTCTGCCGCCTTCAATGCCTCCAAGCCGGCCTGAACAGATACACCAATGTAATATTGACAAAAAGTTTATGAATTAATACATACATACATACACACATCACGCCTATATCCCTTGCGGGGTAGGCAGAGCGCAAACATTTACGCCACGTCTGACAAATATTTGAGGGTCATTCGGAAAATTGTGCATAGCCATAGTAATAGGTTGTCAGCCCATAGCCTAAAATTGCTGTAGACACCCTTGAGTCCCTTAGTCGCCTCTTACGACTCCCATGGGTAAGAAATGGGGTGATGCTATTCTAAGCCGGCATCACACGGCTCATTGCTCATGAATTAATAACACTTTACAAAAAGAGCATATATGCGCAATAGCAGTTCATCGGCAAAAGTGATCTCATCCAGAAAACCGAATTAACCAATTTCGCAAACGAAAATGATTTGCAGGTAAATAAAAAAAACATAGTAGTCGACAAATTAGATTTCAGTGTAAATAAACAGACAATTCGCTCATTCGCCCCAACGCGTACGGTATTAAAGGTATATTTACACTTTTTTATGCAATTTTTTAGCTTTTCAGAAGAAACTATTTCTCAGAAAATGGAAACAGTAAACTCATCAGTCGATGTATGTAAACAAGCCACGATGTAAGTACTTTCTACGGTCTGCGGCGCAAAGTTTGCGGGTTTGATTCTCGGTCCGACACTCACACATTTGATATTTTCACTTTGTGAATTTGTTTTCAGTCTGATTATATGATATGATATGGTGTCGCGCTTCGGAGGGCACGCTGAGCCGTCGGTCCCGGATGTCGGTCGCTACACAACCATGTCAGAGTCCTACTTAGTAGGCGATTGAAAAACTCTGACACCAGGATTCATCGAGTCATTCGTCGACTTGGCGTCCCACACGGAAAGAAGAAGTACTCTCTAAACAAGTTTGGTATAATCATCCATCACTTTCATCGTTGACAACAAAAACAGTCCACTGCTGGACATTGGCTTATCTTCATTGGAGGGGTGTTGTTGCCATTTGCAAAACCCATAGCAAGTGGATTGATGAACGCATTGCTAGGAGTTGCATTCACAGGGAACGCAAACTGCGGTCCTTGGATGAATTTACCCCTTGGTCGCCTTTTACGACACCCACAACATAATGACTCAAAATACTAAAATGGGTATCTTACGCGCGATACCTGTTTTTATTGAATTGTCCGATATTCCCTAAATATATTCTTTAACTGTTTACCCACAGCAAAATCCACGGGTAAAAACGAATAGAATATAATCTTAGTAGTGATAAATCATTCTCGCCAAGTCTTTGCCATTTAGGTTTTCGCAGAGCGCATGCTTAATTCTAATTTAACTTTTTAAGCTACATGTGTGTGATATTCGCATTAAGCTTGTACTATCTGAATTATATAGCTGATATTAATACTTATATACTTTTTTTTTGTAAATATATACATATTATACATAGAAAAAACCCAGAATAAGCACAAATATCTGAAAATATATTTTACAAATATTTGTGTCATGTGGGGATTGGACTCACAACCCTCGGCAGTTTTGGATGGCTACGTTTTATTTGTGCGTTTTGTGTCTCAGTAGGTATACCTGTACAGCGGGCAGCAGGATGGTCTCCGTCTCCTTGTTGTCGTGGAACACGCTGGGCAGTTGCTGAAGCAGCTGCGTCAGCACCGCGCCGGCGTCGTCCGCGGTCACCAGGAACCCCTCGAGCAGCGGAACGAACATGTCGCCCACGTCGCCCACGGACAACATCTGCGGCTGGGCTAGCGAACCCTGCAGCAAACACATACACATATCACGCCTTGATTATCCCTTGCGGGGTAAAATGTGGTCGCTGAAAAATATATGAGAGCCGTTTCAGACAAATCGTGTGAATAGTAGCCTGTCGCCTACAATTATAATACACATGAAAACCTCGGGTCTCTTAGTCGCCTCTTACGACACCCGCGGGAAGAAATGGGCTAATGGTTTTCACAGCTGACATCACATTTCCTATGAAATACACGCGTTACAAGAATAGTGAAACAAAATTAGGTACGAGACTTGGCTGTTTAATATCAGTGTAAAAAGTAATGTAGTTCTGATTCATCATTTTTCAAAATGTGCAAGATAAAATATATAAAACTGAGAAAGAATTTAAAATTTTCAATTTTGACGCCATCCTAAGTAGTGTAAAGTGACGTCACAACATAAGTTTTTCATACAAAATATAGTTTTTAAAGTAACTAGATATTTAGCTGATCGATCATCAATTCATCACATAAGACCTAACTGATGCGACTTGTATAATCTATTAACCGCAGGCGATACTTCACAAACCCTTTAAGTAATCATTCATTTGCACCCTTATTTGGGCTGTGTAGTGTTCATACCGAACATTCGCACACGTTCAGTTCGCTATCACTACGATCGGACGTAAGTTGTAGTGTTCGGTGAGTGCCTTATATCTGTGCCTTATAATAATATGTGTTTAATTATCTATAACCCCTACTTGAAGCCCACGATATTACAGGCGGTACCAGATATATAGGCTGAAATTTAACTAGTGACCGATAACGAATACTCAAGTCGCTAAAAACTAAAAAATATTGACTTCCCATACAAATTAGCCGATCAGCTTTTGTGGGTTACTATGGAAGCTCAATTTTTTTTTTGACATATTTCGATTTTGTTACGTTGCTTGGGGAAAGTTGTTTATTATTTACCAGCCCGTCCTCCGTTTTCAGTATCGGTCACTAGTAAAATTTCACCCGATATAGACGAACGCAACGCGCCAATCCTCCAAGAAGTCACAAGACTTTGACATTGGCACCTTTTCGATACATCACAGGCAAATAGCACAGTGGAGAGTGGCGCCGTTAGGTCTCAGTTTTCCTGCTAACAACTGCAGCCATTGCAGCCAAAGCGAGTAGAACACACTTCACAAGCTCTAATTTGCCTCCCTTCTCAGGGCAAAACTGGCACACATACCAGGTAGATTCAATTAGATTTTTTCTTCGCAGAACTACACATTTTGATACAAATTTCGCTACTTGAAAATTTTGTTTATTTCGAAACATTGAAATTTTGATTTATTTCCGCTACTTTGAAAATTAGGTTTTTATGTGCACTATGTTTATGAAACTGTGTTCCGATAGAAATGTGTTCCATTATCTCGATAGATCTTAATCCTCCATAGCCCAGATTCGCCCTAAGGGCACGATTATATAGCTTCAAAGTCAAAGTAAAAAAAAATTGCTTTATTTGCGATTACATATAAGTCGTCATTTTTATAATTCGAAATCCATCGATTGTATAAACAACCACTAAAAACTACACTCAAATGGTAATTATTCACCAAACTATACATGACAAAAGACAATAATTTACCTTGATGTTATAGAAATGCACCGTGGAGCTGTATGTGATGAAACCGACTCGCGTCCAACTCTTGCCATTCTCGTCTCTCGGCATCGACTGAAATATAAAACAAACATTGTTCATTTCAAATAAGTGTTAACCAAATTCAAAACTTACAGCCAAGTCTAAATAGAATATAATAAAGTAGCTTCCCGTTTCCGTATGTATGCTTTAAAAGTACGCAAATAATTTCGATGCGGTTTTCTTTTTAGGAGTGATTCAAGAAGGTTTTTATGTATTATTCTTGCCGAGAAAAGGTATTTTTTCCACGGGAAACGGTTAGCAGCTAATGAAAGCGATGGGCAGTTTGCTTGTTTTGCTAGTAAAGTCTGAATTTCGACTCCTAAATCACAAATCAAACACAAATTAATAATCCCTAAAATTATGGAACTCCCTATACAAAATGTGTAGACCAGCCACGTAGTTTTAGAAGGGAGATCTAGTTATTTTATTCACATCTCAACTCACGTTCTTCGGGTTATGTATTATCGCCTAAATTGCAGTACACCTGTAACCCTCGAGTCCCTTAATCGCCTCATACGACACCCACGGGAAAGAAATGGGGTGATGCTACTCACGGCAAAAGGGGGCAAACAAGGAAGCTGAATCTCAGAAATGGGGCGTTTTATGAAAACTGTTTTCACACGCAATAGCACTAACCTCAATGATGTGCATGATGTTGTTGCAGACGGTGTGGACGAGGCCGCTCTTCACCGCGTTGTAAGACACGTCCAACACGAACACTACTGCCGGGGGATTCGGCAACGTATTGTTCTGAAATTATAAAACAAACATATATATATATATTTTTTTTTTATTTGCAAAACTTTCAAGCGCGGGCAAGATTTGAAATTTTTATACCTAACACAGGAAGTGTTTTAATATTTGGTATTCACAGTCTTATATCATAACAGTACATAAACTGTACACAAGTTGGTATTAGATAAGCTACTACAAGCAGTAAGCCTCTGCCATAATTGTATAACAACCACTGTCTAAGCAATCATAGACAGCAACGTGCCCTTCTAACCACGGTACCATCTTTCTTAGCGGAAAGTCAGGTGGTTCAGCTTGCAATGTCCTAACTAGACTGGGAACAAATTCACAAAGTGATAAATATCAACTTTATGACTGCCCCACAAAGTGGATAGTAAGAATCGAACCCAGAACCTTTGCGTCGCAGGCAGTCGCACTACCACTCAGGTCAGATAAGCTGACTTTTAAGACACTATATTTAAGGCACTATATCCACTCGAACTATATCAAACCTTTTATTGGCATTACAAAATTATGTTTGATGGACTTTATTTACAAATGTAAGCTGTTGGTTTCTCTTCTAAAGAATAAAAAGACATGACTGAATTATAATGTATGCTTGTTCGTTTTAAACCTGGAATGAAGTTTTTTGAACCCACATACAAACCAACCTGTCTTATCATGATTCGCGTCAATTTTTATGAGAAGTAAATGAACTCGATTCCAAGTTTCTTTACTTGTATTAAACGCATAATAATCTTAAAACTATTGTCAACTTCAATCAACGTTTATCAAAATATTCAAAGTAAAATTTATAAACAGAAAAATAATATAAAAGTTACCGTTTTGTCGCCATTCAAAATAGTGAAAATATGACGTCATATTTATATAATTTCATACAAAATGTAGTTTTAAAAAGGAGTTAATTTGTTCTGTCAGTCAAGTAGCCAATGGTTAATTACCCTGCAGTATTCCTTGGTGGCGAGTATCTCGTAGGAGCCGAGCGCCATTTCAGCCGGAACGCGCCCGTACTGCTGCATACTGTTTATGTACTGCGTGTACTCCATTGGCACTGAAACAATACGCAAACACACACATCAACACACGGGTCGTTGGGCGACTCGGTGTCCCACACGAGGAGGAGGATCAACAGACACAATAGTCTACCGCTGGACATGGGCCCCCTAATGCAAGTACCCACAACGCCTGCCGAGAGGAAGCTATTACAAACTGCTTTAAACTCTTGCGGTCACACATGATATTTTGAGCTTAGAGAACTTTACTCTCCAATCCCTGGATTTAACCAATCTACATACATACATACACATATCATACCTATAATCTCTTACAGGGTAAACAGCCGCAAAACACGGACATTTATGCCACGTCTGACAAACATTTGAGGCTCATTCGGAAAATCGTGTATCGCCATATAGTGACATTGTCAGCCCATCGTCTAAAATTGCAATACATAAATTCTACTCTTAGGTCTTTACGGTCGTTTACGCGGTGCATACCCCGCAAGGAATACAGGCGTGACACACGACTCGTGATAAGTCAAACATAACTAACACTAGAATATAGACTTTACAGTGGTGAACATTGATTCTTAAAAACTACTTAAAGTATTCTGATAAAATTTATTGCGACTACTGAATAATTCGTAAAACAGTACGAAAAATAATCATCGCAGTCATTCAATAAGTAGTTTTAGGAACAAATGGTGGCCAGATTTTTATTTGAATATATACATTGTTCCTACGTTACCGTATGGTATCACGCTTTGGGGCAGTGACAGAAAAATCTACAGCTATGTCTTTAGTATGCAGAAATGATTACCTTCGGTAGTGGCTTTACAGAAGGCACACTTGAAGTGTCTGCCTGCGTCGATGAACTTCATATTGGGGCACATGTAGGCCTTGCAGCGGGAGCACCGCACCGGCCCGAGCGTAGGGGACCCCGTCAGGGCTGCGAAGTCCAGCAGCGGAGGCTCCTGCTCGCCGGGCTCCACCTCCGCCATCGGGGATATCTGGTGACAACGAAATACATTTAGATGCAAGTACAGATACAAAGTTACGCGTTTACTAAATCACCTGGTTGAGCAACAACGGCCGTGAAATACGGTCGTTTTCGGCAAGTCTGACAAACATTTGAAAGGCAATTTAGATACATAAATTCACAAATTTACAGGCTGAAGGTAAGAAAAAAACAGCTAAAAATGAAGCCAATATTCCTTGCGGGGTAGGCAGAGTACAAACGGCCGTAAAAAGGGTCATTTACGCCATGTCTGACAAACATTTGAGGGTCATTCAGAAAATTGTGTATAACCGTAGTGATAGTTTGTCATCACACCTAAAACTGCAATACACATGCGACCGCTCGCGTCATGACACCCACGAGAAAGAAATGAGGTGATGCTTTTCTAATTCGGCATCATACAGCATTGAAATTACGTTTACTATTAAAGATATCTACCTCTATGTTAGAAAATACAATTGAACGATTGAAAAAAGAATATATTCAGATTTACTAACCACCGCTTGAAAATACAATTGAACAATTGAAAAAAGAATATACTCAGAAGTACTTACCACCAAGCAGAAAGGCATGGAGGTTTGCTTGAGGAGGTCCTGTGTGACCGGCACAGAGTACATCGACGATCTGATGTAGCGCGGCGAGGCGTTGCCCTTGTCGTCCACTATGAAGTCTGTGGTGACCAACGGGGGCACCAGACCCTTGTCGTTGGTCACGAACACGCCGCCGCGGTTCGCCTGGTCGTCCGCCATCACTTGGATCTGAAAACAAACGCACAGTCAGATCACATCATGTTAATCGTTTTGCCGTGTGATGCCGGCTTAGAATAGCATCACTCCATTTCTTTCCCGTGGGAGTCGTAAGAGGCGACTAAGCGACTTGAGGGTGTGTATTGCAATTTTAGGCGATGGGCTGACAAGCTGTCACTATGGCGATACACAATTTTCCGAATAACCCTCAAATATACGTCAGACGTAGTGTAAATGTCCGTTTTGCGGCCGTTTACGCTCTGCCTACCCCGCAAGGGGTATAGGCGTGATATGTGTATGTATGTATGTTATGTACGTTTCAAGTGTGAGCTATAATCAAATAGGATTGCCTGGGCGTATTTAAATTCACTTCCCTTACAATTTTCCTGCCCATATTGGCAGTGTGGACGTATCATTAGAGTGAGTCCGACCTTGTGATAAGCAGATTCTTCGAAACACAGCACATAGATAAGCGTGTGCTAGTACAACCGAGCGTTTCTTTACGGGGTTGACGAAAAAAGCCAGTAAGGAATAACGTCCAGGATAGACAGTGATTCAGATTAAGGTGAATTCAGTTTTCAAGGTCGTATGAACGGCAATAGGCGGTTGAAAACCTCTGACACCAGGGTTCATCAAGTCGCTAGACGACGCGGTGTCCCACTCGAAAAGAAGAAGATTCACACTTTGCACAAAAGCTTCTAAAACGAATACTTACAGGACTAGGCATCTGGTCAGGATCGAGCCTCTTCTGCGGCTGTTGGTACTGCTGGTTGGGGTACGAGGGTTGTTGCGCAGGGAAGGGCGCCTGTCCTGGCTGCTGGTATTGCGGCGGGTAGCCAGACGAGGGCGGCCCGTAGCCGGCTTGGTTCGGCATCGGTGGCATACCTTGTGGATTGGTAACTGAACATTATCACGATCCAGCATGTTTCAACCAAGCTAATTATTAAAAAACAGAAACCAAAGTCGTGAAAAATAAATTTCTAAGTTATATTTTTCGTTTGATAGCCACCATTTCGATTTAATGAAATTTTAATATAGCCAATGTCAATCGCACTGCTGAGACGAATCAAACGACACCGTTTGGGTTGTAGCCCATGAAAAATAATTTACTGGTCCACGTACATACATACTCTCGAAAAACATCACTCTCCTGAGGTAGTAGGGTAAAAATATGAAAATCTATAATAGGAGTAAAAATGTATATGGTATTAAGTCCTTATAAATAACTTACCTGGGAATCCGGGCTGTCCAGGCTGCCCAGGCTGTTTCTGGAAGCCAGGCTGCTGCTGGACCGGGCTACCAGGGAACTGGTTCTGCTGCAGAGGCGGCGGCATGTGCGGTAGGCCGGGCATCGACTGGTTGTAGGCTTGTGACGTCGGCGGCATCTGACCGGGGTGCGGGGGCATGCCAGGTTGTTGCATCGGAGGCTGACCAGGCATCTGTCCGGGTTGTGGAGGCATTCCTGGTTGTGGCGGCATGCCTCTTTGCTGATTCATTCCCGGTTGAGGCATTTGTTGAGGGGACATGCCTGGTTGTGGCGGCATACCAGGTTGACCTGGCATTTGACCAGGTTGCGGAGGCATACCAGGTTGACTTGGCATTTGACCAGGTTGCGGAGGCATACCAGGCATTTGACTGGGCTGCGGTGGCATACCAGGCTGACCAGGCATTTGACCTTGTTTCGGAGGCATACCAGGTTGACCAGGTTGTGGAGGCATACCAGGTTGACCGGGCATTTGTCCAGGTTGACCGGGCATTTGACCTAGTTTTGGAGGCATTCCGGGTTGCTGATTCATGCCTGGCTGTGGAGGCATGCCAGGTTGCGGGGGCATGCTAGGTTGCTGATTCATTCCTGGCTGTGGAGGTATGCCAGGTTGCTGGTTCATGCCTGGCTGAGGTGGCATGCCAGGTTGCTGGTTCATGCCTGGCTGTGGAGGCATGCCAGGTTGCTGGTTCATGCCTGGTTGTTGGGGAGGCATACGAGGCTGCGGCGGCGTTTCTTGTCCAGGCATCTGTTGCGTTTGAAAACTTGGTGGTCCAGAGTTCGTAGCCGGTGCTTGGCTCGGGAACTGCGATCCTGGGGTCGAAGATTGTGGAGGTTTTTGCTGTTGAGGGAACTGAGGTGCTCCACTAACGGGAGGGCGGCCAGTTCCTTGACCTTGAGGAAAGTTAGGAGGGTAGTTTGATGGCGGCATCCCTGGCTGCTGCTGTTGAGGTATTCCTGGTTGACTAGGCATTCCTTGCTGAGAAGGCATCCCAAGTTTTGGAGACATGCCTGGCTGACCAGACACTTGTGGAGGGAGCTGCTGTGGTTGAGAATTTGGCCGGAACTGTCCTTGATTTGGACTCGCTTGTGGAAGCTTTTGTTGCTGAGGGAATTGAGGAGCTCCACTGACTGGAGATCTTCCGGGAGCTAACTGGCCTGGGCCAAAATTGGACGGGGGGAAGTTGGTCGGCTGTTGGCCGGGCGGTAGCTGCGCTGATGGTATCGCGGGGAAGCCTTGAGAACTATTTAGATTCATATTCTGCATTTTTTGCGACATATCTGTAGGGTCAAACGGCTTCTGTCCATTTGGCGATACTTGGCTATAGATATTCGCATTCTGAACACCATTAAAGTCTTGTGATGTAGGAGGGTAGAGTGGGTTGCTCGGTGCATTATTATTTTGACCTGGAGGTGGATATTGTGGATTCATCATCTTGTATTATGATGATGGACCTGCAAGAAGGACAAAGTCTTGAATTGTATTACAATACTCAACAACACAGATAAAAATAGAAATAAAACAGAAATACGATAAATTATGTGTAAGTATATAAACCAATTTTACCAGATTCAAGTTGTGTTAACTTGCTGTGCAAAGAGCTCGAAACCTTGGAATTGTAAAAATTCAATAATAAACACAATTTTTAATCCGTCAAAATTGATTTATAGCGATGAGTAATAGTTGTGCAAAATTGCGTAATTTAATTTTGACCGTTTTGACCTCAGTAATTGTGTATGAGTCTGCAGTGGATAGTGGATTACTTTTAATCCAAAAAGACTTCGTGGCTTAATTTATATTGAACTATGACATCACTGTGTACATTAGCTTGTTACTTATAGCTATTACTTAATGACGCTCAACATGAAATCATGGTTTAGCAATGATAGCTAATTGAACTAAAACATTCGCTCTTAGCAATAAAGCCGCCTTTTGCTCACATTAGCTTAAGATAGATAAGTTTATGTTATATGTGTATGTAATGAAGTGCTTTATTACACCGCATAGTGCCAGCGTAAAATAGCAGCACTCTATTCCTAGCCATGGTTGTTGTAAAAGGCGACTAAGGGTAAAACCATTGAATGAATGGGCAGCAGCATTCCTTGTGAATGCAAAATCTTGTATTACAATAGTGAATCTGCCTGTCAAGTTTTGTCACTATGGCAAACACACCATAATAGGGGAAGGAGTGAACTGTTGTAGCTGTTGATGAGGATGTTAATGATAAGTGATCTTATACTCATGTTCATAACCAAAACATTAAATGTTCACTTTTTAAATGTAGATGAGGTAGTTCGAAATTGAAATTGAAATTCTTTATTCATTGTAGGATAGTATTATCACTAATTGACGCCATTATCCGTCATCGTAAAAAAAAGAAATGTGTATTACACAATTTTCTTTTTTTAATAACAATTTTGTAATGTCCAAATAGAGAACCAGCTCGGACGGAATAAAAAAATAAAAATAACGGCACTGCCTCAGTGCTGGCCAGATTAATCACACACACGGCATGTAACTTAGTATAGATTAACTCAATTCATTTTATCGAATCATATATTTAAATCATAATCATAATCGAAATTCAAATCATATTCAAATTCATGATTAAATACACCTCCATTGACTAATACATGATGAAACTTAAAAATTTAAAGTATTTAGGTAGACTAAGCAGTAAGCACCGAGAAATTAACAACTCCTACAGAATAATCACTCTTTAACAAAATACCATGTTAAGTATGGCACTGAGAAGCTTGCATACATGATTGAAAATTGATTGTGTCTGGGACTCGCAGTGCAATTTAAGTAAAAATAAGTTGCAGCAGGCATGCAATAACCCTGCTGCATTACTTGCTCTGGAAAAAACTAAGAAAGTGAAACCCTTATGCTTTAAATCTTGTTTGATCTTGTTTTTGAGTTTATATTTTTATTTTTATGATGTTTGTAATGTTTTTTTGCAGTCTGTACTCAGATAATAAAACAAAGGAAAAGCGGGAGCTCCTGGCACAGGCTGTCTCTCTGCATAAACGGAAATTCCAGCAACATATTGTTATTGACACATTATTGTTAAAGAAATAATAAACTTTATTATTTATTATTAGAACAGGATCAACCGTAAAAAAAACGTATTTGTATGTAATTTGATAAAAATATGTACAAGAAATCAGATTAAAATTAGTAAAGTATTTATTTTCAAAGTAATTTAATTGCAATCTGAATAATATATCGCGTTAATCGCTGCTTAAAAAAAATAACCCTTGGTGTGGCATTGACAAATTAAAGCACTATAGGGCATGTGGCACCACTCCCGATGAATGGATAATCCGATGCAAATGAGACAGACAACATTTTGTTGACTTCACTCATTTGGCAGAAGTTATTTGGAGTCTTTAAAAACCAAGCTATTCTTCTTCCTCAGGTTGGGATGTCTGTGGAGCTTGCAAAACCAAGCTCACTTTTGATTAAAACTATAAAATGAATTTATCCATAACTGGTATATTTTTTTAAACAAACCCATCACTTTCTCTAGGAAAATACTGTATACAAATGTAAATAGAATTGAAATTTTTGTTTAATTATACTTTAAAATTAATGATTATAAACAGTTTAGTAATCAAATATAATAAAAACACATTATCAACATGTTCTAATTCAGCAATTAATTATATTTTACTAGCATAATGCTTGGAAATTCTCATGGACCAACTTAACTGCAGAGGTGCAGGAGTGAAAGTGTTTTGTTTTGTATCAATGGTTTGTTGACAGTCGCTGTGACGAGGTATAGAGCATGTCAGATATTAATTGCTTTTTGGCACACCTATGTTTACTTTTGAAGCAACCAGTTTTTCAGTAGAAGGAAGTTTTTATCCTTCCTGCCATTTAACAAACTTCTGCGCATGGGAGTTTGCCACATACATAAATGTTTGTTAAATGGCGGCTGCCAGGTTAGGCTTGGATATGTATGTCATACCCGATTTGGTTTGCCACACTAGGGGTTAATTTAAATAAACTAAGAATCTAGAAATACAAAATAAAGTTAAAAATATTGTTACTTTTCTTTAACACCATATACATATATATTTTGTGGTTTGCTTGTTGTTCAACATAGGCCTTGTCTAACATGAGTGTAACAGCATGTTAAATGTGCAATCAATGCATTCTTATCTTATTTTATAACATATTAATACTGTGTGATGCCGGCCTAGAATAGCATCACCCCATTTCTTTCCAGTGGGAGGCATAAGAGGCGACTAAGGGACTCGAGGGTGTGTATTGCAATTTTAGGCGATGGGCTGACAACCTGTCACTATGGTGATACACAATTTTCCGAATGACCCTCAAATATATGTCAGACGTTGCTTAAATGTCAATGTTAAAAGGAAGATTTTTTGTTTAATATAAAAGTGCACAAATTAACAATGGAAATAAGTTTATAATGAAATCAGTATGTCTAACATGTGTGCCACGACATAATTTGTCATCTCATGCGCGCTGGTCTTCAGGATGAATAAAGTGCATAAATTATTTACAGTCAAGTGAGCCACAAACAATTTAATGCAGTGACAAAACTTTATTATGGCATGCATGTAAGCCCGGCTGGAGGGGCAAGGCCAGGAACACAACCTGAGACCCGTTGTCATAAGGGTTACAACAGTAGTGTCCACCACATAGTCAAAAGCAGACAGAAAGAGACCTGATTAAAAAGCTGTTTAAACATTTTCATACGTAGCTAAATAGGAATGTATTCAACAAAGTTACAATTCAATTATTTATAATATAATACATAGTTTTATCTCACTGTTATGGCAGGAAAGAAGTTGGTCATCACCTTGATAAGAAATGTACCAGTTTATTTAATAACACAATTTTTTTGTGCATTAGTGTAGCTTCTTAGGTGCAATGTGATTGATTCTTGTAATTTTTTACGTAAATAGGTCAAATGAAAGGATGAAACGAACTAGGTTCAGCAAAAACTGCAGTCATTTAGCCATGGAGATGTGTTCAATTGGTGACCCAAATTTTAACTCTTCACTATGAATATAATGACAGGAACGTACTCTAATGCTAAAATATTGTGATAACGGTTAGATAACATCGAAAAAGCTAAAAAAACAGGCAAATTCGTTACAAAATTACTAGCAAGAAAATGTGACAGCTGCCGTCTTATTTTCGAAACCGGATTTCTCATCGACAAAAACTACTGGTGCCATGAAAACTGCGTCGGGTAGGAAGTAAGATAATTGGCTTCAATAACTTACGGCTTTTGTAAGGATTCCTGACGAATTGTTTCAGTAAATTAGAGTAAACAAGACACAAACCACATACACTGTCGCGGCCACGTATTCTGCGAGTGTTGTCACAAAGAATCCGCTTATGTGGAACTTTTATTTTTTTATACTTTTTGCGTAAGACGGAACGTATAAAAATACTTTAAATAGAAATATATAACGAAATCCGAGCAATAAAATTACCCAAACTATTTTTTTGTATAAAATATTGTAAAAGCTTGAATTTGTTTTGATTTAAAAAATTTAAATACTATTTTGTAATGTGAATAATTTTACACTCCAAGGTGGAATGGAACGTTATTTAATTCATATGGCAACGTGATGCAAGAACTGTCATTCGAGTTAAATACAATGAAATTTCAACCTTATTGCCATCAACGGTAGGCCTGTTTTTGTTACGTAACAAATTTTAATTGAATAGGAAGACCACAAGTATTGATTAATTAGGATATTTTTGGACATTTTGGTTAATATGAGCTGAAATTGTTGACAGAGAGAAAGAGAGACATAGTAAGTCAAAAATTACGCTTCATTCGTAGAAAACTTAATTTACTTTTTAAAACATTTTTAAACAATTAAGGCATTAATTATGTGGAAGTACACAGTGCAAATTTTTGTAGGTTTAGTTTTACTTGTGAAACTGAATGAACAATGTTAATTAAAATTTTATCGCTAAAAAAAAAGAATTGAATGCCCCATACATAGTAAAATATTTTTGTATGGGAAAGCCAAATTTTTATTTTCGTATATGGATCTATGTTTCGTGGGGAAATTTGTTTAGTTTTACTAGAAGTCACCCTTAAAATATATGCAGTGAATTTATTAGCACATTATACCTATATACCGAAAAAATATAGTACTTATACATTTGGAAACTTCATTTTTAACCGCTCCGTAAATAATTAATGTTTACGCTCTAGCTCTTCCAGTACAATTTAATCAGTACATGGGGTTGAGCTTGAGGCTCACTCAAAGCAGAGTTCTAAAGGTTTTGTCTGCCCAGGCTTTGAGCATGTTGGGCACCCTTGCCTGCACGACCCAGATATTGAGCATGCGCGCTGAGGGTGTTCTAGTAACGTCCATTCTAAAATGCCGAATATCGATGTTCCCATGAATTTTGACTTATCAAATTTACTGTATGAACATTATAATAACTAAAAATCAAATTACCACTCAAATTTCACCTAGATCTTCTCAGTACATGGCCTTCAGAGACACAATTCTTAACTTTTATTCCTTGTTTAGCCGTAGTTTAGTTGTATCGATAGCACTTACCCCACACTAGACCTCGCTGACTTCTATCGATTCGCACCAACGAAAGCCTAATTTCGCTTGTTTGCTCATTCTAACTGACCAGGCGCCACCCTGAGGTAGTCGCCGATAACCGCGTTTCATTTGAAGCCATTTTGATCCTAAAAATAAGGCAATAACGTTCTTTTTCAATGTTTTATTTTCAGAATGTTAGGATATTTGGACGCTGAGAGAAAACTTTTATATTGAATTTTCAGTGTACAGCTTTGCGACTTGTTAACGGGTACGTAGAGCAGAAAGACTCAACTAATAGTGAAGTGCATTTTCAACCTCAGTCGAGCTTAAGCACCTGAAACGCCTGGCTGGAGAGCTCAAAGTATTGTTAAAATAATTTCGCTAGTTATTTAACGGATTATCACGAATGCAAACTCATTCATTTTGACAAAATATGTTTGAAGATAAAAGTAGTGGAAATGTAGAGACCTTAGTAAATTGTTCTGAAAATAGCACATGGCATCAATAGTTGATCCTTGAAAAATCTACTTAAACATTTTCAGGTAAGTAGAAAATAAATGTGTGATAAATCTAGTGTTGAGATCCATATAACGTACGTAATTGACTTTTAAATAAATTTTTGGGCCTATTTGAGTAGCACCACCCCATTTCTTCCCGGGGCTCCCGGGGGTGTCGTTGTAGAAAATGGAGGTAAGAACTGGGGACATATTTATCTTATGGGCAAGGCAATAGATGGCAAGGTGCCAGGGTAAGAAGTATTCTCCAAGCATCAAAATAAGTCAGAAAAATACAACAAAGCGGCCTTCTTGCCATTGTAGCAATCTATTCCAGGCAACCTTTGGGTGATAGGAAAGTGCGTTTAGATAAGGGGGATAGTGCATGAAATATACTTACATAAACTACATATTATAAAATATTGTATACATTAATACATAGATAAGATACCTATGTATAATATAATAAACAAATGAATTGACTTAAATAGACTAATAAATATATATCGTGACAAGTTAGTGCCATTAAAATGTCTCCGCTTAGAGTCCGCGTTCTACGTACCCTATGCCCTATCCATCTGAGCTGGCCCTTCTACTTTTCACAAATTAGCAAATCCTATTTGGTGCCCGCACTACCTTAGTCTTCAACTCAGTGTCACCACTAGTAGTAACAACCAACAGCCGTATCAGACGAAAATTTAAAATCTTCCATGTGAATACAATAATATTGCATTATGATCTGATAAAATAGCTGACTATGATATTCGAGTTGACTCGAACAACTTTTTTTTAAATATTCATTCAATATAGTTGTTTTTTCATCCTCCTGCCCTAGATAAGCCAAGGATGTTCGGGTCACTACTTGCCATGCTGCTGTCCCTAGCGGCAACGAGCTTTGCTGGTCCTCAGAAGCCCAACCTGGACGCAATTCTTAACCGAAGAACCGACGTCTACATTGCTGGTTTCTTTCCGTTCGGAAAAGGCGTTGAGAATTCGAACACTGGTAAGTTATGATGATGAAGACTATTTTTAAATTTATTTTAACTAGACTAAAAAACTTGAATAGAAAAAGGTTGAAGATGGATTGAACACCTCATAAAACTAAAGATAATGGTGGCCACAGTTTAAGATAAATCAGGACATTTATATATTTTTTCGCTGATGAATAAAAAATAAAATCATATTTAGCTTTTCAGTCACAATCAAATATAGCAGTTATGGAAAATTTACCAAGTTTCAATAAATAAATGTAGTTAGATAGGTATATACATACATAAATACAAATTTCATGCCTATAATCCTTTGCGGGGTAGGCAGAGTGTAAACGGCTGCAAAAAACGGATATTTACGCCACGTCTGACAAACATTTAAGGGTTATTCGGAAAACTGTGTATCGCCATAGTGACAGGTTGTCAGCCCATCGCCTGAAATTGCAATACACACCCTCGAGTCCCTTCGTCACCTCGTATGACTCCCACGGGAAAGAAATAAGGTGATGATATTCTAAGCCGGCATCACACGGCATTATACAGGTTCATTTTCATTAATAATAATAATATTTTTTATTGCACACAAAAATAACATCGACAAAATAAAATTAAACAAAGACAAATCACAGTACAATAAGGCTTCCTTAATGCTAAAGCAGCATTCTCTTCCAGGCAACCTTTGGGTGATATGGAAAGTGCAAACATATAGCGCATTACACATTGTCAATGTTCCTGGTACTGGTCCCCAAACAAGGGTACAGTTTCTTCCAATCCACTCGCAACAATAGTTAACACCGTAACACCCCACAAGGAAATAGGCGTGATTTATGTTTGTTTGTACATATGTATGTAACACTAGTAGTGATTGAAAATAAATAAATTATAAATAAATAAATATCCTGGAAATTTCACACAGCGCAATCAAGGCCCAAACAATTGTACTATGGGAACTAAATAGTAATATTACTTAAATATTTTTTTGTAAATAAATACGTACAGGGTATAAGGGACAGCCCTCCGAATACTGATAGGGTACATTCAGGCCATTGAACTGAACAACTTCCCATAAACCAATATTTCAGGAAACTTCAATGCAGTCAGCTGATTGTGATTTTGTATGGGAGGTAGTTTTTTTGTCGTTTCCTGACATATGTTTCTAGAGGAAAGTTTTTCATTTTCATGGTCTGGCCACCCTATCAGTATTCGGAGGGCTGTCCCTTACACCTAGGTAAAACACAATTCTCTCAATTAATTAACATTTGATTGAAGGGCGAGGTGTGATGCCGAGTGTGAAGCTGGCTCTGGACCACGTCAACGAGCACGACGCCGTGCTGCGCAACTATCGACTGCACATGTGGTGGAACGACACTGAGGTTCGTATGTGCGGATAAGTTCAAAGCCGAAAAGGTAACATTTGGGAATATTCCCAGTACCTTTCCCGGGCACGAGGAATATTCCCCGGAAACATTACAACACTTTAAAAAAATAATACAAAATTTTCTAATGTAACATTTTGGTGATAAATCAACATTAATTATATTTTGTTAGCCAATTTAAGTGTTTTTTTAAGTATAATATGTGGGTAGATATAACAAAATCGAATATTATGGTGAATATTCGACAGATTGTGGCAAAACATGATTATGTTAGGTATTTTGTAAAAAAATGTATTTGGCGATTAGGGAGGGATTACCATTTCGTAATTCGTTAGTCATATGCAGGCATGTTTTTCTGTAGGTGGCATTTTGACAAGTAAACGATACATAGGCACAAAGTAAGTATTGGCAGCGGCGCGCATAGGAGTTTGCTTTGGTTAGTGATTAAAGTAAGTATACCACTTTGCCCAAGAGACTAAGGTCGAAATGTTGAAAATAAAATAATAAATTATTGGGGAATATTCCCAATTTTCTAGGAAACCTAAAGATTTACTATTTCCAAGGGAATGTTCCATGTAAATTACCAAAGAAAGGCACATTGCTTTCTGTGCATGATTTTTCCCGTTTACCTTTTATAATGTAATTTTTATAGTCAGTACGAAAAAAATACAGAGATTTTGCTCATAATTATGAAAAAAAATAGTAAGAGAACATCTAAGGCGCAAAAAATTTCATCTATTCAACATTCCAAATTGTCATCCAAACCGAAGAGTCATCCTGCAGAATTTGTTGCGCTCATCGTCAGTACTGATTATCATAATGTTAAAATTAATGTAACTTCCTTTAAAATGACAATTTAATTTAAGCCTTTCAGAGATTTCTTGACTTTGTATTTCCTGTATTATTTTTACGAAATTAGTTATTCACTGATTTTTAATTTAAGTTTTATTCTACGTCGCGAATCCGAGTCCTAGCCTTGCGTTCTCTTCAGCGAAAATGCGAAAAGAACGCAAGGCGGTTATCTGGCAACACCCAAATGTCAAAAAGTTTACATTCACATTAGTGGAATTTCCAAACAATTATTTCAAAACATTTTTGTAATTTTGAAGCTTACTCACAGATCTCTTTTAATATATGAGCTTACAATAAATGTGTTTGTGTTTTAAAATGAGTTGGTGCTGTATTTTGGCCGTCGTTAGTTCCTACGCGCAGAAATATGAAATTGTTTCATTGCACATGTAAGTAAAACATTTTTTGGCTTTTTAGGGGATACCTTAATGTCTTTTTAATTGTTGCTGTTTATTTGAAAATAAAGTAAAAACGGGTGCTTCATTGCTTTTATTTTGGACACTGCTTTTGTGATTTTTTTTATATAAACTGAAACACAATAAAACCAATACTTTCTAACTTTTCACCAGTTTCAGTTGAGCTTTTAACCCACTCTTGGCTATAATATTAGTCATATTAAATAGAATTTCAATCCTTTAAATAGCTACTTTTGAAAATACATGGAAAACATTTTTTGATGTGCTTTTGAAACACACTTAAATATGTTTTGAAAAGCTGTCTTTAAATTACACTAGGTGGTATTGTAAAAGATTTCGTATTTTATTTTTTACAGGTTGGCCTCGGGGAAAAAGCAACCAAGCTATAAACTACATAAATTGATAAGTTGGTTGCATATTATGGGAACTAACGTGTGCATTATGTTTTGCAACCTTCGGCTGAACTCTTTCATTTCATATAATCAATTTTCTATTTTGGAATTGTTTTGTTGTGAATAAAGGTATCTGTGATGTAAAAATGGAAAATATATAGAACATAGGTCAGAACTTATCTACTTAAATGTACCGCCATGTCATAACAAAATAATTAGACATGCATTTAAAGACTGTTTAACTTTTTTTTCTAATAACACCATAAAAATATTTCTAGTTAAACATTCAAATATATAAGAACCATACAATAATTGCCTGTTTTAAATAGATAAAAATAAAAGGACTACTAAGCTGTTTTTTCTTCCTGGAATTGCTGCTTGTATTTTCCAACATAAAGTTTTAGCACTATAAGTTACTCTATAATGGTAAAAAAAACTGTCAGTAAATCTTTAGTGGTTTGTTTGTTTTCAACATTTTCATAGTATATATTCTTATGCCACATTCACACAATGCATGTATGGACAGGGAAATAGTAAGAGAAGTACGAGTATGTTTGCTAGCATGCCGCGGCCACTTCTGGTGCTCCCGCTAGTTTCGGCTTTTCGTGCGGGAGCCAAACGAACGGCAGCACGAGCACGAGTGAAATGTATTGCTATGTCGCCCCGTTGTATTGCTGCGAGAAGAGTAAGACGACAGTGTGTGAAAACTTACTCGCGTGCTGTAAGTATTTCCGGCAATATTCGCGGCAGCGGCTGTACCAGGCGCATTGTGTGAACGTAGCATTAAAACAGTATTCAAGTTCTGTAGGACCCTGTAGTAGGCCAACAAAAGTAACTAGCAGAACTTTGAATTATTTCTTTAAGGCGAGTGAAACCGTCAACGACCTCGACAGTGGCGCCACTTCACAATAAAAATATTTTCTCTTTATATAATACAAACAATCTATCAGAATGTCCGTTGCTCTAGTTTTTAGTATTATGCTTAGTAAAATTAGAACCTCCAAACTCAATGAAATATTCTCTGTAATTTAAGTTATGGCAATTAATACCAAAAGTGGCCGTTTTAGGTACTTGAACAAACTTGAGCAACCGACAGTCTGATATATTGTTTGTATAAAGAGTTTTATTTGTGAAATGGCGCAAGTTCGAAGCCGTTCACGACTACACACGCCAAAAAAAAGGAATCAAGTTCTAAAAAATTAACTAGCAGAAGTTCGAATTCTTTCTCCTTGAAATATTTTAGCGCGCTTTATCCTCGCATCTAATACTGTATGTGCATGTGCAGTGCAATGCAGCTGTGGGCGTGAAGTCGTTTTTCGACATGATGCACAGTGGTCCTCACAAGCTGATGTTGTTCGGAGCAGCCTGCACCCACGTCACCGACCCCATCGCCAAGGCGTCCAAACATTGGCATCTCACACAAGTAAGTCATCCTTCTTTTTTTCGTGTGGGACACCGAGCCGTCCAACAACCTGATGAACCCTGGTGTTTTTCAACCGCCTACTACTAGTAGAAGGCCTCTGACATGGTTGTGTTACGACCGCCGTCTAAGTAATCATAGGACCCGATGAACCCTGGTGTCAGTTTTTCAACGGCCTACTACTAGTAGTAGGCCTCTGAAATGGTTGTGTTACGACCGCCGTCTTAAGTAATCAATATAGACAGCAACCGGGACCGACGGCTAAACGTGCCCTCGGAACCATTTATTTTCGGACAATCAGGTGGTTCACCCTGCAATGTCCTAACCAGAACGGGAACAAATTCACAAAGTGATAAATATCAACTTTGTGAGTGACCCACCGAGAATCGAACCCGGAACCTTTGCGTCGCAGGCAGTCGCACTACCACTGCGCCACATCGGCTGTCGGTGGTTTGAAATTAATACATCTCTCTGATGAAAATCATCTCTCTTAAATTGCCATTTACGCCACGTGTGATAAATATTTGATAGTCATTCGGAAAATTGTGTATCACCATAGTGACAGGTTGTTGTGTTAACTGAAATGAAAACCACTAATGCATTCCACCGATCATAATTGCAAAATGCTAAAGTAGCAAATCATCAGAAAAGCATAATGTCAAAAACCACAAACATTAAAGCCTTGATCACACGTAGCGAGTACAGTGGGTAAGTCATTGCACTCACCCTTTACGCGCTCTAGTTTTTATACAAACACTCGGCTCCTCTTAAACGACTGTGGTGCAATTTCTTTCTTACATGCTAGTTAAATAACTTCTGATTTCTAAAGGATATTGATATTTTTTATAATCTTTTATACCTACCTTTTTACCGCGCGACGATCTCAGGGAGGAGGCAATGGCTGAACATCAGCGCTGAAGAGACAGTGGTCTTGCCAGCGAATGCTGAGCCATTTCCTTTTGCTTATTTTATGTTAAGTACCTCTCTTAAAAGGTAATTCAATACACATACATACACATATCACGCATATAATCATCCCTCGCGGGGTAGGAAGAGCTTTTGCGGCCGTAAAACGGATATTAACACCACGTCTGACAAAAGTTTGAGGGTCAATCAGATAACTGTGTAGCACTATAGTGACAGGTTGTCAGCCTATCGCCTAAAATAGCAATACTCACCCTCGAGTCCCTTAGTCCCCTCTTAGACTCCCACGGGAAAGAAATGGGGTGATGCTATTCTAGGCCGACATCATACGGCATTCGGTAATATAATTGTAGAAGTTAATTTTTTTCATGTTTACTCACTGTCCACTGTACTCGCTGCGTGTGATTAAGGCTTAAGTATCACGTGTTTGCAACATTTTACCCGTCTTCTTTGTCTGAGTGTTCCGTTGTTCCCCAACAGCTGTCGTACGCCGACACGCACCCGATGTTCACACGCGACGCGTTCCCCAACTTCTTCCGCATCGTGCCCTCCGAGAACGCGTTCAACGTGCCCCGCATCCGGCTGCTGCAGCACTTCAATTGGACGCGCGTCGGCACCATCTACCAGAACGAGCCGCGCTACGCCCTGGTAAGACGAGCGCCGTATTCATTGTACACGGAGTAACGGGGGTATAACAAGCCGGAAGGAGGTCAAGCTACCTACTCATGAAACATAAGGCGAAATACAAAAATGAAATTGGTACTCCCATACAAAATTTACGATCGGCTGTTTAATTTACTATGGGAGGGACAATTTTTTTTTAATATTTCGAGCTATGTTGCAGTTTAACAGGGGTAAAACAAGCCGAAAGGAGGTAAAGCTAGTAATGAAACTAAACAATTTTCCCCATGAAATATAAGGCGAAATACAAAAAATGAAATTGGAACTCCCATACATAATTGACGATCGGCTGTTTAATTAATATGGGAGGGCCATTTTTTTCATATTTGGACCTTTGTATCATGGGTCATGGGGAAAGTGATTCAGTTTAATGAGTACCTTGAACTGTTATCGGCTTGTTACACCCTTTTTGTTACTCCTTGTATAGGCAAGTGGGGACCGTGCTCTAGGGCATTGGGTCTCAAGAGGCGGAGGCAGTCATTTTTATATTTCAATGGTGCTTGCATCTCACTTATTATGTACAGTGAAATGCTAAACTCGCTTCGCTTACAATACGTATTGAGATGATTTAGCAGCGCTTACAATGCGCATATTCATCACTTATTTTAACGTGAAACAACGAGCTCGCTTTGCTCGCTATATATGTAATGTAAGGTGTTGGTGTAGGGTAGTGCGGTGTGCCCCGTGCAAATACAGGGTATATTTACTATTACTAGTGACCGATAGCGAAAATATTAGACGGGCTGGTGATAAGGAACACCTTTTCTGAAGGAACATGGGTCGAAATATGAATAAATAAAAAATATTTTTTTATATTTCGACCTATGTTACTTGGTGAAAGTTGTTCCTTATCACCAGCCCGTCCTCTGTTCTCATTATCGGTCACTTGTAAAATTTTAACGTAAAACGACGAGCTAGTTTTGCTCGTAGGGAATTGTATAGTGTTGGTGTAGGGCAATGTAGCATCTACGCAAATGTTCAAGCTACTTAGCAGTTTCCATGGACATGTCCTGCCAAATTTCAGTACAACTTCCCATACACTTACCCATAGCTGGGCATTAACTCGTTAATCCGTTAATCGTTAATTAACGAAGTTAACATTTTGATTAACGAATTAACTTTTAAAAATGTTAACGGACACGTTAACTTCCGTTAAATATGCAGAAGTCCTTAAAGGGCGGGGCAGACCGGCTCCGTATCCGTTCCGTATCCAGCTCTCGTCCGTAGTCACGCACGAACTTATGACGTTGTAATGTATGGGACTGTATGAGATACGGCACACCGCTTGCGTGCAGCACGGAACGGATACGCAACGGATACGCAACGCAAGCGGTGTGCCGTATCTCATACAGTCCCATACATTACAACGTCATAAGTTCGTGCATGACAACGGACGAGAGCTGGATACGGAACGGATACGGAGCCGGTGTGCCCCGCCCTTTAATCGTTAATCTAATGCTTACTATTTACCGCACGGAACCGCCGCGGCGCGGCGCGAAAAACAGGTTCAGACAAGTATGAAACAAAAACGAATGACAAGTGCCGGGCGGCGCGGCGCGTGGCAGTGCGTGAAACAAAACTATAGTACCGCCGCCGAGAGAAGTTGGTTTTGACAGCTGTCATCTCCATACTAAAAGAGATGTCAACAAAGGAAAATGGACCCTCTGTCATAGTATTATCACGAATCTGACAGCTGTCAAATACGACTTCTCTCGGCGGCGGTACTTTAGATATATTTGGCCGGCACGTGCGAGTGAGAAAACTGCTAAGATATTTTTCATTTCATTACTTAGCGCCAGTGGTTAGAGTGACGAATGTTTTGTTTGTTGTTATTATAAATTACTCTCAGTGATCATTTGCGAGTTGAATTAAAACCATATCATGGAAGACATGGAATCGGATTCTAGCGGTCCTGGTAAGAATCCATGGCCACATTTGACGGAGTATGTGGAATTTGTATCCAAATCGGGCCAGCAAATACTTTTTGCGTGTAAGCGATGCTTGCCAAAAGACACCAAAACATAAGTTCATGTATCAAGCCTGAATAATTTGAACAACATGTAAGAAGGGTATAAGAGTTTATAAGTTCACTAACGCAACGATATAAAAATGCAATTTTACACATATAACGGATTAACGATTAACGTTAACTTGCGTTAATTCTTCCGAAACGTAACGCTTTAACGTTTAACGAAGCTAACTTTTTTTTGTAGCGGATTAACGAAGTTAACAATTTGATTAACGGTGCCCAGCTATGCACTTACCTACTAATGTTATGTATTTTTCTTGCAGGCCCACAACCGCCTAGTAGCTGACCTGGATGCCAACGGATTTGAGATTGATGAGACGCAGAGCTTCGCCACAGAAGTGAGGACCGCACTCACCAAACTCAAGGAGAAAGATATCCGCATTATTCTGGGGAATTTCAACGAGACTTGGGCGGTGCGGATCTTCTGTGAAGCTTACAAGTAAGTTTATTCATCATCATTGGCCTCACACGTCTGTGACAGACGATTTAATCAGTGTCTGAGGCAAGACTTTTCATGGCTGTATAAGCCGATACGGGAGCGGCATAATTTTCCGCACGCTCTACAAGTGAAGGTGGAATTTGAGACTGGCACATGCATGTTTAGATGACGTTTTTGCCTTTTGTTACCATTGCTGTTTGTGCCTTACAAGAGACCAGACTCCCTGACGAGGATTCCTTGCGTGAGACACATAAGTTAATATTTACACTGTTATAATGAAAGATGTTTTATTTTGTTTGTTATTATATAGGGTGTAACTTTACAAGTGAACGATTGCGAAATCTCAAGACGGGCTGGTGATAAGGAAAAACTTTCTTCAAGGATCATAGATCGAAATATGACAAAAATATTTTCATGTTGCCTATTTTGTTTAGGAGGTCCAATATTCTTCCGTATTTCGTCCTATGTTCCTTGGAGAAAGTTGTTCCTTATCACCAGGCCGTACTCAGTTATTGGTATCGGTCACTAGTAATATTACACTCATATTGAAGAAATAGTAGCTTGCTGCGTTCCGTCAGTGTGTGGGAGTGCCAGTGCCTTAACAGGCTTCTTCTGGGTGAGCTCGCTCCATCTTAGACTCTGTCTCTGTCCTATGACCTAGACTAGAGTCAAGAGCATACCCATCACTAATAAAAAAAAAAAAAAATAGTTTAACAACATCAACAGTTCACAAGAGTTCATCTGCCGGCCAAAGTCCTATAGGGTAATTTGGTATACCGACCGCGCTTGGCAGGCGAATTTTGGAGTGCACTGCTGGGCGTTGCTTTAACTGTCCGTTCCCCGGATTTTAACCTTAGTCGCTTTTTACCCACAAAGGTACAAAGCTGTCTCCTCACGGCCATGAAATAATAACTCGATGTAATCAAGTAATTTTGACTGTGAGACCCATTGCACCAGGCTAAAGAGGTTTTGCCTCGGGGAACAATTAGCTCCGACATTATGTGAATTACACAATCGATAGACTCCATAATACTGTGCCAATTTCAAAATAGATACCGTTCGATATTAGCATTTGGCATGAGTAACATTGACAACTTTTTACCGTGGCAACAGAGGGAGACACTACTATATGGAAGGGTTTATGGCAGTTGTAGGTCTGTGAGAGTGGGGGGCAGGTTGGTAGTTTAGAGGTACTTTTAACCACGAGAAAACATCATTATGCTGCGTTCACACACACGTGTTATGTGCAGGGAAATAGTAAGGGAAGTGGGCAGCGCGAGCATGTATACAGGTTACTCGCGCTGCTACCCGTCATGCCGCTGCCACTTCTCTTGCGCCCGCGATTTTAGTGCGCGAGTCAAAGGAACGGCAACACGAGCGTGAGTGGCTATCTCGCTCACTCGTATTGCTGCGAGAAGAGTATGACGGCAGTGTGTGAACACTCACTCGCGTTGATACTTCCGCGGAAGTATTTCGAGCATTACAACCACGGGAAAACGGGTAGCAGTGGGTAAAGAGTCCTCTAATTCGGTATTATAACAAAAGTTTATTAATTTCTAGGCTGGAGATGTATGGACGAGCCTACACCTGGCTGCTACTAGGCACGTTTAGCAGCAAATGGTGGCTGCGGCGAGCGCCATGCTCCAAGCGAGATCTCACCACAGCTTTAGACACCGCCATCTTGACTGATCTACTGCCGCTATCGACCACTGGCGAAACTACCGTTTCTGGGATTGTAAGTATTCATGGCGAGCCTGTTTCTGAGCAGGATTTTGGGTGGATTTTTCTGTTTAGAATGTCCGGTTAATAACTCGCTTTGAAAATCTTGACTTTAAGGGCGGGGCACACCGGCTCCGTATCCGTTCCGTATCCAGCTCTCGTCCGTAGTCACGCACGAACTTGTGACGTTGTAATGTATGGGACTGTATGAGATACGGCACACCGGTTGCGTTGCGTATCCGTTCCGTGCTGCACGGTGTGCGGTGTGCACGGTGTGTGTTGTAATGTATGGGACTGTATGAGATACGGCACACCGCTTGCGTTGCGTATCCGTTCCGTGCTGCACGGTGTGCGGTGTGCCGTATCTCATACAGACCCATACATTACAACGTCATAAGTTCGTGCGTGACTACGGACGAGAGCTGGATACGGAACGGATACGGAGCCGGTGTGCCCCGCCCTTTAATTTGAAACAAATGTCGTTTATGTATGGTGGCATAAAGTTACATACCGTGTGATTAACTTGGTCAGCCCTGAAGCAGTGCCTTCATTTTTATTTTTATCCTGTTCGATCCGGTTTCCTATTAGGACAATACAAAATAGTTATTTCAAAAAGAAAAGCTTATGAAATATACGTTTATATTATCACATGATTATAATCGAATTCTGAGCGAAATCTGAATTGTATTTTTTTACTTTTTCTTGCAGACAGCGAAAGACTACCAAGTTGAATACGATCGAAGGAGAGGCATCGAATATTCTAGATTTCATGGATACACCTACGATGGTAAGCAGAATTTTATATTTCCAAAAATGTGTTTGTGATTCTATTTCATAAAAGGCACCTCGCAAAACTAGTTTCCGCAAGGAGCACGTAAATCACACCTCTAACTCGGAGGGGTAGGCAGACACTACTTACCCCCACTTATTACGATCCTTGCATACTTCGCCTCCTCTACATTTATAGCATAGGTAGGTTTAAAATAGAAAGTGTCATTCTAATCCAACCGATGTGATTGCAATCCGAGCCATTTTTAACAGGAGGAGGACCAATAGGCAGTGCTTCCTCGTTAGTCGCTGCTTTTTTTTAACGCAACGTTACGCATGCGTCCGTCGAAATTGCAAAGCCGATCGTAATCTCAAACAAATATACAGGGTGTATGGGACGGACGGTGTAGCGAAAACTTTGCAGGCATAATCAGACCATGAAACTGAACAACTTTTACTATGGAGCCTATGTTGGGAAACGATTTTTTTTTTCGGGTTTCCATAGTAATCTGATTGGGAATTTTGTATGGGAGGTCGATGCTTTTTCTCGTTTACCAACATATCTTCCATAGAAAAAGTTGTTCAGTTTCATGGTTCAGTGATCATTGCATGCAAAGTTTTCGGTACACCGTCCCTTACACCCCGTATACCTGTCATACGACTTGACAGACGCATCCGTTACACGCGGCATAAGACGGTCCAGAGTGCAAACTGTTTCATTCAACCTGATCTTGACTGTAAATTGAACATGTTTTGTTACATTGAAGGTATCTGGGCAAT
This sequence comes from Tuta absoluta, assembly GCA_027580185.1. Lineage (NCBI taxonomy): Eukaryota > Metazoa > Arthropoda > Insecta > Lepidoptera > Gelechiidae > Tuta > Tuta absoluta. The sequence continues at coordinate 1,181,611 of JAQAHW010000045.1, forward strand.
GGCGCTTGCCATCCAGACTGTCGCGCAACGTGTCAAGTTAAAGCACAAAGAGAAGAGTGTTCAAGATTTCCGCTACAGGTATGTACTATCTAATTATGACTATTTATTTGTACTTTGTTCCTATTTGTGTCTCATTCGAACCAAAATTTATACGGGGTGTAAGGGACAGCCCTTCGAATACTGATTGGGTGCATTCAGACCAAGATACATAAAATATATTTCAGAAAACGTCAAATGTTTTTTGACTTCCCGTAGTAAATGCAATCAGCTGATTGTGATTTTGTATGGGAGGTCAAAGATTTTTTGTCGTTTCCTGATATATGTTCCTGAGGGAAAGTTGTTCAGTTTCATGGTCTGAATGTGGTGTCAGTATTCGGAATTCGGCTGTGCCTCACACTACATATAATAATCATATGTTACTACATATAATAATTGTATTAAATGGTCATAATTGTTATGATCATTTATTTATAAGTACTTTGTTTCTATTTGCGTCAAATTCTAACCAAATTTTATACAAGTAATAACAAAATGGGTATAACAAGCCGAAAGGAGATCAAGCCAATCATGAAACTGAACAACATTTCCCATGGAACATGGGTCGAAACATTATTAACAAAAATTGGACCTCCCATACTGAATGGCTGATCACCTGGTTTTACTATGGGAAAACCATTTTTTTTCATAATTTCGAAGTTGTTCAGTTTCATGAGTACCTTGACCTCCTTTCGGCATATTATACCCTTTTTGTTACTCCTTGAGTAGGGTGAAATTTTACTGTTGACTGATAGCGAAATCTCAGGACGGGTTTGTGATAAGGAACATCTTTCCTCAAAGAACATAGGTTGAATAGGACAATAATATTTTGAGTTTCCCTAGTAACTCAAATCGGCCAAAACTTTGTATACAAAGTCCAAAAAAAAAAATCGTATTTCGACTTATGTTCCTTGGGGAAAGTTGTTCCTTATCACCAGCCCGTCTTGAGATCTCGCTATCGATCACTAGTAATTTTAAAGCGTATATGAAGGAAGCGTCTCGTCGCTTCTTCGACAACGCTCCCCATCATAAAAACCCCTTGATAGTTGCCGCGTCCAACTACTTCCCCCATCCAACCTCACGTTTTATACGCCATCACAGACACGTCATTTCGGTCACTAGTAAAATTTCACCCTATATGCACCCTAGACTATTATAAATAACGCCGCCTGACTGTACGCTAATTAGTTCTTTTTTTTTTTTTTTTTTTATTACTTAAATCTATATAAACTGTTTATTTTGTGTGCAAATAAAGTATATCTCGTATAACAGGGACAAAGAATGGGAGCAACTGTTTTTGGACGCCCTGAGCAACGTCACATTCGAGGGAGTCACTGTAAGTCTACCATCATACCATATTTACAAAGGCTATATAATTTGAGAGAAAGTGCCAACTGAAATGGCTTGGCTTTTGTTTGATAAATGCTTAACCAAACCCTCATCTATTGGAGTACAGAAATTTACAAATTTACAAATTTAAAAAAAAAAAAAAAAAAAAAAAAATGACACCTTTTGTAACCACACTTACTGCAAATAAATCAATATCAATATCAATCAATATCAATATCAATATCACCGAAATCGTGTAGACTTTGTGAGATAAAATTCATTGTAACATTTTAGCAACAAATGCTATTCAATTTGATACCGATCATTATCTATACATCTTTAATAATAGGCTAACTATCAGCGCACTGGTAGTGCGATTGCCTGCGATGCAAAGGTTCCAGGTTTGATTACAGGGGCATTAACGAAGTTGATATGTATCACTTTGTGAATTTGTTCTCTGTCTGGTTCAGGTCGTTGCAGGCTGAACCGAGTGTTCGAAATGAAAGATGGTTACGGGCTTCGGAGGGCACGTTAAGCCGTCGGTCGCGGTTGCTGTCTATGATTACTTAGACGGCGGTCGTTACACAACTATGTCGGAGGCCTGCTAGTAGTAGTAGGCAGTTGAAAAACTCTGACACCATGGTTCATCGGGTCGTTGGACGACTCAGTATCTCACAAGAGAACTTTACAGGCTTGACCCGCTCATAAAACTGAATGACTTTTACTACGGAGCCCATGATGGGAAACGAAAATATTTTATCGATTTTCTGTAGCAAGTCAGGTGATCGGGTATTTTGAATGGGAGATTTAAATTTTTGAACCATGGACCTTCGAAAGACGCCCACACTTCTAGTCCACAGAAGCAATAACTTAGAGTTTATTTCCCAGTGATATGTGAGCATATCGACTTAGAATAGCATCACCCCATTTCATTGGGTGTCGTAAGAGGCGACTCGAGGGTAACATGTGTATTGCAATTTTAGGCGATGGGCTCACAGCCTGTCATTATCGCTCATGTGAAAGAATAGAGTCTCCTGATACAGGCTTTTTATATGCCTAAAAGGAGACTCCAGCATCTATACCTGTACAAATTAAATGAAAATAAACTTTTTGTATTTGTATGGCAATACCTTATCTTGAAAGACGGACTGAGAACGCCTGGAAGAGCTATTGGGCTATGAAAGACCTCATGAAAGGTAACTTGCCAATATCTTTAAAACGCAAGCTTATGGACATGTGCATTCTTCCCATCCTTACCTACGGAGCTCAGACCTGGTCTTTGACTGATATTCAGAAGTCCAGGCTTGGGGTTTGCCAACGTAATATGGAACGCAGCATACTTGGAGTCAGACTGATCGACCGAATTCGGAACTCAGTGCTGCGTTCACAAACAAAAATTCAGGACGTAGCTCAGAAGGCTGCCTGCTTAAAGTGGGATTGGGCTGGCCACGTTACCCGCATGCCAACTGCTTTATGGGCTAAAATAGCAACGGAATGGGTGCCCAAGAATGTTAAGAGGCGACGTGGACGGCCCCGAAAGAGGTGGAGCGATGAACTTAGCGCCTATCTACCGAACTGGCAAAGCCTAGCACTGGACCGAGAGAAGTGGAAAAAGAGGAGAGAGGCCTTTGCCCTGCAGTGGGACAACCTGGGCTCTTAAATAAATAATAAAAATGGCAATACATAATTTTCAACAATTATACGCATGTAAATAACACGCTTTGGAAATCTTGACTAAAATTTTAAACAACTGTCGTTTACAAATGGTGGTGGCGTAAAGTTACGTGATGTGTAATTAACCTGGCCAGCCCCGAGGCAGTGCCTTTATTTTTATTTTTATTTTTTTATCCCGCCCGAGCCGGTTTTCTATTAGGACAATACAAAATTGTTATAAAAAGAAGAAAATTGCGTAATGCAAATTTTTTTTTTTACAATGACCGATCATGACGTCAATAAGTGATAATGCTATCCTATATTGAATAAAGTTATTTCATTTTCATTTTTTCATTTTCTGAATAATTCACAAATGTTTGTCAGACGTAGCGTAAATGTCCGTTTATTATGCTCTGCCTACCCCACAAGGGATCAAAGGCGTGATGTATGTATGACATGTGAACATTAAGTCTCGTTCCAGGGCCCGGTCCGTTTCTACGACAACGAGCGCAAAGCGTCGATTCTGCTGAAACAGTTCCAGGGCGAAGAAGTTGGCGAGGTGAAGGTTGGCGAGTATTGCGCCGAGAGGGACCACCTCGACTTGACCATTGGCGAGCCCTTCAAGTGGATCGGCAAGTACGTACAAGATGATGGCGTCTTATCTCTTTTTTATTATTTATTGCAACATAATTTGACAGCATTACAGCATTAAGCCAAGGCACTGGCAAACTTCAACTAGATTAATACTATGTACAAAATTATTCGATAATTTCACAATAATATGAGAGTGTACGGCACAATTTATCCCAAGGATCAGCAAACAAGTCGCAGTCTGGTGTAATAGCGAGCATTATTATATATACATATTAAACATTTGCAGATATATTATTTTTAATCATGATTGCTGTCATAAACCACAAAATATTTCTGGTTCTTAAAGTTAACACGCCCGGCCAGTGTCAGGTTTGACTAGCATCACTCGATTTATACTAGATGGTGCAGCAAAAGCGATTAAGGGTTAATTTCTTCCAAGGATTTGGGATTTGGGTTGCTTCGTTTTCTGTAATTGCAACATCCTTCACTGCGCTTGCCATTCGCCGTCCAAGAAGGGGGATTAAAGTATTACCCTCCATGAGGGGCAGGCCCATGTCCGCAGTAGACCGTTGTGACTTTTGAAGTGAGTTAGTTGCGATAGCGAATGTATGTTTTTAAATGTCAAAAATGCATTGCGAATTTCTATTTTGCTTGCAAGAGCGACAAAAATAGAAATTGTGAGAGGTTCCTTGCAAATGCGTTAAATAAACTTTACAGAATGCATAAAAATTTAAAGGGTGAACCAGACAACGAAACTGAACAATAGGAGCCTAGGTTGAAATAATGTTTTTTGGATCTCCCATACAAAGAGCGAATTCGTATGGAATATCAAAATTTTATTCATATTTCGACCTTTGTTCTTAGGGAAAAGATTTTCAGTTTTATTAGGTGAACCCTTCAAGTATTTGCAGCATTTTTTTTTATACCTGATAATAATCCGTACTATAATTATAAATCTGAGAGTTTGTGTATGTGTATGTATGTATATTATTTTTATGAATAAATAAACTGAAACTGATGTATGTTTGTTACCTCTTCAAGCTAAAACGGCTTGACCGATTTATATGAAATTTGGAACACAGGCAGAGTACAACCTGTAATAACTCATAGGCCACTTTTTACTGCGGGAAATCAACTATTACCACGGGAAAATTAGTGATAGCGTGTAAATCGCTGGGCGAAATCTAGTAAATTGTTATAAAACACGTAACATGATGTGGTTGGCCAGGAACCCGCCGAAAGACCGCACGCTTCGTCTGGTGGAGCACACACAGGTGAACATCACCATCTACTCGGTGCTGGTCTCCTGCTCGATCCTCGGCATACTGTTGGCCACCGGCTTCCTCGCCATGAACATCCACTACAGGAACCAGAGGTATTATATCTCATTCGTCACACCTGCTATACAACATTTTAAGCTATCGCGGTATTCTTTATTGACAGTGCCCTCAATTCGGGATATAAATTCTCCTTACTTGCTTAAATTAGCGCTGCCACTTTCCGTCAAATAGGTTTAGAAAAGGACAGGCGATATCTAAGTCCTGTCATTTTTAAAAACGTCAATGGTTTCTTCGCCTTTTCTAGACAATTTAGTCGCCATTGTATTAATCGTCGCCTTATTTTGACAGTTAACACTTATTTTGCATGAAATTATAAGACATGACACGACTAAAATATCTCCTATCCTTTTCTAAATCTATTTAACGGAAAGTGACAGCAGTAATTTAAGGCAAGTAAGGAGAATTTATATCCCGAATTGAGGCGATAACTACTTATTAGAATAATATGAAAGTGTTAATACAAAGATATTTAACAAAACATCTTTACCCCTGATGACCTTTGTAGAACCCAAGGGCGCGATTAAGCTGGTTGTTTGAACAACCACAAAACTTCTCCGGGTAAGCTCCTGCTCCCCACCATACAGTCAGGTGTAGATTTCATTGCCCCGAGGCTAAAATTGTAGAGACCAGAACTAAAAGAAAAAGTGGACAACTTAGCGTATAATTAATGACTAATGCTGTTGTCGGAAGGAAAAAAAGTAGAATACCTTAGCGTATAATTAATGACTAATGCTGTTGTCGGAAGGAAAAAAAGTAGAATACCTTAGCGTATAATTAATGACTAATGCTGTTGTCGGAAGGAAAAAAAGTAGAATACCTTAGCGTATAATTAATGACTAATGCTGTTGTCGGAAGGAAAAAAAGTAGAATACCTTAGCGTATAATTAATGACTAATGCTGTTGTCGGAAGGAAAAAAAGTAGAATACCTTAGCGTATAATTAATGACTAATGCTGTTGTCGGAAGGAAAAAAAGTAGAATACCTTAGCGTATAATTAATGACTAATGCTGTTGTCGGAAGGAAAAAAAGTAGAATACCTTAGCGTATAATTAATGACTAATGCTGTTGTCGGAAGGAAAAAAAGTAGAATACCTTAGCGTATAATTAACGACTAATGCTGTTGTCGGAAGGAAAAAAAGTAGAATACCTTAGCGTATAATTAACGACTAATGCTGTTGTAGGAAGGAAAAAAAGTAGAATACCTTAGCGTATAATTAATGACTAATGCTGTTGTCGGAAGGAAAAAAAGTAGAATACCTTAGCGTATAATTAATGACTAATGCTGTTGTCGGAAGGTACATAAAAATGTCGTCGCCCCACCTGAACAATCTGATCATCGTGGGCTGCATGCTGACGTACCTCAGCGTGATCTTCCTCGGCCTCGACTCCAGTCTCAGCAGCATCGGTATGTGCCACACACATCTCTACTCGCTGTCAACCGTGTCAGTGTAACAACCACAGAACTGTCACTGAAGCTATAGAACCAACACGAGTGTAATCTTGAACGATCTCGACAGTGGCGGCACCGACATCGACATCTTTCAGAATATCCGTTGCCCAAGTTTTTAGTATTATCCTTATGTAAAGTTAAAACCTGCAAAGTCAGTGAAATATTTGCTGTAATTAAGGCAATTGATCGTTTTTAGGTACTTTTTTCTATAACTTTAATTGCAGCGAATATTTCACTGTGTTTGCAGGTTCTAATTTTACTTAAGGATAATACTAAAAACTTGGACAACGGGTATTCTGATAGATTGTTTGTATTAAGAGAAACCTCTTTTTTGTGAAATGGCGCCACTGCCGAGGTCGTGGATGGCTACACTTCTGCTTAAAACTAAACTAACTAACTATAAGTAACTATATCTTATTCAATTTAGCTTCTTTAGCATTTGCAAGTATAAGCAAGATACAAAAGACTGACAATTTTAATTATTTTCGTGCATGTCACTAGTTTCAGCCGGGCAAAATAGACCCACTGCTATTGGAGTCCTATAAACCAAACAATTTTAGAAGTAAAGTAAAAATCTCTCTGTACTTCTCTCTGTTTAAAACTACTGGCGATGCGTCAAAGTATATCGTTGTTCATGACAACTGAATTCTGAATTGGCGATACGAATGACCTAAATTTATCCTTTTTCAGTGCAACAAGTAAAAATAGAGTGAAATGATTATATTCTGTTCTTTTTTTAGTCTGGTTTCTATAGCTTCAGTCATAGTTCTGTGGTAATAACGCATATGTAATCTCTTCAAAGTAAGAGTGAACAGGCTTCTTCTGGGTGAGCTCGCTCCATCTTAGACTCTGTCTCTGTCCTATGACCTAGACTAGAGTCAAGACCAAACCCATCATTATTTAAAAAATAATAATAATAACGCATATGTGTAAAAATTCTGTCAGCTAGCTTGACAGTCAGGGGCGGAATAATGCGCGTATGCTAATTGGTATATAAATGACTACTTACTTACTAATGCACTCCATTTTACATCAGTCTTATAAATTGGGTAAACTTTTACTAGTGACCGATAGCGAAAACTCCGATCGGGCTGGTGATAAGGAACAACTTTCCCCAAGGCACATTGGTCGAAATATGGACCCCCCATACAAAAATGCCGATTTGAGTTACTGTGGAAGTTCATAATATTTTTGTCTTATTTCGACATTTGTTCCTTGGGGAAAGTTATTTGTCATCAACCCGTACTCTGTTTTCAGTATCGGTCACTAGTAAAATTTCATCAAATCAAATCAAATATGCCGCATATAAGGGCTTTGTGGTCGTGGGGTATAAATGAGGTAGCAAACTTGGGAACCAATGGCGCCACACTTGACTGCGCCTTCTTTCTGTGATTGGTGCAAAATGTGTTGATGTCAAAGTGCAGTTGCTTCTCATTGGTGCGCTTAGGCACAGTCGTGACTGCTGCCATCTGCAATACGCTATGAGTTTTACTCCCCATCCATACATACATACATCAGCTTATTGCAGTCCACTGCTGGACGTAAGCCTCCCCCAGGGTACGCAATAGGGCACGATCTCTCGTTCTCGCCATCCAGTCGCTACCAGCCGCCTTTTCTAAGTCATCGGTCCGTCTGGCCGGAGGGCGTCCAACGCTACGCTTGCCGAGGCTCCCCATTCATTAATATGAAATACAATCAACCATTAATCGTGCATTGTTTTCACCAGCAGACGTCAGTTACGTATAACAAAGTGTGCTAACATAATTTGTATATTTTGGGAATTAGTCATTGCCCTAAATTCAGGATATAAATTCTCTAAACTTAACTTAAATTAGTGCTGTCACTTTTCTTCAAATAGGTTTAGAAAAGGCTAGGAGATATCTAGTCCTGTTATGTTTAAAAATGCCATTGGGTTCTTTGCAATTTCTAGTCAAGTAGTCATCATTGTTTTCATCATCGCCTTATTTTGACAGATAACACGTATTTTGCATCAAATTACAAGACATGACATGACTATCTCTTATCCTTTTCTGAACCTATTTGATTAAAAGTGACAGCTGTAACAGGTAAGTTAAGAGAATTTATATCCCGAATTGAGGCCTTTGTGACCCTCAATGGTAACAAACTTAACTAAACTTGTACGTAAACATGTTTGAACATTTTGAAAACTGGTCAATTTGGGAATTGGAATTATGGGAATTGATCATTGTGGGCATTGGTCAGTTTTAAAGCGCTGGACATTTTGGGAATTGGACATTGGTCTCAATTCAATTTTACCGACTAAAATGTCTTACTATAAATTGTACTGTAACTTTTTGTTAAATAGACTTAGACAAGGATAGAAGATGATCGCCTCTTAAATTGTCTATGATTTTACGCATTTTACACGGTATCTGTAAAAATCAAGCGGCAATTATAAATACGGCGGTCCAACATACAAGAAAAACCGGCGCAATGGCGCGGATAGCATAGACTATTTTAGACATGCCATAGCTAAAATATTCTATGACAACTATCCTTTCCTAAACTTATTTAACGCAAAGTGACAGTGCTGTTTTAATTAGCAGTTTTAGTCCGTATCATGGAATCCAGACAATTATCTACTTAAATGGCAATCCAAATCAAATATATACCTATTTTATGCTGTATTTGTATATCTATGTATCCTCTTAACCGCATATGTCATCTACATGTTTGTTTTCTGTCATATCGGACCGAAGGTAACACAAGTTTTGGACGTTGGCTAAACGACCGAACGCTTGACTAGCTTGACTGTGATCGTCATAGAATTAGCGCCTAGACTATCCGAAATTTAACACAAATATATGTTTTTTAAATTATAAAATAATGCTGACAATGTTTCAAGAAACTAGCCGTGAAACTGATTAACTTCAAGAAATTTAGGCCACGAAGAGCGTCACAAATAAAGAAAAATGAATTTACACACATACATTATATTACGCCTTTAACCTGTTGCGGGGTAGGCAGAGCGTTAGCGGCCGTAATAAACGAGCATTTACGCCACGACTGACAATCATCTGAGGGTCATTCAGAAAAATTTGTACTGCCGTAGTTGCAGGTTGTCAGCCCATCACCTAAAATTACAAATGTAATCCTTTGAGTCCCTCAATTGCCTTTTACTTCACTAACGAGAAATAAATGGGGCGATGCTAATCAAAGCCGACATAACATGGCACGGCAAACAATCTTTACATGTAAAATTACATGGTCGGCATAATTCTAGCTATTATTGATTTCGGAAAGTTGTCCAGATCCATCGGCTTTACTTCTTGAAAAATTCTCAGTTATATTCTACACTTTTCATAGCTGCATTGGTCACTGTCATGAGCTTCATCATTCCCAAAGACGCTGAAAGCTTTCTTGATCGTTTGGCCAATGCGAGCACGTTTCATCAAGATAAAAATCTAAATATATTTGAACACTTTTTTTGCACTTTCGATTTGCACGTTGCGAGCACACCACGTCATCTGATCTCATCATATCCATTGATCCCTAGGTCTTTCTCAGGGAGCAAAGCGTGGAGGTAAAACAACCGCTTCACCCCTCACCCAAGGCTTCAGCTTTATTTGCGGGCAGTGTACTTCCCTTAACCAAACTTTGGGAACCACGACACGATTTCTGAGAAAGGCCTAGGTCTTTTCTAGGTCGCGGGAGTCAACAGCATGTTTCCAAGTTTTGGTTTCGTTTTTCCTTTATCTGCGCTGCTTTTGCCGTTGACGGTATGTTGTTTTATTTTACTACTGCATTTGTTTTCATTGATTCATATTTTGATCTGCTTCAATGTGTCGATGTTTTTCCATTGTCGGTGCTGGATTTTATATATTGTATGAACGTGTGTATGTATAGGTGGATGATACGAGGCAGCAAGACTGCTGACGCAAGTGTTGGGTGACCATAAGTGTAGTGAGTGACATAAGGAAATAAATTGCACCTTATCTCGACGCAATATGAACACCAATGAACGATGTGACATGTTGTCGGTACCTACCACACAATATACCAAGGAGCAGTAGTTTAACTCGAGCACCTTTCCGCCTGAAACTACCCACATTAACAGGGATGTCAACAAATTGGTTTTGCGAATTCATGTGATCACACTTAGGTTCAATAATGCTAAGTTACAGTAAGAAAACAATTACTGACGTTATTATTTAATGAGTAGTTAACTTATTAGGTATACACTTTCCCGATCAGGGGTGCGGTTTGCTGTGTGCATATTGTGCACACCCTGCTGCCACGAGCGGCACGAGATTCTATGTAGTAGTCGTGTACGTATAGGTCGGTCGGGCGTGTGCATGTGTGAGTGCGCAAACCGGCAGTTAGTATGAAGCTAAACTACTTCTCTTTCGTATATTGAAAATGAAAATAAAAATTTATTGATAACTACTAGTCTAGAGCATAAAAACTTCAACTTATAACTTAGTGTTACACGAGTAGTAACAATAACGATTACGTAATCAATCGCCTAACTACAAATAAATGAGATTGAGAATTCAATAAAGTGTACCTACTACGACACTTGCGTCTGCCGTTGCATCGTAAATGCCTATTTGGGCCACATCAAAGAGTGCACGCAATCAGAACCGTTAAAATAGTAACATCAATTGGCTGGTGTGGTAATGTTGAACCGTATGCCCGTAGCCGCGTTTCCGTACATCTGCACGGCGCGCGCCTGGCTGCTGATGGCCGGGTTCAGTCTCGCTTTCGGCGCTATGTTCTCCAAGACTTGGCGGGTGCACTCCATATTCACAGACGTCAAACTCAACAAGAAGGTACTCAATGAGAAATTGGAAGAATGTTAGCTTCGGCCGGGGATTAAACCCTGAGTATTGTCCCACCGCTCTGCCACTGAGCTACCGGCGCCTCGACCGAACTCTTCTAAATTTTCCATATCCCCGGCGGACGCAAACATTTTCTCAATATCTTATTCATTTATGAAAGAAATATAGCACTGTGAGTGAAAAATTAACTATAGTACAAGAATACTACACTACCTGCGTCTGTGTTTCCAAACGCATACAACCCTAATCTCTTCAAAGTAAGAGTGAACAGGCTTCTTCTGGGCGAGCTCGCTCTGTCTCTGTCCTATGACCTAGACTAGAGTCAAGAGCAAACCCATCATTAATAAATATATATATATATATATACTAATTTGTCCCGGTTCTGCGCAGAATGCTGACACCGTATCTTGTGTAGTAGGTCTTGCAGTATATTGGATCAGGTTCTTCCGCTGTGTAATCAGTGGAGTACTGGTTCTCATCAACTTAAAGAGCTCTAAACGAAGCGTAGGAATTGTAAAACTTAATAAACACAACTTAAATCCGTTTTTATTGTGATGTATTCTCTTTTCTACAGGTGATAAAGGATTACCAGCTGTTCATGGTGGTGGGAGTGCTGCTGTGCGTGGACCTGGCCATCATGACCACGTGGCAGATATCCGACCCCTTCTACAGGGCTACTAAACAACTCGAGCCATACGTAAGTTATTATAGCTCCAGTGGCGCAGTCGTATTTAAAAAACGATTTTGTCTACACTCGTCTCATAATGTTCTGATTTCCAACTCGAAAACATTTATATAAAGACCTGCTTTATGCGTTCTGCTTGTAGAAATTACAGTTTCTTCTCAAACGCTGAAGAATTACATCTGATGAGAAGGTACTTCTTTTGATGAAATGGAGAAATAAAAGGAATTGTATCTTGCTAATACACCTGTCAGATGTTGTTGTATGGTCGTTGTTCGGTTATTGTTGTTGTTCAGCAGTTATTCAGTTGTTTTGTTAAGTTGTTGGGGGTGTTGCATAACTTACCACGCTTGGCAGGTGGATTGTCGAGTGCAGTGCAAGAGGTTGCATTCGCAGCTGCTGCCTCTCTGGATGATTATCCCTTAGTCGCTTTTCACGATACCCTCGAGTAGATTTGGGGTGATCCTATTGAAATGAAATTAACTTTATTCAATGTAGGATAGTACTATCACTTATTGACGTCATGAGCCGCCATTATAGGAAAATGAAATTTGTATAACACAATTTACTTCTATTACCTTTATATTCTTGGAATCGTGTTGGAATCACAATGCTTTGTGTTCAAATAATATGTCTCAATACAATTTCTCAATTTTACGAAATGCTTAGTGTAAAACGCCGCTGTCATACCGAACTCCTAATTTGAATCCAACGTCATTTATGTCTCTCCTCTATGCTCTCCTCGCCTCCTCTCCTCCATAGACACAAATGTCTTTGCTCACCTCGCCTCCGCACCTCACCACGCCTCACATCTTTGTATTACATCGCTCCACACCACTTCGCTTTACTCATCTCGCCAGCCAATAGCTCCTCTCCTCACCAGCCGTTATACTTCTTTTTATTAAAGTTTTGTATTGTCCTGATAGAAAACCGGATTGCTATTCTAGGATTGAATGTTGTCCATTTTCCAGCCGCACCCGACGAGCGAGGACATCGTGATTGTGCAAGAGAATGAATACTGTCAGTCGGAGAGGATGTCCATCTTTATCGGAGTCATCTACGCTTACAAGGGACTCTTACTGGTGGGTAGCAGTTGCTGAATTATATAATAAAGCCTACGGGTCTGACCAAAAAAGGTGATACAATTGTTGAACGCGAGTTTAAAATGAAATTTAATCATATTATATGTAATATTACAAAATAATGGTGTTAATATTTAAGAAAGCACGCTGTGGGCCTTGAGGCATTATGTAATTGGGTATTAAAAAATGTCCTATGAAATTAAATAACCAGTCAAAATTATGAAAAATTAATAAATCCTACTGTAGTATTTCAAACATTTTTGTCAGGCATAGGCACACAAAACCAAGACATTACGTAAAATTAACCAACAATCATGACTTCAGCATTGTCAAAATAGTGCTGCGATGAAACGATAATATTTAGTGGAAATTGATTTTATTAACAGCTTTTCATTATTTTCTAAAACTACATTACAGCTTAAATTTTTAGTCAATAGACTATTTACCCTTACCCTTTTACGCCCTTTCGGCTTTATTTCTTACTCGCTGTTACCCGCGGCGTTGCCAGCATAAGTTGTGATAAAAACTATCCTATGTGTTAATCCATGTTACCTTCTATGTGTGTCAAATTTAATTACTGAAGTAACAAACAAAGAAACAACATAAAAACTTTCGCATTTATAATATTAGTAGGATTTTATACCAGCAGCTGTACCAATATGTTGGGGCACGTTCAATGGACCACGGATAATATATCTTTCGTACTTTTACACTTTGACAGTTCGTAAAACCGCGTTTTGGACCGCATGGTAGAAAATCTCTCCTGACTGGAGTGCTAAAACGCGGTTTAATGACCTGTCATCGGAGAAAATACCGACTAGGAGAAACAGCATGAACGTGCCCTTGTATGGTCAGGTGTTTGGACACATCGTCTCAAAGCCCACGGGTGAGAAAATGTGGCTCCCAGAAATCTCCTCGTATTGGCGGGACTTCGCTACCTCAGCACCAGCAGCTGCGGCACCTGCCTTTCATCTTATTGTCTTATTTATAAACGTGGACTATGTCCTCAATTCGGGATGTAAATTCTCCTTACTTGCCTTAAATTAGTGCTGTCACTTTCCGTCATAGATTAGGAAAAGGATAGGAGATATTTTAGTCGTGTCATGTCTTATAATTTCATGCAAAATACGTGTTATCTGTCAAAATAAGGCGACGATCAAAACAATGGCGACTAAATTGACAAGAAAAGGCGAAGAAACTATTGACGTTTTTGAAATTGACAGGACTTAAATATCTCCTATCCTTTTTGACAGAATGTGACAGCACTAATTTAAGGCAAGTAAGGAGAATTCATATCCCGAATTGAGGACTATGTCTTATATACCAGTATGTTGTTGTGTCAGGTGTTTGGCGCGTTCCTCGCGTGGGAGACACGCAGCGTGTCGATACCGGCGCTCAACGACTCCAAGCACATCGGCCTCTCCGTCTACAACGTGCTCATCATGTGCATCATGGGCGCCGCTATAGCGCTGGTAAATACATACACATACATACATACATCACGCCTACATCCCTTGCGGGGTAGGCAGAACGTCCGAAACATGGCCACTTACGCCACGTCTGACAAACATTTGAGGATTGAATTAGATAGAAAGGTATTTAGCTTCTTCTTAGTTGAATGCACCACGCGTACGACCGCAAGTTAATGCAAATGCATTAGCTGCATTACTAGCCATCATAGCGGCAGAAGCTTAATACCTTTCTATCTAATTCAATCAAGATGGACTTCCGCAAAGTAACGCCTGATACAATTACAAACATTTGGGGGTCATTCAGACAATTGTGTATCACTATAGTGACAGTCAGCTCATTGCCTGATATTGAAATACACACCCTCAAGTCCCTTAGTCGCTTCTTACGACTCCCACGGGCAAGAAATGGGGTAATGCTATTCTAAGCCGGCATCACACGGCATAAAATACATTCACAATTAAATTACTTTATTCAATGTAGGATAGTACCAGGCAGTCCCACAAGTACACGGCCTAAATCAACACTGGCAGTTTTTAAGTGAATAAATACTCTTTCTAGATAGTTTAAACATTATGAAGTCAAAAATTTGGAACACGCTACGTCATTTGCCATTTGTTCTGCTGCCTTTAAAGTGAACGGTTTCGATAAATTTAAAAACATGAAGATAATTTGGTCTACGGTACGTGATACAATACTTTAATTTCAAAGGTCTAAGTCCTTCTATTGAAATTGAAATTCTGTATTCAATGTTAGATAGTATTATCACGTCCTAATAGAAAACCGGCTCGGGCTATGGAGTGAACTAGATCACGAAACTATTATTTCAAGATGTGAATAAGTCAATAAAACTGAACAACTTTCCCTAAGGAACATAGATTAGATATAAAAAATTGAGCCTCCCAATCAAATTAATGCTGGCCACAACACCCGGCCAGGCAGGGTAGCTACTCTTAACCCCACACCATCTGGGACCCTATATTCTGCCTATTGGCATTACCATCCTGTCACCCGCCATATTATAATATTAACTTAATCTACTACGTATAAGTGTGTCGTTATAAGACTATTTGATGCAACACGTTTGTTCAATAGTTGATGCAACACGTTTCTTCAATATTTAATGCAACACGTTTCTTCGATATTTGATGCAACATGTTTCTTAAATATTTCAAAATGTCCGCAGGTGTTGCAGGACCACAAGGACGCTCTGTTCGTGTTGATCGCGATCTTCATCATATTCTGCACAACGGCCACATTGTGCTTGGTTTTCGTACCAAAAGTAAGTTTTATAATCTATCTGACCTGCCTTATTTCATTATTAAACCTCCTAAATTTTTGTCTATTCAATATGGATTTTGCACCAGTATAGTAC
Source organism: Tuta absoluta (assembly GCA_027580185.1). Classification (NCBI taxonomy): domain Eukaryota; kingdom Metazoa; phylum Arthropoda; class Insecta; order Lepidoptera; family Gelechiidae; genus Tuta; species Tuta absoluta. The sequence continues at coordinate 1,197,424 of JAQAHW010000045.1, forward strand.
AGTCGGTTGTAGCACAAAAGGTGCCAGCGGTACTCCTAAAGAACTCAATTAATTTTATCCCTAATTGATAAATATTAAAAAATTTAACTTATTCTCATAAAAGAAGTGATTTTAAGAAAAAAATATTGCTGGGGACAAAAATAGTTCAGTTCTTTTGGAGTACCGCTGGTACCTGATGTGCTACAACCGACTGTACATGTACTGACTTTGACTAAACCCTCAAGTTAACCAATGAGTTAACTGATAAAATATGCCGAATAAAATTGGAAATATGCAAAGTATTCCTCCATTTCAGACCAATGTATAAGCATAGAACCTTCCCAGACATACATAGTGTAAAAAAAAATACTGCAAATATTTTAAGGGGTGAGCCAGTTCGTGAAACTAAACAACTTTCCCCAAGGAACAGAGGTCAAAATATGAAAAAAATATTTGGCTATCCCATACTAATTAACCCGGCCGGATAACACACTTAGTATTGAAGGACCATATATTTCGACCTATGTTTCTTGAGGAAAGTTGTTCAGTTTTATGGGCTGGTTCACCTCCTAAAATATTTGCAGTTTGTTTTTTTTTACCTTAAATGTATTTTTCAATTACTACTTTTAGTGTAAACAATTCTAATAACTTGCTTCCTTTTTCCTGATCCACAGTATTTTTCTAAACTGTAAGTCGACTGGTATTAAAATTTAGCCAAATCGGGCTGATTTTTACGCTACCGAGTAATATCAGTCAGAAGTGAGAAGTCCGAAACGTACCTTACGATGGTCCAACTATATCTTAGGGTCAGCGCACAACTAACACCATACGGCATGACAGATTTGCTGTAGCAATTGGAAAATAATCACTACATAGTGTTAAATAAAGAGTTGTTGTATGTCTTTTATAACCTGTGTGTCACAATAAATAAGTTTGTATTTGTATAAGTCAAGGCCGGCCAACCCCAGGCCCGCGGGCAACGAAATCGTCCGCCGAAGAATTAGAATTGACCCGCCAGCCGCCAGTGACCGGTCTGCTCTTGGGCCTGAATTCAACTAGTTTTTTTTGTATATAATAACAGTTAGTATTTTGCCTCTAAAAATCATGTCCCGGCGCCCCAGTAAACTTTAAAATATGGCCCACCTGTAAAATCTGTTGGCTAGCCTTGCCATAAGTCATGCCGGAAAAATGACTTATTCCCACGGGAAAACAGTTTGCACCGGTTTAAACCGCTGGGCGGGCCGCTAGTATTAGAAATAAAGGCGTTCTTGACTGGAATGTACCGCAGATATGATATTTTTGTCTATCACAATAAACGTTGTTTTCTATTTGCTATTAACAACAACTCACTTCGAATGGTGCTACATTTGCGCCGGCCCTTAAGCTCACTCTAGGTGCCTATATTATGAAACTACAGGCTACAAGTCTACAGATGAATCACTTAGTACATTGCGTAGCCGGTTCATATTCCTGGTATCATAATGGCTAACCGACTACGCAAAGAACATAGAATTACACCTGTAAAATTGTAGTTCGTAGTTTGATAATATCGGGTACAGGTGATGCAATTTGCCACCAAAGCGGTAGCTATGCTAAATTCATTGTTGGGCACTAGACTTGATTCCATATTACCGTCTTAACTGGTTAGCTACTCAAAAAAATGCTCTGTCACTTGCTGTTATAATGTTTAGAAAAGGATAGAAGACAAAGGTTAGGAGGTTTTTAAGGAAGACTGGGAGATAACGCCTTTGGCGTTTAGTCCGCCCATGTACATTTTTGTGCATAAAGTTAAATAAATAAATAATAGATAATAGAAGACAAAAAAAATATGGTGATGTGTACAGCATTTAACTTGGTAGTCGGCCAGTTACAGGATGTAACGTGCTAGATGCTTCAGAAGTCCTAAACCATTTTAGATATAAATATCTCCTATCGATTTCTAAACCTAACGGAAGAGATATCGCTATTTTAAGTTATTTGACCTAATAACGTGGAATCGAGTCTGGTATTGGAAGTATAATAAACTCATAATTGGCTCCCGGCAAAGTTGGACCGTAGTCGGGTGTCGCGGACGGCAGTGTGTGACCGTAGTTAATTCAGTTCATTCAGCTGCTAGAGCTGCGGCGCAACGGGCAGCCGGGCGCGGCGCCGACGCGGATCCGCGCGACGCTGCGGCCCGCGTCCACGCACGAGTGCCGCTCGCCCGGGCCCGAGCTGGAGCGCCGCATGAAGGAGCTGCGCCAGTACAACAACCGCTACCGGAGGACTCTGCAGGCCAAGGAGAACGAGCTGCAGGTGTGTATCCTCACCCGCGGCCACGCACGAGTGCCGCTCGCCCGGGCCCGAGCTGGAGCGCCGCATGAAGGAGCTGCGCCAGTACAACAACCGCTACCGGAGGACCCTGCAGGCCAAGGAGAACGAGCTGCAGGTGTGTATCCTCACCCGCGTCCACGCACGAGTGCCGCTCGCCCGGGCCCGAGCTGGAGCGCCGCATGAAGGAGCTGCGCCAGTACAACAACCGCTACCGGAGGACTCTGCAGGCCAAGGAGAACGAGCTGCAGGTGTGTATCCTCACCCGCGGCCACGCACGAGTGCCGCTCGCCCGGGCCCGAGCTGGAGCGCCGCATGAAGGAGCTGCGCCAGTACAACAACCGCTACCGGAGGACTCTGCAGGCCAAGGAGAACGAGCTGCAGGTGTGTATCCTCACCCGCGGCCACGCACGAGTGCCGCTCGCCCGGGCCCGAGCTGGAGCGCCGCATGAAGGAGCTGCGCCAGTACAACAACCGCTACCGGAGGACTCTGCAGGCCAAGGAGAACGAGCTGCAGGTGTGTATCCTCACCCGCGGCCACGCGACGAGAACGAGCTGCAGGTTTGTTATAGCGTAACTTCCTTATTTGCGACTTGAAATGGAAACGTTATTGGAGCTCATGATCGGGAGCTCAAAATAATAATAAATCGTCGATAAGAACCCGCTTAAATTATAACTACAAATAGCAGGTGGGTTTTACAATAAAGGTGCTATTCCGAACCGAGCGGCCGACGGCCGACAGCATATGCCGCGGCGACCGACCTTGGCCGCCGCGGCACTACTGGTTTGTATGGGATACTATCCGAACCGAGCGGCCAACGTCGGCCGCCGCGGCATGTGCAGTCGGCCGCTGGGTTCGGATAGTATCCCATACAAATCCATACGAACCAGTAGTGCATTTATGCTGTCGGCCGTCGGCCGCTCGGTTCGGAATAGCACCTTAACTCAATTATATGGAACTCGAAATGGAAACATTAGACATGGGAACATTCAATGTCATGGAAACATATGAGCGGGACCACAGAGTAACATACATATTTGAGCGGGACGCATCCCTTTCTTTTTGATACGAGTAGATATTGATGTTGTTTGCACAGTTTGAATGTAAAAACAAATTGATGCAATATTTCAAGATGTGAACTAGCCTAAAAATCTGTTAGATACCGCACCAAAAACTTTATTCAAATTAGGACTTGTGTGTCAGAAAAACTATTAAGGTTTTTAACTTCATTCAACTCCTGAATTATATCAGCATTTTCAATTATACATACACACATAAATCACGCCTATATCCCTTACGGGGTAGGCAGAGTGTTAACGGCCGTAAAACGGATAATAACACCACGTCTGACAAAAGTTTGAGGGTCGATCAGATAACTGTGTATCACTATAGTGACAGGTTGTCAGCCCGTCGCCTAAAATTGCAATACACATCTAACCCTCGAGTCCCTTAGTCGCCTCTTACGACACCCATGGGCAAGAAATGGGGTGATGCTATTCTAAGCCGGCATCACACGACATTTTCAATTATTGCTCTCCTTATATAGGGTGAAAATGGTTACAAGTGACTGATAAGAAAATCTCAACACGGGCAAGAAACAACCTTCCCCAAGGATCATAGGTGGAAATATGGTTACTCAAAGTATAGAAGGTAATTATTTTTTCTTTGGGATAGTTGTTCCTTATCACCAGCCCGTCTTGAGTGTTCGCTATCGATCACTACCAAAATTTCACAATATACTTTATAACATAACATTGGTTGTCGTCTATAGATGTTACTCAGCAAGCTCGGCAGCGACGCCGGATCGGAGTCGTCGACTCGCGGCGACTCGCGATCACCGGGCACGCAGAGGACTAAGCTGCCAGTACCCAAGGATCTCAGCCATCCAGGTACGAGAAGTAAAAAAAAATAATGAATTACATAAAACGACATACACATACATAAATTCACAAATCACGCCCTTATCCCTTGCGGGGTAGGCAGAGCGCAAACGGTCGTAACATACGGCCGGCATCGCCACGTCTGACAAATATTTGAGGGCCGATAAAGAAAAGAAAAATCGTGTACTACTATAGTGACAGGTTGTCAGCCCATCGCCTAAAATTGCAATACACATCTAACCCTCGAGTCCCTTAGTCACCTCTTACGATACCCATGGGTAAAAAATGGGGTGATGCTATTCTAAGCCGGCATTGTACGGCAAGTATCCGAACATGTTTCGCAATTTTCTTACATCCTACATTGAATACCAAATTGTAAAAAACACTTCCCGTATTAAGTATTAAATTTTTTGAAAACTTGCATGTTTTAAAAAAGTTTAATCTAACATGTTTATCAATTATTTTTGAAGGAAGCTTACCTGATAATTCGTGTCGTATTGCAGAGACAAGCGACATAACATCGCTGTGTAGCCTCAGCCAGTCGGCCGGCGCAGAAGCCGAGTACATCAATATGCAGAACCAACACGCTACCGAGAAGTAAGACTAGTTATCTCTTATAATCACTCGTCTGTCGCTTCATACTATAACAATTTCATTGGTTTTGAATTTTATTGTGGGTAGTTAAGGTTCAAAATTGTTGTCCGGCTCCCGGTACGTGACAGACAAGCGGTTAAGAGTCTGTGTCGAAAGGGAATAGGCGTGGACTAAAAGTGAACTACAATTTTTTTCATAGGTTGCTATGACATTTCTCATACTAAGGCACAGAGGCGCCCTCGCAATTTCTACGCCCATTCTCTTTCCGCATAGACTATATCTTTTTTTTACCTCAAGTTACATTGATACACATTATAGACTTTATTCTACGTTAGAGATTAACATAGCTTAGTAATAAACGGCGCTGTCACTTTTCGTTAAACTGGTTTAAAGAAGTAAACACATAACATGATTAAAATTGACATATTCCAGTTAATGAGTGATTATAGCCGACATGGAATGGACAAACCTTTTTTATTTCAGAAATAGGTTTAGGCTAGCTAGGAGTCAATCATCTTCAAATTACACGAGTTTTGGACTCTTGTTATCACTCCTGAAAGGTCTGTTTTTAGCAAGCCTATAATACCTAATTTCAGAAATTAAGGTTTGTTCCTTCCATGTCGTCTGTACCAGATTTCAAGCATTCATTAACATGATTATTCGCGATATCAAGTCAAGAGTCAAGTTTGAGTGGATATTAAAAAATGGCAACTACAGTACCCGAAATGTGTGAAAGATCGCCGAAAACTTAGGTCTACTTTAGACATATTTTACAAATATTGACAACACAATATTTGGTCAGCTATTTTTGAAAGTAACTTCAACTTTAATCGAATTTTGCCCTTAATTCGGGATATAAATTCTCGTATCGTAGCTTAAATTGGTGCTTAAACTTTCCGTCAAATAGGTATAAAAAAGGATACTAAGTAATATATCTAAGTCCTGTCATGTTCAAAAGTGACAATGGATTCTTTGCAAGTTCTAGTCAATTTAGTCGCCATTGTTTTCATCGTCGCTCTATTTTGTCAGATAACACGTATAGTGCGTCAATTCATAAGACATGACATGACTAAAATTTATTTTATCATAACCATATTGACGGAAAGTGTCAGCGCTAATTCAAGCTAAGAGAATTTATATTCCGAATCACTGACCTCTATATATACAAGTTTCCGAATGGAAGCCAATGTTTGGTCTGCTATATGAGGACACTTTATAAAGTCACTCCAATCGTCTTGATCGGATCTATTACATACCCATTCGGTTGTGTAACTTCAGGAATTAATTTCCTAATCCAACTATCTTCTTCACTTTGTCGGATTATTGTTCCCTGTGATAAGGTATACCCAATATTTATGTATATATTTTATATTATATGTATATATATAATTATTAATTACATATATTTGTGTTCGTGATACTATTTAAGTGTATTGATTTAGGTTTATTATTGCATTTATTTTGCACCTGCCTCGACCATTTCCACATGCCCTAAGGTAGACTGGTAGATAATGCCCTCGGCATTAAGTCCGTCCATGTAAATTTATTGCATCAAGTTAAATAAATAAATAGAAAATTGTTAATGAGACGGTAACCCGAATTTTGATCGAATATTGTTTGTTTAAGACCGAAGCCTTCCGCGCCTCCGGAGCCGATCAAAGAAGTGAAGGAACCAGTGAAAGAACCGGTGAAGGAGACAAAGAAAGAGACCACAAAGAACGTCTCGTTCAAGAACTACACCAGCCCGCCGCCGACGTCCAAAGCCGTGCCGGAGAAGGACCAGCTTGCCAAGCTAGCGTACGGGTGGGCAGCCGAGGTAACCGGACTGATTTTTTCTCTTTTTCGTGTGGGACACCGAGTCGCCCAACGACCCGATGAACCCTGGTGTCAGAGTTTTTCAACCGCCTACTACCACTAGTAGGCCTCTGACATGGTTGTGTTGCGACCGCCGTCTAAGTAATCATAGACAGCAACCGGGACCGACGGCTTAACGTGCCCTCCGAAGCACGGAACCATTTCTTTTCGGACAATCAGTTGGTTTACCCTGCAATGTCCTAACCAGACTGGGAACAAATTCACAAAGTGATAAATATCAACTTTGTGAGTGTCCCACCGAGAATCGAACCCGGAACCATTCAGGCAGTCGCACTACCACTGCGCCACATCGAATTATAGCTTTAAACGGACCCTCGTACTCTCTCTCTTTTCGTGGGACCACCAAGTCTTCCAACGACACGATGAACCCTGGTGTCAGAGTTTGTATTTCAACCGCCTACTACTAGTCGAAGGTTTCTGACATGGTTGTGTAACGGTTGCTGACCCTTGTACTTATATGACTATAAGGGAATTACTTACTTACTTACTTACTTCGGCGGCTCGACGACCCAAAGTGAACTTCGCCTCCGATACGAGATTGCGCCACTTGTCTCGGTCTTGTGTGGTTTCTCGCAAATCGCTTGCCAGAAGCTCGCGAAGATCCGCTTCCATCACATCACACATAAGGGAATTAATTCTAAATAATTAATTTAAAAGCAACTACTGCTGTGATAACACTGATAACTAACCTCGTAAAGCCCAGGCCATGAGCATTTTACAGATAACTTTTAGACCAGATGCCTTTTAAAAGGTATGTTTTTTCAAAGTAAAATAAACTTTATTGTGCACTCCTTAGTCCTGAAAACTCGCAGTACCAGCATATCCTATTAAATGCTTCAGTGAACCTTTTGTTAATTAATTCGAACCATAAAATATCAATAGATAAACATGTACTCAAATTTATAGCTATAAGGTTGCTTTTCAATGTGATGTTTCCATAAGCTTGGGTGCGTACCAATTTAGAGCTACATACCTTTTAAAAGGGATCTGGGCGTTACGAGGCTAGATGATGGTATTACTAGACACGTCGCTTTGAAACGACAATAAACAGATCGATAATTTGAAGTCTCTCAAGTTTATGTTTATGTCCGAATCACAGGCGAAATTTTACAACTTCTTATTTTCAATGTCTGAAATAATAGAGCATTGTGAGTACAAAATCATTTACGATATACATGTACAGCCACAGCAGTCCGATGCTGGACAAGGGCATCCCCCTAATGGGAGGTATTGCTGTACCCACCACGCATGGCAAGCGGATTGTGTGTTTTCAGGAAGCCTCCGAGCCCCCGAAGCCAGTTGTGAAGATAGCCGAGGCAGCGAAGGCCGAGACCAAGACAATAACGGCGTTGAAGCCGAGCGACACGCCCACGGCCAAGTCCGTGCCGGCCAAGGTGCAGGAACCCATGTACACAAAAGCAGCCACACCCAAAGTTGTCAAGGTAAGCTCTCACAGTCTCCCATCACAAGTGTCTTTAGACAACTTTCTGGGAAGCCCCGACAAAAAATTTACAAAATAAAAACATATTTTTTTACAAGTTTTCTGCCCGTCAGTTTTTATTTTGTTTCTCCAGTAGGAATGACATGATATACGCGCACGCCTTTAAGCCCTTGCGGGGTAGGCAGAGCGTAAACAGCCGCAAAAAACGGACAGTTACGCCACGTCTGACAAATATTTGTGGGTTATTCGAAAAATTGTGTATCGCCATAGTGACAGGTTGTCAACCTACCGCCTAAAATTGCAAAACACACCCTCGAGTCCCTTAGACGCTTCTTACGACTCCCACGGGCAAGAAATGGGGTGATGCTATTCTAAGCCGGCATCACACGGCACTAGATTATTTAAATACAAACGAAAAAACATGACATAAAATTGCACTGTTGTGATGTGAAAGAAGGACTAACAAAAATACACTTTCCCACTGATAATATTTGTATAGACTGCTTATAGCCAGTTAGGATCCGAATTTTCTACTAAGTATTTATCCGAACATACTATGTATTTAACCAATATAGAGTAATAGAGTAATCTTATCTTATTATACCAATTCTGCGGCATCTAACTCCTGGGCAATGGCCTCCCCCTACCAGTTGTATCCAGGACCTATACATGAATAGATATTTGTTTACTTTAGACACCAGAACTTCAAAAGAAGACGGTGAAGCCTCAGGACATAAGACAAGACTCTCTGACAGCGAAGACCACGCCTTCAAGAGAGGGCAAGTCTTCGCGCGGCCACCGGAGGATGTCCAGCCAGGGCGCGGCATTGCTTACTGACCTGATGCATGTGTCTGTGGACCAGGAGGATGTGGACCCCTCGTTGGGCATGGAGAGGAAGGTCATAGGTAAGTCACCTGTCACCTGTCACCTGCAGTACAGTATGATCTGCTTCTCCAAGTTGAGACAGACTACAGCCGTCTCTATGCTACCGAAGAATGTCCAGTCAGGGCGCGGCATTGCTCACTGACCTGATGCATGTGTCTGTGGACCAGGAGGATGTGGAACCCTCGTTGGGCCTGGAGAGGAAGGTCATAGGTAAGTCACCTGTCACCTGTCACCTGCAGTACAGTATGATCTGCTTCTCCAAGTTGAGACAGACTACAGCCGTCTCTATGCTACCGAAGGATGTCCAGTCAGGGCGCGGCATTGCTCACTGACCTGATGCATGTGTCTGTGGACCAGGAGGATGTGGAACCCTCGTTGGGCATGGAGAGGAAGGTCATAGGTAAGTCACCTGTCACCTGTCATACAGTATGATCTGCTTCTCCAAGTTGAGACAGACTACAGCCGTCTCTATGCTACCGAAGAATGTCCAGTCAGGGCGCGGCATTGCTTACTGATCTGATGCACGTGTCTGTGGAACAGGAGGATGTGGAACCCTCGTTGGGCATGGAGAGGAAGGTCATAGGTAAGTCATCTGTCACCTGTCACCTGCAGTACAGTATGATTTACTTCTCCAAGTTTGTGCAACTCGTTTGGCGATGAAATGTGTGAGACGGCTGCTACATTTCACAACAATATAATTTGTATTATGAGCGAAGCGAGTGAGTAGTTTTACGTTAACATGGATAGTCAATCGTTAACTACAAAATGTATCTCACGAATTTGCTCTTAAACCTAGATGGCGCTAGTAAATACGCGCAGAAGTGACACATTATATATATATCTATCTATAATCTATATCCACATCCACATCCACACTAATATTATAAATGCGAAAGTTACTCTGTCATGTCTGTCTGTCTGTCTGCTACGCTTTCACGGCCAAACCGCTGAACCGATCTTCATGAAACTTGGCACAGAGATTGCTAGCATACCGAGAACGGAAATAGGCTACTTTTTATCACCATTCGAGGGTCTGGAGTATAGATGTAGACCACCAGGTGTACCACCAAGAGCCAAGCTAAACTATTAGAGATATAGGCATGGTTCTAAAACAAAAGTTGTTCAGTATGATGGACTGCTTCTTTTCACAAGGACAATGAGGATCTGGAGTACCTTATGTAGACCACCAGGTGTACCATCAGGAGCCCACCTAAACTATTAGAGATACAGAAAAGGATCCAAAAAAAGTTGTTTAGTATGATGGGAATAAGTTGAGAAAGGATATTGGCAACTTTTTACCGAGGTTTTTTTGTTATCTACTGACTTTTGTATTCAATGGTTATAAATATTGATCTCTCAGGGCAGTACACTGGATAGCAAATTTTGAATTGTCCCTTTAACAACAGAAACAAGCAGGTCATCCTTAAACAGAAGAGATAAGAACTGTTCTAATATCATTGCCGTACTTACTATGAATATACATATGAATATACATTTCACGAACGAAATTCACCAATATATCTGATGCACGCAGCTTATCATGGCTTTTTACCCACTCATCTTTTACCAACGAGGGAGGGAAATTGTTTAGATCATATTTTAGCTAAAACCAACATTGCATTGAAAACTATAGTCTTAAACACAACGTTGACAGATCATAAAAGTTTGTTATTATGTCTAAAACAATATTATAGTAGATTAAATATAATTACGAAATGTGCTAAGTTGTCAAATGATGCGCTGACGCGGGACTTAACAAATTTAGACCTGACCCCTATTTACAACTCGAACGATGCTGACGCAGCAGCTACTTATTTAATAACATCACTTTCAAGTTTTATAAAGGTAAACACGCGTACTGTTATTCTTTCTCGTCGGAAAAGAATGATCAAACCGTGGATTACCCCTGGACTTTTGCGTTGTATTAGACATCGTGACACGCTTCATAAACAATCGAAAATGTATACTGACAATAGCATTATCAAAATCACTTATACTAGGTACCGCAATTTTTGTAATAATTTAATAAAGAAACTTAAGCGGAATTATGAAAGGTCTGAATTGCAAAATGCAGGGCATGACAAGAAAAAAGTGTGGAAAGTCATCAAAACTATCACTAACATGCCTACCTGTAAATCATCTGCTCGTCAACTAATTGCTAACTCGGCCACTTCCACGCATTCCGTTAATCAAACAAATAGTTTCTTTGTTAATATGGGAAAAAATCTTGCCGAACAAGTTATGAAAAATTACACACAACCAGACGTTTTCTTAAATAAGAAAACCTTACTTGACTCTTTTGTTCTTTTTGACACCGACGAGGCGGAAATAGATAGAATTATTATGACATTAAGAAATGACTGTGCCACTGGAATTGATGGAATTTCTAGCCGCGTTCTGAAAGACCATAAAAAATTGCTCATCCCGCCGCTTACGTACATATTTAATCTCTGTTTCGCACAGGGAATCTTCCCAAAAGTTCTTAAAAAAGCCGTAGTTCATCCAATTCACAAGAGTGGGGATAAAAGTTGTGTCAACAATTATCGTCCCATTGCAGTTTTGCCATCAATTTCAAAAATATTAGAAAGGCTCATTTACAATAGGCTTGTGAAGTATCTGGAGGATCACAATCTTCTGGCACCTACACAGTATGGTTTCAGATCTAATAAATCAACAGACGATGCAGTCCACGAGCTCTCAGACTATATTGTGAGACAACTAGACTCCGACAAGAAATGTATGGCTATATTTCTTGATCTGGCCAAAGCATTTGATACCGTCTCAATCCCGAAACTGTTAGCCAAATTAGATCATTTAGGAATTCGTGGACTTCCACTTAATCTTTTAGAAGATTATCTCTCCAACAGAACCCAACGTGTAAAGATTGATGACGTCATAAGTGATGAACTATCCATTGAATATGGGGTCCCTCAAGGAAGTATTTTGGGTCCCATACTATTCCTTGTCTACATTAATGAACTATGTATGATTCCTCTGTCATATAGTAAGATAATTTCGTACGCTGACGACACAGTTCTTCTGTGCAGTTCTGATGATTGGCAGAACACGTTTAGACAAGCGCAGTTTGGTTTTGACTTAATTAATCAATGGCTACAAGAAAACCTGCTCTCGCTTAATATCGGAAAATCTAAATTCATTACTTTTTCCCACAACACATCTAACCAACCCTCCGAAAACGCATACACAATTATAGTACACCATTGCTCTAACCCTGAATCAAATGCATGTGCCTGTCCTAAAATTGATAGAACAGATGATATAAAATATCTGGGTGTCATAATTGATAAGAATCTGAACTTCCAAGCACATGTGGAGTCTGTCACAGCAAGAGTCCGTAAATTAATTTATGTTTTCAAGAACCTTAGACATGCTGCAGGTAGAACCATTATAAAAGAAGTTTACTTTGCACTTTGTGAATCACTTTTAATCTATTGCATCACAGCTTGGGGAGGAACTCATAAAACTACTATTCTTGGCCTGGAAAGAGCACAACGAGCCATTTTAAAAGTCAGCACTTTTCGTCCATTCTATTATCCAACAGCTCAACTACTTAATAGTAGTTTATGCAACTGTCGTATAATGGGGGTCATTAGAATGCGAGTGTCTGTTTATCACACGAGGCGCAGCCGAGTGTGATAATAGTTTGACACGAGCATTCTAATGCCTAATTATAGCAGTTGCATACACTATTTTATCTACACTCTCCAAAAAAACTCAGAAACACTTTTCTAAACGTACGCACCGGCCATTGCAAGGCCCGATACAAGGACAAATTCAATACGAGAACGTAATATGGCTTGATATAAATTTTTAAAAATCTATACTTTAGCAGTTGTTTAGATGTGGAGTCTTAACAATAACTTAACTAAACAACTGAACAACATCTGAACAACATCTGAACAACAACTGAACAACATCTGAACAACAACTGAACAACACCTGAACAACATCGAAACAACAACTGAACAACATCTGTACAACAACTGAACAACATCTGAACAACATCTGTACAACAACTGAACAACAACTGAACAACATCGGAATAACATCTGAACCACAACTAATCAACATCTGAACAACAACAGAACAAAAACCTATTAAAACAACTGAACAACATCCGAAAAATTACCGTACAACAACAACTGTCAGGTGCGGCGGAAGATAGCGATTTGAGTATTGGAAAAAAAAACTTCGTTTCATTTCTCAACTTTATCGTATTAAGAGTTTTGTCATTAAGTCATTACGCTTCTGTAATTTATAGTAAACCCTAGTTTTTATAGGCAGAATGCATAAAATAGGTCATTATGCATCTGTTTTCGAATTCATAATTCGAACATTATGAGACGAGTGTATATAAAGAATGTAATGTTTTATCTGTTCGCCAATTATTTATATTACTAACAATTGTTAAGCAACACTCCCTAACTCAGTATGATCCTGCACTTCAATCCTATAAAAGAAGATCAGATATTGTCTGTTCCTCCACGAGGTTTCATAGAGCCCATTCCCGACATTTCTTTTGTTTTCTAGGTGGTTTTCTTTATAATAAGTTAAACCGTGAATTAAACTTTTATTCTATGAATAAACAATTATGTAAAAGGACTCTCATTCACTGGCTGAAAGGTAAAACTTATATAGATATAGAAAACCTGCTGTTAATAGATGTTTAATTTTAATTTTGAATGTTATTTGTTTTAGTATTTTGAGCTTTGTATATAAAAATGATTTTGTTTGAGTAAATTATATTACTTTTAACTAGCATCTAATAAATAATAAGAAAATTACCTGAGATACAAGTAAATATATTTTGTATTTACTTAGTTTAGGTATAGTTAAGAAATGTATGCACAACTTTAATTTTATATCTGTAAATTTACTTTTTGTATGCTCACTTTTATTTTGAAATAAATTATCTTATCTTATCTTATATCTACTTTAGAACCTGTGCCTAAAAAAACTATCTAACGCGGACGAAGGCGCGGGTAAAAGCTAGTATATATATATATATATATATATATATATATAATAAAATAACCGTTGCAGGTCAAGAGAGGGACCCGACTCCTCCCAAATCTAAAACAGAACCTGAAGACATTCTCGATTTGGACGCGGATTACTCAACCGCGGAGAGAAAGAAATCGTGTAAGTACTCACTCCACTACTACAGCCACAATAGTCTACTGCTGGACATGGGCCACCTGGGCTACCGCAGCTCGTTCCTTGCCCGCCAATTTTGCAAGTGTATTTAATGTCAGTAACGCGTGGCACGGCTCCATCTACCGGGTTAGTTTTGCAACTCATACCCGGCGACTAATTCTATCTTTACAGATTGAATGTAGTCTAAAAACCCGCGATTAATTGCATACCAAATTTTAAAACACTTCCCGTGTTTTAAAATTTGGTATATTATTTTTACCGTCATGATTGACAATGACATGATTTTTTTTTCATTGATCGCCGTCCGTGCGCTCGAGTGGTCGTTCCTAAGCTCCTACGCTACGAGTATCACCAGTTTATTTAGTGATGGGAAATTATCGACTTTTGAACTTGTCGACGAATTCCCAAATACAATAATGGAAAAGTTCTTACTGAAACCTCCAAACCCAAATCTCAAGCGAGCCGCTGAAGACCTGCTGGCACAACAAGATGCGAAGAAGACTTCGCTAGACAAGCCGGTAACGGAACATGAGAAGATCAACATACCAACTCACAACCGATACGAAGCTCTTTCTCTCGATCGTGAGTTAAATCCAAATTCTAACACTTCGGCGACAAAAAGCAACCCAGATGCTAGAAAAAATGAAGCAACTGCCAAAAGCTTACAAAATGCTACAACATTAGTGAAGAAAACAGGTCATATCCCACCAATTATTCTTGCTATTAAGCCCGAATGGACCCACGAGTCGATTAAAACTTTAGTGTCAAATTATACTAATAGATTCCACCTACAGTACCGCTCTAATAAAAAAATAGCGGTATATTGCTATTCACCGGAGGCCCACAAGGCGTTGAGAGAAGGCCTCAAAGCCAGTGATGCACCTTTCCTCACCTATACGAGGAAGGATGAGAGAACCCCTAAAGTAGTAGTGAAAGGGTTACCAGATTATGCAGATGAAGTTATTTCCGATGAACTGAAAAAGCTTGGATTTGATGGCGTGACGGTCACCAAGTTAAAATCAGCCAAAAACAAGAACCCACAATGTCCACCATTTTTAATCCAGCTCGCAAATGGTGCGAGTCTCGAAAACTTTCGGAAGATCAGGTATCTATGTCACTGCGTCGTAAAGATTGAAAAATACAAACCAAAGCTTACAGGGACACAGTGCTTTCGTTGTCAAGAGTTCGGCCATTCATCTCGGAATTGTAACATGCCACCAAGGTGCGTGAAGTGCACTGAAGCGCACGCTACTTCAGACTGCCATAAAATAGACAGAAAAGAACCAGCCCAGTGTTGCAACTGTAAAGAGGCTCACCCTGCAAACTATAGCAAGTGTAGCGCTAGATTGTCTTACCTTGAAAAGACCAAACAGAAGAAAGTCGCCGAGCGTCGTCCTCCGCCTCCTATGATCAACAAACAGAATCCATGGTTTACCAAAATTATAACAGAACCCTTAACAGTACCGACAAGCCCATGTCCAACGGAAAATGTATCAGTAAATAACCTGCACCAACATGCTAAAAATAACACTTCATCTCTTCGGGATAGCGATGCTGCGACTAAAGAAATGCTAGATATCCTGATGGTAATCAGAAGCATTAAAAAACAATTTATGTCTTGTACCAGTACCCTTGAAAAGGTCATCTTAGTTCTGACTCGTCTTGGTCACTATGTGTAATAAAAGGAAAGGATTGCGGATACTATGTTGGAACGCTGACGGCGTTCGTCCTAAAATCAATGAATTTCTTCACTTGGTAAGTTCCTTATCTATTGACATAATCGGACTCAATGAAACAAAACTAACTCAAAAAATTGTAATATCTACACCAGGCTATAAATGCTATAGACAGGATAAGCATCCCTCGGGTCGTGGTCAAGGAGTGGCCATATTGGTTAAAGATAATATTCCGCACAATGTTATCCGTATGCCTAAAACAATGCAACTCGAAACAATAGGAGTTAATGTTAAAATTTCTGGCAAGGAGCACGCTTTTGTGTCAATATACCAGTCGCCTAACTTGTCACTGCTGGAACATGACTTAGACGCTGTCATGGGCATCAGTGACCACATGATTGTTATGGGTGACTTTAATGCAAATCATGAGTGCTGGCATAGTAGATTTAATAATAAAAATGGTCGAATCCTGTTCCAACATATGCTCGATAATGACTACGAGATTCATGCGTCAGATATTCCAAGTCAGGTAAATTACTGCGCAAATCTTTTACCTTCAAACCCAGATCTTGTTCTCTCGTTTAATGCTGATTCCTTAAGTAATATTAAAGCATGCCCTGCCCTTTCCTCCAACCACCTTCCCATATTGTTTACAATTGGTGGGATGGTTCAGCGTAAGGCTAGACCTTGCTTCTTTAATTTTAAAAAGGCGAATTGGCCCGGTTACCGGAATTCCTTAGACATGAGCCTTGTACTTACATCCCAGACTTTTAATTCAGTGGAGGAAATAGACGCTTCGGTCTTGCAGCTCCATAACAGCATCGTAGACGCACGGAAACAAAATGTTCCTCTATGCACACAACCTATTGGTGAAACTAAACTCCCAAAACATATAAAACGACTTATCACCTTCAAAAACAAACTTCGCCGCCGAGATATAGGTCTGCCAAAGAGCGATGAAAAGCGATATACACGTTTCTTAATAAATCAGGCACAGAATACAATTAAAGCCGAAATCAAAACGTTCCTTGATGGTGTCTGGAGTGATAAACTGTCCAAGGTGGACAACCCTAGCAACGATATTTGGCGCCTGTCAAACTCCCTTAGGCCAAAAAATACTGTCATTCCTCCTCTTAAGCTGGACAACGGCAATCGCACCACTGATACTGTTGACCAATGTGAAGCACTTGCAAAAGCCTTCTATAATAACATGAGCCTCACTCTTAGTTGGGTAAGTCCTGAAGTAGAGCATGAAGTGCGTAAGTCAAACATCACTGTCGACAGCTACCTGAACGCTGAACTGCTTTACCCCACTCGACCTCGTGAGATTCGAAAATACCTACAACAACTTAAACCTAGAAAGTCTCCTGGTCATGATAATATTCAGAATATCCTCCTTAAAAATTTGTCCCAAAAAGCAATAGTGTACTTAACTAAAATATTTAATGGCTGCTTATTCCTAGGATACTTCCCTAAAATCTGGAAAAGTGCAAAAGTTATTCCGCTTAGAAAACCTGGAAAAGATGATACCGACCCTGTTAGTTATAGACCTATTAGTCTTTTACCAACCTTGGGTAAATTATTCGAAAAGGTCGTCTACGCACGTTTAAAAAATTCAACAGAGCATCTGCTCATCCAAGAGCAATTTGGTTTTCGTTGCTCTCACTCTACTGTTCAACAACTGGCCAGAGTTGCTGAGCATGTTGCTCATCATCTTAATTTAAAGCAGACTACCGGAATGTTTCTTTTGGACATTGAAAAAGCTTTTGATACCGTTTGGCACGAGGGCTTGATTCATAAACTAGTATGTTGCGGTACACCGCTGAAGTTGATTAAATTACTGAAATCATATCTCAATGATCGAAAATTTTCAGTTTATATAGAGGAATGCAGCTCCTCGTGTCATACGGTTCCAGCAGGGGTCCCTCAGGGTTCTATACTGGGACCATATCTCTTTCTTATATATATTAACGATATTCCTATCCAAAATCATACCCAACTTGCGTGTTTTGCGGACGATACAGCTTCTTTAACGTCCTCTAGTGAAACACACATAGTTATTGGTCGGTTACAAATGTCGCTGGATCTCTTACATGACTTCTTTACTAAATGGAAACTTAAATTGAATGAAAATAAAACCGAGGCCATTATGTTTACAAGACAACGTAAAATGCCGAAGCATCAGCTTAAAATAGCAGGTCACCCTATTCAATGGAGCAAATCTGTCCGATACTTGGGTGTTTTATTGGACGTAAGACTTAACTGGTCTCATCACTTCAAGCACATTCGCACCAAGGGTGCGCAAGCACTAGGCGCTCTTGGTCCTATAATGAATCGACGAAGTAACTTAAGCTCAGCAACAAAGCTCAGAATATATACAACCCTTATTCGACCCTGCCTGACATATGCATGTCCTGTCTGGAGTAGTGCTCGTGACTGCCACTATAAAGTTATACAGGTTTTACAAAATAAAGCTATCAAAATTTCCTTTAACACTGCTAGATTAACAAACCTTAAAAACCTTCATGAACGAATTTCTTTCCCATTACTAAAGGAATTCATAATTAAACTTACTAGACTATTCTACAATAAAAACTCAACACATGACAATATTCTAATTTCTCAGTTAGGTAAGCTAAATGTCCACCTCCAATATGTCGATAGATATGGAATGTTTCGTTTACCACAACACTATATCTTGTTCCCTGTGAATGACGAACGCGCCCTCAGTCGGCCAGTCAGCTGACCCCTTGCGCTGGTAGCGACGATGCCTCTGTCACGCTAGACTGCGTGCTTGCGCGGGGCGTAGCGGCGGGTCTCTCGCGGACCGGTCACTGGTCACCGAGAGCCTTTTAGAGTACTTATGCTTTGCGTAAATCTTGAGTAGTTTACCCTCAATATTTATAATTTTGTATTTAAATAGTTATTGTAATATTTTAATAAGTAGTTACTATACCTACGTAACTAATTATTAAAATTTACCCATACGGGTTTGCTAAGATCAACTTAATAAACACCGTTACATAAAATGTTTAATAGTATCTAGGCATTAAGTAAAATTGCAATACAATTTTATGTCTCAAACACCGGATCTTACTTCTAATAAGTATAAAATAATTGTAAATATTCATTGTGTGACCTCTTCTTATGTTCATAAAGTAAACTTTCGTAGGTGTTAGCCTGATAAAGTATGTGTTTAATATCATGAAGTAAGGCATATTGTGTAAAATATGTACTGTGCAATATTTATATATTGAATAAAGAATTTTGAACAACAACAACTCAACCGCGGAGAGAAAGAAATCGTGTAAGTACTCACTCCACTACTACAGCCACAATAGTCTACTGCTGGACATGGGCCACCTGGGCTACCGCAGCTCGTTCCTTGCCCGCCAATTTTGCAAGTGTATTTAATGTCAGTAACGCGTGGCACGGCTCCATCTACCGGGTTAGTTTTGCAACTCATACCCGGCGACTAATTCTATCTTTACAGATTGAATGTAGTCTAAAAACCCGCGATTAATTGCATACCAAATTTTAAAACACTTCCCGTGTTAGGTATAAAATTTTTGAAAACTTGTAAAATTAGCAGGAGTCGTTACGTCGCGTTTACGTTTATTACCTGCTTATTTCCCCCAGACAAAGGAGTTACATTTGTACACAGCATTGTTATTATTATTATTTATTGTATATTATAAGTACGACGATATTTTAGGCCAAAGAAGGGAGTCTGAGCGTCGCAAGAAGGAGAACTTCATAGTGGTGCAGAGCGACCTGTGGGACACGAACACGTTCCAGTACACGTGCCAGAAGACGCCGTCCGCGCACCACCACTCGCCCATGCAGAGGAGCGTGTCCGAGAAGAGTCGCCAGCAGCCCTCGCCGCACCACCACAGGTGCCCATATCATACATTTTGATTACCTTGAGAAAAACAAAAAAAAAACATGTTTTATTTTTACCGACCTATCAGCCTGTCTATAGATCAGCCTGGAAGCCGTACTCTGTATTGAACAGTAAAAAAGCAACCCTCGCCGCACCACCACAGGTGCCCATATCTGACTACAATTCCTTTTAATACCCTTGAAATGAACAAAACATGATTTATTTTTACCGACCTATCATGTCCAGCCTTGGAACTATAGATCAACCTGGAAGCCGTACTCTGTATTGAACAGTGAACCAGAAACCCTCGCCGCACCGGTGGGCATGTCTGACTTCAATTCCTTTTGATACCCTTGAAATAAACAAAACATGTTTTATGTTTACCGACCTATCATGTCCAGCCTTGGAACTATAGATCAACCTGGAAGCCGTACTCTGTATTGTACGTATTGAACAGTGAACCAGAAACCCTCGTAGCAACACCACAGGTGCCCATATCATACATTTTGATAACCTTGAGAAAAACAAAAAACATGTTTTATTTTTACCGACCTATCATGTCCAGCCATGGAACTATAGATCAGCCTGGAAGCCGTACTCTGTATTGAACAGTGAACCAGAAACCCTCGCCGCACCACCACAGGTGCCCATATCATACATTTTGATAACCTTGAGTAAAACAAAAAAAAACATGTTTTATTTTTACCGACCTATCAGCCTGTCTATAGATCAGCCTGGAAGCCGTACTCTGTATTGAACAGTAAAAAAGCAACCCTCGCCGCACCAACACAGGTGCCCATATCTGACTACAATTCCTTGAAATGAACAAAACATGATTTATTTTTACCGACCTATCATGTCCAGCCTTGGAACTATAGATCAACCTGGAAGCCGTACTCTGTATTGTACGTATTGAACAGTGAACCAGAAACCCTCGTCGCACCGGTGGGCATGTCTGACTACAATTCTTTTGATACCCTTGAGATGAACAAAACTATCATGTCCATTGCCGTGTGATGCCGGCTTAGAATAGCATCACCCCATTTCTTACCCATGGGTGTCGTAAGAGGCGACTAAGGGACTCGAGGGTGTGTATTGCAATTTTAGGCGACGGGCTGACAACCTGTCACTATGGTGATACACAGTTATCTTATTGACCCCCAAACTTTTGTCAGAAGTGGTGTTAATATCCGTTGAACGGCCGTTAACGCTCTGCCTACCCCGTAAGGGATATAGGCGTGATTTATGTATGTATGTATGTATGTACCTATGTATGTATCATGTCCAGCGTTCTAAGGGTTCCTTATTTGTTTCCCATTTTTGGAACAACCGGCACGCGCCGGGTAGATTCAGCCCAAACCGTTCTACCCAGAACAACTCCAGTTCCCCACCAAAAATTGAGGTGTAGATTTCAAAGCCCCGGGGCTAAAATTGCAGAGACCATGTCGGTTAAAATAAAAGCGAAGCTCAATCGCGCTCTTGTTCAAACAACCACACAAACTGATCCGCGCAAGCTCCAGCTCCTACCAAATAGTCAGCCCCGGGGCTAAAATTACAGAGTCCATGACAGTAAAAAAATAATAACAGTGGGTCTGTAGTTGGCCGGCCTTTTCCTAGACAATCTGAGACGTGATTAATTTATATATTTGATTGTTTCACTAAGCCATTTATGATAATCGAACTTTAAACAAAATATTGAAATGAAATTTCAGGGAAGGTGATACCAGAAGTCTTGAAAGGAGAGCTTCAAACTCATCTATTAACTATGGTATGTTTAGCAAAAACTAAATATTACGATATCTATTTCAATATAATGAATTAAGATATTTTAAGATAATATTAGTGTAGTCCACTTGTGATGCCGACTTAGAATAGCATCACCCCATTTCTATCCCATAGGTGACTTAATAGAGCGACTCGAAGGCTGCATGTATATTGCAATTTTAGGCGTCGCGCTGACAACCTGCCATATTGATACACAATTTTCTGAATGACCTTGATATGTTTGTCAAGTTGTCCTACCCGACAAGGGATATAGGCGTGATATATGTATGTATGTATTATTGTAGTCAATGAGAGTAATTTCGACGCAAAGGAGATTTGAAAGTAACGACATAATTAAAAAAAAATGTGAATGAGTAAGAAATTGGAAAATGTAAGTTTCGTTCAATCTCTTGGTACTTGTCTCGAAGCAAGGTACAAGCAACATCTAAAATAAGTTATTGTACGTCGCTTCAAAACGAGTGCAAAGATATTCAAAATTTGGTAGAGCAATGGAGTGGTACCCCACGGTCCCGGGTTTAAGTCCTGATGGGCGCTAAACATTTTTCAATTACTTATTTTCATTTATGAAAATTATAAAATACTGTGAGTGAATGCACAATATAATAAACCATAGTACATTAATTTAGTGATTTTATTTGCAGCTGGCGCACCTAGGGGAAGCACGCCTGAGGGTTATAGGGAAGCGGAGACTTTAAGAATCACTGACAAGCTGTCAAAGGTATGTTGATTTACGCTTAGAGTTTAAAATGTATGCTGTACATTGCGATTGGTCCGATGGTGTCTCGATGGAGTTGAGGATTGTAACCCTGCCTGCCACGCCGAAGGTCATGGGTTCCATCCTCACAGGTCACAAGTATATATTAGTCTTTTTTTAAGTACTTGTATTTATTCTTAGTTTTATGTGTATAGTATTTATTTACAAATCAATATATACGAGATGTAATGGAAAGCCCTCAAATACTGATAGGGTGCATGTAGACCATGAAACTGAACAACTTTCCCCGAGAAAAATGTGTCAGGAAACAACAAAAAATTATCGACCTTCCATACAAAATCATGATCAGCTGACTGCATTTACTATGGAAAGTCCAAAAGTTTTTGACGTATCCGGTTTTTCTTTATTGAAAGTTGTTTAGTACCATAATTTGAATGCACCCTATCATTATTCGGAGGGCTTTCCCTTACATCCTGTATAAGTAATATCAGTTACATAGTTAACATAAACAACCTTTCTTTAGTTTGAGGCTAGATGTCGCTGTGTGTCTTGTTCAGGCTTAGATTAGATTTATTTACATTTTGTTATCAAATTCATTATCAAAAGTAATTGCATTACATGAAATAAAAATATTAAAAAATTCTCACTTTATTTTTAAATAAAAACAGAATTTATAAATCTTTATTTAATATTTTGGTTTTTTTTTGTTTTTTTTTTATACAGCGCCATCTAGCCCCAAACTAAGCAAAGCTCGTACTATGGGAACTAAATAGCTGATATTAATACTTACTTACTTACCCAGACTAAACACAAATATCTGAAAATAACTTAACAAATATTTGTGTCATGTGGGGATCGAACCCACAACCCTCGGCGTAACAGGCAGGGGTACTATCATCAGCGACGCCATCGTGACAGTCAAAATAACAATATTAAATTACTAATAAATCAATTTAAAAGAATAAAATATAACGATAATATTGTCATAAGTAAGTATCAATGTTATGTATTATTTTATATCTGATGAGAAATTGTGTACTTTGTCACAGCGTCGAGGGTCAGATTTCCCACAACCGGTGAGTACGCCTCCTCATCAAAATCAATCGAAAAGACGACAGTCGTCCGCACAAGTGAGGACTTATCACGAGGAAAGAGACGCCACATCGAGACGACAAGATGACATTCCCAGAAAATACGATGACATTCCCAGAAAATACGATGACATACCTAGAAAATACGATGACATACCTAGAAAATACGATGACATACCTAGAAAATACGATGACATCCCTAGAAAACATGACGATATACCCAGAAAGTATGACGACATACCCAGAAAACACGAAGAAATACCTAGAAAACACGACGATACGAAGAGAACAAAAACGGAAATCAAACTAGACGGCAAAGAAGATTCGTGGCGGCCAGATCCCGATACCATCAGGGTTGCGAAGTGTCAGGACTCGCCGGCGAAGCGTTTGAAGCACGAGGCGGAACCTCTGAAGCGGGCGAAGGGAGTCGGGGACTCTCCGAGGCTCACGCAGGTCACGCAGAGCCAGGTCAAGCCAATGAGGCCCGAGCACCACAAGAGCAGTCCAAACGTCGCTTCTAGGACCAAATCTGGTAAGTTCATTTTTTGTTACACTATAATTTTAGTGGCCATATTTACTTCTTCTTCTTTGTGTGGAACACGAAGGACCCGAAGTACTCTCGTGTCAGAGATATGAAACGACCGCCATCTAAATTATCTTACATATGATTGATATAAACTAACCGTTTTCCTTAACGTATGATTGATATAAACTAACCGTTTTCCTGCGGGAAGACATTTTAATATACCTTCTAAGGGAATAACCAGCCCATGAAAATGTAAAACTTTCCCCTAGAAACATAGGTCAAAATATGAAAGAAATAATTTAGACCTCACATACAACCAGACTTAGTCGGCTGCTACATATTGTAGGGGACATCAATAATTTTTTCATATTTTGACCTATGTTTCTAGAGGAAAGTTTTTCTATTTTTAGGGCTGGTTCATTCCTTGAAAGGAACGCAGTGCTTTTCATTACACTCTGTATATTTTTAAATCGGTCTAGTACTTTCGGAGTCTATTCAATTCAAACAAAACAAAAATCAAATCTTTCCTCTTTATAGTAATATTGAACCAAGTGATAAATATCAACTCAACAACCGGGAACCTGGGATCTAAAGCTAAACAACGACTCAAGAGCTTTTTCTTTATTTCCCAGGCTCACCAAATAAACGCGAAGAGCGCAAATCGACCGGCTACAGAGGCGACTCGAAGCGGCAGGAATCGGCGGAAAAACGCAAGATGTACACGGCGAGTTCCGAGTCGGAACTGTTCGAGTGCGCCATTTTGCCCATATTCCACAAACTGCTCACGGAGAGGCACAAGAGCCAGCCGCACGGGCTCAACCTCAGCTACGGAGTCAGCTGTCCCAACATCTCCATAAAATGCGACATTGTGGAGTATTTGTAATACACTCAAGGCTCACTATACTTTGTCCAAGTAAGTATTGAAAATAATGTACACAAACTTGATAAAGGACTACATTTTGCCCTGCTATAGAAATATTAGCTGTCCCTCAGCTATTATTTGGACAATGTATAGTCAATTTTACTTTCGTTTGATGTAATTTTTAGTTGATATCTAAATGTCTTTTTATAAAATGTAATAATAAATAAGCAATGCAATTATAAACACACACACTGCCGTAAACGTACCCTCCTTAGGCAGTCGGGTGATACTGCCATTTAGAATCGGATAAGTACACGTTTGCTTGTAAGGGTATTTAACGTATTTAGTAACCAGATAAGACACAATTTTTCAATTAATATCCATAGATTTATTTAGAAAAGCAATATACCTACTAAATTTACTAAAATTTCGTATATAGGATAAATTGACAAGCTGTAACGACAAGTTCACTCACGGGTCTCGCTATTGTTAGTGTATTAATTAAGAAAATGTCAACTATAGTTGTTCCAAGTAAATAGATATTAAATTAATGTAAAAAAACTTGACACAGAAGGACAACATTGAACCCTGCAACAGATGAACTAAAAGCTATCACATTAAAATTTGAGATTGTTTACATTATTTTATATACCTATATGGAACAACTATAGGATAAACGATCCTACAGTAAATATGAATTCTTTTACATCGAATATAACTTACATTAAGCACGCAATTTAGTTACACACATACGCCAATCGGTAAAAACGATTTATACTTTTAAACTGTCAAACGATGTTATTTAAGGAAGGTGTTCAATTGTTTTATACCTTTACATACTTTATAGTTCTAATGTATTAAATCTAATTCTAGAATGTAAAAGTTAACACTTTCAATTTAACTTTTAACCGTGATAGATGTAAGTGCAATATGAAAATAGGAAATAATTTATCAATCTGTTAGATGTCAATATGTTTATGAATTTATGTGCACGTTAATGACAAGACTTACCTATATTATTATTTTTTTCGTTAAGATTAGTAAATATGGCGATATTAAACAATTTCGGTAAGAAATTATGTTTTTTTTTGTAACTCCTAAATGACTTGACCCAGAACCTTTTTATTAGTGGGTAAAGTATAAAATAAGCACCAACGGTGCGCCGAGGGGGGGTGCACGCGCGGGTCCTCGCGCCTGTTGACAGCGCCGGCATTATTAACCTGTCCGATCTTAGAAGGCGCAGCTGAAATTAGGCGAGGTGTTGTCCTATTCGTAGGGGTTGCGCTATCTTGATCTAACGTGATTTTGCAAAACATCCCCGAGTTGGGTGAATCGCGGCACGGACTGGACAGCCCGCTCGACGCAGCGTTGATTATACAATGCTATGTAAAAACTATTAAAGTTGAGAAAGTATTACGACGACGTTTCCGAACATTTCGCATATTTGACATATTTCGTTTAAGGTGAGAATACAAGATGGGACTCACAAAACACAGTGTTTCAGCACAACTAAGGGATAAAAAATACTGAGAATGGGAAGTCGGCGCGCGGGTTTTGTGTGATATATGTTAAAAGCAGATAAAAGGCCTCGGGTTACGTTTAGTCAGTTCAGTACGCCGTCAGTATGCAAACAAGTCTGTGGGGGCCTCTATTTCGGAGTCTAACATCCATCAAACCTCAATACACATTACCTGCACAGTACAAAATAATATAGAGTCATCAGTGAGTTTCCTGTGTACATCACTACATACAACTACACATCACTACAACTGTCAAATTCTTGACTATCTGGGTGACCAATTGCGACAAAATTTGCGTTTTAGTGTATGAATCTATTTCAGTCCTGGCAGACATGCTGACAATTTGATACTTGAACTTGCCTAGGTTTTTATAAAACAAAAAAGTTGTATGCTCAAACTATTGTCCAGAAATACTACTGAATCATTCTTCTCTACTCATACTTAACTACTCATTCTTCGAAATATCAATAGTTGTAATTGTTAAACAGAAAGATGTTATGCCAACTTGTTACAAAACAACTATGTTATAAAACTTGATGCCATACAAAATGGTAAAATATGTTTGCATAAATTAATATTTTCGTACAAAATGTCGTTTTAAAAAGTAGGTGATTTGACCTATCAGTCAAATAGAGATTTTAGCAGAATTCAGTACCTACAGTGAGTCTTCAACTTTTTTGTGAGAATTGCATTTGAAATTCTAAAAACTATTCGTTATAAGGCAGCATTAATTTTTGGCTAAGCGATTTCCAAGACCCGTGCAACTGCCATGCTATTGCCAATTTGACTTAAATACGGGGTGTAAGGGACGGTGTACCGAAAACTTTGCAGGCATGATCAGACCATGAAACTGAACAACTTTTTCTATGGAAGCTATGTTGGTAAACGAGATTTTTTTTTCGACCTCCCATACAAAATTCCCGATCAGCTGACGGACTTTCTATGGAAACTCGAAAAAAAAATTTCGTTTCCCAACATAGGCTCCATAGTAAAAGTTGTTCAGTTTCATGGTCTGATCGTGCCTGCAAAGTTTTCGGTACACCGTCCCTTACACCCTGTATACCAAACCAAGTGTAAATGTTTGTAGCAAAGCAACGCGCAGTGTGAGGTTAAACTAATAATCTAAATAAATAATCACGTAAATAAGTCTTATAAACACCAGATAAATATATTTAGATTTTTAATATATTTTATACAATTTTCACTAGAAAAAGCTTGACACAAGACAGACAACAACGACAAGAGTAAAAACTCTATACAGGGTTATTTTTTATTCACCCCGGAAATTTTATAGGGTGATTTCGCAGGTGACCCCATAATAAAAGTGGTTCAGAATTATGAGTAGAATCGCCCTGTTAAATTTCCAAAGTGAATAAAAAATAACCCTGTATTCAATTTTGACTTCTCATGACTTCTTTCAGCCAGTCTGAAATTACTCACAAGTTGTGATGAGTCACAAAAAAGAAGTTTTAGTTCAAACTTCAACACCAAGCAATATACAAAATGGCCAACATCATCAACTACTCACAACTCACAACACAATAAAATTGCGACCTTGTTGGCTGATATGCATTTCCAATAGCGGCGAAGTAACACTTGATATACTCTCTTCAGTTTTCATTGGACATTTCGCCAGATTTCTCAGTTTTGAGATGGTCACCCCGCGTTGTTCTGTCAGTTTTGTATCTCTCACGTTCACTGCGCGGTTGTGTTGTTTGTTTTCGTCGTGCCCATTTTATTTGTGCAATTTCGTGTTATTTGTGTTAAATAAGTTATCTTTAGTTGAGTGCGCACCGGAACAACGATGCCGGTCTTTCATACGAAGATAATTGAGAGTATATTGGAGCCTGTTGCTCAGCAGGTGAGTGACGAAAAACTTAGCATTATTTATAGAATTTAACGTTCTAGTTTCGCGTGTAGGTGTTAGGATCTTTCGGTTATTGTTTACCATAGTTTTCTTCACGATATCGGCGGATTATGTCATCGGTTGTCGAAGGTTGATCTGTAGAATGCCTATATTTGTAAGCGGCGCGGCGTTTATGACTTGCCTCTTATTGGAAGTAAGATAGCAGGTAGAATGTGATAAATTCTCGATATAACCTTGACCAATAACAGGTAAGTAGTGGTCAACAAGAATTTTCAAGTATTTTTATAGTTTTAAATGCAGGTCTGCACTGTGACCTTGGTTGCATTTTCCTTCCTATTATTATTGGCAGAGATGAACCTAGACTTATGTAGAGGTTGCACCAATCAGGGAAGCAAATTACGGGCCAACTGAATGCCACTAACTTGCACTTGATCTGTGTTGCGGACCATTTATAGGGGTCTCCAAAAGACTAGCAATTTTTTACATGTGTTCCTATTCCTAAGATATCCTCTGGTAATATTCAATTTATGTTATGCACCCATGATATGCTGTGTGATGTTGGCTTAGAATAGCATCACACCAATACTACCTGTGGCTGTCTTATAAAAGCGAAAGAGGGATTAATTCATCCAGGAAATGGACAGCAGCGTTCCCTGTGAAAGCAATATCTTGAACTGCATTTGTCTAACCGCTTGCCAAGAGTAGTGAGTACAGCAATGCCCATGTCCAACAGTGGACTGTTGTGGATGTCAATGTTAATTGCACCCATTATCAAGTAAAATTCCAATTTCACTAAGCTTACATTTTTATTTGCAAATCATCATGTTTTTGCTATTACATTATGTTTGTGACATACATACATATATCATGCCTATAATCCCTTGCGAGGTAGGCAGAGCATAAATGGCCGTAAATAACTGTAATTCACGCCACGTCTGACAAACATTTAAGGGTCATTCGGAAAATTGTGTATCAGCAAAGTGACTGGTTGTCAGCCCGTCGCCTTAAATTGCAATACACACCCTCAAGTAGCTTCTTACTACACCCACGGGGAAGAATTGGGGTGATGCTGTTCTAAGCCGGCATCACACAGCACTCAAGTATTTAACTGGGGGGGTCCAGTGTAAAATAAAATTTTAGGCAACATACATGTGATATATGTATGTAATGTATAAAATTTAACACACTTAATGATGATCTTATCTTTCAAGCTTGTTATATAAAGCAAGCCCAATCACCTATGGTCTATGAAGTCATTGATCAGCTGTTGTAAATGAAGTCATTTGTCTCTTGTAAAATAGTGTGTGCGGTGAACCACAAACTTTGAACATTTCAGGTCAATCACTCTAATACGGTTCTGAGACCTCTCAGATCCCAAAAGCCAATAAACTTCTAGATTCGGTGGTTGCTTTTCCGTAATGGTGTATGTGATTTGGTTATAATAAAAAAAAAAAAAAAAAAATGGACATTTAGTGAATAACTCTGATAGTTTTTTAAGCGACAGACTATTCTTAAACTGAACATTTAATAAGAAATTGAAATTAAAGCATCTGACAGTGTGTAATTGTATCGATGGGATTACACATGGAGCAGAAATTTAACTATCATGTTTCTGTTGCTACACAAATGGCAAAATACGATTCAACAAAAGAGTTGTGGCGCCAGTGGCTCTGCCTCTATGGACACCCATAGGAAATGGATAAGGTGATGCTAGTCTAAGTCAACATCACCCAATCTTGCTTGATCTCAATAAGATTGGCTGTCATCTCATCATCGAAAAAAGAACAGAAACCAACCCTATGAACAGCCACACTGAACTGAAGAAGTAAGAACTCGTTGCAATTACACTTGTCTTGGTAAATCACGATTAAGTACACAAAATTCGACAGACAAGCAATAGTCAGAGTGCTTTTTCGTCTTCATTTAGTTGTGTTTAATGTCCGATTGTGGCAAGTTTTTTATAGCTTCATTCTATCTACAGGTCTTAAACATATTATTGCTTTGAGGACTAGATATAAATATAAAGGAGACCTCGAGGTATCAAGGGATACATTAGCACATCAAAGGATATAAATTTCACATCTCACTGTCTGTTTCATATCACACCACAACATTAGGGTGCAACATTAGTCAAAGAGCGCCGCCGCTAAGTAAAAATATTTGTTAGCGTCTTTGTTCGTAATCCATGATGAGTGGAATGCAATAAAGTTGCATCTCTGGGTCCCTTTGCTGGCCTGACATTATCGGAAAACCAAATTGGCGACACTAACTATCCCTAAAAAAATATTAAATCCAAGAAATACGTTTTAAAATTTTACACTTTGTTTATGTACTCGTATAAGCCGAAATTTCCGGCTAACACCTTATTAGATATCTCTACGGTTAGTTAAATAAATCATACTTCAGTTTCCGCTCAGCAGCTAGGTCTTTTTTCCTGTTCGAGGGCGCCACTAGTGTGAGGTTTAGCGTGAAACATAAAACAGGCGACTTTCCTCGTGGGCGTTGGAAGGGCCGCGCGATTCCGTCGTTTTCGGCGCAGACACACAAATAGCCGGAGGACAGTTTCACAACCGCCAACCACGGCGGATGTTGGCGAGGTAACGCACCTGCTCTAATTACCTACAATCAACCGCTAGGAAATAAACAATCGTCTATATTATATCATCTTTATTTTCATATCGTATGATCTGAATTCCTTCTGTAATGAAGACTTGCCGTATTATTAGTTAAAATGAATTAGTAAAAAATGACTTACAGAACCTGTCGCTTGTACGTCACTTCAAGATGGGTATCAAGAGGTTGACAATTTAGAAGGGTACGGTCGGGGCGCCGTTAGCTAAGTAGGAGAGCGGTTGGACGGTAGTCCACAAGCCGACGCAAAAAAAACAACTTTTTATTTTAATTTATGAAAATAATATAGCACTGTGAGTGCATTATAAACCCTAGTGGATGTCTTCTTTATTATCATTAAGAATACTTGTTGGACATCCACTGCTGGCCATAGGCGTTCCCCAAGCCCCCTTATAGGACGATTTTCAGACGGCTGCTTCCAACGGCTGCACGCAAACTATCTATGAGACTAAAATTAACTCAATATAGGATAGAATTATCACATATTATCGTCATGATCCGTCATTGTAAAAAATGAAATTTATGTATCACAAATAATAATAATTTTGTATTGTCCTGATAAAGAACAGACTCTAAGAATAAACACACTGCCTCGGGGCTGGCGATGTTAATCACACTGCATGTAACTTTAGGCCACCACCACCAGTAAACGTTATTTTTTTAATAAATTAAATTCAATATTTCCAAAAGATGTTAATGACATGCGTATAATTTAACGGACCCCCTGAACAGGAAAACCTTCAAAAAACTGAATGGAGACGTAAGAGCACATTTGAATTTTGCTTTAGACATCTAGCTTTTTTCAGTCTGTCAGATGACCTTAGATTCAGTCCAGGCTTTCGATGACTTTCCAAGATGTCATCACTTTAACTTCCCGAGGCACGAAAAACGCACATGCCATTGAGACTTTCAGCCATGGATGTTCTCACAGATATTTCTATCATAGATTCACGCATAACACTTTTTTATCGCAATTAATTTTGCAGTAATTGTATATTGACTCTTTGATATGTAATTTTATGCGATGGGTTGACATACCGTCACAAGGTGATACACAGTTTTCTGAATTACCATCAAATGATTGTCAGGCGTGGCTATAATGACTGTTTACGCTCTGCCTACCCCGCAAGAGATGTAGACGTGATATATGTATGTAATTATGAAGATGACCATCTTGGTGTTCACAAATAGACAGTTTCACAATGACTGCGGATGTTGGCGAGGTAACACACCTGCACTAATTATCTACGTATGTGTCTAGATCGCACTATTATATTTGCTTCATTTCTGTTTGTGTAATAATCTCCTAAAACATCAGTCCGTTTTTTGCATGAAACCAGGTATACAAGTTATAGCACAGTCAAGCTCAGGCTAGGTTAGACAGTTTGAACTTTAGACAATTCTTATGCCGCGCGCATTAGACTTGCATTGGCAGCTCATAAGTGTCTAACCGCTAGTGAATTTAACTGTACCTGTAGTATATAGTGAGTGAGTCACTTTCTTTAAAACCTTATATGGTCCCTGACCTGGTATAGCGATGACTTCCACGATGATGCCTGTCTGTTCTCTGATTTAGATTTATCATAAGCCGATTTATACGTGATGAATATGGGTTCTATTACATATTTAACCAACGGCCTTCCAAGACATACTTCAATTACTACTACTACCACTAATCTGTTTCGGAATTAGCGTCTTATCTCAAGAATGTGATGATGATTCATAAAGCATAACGCATAACTCCGAAATGTTGACTGCTGACGTCATACGAACGAACGAAGAACTGACATTATTTTTACTAAGAATCTTGTAAGAGTTGTACCTAATTATTAATTATCTGACTCATATCTGTTACTTGACGGCCGATGTAGCGCAGTGGTAGTGCGACTGCCTGCGACATAAAAGTAACGGGTTCGATTCTCGGTGGGGCACTCACTAAGTTGATATTTATCACTTTATGAATTTTTCCCAGTCTGGTTAGAACATTGGAGGCTAAACCACCTGATTGTCTGAAAAGAAATGGTTCCGTGATTTGGAAGGCACGGGCCCGGTTGCTGTCTATGATTTGATTACAGTGCAACGACCAACCATGCCAGAGGCCTACTCCTAGTTGTAGGTGGCTGAAAAACTCTGACATCAGTGTATATCAGGTCGTTGAACGACTCTGTGTCCCACACAAAAAAAAAACACATCCTTCACTTAGTGCAGTGCAGTGGTTAATACTTTGGAACTAAAAATAGTGGTCGTACGTAATACGATTTTCGGCATGACCGGCTGATGACGTTTTGTGATAGTTATGTTTAGCTAGGGACTGTTCTGATAGTTGTTGATGATGTCGATTCCCTACTGGTGTAAGTAATCGAATTGTCGAAAGATCCATACTTAATTTCTTCAGTTGGCAGGCAAAGATTTTCTTAAAACGACTGTCTCAAAACTTATGCATCTAATTAGCGTGAAATTTCAATTATGCCTTTCAACTCAACACACGATTACGCAATTACGATACGGTTTTAATTGTTGACGGATGAATCATGCGACAGGTGTGAGCGAGTTCAGCTTAGAACACTTGAACATTATTTCTAACTAAATAAATAAACCTAACTAACTGTCACTATGGCGATACACAATTTTCCGAATGACCCTCAATTTTTTGTCAGACATGGCGTTTTTTTAAGACCGTGTTCGCTCTGCCTACCCCGCAAGAGATTATAGGGGCGATATTTCTATGTATGTAAGTAAATAACTAAAACGGCCGTGTGATGCCGGCTTAAGAGTAGCATCAATCCATTTCTATTCTCGTATGACCATAGTGAGAGGTTGTCAGCAAATCGACTGATATTGCAAAACACATGTAACTCTCGAGTCGCCCCTTACGACACTCCCGGGAAAGATATGGGGTAATGCTATTCCAAGCCGTAGTCACACGGCAATCAAAAATTGCGAAAACGAAATTATGTATTCACCTACATTACATTTAACTTATTTAAAGTAAAGCATGATACGATTGTTACTCGTGTTACAATGTAACATGCTCTTACCTCTTATTGTTTACCCCGGCTAAGTTCACAGACTTTCTCTACTAAAGTATAGTTTAGATAGTACAATACACGGTTCTTGGCTGAGGTACTAAACCGTGAGGTGTCTGCATTCTGCATTGCGGAGACCAGGATACGTGAATCTGATAATATATTCATAAATAAACTGCAGAAATTATGCTAGGGATATTTTAATGCATTCAATAAAGTAAGCTTTTGTATTCTGAAAACAAATGAACCTATTTTGATACAATTTGTAGCTTCTCGTAAATTAGATATCTTGTAACTTAAAAACTGAAATCAGTTGCGATATTGCGATAAAACCGTATCAAAATCCGTTGCGTATTTTTAAAGATCTAAACATACAAAGGGACACAGAAAGCTGCAACTGCCCAGCGTTTTCACCTGCTGCAAAGCGTTTTCCCACGGGAATGATGAATAATAAATAAGACATTTTAATAAAGCCTATGTTCATCAGGGATAATGTAGAAGTGTAATGAATGTGTGAAGTGTCTTAAAGTATAAAGTGTTGTGAAATTAATGGTAAAATAATCTTTTAAATCGTTCCAGTAGTTTCGGAGCCTATTCTATCCGAGAAAACAATCAAACCTTTCCTCTTATATAATATTAGTGTAGATGTAGACTATGTCGTGAAGATTCACAGTCAGAGAAAATGAATATGAAAATGAAACTTACTTTATTCAATGAAGGATAATATTATCTATCCGTCGTCATAGTAAAAAAATTTATTGTATAACACAATTTTCTTTTATTTATAACAATCATGTATTGTAAAACCTGCTTGAGCGGGATAAAATACTCGTAAAGGCACTGCCACGGCGCTGGCCAAGTTAATCACAAGAGAGTGTTCATAAGCATGCTGTCCATTTCATAAGAAAAGCCGACCAATGAATACTGGTTGATAAAATGAACAATAAAGAGCCTTATGTTTGAAATGTGCTAAAATAAGCGATGAGTAATGTGGTGATGAATGGTGAGTGGTGATGAATGGTAATGGGAATGCAGTGTTGGAGAGGTCAAGTGGCGAAAATAAACGCATTTCAGCACATTGCATCTCATTGGAATTCGCACCGTTCAATCAATTGTATTGTAATGATTAGGGACCGGATTATTTGCAACATAAAAATTTGAAATATGCATGAAAAACGCTTGAAATATGAACGAAATCTGGAAAAATATGCAAAATCGAATCACAAAGTTTAGGTATGAAAACAAAATGAGAAAAAAAGACTCTAGAATATTTCCGCAGTATTTAAACGATCCAGAATAGTCAGTTATCTACAAATACAGTTTTTTTTCGGAAGGCAAGGGCCGCTAATGAATTTTAACAGATCAAGAAGCGCACTCGCCAACAATGGCAACAATTTTAGCAAAACATGCGTAATAAACGGGAGGGAGAAAATTTATATTTAAAAAACGTCCATAATATGCATTATAACAAGATTTTAGAAAAATATGCTATTTGCGGTGAATAGGGCTTAAATATGCAAATGGCATACAATCCGGTCTTTAGTAATGATGATGATCGCCATCAAAAACCGTCTTAGAAAAACATCACCCCACTACTTTACCTTCATCCCTTGCTGGGAAGGCAGAGCGTTAACGGCTGTAAACCAATCAACACTCGTGTATCACTATAGTGGCAGGTTGTCAGACTGTCGCCTGATATTGTAATACTCCTGAGCATTGAATCCCTTAGTTGCCTCTGACGACACCCGCGCGAAAGAAATGTGGTGATGCTAAGCCGGCTCCACTTTTCTGATGAAGCAGAAATTAAATCGTACTCTTTCCTGTCTTTAAGTTACCCATTATGTAATGGTTCACCATAATACTGGGTTTTCACACAATCACTAGGAATAACTATATTGGTTGATCCTTTAGAAGCTGGTAACTGCTAAAAGTA
Organism: Tuta absoluta; assembly: GCA_027580185.1. Classification (NCBI taxonomy): domain Eukaryota; kingdom Metazoa; phylum Arthropoda; class Insecta; order Lepidoptera; family Gelechiidae; genus Tuta; species Tuta absoluta. The sequence continues at coordinate 1,233,082 of JAQAHW010000045.1, forward strand.
CCACAAAAGATGCCTTATTCTACACTGGTATTGAGATGTTTGCGTTGCACTGAGATCAAATATCGCTGACGTTTCCACTGACCTTCCTGCGACTACAGACTCAGAATAGAAACCATTCAGCAGTCGTAACCTAAAACCCATAAACAATTTACTATTTTGTTGACTGTACACAAACCGTAACGCGCAGCAATGTTGCCAGGTGATATAATTCAAAACTACTGCTGTATTTATAACCTGTGACTCACATGTTACTGGCCGGTTGGCGGTTGTTCGACAGTTTACGTTTTCGGCGCCTAAAATTAAAATTGGAATGGACTAGTAACATTTTGTTTCGTAACCGTGCGCGTTGTTGTTTTCATTTAGATTCATATGCGCGCGCGCTTATTAATTTGCCCTTTCATTCATGCGTGGTAGGTAGTTAGAGATTGGACGAGGACATCTTGTAGAGTAGATATTTGTATCATCTCAGCGCCTTTGATTCTTTAGTAGAGAACTTGGGTGAATTCCGCTATTAAAAACCATGTCAGTTGTGTTTCAGTTGGATTTTTTTGGCTGTTTCGTATTCTGCTAACATTTAGCCTAATACGAAACAGCCAAAAAAATCCACCTATTATACCTCCTACCACCTATTATCCTATTTATACCTCTAGATGAACACAGTTGAAATATAATGAGGGTTGTGTGGATGGCATTATAATAGCAAAATGAGAAAATCGGGGCTCTGTAACAGCGTCTAAAAACAGTGTTCAGATAGCCTATTATAACTTGCTCATCAACGATTCCCTCGGACAGGCTTTGTAGGTTCTGTGTCTAGTTTGTGACCTAGATAATTTAGAGTCAAGCGCGAAATTCAGCTCGACAGAAAAGTTGTGCAGTGGTATCCTTTATCGCTCTAATAAAAAAGTTGAGAACTTGCAATAACATAAAAGTAAAAAGAATTCAGTTGAATACACAATTTGAAGTAAGTTTACTATTTATCGTTGTTGACACATAAGTTCTTTTATTATTATCACAGACCAAAAATTCGCGCGCGCCGTGACAGTGCTTGACGTTTCAATGCTCTGTGATAATATACGTAATGTTTATCGTCTTCAGAGGACAAATAACACTACATACTTATTCAATTTCCTCTGCCACAACTATCAGCTATTGTGGCGCAGTGCTAGTGCGACTGCCTGTGACGCAAAGGTTCCAGGTTCGATTCCCGGTGGGGCACTCACAAAGTTGATATTTATCACTTTGTGAATTTATTCCCAGTCTGGTTATGACATTGCAGGCTGAACCACCTTATTGTGCGAAAAAAAAAAGAACGTTTCCGTGCTTCGGAGGACACGTTAAGCCGTCGGTCCCGGTTGCTGTCTATGATTACTTGGACGGCGGTCGTTACGCAACCATGTCAGAGGGTAGGCGGTTGAAAAACTCTGACACCAGGGTTCATCGGGTCGTTGGACGACATGGTGTCCCATACGAAATAAGACTATCAGTAAGGTGTGACACCTGGTGGCTGGCAGTCGAACATAATGCGATCCCTACGAGTACCGCAGTGGCATTCTCGCCAAATCAACAACTTCTTATTTGTCGGTTGGCTCGGGCCCAAATCACGACGAATGCTCACCATTATAACACCTACTTTATACTGTTTATAAAGTTAGTTATTTTATTTATTTATTTATTTATTTATTCAGGACACATACAGTCATGTATACAACAAAAAAATATACAAACGTGTATTTGAAAAAAAAAGACCTGGAGGTCCATAGAAGAAAATAACAATTTCTTTTAACTGAGCAAATGGTATAGACTTTTTGAAAATACTTATAAGTAAATATTATTATTGCTATTAATGAATATACCTACATAGCAAAGCAAAGAGTAAAACAGCAATTTATAATTTGATTAAACAACAATGTATGTATCTACTTGTCACAACAAAACCACTCTCACCCAGTTATAATGGTATACGGTGCGACTGCTTGCGGCGCAAAGATTCTGGGTTCGATTCCCGGCGAAAGTTGATGATATTATCACTTTGAGAATGTTTACTCCCTGGTTTGGTCTTTGCCTCCGGCCAGATGGACCGATGACTTAAAAAAGGCGACTGGTAGCGACTGGATGGCGAAAACGAGAGATCGTGCCCTATGGCGTACCCTGGGGAAACCTACGTCCAGCAGTGGACTGCAATAGGCTGATGTATGTGTATGTATGTATTGGTCTTTGCAGGCTGAACCACCTCATTGTCCGCAATAAAGATGATGCTTCGAAGGGCACGTTTAGCCGTCGGTCCCGGTTGCTGGCTGATTAATTAGACGGTCGATACCACAACCATGTCAGAGGCCTACTTGTAGTAGTATAGTAGCGTGCATCAGGTCGTTCCTCGACTCGGTGAACCACTCGGTGAAAAGAGAGAGACTGATAATCTTATCATGTTTAATCATTTACATGATTAAACATTCTCGGAATTGGACGTACCAGGATTTGGACTTTCTGGGAATTGGTCATTGTGGGCATTGGACATTTTGGGAGTTGGACAGTTTTAAAGCGCTGGACGTTTTGGGAATTTGACATTATTGTACCTTAATGATTTATTTGTTCTCAACCAACATTAGCGTAGCATTTCTTTGTAGAGGCCCAACAAAAATTTCGCAATTTAGTGGCCTGGTAAGAATTTTATGGAAAAACACGGGTAGAATTAACGAAACGATGTTTCGAAAGCTAGTTTTTCCAAAAAATCTAGATTACCCGTCTAGTTTGGATGTCGTCATCGCTACTAAAACCCCAATAAAATACATCTCACTAGTAATCCTTAAAAGTATACCTACCATTGTTATTGTAAAGCTGTTCAGATAATGTCGCCATATGGCCGGCGCCCACGCTTGGCCGTGGACTTAGAAGGTGAAAATATTGCATACCTCGTTGAGAGATGTTTAAATTGTTTAATCCTACGCTAGTAAGCTGGTTTTTGACTCGTTAATTTAAAAATATTCGCTTGTTTTTACCTGACTTCTTAAAAAAGGAAGGGTTCTTGAATATTTAATATATGTGACTGACTTAAATATCTCCGATCCTTCTTTAAACCTATTTGACAGAAAGTAACCGCACTGATTTTAGGTAAGTTAAGATAATGTATATTGAGGGCATTGTATACCCAGCCTTGGGGGGATGACGCGCTTTCGACCATGACCTATAAGCCTGTATAAGCGTGAACAATAAACCGGTGAACGGTTGTCTGGCTGGTCAGCTTTACATACATACACATATCACGCCTTTATCCCTTGCAAGGTAGGCAGAGCGTTCACGATCGTAAAATGCGGTAGATAACGCCACGTCTGAAAAATATTTAAGGGCCATTTTAGAATAATCGTGTATCACTTTAGGAACATTCTTTCGCCTAAAATTGTAATATTTGTAATACACATGAAAGCCTCAAGTTGCTTAGTCGCCGCTTACACCCACGGGAAAGAAATAGCGTAATACTATTCTAAGCCGGCATCACACGACCGTTGGTCGGTTTTGATGGCATCATATCATTTTACACGCGTAACATATAGCCTACACTTGCAAGTTGACAGAGTAAGCCAGTTGGCGTCTTTTGGCGAAACGAGCAAGTTGGTTAACGCTTTTACTTCTAAATGACTGATTATTGTAGAGGTAGATGTACTCTTTATCCTAAAGTCCATCGAATTTATTTAGCTAAGCTGCCGAGCATACGAAAGAACTCGGTTCTAAACGGTGTGCCCCGAATAATGACGGACGTCCAAAGACAACATTTGAATGCTTTATAAGCTTTATAAAGCACTCAAATGTTGGGGTATAACTCGGAAACTCCAAAAACCCGGCACGTACATAGAGGTGATTAGGAATATATCCAAGTTCATCAGGAATAATGAAGCATTCTAATGGTTTTTTTTTTTAAATCAGTCCTGTAGTTTCAGAGTCTATTCAATTCAAACAAACAATATAATCTTTCCTCTTTATAATATTAGTGTAGATAATAATCTAAGGGACTCGAGGTTGTCCCTATATCAAAACACAATTTTCCGAATAACCCTCAAATATTTATCTGACGTGGCGTTGATGTCGGTTTTTCGGCAAGGGATAAAAGGCGTGAAATGTGTGTGTGTGTATAATAATCTTAGTGAAAACTGCGGATATTTTGTAACCCTGAAGACTAAAGGTTGCCGAAGGCGTGGCTGCAGGGAAAGGGGTGCGGATTGCGGACCGAGCTCCAATCAGCCTTGACCTGACGTGTCTTTGCTCAAACAACATTAGGGATGTTTGCATAAGGGAGAATTTATACACACATTATCTTTAATAAGACGGCCGATGTGGCGCAGTGGTAGTGCGACTGCCTGCAGTGGGTTCGATTCCCGGTGGGTGGGACACTAACAAAGTTGATGTCATCACTTTGAGAATTTGTTTCCAGTCCGGTTTGGACATTGCAGGCCGAACCATCTGATTGTCCGTAAGAAATATGGTCACATGATTCGGAGGGCAAGTCTAACTGTTTCTGTCTTTGATTATTTAGACGGCGGTCGTCACACACCATGTCAGAGGCCAACAAGTAGTAGCTGGCGGTTGAAAAGTACACCAGGGTTCATCGGGTCGTCCATCGATTCGTTGTCGCACACTTATAAAAATAAATACTGCAGCATAATAAAGATATTATGAATTGAACTGAGTAATATGAAGTCGTTGAAACTTTCATCGTCATCTTTGACTGGATCGATGGCGTAGTGGATAGTACCCTTGCCTGCTATGCCAAGAGTCGTTTGGAAAGATTCGATTCCCACACAGCACGAGTATTTGTATGTTACTTTTTAAATATTTTTGTTGCCACGGTGTATTGTATGTATTTATTAACAAAAACGTATTCGTAATGTATAATATCAGTTATCTAGTTCCCATGGTAGAAGTTTTGTTAAGTTTGGGGCTAGAGGGCATCTTGTGATATGTATAAGATATTATTTATCATAAGCATGTATCACAGAGAATTATGAACAACAACGAACAACTGATATTGATCATTTCAATACATCCTATTAAAATTCTGGAGCAAGTTTATAACATCTTCACCAATTGGAAACAAATAGATTGATAGTATGTAGTAATGTCAGTTAGTAAATTAATAGGAGACAACACTTTGCAACACCGTGCCTCTGTGGTGTAGTAGCCACGCCTTGGGCTCTCGAATTTGAAGGTCGTTATGTCGGTTCTTAGAAACTTAATTTTTCCACGGAAATTTACTACGAACCTACTGAAAAGATTGGCGTTAGATGCTCGTTTAGAATAGCATCATCACAATTCTACTCGTGGGTGTTGTAAAATGCGACTAAGAGATAAAATCATCCAGGGAATGAGTTCGTTCCCTGTGAATGCAACATCTTGCACTGCGCTTGCCGACCCGCTTGCTTAGCGTGGTGAGTATGGCAATAACCCCCCTATAGGGGGAGACCCATGTCCATCTGTGGAATGTTGTGGCTGTTAATGTATGTTTTGAAAGAAAAAGGATCCAAATCGGTCTTTTGTAATCTAATGAGTGAGAGAGTTTATTAATCTAAAGAGAAATACTCTAATATATGAGAAGCGAAGTAATCTTATGAGTGAACGTCCTTAAGGAGTGAATAAAGGAGAAAGATTTCGAAGAATAATGTAAATGAATTGAAGATTATCTCCTTTTCTTAAAGTCGGTTGAAAAAATATTGACGTTGTAACGAACCCCACCAAGGCGGCTATGATTTATCGAATGGATGATGGGGCTTGTTCAAGTTCTAACACTTGAAGGAGTATCAGACCTCAAACAATGTCCCAAAATGATATAAATAAATGGCCCGTGATGTAAATTATTAGCATGATCGTCTAGTTAATTAGTAGGACCCATTACGTTGTGTTTAATGTAGAAAATAAGTAACCCAAACAGTTCTTTAAGAAGGTACATGGATTTCCTGACATGAGTAAAGGTTGGAATGGTATCGGGAAAGGTATATGAGCCTCACGGGGCCCCCTCTCCGCCCCTGAGAAGTAGAACCCTCACCCCTTACAGATATTCAGAATTGATATCCATTTTCCCTTAGTCGTCCTTGCACAACTATCAATTGTGCAAACCCGACCAAAAGAGCAGACATCACAACTGAATTCTGTGTTAATTTGGTTCTCCCTGAACTGGATAGTGGGTTTTGACACCCAGGGTTGAACAGATCGCACCAACAGACAGGTGCTGTGATGTACTAGACACCACGGAGAAGTATTTAGGAATCTAATAGATTCAGATGTTCATTGAACAACATATTTAATATTTGTATAAGTATAGCCAATCTCATGACTAGCCGAACTGACACCACTGTGTCTGGTTGATGAAGTAAGTATGATAAGTTAGGTTATCAGTCAAATGACATGATTTCAACTAGTATCTTTGGTAATATTTCAGTAGTGGTCCTTAGACCAACGTTCAAATATAATCTGCACAAGACATTTGTCTACAATTAATATGATCCATACGGAGGTTAGTTAGGGAATGCAGTTTATGCTAGACCCTTTAGTACTTATGAGCTTCATATCGCGAGCCAGATGATTGTTTGGGAATGCTATCAGCAGAACCCATTGTAAAGAAAGGCTATTGCAAAAATGAATCTCATAATAACCGCCTGTGGTCAAATAATTGGTCTTAGATCATAATGCTGGTACAGAAATATTGAACGCAAAAGTATAGTATGGTTTGATGATGGAAGATAGAAGCTGTCACATGACATCTGATGACAATCATTTGTCTTTAGGTAAGTATTCTGTATTCACAGATCCACATCGGCATCATTCTGCCAGTCATGATAGGTTTCTCGAACAAAGTATGCAGATGCAATAAAATTAAACATCTGAACCCATTTCAGGGAAGGATATTAGGATGGGAGTATATTATCTACCCACCATATAATCTGAAGAAAGTACTATTATAAAATAGCAAGTACAATTTATAAGTAGATATTTAATCCACTGATGAACACCGCCATTCTCATTAATTGAGATGTAAGTAATTTGTTTGCAAAGCAAATCAAATTATTGGTAAGTATAAATAATGTTGTTTCACTGCTGGACATATTCCAATTATGTATAAAACACAGGAACATAGGAATAAATTCCATAGTCGCCTTAGCAACAAAAGGTTTTCCATGATAAATAGTTTCTGTTGAAACAAAGTACAGACAAAACTAAGGAAATAACTAGTCCAATCTGATACTTATATGGTGTGGTAGATAAACAGAGATAGGATGGAATCAGTAAAAGGATTTCCTACCTAACCCCTACTAAATATTATAAATCATTAGCAAAACCTAACCGCTTGGCAATAATTTTGTACCTAATTTGTAATGTTTTCTTACTATTAATCTAGTAAGAATTAGGATGGAAAACTACACTTATCTGGGTTTAGGTAGATAGTAGGCCAGCCCACAGCATTCCAAAGTCATCCACTCAACTCGCAGTCAGCTGATATCCACAGAAGACACACGAACACAGCTCCAAGCATGTATCTTCACACTCCAACACACAGCAGCCACTTTCCAAGGCAGAGGCGCAGCGACCACGGGACAAAATCCACCTTCCATATGAAGTGGTGTGACGCCAATCCAGCAGTACCTCAGGGTCAGGACTTTCACACTGCACTCCTCTTTTTCTTCCACTTTCACTACTTTTCTTCTTAGATCCACATCCTTCACCGATTAAAATCAGACTTCCCCTTTCGCCCACACACCAGGCCTTATATATCCCTCAAAACGGAAGGTCCAAATACAATTTCTCGAAAAGTCTAAATCTAGAATAATCCAGCTCCATTTGAGGCACAACCGCTTATTCCGCTACTCGACACCAGGTGGAGCTAGCGAACTGGAATGATCTCGACTATTCGATCTTAGATCCTTATTAGATTTATTTGATTGTGGGTTCCGTACAAAATAAAATTATTACTTTTCCAAGTATTGTAGTAAATCTAAATTATGAAATCATAGAATCTAGTTTTCTTTAATGAACTCAGACTTTGTTATTGCATCAAGATTGTTCTTTCCCATTAATCACTTATGTTTTAGTAGGTTATTTTACGTTCAACTAATATTCAATGATATAATATTTAAAGTTGATTGGCGAATATGCTGAACAGACAGACTTAGTAGTATATTCTTTATCTTCTTCTTTTATTCATGTAAGACACCGAAGTGTACTCGTATATTACTTAGATTTGTTAGTAACCCATGTTTTCTCACCCATTATATTATAATAATGTAAACGTTTTCCTAAAAGGAAAACCAAGTCCAACAGTAGTCCACTGCGACCAATAATGTTGTTGTTCTCAGATAATTTAAAATGTTTACTTATTATTTAAAGGTTTTAATATTCCACCCTTAAACGGATCCCATATCTTAGTTTAGTTACTCATCTCCAGGCGTCGCTTCTGTCGCAATTAGAATATTCTCGAAACATAATTTATTTAAATTATTTTTACTACACATAACCTAAACCAGTTTATAAATAAAAGAAAATTATTTAATTATAAATAAAAGAAATTATTTCAGACATAAAATGCGTATATAAACACCTAAATTGTGCCTTTAACATTTGAAATTATATTTTACTTTGAGAGCCATCTCTTGCCAATCTGATGAACCTTTTAGATTGATGCCATCTATCGACATTGTACTGAACTACTAGCGAATCTGATCGAACGTATTGAATTGATTCTCATATATTGAATTTAGTTCTCTACTAGATGTCGCTACTTTAAACGTATTTTTCAAGAGGCCAGGGTAGTATTTATTACAATTCGCCCCCAAATTTTTATGAGATTTAGTTATTAAATCGAAGAAAAATTTTAAACAATTTCCAATTTAATTTCCCGCCCCCAAAACTTTAAAATCCTCTAATCGTTAAAACATTTATGAAAACCAATTCGAGTCGCCCCCATGAGTTTTAAGTTTATTTATTTCCCAATAACCGCCCCCACAGATCTCAATCATCTAATAAATCCCGTCCTGAGTATGCCTGAACCAAATGTTACTATCCTGACCTACGCCAAGAGCCCTTTTACGCTAGTGTAAAAAGTTTTGATAACCTGTTAATACACGCAATGAATCATATACGCCAAATGCAATTGAAAATTAACATGTTGAATACTTCTGCAAATATGCAAGTTACGCCAAATACAACAAAATTAAAGCAAAGTTAAGAAAATTTGCCTACGCCTTTTCCTAAAGCACTTACATTTACTACGCCAAATGCTGCTGTATAATACGCTTACTAGATGAATTCGTCTATTACACCAAAATTGAAACTGCGCCAAATGCAAACAAGAGACTTGACCAGTCATTCCATTCAACCTGCATGTGTCAATCAAAAAAAGAAACCTTATAAGGAGTGTATTAATTTTTTCTGCATACCCTGACTGTTCATTTCAAATTGTTTATGCAAACGTTGTTTAAATAATGAAATATATTTTTTTTTAATAATAATGAAAAGAATTGAATCTAAGTGTTTAAACCAAATCTATATGTAGTCTGTTGTATGTAGGTTGTGTTGCAGATAGTTTAACCGACACTAAAGTATCAGCAACCTATTGCAACCTCCTTGTTGAGTCTGTAAGAGGTACATGTTCAGGACAGTACATCTCTGCACCACCCCTTTAGTATCATTTGCCTGCAGCGCGACCATAAGCAGCGAATCAGCAGAAAGTTAGACTTGATGCTGAACCAACAAGCCGACCCTTCACCGATTATCTGCCACAGTAACGTCAGAGTAGTGAATGATTTGGCTTAAATCAGATCTTAACCCAAGGTAGTTAAGACCTCAATCAGAATGGATTATGTTAATTAAGATAAGTTAATCAAATACTTGCCCTACTCACATCCATGACATGACAAAGTCAGCAAAAGTTATGTAAGAGAAATGGTTCTGATCAAATCGTGAAATATGTAGTGTGTATCGGCCAACTTGACCAAATTTGTGATGTCTGTAAAGGTACTTTGTTAGTATTATGCTTGCAGAAATACCTCGAACAGAGATATAACGTAGCACAGATTGATATTGTGCTAACAACCTGTCCCACAGTCAAATCACTGCAGAAGTAAATACAGAGTGTTGTGAAATGATTTGATCCTGAACCTTTTATGAAAAGACATAATAATACTAACATGAATTTCAGAAAAGAACAAAACTATATCAAGCATGGATGGAGACAAAGTTTAGAATATACAAAAAGGTGCAAACCACAAAACTTAGTAAACTAGTCAGAGTTTCAGAAAACCAAAGTTTACATTCTAATCATATCAAATAATTCATGACACACACAAATTGAGAAGAACATTTAAATTTACGCAATGATATTGAAATTGGTAGCCTAAAATTTCATTTAGCTCAGGCACACTTTATAATTGTGTAGATGAAACTTCGCCCCCAGACTACTAAACTCTTAGACAAGGTTGTTATATTTTTTCAAATTTTTAAGATTCTCGCCCCCACAATCTTTAAGTCTAGAAATAAAAGTATCCTCCAAGAATGGCTATCCTGCTACAAACAGCTAGAATGTCTACTACTACTAAAACAACCAGAATATCTCACTGCTGAACAAGCACAACAGAGGCATGCTACCATAAACACTTCTTTCATTCCACTTCACACACCCAAACCACATTCAAATAACTTTCTGTACATTCAAAATTGAAAATACTTCCCTATTCCCAACTCACATAACCCACACTTCAACTACATACAATGACTAGCACACTACAGGTTAAACTAACAAATGTTAAAATAGAATCCAGTTGAAACTGTAACCCTAATCCAAAACTGGTGAGGTCACACTGTTTAAGAACCTGTAAAAATAGTGAAACACAATTAGATTTATAAATACTTAAACATTTTTAAAACCAAAATGTATATGCGTCCATAAGAATATCCCTGCCCTTATAAGTTTTGAATACTTTAGACTTTCATAATTTCATTTGACCCATGTGAATATTTTAGTTTTGTTATGATGTGTTTAAACACCTACACCTTATGTTGTAAAAGAAAATGAAATTTATTTACCTAAACATACCTCCTACTGTTAATGAGTCTATACCTACTTAGCAGTCTTGTATTTACTTGGTTATCATTAATATTATTTATTATTTTTTTATATCACTAAATTGGTTTTATTCAGGTTGTATTGAGTTAAGAAATAATTTTAGATAGTGATGGTGAATTGAATAATAAAACATTTATGAATCCAAAATTTGGCCTGATTCATTGAAACAATAAAAGTTTAAAACTTGGATGAATAGTATTGATAATTAAAACAAAATAATTTTACTGCAGCTTATAACTAAAATTATATGATTTTAAAATTAAATTGTTTAAATCAAATCCAAATGTTTTTCTGTAGTGTGTTATTGATTGCAGATATGTTTACAGACACCAAGTGTTTGAAACATATTGCAATCTCTTGTAAGTCTGTAGAGGGGCCGTGTAAGGAGATCACGCTCGTGGTCTCCCTTTGAATAGATGCTTGCAAAGCTATCATCAGTAGTCAGTCAGCATAAGATATCCTCACTGCTGCGACAGCTAGGACATCCTCCAGCCGACTATCTACAGATAATAACCCAGAGTGGTGATTTGATTTGACTTAAACAGATCCTAACTCAAGGTAGTTAAGATCTCTTTATGAAAAATAAGGTTATAAATGTTAAAATGATAGTAAATATTATTTCCATAAGTAGCCCTATTCGCATCCATAACATGATAAGGCAATTAAATTTTTAATAAAAAACGAATCCCAGCCTCGGTCAAATCGTGTCATTTGTAGTATGTGATAGACCATTCCGGCCTTTTTATGTACAGTCTGTAAAAGGTAAATGTTCAGAAATACGTATCTCTACGCATTTCCTTTAGTGTTCTTGCGGGCAGCATCACCTTGTACAATGATGAACAAAGTTAGAATAACTTGCCATTGTGCGTAACAAATCATACCATAGTATCATCATTGCAAAAGTAATACAGAGTAGTGTAATGATTTGACCATAGCCGAAAAAAATAACACACTTTAGGTAATAGTTACTTAATCTTCAAATCAATCATGTATGGATTGGTATAATATGATAAAAAAAATGCATTGATCTAATTTAAAGGTATTGAATAAACACTTGAATCAAGCCCAAATTTAAGATTCCAAGAGAATTTAGGAGTAACAATAACTACTTTTGTAATCAACATTGATACCAGATAACTGTTTAATCTGATTCTTGGTCTAAATACAACAACTTTTATATTTTAAAGTGGAAAAACAAATACTTATAAAGTTTGAACTAAGCAACTTTTCTTAGTAAATTTTGCCAACTTGTCTACTTTAAAACAGAGCTTAAATGTTACCTGAATCTTTAAGACGATGCATAATATTCGAAGAAACAATCCTTTTATACTGAAAAGTTGTAAAACCACCGAATACACATTTTTTTTCACAATCAAAACATGAACACATGTTTTCACCCGAAAACTTTAACTTCAACTCTTTATTGGGCACGAATCCTACAGAAAACATTATTAACCACTAAATAAATTACTTGAAAATAAGTTTTTAAACCTAATTTCATACGAAAACATGTGAAAATAACAAATTTATTTTCATTCATTCGATTCAAACACGCCGCTATATATGACTGTCAAACTTATTCTAGTGCTGTGCATCTCTGATTAATAGTCGATATTTATTCGATAACGGAATAAAAGTTTAGATATGATTTGTTAATTTTCAGATATAAATCCTTGACAAAACCTCCCACGAAATCAATTAAATAGATAATTTAATTGAAAATTATATCAATATTTTACCAATTTTACTTGAAGTTTTCTGTTATTAGTTCCGAGTCGATACCTTAATTTTGATGCAAAAGGCGTATTGCCGAACTGAAAACTTGACGTCATACCAACCAATCAGCAAAATCCAACATGGCTGGCAGTGGAAACAGGTATAGATCTTTCCGTATCGCGTTGTGCTCGTAATTAATCAACTACTGTTAATCTGATCCACCACGCAACAAACCTACCGTCCCGTCACCATGATAAAATTAATGAAATTTAGATCAATTTATTAAACACAAAATTAAATGAATCATGTATAGTGGTACGGATTTTTGTGCAACTGCATAACTTCAGTGCTATTTACATAACACTCGAGAACAAATATCAACCCACTTAATATCGATTATCGACTATCAACCCATTAATAGTTGCACATCCCTACTATCTGTCAAAGTACGAGGTGCGTTCAAAACGTGGCAATCTAATATCCGCGGTGATATTATTTGTATTATTTTATCATGAAATAAAATTGAAATAACATAAAATCTAGCATTAAAAAAAACTAAATTATTGTTAATCTTGTACGAGGAATGCTTATTTTAAAACCTAAGTTTATTAAAAGATGAATAAGAACTCGTTTGAAATTTGACGTTTCTGTAAAGCGCAAAAGGGCTTTTATCTTATGAACGCATACAACACAACAAGATCAACAAGACAAATCATTGGAAAAAGAGCTGAATTCGGCAAGATATTATATTACGGATGCCTAACTGTATGAAAATAATCGCCCCCATAACTTTACAGTGTATAAATGTGTTAGAAAGTGGAACCCGTGACTCTCCGTTACCGCCCGACACCGTCCAACCAAATACTCAAGAAATCCATGTTTGTGACCTCCCATCCATTCTCAAGACCCTAGGATTTTTGTATCCTACGGTCAACGGCACCAAATGTAACAAACCCCACCAAGGCGGCTATGATTTATCGAATGGATGATGGGGCTTGTTCAAGTTCTAACACTTGAAGGAGTATCAGACCTCAAACAATGTCCCAAAATGATATAAATAAATGGCTCGTGATGTAAATTATTAGCATGATCGTCTAGTTAATTAGTAGGACCCATTACGTTGTGTTTAATGTAGAAAATAAGTAACCCAAACAGTTCTTTAAGAAGGTACATGGATTTCCTGACATGAGTAAAGGTTGGAATGGTATTGGGAAAGGTATATGAGCCTCACGGGGCCCCCTCTCCGCCCCTGAGAAGTAGAACCCTCACCCCTTACAGATATTCAGAATTGATATCCATTTTCCCTTAGTCGTCCTTGCACAACTATCAATTGTGCAAACCCGACCAAAAGAGCAGACATCACAACTGAATTCTGTGTTAATTTGGTTCTCCCTGAACTGGATAGTGGGTTTTGACACCCAGGGTTGAACAGATCGCACCAACAGACAGGTGCTGTGATGTACTAGACACCACGGAGAAGTATTTAGGAATCTAATAGATTCAGATGTTCATTGAACAACATATTTAATATTTGTATAAGTATAGCCAATCTCATGACTAGCCGAACTGACACCACTGTGTCTGGTTGATGAAGTAAGTATGATAAGTTAGGTTATCAGTCAAATGACATGATTTCAACTAGTATCTTTGGTAATATTTCAGTAGTGGTCCTTAGACCAACGTTCAAATATAATCTGCACAAGACATTTGTCTACAATTAATATGATCCATACGGAGGTTAGTTAGGGAATGCAGTTTATGCTAGACCCTTTAGTACTTATGAGCTTCATATCGCGAGCCAGATGATTGTTTGGGAATGCTATCAGCAGAACCCATTGTAAAGAAAGGCTATTGCAAAAATGAATCTCATAATAACCGCCTGTGGTCAAATAATTGGTCTTAGATCATAATGCTGGTACAGAAATATTGAACGCAAAAGTATAGTATGGTTTGATGATGGAAGATAGAAGCTGTCACATGACATCTGATGACAATCATTTGTCTTTAGGTAAGTATTCTGTATTCACAGATCCACATCGGCATCATTCTGCCAGTCATGATAGGTTTCTCGAACAAAGTATGCAGATGCAATAAAATTAAACATCTGAACCCATTTCAGGGAAGGATATTAGGATGGGAGTATATTATCTACCCACCATATAATCTGAAGAAAGTACTATTATAAAATAGCAAGTACAATTTATAAGTAGATATTTAATCCACTGATGAACACCGCCATTCTCATTAATTGAGATGTAAGTAATTTGTTTGCAAAGCAAATCAAATTATTGGTAAGTATAAATAATGTTGTTTCACTGCTGGACATATTCCAATTATGTATAAAACACAGGAACATAGGAATAAATTCCATAGTCGCCTTAGCAACAAAAGGTTTTCCATGATAAATAGTTTCTGTTGAAACAAAGTACAGACAAAACTAAGGAAATAACTAGTCCAATCTGATACTTATATGGTGTGGTAGATAAACAGAGATAGGATGGAATCAGTAAAAGGATTTCCTACCTAACCCCTACTAAATATTATAAATCATTAGCAAAACCTAACCGCTTGGCAATAATTTTGTACCTAATTTGTAATGTTTTCTTACTATTAATCTAGTAAGAATTAGGATGGAAAACTACACTTATCTGGGTTTAGGTAGATAGTAGGCCAGCCCACAGCATTCCAAAGTCATCCACTCAACTCGCAGTCAGCTGATATCCACAGAAGACACACGAACACAGCTCCAAGCATGTATCTTCACACTCCAACACACAGCAGCCACTTTCCAAGGCAGAGGCGCAGCGACCACGGGACAAAATCCACCTTCCATATGAAGTGGTGTGACGCCAATCCAGCAGTACCTCAGGGTCAGGACTTTCACACTGCACTCCTCTTTTTCTTCCACTTTCACTACTTTTCTTCTTAGATCCACATCCTTCACCGATTAAAATCAGACTTCCCCTTTCGCCCACACACCAGGCCTTATATATCCCTCAAAACGGAAGGTCCAAATACAATTTCTCGAAAAGTCTAAATCTAGAATAATCCAGCTCCATTTGAGGCACAACCGCTTATTCCGCTACTCGACACCAGGTGGAGCTAGCGAACTGGAATGATCTCGACTATTCGATCTTAGATCCTTATTAGATTTATTTGATTGTGGGTTCCGTACAAAATAAAATTATTACTTTTCCAAGTATTGTAGTAAATCTAAATTATGAAATCATAGAATCTAGTTTTCTTTAATGAACTCAGACTTTGTTATTGCATCAAGATTGTTCTTTCCCATTAATCACTTATGTTTTAGTAGGTTATTTTACGTTCAACTAATATTCAATGATATAATATTTAAAGTTGATTGGCGAATATGCTGAACAGACAGACTTAGTAGTATATTCTTTATCTTCTTCTTTTATTCATGTAAGACACCGAAGTGTACTCGTATATTACTTAGATTTGTTAGTAACCCATGTTTTCTCACCCATTATATTATAATAATGTAAACGTTTTCCTAAAAGGAAAACCAAGTCCAACAGTAGTCCACTGCGACCAATAATGTTGTTGTTCTCAGATAATTTAAAATGTTTACTTATTATTTAAAGGTTTTAATATTCCACCCTTAAACGGATCCCATATCTTAGTTTAGTTACTCATCTCCAGGCGTCGCTTCTGTCGCAATTAGAATATTCTCGAAACATAATTTATTTAAATTATTTTTACTACACATAACCTAAACCAGTTTATAAATAAAAGAAAATTATTTAAATATAAATAAAAGAAATTATTTCAGACATAAAATGCGTATATAAACACCTAAATTGTGCCTTTAACATTTGAAATTATATTTTACTTTGAGAGCCATCTCTTGCCAATCTGATGAACCTTTTAGATTGATGCCATCTATCGACATTGTACTGAACTACTAGCGAATCTGATCGAACGTATTGAATTGATTCTCATATATTGAATTTAGTTCTCTACTAGATGTCGCTACTTTAAACGTATTTTTCAAGAGGCCAGGGTAGTATTTATTACAACGTCATGCATAGTAAACAGTAGACGATTCTCCTGCATCATTCATATGTTAAGACCTTCGATTCACAAGCAGTCGAACAAAAAACTATGAATGGACGCCGTACTAATTAGGCGAGCCAGCTGCTTGATCGCCTTTTATGGCAGTGTGATCATTTGATCAGTTCGCAAACGCATATATATATACCTATTTATTTTATGAACCGCATGTTGGTATAGGTAGGTGTATGTTTCTTTTATTATTTATTTATGTATCAAGATACATCACTAAATTAAATAGTATAAAATGAAGTCGCTTCCCGTTTCCCTACGTGTGCTTAGAGATTTAAAAGTGCATGAGGATTGTGATGCGGTTTTCTTTAGTAGATAGGGTTTTTTTTTTCTTAATGATGTGTTTGCTCTTGACTCTAGTCTAGGTTATAGGACAGAGACAGAGTCTAAGATGGAGCGAGCTCACCCGGAAGAAGCCTGTTCACTCTTACTTTGAAGAGTGATTCAAGTGGTTCAAGATCTTACGACACACACGGGAAATAATCGGGGTGATGCTATTCTAAGCCGAGATTAATTAAGAATTAACTAATAAACTTAATCAATAGGTAGGTAAGGTAGTAGATAGGTTGCATATGATCATATATAGCCTTTCCGATGATGATGACGTCATCACAGTAGCCGCAGCTGCATCCATTGCGATCACACTCCACAAGCTCTTCAAGCAACCGACGGCCTCGCCTTATTTGTTCCCCATTTTGACTACTGTTCTACCGACACGTGCCGGGAAGATTCAGTCCAATCCGTTCCCAGAACAACCCCACAAACTTCTCCGGATGAGCTTCAGCTCCCCACCAAATAGTCAGGTGTAGATTCTAAAGCTCCGGGGCTTAAATTGTAATGTTCTACCGACACGTGCCGGGAAGTTTCAGTCCAATCTGTTCTTCCCAGAACAACCCCACAAACTTCTCCGCATGAGCTCCAGCTCCCCACCAAATAGTCAGGTGTAGATTCTAAAGCTCCGGGGCTTAAATTGTAATGTTCTACCGACACGTGCCGGGAAGATTCAGTCCAATCTGTTCTTCCCAGAACAACCCCACAAACTTCTCCGGATGAGCTCCAGCTCCCCACCAAATAGTCAGGTGTAGATTCTAAAGCTCCGGGGCTTAAATTGTAGAGTCCAGCCGTAAATAAAAATACAGACGAGAGTCGAGCGAGAATATGACCTTTCTCTCGGGCTTATAAGGTAAACAGTTTACTACACAGGCTCCTCGCTGCGCACGTGTTGCTGTACTTGAAATAAACCTGTCCCACCAATAAATAAACAAACATTCATCCGGAACATTTACTAAATATGACATAACGCTCGCTGCTTATTTGTCCAGCCAGTACCTACATTACTTAGTTCTAGGACAATACATATGATATTTTACTAGTGGCCGATAGCGAAAACTAAAGACGGGCTGTTAGGAACAACTTTCCCCAAGGAACTAAGGTTAGGTGACCTCGTATACAAAACTGCCAATCAGCTGACTTATCATATTTAAACCTAATGTTCCTTGAGGAAAGTTGTTCGTTATCTCCAGCCCGCCTCGAGATTTTGCTATCGGTCAATAGTAAAATTTGATGCTACTATACGAACTGTTGTTCAAGTGTTAATAAAAAACTGTCACTAAGAATAATATTCACATTGTTAACATTCGTATGAAGAACTTTACATCTTAGATAAAAACGACTTGCCTGCACAAAAAGTCTCGCTTCAAACGGGTGGTCTTTAGAAAGCTTTGCACAATGCTGTGCTTAAATAGACGTTTACCTTAAGAAACCATATAATTATGCTCTCCAGAGAAACTACTATTGTGTGAATAATAAATGAATACTTTTCTTGTGAAAATAAAGTCTTTTCTATGTACTATGGTTTCTAATGCACTCACAGTGCTATATTATTTTCATAAATGAAAATAGGAAATTCAAGTCGAAGTGATCGTAAGTAAAGAGTATTATATTATCTGTGGTAAAGCATATAGAAAATAAAGGTATATGCAATGCGAGTTATGCTGCAGTCTTCTTCTTTCGTGTCGATGACAAAAGTTTAAATTGTAACAATACAAATAAATTTTAAACGGATTTAAGTTGTGTTTATTTTGAATTATAAAATCCCTACGTTTCGAGCTCTTTACAGACCTCGTGGTCATAGATAACTAAGGTGTTAGACGTCATTATTTAGAATGTAAATTATTTTTGTTGTACCGCCATCTATTTCTTAATTGCCTAGCGTAGCGTCCCGGTTCCACGCAGAATGCTGACACCGTATCTTGTGTAGTAGGTCTTTAAAAAAGCATATATACACACATACATAAATCACGCCTGTATCCTTTACGGGGTAGGCAGAGCGTTAACAGCCGCAAAACGGATATTAACACCACGTTTGGCAAAAGTTTGAGGGTCAATCAAACTGTGTATCAAAATGGTGACAGGTTGTCAGGCCATCGCCTGCAATTGCAAAACACAGCTAACGTCTTAAAAAAACACAACTTAAATCCGTTTCAAATTATTTTATTGTGATGAGTTATAGTAAAGTTGTGCAAAATCAAGACAATGTTTAGTTTAAATGTGCCTATACCAGTGTGCAGCCATTGGTAGCATTCCAAAGGTCCTCCAGCGAGCAGTAGTCAGGGCAAGCTGAGCAGGACAATAAGTGTGCCATATCATGCGGTGTGGAACACAAGAAAATTTTTTCGAATAGCCCCACCGTACAAGATTTTTTCTACAGTGTCCAGCCTGTGATCAGAGTCGGTTTAAGGTTTATGCTGCAGTGATATGATAATATTTAGGAAGTTCAGATAATCGTTATCATATTTTTACATTATCTACAATGGGTGTAGATAATGTCCAACAAACGGTGTTATCTTTCTGTGTTTACAATTAGACACACGTGGACGTGCTAATAATGCAGTTTTGGCCATAAATATTATGGTACGAGCTTAAGTCGTACGGCTAGCATTACTTGAGGGCATAACTTTCAAAAATTCTAATGTCGCTTATTTTTCGTTCTTATGCGTTGTGTGTCTTTAAAGTACATAATACATTTCGTGTAGATTTTTAGGCTTGCGTTAATTTTCAATTCAATGTTTAGTCTAGTAGCTCATTTATTAAATTAAAATTTTACAGTGTCTATATTTTAATTAATGTTATAAAATATATACCAGTATTGTCTATGTGACAGATAACACTGAGTGAAAACCCAGTTTGAGTCGTATTTATCCACTGCAAACAGAAGTATGTTAGCTTAAATTATTTAAAATGACACAAAATGATGAATTGGGTTCGGCCAATGGTCCATAAACTATAAGGCAAATCTTAACGACTTTATTATTTTTATACCTGGCTACATAGGCAGAACGTCAAAGTATGATGCGTTACTAAAATACCTAAAAAGGGTCAGGGCACACATTTGCTTTTTATCCGTGCGCATTTTATGAACTACACAAATAATAAACGCGAAGTTACAAGCCCATACCTAGTTATAATGTAGTTTGCCAATGCCTTGGCTTAATGCTGTTATGCTGTCAAATTATGTTTCAATAAATAAATAACTCAAGTCATATCACAGTGCAGTTTATGTTCTTTAATTCTTCACTTGATGTTATTTATTTCGAATTCCAGGTGTCCAGGCTGGTCATCCTCCATGAGGAAGCAGAAGATGGCAACGCGATGCCGGACCTGGCGCGGCCGGTGCAGGCCGTGTCGCTCGCCGTTAACAACCTCGTCAAGGTAAACATTGCACTCATGTCATTGGCCTATTACTGGTAGTAGGCGGTTGAAAAACTCTGACACCAGGGTTCATCGAGCCGTTGGACGACTCGGTGTCCCACTCGAAAATAAGAAGAATTCGGGATATAAATCCTCTTAAAGTGGTTCGAGTCGAGAGCCAAGTGGCGCCACCAAACAGGAATAAAATCTCTGGCTGGATACGCTACCTAGTCATCTGGAATCCAAAGTATGAATCCGCGGCAATAAGTAACTACAAAGATTATTTAGAATCAATATAGAATAGAATAGAATAGAAAAAGTTTATTTCAATGTACAACTTAGAAATTAGAATACAGGTCATACATTTAAAACTTAAATACTAGATAATAGTAGGTACATTGAAAAGGGTAACCACTCAGCAATATGCTGTAATACTGAGTATTACAGCGCTGGTGTTCTGTGGTTCCCATTCGTGCTCTTGCACTGATCGAGACATTAATATTAATGGAAAAAAAGAGTATTAACTATTGCTATTTAAACACAAGAATGCTGTAATGAAATTGGAAATAAACATTTGATTAGGGTTTGTATATGTAGACAGAAGGTAATGGTAGACAGATAAGTAAGGTATTATAGGTGAAATTAATTAATTAATTAATAAATATAACCTTATAAAAACTGTGCGTTATGGTTATGCATTCCAAAATTGCTAAAAGTGGCCACTTTTAGCAAAATTACAATACATAACTAAATCGCTTTGTTTTTACGAGGTCTTAATGATTCTAAATAACCTTTGTAGGTATTTATTGCCGCGAATTGATAATTTGGTTTCTAGATGACTAGCGTGTCCAGCCAGTGATATTTTTCCTGTTTGGGGGCGCCCCTAGGCTCTCTAACCACCTTAACTTACCTAAGTAGCTCCGTCACTATCCGTCAAATAGGTATAAAAATGAATAGGAGATATCTGTAAAATGTATGAGTAAAAATGCCAATGGGTTCTTCGCAATTTCTAGTCGCCATTGTTTTTATCGTCGCTTTCGTTTGACAGATAACGCGTATTTTGCATCAAATTATGACATGAAACGAGTTAGATATCTCCGATCCTTTTCTAAACCTATTTGTCGAATCATAATTTATAGCGTTTGATTATTAGACTGACACAAGTACGTCGTCAGGTTCTGTGGTTTTGTGGTGGTGACCTTCTTAATTTAGATCGTTCTTGATGAGTAAGTCTATTAACCTGGTTTATTTATTGCCATACCTACTGTATACAGTTTGCAATGTATGAAAGAGAGTGACTATATAGGATGAACTTTTACTAGTCTTCTTCTTGATGAATTTACTAGTGACTGATAGCGATAACTTAAGACGGACTGGTGATAAGTAACAACTTTCTCTAAGGAGTGTAGGTTGAAAGATATCCCTCCTATACAAAATTACCGATCAGTTGATAAGAAAAAAAAAACTTGACATATTTCAACCTATGTTCCTTGGGGAAAATCGTTCCCTATCACCAGTCCGTCTTGAGTTTTCAATATTGGTCACTAGTAAAACTTCACCTATATAATGAATGAGTACTCGTAACTCAGTGTAGACCACATATTTATCTCATGATTACAATCAATATTCGTCAAAAGGAACATGAGCCGTAGAACCAATTTTTGATCTCACAAAAATGAACTCAGTCACCAAAACTCACAAAACTTGAAATTGGATGGTAAATGCCTAATAGATCATAATTGATTACATCTGGAGAATAAATTAATGACTAATACTGGCGTATATACGCGGCTCTGATGTCATAGTTTACAAGAACAAGATTGAAATGTTGTCGCTAAGTCAATTAGTTTTGTATTAGAATGATAGACTTTAGTAGGAAAATAACTGTATTTAAAGTAATGTTTTTGTTTTACTTGCTGATTCGAAAACAACACTGTTTATCTTAGATAAAACACTTATGTTATAAACCTGAAAAAAACGATTCATATAAAGCAAAGTAATTTGAACTCCAGCTGTCAATCATTTCAAAATGATTTTTTTTTAGTGTTATTGAAATTACTTTAAAGGATAAAATGACATACGCGGAACATACATAGGGATGTATGCTTAGATCTTTAAAAGTACGTAACGGATTTTGATGCAGTTTTTTTTGTAGATTGAGTCATTCACGAGGAAGATTTAATGTAATTATACATTAAATCTTGGTGAAACCGCTGGTAGGGCTGCAAGTTTTAAATACAAATGAAATGTTCCTCACTTTACATAGGTGGGACATGAAACCATCGAGTCATCAGACGATGTGATCCTGCGACAAGACATGCCGAGCGCGCTGCACCGCGTCGAGACCGCCGCCACGCTGCTGCAGCAGGCGTCGGACATGCTGCGCGCGGACCCGTACTCCGGCCCGGCCAGGTAGTGTTGTATACAGTGCACACAAGACCGGCCAGGTTACCTAGCTCAAATGACGGCCAATTTTACACACCTCCCCAGAAAAGTTTTATATTTTTAGTGTTAAATGAGAGACGGCCGACTGCCTAGGCGCCGCAAAAGTTCCGCGTTCGATACTCTGTGGGGAATTCATAAAGTTGATATTTATCACTTTGTCAATTTGTTCAACCAGACGGTTAGGACTGGCAAGGATAAACCATCTGATTGTCCATAAGAAATGGTTTTGGTGGTTGTGATCGTGCTTTAGAGGGCAAGTTAGTTAAGGGTCATAGGGTCGTTAGTCGACTCGTTGTCCCACAGGAAATGAGGAAGTAAAGTTAATGTATCATTTCGAAACGCTTCAACATTTCGATCTCACTGAATACTTATGAATGCTTGCACTTTCTTGACAACCAAGTAAAAGTGTAATTTAGCCGCGTTAGAACTGAGAATTGAAATTAGAACAAAATTTTCTAGTTAGGTAAAGCATAGAATATTAAAATAAAATTATTCTGTATGTGTTTTCAGGAAAAAGCTGATTGAGGGTTCAAGAGGCATCTTGCAAGGAACATCGGCACTCCTTTTGTGCTTCGACGAGTCAGAAGTTAGAAAAATTGTCAAAGAATGTAAAAAGGTACGTATTCTTTTGTATGCAATTACGTACGTAACGTAATCCTACTTCTCACTTGGCCTACATTGTCCCATTGCTGAGAAAATGCCTCCCTCTTCTCTTTCCATATAATAAATAAATAATAAATATCCTAGATAGCCCCAATTTAAGCAAAGCTTGTACTAAGTGAAATACATAGCTGATATTAACATTTTTATACTTCTTTTTTGTAAATAAATACATATTATACTTTACATAGAAAACACCCAAAATAAACACAAATATCTAATAATGGCTAAAAAATATTTGTGTCTTGTGGGGATGAAACTCACGACCCTCGGCGTAATAGGCATGGACTATCCGCTACGCCATCGGGCCTACCAATCAGTAATATAATGAAATGCTAGCTCATTTTAATTATTGTTTGTTTTTTGAAGTATTTTTTACCGAAAAGTTATGATAAAGATACTAGAAAAATTTTCAGATGTTGTTCAGTTATTTTAATTGGTTTTTGTTCTGTTGTTGTTGAGATGTTGTTCAGTTGTTGTTCAGATGTTGATTAGTTGTTGTTCAGATGTTGTTCAGTTGTTTTACAGTTGTTGTTCAGTTGTTGTTCAGTTGTCTAGTTATTTGCTGTTGAGACTCGACATCTAAACCACTGTTAGTAAAGAATCTTCAAAAATTCATATCAAGCCATATTACGTTCTCGTATTGAATTGCGGACGTTTGGAAAAGTGTTCAACTGAGTAAATTTTTAGAGTGTAGATAAAAAAGTGTATGCAACTGCATATAATTAGGCATTAGAAAGCTTGTGTCAATCTATTATCAAAAACTGGTAAACAGACACTCGCATTCTAATGACCCCCATTATATGACAGTTGCATAAACTACTATATTAAGTCTGGACGAGTAAGTGTAAGTTTTTGTTGTAGGTGTTGGATTACCTCGGAGTGGCGGAGGTGATCGACACGATGGAGGATCTGGTACAGTTCCTGAGGGACATCTCACCGGCCCTCTCCCGCGCCGCTAGAGAGGTAACTATATCTTTTTGTGCATTATTTTATTTTTTATTTTTTTATTATGGGTTTGCTCTTGGCTCTAGTCTAGGTCATAGGACAGAGACAGAGTCTAAGATGGAGCGAGCTCACCCAGAAGAAGCCTGTTCACTCTTACTTAGAAGACATTAGGGATATTTTGTTTCTCAATTACTTTCTCATACTTTTATATCATGATTTAAGCAATACTATTTATAAGTTTATTTTTACAATAATATAGTTCACTGCAAACAAACTATGCTGAGCGAGTATAAATTTGTATATTTCGTGCGATTTGATATTTTATGACGAGGAAATCTGTTGTTTTTATAGCCGTGTGATGCCGGCTTAGAATTACATCACCCCATTTCTTTCCCTTAGGAGTCGTAAGAGGCGACTAAGGGGTTTCGAGGGTGTGTATTGCAATTTAGGCGATGGGCTGACAACCTGTCACTATGGCGATACACAATTTTCCGAATGACCCTCAAATATTTGTCAGACGTCGAGTAAATGGTCGTTTTTTGCGGCTGTTTGCGCTCTGCCTACCCCGCAAGGGATTATAGGCGTGATATTTGATATGTGTATATGTGGAAATCTGTTGTTTTTATCATCATAGTCAGGATTAAGCACATTGTCGGTGGGATTTGTTTACATTTGCGCAACTTAGTCCTTGTATTCCTTTTGCTTTACAGTATTTTGAAGATTATCACAGTAGGTATTTACACGATTTCTTCGGATTAATAGACACACCCTTAAAAAAGATGATACTGACAGGTCAAATAAGTTACTTTTGTAAAACGTTAATTATTTGACCGTTACGTTTTGTATAAAAATATTGGAATATGATGACATATTTTTATTTTTTTATATTTCATTTATTCCAAACAAACTGTCACATTGTTAGTTCTTATATTATTTTTATGTTTAGTAATTCTAACTTTTGATATTATGAAAAACGTTAAATGAAGATTGTTAGGTGGTAGGTGTTTTACCGTGTGATGCCGGCTTAGAATAGCATCACCCCATTTCTTTCCCGTGGGAGTCGTAAGAGGCGGCTAAGGGACACGAGGGCGTGTATTGCAATTTTAGGCGATGGGCTGACAACCTGTCTCTATGGCGATACACAGTTTTCCGAATGACCCTCAAATATTTGTCAGACGTGGCGTAAATGACCGTTTTTTGCGGCTATTTGCGCTTGCCTACCCCGCAAGGGATTAAAGGCGTGATATGTGTATGTATGTATGTATGTTTGGTGGTATTTATAGCATGGAAACATAACTGTAGTTCTCATCGAGTTTTGCATACAGATTAGGAAATGCATGCTGCCAAGACTTTCTGTTCAGGTGTTCTGAGATTCTTTGAGTGTGTTTCTATTATTTAAGTATTGTAAAAATAAAAAGGACCTGATCATATTGCTAAAAAAATCTGCTTCGTGCGAAATTACTTAAATAGTACAATGCGCGATGGAGCGAATTATATTTCATGTGCCTATTCATTGTAAATAATTACCTATTTATTTTGTGGCCTCATTTTATGGTTTGCTTTATGCTCTTATATTTTCATCTAGTATAAAAACTATGTATGACTCGCGAATAAAGCGAACTTTCTTGCTTATTTAGTAGTCTGATTTGATGATTACTTTGTCGTTGTATTTGTTTTATTTTCCTTAGGTGTATAATCATCCTGTTTATAAAATTGTATTTCTAATTGTTTTCAAAGTAAACTATAATCAACGTTTTCAGAAATCAGATATATTTATTGCCAGAACTGGTTAACGTAAGGTGGTAAAATTAAATAGTATATAAGTAAAAATTACAGTTCTTACCGAATCAGGATGCAATTGGCAACATTAAGTGATATTATTATTATTATAATCTAAGCATGTCATATAATTTATTTATGAAAATGTATACGATCCAAATTTATTAAATATTTGTGAATGCATAAAATACATTAAGATCGTAAAAAACATTGTTTATTAACCATCTTTCAATAAAGTGGGTATAGATCTGAAGCGAGCGTAGAAGTAAGTGGTGTATAGGGTTGTGTACTGGGCTATTGAAACGTTACGAGATCAGTGTTCAAAAGAAGAGTAGTTATCATTAATTGTTTTCCATAGAATAAGATTTATTAAACTGGGAATCAATTCTTTTTACGCCATCCTAAATAATGTATGGTGACGTCACAACATCTGTTGTTCTTACGCTGCTGCCTCTGAATTTATCCCTCAGCCGTCCACGAGCCGAAATGGGACGAAGCTATTTGGGAACCGTCTCCAGTCAGGGGTGTAATTAATACGGATTGGTTCCGCCAGGTGGCGGCTCGTGCGTCGGAGCTCACGCACCCGCCGCACGCGGAAACACTAACCAGATGTCTAGAGAGCGTCAAAAACCTCGCCCCGGTCCTCATCTGCTCCATGAAGATCTACATCCACATTCTCACCGAAGGTAAGAGATAAATCGTTTATTCACTGAAAACACAGTACATGACAAAACAAATTTTAAGCACTTACAATAGTTTAGGATGTATTCTAAAACAGTTATGTGACGACCATTTGTGGGAATAATTTGTCGTGCCAAACATTGCATGTGACAGTGAAAAGGTCCTAACTCAGCATGTTGTCACAGCATGCTGTGACGCTGGTTATTCTGCTAGAACCTTGTGATAGTGAGTCGACGCTAACGAGACAGAGAGGACAAATTAGATGTTCATTGCCCGACTACGCGAATATGGAATTTTAATAAAACAGTAAGCGCTGAAATTACATAGCGAAATGCGGGACTAATCGCACGTCTCTCGACTGTGCCTTTTCCTAAGTCCGTCATGCGTTGTGCAGCCCCAGCAAAGGGACAATGCATATAAAGAGACACAAGCGCACATTTGTGGGGAGAGATGACATCTTCGCAGGATGAGCTCAAGTCCCTTGTGAAGTCCCAAGTCAGTCCCATAGGACCATGGGTGGTTGGTGGGTGTATCATGCCATTTCATGTGATCGGTAGAAAACGCCCCCGGGTAGAATGTGGTAGAAAACTGTAGAAATATTAGCGCCACTCTCGACTGTGCTTATTTTCTGTGATTGGTGGAAAATGTGTCAATGCCAAAGTTCAGTTACATCTCATTGGTGCGCTTAGTCACAGTCGTGGCTGCTGCCACCTGCAATAAGCTTTGAGTTTTGAGTGTAAAAGCTGTCGTTTTTGTCAACAGCAGTCAATCTCTAAAACTTTTTGTTTACAACCAAATGCGATGATCTGAATTATATTTTACTGTTTGACTTTTACACTGATTTAATCATGCAAGAACGTTTAAAAATTTCAGGTGGTAAAGGCATAGAAGAGGCCGCCGAAAACAGGAACTACTTGGCTCAGCGGATGGCCGATGAGATACACGAGATCATCCGCGTGTTGCAACTGACGTCGTACGTGGAGGACGGTGGCGAGAAGGACAACATTGCAGTGCTCAAGGCGCTGCAGTCGCAAATACACAGCAAGATGGGGGCGGCGCACGAGTTCCTCAATGTTAGTATACAAAGATAACATTATACAGTTTTTGAAAACTTGCGAAATTTTCAAGCGCGGGCAGGATTTGAACCTGCGACTTTCGCATTAGTAGTAGCGACGCCTCTTCTATCTGGGCTACCGCAGCTCGTTCCTTGCCCGCCAATTTGCAAGTGTATATGGCCTTAATGGCCAAACGCGTGGCACGACACCATCTACCGGGTTAGTTTTGCAACTTATACCCGGCGACTAATGCTATCTTTACAGATTGAATGTAGTCTAAGCGATCAAAACCCGCGAAAAATTTAATACCAAATTTTGAAACACTTTCCGTGTTAGGTATAAAATTTTTGAAAAACTTGCAAATTTTTCAAGTGTGGGCATGATTTTCATCGGGGCCCAGATGAAATAGGCGTCGTAATGAAAAAAGTCGCAGGTTCAAATCATGTCCGCGCTTGAAGTTTAGTAAAAATCCTAAACAAAGACGACAAGTATATATAAAACTGATGTAACCTCGGGCTCACTGTAAGAGCACGAATTCTAAACTTAAATCATAGTTTAAACTTGCTTTATAATACGGATTGTGTTTTGTATGCAGGACCCCGACGCGCTACGCAACAGTGCGGGCGAGCGAGCTTTGCGCTCTGTGCTGACATCGGCGCAGCGCGCTGGCGAACATCTCGACTCTGTGCACGCCGACGCATTGAGAAAACTTGTTAGGTAAACAATGAACACGATGTATACAAATAAATAAATGTATACTTTAACGAAAGTCACGAATATAAATGGTATTCTATTCTAGGCCAGCTTAACATTACACAAATCTTAAAATTTGAATGATTCTAATATAAATTTCTTCGGTTTATTTTGCACTCGTAAATGAAAATAAGATATTGAAAGAATGTTAGCAATGACCAGGGATTGAACCCGGGAACTGTGGAGTAACGTCCCACCGCTCTGCAACTGAGCTACCGGCGCCCCGACCGACCACTTCAAATTTTTCAACCTCTTGATACTCATCTTGAAGCGACGTACAAACAACATTTAGAGTATGTTTTTACAATTTCTTATTTTTTTATATATGTCTTGCATTCCAGATCGGGAGGTATAAACGGTGATCATTTATGTGACGAGAGGCAGTTCGGTCGCGGCAGAGAATCCAAGGTAAAACTTATTAATTTATGTTGTAAATATTACAGCTCTTAAGGCTAGTGTACCCTCGAACGACCTCGACAATGGCGCCACTTCACAAAAAAATATTTTTTTCTTTATACAAACAATCTATTGGAATTAGAACCTGCTAACTTAGTGAAATTTTTGCTATACTAAAAGTTATGGCAATTAATTCCAAAAGTGGCCGTTTTAGGTACTTTTTTCCATAACTTTAATTGCATCGAATACTTTAAAGTATTGTTTTCGTTTTTTTTAATGCAAAAAAATGCAATGCAAATATGAATGAATAGGTTTATTATTTTAGGGGCAATGTATCAGCGTTATAGTTTGTTGTTATAATTGTAGTTTTGGACATACTTCGAGGACAGTACATCGAGCTACTGCAACTACTGCAGTCGCCACTGCTGCTTAGTACAGGTTCTGCGCAAATATTGTGTCCGATATTCATTTATTCATCCATCTCATTCGATTCTTCTAGTGTAGGACCCTCCTAGAACCGCCTTTATGTATCAAAACATATTTTATAAATTTCAAGTGTTCAATCTTGTAGGAAGTAGTCGTACATTACTAAATCGTAAGTTTTGAATGAATGCCATTTTAAACGTATTTCATTGAATGAATTCACAAAAGCAAGGAACATTATTTTATGAATTATTTTTGAATGGATTGTATGTTCCTTCATGTGACGTTTTATTCCTGACATTGAATGTAGTTTTTCATTAGTTTCTTATGTTTTATCGCATCTGTTAAATTGTTCACGAGTTAAGGTTGTGTATTCATAGGACGAGCCAAGTGAGTAGCAAAAGTACAGGATGTAAAAATATAAACTGCATATATTTAAATGCGTGAACCATTCCATCTTCTATCTTTTTGTTGTGGGACACCGAGTCGGCGAACCACCCGATGGATACAAAAACTCTGAGTCCATGAAACTGGTCAACTTTCCCCAAGGAATCCAGGTCGACGCATGAAAAAAAAAATTGTAAAATATGATACATACAAATGATATGATACATACAAAATGTTTCAACCGACCGGGTCAATTTCTATGGAATATTAATTCTTTTTCATGTTTCGTCCTATGTTTCTTGGGGAAACTTGCTCAGTTTCATAGACTGGTTCATCCCGTAATGCGACAGCCAGCGATACAGTTGATATTTATCACTTTGTGAACTTGTTTCCAGTCTGGTTAAGCATTGCAGGCTTAACCACCTGATTGTCCGAAAAGAAAGATGGTTCCGTGCTGCGGAGGGCACGTTAAGCCGTCGGTTCCGGTTGCTGTCTATGCTGTTACACAACCATGCCAGGTGCCTACTACTAGTAGTAGGCAGTTGTATCGCAAACTCTGACACCTGGGTTCATTGGGTCGTTGGACGACTAGGTGTCCCATACGAAAAAAAAGATCCCTTAAAATATTTGCAGCTTATATAACATCTTGTATAGAGTTTCAAAGAGCTCATTCTGAATTGAAATGTAAATGTATGTTTTTATTTTCAAGGCATTGAACTTGGCCGGTGACTTGCGCTCTCAAATCAACGAAGTGGACGCGATCGTGAACGAGGGAGTGCGCGCCGCAGAGAAGCAGGGCGGCAAGACCATGCAGGCCAGGTACACACACACACCATTGTGATTTTTTTTGAAAACGGCTTATTCATCTACCGGGTTAGTTTTGCAACTAATACCCTGCCACTGGTAATACGAAAGTCGCAGATTCAAATCCTGCCCGCGCTTGAAAATTTTGCGAGTTTAAAAAGAAAAATTGTATACCTAACACGGGAAATGTTTTAAAATTTTGTATTCAACATACCATTAAACCATTAAAACCATTTACATGTCCTCACTGACTCATTCATTCATCGAGCACAGCCTAAACTACACACGCACACACAGACACATCACACCTATAATCCCATGCGGGGTAGGCATTTACGCCACGTCTGACAAATATTTGAGGACCATTCAGAAAATTGTGTAGCACTATAGTGCAAGGTTGTGAGCCCATAAGCTAAAATTACATAACATACCCCCGACCCGTCCTTTAGTCGCCTCTTACGACTCCCACGGGAAAGAAATGGGGTGATGCCATTCTAAGCCGGCATCACACGGCGAAAGTTAAAAGCTAGTTCAAAATATAAGGTGACATTTTACTAGCGACCGATACCGAAAACTGACGACAGGTTCGTGATGAGGAACAACTTCCCCGAAGAAGATAGGTTGAAATATAATTTATTTTTGACCTTCCCTATTGACTTGGTCGGCGGGTTCATTTTGTATGGGAAGTCTGATTTTCATATTTCAATCTATGTTCCTTGGGGAAAATTGATCCTTATCACCAGCCCGTCCTACGTTTTCGGTATTAATCACTATTAAAATTTCACCCTAAACCTGTATAGCGAGTGACAAAAAGGGGGATAAGCCTAAAGGAGGTCAAGTTGCTCATGAATGTGATAAATTTTCCACTTGTAGCTTGAATCATAAAGAAATTGGACCTTCCATACAAAAATTGCCGATCGGCTCAAAAAACAATTTGTTCTCATAATTTGACTTATACATGTTCTATGTGAAAAGTTGTTCAGTTTCATGACTTACACCTTTCGGCTTGTAACTCCTTGTACACTTACATATTAATTTCTGTCGTCCAAAACAGTTTTTTTTTTTTTTTTATTAATGATGGGTGTGCTCTTGACTCCAGTCATAGGACAGAGACTAGAAATGAAATTAATTAGTCCAAATTGTTGTACAATCTTGTTTCTTTCTTCGTTTAGGTTAGAGACGGCGCACAAATGGTTGCTCCACCCAGCCGCCGACCCGCACACCAGGATCGAGGGTCAGAAGGCGATCAACAGCATCGTCTCACAGGGACAGAGGGTGAGTTCCTACTTGCAGGGCAGGCAGAGTGTCTACGGTCGTTAAGCGTTCTTGCGACGACTAAATATTTGTGGGGTCATTATAACAAAAGTGACCGGCCGCAAGATTCTTACATTAATTAGCTTCCTATTTTAACTAGATTATAAATGTAATGCTAAATTAATACTATAACACCTTAGGTTATATATAGTATTCTATTAACCATAATGTGTCACAGTTATATGATAAATAAATAATAATATTCATTTTTTTACTTGCAAAATTTTCAAGCGCGGCTAGGATTTGAACCTGCGACTTTTGCTATTCTTAGAGTGGCGACGTGCGTTCCATCTGGGCTACCGAAGCTTGTTCTTTGCCCGCGAATTTTGCAAGTGCCTCGCGTTTCTGGCATTAAGATACACTTGCAGAATTCGCGGGCAATGAACGACCTGTGGTACTCCAGATGGAAAAGGAGTCGCCATTAGTAATGACGCAGGTTCAAATCATGTCCGCATTTGAACATTTTGCAAGTTTAGTTTAATATTAATTTAATTTTATTCACTAAAATACAATTTAATAAATGAGTAAGTAACCATACTTTGAATTGAAATGCACGCAAGCGTTAAAAACTACACAAAATAACACACATATCGCAATCGTACAAAAAAAATGAGTGACTTTGTAATAATGTAAGTTGTCCCGCTCAAATAATGCCAGCCGCACGGGACTAGTTAGTTAGTTTGTAATACAATTATTCATCCCAGATCGCGGACGGTCTGCAAGGGCGCGAGAAGGCCGAGATCCTTCAGCTGTGCTCCGATGTCCAGCGCTTGTCGGATAAACTGGCGGATCTCTGCATGAGCGGCAAAGGCGACTCCGACGAAGCTAGAGCGGTCACCAGGTAAGTCAAGGGGAGTGTACCCCTGAACGACCTCGACAGTGGCGACACTGAACAAAAAAAAGTTTTCTCTTTATACAAATAATCTATCAGAATATCTGCTGCCCAAGTTTTTACAAGAGCTGTCATTAGGTAAGTTAAGGTGGTGCTACTTCACAAAAATATTTTTTCTTTATATACAACCAATCTATCGAAATATCCGTTGCCCAAGTTTTTAGTATTATCCTTAAGTAAAATTAGAACCTGCAAACTCTATGAAGTATTCGCTGTAATTAAAGTTATGGGAATTAATACCAAAACAGGCCGTTTTAGGTACCTTTTTCCATCATTTTAAATGCAGCGAATATTTCATTGAGTTTGCAGGTTCTAATTTTACTAAAAACTTGGGAGGTCGTTGACGGCTACACTCGCCTTAAATTTGCTCACGATATGAAGGTCCTTTTTGTTTGGTCAGTAATAATCATTAGCCGTTGTTGTAACTTAGTAAAAGTTTTTTGGCAAAATTTTGAGAAAAGGGGGGAATAGTGTAGGGACCTAGACACGTAATGTAAGCAGTTTTGTATCAAGTCGCTGCGGCGGCGAGCCTCACTCGCTAGTCGTCCCTCACACCTTAGACCGTGCG
The DNA here is from genome assembly GCA_027580185.1 of Tuta absoluta. NCBI lineage: Eukaryota > Metazoa > Arthropoda > Insecta > Lepidoptera > Gelechiidae > Tuta > Tuta absoluta. Next base: position 1,266,780 of record JAQAHW010000045.1, read on the forward strand.
CGCGCACCACCTTTATCAACTAAGTATACAACCCTAATCTCTTCAAAGTAAGAGTGAACAGGCTTCTTCTGGGTGAGCTCGCTCCATCTTAGACTCTGTCTCCTATGACCTAGACTAGAGTCAAGAGAAAACCCATCGTTAATAAAAAAATGTGTTCAGAAATGTAAAGTAAATAACAACCTTCTGATTTGGAGTCTAACCTTTCATTCAACAATGTTCACTCTTTTTCCATAACGTATGCCAATCAATATCGCACACGTTACAGATTTTCTTATAATTTTACACGACTGCCCAACGAAAAAGATGTGTTATCTTTTAGAGTCCATGTATGTATGTATGTGCGATTCTTTAAAGGACTGAAACTCGTTAAGCACTGAACAATTCGAACGGAAATTGTATCGGATGAATCCTTACATTATCCCGAGTGTTATAGCCTAGGCTTCTCAAAAAGTAGTCATGTTTTTAAATTATTATATTTATTATTCTTGTCACCATTGCTATCGACACTCAACTGTCTTTCTATTGTGCGATTTCTTTACTTGAAAAAGCTCGGGAATACAAAACGGCCATTACCATCTAATTGACACTATATTGAAGCAACCACTGAAACGCTTTTCAAATAAAGGAAAACGGCCCCTGGTTAATAGTTACTGCAAGTTGTGGGGCGATATAAAATTCATTAAAAAATATTTTGAGATGGGAAAAGGTTACAACAAGCCGCAAGGAGGTTGAAGTACTTAAAAACCTGAAGAACATTCTTCATGGAGCGCAGTGCAGAAAAAGAATACTAAATTTGCCTGATAAAACATTGTAAAATTTGGGGTCCAAAATATTTTTTTAATATTTCGACTAATGTGCCTTTTAGAAAGTTGTTCAGTTTCATGAGTACCCTAATTTCCTTTCAGCTTATTATAAGCGTATTATTGCCGTGTGATGCCGGCTTCGAATAGCATCACCCCATTTCTTACCCATGGGTGTCGTAAGAGGCGACTAAGAGATTTTAGGGTTATGTGTATTGCAATTTTAGGCGATGGGCTGACAACCTGTCACTATAGTGATACACAGTTATCTGATTGACCCTCAAACTTTTGTCAGACGTGGTGTTAATATCCGTTTTACGGCCTTTAACGCTCTGCCTACCCCGTAAGGGATATAGGCGTGATTAATGTATGTATGTATGTATGTTATTATAACCGTTTTGTGAATCCTTGTATAAATGCTTATGAGCAAGCGTAAATTTAACACATACGTATGTATGTTCAATTACGGGATGGCAGTTTAATGCAAACAAATTGTATCTTTCCCAGGGAGCTAACAGACAAACTGCACGAGCTGAAGCGGGCGATGGAGCGAGCGGTGGTGAACCGCGTGGTGGAGGACTTCATCGACGTCGCCGCGCCGCTCAGGCACTTCACTGACGCCGTCAACACCCCCGAAGGTAGCGCTGGGGTTAAGCGGGTTCTCGAGTGGACGCCACGCCTCGGCAAGCGTAGCGTTGGAAGACCTCCGGCCAGATTGACCGATGACTTAAAAAAGGCGGCTGGTTGCGACTGGATGGCGAAAACGAGAGATCGTGCCCTATGGCGTACCCTGGGGTAGGCCTACGTCCAGCAGTGGACCGCAATAGGCTGCAATGTGGGCTGTACAGGGCTCGTAACAAAAGACGTATTTACTGCGCAAAGTCCGTATAATGACTGCAAATAAGTGCTTATGTACTAGCTTGTCACGTCGCCGCGACACTCGTCAGTGTAGGCAATGAAACTCTTGTTTGGGGTCAATGGATTTATTGTGGGGGGGAAGAACCCTCTAAGGGTTCAAATCAGTGTTCCAGATAGTTTATGTGGGCACTTCACCACTGATAAGCTCGAGGGCTTGTATGTGGTGGTCACACTGGTAACTTATAAAACACACTGTGTACACAAATAAACACTGGGGGCACTAGCCCGTCACCAGCTTTACTTTAGACTGCCTGATCTCCTGGAAAAATGGCGTCTTGGAACGACAGCGATTCAAACTTCAAATGTGAAAGATGAGATAGAAGTTGGTGGTGGACAGTGTTGACAAAATAGTGCGATGCCCGGAGGTCGCATTGCTACAAGCTTACATAACTCATAGCGGGAAGGTGATGTCTGTACACTACAAGGCTGATGTATGTATGTAAAGCATGAAAGTATGATAAATGCGTTAGTAATGGGAGCGTTAAGAAGTATGAGTGACAGGATAAGGAATAGTGTGATTAGAGAACGTTGCGGTATAAAAGAAGACGTAGTGACTAGTATAGAAAAAGGAATGCTGAGATGGTTTGGTCACATTGAGAGAATGAATGAAAGAAGATTAACGAAACACGTGTATTTGGCGAGTATGAATGGACGACTCGGTGTCCCACACGAAAAGAGAGAGAGAGATGGAAACGCACGTACTTGGATCAGATCGGGGACGTTCTAAAGAAAGGTCAGGTCAAGAGTACCCTAACCGACGACAAGGACGAGTATGCATGAAAAGGTTGATGCATGTTGAAGAACGAAATAGGTGTGTCAGGAACGTAGCAAGTAAGATGTAGTCTCTGTCCACCCCTCTGGGAAAGAGACGTGATTATAATAATAATAATAAAGAGCCTTTATCACTACATAGTATAAAATGAAGTCGCTTCCCGTTTGGTGTCTCCTTATATCTTCAGAATTACCCAACGGATTTTGATGCGGTTTTTTTTATTATATAGAGTAACTTGAGAGGAAGGTTTATAAGTATAATTTATTCCGGGAAATTGTCACATTCCCATGGGAAAACGGGTAGCCCAACTGGTAGTAAACTTTTGACCCCCATTTGACACCTTTAAGGATTAAAATTTCAAAAATGCTGAAACACGTATTTAATTATTTTAAGTTATGAGTCTAATCAGAAATTTTGAAACAGATCACATTTAAGATAAAAAACTTTCATACAAACTTTTAACCCCCTTTTCACCCATTTAAAGGTTAAAATTTCAAAAATGCTGAAACACGTGTTTGATTATTTTAAGTTATTAGCAACTGTTATTAGTCTAATCACAAATTTTGAAACAGATCACATTCATTTAAAAAAACTAACTTTCATACAAACTTTAAACCCCCGTTTGACCCTATTATGGGTTAAAATTTCAAATATGCTGAAACACGTGTTTAATTATTTTAAGTCATAAGTCTAATCCCTTATTTTGAAACGGATCACACTTAAGACAACGAACTTTCATACAAACTTTTAACCTTCTTTTCATCCCTTGGGGGATTAAAAAAACTAAATTTAAAGTAAAGTCGCTTCCCGCATCTGTCCCTGTCTGTTTGTTTGTTTGTATGCTTAAATCTTCAAAACCACTGAACGGATCTGGATGAAGTTTTTTTAAAAGAAAGAGTGATTCAAGAGGAAGGTTTTTATGTATGATCTATGTCGGGAGAAGGTCTGTTTCCCGTGGGAAATCAGTTAGCAGCGGGTGAAACCGCTGCTGGGCGGGCCGCTAGTTGTACATAAAATATCTCAACAGTAACAAACGTGAGCATGAAAATATAATTATGTATCAAAAGGTGGGAGGCTCAGTTATTGCAGAACAGTTTACTAAAGGCCACCTGTCTGCACTGATTTTCAGCTCCGACCTTCTCATTTCAAAAATAAACATATGTATGTAAAGGGATTTTATTAGTTGTACTATGATTTTATTATGCACTTACAGTGCTATATTATTTTCTTAAATGAAAATAAAAAACTGAAAATATCTCAGCGCCCACCGGGACTTGAACCCGGGACCGTGGGGTACCGTCCCACTGCTCTACCAACTAGGGTTTCTCTTCGAGAGTTCTCGAAGCGAGAATTCCCGGGAAATTTTGGTTTATTCGAGACGAGAAAAAAGTGGTCGAGAAATCGAGAAGTCGAGAAATTCGGTCAAAAATTATAAAAACTTAATAACGCGCTTCTTGTACTTGCACACGGCATTAAGCTAGTCTGATTGTTATTTTAATACCTAATTGAAAAACTATCTTTTAATGTTACATAATTGAAAAGTTTGTGGTACAGGAAGAGACTAAAGCAAATTATTTAGTATGTAAAGTTCTAAGTTTTATTGTACTGACTGACATGATTAGAATAAGATTATTAATTATTTATTAGGTTCTGGCGTTTACTAGCGTAGCGAAAAAACTGTCCATTTATAACAAAATTTTGAATGGTTGATTGATACAAAGACGAAATTAAGGTACCTAGGTTACTCGTAATTGTTAAGTTAGTCTGATCTGATTGTAATTTTGTATACAGATTGTAGTAACATTGACTAAAGTACATTTTTAGTACTGTCGAAGACTTAGCATAAATACAAAATCCACGTCCTGCCAGTTGGGCCGCGGTCCCCGAGCTGAACACCTCGCTCGGCGGGAATTCCCCTTTTCCATCATGCAGCATTGAGCCTTCAGGGTACACCTCTTCATCAATCTTCCTTACACTGGTGACACCCAACATTGGACACGCAACCTTCTTCAAAAATGGACTCTATGCTTCACAACTTCGGAGACAGCCACGACCTGCGTAATCAGCGGCTACTCATCGTAAGTCCTAGCGCCGAGACCCCGGAATGAACCTGCCCGCTTCCTGGTAACTCTTCGGCGGCAACTACTCGTCTTCATAACTCCCGACGCACCGAGGACCTGGAGACTGCATCGGCTCGGCTGTCAGAGTTGCGCTACACTCCAGCCAGACTGCCTGCCGCGATTGGACTTCGAGATGACACCGCATCGAAAAAGACGTTAATACCCCATGCCAATAACTAGACTGTATCGACCTTCGGTCTAGGGGGGGAATACTGTAGCGGCGCGGATTGCAGAGAAATATGAAGCGCGCGACGCACACAGAATGCGCTGACTTCGCTGGATGCTGATGCTGCTGACGAGGCGACGACGACAACGCTGCCTGTACAATGTAAACACGATACGTCATACTCGTCATAGAAGATTACCCAATCAGAAGTCGAGGCCTAAAACGCGGTTACGAAGTTTGTCGAAGACTTAGCATAAATACAAAATCCACGTCTTGCCAGTTGGGCCGCGGTCCCCGAGCTGAACACCTCGCTCGGCGGGAATTCCCCTTTTCCATCATGCAGCATTGAGCCTACTGGCCACAACCATCAATCATCCTTAATAAATGTTGTTTAATATTGCGTAAAAAGCGTAGTTTAATTGTTAAACCCCAATCATTAAAAAAGAAGAAAAATTCTCGACAACCCGAGAATTCCCGGGAAATAGTTGTCGAGAATTCTCGTGCTCCGAGAAATGAAAAAGGTCGAGAAATGAGAAACCCTACTACCAACTGAGCTACCGGCTCCCCGACTGACACTTGACAGTTTTTCAATCTCTTGGTACTCGTCTCGAAGCGACGTACAAGCGATAGTATAAGTTATTGTAACGAATACTATGGTTAGTCCACAATTAGTGTAGGAATTCAAACCATGCGATGAAACTTTGCTTACTTAAATGTACTATGATTTTATTATGCACTCACAGTGCTATATTATTTTCATAGTACCCCACGGTCCCGGTTTCAAGTCCCGGCAAGCGCTGTCATTTTTTCAATTTCTTTTTTTTATTTATGTATTTTATTATTATTTATTTGTTACGTTCAGGCACACCTCGGACACTGGCGCTCAAATGTATGAATCAAACGCGTTGCTACGCACACAGTCTAAGCTCGTGTAGGTGAACGCGGACCATGCTTGTGTGTGTGAGACAACATGTTAGGGTTGCCGCCATTTTGCGTTCGTGAGTCGGGAATGCAATGTGCGGCAGTATGAAATGACCTTCGTCGTCGCGTCCTTGCTAGCCGGTGTCTGAGCGTCCTCCGAGCGCGGGTGGGCGGCGCTTGTAGGGGGAGGCAGGGAGTGACCATACTGTACGCTAGTACTATTAATTATATATATAGGTATATATTTATACTCATATTTATTCATATTATGTTTTCATTTTGTATCAGTATACATATATATGTAGGTATGTAGTTTATGTAGGTTTATGTAGTTGTATGATATTGAGGGGTATTTTATGTAGTTGATATTAAAGAAAATTAAAATTATTATCTAAATTTTTAAATGATAGTGCACGCCTTATCTGCCTCACTTTATGAGATCTCACTGCCCAAGGTCTGCTGGAAGAGATTTCTTTTTAGAAATAAGTAGACCTGTTGTGAATTGTTTCATATATGTATGTGTCCTATGTTTTTATTGTGTGCAATAAATGGTTTAATTAATTATACTGTGGTTAAGGTGTGCCGGGTCGCGAGCAGAACTTCCACGAGAAGGCTGCGGCGCTCGCGGCGTTCAGCGCCCGCGCCGCCAACGCCGCGCACATGGTCGCCGTCGGCGCCGGACACAACAAGAGGCTCGCCGACCAACTGCTGCACAACAAACAACAGGTACGCAATGGTAGCTAGTCTTCTTCATCGTGTCAATATGATCCATTGTGGTGAAGAGGATTAGTCAGCCTAGACTAGACCCTGCGTTACCGGGTCTAGCTGCTTCCAGGGTGCGCCGAGGGGAGGCTCCTTTCATGCACTCCCATGGTAGCTAGTATAACATACATACACATATCACAAAAAAGTATTCATTCGGAAAATTGTGTAGCGCCATAGGGACAGGTTGTCAGCGCATCGCCTAAAATTGCAATACACATCCTCGAGTCCCTAAGTCGCCTCTTACGACTCCCATGGGAAAGAAATGGGGTAATACTCTTCTAAGCCTGCGTCACACGGCATAATTATTCGTATTTAATAGGGCCACAATTTACCAAGGAACAGTAGTTTAACTTCAAACTCAATATTATATTAAACAACAAAATACGAAGAGCAAATTTATCTCAGATTCTATATAAAAAATTATAAATACCTACTTACTACTTGTTTTTTCTATTCACGTATTTAACTGATGATTTACGTTATTCTCATTTATAGGTTGAAAAACTATCGCCTCAACTTATCGCTGCCGGAAAAATCCGCCTGAACTATTCTGATAGCAAGGTAAGTGAATTAAGTACCTAATAGTATATCTCTCTTTTTGAGAATGATACTATTTGACGAAGTGAATGATTATGTTGTTCTTATGGTGAGTTTTACGTTACTCGTGAAACTGAACAACTTTCCCCGTGAAAAAATTGGACCTCCCATACAAAAAAGAAAATGAGTAACTTTGTATGGGAAGTCCAATTGGCTTGTTTCCTACTAGTCAAAAAGCTGTTGTTGTGACGTCACTATACACTGACTAGGATGTCGTCAATATAGAAACCTTTAAATAGTTTTTCAGTTTAAAAAAACTTATATTGCGTATTTTGAATAACTATAAATGGGCCTTTTTCATCTTTTAGAAACTGATTTCAAATAGGTATAAAAAAAAACAATATTTTGTACCTCACACTTTATTATTTATTAGGTACTTATTCAATTTATCGTGGGTTTTCATCGCTTAGACTACATTCAATCTGTAAGGATAGAATTAGTCGCCGGGTATTAGTTGCAAAACTAACCCGGTAGATGGAGGCGTGCCACGCGTTACTGTCATTAAAATACACTTGCAAAATTAGTGGGCAAGGAACGAGCTGTGGTAGCCCAGATGGAAGAGGCGTCGTCACTAGTAATGACGTAAGTCGCAGTCGCCCTTGAAAATTTTGCAAGTTTTCAAAAACACCTTCAAAATATTTGCACTGAATCTAATAGGAACTCATATATTTGTCAGGTGGCGGAGGAGCACTTCAACAACTTGAAGAGCCAATACCAGGACGCGGTGTTGCGAGTGAGGGACCTCTGCGACCAAGCCGTCGACCCCTTGGACTTCGTCAGAACTGCAGGTTAATATGTGTGACCTTTGGAATAGGAACATTTCGAGAATGACATATTTTATATATATGATACTCGACAATTTGTGCTATTTGTACAGGGTGTGACAGACCTTACCTGTGGACCTTACCATACCAGGCGAAATAAATTAAACTGATCTGTTAGAGTCTGTGCGGAAAGAGAAGAGGCGTGGAAATTGAGGGCGCCTCTGTGCCTCAGTATGAAAAATGTCAAAGCAACCTATGAAAAAAAACCTAAATATATAATTACCTAGTTTACTTCTTGCCCAGGCCTATTCTCTTTCCGCACATATTCTATTCTTCATAAATGAAAAACAAACAGCGCCCGCCGGGACTTGAACTGGGACAGCGGGGTATCGTCCCAC